>CM077158.1:182245424-184650531 GCA_039583875.1 Platanthera guangdongensis
TTGACTTGCAGAGTGCTTGAAGTGACCTCGCTGATGACACCGGTAGCTTCAATTCTCTTCTAAACCTTAGAGTCAAGCTCCTTTCCAAGGAGTAAGAAAGTCGAAGTTCGATCTCAACAGCGTCCTCCAATTTGTTCTATGTTCCTCCACTAGCATCCTTCTCTTCAAGAAAGATGATCACCAAGTTCTCTACGCCTTTTTGGTTCTGATCTCAAGTTTTCCGCTCATTTTTTCAGGACGACTTGTAGGCAGACTAACCGCATTCTATCTGAAATATGGTAGATAGTCCCTGCATTCAGAATTTCATTACCTCAGTCTTAACGACATCCTTCATATTAAGATTAAGTCATTGTTGAGGTTGGACGGATCTGCGAGGATTATCTTCGAGAAAAATTTTATGTGTACAGAACGAGGGGTTTATCCCCTGAATATCAGAAATCTGTCATGCAATTGCATTGCGATGTTGTTTTAAAACTTCGACTAAATCGAAATTCTCCGAATCGTTTAACCTTGGAGAAATAAAAACATAAAGTTATGAATTTCCTTTGAGAAAATCATATTTTAGATGATCAGGAAGTGTTTAAGCTCGAGTGTTGGTGGTTCTTCTTAGTATGTTTTAATTTGAAATTTTTAGAAGTAATGGGTTCAAAAGGCAAATTTTTAGGCATTTTTTTGAGTAAGGTAAGTTCACAAAGTCCGATTTTTCTAAAGTTACAGAAAATAAGTCAGAAAAAGAAAAACCATTTTCCTCAAAGAGGCTTCCACATGAAAGCAGGAATCGTCGTTTGAAAGAGAATTCCATATAGAGGATTGATATCAATCATAACCTCATCATCTCCAACCTGAAGGAGGAGTCTACTGTTACTTACATCAATTAAAGTGCAGTAGGTGGCGAGAAAGGGGTGATCGAGTATAATGAGTACATCAACGTCCTCCTCGATGTCGAGGATAACAAAGTCTACTGAAAGATAAACTTGTCAACTTTGACCAGAACATCCTCCACTATCCCTATCGAATATTTTATGGAATGATCTGCTAATTGGATGCTCATTTTGGTTGAGCTTGGACAATCCAATCCTAATTTTTGAAAAAGTGAGTACGACATTAAGTTGATAATAGTGCCCAAATCTGCTAAGACGTTTTTATAATAGATTACCAAAAAGGCACGGGATTGAAAATCATCCCGAATCGTTTAATTTTTGGGGTAATTTGTTTAATAAAACTGCCGAACATTCAGCGTTAATGGAAACTCACTATATATCCTCGAGCATCTTTTTATTAGAAAGTAACACTTATAAGATATTTTGCGTATTTTGGTATTTGTGTGATTACCTCGCAGAAAGGGACATTTATTTGTATTTGTTTAAAATTTGTACAAAAAATTTATATGCTCGTCTTGTTGCCCATTATTTAATTTGAAGGATAGAGTAAAGATGGTGGAGAAATACGCGGTATAGTATTAAAAGAAGAAGAAACATGAGGTGGGGTAGAAACTCTTACCCCAGATTCTGATTATACCATGTTAGGTGAATTCACCTCCTTTCCACTATAAAGTGTGATGGAGTATGCATGCTCGTTCGGATTTAGCTCTGTATTCCCTGGTAAAGCTCTGGTTGGCGCTCCGACAGCATCCTTAAAATTTGTCCAATTTGAGTTTCTATATTTTTAATTGATACAGTCAGGTTCTGAATATTGGACTCATTTTTAATGACATTCAGTAAAGATGTTTTATATCAAGGCAGGTCGTAGTGGTTGTGATTGTGGTGGTGGTTGTGGTGCAAATCCAATTAGATTTGCATTAGGCGGGCGCTGAGCATTATTAGGATGCTCCATGATAAATCTGGATGATTCCTAAACCCTGGATTATATGTATTATACGAATTAATATTTGGTTATAGGAAGGAGGTAGATATGGATTCCCTATTTAATCAACTTGTTCTTCTATTATATTATTAGTTGAGTTCCAAGTAGGGGTGGCGGAGGAAGTAGACATCCCCGCTACTTACCTAGTTAGATACTCTACTTGGAGTGCTAATTTAGAAGAAGCATCGAGCTCATAAATCCCAGCTAGTTTATTAGGACGTGACCTAGGCACGTTCCATTAGTATACCTTCATGGTCATTTCCTCAAACAAGGCTTGAGCGGCCTCCCGGGTTTTATTATTTAACATTCCCCCACGGCAGAATCAATCATTTGTCTGGTTTGAAATTCAAACCATTATAAAATATTTAGACTTGGAGCCAAGCTGGTCGTGTGTGATGTGGACACCTATGTAAAAATTCTTTAAAGTGTTCCCAAGTCTCATAGAGAGACTCAGACTCCTCCTTGAACAAAAGAAGAAATATCTGCACGTAATTTAGAGGTTTTAGCAGACAGAAAATACTTTGTTAAAATAATTTTGGTCATATGAGCGCATGTAGTGATGAATCCTCTAAGTAGAGAACTCAACCACTGTAATGAAAATGGAAATAAATGAAAACAAATGACATCATCAGTGATGCCATTTATTTTAAATGTGTCACATATTTCTAAGAAATTTGACAGATGGCTGTTGGGATCTTCATCTAGCAATCTATCAAATTGTGCTGAGTTTTGAATCATTTGAATTATGCTAGATTTAATTTCAAAAATATTATTAGCAATCGTGGGACAAAAGACACTTGATCGTTGTCGTCCAAGTTTGGTCACACATAATAAGACATAGTCCTTTGCGGGGTTACGACTCGAATTTGTTCTGTCATAGCTTCAACATGCGTGGTTACGATAGACTCTTCCAGATTTAATGTTAAGTCTTGGTCACGAGATTGAAGGGGCCTATGATAGGTGTGGTCGATTTCAGGATCAAAGTCAAGATTATGATCAAGTGAAGAGTTTCTTCAGGTCATGCACTAAAAAACCATTATATAAAAAAAACTTAAAACACAATATAAAATGTAAACAAAAAATAAATGTTTTGTTAATATAAAATAGTTTTTATAAAAACAAAGGATTTGTAATCAATAGTGTATTTATGGTTTGTTTATGTTTATGAAAATAATGGTTTTTAATAACAACTAAGATAAAAGTAAGAGTGATTCCTTTTTACTTCAAATATCAACACAAAATGTTCCCCGACAATGGCGTCAAAAACTTGATAAGTAAAATATTGAGATTATTTAAAAATAAGTTGGATGATTAAATTATGTGTTTGTGTGTTCTATCTCTTTTTACTTATATATTACAATTAAGGCAAGTTTACCTATCGAGTAACGGTATAGTATTTTAAAATATAAAGGTCGTATTTTTTTACGGATCTGTGTCAAGTCCTCTACTTCAATAAATGGATATATTATTTTATCGAAAAAAAGTTAATTGTTTTAAAAATGAAAACAAAAGTAATACGTAGGGTTTTTAAAATAGATGAGGGTGATAGCGCTCGATATTGACTTACTTTGTAAGAAAAATATCAATAAGAAAAACTCTACATTTTTACTAATTAACATACTTGACCGTGGAGGTTCCCTAATTATGAATGTACATCTATCGAGGATGGTCCACCTGAGATTAAGGTAGTTTGACCAAACTTTCATCCGCTAATCAAAATACTTTAATACACGCTTTACGTTGTGAACCCTGTTATTGACCTCTTACTGATATTCGAAAGTTCAAATCGGGAGGCTTATGTTCATTTTTTTGAGAGTGGTGTGTAGTTTCTTTTTACCTGAGAGTGATCAATTCTATGGAGACAAAACCTTTCAACTACTAGCTATGAAATATGAAAATGAAAACCATATATCGATATGTATGGTTTCCACTCAACTTAATTATTGGGTAAAATCTAAAGTTTTTATTAATTTAGAAAATAGGGTTTTAATTGCATAAATAATATCCGTCTCAAACTCATCTCAATCAAGTGCTAAAAAGTTCTAGCCTCTCATCAGGAGGTGGTGGAAGTAGAAAAAAAAAAACTATTTTTAAAAAGTAAGGTTTTAAATTCCAAAAATATATATTCTTTCCAACATATCTCGGTTAATGCTAAAAAGTTCTTAGCCCCTCAATTGGGAGAAAGGTGGTAGTAAGAAAATTAAAAGACTTATAAAATACAGAAATAATATCCTTCCCAACTCATCTTATCAAGCACTAAAAAGTTCTTAGCCTCCCATTAGGGATGGGGGTGATAGTAAAACTTGTATTATGAAAATAAAAGTAATTACACACACACCCTCTCTCAACAAAATGGAAACTAATAAAAGTTTGGTGCTTGATTAAGATGAATAATAAAAGTTCTTAGCCTACCATATAAATTATTTGGTAGATTTGTAGATGAATAATAAAAGTTGCAGAATAACTTGAAAACTGAAATTTAATAACTTCAAAAAGTGTTACACAGTAAAGAATCCAAACAAGGGTTTGAAAAAAATCACTCAAAAGCTACTCATAAACACTATATAGAACTATGTAACTCTACCAGTTCCTTTAACCATCTGCCTAAGACATCTATTTATAGAAAAAGAGCATAAGTGTTACTGGATAAGTGCAGAAGAAGCTGGAAAGCAGCTGATTGAGAAGTTGGAAGCTGGTAGATGGATAAGCTCGGCAAGTGCTGATGGAGAAGCTTGCGGGCTGCTATTGGAGAATCTGGCGGGCTGCTATTGGAGAATCTGGCGGGCTGCAGATGGAGAAGTTGCTATGTGGAAGCTGGGGATTAAAATCAAGCAAAAAGCTGGTGCTGAGGTTCGATCCCGCACCCACAGCACAACACAAAGACTCCACCCCACTATGTAGCTGCACTTTCTTTAGGAATCATAAAACTATTTTATATATGATACCCTAATACATATTTCTTATATATTTTTATTTAACATTACAAATACATTATAAATACCTATGCATATATTTTTGAAATATATTTTAATTAACAATAAAATATATAGTGCATTCCTATTTATAAAAACTTATTCATATATATATATATATATATATATATATATACTTATTTATTTATTATTTATTATAAACAAGACGGTTCAACCCCGGTCAAACCTATTTAGAGCTGTCACGGTTCCGGTTCGGTTCCGGTTCTACTAAAACCATGAACCGAACCGCTAAGGTAACGGTTCTTCAAGTTAGAACCAAAACCTTATTTGGTTTGACCGGTTCCGTTCTGGTTCTGGTTCCATCATAATTTTTGGAACCGCCGTGTCAACGGTTCCGGTTACGGTTTAACAAGAACCAAAACCAAACCAGTCACTAACGGTTCGGTCCGGTTCTATGCGGTTCGGTCCGATTCTATGCGGTTCGGTCCGGTTCCAATCGGTTCCAACTAAAATCAAATTTGATAGAATAAAATAAAAGCGGTTTGCAAAAACTCAAAACACCTTCATAATAGAAATAATTAAGTTGCACACTCCTCGACGGTCTCTTCCACGATCGGTGGGCCTAATATGTCGCCTTTTTACGCATGTAGACTTGCTACGACATCTAGTGGCATGTGCACGTCTCGTGAACATGCTTTTATGTGGTTCGGTCCGGTTCAAATGAGTTCCAACTAAAACAAAACCAAATTTGTCGGAGTGAAATAAAAGCGGTCTGCAAATAGTAAAACTCAAAAACAATGAAATAAAAATAATTAAGTTGTGCACTATCGTCAGTCTCCTCCAAGATCCGTGGCTAGTATCTGTCGCTTTCCTACGTGTAAAGACTTGTCACAACGTCTAGTCGGCTTGTGCGCATCTCGCCAGCTTGCGCAACCGTAATAATCGACAACAATTATTTGTGTCTTTCATGATTACTATTAATAGTAATTATATACCTTCTATATTTTTAAATAAATATTTCAGAAAAATATGTAACTAAAATTGAAAATAAATTATATAACTGTATAAAAATCAAAACTGTACTTAAAACAGACTTCAAACCGCATCAATGTCAAACCATACACACGGTTTTGGTGCGGTTTTGTTCAATCCAAAACCGACCCATTTGGTGTGATAAAGGTTGGGTCCAAACTACATCAGTTTCACCCTGATAGTAATTATAAATATTATAGATAGATTATAAAATTATAATAATATTATAAGAAAATTAGTAATAATAAACGGTTGCGGTTCGGTTCTACTTCGGTCCGTTCGGATCGGGTCCAAAAATCTTGAAACCGCTTGAGACTTGTATGTTGCGGTTTCGGTTCGGTTCGGTTCGGATAATAAAATGTAAGAACCACACCCGAACCAAAGTTGTTCACGGTTCCAAATCCAAATCAGAACCCGAATAATTTTAAAACGGTTCGGTCCGGTTCTTTGCGGTTCCGTTCGGTTCCGATTCGATTTACGGTTTTCGGTTTTAAGTGACAGCTCTAAACCTATTGGATCTTAAACCTTGGAACAAAACAGAATTTAATTTCTCATAGTTTATGAATAAACCATAAAAGAGTAAATTAAAGAAGCTGCACATAATTTAATTTATAAATAATTTTATTGGAGAATAAAAATTAAAACAAATCATTTATTCAATATTTTACATGAATTATTACAAACTTTATTTAGAAATTAAACTAAAACATATACTAACATATGTATATTTTGCTACTCATCAACCATCAATCCGAGAAATGCTTAAGCAACACCTCCTCAATTTGATCTTGATTCGTGATAGATTCATCACCCCAACGAAGACTGAAGATCTGGTTTTCTTGCTTTCTCTGAGTCACAACAGCGTAAAAGAAAGACATGTTTTGATCACCGCACTCTAGCCACTTGTTCATAGCTCTTTGCCACCACTAGGCATTCAACTTAGTTTGCACCTCATTGTAACTCCCCACAAGGGTTCATAATTTATTCGATTCCTCATTAGTTAGATGTGTAGTAGTTCCTACAATTGAAGAATATTGATTTCCTCCTCGAGCTTCCTAGCACAAAATATTCAATTTTGGCATTGAATTTGGACCATCAGGTAAGTGCTTTAATGGTTTGCATACATTTCACTTCTAGCACTTCGTTAGCATCCCCGCTACCATTTTCCTCCAGGCCACTAGAGCAATTGAGTTTGTGTTAGGATTGAACATCTAGGCTCCTGCAAACCTCATGTTTCTCCTAGGTGAAGCAAACTGCATTTGGTCAATTTCCAGGAGGAGCGGGGCATAGTCGAAAGCAATCCTCATCATGTGATGCACTATGGAACTCGGGAAAGCAAGCAGCTCCGAGGCATTGAGCAGGGCACGATCCAGTCTTAACAGCACATTGTCCGCCAGCCGTTGATTATTACACCAAGTAAAGATATTTCTAGTGTAGGGGATTTCATGGATGTCACAAGGAAAAATGAAACTTGCGAATTCATGAGGCCCATTCGACATGTTTACGCATCCCACCCACCCCCCCCCCCCCCCCATTTTCTCATTACCTCGAAGAATACAGTTGAAATCTAGGAAACACGGATATGTATAAAATAGGGTCGTGCCGTACCGAGTTCATTTCTGGTACGGATACACGTACTGCACGCCCGATTCAGTATAATTTCGATTTTAAGTTATTAGGCTCATTTGCTCTTACTCCCGATCCCTTGTCGTTCCCCATACCGTCCCGCTCCCGATCCCGTCCCGCTCCCGATCCCGTCCCGCTCCCGATCCCGTCCCGCTCCCGATCCTGTCCCGCTCCCGATCCCGTGCCATTCCCTATCCTGTCCCACTCCGTATCCCGTCCCGCTCCTAATCTCATCCCGCTCCCGATCCCTGCTCCCATCCCGCTCCCAATCCCCACTGTCGGGGATCCCTGCCGATCCCGGCGGCCGACAATCCCTGCTGTCGAAGATCACTGTAAGTTCGTTCTTCTTCTTCTTATACTTCTTCTTCTTCTTCTTATACTTCTTCTTCTTTTGTTTGCATAGGTATTTCTTCTGTTTGTATTGGTAGCTACTTAGACAAATTCTATCCCTTTCAGAGTATTACTTTGGCAAATTTCTGGACTTATATAGCTACGTAGAATTTCTCTAATTCTTAGACAAATCTGGACAAATTTTGTGGGCAAATTTTTGTCCAGATTTCTCTAAGTTTCTCTAAGAAATCTGTACAGATTTCTGTCCAAATTTCTTCGTGAAATTTGGATAGATTCTGTCCAGATTTCTAAATAAAATATGGACAGAAATCTATTAGAAATCTGGACAGAAATCTGTTTAGATTTCTATATGAAATCTGGACAGAAATCTTTTTAGATTTCTATATGAAATCTGGACAGAAATCCTTCCAGATTTCTACATGAAATTTGGATTATAGAAATCTGGACAGAAATCTAAACAAATTTCTTAGAGAAATCTGGATAGAATTTCAGTCTCGATTTTTCTAAGGGTCTGTTCGTTTCAACGACATTAATATTGAGGAATTGATTTTTAATCTAATATCAATACACATGAGAAATGACATTGGGTTTAAATTCAATTCTTTTGTTTGACCGCATGATGACTTTCTGTCATAGGAATTGACATTAATCATTTTTTACTGTTCGTTTGAAGAAATACTTTCTGTCCTAAGATTTGGCATTGATCAATGCTATTAATGATCACAATTAAAAATCACAAACGCTATTTTTTCGCTATGACTCATTTTTTTTGGCCCAAAGGCAAAATTTTTGACCGGGCGGGAAATTTTTGCTCGGACGTGATTTTTCGCTCCATTGCAATTTTTTCGGGAAGAATCAATTTTTTCGCCCGAACGGGAGTTTTTTTATCCCGAGCGCGATCTTATCGCCCGGACGCAATTTTTAAGCTCAGACGCAATTTTTCCGTCCAGACGAGTATTTTCGCAAGCACTCGATTTTTTTTCCCGAACATGAAATTTTTGCTCATAATCGATTTTTTTGCTTGGACGCGATCTTAAGCCCGGACTCGAATTTTTCGGCTGAAACACGAAATTTTTGTCCGGACGTGAAATATTTGCCCAGACTTGTTTTTTTCACCCGGGTTTTGATTTTTTTTTCCGGATGCATTTTTTTGCCAGGGCGCATTTTTTTGCCAGGGCGCATTTTTTTGCTCGAACGTATAGTTTTTTTTCCCCGACGAATTTATTATCGCCCGGACGTGAATTTTTTACCCGGGCGTGATTTTTTCTCCCAAACACGCTTTTTTATTCGGATGTGATTTTTTCGCCCAAACACAATTTTTTTGTCCGGACAATTTTTTTCGCCGGAATGCGATTTTTTTGCCCAGACTTTTTTTTTCCCAGACGCAATTATTTTTGCCCTTGCGTGATTTTTTTGCCAGGCGCGAAATTTTTTCGCTCCAACACAATTTTTTCACTCATACGTGATATTTTTTCGCCCAGACGAGTTTTTTTTCTCCCAGAAGTGAAATTTTTGCCCAGATGTAAAATTTTTGCCTAAATGTGTTTTTTTGCTTGGATGCGAATTTTTTTGCCGGGCAAAAAAATCGCGTCCGGGCTAAAATATCGCTTTCGAGGGAAATATTACGTCCGGGTTAAAAATCGCATCCGGACCAAAAAATCTCGTCTGGGGGAAAATATTGCTTATGGGAGAAAAAAATTTGTTTAGGTGAAAAATTCGCTTCCAGTGAAAAATATTACGTTTGAGTTAAAAAATCGAGTCCGGGCGAAAAACCCACGTCCGGGCGAAAAAACCGCGTTCGAGGGAAGATATTGTGTCAGTGCGAAAAAAAACGAGTTTTTGACAAAAAAAATCACGTATGGGAAGAAAAATTTTGTTCGAGCGAAAAATTCGTGTTCGGGAAAAAAATGCATCCGGGAGAAAAAATTGCATTGAGCCAAAAAAACGCAGCCAAGCAAAAAATTGTGTTGCGGTGAAAAATTCTCGTCTGGGCATCCGGGCGAAAAAATTGCGCTCTAGCGAAAAATCAAGTCCGGGCAGAAAAATCGCATTCGGGCAAAAAAATCTGTCCGGGCAGAAAAAATGCATCAGGGCAAAAAAAATGTATCCAGGCAAAAAAATCGCCCTCATGCGTATAAAAGACATCTGGGCAAAAAAAATTGTGTCCCGACAAAAAATTGCGTCCGGGAAAAAAAAATCTTGTTCACGCCGGAAAAAAATGCTCTACTTTTGGAAAATCGGAGTTTGTGATCCCAATATCCGTCACTGCAGATAAACATTGGATCTATGGGTTTTAAGGTTATGGTGAATATCGACGACTTTCCATCAGAATGTCAATTTCACATTAAAATTGCTGGTGTGAAGAAGAGAAATGACATTCATATTCTCAAAGACAATACTACAATATCAATGTCTGTGAAACGAACGGACCCGAAGAAATCTATATGAAATCAGTAATTTTTGTGCACTTTGTGTAATGCATAGCTATTGTATTCTTCTTACTATTATTTTGTTTTATTTTTTTCTTCCTTTTTATTGCAGCAATTATGTCTTATTCCCAATCTCCTATTAATGTCACTGGTTCAACTTCTACCTCAGCAGCAAGTGGATTTATTTCTAATGACGTAACCAAGGACGATAATGCTCCGCTCTGGGCTTATGTGTCTCTTATTCATAGTAGAGAAGTTGGTGGCGGAAATAGAAAATGAAAATGCAATTTTTGTGAGGTTGAGTTCAACGACTCTTATACTAGGGTAAAAAGTCATTTGCTTAAATTATCTGGGAATGATATTAGTATTTTTGCAAAAGTGACCCAAGTGTATTTAAAAGAGCATTAAAGAGTGGTTTCTGCATCAGAAGAGAAATGCAAACCCGCTCCCAAGGTACTATCATTTGCTAATGCAAGTCAGGCTTCTCAAATAACTGGGGAAACAAAAAAAGAAGATCTGGACCTATTGATATGGCTTTCTAAAATAAAGCTAGAGATGAGTTGAGGAGCCACATAGCTAGGATGTTCTATTCTGGTGGTTTGTCATTTCATCTAGCTAAAAATCCATATTATATTAGTTCATATAAATTTGTTGATAATCATAATCTTGATGGATTTGTTCCTCCTAGATATAATGCTCTTAGAACTACACTTTTGCAAAAAGAAAAATCTAATATCACTAGAATGCTTCAACCTATTAAAGATACTTGGCCCCAAAAGAGAATCGGCTTAGTTAGTGATGATTGGACTAATGCTCAAAGAAGGCCTTTGATTAATTTTATGGTTTCCTCTGAGGATAGTCCTATTTTTTGAAGGCAGTTGATGCATCAGGAGAGTACAAGGATCGACATTATATTGCAATTTGGTATTACCAGTTATTAATGAAGTTGGTGCCGAAAATGTTATACAGGCTATCACTAATAATGCACCAGTGTGTAAAGCGGCAAGAACAATTACGGAGGCACGATTTCCACATATTTTTTGGACATCTTGTGTTCTGCACACCTTAAATCTAGCTTTAATAAATATTTGTGCAACCAATAATACAGATCGTTGTGCTACTGTCATAGAATAATCTGGATGGATAACTCAAGTGTCTAATGAAGCTCAATACATCAGGACTTTCATTATGAATCATCAATATAGGTTCAAAATGTATAACTCTTTTGTTTCACTAAAGTTACTTGCAGTTGCTGAAACACGGTTTTTTCCACAATAGTGATGTTGAAGAGATTTAAACCTATGAAGATGGGTTTGTTAAATATGGTTGGATGGGCCGAATGGACTTTCTATAGAGTAGATGACGTTGAGAAAACTGTAGAGGTTAAAAACATCATCTACAATGACCAATGGTGAGACGATGTGGATAAGATCCTTGATATAACAAGACACATATATGATATGCTTAGGGTTTGTGATACAGACAAATTTAACCTTCTTTTGGTCAACCTTCTTCATCATCATGCTGTGAGAAAAATTGGAGCACATACTTATTCATTCACTCTTTGAGAAGAAAAAAATTTCAACCACAACAAGCTGATAATTTGGTGTATGTGCACAATAATCTACGTCTATTATCGATAATAAATGAAATCTACAATCAAGGAAGGAGTAGAATGTGGGATATTGGAGAAGATGTGTGGGCAAATCCTTTTGATGGAGTTCGCATGCTTACGATTTCCAACTTGTATTTAGATGAACCAAAAATTGAAGATGCACTTGATCTCTAACAATACAGAGGAAGATGAAGAAAATGAGTGATAAACATTCATCAATTTGGAAGGCTTATGATTTTTTTTGTTTAACAACATCTTATATTGTATTAGCTATAAATTTGTACTTTAATTGATTATTTATGTTTTATGTTTTATTATTTTGAGAATTTATAATTATATATGTGAGATATAAAAATATATTTATTATATTTAATACAACGTATCCCCATGTACCCATATCCTTGTTTTTTAAAAAATTTTGTTTCGTCGTACCCGGATACGTATCGTACCCGGTACCCGTACTCATACCAGTGCTTCATAGGTTGAAATCCCCCCCCCCCCCCAAAATAGTAGGAACATTAGGGTCCAGGGCAGCCAGGCCCTCCCAAAGCAAACACCGTTAATTCATATAATTATCCGCATATATGGCACCAAGCTGTCAGGTAATACCCGTGGGTGTTTGGATTGATGCTGTAATGAATTGCTTATTCCTGGAAAAACCACTGACCTTGATAATATTATCAAGCCATAAGAGAATAATACCTCTAGATTTACCATTGGACGGCATAAAGTCAAAACTCCAGGCTCTGCCAATTAGCCTATCCACATCACCATGAGTAAACATTTGGCCGCGAGTTTCAAGAAGGACAATAGCTATGGGATTATTCATACAAACAAGCTCTTGCAGGTAAGCACGAGAAGTGAGCTTGCTTACTCCCCAACAATTCCAAAAAACCAATTTATTCCAGCCCACATCAGAAGTGATCTTGTATGGGCCCCTCTCGAGAGCCATCTTGTCTGTTTTCCAGCATCAATGGGATGATCATCAACAGGTATTTCCAAATCATAATATGAATTGGGTGGCACAGACTCATTGTCTGGATGGCATTGCTTAGTATTGGAGCATTCCACACACATGAAGTCTTTGATGGTAGAGGTAGGGTCATGAAAATCCTGGAGTTTGTCTTCTTGTCATACATCTCCAGTTGTTCCTTGAACATTTGAAGTATTTGGCGGAGTACAAACATTTACAGTTGTCTTATCAATGGTGATAGCTCGGACGTGCAAGCACGCCGTCCCTAGGTCATTTTTAGACTTGTCAACCTTCC
The DNA here is from genome assembly GCA_039583875.1 of Platanthera guangdongensis. Classification (NCBI taxonomy): domain Eukaryota; kingdom Viridiplantae; phylum Streptophyta; class Magnoliopsida; order Asparagales; family Orchidaceae; genus Platanthera; species Platanthera guangdongensis. The sequence continues at coordinate 182,258,542 of CM077158.1, forward strand.
TCTATTGCAAGTTGGTAACAGCCTGCGCCCGCGAATGCGCACTGTCACCTTAAGGTTTTTGTTGTGGCCTCCTTGGAAGGAGCAGAGTACAGTCATCCAGCCCGGCTTGTGGGTTATGAATATCAGCCTCCTTCTTAGCCATAGGAGTAGAGCATGCAGTGTCACCATGATCAGTGAATCCACACATTGTGCAAAGCGATCCAATACCTTCATAAACAAATTTTTGGAAGAATTTTCCAGTATCTTTACTGCTTAGCCGGACGCCCCCCAAATAGAGGAGTAGAAAGGTACCGGCGCACACAAAACCTTGCGAAACTTGCCTATGATCTAGACTTCGTGAAGGCGTTAATATAAAGCGGCTCACCCACCATGCTGGCAATGCGATAGAGGTTCTTTTCCCTAGAAGTATAACGGAAGCCCCGGAGAACTAACCCAAGTAGGGACAAGCAAGTGCAGTTTTAGTGCAGGAATGAATTTACCCGACCACAGTTTCAGGCCAACAACGTGGCCAGCCACATGCCAGGGGCCACCCAAACACACCTAATCACAGTTTTCTCTTTTTGTAAATTTTTGCATCAAGCATCCTTCACCCAGATCACTAACTTGGAAACCTTCAAAAACTCCCCACTTCATATGGAGCTGAGTGGATAGCCATTCAAATCGAAATTTGACCCCCACGACCCTACAAACCAACACATTCTCATAGTCAGCTTTAAGCCCTACAACATCCTCGTCATCCAAATTTAATACATCGTCTGCCATGAACTCAGATTGCTGAATGTCAAATTTTGGAAATTGGGCTGGGATTTTCTTTGACCATACTCAGGGCAATGGAGCAGTTTGGCGGCTGGAAAGGAGCAAGATTCTTAACATTGACTGCAGTCGGGCTAGCAGCCTGAGCAATCTATAATGTCGGGGGCGGGACACCGAGAGTGATGCCACACATAAAATTTTGTGTCCGGGCCCCGGACACAGATCTTTCACATGTGGCTTTCAATTTTTTTATTTTTTGCTCATCTATGTTATTTTTCTTGGCTTGCTTTCTCTGGTAATTGAGTGCACGATTATCTTCAGTGATTGAGTGTGATTGAGTGCATGATTAATCTCTGGAGATTGAGTGCATGACTAATCTTTGGCGATTGAATGCACGATTAATCACCCAGAACCGTTCTTAATTGTGTGATGGACTCATCGTCGAAGATGAACGAGATCAACATAATTCTTTTGCCCAACCTCATCTGCATTCTGTAGTAATGTCCAAAAAGACAAGATATTTTAGAGAATATCAACAATAGTTATGTTCATTATCTTTTTCAGGAAAAAGAACAGAAAAATATTTGATATATTTTTGTTATTTCAGCTAGTATTACAATATCTAAAAGATAACTGAAGCATCTGAGAACCTTATGAAATATCTGAGATATTTATGAAATATTCAATATATTGTTCTTTGAGATACTTATGTAATATCTGTGATAATTTTGTAATATTAATTATCTGGAATAACTAAAATATCATAGATAACTGTAATATTTGAGATTCTTGTAACTTCTTTACTAGACAATTTTAGTTTTATGGAGTTAATAATGAAGCTTATATGCCAACTTCAATAATTATCCATCTTGTCAGTAATGACTCATGAGGCAAAGGAAGATACAAATCATTTAGAGCTTAAAATATGATGTTTAACATTTGCCTTAATCATATTAATTTATCTAATGTGTAAGAAAATCAATAATAACAAATAAAACTAATCAATTATACTAGTTACAACTACATTATACCAGTACATATCAATTCTCTCAGAGAAAAATGAATTGTCAAAGATACAAGAGTAATAGCTATGATACAACTCGTAACTTGAATAGCTAATCACTAAAACAGAACAGTATTTTGCTTCAAGCTACATGTCAAAATCCTGTCGGCCTCGGACAAAGATCTGTGTTTGGGGTCCGGACACAAAAATTTAGTTGTTCATAAGAGCGTCAATAGAACTCGAAGTTATACAAATACCTTGAGTGTGACTTGAAGAACTTATAGATTTTTTGAATCAGAACCAAAAGGTTCCTCCATGGAAGGCTTGGAGCATGAGCTTGGCGAACTGGATTCCTCATCCAAAACCTTCATCAGCATTTTCAGAAGCAACTGAAGTATATTTTAGAGGTTCACTTGCCGGAGGGGGGCAACCAACCCTCCCGGCAAAGAACCAGCTACCTTCAATGGCGGATCAATAGCTGGAGCAGCCAGACTCTGTTCTATTTCTTCCAAAACAGCCCTTTCCCTTGCACTTCTTTCCCATGAAACCAGAGCCTTAAGGGCCGTAGCCCACCCAGGCAGAAAACCAAAAACGAGAGACAGAGCAATTCCTCCCCACATGGAGCAGGTCCGCACTAGGGTTAGTGGCACCCTCCCCACCCGAGACCAACATCACCCCCGCCGACAGGCCCTCCACCCCCAGAAAATTTTTGTGCGTATCACTTTCTTGGTGAGAGAATAAATACTCATTAGAAGTGGACCCCACCTTTTTCCTTCCTCCAAAAAATTTCCTGCACCCCCTGATCTCTCATCTTCCTCCCCGTAAAATCCTACGGTCGCCACCTCCCACTCCCATGGAGAACACAGGCCTCCTCCTCCCACGGCGATCTCTGACATCCTCCCACGGAGAACCCGACATCCTCCCTCGATGAACCCTGGCCTCCTCCTCACGTGGTGAAAACCCGACCTCCTCTTGCCACAAAACTCCGACCTCCTCCTCCCATGGCAAAACCCCGGCCTGTAACGCCCCTGATCTTTTGATGTTTATTTTTAATTTTTGTAGTGATGTAATTATTATGTTAGGACGTTACATTGATGCATAGTTAACGGGCGCCATTGTTGGAGCGTGAATTTTGCACATCGGAATTCGAGGTTTTGACTCGGTGATTCTTAGTAGGCTGATGTTGATTGTAACTTTAGGGATTTTTAACCCGAATTTAGTTTGTCAAATCTTAATTTCGACTTCGTCATTAAATTTGTAGCGTTGGTATTTAGCCTCGGGGCAAGTTTCATAGAAATCTGAGTTGATTCGAATTTTTTGTCATTTGGACATTTATTTATTAATTATAATATTATATTATTATTATATTATGTCTATAAACACTTATAAACGGAAACCCTATTCATTATCTTCTTCCCCAAGCCATCTGATCGAAAATGCGGAAGAAAAGTAGGCGACAGACATTACGAGGACTGCAGCCGCCACCTGTAGGAATTCTGGTACGTGGAATCATCGTCGGAGGGTAGATTCAGAAATCTCTCGTCGAGATCTACGCGTGCACAGTAAGTTTTCTCCGTTTCGTGGACTTTTGGCGTTAGGTTTTTTGACTTTGACTGTCATTTGCCCCGAAAAGTTTCAGGAATCGTTGTCTGGGGGTTCTTGCGGCCGATCCTTGGAGTGGAGCGCTCGTGATACTGGATTTATGAAGGTTTGAGGCAAGTGGTGGTTTCGAAACTCCTTTTTGTCTAATTCCATTCTAAAAGTTTCAGATATCATTTTCTTGCAATTTCTGCTATAAATTTAATCCTACAACTGTCAAAATATATATGGTTTTGAGCATATGTCATGGCCAAAATATGCCAAATAATAGTTAAAAGGAAATCTAATTTCTTGTCCTTTTACTGTTCTGAGTATGAATCACTTTGTTCCTTACTTTCTCTTCTTTAAAAAAATGATCTAAGATTGTTGTAGATTAGAAGTAGTAGAAGTCTAGAATTTTTGCAGGAAATCAAAGTTTTGGGTAGAAAGAAGAAGTGCCTTTTTGGTTAAACTACTGTAAGTCCTTCTATTAGAATTTTTTAAAATTAATTAAACTCTAAGTAAATTCGTCGGAATCACAAATGCGTCAGGAGCGTTGAGTGTAGACTTGGCATCGAGAGCGTTGAGTGTAGCCTTGGCATCGAGAGCGTTGAGTGTAGCCTTGGCGTGGAGAGCATTGAGTGTAGACTTGTCGTCGAGAGCGTTGAGTGTAGCCTTGGCATCGAGAGCATCGAGTGAAGCAGTTATGGCGTCGAGTTCTTTGATTGTATCTGTCTAGGCGTCGAGTGAAGCAGTTATGGCATCGAGTGCGTTGACTGTGTAACAGCCCAAAGTTTTGAAACAGGAAATTTTGGGTGACACGGCCTGGGACACGGGCGTGTCCCAGGGCGTGTCAGGTGACACGGCCTGCGACACGGGCGTGTCGCAGGGCGTGTCAAGGTTGTGTCAACGATTGGGCTTTGTCTCGACGATTTTTCTCTCGACGATGCGTCGAGAGGGAGGCACACGGCCCAGGACACGGGCGTGTCCAAGGCCGTGTCGCATGCTGGGCTGAAAGCTTCTTTCTCTTTTTCTTCAAGGCCGAAAACTGAGAAGTATTGCTCACTTTGATTTGGCCTTCATCTTTCTTCAAGAGAGAGAAAGAGAGAGAGAAAGGAGGAGGAAGAAGGAAAGGGGGCTGCTGTTGGTGGTGCTGCGGTTTACCGACGAGAGATCCGAAGCCGGCGTTGCGGAGGAAACGCTCTTGCGAGTCTTGCAAGCTAGCTTGGAGGTCATGACACCGAAGCGGTCGTCAAGGGTAACGACTTTTCTTCCTAGCCATGTGAAAGCTTCTTTTTTGGCATATTTTGTGATTTCCCCCACCAAGAGGTGGCTGGTTTTGGAAATATTTGGGTGGATGCTTGAAATCCCCTTTGTTAGCATATAGATCCGGAAATGGAGTACGAAATAGGCATGCTGTGTGAAGCCCATCTGGACAGGTTAGTCTGGATTGGTGATGTTGCATACGAACCGGAGAAGACTCCGTGATAAACGTGTAGTGTAAGAAGTCTACGGGTTATGCCTGCGAAAAGGAGTAGCAGGAAGTACTGGGGTGGTAGCCCAGGAAAATAGCCATGTGATGGTTTTGGGTCCAACCTGTGATTGAGGCACAGGAAGTACTGGTGGAACCAGGAAAGGCCCTTTTGGTGATGCTTGATGTCGTAGGGTGTCCACCTGTAAAGCGAGTAACAGGAAGTACTGGCATGAGAGCTAGGAAAGACCCCTGACATTTGTGCTTGTGCGGTGTCCACCTGTGGAGAGAGTCACAGGAAGTACTGGTGTGCCCAGGAAAGACCCGCTGTTGCTGTGAGGAAATGGGTATAGAGAAATACCCAGGCTTGCATGCCAAGAACAGGATTGGTGAGACCGACCCGTGCCTTTGATATAGCCATGAGTACGCTGTACTCGGAGAAGGCAAGGCGATTTGAGCAACGGGGGGTGGAGGATCCGACCTGCGCTATGTCCGTCCGACGTGAGACCAAAAAGTGTGGTCTGTTGGAGCGCATAGCAAGAGTCTTCGGCCTGCGCGCCATGACACAACGGGGGGCTACGGGCCATCCCGGTGTCCGAAGACTAACTCCGGCTGCACGCTATGGAGGAAATGCTCAAGAGAGTTACCGTTGGGTTGTAACCCTGATACGGTGGTGGGCAAGAGGTTGCCAGAACACCAAGAATGTGCCCTGAGTGCACGGACCGTTGGGCCGGGTGGCGAACGGTTGTGATGGCTTGTGTGCGTGAAAGCACATTTTGATGATATAGCTTGCCATACTTGTGATCTAATATGCCTGCAGGGAAGAATACCGCTGCCCCGAGAGAAGGGGTAGGGTCGTTATAAATTGGTCAGCTGAACGCTGACCGTTGCCTTTGTTTGCCACCGTTGGGTGGATTGTCCTTGTACAGGTGGTGGAGAGCCGAGCGGGACGCATAGAGGTTGATGTTCCTGCTGGTGTTGCTGCGATTGCTGCTAGCCCTCGAAGGCTAAATGTGTACTTTTGTGTGTTTTCTTTTCTTGTGGCCGGCCTGCGCGCCAATTTGTTTAGGCCACTGTGTGAAAGCCATGTAAGGCCATAAGGCCAACTCTTTTGACTTGCTGTAAGACATTCCTATATGATATAAAATGTGCAGTTTTATGTTTGGACATTCATGAGGAGTTCAAGTTGTAGTCTAGGCTTCCGCTAGAATGCTTTGTGTTAGGTGCGATGCGCGACTCTGGTATCATCATGTACCTTCACCGACTGTTTTGTGATATATCCTGTGGGGCCCCGGCCAGACCTTCTAGAATATATCATATGAACGGATGGGGTTGTTACATTTTTGGTATCGGTCGTTTTGGTCCTTCCCTCTCGAAGTCGTGGTCGACTTCTTTTGTGGGGTGGCGAGCACGTGTTTGTGCACACCAAAGTCTACGAATGAACTCCTGAATGTCCATGATAGGAATGCATATTTGTGTGTTTGAGGAACCTGTGTGTCCTGATTTTGTGTTGATTGCTTGGGTACGACCGCTAATGTGTGTGTCTTGTCCACCTTTAGGTGACACGAAGTGGAGCTGGGCCGTCTGAGTCCCAGCGTTCTGATGAAAGTACGGCACCAGCCGCGGTGCCTACACCTCCACCGTCTGCGGAGCATGTGCGTTTAGTTGCGGAGGCTTTATTTACCATGATCCAAGGTCAGCCACTTAGGCAGGAACCAGCGGCTGTGAGGCCAGAACAGGTGGTGGCAAGGCCTGAACCTGTTATGGATGTGGTTCCTCGAGCGGCTGAGAAGCAGCTAACGCGGTTTATGAGTTTCCATCCGCCTACGTTCTCGGGAGCGGGAACCCCGACGCAGGCTGAGGATTGGTTATCGCGCGTCAAGCGAGTAATGACGGCGATAGGAACGGCGGAGCATCAGAAAGTTACCTTAGCCACCTTCTTGCTTGAAGGAGAAGCTCGTTTATGGTGGGATGAGATGGAGTTGCATCATTTGGCGGGTCGTCCGTTAACCCAAGTGTCGATGGAAGAATTCTCCCGGCTCTTCCTCGCGAAGCACCTTCCTGCGGCTCAGCGGATAGCCATGGAAAATGAATTCCAACGGTTGACTCAAGGTGATGGCAGTGTTTACGCGTACCTGCATGAATTTACTCGCTTAGGGCGGTATGCGGGTTCTATTTTTGCTGATGAGCAGAGGAAGACTAATCGGTTCTATGAAGGACTGAGGGACGAACTGAGGTTCCTTGTATCAAGTTCTGTGAACCAAGGTTTCCAAGCGTTGGTTGACACCGCGACCGCGTTGGAAAAGGATATGAAAAGGGTGCAAGGGAAGAGAGCTTTGGCTGTGACGCAACTGGAGTGGAAGGCGCCCCGATCAGGAAAACCATTTTATAAGAAGAGATGGGGTAAGAAGTCCAAGCCTAGTGGACAAGCTCCTTCATCAGTTGCAACGGGAGCAACATCAGGGGCGACCTCAAAGCCAGACACTCGTATCTGCTTCAATTGTGGCCGGATGGGACATATTGCGCGAGATTGTCGGATGCCGCCAAAGAGTGAAAAGAAGGCGGGTGCATCTTATGCGGAGAAAGGAAAGGCGGTGGTGGATTCCTCTGCCTCGCAGGCGCAACCCCGGGTCTACAATCTTGGCTTGCAAGAAGCCATCAAGCAGAGTGACGTTGTCACAGGTATGAGTTTAGTTTTGCATATGCTATTGTTTGTATGTTTTGCTTAGTACCCCATGTTTGCGGTTTGTGTGTGTGTGACATGTTTGTCATAGGCTTTGTGATGATTCGGGACACGCTGGCGCGAGCACTGTTTGATACAGGTGCATCGCATTCTTTTCTGTCTAGTGAGTTTCTTACGCGGCTTGGGATACCCAGTCGTACAAAGGCAGATAGCGTCAGAGTGGTGTTGCCGAATGGTTGTTGGATGCTTGCGGATCAAGCTTGCGATGTGGCGGTTCAGTTCGGAAGTCGGGATTTTTGTTTAACCGCATTTGTTTTGCCAATATCGGAATTCGATGTGATTTTTGGGATGGATTGGCTTGCGGAGCAGCATGCTATGATTGATTGCCAGTCCAAAGAAATCATGTTGGGCCAGAATACCGAACAGAAGACCAAGTTCGCGGGTATGCGAGGAGTAGGCGGGACGTTGATGTCTGCACTCCAGGTAGTCAAAGCTGTTCGGAAGGGTGCGGAGTGTTACTTTGCACTAATTCCGGCTGTGGAGCCTAAGGCCACTTTGTGCGAGGTTCCGATTGTGGCAGAATTTACAGATGTGTTTCCCACGGATCTCCCTGGGCTACCACCCCAGCGGGAGATTGACTTCACAATTGAGTTGGTGTCAGGTGCGAAACCCGTGGCCCGCTCGCCATATCGCGTTGCGCCTAAAGAGATGGATGAGTTGAAGGTTCAACTACAAGAAATGCTAGAGCAAGGTTATATCCGCCCAAGTATGTCACCTTGGAGCGCGCTTGTGCTTTTTGTAAAGAAGAAAGATGGTGGGTTACGGTTGTGTATCGATTACCGTGAATTGAATAAGCTGACCGAGAATAATAAGTATCCTATACCCCGGATTGATGAATTATTTGATCAGCTGGTGGGATCTACTGTCTATTCGAAGTTGGACTTGAAGTCTGGTTATTACCAGTTAAGAATTCGGGAAGGTGACATTCCCAAAACCGCATTTGGAACGCGTTATGGGCACTATGAGTTCACAGTCATGCCCTTTGGATTGTGTAATGCGCCCTCGGTGTTTATGGATCTGATGCACCGTATTTTTCGTGAGTACCTGGATCTGTTTGTGATAATGTTTATTGATGATATCCTGGTGTACTCGAAGTCCAAAGCCGAGCATGAGATTCACTTGCGGTTGGTGTTGAATACGTTGAGGCAAAATCAGCTATATGCCAAGTTCTCGAAGTGCGAGTTTTGGCTATCGTCAGTGGCATTTTTAGGCCATGTGGTGAGTGGAGCGGGCATTGCAGTGGATCCAGCGAAGATAAGAGCCATACAAGAGTGTCCAAGATTGTCTTTCGTAGCCGAGGTCAGGAGTTTCCTTGGACTTGCGGGCTACTATAGACGATTTGTGGAGAACTTCTCACGGATCGCTTTGCCGCTAACCACACTGACGCGAAAAGATCAGAAGTTCGTTTGGACGCCAGAGTGCGCACGAGCTTTTGAAGAGCTGAAGGTTCGGTTGACCACGGCGCCGGTATTGTCTTCGCCATGTGGAACCGATGGCTTTGTGATTTATAGTGATGCCTCAGGGAGCGGCTTAGGCTGCGTTCTTCTGCAGAGCGGAAAGGTGATTGCTTATGGCTCACGCCAACTAAAGGTGCACGAGCGAAACTATCCCATCCATGATTTAGAATTAGCGGCGGTGATTTTTGCACTCAAGTTGTGGCGACACTACCTTTATGAAGTGAAGGTGGAGATCTATACCGATCATAAGAGCCTAAAGTATCTTTTGGAGCAGAAAGACTTGAACATGCGACAACGAAGGTGGTTGGAGTTCCTTGGAGACTACACTTTCGAGATTCACTATACGCCCGGGAAGGGGAATGTTGTCGCGGATGCCTTGAGTCGGCGGGTTCCGGCTAGAGCGAATTGGTTACAAAGGCATGATGAACGTCTTATCCAGGAACTGGAGGCATTGGAGATCTATTGTGTTGACAAGAATTCCACTGCCATTGCATGTTTGAACTGGACTGAGGTGCAATGTGACCTTGCAGACCGAGTTCGACGGGCAACGGAGTTGGATGAAGATCTCTTGCGCTATGTAAATGAAGGGCCAGAAGGCAAATTCACCTGGAATGACGGTCTTTTGCGAAAAGAGGGCCGTTTGTGCGTCCCGAATGTGGGGAAATTGAGGGAAGAACTGTTATATGAAGCGCATTATACAAAATATTCCATTCACCCCGGGAGCACAAAGATGTTCAACGATATGAAGAAGCTTTTCTGGTGGCCAGGGCTCAAGAAAGATGTTGCCCTTTATGTATCTAAATGCCAAACATGTGTGATGGTGAAGGCGGAATGTCAAAAGCCGGGTGGATATTTGAAGTCACTGCCGATCCCAGTGTGGAAATTTGATGATATTTCCATGGATTTTGTGCATGGGTTGCCAAGATCGCAGCGAGGAAATGATTACATTTGGGTGATTGTTGACCGGCTAACGAAAGTAGCACATTTTCTCCCGAACAGGCGGGATGATTCAGTTGAAAGTTTGGCAAAGTTATATGTTGACCAGATTGTGCGGCTGCACGGTGTTCCTCGGAGCATCGTAAGTGATCGAGATGGGCGATTCACGTCAAATGATTGGAGGCTAGTTCACCGATTGTTGGGTACGAAGTTGACTTTCAGTACGGCCTTTCATCCCCAAACGGATGGCCAAACGGAACGTACCAACAGAACAATGGAGGATATGCTCCGAATGTGCGCCCTTGATTTCGGAAAGAGATGGGAAGATCATCTCTATATGGTCGAGTTTGCGTATAATAACAGCTACCAGGCAAGCATTGGGATGGCACCATATGAAGCCCTATATGGAAGAAAGTGTCGTACTCCCTTGGCTTGGGTAGAAGCGGGTGAAGCCCGGGTTGTTAAACCAAATGAGGTGGATGAAACAAACTCAACCATTCGGACTATTCGAGAGAGATTGCTTATTGCTCAAGATCGACAAGCGAAGTACTACAACGCCAAGCACCGGAACGTTGAATTTGCGGTTGGCGATTGGGTCTACTTGAAGATCAAGCCATTCAAAGGTGTCCCAGGTTTATTCGACGATTGCTGAAAAAGTTGATGTCCCAGACTTGCTTTGTCTATCTTTGAAGTGACTGGAGCGAGATGGGGACGAAATCGAGAATTGATACAAATACCTTGAGTGCGACTTGAAGAACTTACAGATTTTTTGAATCAGAACCGAAAGGTTCCTCCATAGAAGGCTTGGAGAATGAACTTGGCGAACTGGATTCCTCATCCAAAACCTTCATCAACATTTTCAGAAGCAACTGAAGTATCTTTTAGAGGTTCACTTGCCGGAGGGGGGCAACCGACCCTCCCGGCAAAGAACCAGCTACCTTCAATGGTGGATCAATAGCTGGAGCAGCCAGACTCTGCTCCATTTCTTCCAAAACAGCCCTTTCCCTTGAAATTCTTTCCCATGAAACCAGAGCCTTAAGGTCCGCAGCCCACCCAGGAAGAAAACCAAAAATGAGAGACAGAGCAATTCCTGCCCACATTGAGCAGGTCCGCAATAGGGTTAGTGGCACCCTCCCCACCCGAGACCAACACCACACCCGTCGACAGGCCCTCCACCCCCAGAAAATTTTTTGTGCGTTTCACTTTCTTGGTTAGAGAATAAATACTCATTAGAAGTGGACCCCACCTATTTCCTTCCTCCAAAAAATTTCCTGCACCCCCTGATCTCTCATCGTCCTCCCCGTAAAATCCTACGGCCGCCACCTCCCACTCCCATGGAGAACACAGGCCTCCTCCTCCCACGGCGATCTCTGACATCCTCCCACGGAGAACCCAACATCCTCCCACGACGAACCCCGACCTCCTCCTCCCGTGGTGAAAACCCGGCCTCCTCATCTTGCGACAAAACCCCGACCTCCTCCTCCCATGGCGAAACCCCGGCCTGTAACTCCCCTGATCTTTTGATGTTTATTTTTAATTTTTGTAGTGATGCAATTATTATGTTAGGACGTTACGTTGACGCATAGTGAACGGGCGTCATTGTTGGAGTGTGATTTTTGCACATCGGAATTCGAGGTTTTGGCTCGGTGATTCTTAGTAGGCTGATGTTGATTGTAACTTTAGGGATTTTTAACCCGAATTTAGTTTGTCAAATCTTAATTTCGACTTCGTCATTGAATTTGTAGCGTTGGTATTTAGCCTCGGGGCGAGTTTCATAGAAATATGAGTTGATTCGAATTTTTTGTCATTTGGACATTTATTTATTAATTATAATATTATATTATTATTATATTATGTCTATAAACACATATAAACGGAAACCCTATTCATTATCTTCTTCCCCAAGCCATCTGATCGAAAATGCGGAAGAAAAGTAGGCAACAGACATTATGAGGACTGCAGCCGCCACCTGTAGGAGTTCCGGTACGTGAAATCATCGTCGGAGGGTAGATTCAGAAATCTCTCGTCGAGATGTATGCATGCACAACAAGTTCTCTCCGTTTCATGGACTTTTGGCGTTAGGTTTTTTGACTTTGACTGTCATTTGCCCCGAAAAATTTCAGGAATCGTTTTCTGGAGGTTCTTGCGACCGATCCTTGGAGCGGAGCGCTCGTGATGTTGGATTTATGAAGGTTTGAGGCAAGTGGTGGTTTCGAAACTCCTTTTTGTCTAATTCCATTCTAAAAGTTTCAGATCTCATTTTCTTGCAATTTCTGCTATAAATTTAATCCTACAGCTGTCAAAATATATATGGTTTTGAGCATATGTCATGGCCAAAATATGCCAAATAATAGTTAAAAGGAAATCTAATTTCTTGTCCTTTTACTGTTCTGAGTATGAATCACTTTGTTCCTTACTTTCTCTTCTTTAAAAAAATAATCTAAGATTGTTGTAGATTAGAAGTAGTAGAAGTCTGGAATTTTTGTAGGAAATCAGAGTTTTGGCTAGAAAGAAGAAGTGCCTTTTTTGGTTAAACTGTTGTAAGTCCTTCTATTAGAATTTTTTAAAAATTAATTAAACTCTAAGTAAATTCGTCGGAATCACAAATGCGTCAGGAGCGTTGAGTTTAACCTTGTCATCGAGAGCGTTGAGTGTAGCCTTGGCATCGAGAGCGTTGAGTGTAGCCATGGCGTCGAGAGCATTGAGTGTAGCCTTGTCGTCGAGAGCGTTGAGTGTAGCCTTGGCATCGAGAGCATCGAGTGAAGCAGTTATGGCGTCGAGTTCTTTGATTGTATCTGTGTAGGCGTCGAGTGAAGCAGTTATGGAGTCGAGTGCGTTGACTGTATCTTTTTAGGCGTCTAGTGAAGCAGTTATGGCGTTGAGTGCTTTGAGTGTATTTGTCTAGGCGTCGCGTGAAGCAGTTATGGCATCGAGTGCTTTAACTGTATCTTTCTAGGTGTCGAGTGAAGCAGCTATGATGTCGAGTGCTTTGACTGTCTCTATCTTGGCGTCGAGTGAAGCAGAGAGGCATTGAGTGGCTGAAGTCTTCGTGTCGAGTGATTTTAGAGTTAGTGTCAAGTAATTTTCATGCATCCATAGAGTAACTTTGAGTTCGTCAAGTCATATTCATCGACTACCTTAGTAACCTTTGGTTTTCTTCCTTATTCATCGTCATGGAAATCTGATGCTAAGATTTGGGTTTCTTTTTGTTAATATAATTTATTATTATTTGTGGCCTTGGTTGGCAGTGGATAAAGGACCACCACCTCAGTGTCGGTTTGTGAATCATTACAAATGGTGGGTTTTCTTCTCTTCTTATGGGTTGTTGGGTTGTGTTGGACGATGTGGCCACCACCACAGCACCTTTTTGAGATGTTTGGTCTGAAGGTTAGTGTTGGACAATGTGGCCCCCAACTTAGTACCATTTTTTTACCGGTGTTAATGATTCACGTGTTTTGAGCTGATCAGTCTCTTTTGTTTACATATATATATGCACATATGTTCTTATGCATGCACTTGTAGATTTTATAGAAGCATGGCTTCATTTCGCACTTGGTGCACCCTTTCTTACTACTCTGTTTGAGAATTCTTCTCTGCCTATTAAAGTATGACTTATTTGTTGTGATTGGACAACTTTTCTTTTATAAGGGTTGGTAACCCTTTTGTCTCTTTTGATTATTTCTACTAATGATCTTTGATTGTCACTTGTATATTCTTGCTGAGGTATTCTTTTCTTTTGAATGTCTCAGGCTCGGAGCAGTAGCCGATTGAGAGGCTAGGGTTGGTAGTTGTTGGTGCTCTGCAGCTGTTGCATTTGTCTTGTCCTCACCATCGTTGGATAGATTTATTGTTTTTTTATTTTTAGTTCAGACATACATGCCTTTTTGGTGGGTTTGTGATATGTTGTTGATGCCAACAGGAGATTTGGTAGAATGTTAATTTACTTGCAAGCTCCTAAGTCTATTTCCAGATGATTTGTTGGGTTACTTGCTCTCTGAGAAGGTTTTATGCTAGTATTGCATGTTAGCTATTTAAAGTATAAAAATCTCATGATGACTAACTCATGCATAACATCTTTTAATTCCAAGGTCATTATATTTTAACAATGTAAAAGGCTCTTTCTATACTTATATTAAATCTAGAGGTATGTATATCATGAGTTGTCCTACTTGGATGTTTATACTCATATAGGATGTCAATCTATATAACAAAGTATTTTCCGAATCGTATATTCATATTTTTCCTAATGGACTAGTTGGTCCACTAAACCGAGGGATACGACCGTCAAAACTTAATTCAAATTTCAGTTTCTTCTTAATAACTCGAGAATTTCATATAAAGTGTTAGGTTTGAGTTCTTGCCTGAGTGCCTGCAGTTATCCCCTGCACGGCATGGCATCGCGACACATGTTTTCTTTTACTCTGATATATCGTTTGAATGTGGAGGAAATGCAGGTTGTAATAGTTGGCATCAGAGGGATGGTTTTAGTGGTCTTGTTTCATTTCACACACACACACTGATATGCCATCAGTACGTCTTGGATGAAGCATAAACACAACACTAATAAGCATGATAAGAAGTATACGAGGCATATTATGTAGTATGAGATGCATAATATGTGTTTGTAAATGGATCCTCATAGGAAGCAACATGTGATTGTTATGTAGTATGTGATGCATGACAATCATCACATGAATGCTCATTAGATTATGCTTTTCGTTATATGCGATGTTATGTAGTATAAGATGCATAATATTTCATGTGTACACCGCTCATAACATGCATTAAGGCCTTTATTAGATTACATAGCACAACATGCATGATATTACATAAATTTAGTACACATGTCAAGCTAAGATCTACATGATGACTTACGTACACACATGGATTTAAAGCAAAAAGAATAAGAATTCATGCATTCATAGTTTATGCACATGAGTCAATGAGATGAAAGTATATCATCCTAAGTCAAGCATGACATCATTAATGAAAATTCTAGAGCAAGCTAGCAGCATGAGCAAGTGTCTAAATATGTATGGTCTGAACTAAGTTGTGTAGTTATAGAGGTTAAGCTAGGATTTAATTGGTTGTTCGTCATATTTTTAGGATGTCGCCTAAGCGTGTTGTGATGAGTTTTACTCTATAGTCAAAGGGTGAGTCATCTGGCACGTAGAGTGAGGTTGTGATTGAAGGATTGAGGCAGAGTAATGAGGCTCTATCAAGGCAGATGGTGGAAATACAATCACAGACCAGGCGCTGGCTACTATCATTTCATGGTAGCAGCCGAGAGTACAGGACCCTGATGTGGGTCAAGTCATTCCTATTCCTCCTGCTCCCTTGGTGCCTCCAGTTCAGCTGCCACCAGAGATGAATTTTATCTTGTATTTTTATCGACTAGGACCTCCTACCTATGACGGTGGAGCTTACTTCATTTCATTAAATGATTGGATTTTTGCGATCGAGGAGATGTTCTCGTATTCGGGGATTTATGCGGACCAGAGAGTGATGGTCGTCGCTTACCAGCTTAAGGGTCTTTCAAAGAGCTGATGGTTAAGAGAAAAAGAAAACCTCACTGATGGATGTTCGTGGGGATCGTTTAAGGAATTACTGCTTAAGAAATTTTTGGCATCGGTCGAGCAAGACCGTTTGATGAACAACTTCCTGCATCTGAAATAAAGACAACTCACGGTCAGTGAGTATGAGGTAGAGTTCAGCAAGTTAAGCCGGTTTGCCCGGGATTTGGTGGCCTCTAAGGCTAGCCGAGTAAAGCATTTCTTGGGTGGTCATAGGTGTGACATCCTGCAGCTGGCTAGCGCTTATGGATCTGAGCATTTTGCTGAGACAGTGGAAGCTACTCTAAAAGTGGAAGCCATCGATAATGCTAAGAATCGAGGCATGCAAATGAGAAAGGAAAAGAGAAAGTTTGATGGTGGTAAGAGCTCTCAGAGATCTGGTCCTACTTTGAGGAAAAGAAGCTGGGAGGTGTGCAGTTTCTGTGGCCGATCAGGCCATCCATTCGACAAGTGTTTCATGAAGCTGGGAGCTCAAAAGTAGCAGCAAGTGCATGCAATACAGAGCGCTCCCAAGGTAAATTTGGTTTGCGATTTGTGTAAGAAAAAGGGGCACGATGTTGCCCATTGTTGGGGTAAGGATAAGGTCTGCTTCCAGTGTAGACAAAAGGGGCATTTTAAGTCAGGATGCCCGAGTTCTCAGCCCCCGCTACAGCCAGTTCCACTTCAATCATTGCTGTCGTTATAGCATTTGGACAAAGGGAAGGGCAAGCTTAATATGGTGACATTGGAAGAAGCGCAGACATCCACCCAAGTGATCTCAAGTTAGATTATAATCTAGTTCTTAGCCGTAGCTTTAGTTTCTATGTTGGTTGATTATTTACTTATGTAATATTATAGGGAATTGAATAAGGTAACTATCAAGAACTGGTATCCCTTACCGCAGATAGATGATTTGTTTGATCAGTTTCGTGGTAGTATGGTGTTTTCAAAGATTGACCTTTGTTCAGGCTACCATCAGTTGAGGATCCGTGAGACGGATGTTCCACAAACCACCTTTAGTTCTCTGCATGGGCATTTTCAATTTCTGGTGATGTCCTTTGGATTGACGAATGCACCATCTGCCCTTATGGACATGATGAACAGTGTGTTTAAGGCTTTCTTGGATCGTTTTGTGGTCACTTTTATTGATGATGTCCTGGTTTATTCCCAGAGTGCTGAGGAGCATGCCCAGCACTTGCGTTTAGTTCTATCTGCTCTAAGAGAACATAAGTTATATGCGAAGTGGAGTAAGTGCGAGTTTTGTCTATCTCAGGTTTCCTTTTGGGGTCATGTTGTGAACAAGGATGGAATTTCTGTTGACCCAGAAAAGATAGCTGTCATAATGGATTGGAAAAGGAAAACCCCACCTAAAGAAATAAGAAGCTTCCTAGGGTTGGCAGGCTATTATAGAAGGTTTGTGGAAGGATTCTCTATATTGTCTGCACCGCTGACTAAGCTTACGTAGAAGAACGTAACGTTTGTTTGGAGCGATAAGTGCGATGAAGCTTTTCAGGAACTGAAAAAGATATTATGCACTACTCTAGTGTTGTCTTTGCCTACCGAAGGAGTGGAGTATGTTGCTTATGTGGATGCATCACATGTTGGCCTTGGTTGTGTATTAATGCAAGAAGGAAAAGTGATTGTGTATGGGTCGAGGCAGTTAAAGGTTCATGAAAAGAAATACCCTACTCATGATTTGGAATTTGCGGCAGTGATCTTTGCCTTGAAGTAGTGGACACATTTGTTATATGGCATGCTGTGCAAGATTTACACGGACCATAAAAGATTGAAGTATCTCTTTAATCAGAAGGAGCTGAATTTGTGCCAGCGTAGATGGCTGAAGTGTACCGCCATGAATTTCCTAAGGCGGAGATACTTCTCTGGGGGTTATCGCTCGAAGGTAGCTAGTTATCGTGCGGTAGTAGCTCCAGGGTTTTTGTCGAGCTCTCGAGAGAACGTCGAGCTCTCGATGTTACTGCGCGGCAGAAAGTTATTACCGCGTAACGGTAGTCAGGGATTTAATCTGGCGGACGTCTCAGGAAGTTATCGCCCAATGATAGTGTTTCCGCTAGCGATAGTCGGGTCAATTTAATTGGCATGGCTCTCGGGATCCTACCGCATGGAGGTAAAAGCTAGCATGCAGTGATAGCAGTCATAACCGACATCCTCTATCGCGCGGAGTTAACACCCTATTGCACCGCGGTAGCGAGACCGTAACGGCGTGGGCCATCTGTCTCCCTCTGATTGGAGTGTTTGGGTGGTTATGCTCAAATTGAGGCATTGAATTAGGGTACCGCGCGGCGATAGCTAGTTACCGCACGACGGTAGCTTGGTATATAGTCCTGGTTTGGCCGTTTTCACTTCATTTCTTTTGGAGTGGATTTCTGGCACGGTTTTCCTGGAGGAGGTGCTACAGTACCGAAAGGAAGTTCTCGCCACCGTTGGAGTTCCGAAGCTCCAATTCGCGAGCCGAGTCCGGATCTGTAGAGGCAAGATCGTTGCGGTCATTTTCATCCGTCTAGATCTTTGTCATGGCACCAAAGAGAACACAAAAGGTAATGATTCTCAACTTGGACATGTAAAGTCGTCTTACTTTTTGCATAGGAAAACCTCTCACGCAAGCGTGCAGTGTGCATGAGGTTTTCCTTCGAGTGGGTATGGTATATCCCAGTAGTTTTGCATTTAGATACGGAATCGAAGTAAGAAATAGGCATGCTGTGTGAAGCCCATCCGGACGGGTTGGTCTGTATTGGTGATGTTTATATGCTTTGGATGTCAGAGAAGACTCCATGTTAATCACGTAGATTTCGGAGTCACGGGGTGAGCAGATGACTACAGTAAGAGTACTGGAGGTAGTCTCGAGGATAACCCCCGAGTAAAGGGGGAGAAGCGATAGTCTTACCCCTACCGCGCAGCCATAGTACTACCGTCGGCGGTAGCTCCCAGTGAGTTGTGTATTGTTGAGAAGCCTATCTCGTGGAGAACTAAGGGCTATTGATGTGACACCTGTCTCGGGGAGTCCTGGGGGCCATTTGTTGGAGAGTGAGCTTAATTTGCTCAACTTTGGTGGCCATATATGCCATCCTTGGTCATAACTTGTTATGTGTGTTGTGATGGGCAAGGGGACGCTGAACCCGTGTCATTTATAGGCCATGAAGGGTTCATCTTTCGGCGCATGACGGTGTGAGCAACAGACATCGGCTGAACTGCACCCACTCTATAGCTTTTGACTTGGAGTGAGTCATTGGCTTGTATCCGGTAGGGAGCGCCTTGAATTTCTCGAGCATAGAGAGAGAGACTTTGGCTACGGCCCTGGGAATTCTTTTAATGATCTTAGGTGTCGTTGTGAGAATAGTGGTGGGGCCTGAAATCTTGGCACACCGATAATGTGCCCTGAGTGCATGGGGCGTGTGGTTGGTAGTGTCAATGCCTGTGGTGAATGATTCTTAGCTTGCACTCTTTGTTGCCTTATTATTGTTGATACTAATGACTGCAGGGAAGGAACACCGCCACCCCGAGCAAGGGGTGGGGTCGTTATAATTTGATAAGCATATGCTGACCGTTGCTTTTGTTTGCCACTATTGCGGTGAGATGTTGCTTCCAGGTACAGCGGAGCCGAGTGGCAAATAGCGGGTTGGAGTCCCAAATATCAATGCTGACCTCGAAGGCCAAAGCAAATATCTAGTGTTTACCTTACAGTTCATGTGTGGCCGGCCTACGTGCCAATGTTTGTAAAACATTAACTTTTGAGTAAACCTTGTAAGGCCATGACTATACTTTTGTGTATTTTCAATACTCATTCATATCTCTTTGTTTAGTGGACATCATGTTATTATGGGTTCTGTTATATAACCTTTAAAATTACTTCCGCTAGAATATACTCTGTGTTAGGATATGTTGTATCTGATGATGGTTTCAATTAGTAACTCCTTGGTCTGTCTGTAGTATATGGTGTCAGGCCCCGGCCGGACCTACTGCTATATGTCATGTGACGGATAGGGGTGTTACAATTTGGTATCAGACTCTAGTCTCAGACTTTCTTATTCGAATTTGTGGGCGAATTCTTTTAATGGATGGTGAGCACACGTATGTGCATTACCGTTATAACATAAAATAACCCATGAATGTCCACTTATGAATGAAAATACACGTGTTTTGAGGAACCTGTGTGTTCCTATGATTGCTTTTTGCAACTTTGTTTGGTCACTTAATGGTGTGTACTACAATAATAGGTAACAAGAAGTGGTGCTGAATAGTCAGAGCATCCGCACTCTGAGGAAAGCAGTGCACCTAATGATGCGCCTGCAACCCCTCCTTCAATAGAGATGATAAGACTTGTTGTTGAGGCGGTGTTTGCGATGATAATCGCCTAGCTAGGGAGGCAAGCACAACCTCCTACCCAGGTTATGGAGTAGGTGTTGCTTCATGCGGCAGAGCCTGGAGTGGTGGAAAGAGTGTTCGTAGATCTTGTGGCGCCCAGAAGAGCGACAGAAAGGCAACTCTAACACGTGATGAGCTTCAATCCTCCTATATTTACGGGGACTGGAACCCCAACCCAGGCAGAGGATTGGTTCTCTCATGTTAAGAGAGTCATGACAGTGACTGAAACGAAGGAATGGCAAAAATCAACCATATCCACTTTCCTTTTGGATGGAGAGGCCCAACTGTGGTGGGAAGAGCTGGAGCTGCATCTCTTGGTTGGAAGACTACTCACCGATGTTTCGATGGATGAGTTCTCGAGGTTATTCCTGTTTAGATACCTCCCCTCGGCGTCAAGGATTGATATGGAGAATCAGTTCCAGAGACTGACACATGGAGATATTAGCGTTGATGAGTATCTACACTAGTTCACGAGGTTGGGTCATTATGCTAGCATTACCTTTTGCTGACGAGGAGCGTAAGACCAACCAGTTCTATGAGGGTGTGTGTGATCACCTAAGGCTACTGCTCTCTGGGCCGATGACGCAGGGATTTCTAACTCTGGTCAATACTACCCGATCTCTAGAGAAGGATATGGAGAGAGTTCAAGAGAAGAAGTACTCATGCTCGAAGAAGTCGGAGTTCAAAGTATCGAGACCGGTGAAGTCTGGTTACCAGAAGTGGAACAAGAAGGCCAAGCCTTCCAGACCGGCTTCTTCTTTGGTTACTTCTGGTGTGTCATTTGGACATGGAGGCCTGATTCACTATTTTACTTACGGCAAGCCGGGGCATATAGCCTGTGAGTTACATAGTGGACCTCCTAGATCAGAGGAAAAGACAGGAGCAACTTATGCTGAAAAGGGAAAGGCAGTGGATTCAACCACATCTCACGACGCTCTAACCCAGCCAAGAGTTTATAACCTTGGCCAGCAGGAGGACATAAAGCAGGCTGATGTGGTGATAGGTATGGTCTCATTTAGTAGCACGTTTAACTTTACATACTTGTTGCATTATGCACATTAGCATGTGACTTGTTATGCTAGGCTTTATTTTGATCTCTTATTTTCTGGCGAGAGCACTGTTCGATACTGGAGTTTCACACTCCTTTTTGTCCAAGGAATTTGTATCGTGCATCGGAGTGCCTTCTTCGATGGCAATGGACAAATTGGACGTGCTGCTACCTAACGAGTGTTCTATGTGCATGGATAGAGTTTGTTGCATGAAGGTAAGGATTAGGAGTCAAGAGTTTGACTTACAGGCATCGCTACTTCCGATAGTAGAGTTTGATGTAATCTTTAGCATGGACTGGCTCTCGGAACAACGTGCGTACATTGATTACAACCGCAATGTGGTTAGACTCGGTGTGGATACAGAGCTTGAGATGACATTCTCTAGCTTGAAGGGATCGAGACAGACCTTAATGTCTGATATCCAAGTACTGTAGGTAGTTTGTAGTAGTGCAAAGCTATTTTTCACGTCAGTGGAGACTTCGAAGCCCAAGCCTGGTCTGGATAGTACCCCGGTTATATCAGAGTTTCCTGATATTTTTTCCTAAAAATCTCCCTGAAGACCCACCTCAGTGTGAGATCGACTTTACCATCGAGCTAGTGCCAGGTGCCAAGCCCGTGTCATGCTCCCCTTACTGCTTAGCACCTAAGGAGATGGCGGAGTTGATGGTACATCTATAAGAGTTGTTAGATCAAGGGTATGTGCGTCGAAGTTCATCACCTGGAGCGTGCCAGTCCTTTTTGTTAAGAAGAAGGATGGAAGCTTACGACTATGTATTGATTACTGAGAGTTGAATAAGCTAACAGAGAAGAATAGATATCCGATTTCGAGGATTGATGACCTGTTCGATCAGCTGGTGGGTCGATGGTGTACTCGAAGCTAGATTAGTAATCTGGATACAGTTAGTTAATTATAAGGGAAAGTGATATTCCCAAGACTGCTTTCAGCACACGTTATGGGCATTATGAATTCACCGTCATGCCGTTTGGGCAGAAGAATGCGCCATTCGTGTTTATGGATTTGATGAACAAGACGTTTAGAGAGTACTTGGACCAGTTCATGATAGTCTTCATCGATGATATACTGGTGTACTTACAATGCGAGGATGATCATTTCAAGCATCTTCATATGGTTTTGGAGACCATAAGAAGGAACCAACTGTATGACAAACTTCCCAAATGTGAGTTTTGGCTATCCTCGGTAGTGTTTCTTGGTCATGTGGTTAGTGGTGAGGGAATTGCAGTAGATTCGGTGAAGGTAGCAGTGATACAGGAGTGGCTTGTAATGTATACTGTGTCAGAAGTCCGGAGTTTTCTGGGGCTTGCCGTCTATTACAAGCGCTTTGTGGAGAACTTTTCACGGATAGCACTGCCCCACACTACCCTTACAAAGAAGGATCATAAGTTTGTTTAGTCGCCGGAGTGTGCACAAGCTTTCAAAGAACTAAAGTCTCATCTGACCATGACGCATGTCTTATGCTCGCCATGTGGTTCAGAGGGCTTTCATATTTACAGTGACACCTCTGGGAGTGGTTTAGGCTGAGTTCTGCTTCAGCACGGCAAGGTGACTGCCAATGGGTCACGTCAGCTGAAGGTGCATGAGAGTAATTACACGGTCCATGATTTGGAGTTGGCGGACGTGGTATTCGCTCTTAAGCTTTGGTGGCATTATCTGTATGGGGTTAAGGTGGATATATATTCAGATCACAATAGCTTGAAGTATCTATTAGATCAGAAGGATCTGAACATGCATCAGCGTAGGTGGATGGAGTTCCTTGGGGACTACACCTAAAAGATTCATTATATTCCTGGGAAAGGGAACGTTGTGGTAGATGCTTTGAGTTATAGGGCCCCTGCACATGCCAACTGGATACAGATGCATGACGAGCGGCTCATTCGAGATCTGGAGGACTTGGAGATCTCTTGTGTTAATAAGGGATCCAGTACAAATGCATGTTTGAGTTGGACAGAGATTCAATATGACCTGGCTGATCGGATTAGGCAGGCTTTGTAGCTAGATGACAGCATGAAGCGGTTCATGGCTGAGGCTTTGGTTTGGTCAAATGCCCAATTTACTGTCGCTGACGGATTATTGTGGAAGGATGGTTGGTTGTGCATCCCAAAAGTGGGTAAACTTCGAGAAGAATTGATGTATGAGGCGCACTTTACCAAGTACTTGATTCACCCCGGGAGTGACAAGATGTTCAAATACATGAAGAAATTATTCTGGTGGATGGGTCTGAAGAAAGACATAGCGTTGTATGTGGCAAAGTGTCAGACATGTACCTTAGTAAAGGCCGAATGCCAAAGGCCTGATGGATTCCAAAAGTCCTTGCCTATACCGAAGTGGAAATTTGATGACATCACCATGGATTTTATGCACGGTTTGCCGAGATCGTACAAGGGGAACGATGCCATTTGGGTGATCGTAGATTGTTTAACGAAGGTGTCACACTTCATACCCAATAGGAAGGATGATTTAGTGGAGAAACTGGTGAAACTTTATGTGGACAGCATAGTCCGTTTGCACGGCATACCCTGGAGAATCGTTAGTGACTGAGATGGTCGGTTCACATCTAAAGATTAGAGGCTCATTCATCAGTTACTGGGTACCAGGTTGAACTTCAACACAGCTTTTCACCCACAAACATATGGTCAGACTGAAAGGGTGAACAAGACGATGGAAGATATGCTTCGTATGTGTGCTTTGGATTTTGAGAAAAGGTGGGAGGATCATCTTTTTATGATTGAGTTTGCATATAATAACAACTACCAAGCCAGCATTCAGATGGAGCCTTTTGAGGCTCTGTATGACAGGAGGTGTCGTACGCCTTTGGCTTGGGTAGAAACGGGAGAATCAAAACTGTATAAGCGATGGGACGTTAAAGATGCTACTTCAACGATACGGTTGATTCGAGAACGGCTACTGATCGCTCAAGATAGGCAGGTCAAGTAATATAATGCCAAGCATCGAAATGTGGATTTTGTGTTGGGTGATTGGGTATACCTCAAGATAATACTGTTTAAGGGTGTATCAAGAATTTGACTCTTAAAGAAGCTTAGTCCGAGGTATGTTGGGCCTTTTGAAATCTTGGAGAATATTGGTGAAGCAGCCCATCATTTGGCTCTTTCGGTGGAGTTGAGTGGTTTTCATGATGTGTTTCACATCTCAGTACCGTGGAAGGCAATTCAAGAGCCTTCCCAAGTGGTTGTTGCAAATCAAGTGCTGATCGACAGTGGGTTGACGATGAAGGTCAAGCCCATTCGGATTGAGGACGTAGAGGTCTGATAACTGCGGAACAAGTCTATCAGAAGGGTCAAGGTCCTTTGGGACAACTGTGGCCGAGAGGAGCTGTCTTGGGAGCACGAGCAATCTATGATGGAGGAGTTCCCTGAGCTATTTCTCTTAGGTAATGAGATGCATTGTTTACTTTTTATAATTTCCTGTAACGTTAAATTTCGGGATGAAATTTCTTTAAGTGGGGGAGATTTGTAACGCTCCGAATTTCCTAAGGTGGAGATGCTTCTCTGGGGGTTATCACCCGATGGTAGCTAGTTACCTTACAGCGGTAGCTCCAGGGTTTTTGTCGAGCTCTCAAGAGAACGTCGAGCTCTCGATGTTACCGCGCGATAGAAAGTTGTTACCGCAAGACAATAGTCAAGGATTTAATCTGGAGGACCTCTCGGGAAGCTATCGCCCGGCGATAGTGTTACCACTATCGATAACCAGGTTAATTTAATTGACATGGCTCTCTAGATCCTACCCTGTGGTAGTAGAAGCTAGTGCGCATCGATAGCAGTCATAACCGATATCCTCTATCGCGCGGCATTAGCGCCCTATCGAGCGGTGGTAGCGAGATCGTAATTGAATGATATTGTACCTACTCACCTAGAGGGGGGTGAATAGGTGACTTAAATCTTTTTAACTTTTTAGGCAGAATTCAGATTATATCACAGAGTTATAGTTACTTTAACACAGCAAACAATCAGCAATCACAGAATCACACATGCACACAGTAGACACACAGATTTATAGTGGTTCCCCAAGGTTTGGGTACATCCACTTTCCCCCTTCGCCAATCTAGTAGTGTACTAGATTCGGCCAAACTCCTCCACTATCTCAGATCCTCAGATCTTACACTCAGAACCTCAACCAGGTTCCTACAGCTCAGGCCCAAGGCCCTACAACTCAGTCTTCTCTAAAGACCTACACTCAGCTTCTTCACAAAGCCTACACTCGGCCACAGCAGGCCTACACTCAGCCACAATAGGCCTACACTCAGAGATACAAATCTCCTACACTCAGGCACACAGGCCCTACACTCAGCCTTTATAATTGCAGGCTTACAACTCAGATCCCTAAGGATCCTACAAGAAAATATAAATAAAGAGTATATACCTACAACTCAGAATAGAGAGATGAGTTGATAGGTTCTTGATGAGTTCTTGGATGAACTCTGCTGAGATCAATCTGACTTGGCTTTCTTCAAAGCTTCTTGAATGTTGAACACAATAGGATTGATCTCCTCTGCAGTTGATCCTTGATCTCTCCTACTTAAGATTCAGAACAAAGTCTGAATCCTTCTTCTCAGCCTGGTTCCAACGGCTCTCTTCTTGGATGGAGCTCTCTCTCTCAACTACTTAGAACTTTACTTGAAAGTCTTCAATCAATTGCTTTTCAACAACTTTGATCATCTCTTTTTGTAGACAGTATAAGCCTATATATAGGCCTTCTTCATGGTAACCGGCTGTTCCGGTTCCTAACTGATTTCTGACAACTCTGACAGGTACAGTAGACCGGCTGGAATGGCAGCTGTCAAGTCATCCAGTCAGTTCTTGAAAAATCTGTAACTGTCTGAAAGTGTCGAGACTGTCTGTATTTAAGTGTCGACACTTATAGACCAAGTGTCGACACAAGTTGACTAAGTGTCGACACTAGCCTACAAGGTGTCGACACAACTCCTTGTGTTGTAGAGTTCACTTCTCAACACAGCTTCTTCATCATGTGTCGACACTGATATTGAGTGTCGACACAAGTCCTTGTTCTTAAGTACTTTGTTGATTTCTTGTAAGTGTCGACACATCTCCTTTGTGTCGACACATCTTCATGTGTTGAACTTGTTCAGTGTCGACATATCTTCTTGATGTCGACACTTGTCTTCAGTGTTGATACTTTTGCTGAGTGTCGACACAGCTTCCTTGTGTCGACACATCCTCTTGTGTTGAGACTTTAGCTGAGTGTCGACACATCTCCTTTGTGTCGACACTTGTACTTAGAATATTTTTGAACTTTGCTAAGTGTCGACACAGCTCCTTGTGTCGACACTTTCTTCAAGTGTTGAGTCTTCTGCTGAGTGTCGACACATTCTTTCTTGTGTCGACACTTTGTTCAAGTGCTGAGTCTTCTGCTGTGTGTCGACACATTCCTCTGGGTGTCGACACTTATACTTAGACTCTGCAGACTTTTGCTGAGTGTCGACACAGCCTCCAAGTGTCGACACTTTCTGATGTAGACACAGTTCCTCTGGGTGTCGACACAACTGCTAAGTGTCGACAGAGCTTCACTGGACTTTTCTTCATTGAGTGTCGACACAGCTCCTTGTGTCGACACTTTCTGTCTGGTGTCGACTCTGCATCACTGGTGTCGACACAAGTACTCCAAGTGTCGACACTGCTTGCCTGGGTGTCGACACAAGTCTTCTTAAGTGTCGACACATTTCTTCTGGGTGTCGACATATGGACTTAGAATCTTTTCTGCTTTCCCTGCAAATACTTAACCTGCACAAGGCAATCAAAAATACATCAAATACATTTTGATGTATATCATTGAGTAGGGTGAGGCTTCTTCAAATCAAGTACATTTAAACCAATGTACCCAACAATCTCCCCCTATTTGGAGAAGTCATAACCCTTAGTCAATGATATACACCATACAGAATAAAATCATAGCATGATGTAAAGCAGGATTATGCAATCAGGGAAAACATAAACATGTATTAAACAAACATGTATACATAGATATCATTTCAGAACAATATGAATTAGATTTATCACACAGCACATTGTTCTAACACTTTGTCAAATTCATTATACAAAAATTTACAGTGTTTTTTTAAAACAAAATATTACAACTGTAAATCCAAGATAATTTCTATTCTAATTCTGATCAGCCTCCTTGATCACTATGCCCTTCCCAGACTTTATCTTTGCTTGCACAGGGGCTTCAGCATATTCAGTATCAGCAGGCTTTTTCCCTTTTAGCTCCTTCTTTAGCTCTTCAGCTTTAATCTTTTGCCTCTCAAAATAATGATAAGGCTTGGGAAAGTACTTGCTAGGCTCCTGGGCAGTAGGAGGTAGCTTTCCCATCTTTGCCTTTCTTCTATATTGCACTATGGCTTCTTGCCTTGTCTCATGCTTTCTCCATTCAAGTTCAGAAAACCATTTGTTTCTATCTTGAACATTATCTTTGGTAACCTTCCATGCAGTTAGAATGATATTCCTTGAAGTGGGGCTCCACTGCTCAAAATCAGGCCTTTGTTCAGCTTGCTCTCTGAACCTCTTCTTAGACAGTTTGGCTTCTTATTCTTTCAGCAAAGCTTCTTGCATAGCCTCAGATACTGGCTGAACCACCTTTTCTATTACCACATTGTGCTTTCCCTCAGATGGGCTATACATAGTCTGGATCTCAGCTTGTACCATATCAAAATCTGGAGGAGGATAGATCACTTGAGCTACTTCAGGTTGCTCCCCTCCTAGATATGCAGGATGTATCCCAGATTCTGCTACATTGTCATCATCACATAAAGGAGGATAACCAAGAGTAGCTCTGATAGAATTAGAAATCCACTTAGCATGATCAGAGCTGGCTTTGACTAACACCCTCTCCCCCTTTATGACTTCTCTTTCCATGTGATCTCTTAGATCATCCTTTTGAAATCTGACTTGGTTATCCAAATAGTTGACTCCATATTTAAAGAAAGGTTTCAACCTTTGGAGTTTTTCAGTTATCAACTTCTGAGAGTCTTGAATTGCAGAAGTAACATCAGTTAAACTCTTTTGCAATACTTTATCAAACTCTGCCTTAGCAGTAGCATTAGAAGTAGTCAGTCCAGCAGCTATGTTCTTCATCCCTGTGACAATGGCATTGTGGGAAGTTGTTAAGTTGTCATTCATTCTGATCTAGTTCTCAAGAACATACCCTTGCTTCAGTGCAATGTCATCTACTTGAGCTTTTATTTTCTCCTGATGAGTAGCTAAGTAGACTACTGCATTCCCTCCCTTGTGGAAGCAGTCAGTCATTTCCTTTTTATTGAGATTCATCTCAAATCTTATGGACTTAATGTCCTGTGCCAGATCAAACTGTAAAGATTTATGCCCCTCATCCACATATGTTTCTATAGATTTCCTGTGCTCATCAATCTTAATTTGCATAGCAACCATCAAAGCACTGTAATCTACAGTTGGTGCTGGCTGTAGTGCAGGCTGTGGTGCTATAGTTTGCAATGCCTTCTTATAAGATTGGCTCCTTCTCTTGAAAACTTGGAATTTCCTTTTCTTTGCTCTGGCAGCTTCCTCATCTTCAGATGCTGATGTCCTTGCAATATCTACCCTCTCACTTGGTAGCTCCTCAACTTCCTTGGGCTTCTCAGGTTCTTTCCTTGGAGGTTCTTCAACAAGTATTACTTGCTCCCCCTCAACTTGAGCATTCTCCCCCTCAGCAACAGTACTTTCCTTCTCAAAGTCAGCTTGGTCCAGATTAAGGAATAGATCTTCCATGGTAAATTCTTGTTGAGGAAGTGATGGAGATTCTCTTATCTCATCAGTTACTTGATGGGGTTCCTCTTGATCTACAGCAGATGTGTCCACCATGACAACATCTGGGGGTAGACTGTCAATCTGTGGTTGCTGATTAACATCAGATAAGTTGTCAAGTATAACTTCACTCTCAATAAGGAAATCTAATTGATTGATTTCTGAGATTACCTCAAGGATAGTGTGGGTTGCTTGCTCACTTTCTAGTGGAGTTGGCTCTTCCACTACTAGGGGCTCCCCCTGGACTGAATCCTGGTGTAAGGGGCTAGCTTGAGGTAGCTCCCCCTGCCTCTCAGCAACTTCTTGTTGAGCTGGAGACTGCCCAGCATTTCCAGTATCTTCTTCATCAGGAGTGAATACATCTTGTTCTTCATAGCTGCTAGATGAATCCTGAGCCACAGGGGCTATCTTCTTCTTCTTCTTTTGAGGAGTTATTTTCTCAGGAGTAGGCATCTCCTTAGTTAAAACTCTGTCCCATCTTGAGAAGATCCTCATGTCCATCTTTCTCATATGGTTGATCTTAGTTCCAGCAGCTTGACTCATAACCTCTGGTATATTACCAGCAAGGTACAGACTAAGAATCCTACCCAAATTAGGTTTCTTTAGGCTCTCCTTAATCTTATCAAAGACAATAACAGACCAATCAGTTTGCAGGGTGAAGATAATCCTTGTCATAAGATTGAACATGTGGGCTGAGACCCGATCATGCCCTCCAGGCTTACTCAAGATCACTTTTCCAACAATTTCTGAGAGAAATTTCACTTGGCTGTTCATGCCTTTCCTATTGAAGACAGATCCAATTTTCAGCATGGAATCTAGACCACACCAAGTTAATGCTTCTCTGGTCTTAGAAGCAGTTACTTCATCTTCTTCCTTAGTTCTTGGTAACTGAAGTACTTTTCTCAAACTTTTTGGTGAGACCTTCACCTTTTCACCATGAACCCTAGACTTGATCTTGAATCCAATGTCGTCTAGGGTCGCTCCATTTAGAAATTCTAATACTTCTTTCTTCCAGATTTTTGTGGGCTCTGAAACAATAAATTCTAACCCTGAGTTTGCTACTAGGGTTACCACATTCTTGACCTCGGATTCGGCATCATCAAACGCGTCCCGCACCAGTTCATAGCCTTTATTTACGTTCTCCTCGAGCTTTGGTGCCATTAGGGTTTGAAGAATTTGAACTGAGAGAAGAGAGGTGTCGACACACAAGTTTGGTCTCGAAACTTTGGTGAGCGTGTCGACAGACAATGGCAAAATCCTATTTATACCTTTCTAGGATTGAAGATGAAAGGGCGGGTCAGCTAACTGAAATTGTGTCGACACTATTGAAAAGTGTCGACACAGACTTATAATGTCTCGACACACTGTGTCGACATAAGTTTAGTCGACAGATAATATGTGTCGACACTTGTTTATGTCTCGACACCACTAAACTCGATACGTAGTCGAGACTTTACTTAGATAATTCTGAGTAAATACTAAGTGTCGACACCACCTTGGTTGTGTCGACACTGACCCTATATGTGTCGACACAAATTTTCTGAAGTGTCGACACCAACTTCCTAGATGTGTCGACACCTTTTACCTAAAGTGTCGACACCACTTTTCTGTGTCGACACAGATAACTCTGTGTGTCGACACCTTTTTACTTAGTCATATTTGTAAACTTATTCTAAGTTTATCATACCTAATTCAATTTTGAACCTATTGAACTTGGTTTCTTCTAGGGGCTTAGTATACATATCAGCTAGTTGATTATCAGTATTTACATACTCAAGTGATATATCTTCTTTTTCTACATATTCCCTTAGAAAATGATATTTTATCTCAATATGTTTAGTTCTACTATGGGAAACAGGATTATTAGCAATAGATATATCACTAGTAGAATCACAAAACAGTGGTGTTCTACTTACTTGAATACCATAATCCTCAAGCTGATGTTGTATCCATAGAAGTTGAGCACAACAACTTCCTGTAGCCACATATTCTGATTCTGTTGTGGATATAGCCACACTTGTTTGCTTCTTGCTACTCCATGAAATCAGTCTTCCACCTAGGAATTGACAGGTTCCAGTTGTACTTTTTCTGTCTTCTTTGCAGCCTGCAAAGTCTGTATCTGAATAACCTGTTAGTTCAAAGTCTCCATTCCTAGGGTACCAAAGGCCTAGATAAGGAGTGCCCTTTAGATATCTCAGTATCCTTTTGACTACTGTCAAATGAGACTCTTTAGGGCATGCTTGGTACCTAGCACAGACACATGTAGCATACATGATATCTGGTCTACTTGCAGTCAAATAGAGTAGGGAGCCAACTATCCCTCTATACAAAGTCTCATCTACAGGTTTCCTTGCATCATCTTTGCTAAGAGACATACTTGACCTCATAGGAGTCTTCATGGTACTGGTAAATCCATATCATACTTCCTTATCAGTTCTAGGTTGAACTTAGACTGGCATATGGATAATCCATTCCCAGTCTGTCTTACTTGGAGACCCAAGAAGAACTTAAGTTCCCCCATACTACTCATCTCAAACTATTCTTGCATTAGTTTTGCAAACTTTTTGCAAAGACTACTTTCAGTAGACCCAAATATGATATCATCTATATATATTTGGACTAGTATGATCTTGCCTCTGGATTCCCTAAGGAATAGAGTCTTGTCTATTTTCCCCCTTGTGAATTTATTCTCAATGAGGAAACTAGATAGGGTTTCATACCAAGCCCTAGGGGCTTGTTTTAACCCATACAAAGCTTTCCTAAGTCTATAGACATGATTAGGTTGAGTTAAATCAACAAAACCTGATGGCTGTTCCACATAGACCTCTTCCTTTAGATTACCATTCAAAAAGGCTAACTTAATATCCATTTGGTAAACTTTAAACCATTGATAGGTTGCATAGGTCAGGAACATCCTTATGGCTTCCAGTCTGGCTACTGGAGCAAAGGTTTGATCAAAGTCAATACCTTCTTCCTGCCTATATCCTTTAGCAACCAATCTAGCTTTGTTCTTGACAATTACTCCATGTTCATCCATCTTATTCCTAAAGATCCACTTGGTTCCAATTATGTTGTGGTCTTTTGGTTTAGGAACAAGCTCCCAGACTTTGCACCTCTTGAACTGATTCAGCTCTTCTTGCATTGCCTCAATCCAATGAGGGTCTAGGATGGCTTCTTCAAACTTCTTTGGCTCTACTTGGGATAGAAAACTGGAGTAGAGTGCTGCACTCAGATTTCTGCTCCTTGTTTGTACCCCTTGTATTAGATCACCAATGATTTGATCTGCTGGATGATCTCTAAGATGCCTATTAGCCGGAGACATCCTGGCTTCAGGTTGAACTTCTTCAGTTTCTTCATCTTGCTGCACTCCTTGGACTTCTTCTGCATTAGGTACATGTAGTACTCCCCCTGGACAACAACCACTATCTTCTACCTGCTGTCTTGCAGTAAGTCCTTCTTCTATAGTGAGCTTGTCCATCTTCTCAGTCACACCTGTGGAGCTGCAAATACTACTAGACAACTCATTGTTAATAAGTCTAGTTTCATCAAAGACTATATGTACAGACTCTTCTACAACTTGAGTAGACAAGTTGTAGACTCTATAAGCCTTACTATTGTTGCTGTACCCAACAAAAATTCCCTCTTGCGACTTGGCAGCAAACTTAGTCAAGTAAGACTTTCCATTGTTAAGTATAAAGCATTTACAACCAAAGATCCTGAAATAGGACAGGTTTGGTTTTCTGCCTTTTACAATCTCATAGGGGGTCTTATTGTGGCTTTTAGTAATGGTGGCCCTATTGATTATATGGCATGTAGTATTCACTGCCTCAGCCCAGAAATATTCTGGTAGAGATGTATCACTTAATAGGGTTCTACCAGCCTCAATCAAGGTTCTATTTTTCCTCTCAGCAATGCCATTTTGCTGAGGTGTTCTTGGTGAAGAAAACTCCCGAAATATCCCAAATTCTTCACATAGTTTTGTCATGCTATCGGACTGGAATTCAGTACTATGGTCACTTCTTATCTTGACCACTGTACTGTCTAGTTCATTCTGAATTTGCTTGACAAAGCTATAGAAGATACTGGGTGTTTCAGATTTCTATCTAAGGAAGAACACCCAGGAAAACCTTGAGTAGTCATCTACAACCACAAAGGTATAGACCTTCCTACCTAGACTGTGAACTGGCATAGGACCAAAGAGATTCATATGCAAGAGGTATAAACACCTCACAGCATCTTTGTTTTCAATGCTACTAAAGGTGGATCTAGTCTGCTTGCCCTTTTGACAAGCTGAGCATATTCCATCTTTAATACACTTAACTTGAGGATCATTCCTCACTAACTCTTTACTATAGAGTTTGCCAATTGTCTTGTAGTTGAGATGGGCTAGCCTCTTGTGCCATTTGACACAATGAGAGACTTTCTCATCAGCTACAAGACACACTGGAGAACCATTGTTCTCACACATAATGTCTAGGCAATAGATATTTCTTTTTCTATAACCTGTCAAAATGATCTCTTGATCATTTGACCTCCTGATATGACAACCATCTTTGACAAATGAGATGTTATATCCTACATCACTCAATTGACTTATACTAATAAGGTTATGTTTCAAACCTTTAACATAAGCCACTTGAGTAATAGTTATATGGGAGCTAGAAATGTTACCAAAACCCTTGATGATTCCTTTTTCAGAACCACCAAAGGTGACTTTTGGACCATCCTTGATAGGTGTGTAGTCCTTTAGCAATCCCCTAGTTCCAGTCATGTGTCTGGAACATCCACTATCCAAGTACCATATTGGGGCATGGCCACTTGGACTCACCTGCAAAACAGATTAGTGAACCTTAGAACCCAAAGAATTCTTGGGTCCTTGGTACTGGTTAGTTTGCTCCATAACAAAGCTACTTGCAGGTTTTCTAACAGGCAGTTTGCTACTCACTTTGGCACTAGCATTGTGCCAACAGTCCATGGCAAAGTGGCCTACCTTGCCATAGCACCAACACTCAAACCTATTGTACCTTTGCTTAGGTACATTCCCAGCTGTTTTATCTACAGCTGGCTTGTTGAGAGCTGGGGCTTTGCCCTTGGACTTGTACTTAACAGTCCTAGCAGGTTTAGAAAACCCCAGTCCAGCTTTACCTTTTTGATGAACAAATTCATCAATTAAGGGTAGAACAGACTTTGGTTTAGAAAACCTAGCAACTAAATCTTTCTCCTTATGAAGACTAATCTCCAGAATTTTGATTTGATCATTCTTAAATGTTATAGTCCCCATCTGAATCACAGTTATGTGCTTCAGTCTGGCTATTTCATTTAGCTTTTGATCAATCATCTTCTCAAAATCAGTTGCAGCAGCTTTGAGATTAGCAATTTCCTTTTCCTGACTCTTGGCTAGGGACTTGCTCTTCTTAAATGCTTGTAACAGAACTTTATATTCATCTATCAATTGATGAATATCCTCTTCAGACTCAGATGCACTTTCATCACTTGATGATGATGAATCTGTTTCTGAACTAGCACATGAAATTGAACTTAAAGAATAATTTTGTACCTTACTAGGTCCAGGCTGCTCCTGGATTTTGTCACCTTCTGTCAATGACATCAGTCCTTGGCACTGACTGTCCTCTTGTTCATATATAGAGTTCATGATCTGGATGAACTCTTCTTCCTCTTCCTCAGCAAACAGTCCTATGTATGATTCAACATCTGACTCAGTTTCTAATAAAGATATGTCTGACAGGCTCTTATCCTT
This sequence comes from Platanthera guangdongensis, assembly GCA_039583875.1. NCBI lineage: Eukaryota > Viridiplantae > Streptophyta > Magnoliopsida > Asparagales > Orchidaceae > Platanthera > Platanthera guangdongensis. The sequence goes on from CM077158.1 coordinate 182,293,031, forward strand.
TTTGGCAACAAAAGACCTTTCCTTCTTGCCCTTGAATTGAGTCTTTTTCTTATCATTAGACTCTTTCCTTTTCTCAGGACAGTCTGCAATAACATGTCCTTGTCTGTTACAGCAATAGCAAACAATTTTTGATAGAGTTGCTTTGCTTGACTTGGTCTTTTTCCTGTCTTTCTTTGATGACTTTTTGTTCTGATAATAGTCTTCTTTACCCTGTAAAGTAGATGGCTTTGTCCTCCACTGTTTCTTCTTTAAGAACTTCTGAAAGTGTCTTGTGAAAGCTGCAAAGTCCTCATCACTTTCACTGCTCTCAGAATTTCTACTTGCTGACTCATCTGACTCAGTCTCAGCTACTTTAGGAGGTGGAGTTGGTGACTTACTTCTGTATTTTTTGGTGGCCTCTATCTTGAATGCCAATGCCCTTTCTTTATGTTCACTTTTTGTAGATTTCTCCTCTTCTTTTCTCACCATCAACTGCATCTCATAGGATAGCAGTTTTCCAAACAGTGTTGGTGGAGGGATATCTGCTAACTTTGCCATTTCCCTAATGACACAGATCTTGGTGTCCCAATCCTTAGTTAGGGACCTCAGAAACTTATCATTTAGTTCATAATTACTGAACTCTCTGCCATAGGACATTAGCTCATTCACAATCCTATAGAACTTCTTATAGCATTCTGTTATGCTATCAGACCTATCTTGCCTGAAGCTTTCATATTCTTGGTTTAATAAGGACTTTCTGTCCTGCCTCACTTCTTCAGAACCCTCCATGTACACAATAAGAGTATCCCACATCTCCTTAGATGTCTTACAGTGTATCAAATTCTGAAAGGTAGCATCATCTATAGCACTCACAATGATATTCTGAGCCCTCTTGTCCATTGTGGCTAGAACTATCTCATCATTTGTCATTTCAGAGAAATCTTTAGGTGTTCTCTGATTTGCATCTAAGACTGAAACCTTCATGGGCACATATGGCCCTTCTTTAACTGCGATGTAAATCCTAGGGTCTGAGGCTTCCATAAATAGTCTCACCCTTTCCTTCCAGATGCCAAAAATTTCTTTTCTGCAAATGGGTAGCTTCATGGATCCAAGTTCCTTGTGATTCTCAGTTGAACCCATGTTTCTTAATTTTCTTGATTCTGTACTTTACTTAGTGTGAATCTGCCAATAGGATCTACTCAGACAGTTAAGTCCCTTTTTGAGTAACCTCGCTCTGATACCACTTGAAAGATATTGTACCTACTCACCTAGAGGGGGGGGGGGTGAATAGGTGACTTAAATCTTTTTAACTTTTTAGGCAGAATTCAGATTATATCACAGAGTTATAGTTACTTTAACACAGCAAACAATCAGTAATCACAGAATCACACATGCACACAGTAGACACACAGATTTATAGTGGTTCCCCAAGGTTTGGGTACATCCACTTTCCCCCTTCGCCTATCTAGTAGTGTACTAGATTCGGCCAAACTCCTCCACTATCTCAGATCCTCAGATCTTACACTCAGAACCTCAACCAGGTTCCTACAGCTCAGGCCCAAGGCCCTACAACTCAGTCTTCTCCAAAGACCTACACTCAGCTTCTTCACAAAGCCTACACTCAGCCACAGCAGGCCTACACTCAGCCACAACAGGCCTACACTCAGCCACAGCAGGCCTACACTCAGCCACAACAGGCCTACACTCAGAGATACAAATCTCCTACACTCAGGCACACAGGCCCTACACTCAGCCTTTATAATTGCAGGCTTATAACTCAGATCCCTAAGGATCCTACAAGAAAATATAAAATACAAAGATTATTTACCTACAACTCAGAATAGAGAGATGAGTTGATAGGTTCTTGATGAGTTCTTGGATGAACTCTGCTGAGATAAATCTGACTTCGCTTTCTTCAAAGCTTCTTGAATGTAGAACACAATAGGATTGATCTCCTCTGTAATTGATCCTTGATCTCTGCTACTTAAGATTCAGAACAAAGTCTGAATCCTTCTTCTCAGCCTGGTTCCAACGGTTGTCTTCTTGGATGGAGCTCTCTCTCTCCAACTACTTAGAACTTTACTTGAAAGTCTTCAATCAATTGCTTTACAACAACTTTGATCATCTCTTTCTGTAGACAGTATAAGCCTATATATAGGCCTTCTTCATGGTAACTGGCTGGTCCAGTTCCTAACTGATTTCTAACAACTCTGACAGGTGCAGTAGACCGGCTGGAATGGCAACTGTCAAGTCATCCAGTCAGTTCTTGAAAAATCTGTAACTGTCTGAAAGTGTCGAGACTGTCTGTCTTTAAGTGTCGACACTTATAAACCAACTGTCGACACAAGTTGACTAAGTGTCGACACTAGCCTACAAGGTGTCGACACAACTCCTTGTGTTGTAGAATTCACTTCTCGACACAGCTTCTTCATCATGTGTCGACACTGATATTGAGTGTCGACACAAGTCCTTGTTCTTCAGTACTTTGTTGATTTCTTGTAAGTGTCGACATATCTCCTTTGTGTCGACACATCTTCATGTGTTGAACTTGTTCAGTGTCGACACATCTTCTTGATGTCGACACTTGTCTTTAGTGTTGATACTTTTGCTGAGTGTCGACACAGCTTCCTTGTGTCGACACATCCTCTTGTGTTGAGACTTTAGCTGAGTGTCGACACATCTCCTTTGTGTCGACACTTGTACTTAGAATATTGTTGAACTTTGCTAAGTGTCGACACAGCTCCTTGTGTCGACACTTTCTTCAAGTGTTGAGTCTTCTGCTGAGTGTCGACACATTCTTTCTTGTGTCGACACTTTGTTCAAGTGCTGAGTCTTCTGCTGTGTGTCGACACATTCCTCTGGGTGTCGACACTTATACTTAGACTCTGCATACTTTTGCTGAGTGTCGACACAGCCTCCAAGTGTCGACACTTTCTGATGTATACACAGTTCCTCTGGGTGTCGACACAACTGCTAAGTATCGACACAGCTTCACTGGACTTTTCTTCATTGAGTGTCAACACATCTCCTTGTGTCGACACTTTCTGTCTGGTGTCGACTCTGCATCACTGGTGTCGACACAAGTACTCCAAGTGTCGACACTGCTTGCCTGGGTGTCGACATAAGTCTTCTTAAGTGTCGACACATTTCTTCTGGGTGTCGACACATGGACTTAGAATCTTTTCTACTTTCCCTACAAATACTTAACCTGCACAAGGCAACTCAAAAATACATCAAATACATTTTGATGTATATCATTGAGTAGGGTGAGGCTTCTTCAAATCAGGTACATTTAAACCAATGTACCCAACAGTAATGGAGTGGGCCACGTGTTGGCCTTTGATTGGAGGGTTTGGGCGGTTACGCTCAAATCGAGGCATTGACTTAGGGTACCACGCGACGGTAGGTATTTACCGTACGACAGTAGTTTGGTATATAGTCCTGGTTTGGCCGTTTTCACTTCATTTCTTTTGGAGTTGATTTCTGGCCTGGTTTTCCTGGAGGAGGTGCTGCAGTACTGAAAGGAAGTTCTCTACACCGTTGGAGTTTCGAAGCTCCGATTCGCGACTCGAGCCTAGATCTGTGGAGGCAAGATCATTGTGGTTGTTTTCATCCGTCTAGATCTTTGTCATGGCACCAAAGAGAACGTAAAAGGTAATGATTCTTAACTTGGACATGTGAAGTCCTCTTCCCTTTTGCATAGTAAAAACCCTCTCACGCGACTGTGCTGTGAGCGTGAGGTTTTCCTTTGAGTGGATACGGTATATCCTCATAGTTTTGCATTTAGATCCGAAATCGAAGTACAAAATAGGCATGATGTATGAAGCCCATTCGTACGGGTTAGTCTGGATTGATGATGTTTATTTGTTTTGGATGTTGAAGAAGACTCCATATTAATCGCATAGATTTCGTAGTCACGGGGTGTGGTAGTACTAGAGGTAGTCTCCAGGATAACACCCGAGTAAAGGGGAGAACTGATAGTCTTACCCCTACCGTACAGTGGTAGTACTACCGTCGGTGGTAGCTCCCAGTGAGTTGTGTATTGTTGAGATGCCTGTCTTGTGGAGACCTGAGGGCAACTGATGTGAGGCCTGTTTCGGGGAGACCAGGGGGCCGTTTGTTGGAGCATGAGCTTAATCTGCTCAGCTTTGGTGGTTGTGTGTGCCATCCTTGGGCGTAACCTGGTTATATGTGTTGTGATGGTCAAGGGGATGATGAACCCGTGTTATGTATAGGCCATGAAGATTTCGGCTTTCGGCGCATGATGGTATGAGCAACGAGCATTGGTTGAACTGCGCCCACTCTATAGCATTCGACTTGGAGTGAGTCATTGGCCTGTATCCGTTATGGAGTGCCTTGACTTTGTCCTTATAACGTCCTGTTTTGCGCTAGGCCCCCGTGCGAGTTTTGAGTCAGGAGGGCAGGCTTGAGTTCAGGAAAGTGGAGGAAAAAGAAGGGCGGCACTTGTGGACTGGAGAAGTTAGTCCAGAGCAGGTTACACGCCCTGGGTCACGGGCGTGACCCAGGGACGTGACTGAAGGTACTCGAGTAGCTGTCAAGGTTACTCGAGTAGTTTTCAAAGTACTTGAGTAAAGTGGGTTACACGCCCTGGGTCACGGGCGTGACCCAGGGGCGTGACTGAAGGTAGTCGAGTAGTTGCTGAGGTTACTCGAGTAGTTTTCAAAGTACTCGAGTAAAGTGGGTTACACGCCCTGGGTCACGGGCGTGACCCAGGGGCGTGACTTAAGATACTCGAGCAGGTGCTAAAAGTACTCGAGTAGTTGCCAAAGCTACTCGAGTAGGTGGTTGGTTCTCGAGTGAGAGGGTTACACGCCCTATGTCACGGGCGTGACTATGGGAGTGACCGGGGCATGTTCTCCGGTCGACGATTTTAGGAGAGTTCAACGAATTCTCCGTTCGACGATTTAGGTGTCACGCCCCCCGTCACGGGCGTGGCCATGGGCGTGACCATGGGCGTGACCATGGCGTGTTCTCCGTTCGACGATTTTAGTTGACTTCGACGAATGTCGTTCGACGATAGGCATCACGCCCGGTGTCACGGGCGTGACCATGGGCGTGACCAGGGCATGTTCCGTCGTGTCGAGTATTGAATCAGCATTATAACCGTCTGTAACGCTTCGCCCGTGTCGGTGAATTGATCTAACATTGTAACCGCCGGTAACGCTCCGCTCTTGGTATATATATGGACTGTGGAAAAACCCTAGCCATTTCACTCTTCTTCTCAGCCGTATTTTTCTGAAATAAGTCCTATGGAGAAGGAGAGTTTGCTGGAGGAAGATCTAGGGAAGGAGATCCGCCATCGCTGTAAAGGAGAGGATGTCGTCGCGAAGAATCACAAGGTCTATGGCCGGAAATGGAATCGCTGGAAATGATGTGAGTTTCCTACCCTCTCCCTTGGTGCTATATCTATAGTTATTTTCCTAGGCGAGGCATCGACTCAAGAGAGTCTTGATGGAGAGGAGGAGTTTTCTAGGAAAGGCCATACTAGGACTTGTGTCCTAGGTTTTAGATCTCTTCAACCACTCCCTTCTTCTATGTGATGATAAGGGATGGTTTCGTGAAGGGTATTGGCCTCTTGAGGGTGAATAAGGGTGGAGGAATTTTCTGGAGGAGATTTGAGAGGATCGACTTGAGAAAGAAGATGAACCGATGTCGTTCATTCCGCTTTAAGATGCGTGCAGAATCTGTATTCTGCGCGCAGCGAACTTCGTAGCCATTTTTAGGTGTGATATGTCCAGATCTAGGCTTTCGGCTAAACACGAAAGTTGAATACCTTGAAAATACCTTTCCAACGAATGGTTGCACGACTTCATGCGAAGTCTGTAGCCATGGGAAAGCCTGGACGAAAATGTCATCCGATAAATCCTGCATGCAGAAATTGTGTTCTGTACGCAGCGGACTTCAAGGCTGAATTCTAATAGGATATATTCAAATCTGGGTTGAGGTCTGAATATGAAAGTTATAGCCCATGAAAAGACCTTTCCATTAAGGGGTTACACGTCTTCACCGGATTCCTGTAGCTTTGGGAATCTCCGGTTGAAGTTGCTGTCCAGATTTACTCTGCACCTAAATTCTGGGTTTATATAATATGGAATGGATTCGGTAGAATTAATATTTCAAGTTACTTGGCTTGAATGAACTCTTTTATGATTAATCATTTTAGTTGCGTGATCGATGAAGTTTATTAATCGGATTTCATATAATCAAATTGTGAAGTAAGCTTACTTGAACAAATTGATTTGTTAGAAATTTGGTAGATTATTATTTATGCGCATCATGTTTACAGTATGTTATCATTTGGAAAGATTGATAGATCTTTATATGTGCATCATGTTTATAATAAGTTGTTATCATTTGGAAGGATTGTTAGATCGTTTTATGCGCATCATGTTTACTATAAGTTGATATCATTTGGAAAGTCACGTAGAAGAATAACTATGGCCATGAGTGTGTTTGATTAATGGAATGAGGTTAGTAGTCCAACACTTAGAGTGTAGTCTCCCTACGAGTAGTATTGTGAGAGGATATGAGTGCGGTGTTGAACGTCACTTGTTTGGTTTGTGTTGAGATAAGATGGATGGTTGGGCTGTGTCCTCGTGCTTATTTCCGAGGCCCCTTCCATGTTATGGCGAGGAGGCTTTTGCATGCGGTGTGACTCGACACGCGGTGTCGTAATCCTGGGTTAAGGATAGTGTGGCAGGTTTACGGGCTCGCCGATCATCACACCGACGCGAGTTGACAGTTAGACTTTGGGCAGTTGTGCTGTGTCCTCGGTATTCACGTCCTGGGGCCCCTTCCATGCCAAGTGAACGGTTGGGATGTGTCCTCGTGCTCACTTCCGAGGCCCCTTCCGGGTCACACAAGGCCAGTTTGGGTTGTGTTCTTGGTGCACATCTACCCAAGACCCCGCTGGGCCATAGTACGCATGGGCTCCGCTGTTGTGTTCTTAGCATTGAGGCGTACGGAGGCCTATGTGAAGTAGTGTGGATACACGCCTAGTAGTAGAAGTGCCTGTTCTACTGTCACCGCCTGGCCACGGAGGCTGATGCTTGAGAGGTTAGCTACCTGCTCAAAAAGTGGGAACTACAGTCTGTGTCGACATAGCAATTGCATGTGTGTGATCATGGGTGAGTAATTGCATAGCATACATAGTATTTCATAACATTGCACAATAAGATCCTCATCGTATAAGTTTGTATGGGCACTCTTATATGATGAGTTACCTTTATGTAACCCGATCCTTAACTTATAAGTTTGTATGGGCATTCTTATAAGTTAAGTTACTTTCTTGTTGTTACTTATACTTGTTAGTTTACTATAGCTCTTATATAACTGCTAGATTATGATACTGTTACTCTTACACTATTTCCACTTGCTTGTACTTCTTTTACTTGCATTTATATATTACCCTTGTTCCTTCTCTTCGCCCGGTGCCGAGGAGTCGCCGAGGGAGCGGATGTGAAGCAATTTAGTCGTTTCGACTAACGGTTGCTATGTCTTCCTTTTAGGAGGTCACGCCGCAGGTAGAGCAGCCGCGGACTACGCAGCAGGACAGCCAGGCCAGGACGACATGGCCTGAGGATATGGTGTCGTCGATACCGTCGGTCACAGATGTGAGTGTTGAGAGGTTTTGATGTAGGCCCTTTTTGGGCAATTTCTATAGTTGTACTCTGATATGTAGAAGCATGTCTAGCTTCTCTTTTGTTGTACTGATTTGGACATCATATACTTAGTGTGGATTTGACTTCTCTTGCTTATATTTTGGTTGGGTTGGCATGTTATATTGATATTGTTGGCCTCGGCGGAATAGGTGTCTTGTGGTACAGGTTAGCCCGTGTGCTAATGCTACCGCAAGGCGGCTGTTCCAGGCATAAGATCCCCCCTTCGTGCCGTGTTTTGGGATCCGTGAGGGGGGTCTTACAAATGGTATCAGTTTGCCACGATCCTCAACTAAAGAAGTCATTCAATAATGGTGTCACCCCCGTTTGATTAGTCAGTTTGGGGACAAACTGACTTAGCGGAAGTAGTGGTGTACCCATATGTAATTCACGCTAAGTATGTCCAACTTTGACCCTAAGATTAGCCAACCTGACCATACATTTGCGTTTTATGTGTAGATTCTAGCGCTAGTTGAGCAGATGGGAGGCACTCATGCGCCCTCCATACCCACTCCCACTCAGTTCCAACAAGCTGAGATGGGGCAGACGCTCACTGCCATCCTCGATGCTTTTAGGGCGCAGCAGCCCCCAGTGCAGCAACAGGCCCCGAGCTCCAACTGGCTGAGCACCTTCCTGGCTCTCTCCCCTCCAGCCTACCTTGGGACTGAGTCATTCGTACGTACAAAGGAATGGCTAGACACGGTATAGGAGTTGTTGGCTGGTATCCATTGCCCGGACAACATGGCAGTGATATTGGCAGTGTCCGTCTTGGACTTACATGCTAAGAGGTGGTGGAAGTGCCTCATGGGCTCTACCTTCCAAGGCCGGGTCTACACAGAGATAAGTTGGAGTGAATTCTCGAGTGTTTTCTTGGAGCACTTTAACCCTACATCGGCCCGAGATGAGCTTGAGCAGAGGTTTCTTCTACTAAAGCAGGGATCAAAGTCGGTTACAGAATACCAGCGGGAATTCCAGCATCTCGCAAGGTTTGCAGATTCTTACGAGTTGGATGACAGAGGTTATGCCAAGCGCTTCTACAAAGGGCTGTGAGATCCCCTAAGGCAGTCCCTTTTGTTTATAGCGGATGGTAGCTTGGCGGAGATCATTGATATGGCAAAAAGATTGGAGGCAGACCAGCTGGGATGTAGTAAGAGGCATGCGGAGGACGTGATGGAAGCTGGCCCAAGCAATAGAAGGAGGTGGGACTTCATAGGAGGAAGAGGATATCAAAGAGGTGGAGGGCGTGTCCACCGGAACTATACGGTGGAGCATCCGGTTCCGCAGCCGCCTGCGCTGCCTCCACCACCTCAGCCTCAGCAATTTCAACAACCTGAAGGGCATCGTGGAATGGTGTGCTTCGAATGCAACCAGCCGGGCCACATCCGACATTTCTGCCCGCAGCTATTTGGAAACGTCGCTCCCGCTCTCCCGCCGGCAGCTCCTCGAGGGCGGGATCACATACATGGTCGAGGACGAGGACCGCGAGGAGGTAACCCCGGCCCTGCTAGGGATCAGGTGTACGCGCTTGACATGGCGCAGGAAATGAACCCCCAAGATGTGATTGTAGGTATGATTTAATTAATTAACATATTTTCATGGTCTAACTTAGATTAATTAAGACTTACTAGATACCTAGCAAAAAGTTTTGGTTGTTGGTACTTAGGCACCGTGATTATTGGCGGGAAGACGGCCTATGCGCTGTTCGATACTGGTGCCTCACACTCCTTTGTGTCCGAGGATTTCATAAAAGACATGGAGGGTGTACAATACTTTATCGGCATAGCCCGACGAGTACGCCTTTCGGACGACTCGGAGATGACCGCAACCACCAAGTGCGAGTTGGAGTTATTTATTGATGGGAAGGCCTTTGATACACCCACCATGGTCCTGAGAATGCCGGAGTTTGACATCATTTTGGGCATGGCATGGCTGGACTGGCACTTTGCGAGGATCGACTCCACGGTGAAGCGGATCTATTTGAGACATGGAGACTCTGACGTCATTTTCCAAGGTATTGGCTTCGCGCCTCACATGATGTTATCTTCCGTTCAGGTTGTTAAAGCTCATATGAAGGGGGACGAGGTCTTCATGATCTGGTTCGAGTTGAAAGAAGAAGCATTGGAATTAAAGGATGTACGGGTAGTGCGGGATTTCCCTGAGGTGTTTCCAGAGAAACTACCAGGGTTACCCCCTCATAGGGAAGTTGATTTCCAGATTAATCTAGTACCGGGTGCCAAACCTGTATCTAAGGCCCCTTACCGAATGGCCCTGAAGGAACTCGCGGAGTTTAGAGTTCAATTGCAAGAACTGGTGGAGTCAGGGTTCGTTCGCCCCATTTCGTCACCCTGGGGAGCCCCTGTACTGTTCGTGAAAATGAAGGATGGAACCCTGCATTTGTGCATAGATTATTGGGAACTCAATCGGTTGACGGTGTGGAACACTTATCCGCTACCTCGGATCGACGAGTTGTTCGATCAACTAGTGGGAGCACATTGGTTTTCTAAATTGGATTTGCGCTCTGGATACTATCAGTTGAGGATACAAGAAGGGGACATCCAGAAAACGGCCTTCAGTTCAAGATATGGTTTGTATGAGTTCACAGTAATGCCGTTTGGGCTCACAAATGCCCCTTTGGCCTTCATGAGTCTGATGAACAAGGTGTTTGAGCCATATTTGGACATCTTCGTCATTGTTTTCATCGACGACATCTTGGTCTACTCAAAGACGGAGGAGGATCATGTCGAGCACCTTACCTTGGTGTTGAAGAAATTGAAGGAGCATATCTTGTACGCCAAGTTTAGCAAGTGTGAATTCTGTCTTAAGGAGGTTGCTTTCTTGGGGCATGTGATCAGTGGAGCAGGATTAGCAGTGGATCCAGTAAAGGTGCGAGCCATGAAGGAGTGGTCGCCCTTGAAGTCGGTGGTCGATGTACGAATCTTTCTTGGACTTGCTGGGTACTACCGCAAGTTCGTGAAAGGATTCTCCAAGATTGCCCTTCCTCTTACTTCTTTGACGAATAAAGGTGTGCCATTTGAGTGGACTCCCCAATATGAAGCGACATTACAAGAGCTGAAGGATAGGCTTACCTCCGCCTCCATCCTTGCACTTCCATCTGGGAATGAAGGATTTCAGGTTTACACCGACGCATCGTATCAAGGGATGGGAGCAGTACTGATGCAGCACGGGCACGTGATCGCATACGCTTCAAGATAGTTAAAGAAACATGAAATTAATTACCCGGTCCATGATTTGGAGTTGGGAGCAGTTAATGTAGGGGTGTCTGGAATCGGAGATCTCCACGAAGCTAACGCTCTATCTCGGCACTACACGTCGTAGATCTACCGCACCTACACAGCACCTATTGCCCACAATAGTTTCTCGTTGCAAGAACGCATCACAAATAACAAAGGAGGAATGGTCGACTCGAAAACAACGATCGGAAATTTGAGTCGAAATATTCCCCAAGAAAACACAAAGGTTGTCACTCCTTTTTGAGAGCAAGACCAAGGCTATAGGCCAAGATCCGCTCAGGAAAATGGGATCCACCCGATCCGGAATTAAAAAGCCTTGCAACGGTGATTTCAATTCAAAACTTGCAGCGATTAAATTAACTTTTCGGAGAAAACGAGTGCGAAACCACCACAACTAAAGAAGAGAATCACACAAGGGAGAGGAAAGAGATTACCCAACCGGAAAGCTTTTCACACAAGATAACTGTGGGAGAATCACTCTCTCCACGGATCCACCAGCGTCACACCGAAGTGTTTGCAACCTTCTTCCAAGGAGTCGCACCGAAGGAAGCTGCACCGGAGTCGCACCGAACAGATGGAGGGAGCAAGGGGGGCGGCGGCTTCACACCACAAGCTAAGGGGCGGCAGCTTGGAGAGAACTCCTCTTGGCCGAAATTTCTCAAGGAGAAAATTAGGTTTCAATCTTTCTAATTATCTCATAAGGAAGCCTCCTTATATAGGAGTTACAAACAAGCCTTAACTATTCATGATGGAGATGTAATCTCATCCATCTGAATGGCTAAATACACACCAACATTAAAATTGTTCAAAATTAAAAATAATAAAACATGCAATGAATATAAAATTATCTCTTAAACAGAGGATAATTTTATATTCCAGATAGAGTTTAAGAAAATGAAATAAATAAGGCTAATTCTTTGCAGTGGCTGTAGCACGCCGCGGACGGAGGTTGTAGCGTAGCCTTCCATTAGCGTCATCGTGTCGCCTCACGTCCTTGAGTTGTATTGCCTTATCAACCGGATCATCATCAGCATCGTCTTCAAATGGTGGAGGAGGGGGCACGCCATCAATCCTCCCCCACTCAATTGCACGCATCTCCGTTGTGTGGTCCAAGCGACAGCGTTGAAGGAGAGCGGCATCCAAACTTTGCAGCTCCATCTTGAGTACCCAAGAGTCATCCGAAGGGGGCCGATCACGCCAACGGATGAGAAAGCGGTGGTTGTTGCCATCAGCAGTGGTAACAGGCTCAGCATCAAGTATCATCTCTGGAGTGGAAAACGTCCATGGGAACCTGGGGAACATATTAGCAGTAGGCAGGAAAGAAGGCAACTTACCATCCGATGATATACCTGTGGGGACCAAAAGAGAGAGATCATTCGTACTACCACTCCCCAACCCATGAGAATTTAGAGTGGGAGAAGAAGATGACAAAGAAATCAACTCTTGTGGTGGTGACACAAACATCGTTAAATCCGAAACATTAATAATGGGGGAGATACCCCAATCAGCAGGCAAGTCCAAAACGAAAGTGTTGTCACCTAACTTCTTAATAATCCGAAAAGGGCCGGCGCGCTTTGGTGCTAACTTTTTAACGGTGCCAGTTGGCAAGCGTTCGGGAACCAAACGGACTAAAACTAGATCGCCAATTTTGAAGTCTGATACTCTCCTATGTAAATTAGCGTGCGCTTGATAAGAGTCGTATTGCATATTCAAGGTGGCTCGTATACGTGTGTGTAAATCATGGATGTGCTGGGCGAAGGATTGTGCAAACTGACTTGCCTTGTACGTTGGGGGCAACGACACCAAGTCAAGCGGCACAGGAGCCTTATACCCGTGGACAGTCTCATTCGGAGACAGACCCATAGACCTATTATTGTAATTATTGTAGGCTAATTGGGCATGGGGAAGGAGAAGATCCCAAGTTCTCTTGTGATCACTCACAAGGCATCGTAACAAATTTCCTAAGCTCTGATTAATCACTTCCATCTGCCCATCAGTTTGGGGATGATAGGCAGAGTAAAACAATAATTTTGTTCACATTAATATCCAAAGAGTTTTCCAAAAATAACTAATGAATTTTACGTCCCTATCCGATACTATGGTCTTTGGCACTCCACGGTGACTAACGACTTCTTTAAAACATAGTTTAGTGACGTGAGACGCATCGTTTGTCCTGCTGCACGGGATGTAATAAGCCATCTTTGAAAACCTATCCACAACTACAAAAACTGAGTCGTGACGGCGTAGGGTAATGGGGAGGCCTAATACAAAATCCATAATAACGTCTACCCAAGGCATGGAGGGAATAGGCAAGGGTGTATATAATCCTACGTTGGTTTTACTACCCTTAGACACCTGACACGTGCGGCAGCTACTCACTACCTGTCCCACTGTAACCTTAAGTTTTGGCCAATAGAATTTGTCCTCGACTAACGTAATGGTCTTATCTCTACCGAAGTGGCCACTCAACCCTCCGCTATGCAACTCTCATATGATATGTAGTCGTAACGATGACTGCGGAATACATAGCTTCCCGTTCCTAAACAGGTAACCGTCCTTGATGACATATGCAGATATCGTTGTGGGGGAACTATGCTGGGCAGATAGATAGAAGTCCTGGAAGTCAGGACACGTGGCGTACTCATCCTTAATCTGCTCAAATCCTACAACATGTACTTCCATAGAGGTGAGTAAAATAGTAAGACGACTAAGGGCGTCCGCGACTCGGTTATCAGCTCCCTTAAGGTGCTTGAGATTAAACGTGTAACCTTGTAAGAAAGCGACCCACTTAGCGTGTCATGGGCTGATCTTATGTTGGCTGTTGATGAAACATAAAGCCTCATGATCGGAGAGGATCACAAACTCCTTGGAGAGGAGATAGTGCCTCCAATGGTGTAGACATCGGACTACAGCATAAAATTCCCTATCGTAATTTGAATAGTTCAGCTTAGGACCGGACAACTTCTCGCTAAAATAACTAACGTGATGACCCTCCTGGCTCAAGACACCTCCAATCCCTACCCCAGACGCATCATATGTGAGCTCAAAGACTTTAGCAAAGTCAGGTAGACGTAAGACAGGTGCCTCAATCATAAGCTCCTTTATTCGTTCAAAAGCATAGGTGGCGGACTTCGTCCACGTAAACTCTCCCTTCTTCATACAGTCTGTGATATGCACCATAATACTACTGAAGTCTCGTATGAAACGATGATAAAACGTGGCTAACCCATGGAAACTACGCACCTCACATAGGGTGGTTGGCACGGGCCAGTCCTTAATGACCTGAACCTTGACCGGATCAACTCGAATACCCTTAGAGCCGACTATATAGCCTAAGAACTCTACCTCCGAGACATAGAAAGTGCTTTTCATAAGATTGAGAAATAAAGTCTCCTTCCGCAGGGTGGAAAGGATCACTCTCATGTGGGAGATGTTCTCGGTAGTAGAGGTGCTATAAACCAGAATATCGTCAAAGTAGACGACAACGAACTTCCCCATGAATGGCTGAAAGACATGTTTCATCATCCAGGAGAAGGTACTAGGGGCATTGGACAACCCAAAGGGCATCACAAGCCATTCGTACAGACCATCCATCGACTTAAACACCGTCTTCCACTTGTCGCCCTCTCGTATCCTAATCTGGTGATAGCCACTCCGAAAATCTAATTTGGAGAATACGGTGGCTCCAGACAAGACATCCAACAAATCATCTAGGCGGGGAATGGGGAACCTATACTTGATGGTGATTTTGTTGATAGCCCGACTATCAACGCAAATCCTCCAGGTACCATCCTCCTTGGGGGCAAGTAGGGCTGGTACAGCACATGGACTCATACTAGTCCTAATAAAACCTTTCTCTATCAAGCCCTCTATCTGGGACTGCAACTCCAGGTGAGCTGCGGGGTGGAGTCAATAATGTGGCTGATTTGGCAAGGAAGACCCCGGGATGAGATCTATCGCATGCTGGATATTCCTAAGCGGGGGTAACGTGGGCGGCAACTCATCCGGGTACACGTCCCTATACTCCTCCAACAGTACCCGTAACTCACAAGGTAACTCATCCAAAATGCTAGAATCGGGCTTCGCACTTAGGAGGACTAGCGCATACATAACTCCATCAAAGAACGGATCTCTCTCAAACTCTTTCCTACCAACTAGATTCAACGTTTTCCGTTCTACCGGAATAGTGGTGTCCTTAGCCAAGACTACGGGCTCCTTTGGGATGGTCGGCCTCAAAGTGATGGTTTTGCCATTGAATTTGAATTCATAAGTGTTGGATCTACCAAAATGTGTAACATCACGGTCGTATAGCCAAGGGCAGCCTAACAACACATGACAAGCGTCCATCGGAAGCACATCACACCACACCTCATCAATGTAGGATTTGAATGAGAGTGGGACCAGGCATCGCTTGGTAAAGGGTACAGAGATCTTGTTGATCCAAGCGACCTGATATGGGGTCGGGTGTGGTTCCGTGATCAAGGACATACGTGGAATGACGTTCTCAGATACGACATTCACGCAGCTACCATTATCAACAATCAGCTTGCAAAGCTTCTTGCCACTCTTAAAAATCAGAGAAAATATGCTCGTCCTCTTCCAATCATCTAATGGACGAGGAGTGGTCAAGATACAACGCATCACCATAAGGGGGTGATCGTCCTCTAAGTCACTAGGGACTCCTTCGGGGTCACTCTCCTCTGCGGTCTCGTATACATAATCGTCAGGGTCGATAGTTGGCTCTAATAAGGCTAGGGTTTTTGTCTTTGTTGGGCATTTGTAGGCATAATGGCCTTGAATTCCGCAAGAGTAACAAGTGGTGTTAGCCTTGCTAACCTTCCCTATAGGGACACGCTCACTCGCAGGGTTCTTGGTGTTCCTAGCTGTGATCACTACTGACTTTGACTCGGTGGATTTGAACTTTCCCTTATCAGGGTATGTGGAAGAAGATGCCCCAATGGTGGACTTGTTCTTCGCATGAGCGTAATGGGAGTGAGCCTTAGAGGCTACGTGTTTTTCAATGTCCAAGGCGGCATTGAAAGTCATGTTCAAGTCCGTATGCCCATATCGCAAGAGCTTCCTTTGGATATCGGGGTGAAGCCCCTTTCGAAATCTAGATAAAGTGACTTCGGGGATCTCCCTAAGGTCACATCGCACCATACGGTCCTTAAGTTCACCCATATATTCAGCTACCGAGCTTGAGCCCTGCCGCAGAGTGGCAAGCTCATCGAACATCTGTGTCCGATGGTACGTGGGAACGTACTGATCGGTCACCAGGTTTTTCATTACTGGCCAACCTATAAGGGGGGCTCCGTGTCCGGTTCCTAATCTTCGCTCCTCATTCAGCCAAAACGTCTTTGCACGACCTATTAACTTCATCCGGGCAACTTGGACCTTTTGGGGATCCGTCAGGTTGTGCCACTCGAAGTAACACTACATGTCCACAGTCCAGTTAAGGAAGATTTGGGGATCTCCCATGCCATCATAAGTGGGGGCATTTATCTTAATGGCCCTAGTAATATCAGCGTCTTGCTCGGGGCGGTGTCCTCTAGGGGGCACCCGTGGGGAGTCCCCATCAGAATCCGAATCAGAATTATGTTGGTGCCGGTTGGGCCGGTCAACATTAACGGGTGGCGGGGGTGGCCTAGCTTGATTTTGTAGGATCTGTGTTAACATGTCCCTAAGCTCCGTTATTTCGTTATGCAGACCTGCTATGGCCTCGGTGTTGGGATCCCCACGCTCATTCGCAGCCATCCTAGACGTAGACGGAGTCGAATATTCCGATCCGAGCCTAGTGCGCATTCAGGTTTAGAAAAATTTTGGAAAGATGATTTTTCCTAGGGCTATAGCTATGCTGAAAATAAGATATTTTTATAGATTCCCAGCGTGAATAACACGTAGATCGTTTTAAAAAATTGTTTTGAAATTTCGCTGAAAAATAAGGATTTTAGCCCGCTATTGGCAGAGCACAAAAAATAATTTTTTTGATTTTCTAAAGATCCGATCGACCAACACGGAACGCAGAGAGGATGTTTGCAACGTGAAAGTTGAAACAACCTCCCTCTGATGCCAAATTGATGTAGGGGTGTCCGGAATCGGAGATCTCCACGAAGCTAACGCTCTATCTTCGCACTACACGTCGTAGATCTACCGCACCTACACAGCACCTATCGCCCACAATAGTTTCTCGTCGCAAGAACGCAGCACAAATAACAAACGAGGAATGGTCGACTCAAAAACAACGATCGGAAATTTGAGTCGGAATATTCCCCAAGAAAACACAAAGGTTGCCACTCCTTTTTGAGAGCAAGTCCAAGGCTATAAGCCAAGATCCGCTCAGGCAAATGGGATCCACCCGATCCGGAATTAAAAAGCCTAGCAACGGCGATTTCGATTCAAAACTTGCAGCGATTAAATTAACTTTTCGGAGAAAACGAGTGCGAAACCACCACAACTAAAGAAGAGAATCACACAAGGGAGAGGGAAGAGATTACCCAACCGGAAAGCTTTTCACACAAGATAACTATGGGAGAATCACTCTCTCCACGGATCCACCGGCGTCACACCGAAGGGTTTGCAACCTTCTTCCAAGGAGTCGCACCGAAGGAAGCCGCACCGGAGTCGCACCGAACGATGGAGGGATCAAGGGGGGCGGCGTCTTCACACCACAAGCTAGGGGGCGGCGGCTTGGAGAGAATTCCTCTTAGCCGAAATTTCTCAAGGAGAAAATTAGGTTTCAATCTTTCTAATTATCTCATAAGGAAGCCTCCTTATATAGGAGTTACAAACAAGCCTTAACCATTCATGATGGTGATGTAATCTCATCCATCCGAATGGCTAAATGCACACCAACATTAAAATTGTTCAAAATTAAAAATAATAAAACATGCAATGAATATAAAATTATCACTTAAACATAGGATAATTTTATATTCCAAATAGAGTTTAAGAAAATGAAATAAATAAGGCTAATTATTTGCAGTGGCTGTAGCACGCCGCGGGCGGAGGTTGTAGCATAGCCTTCCGTTAGCGTCATCGTGTCACCTCACGTCCTTAAGTTGTATTGCCTTATCAACTGAATCATCATCAGCATCATCAACATCGTCTTCAAATGGTGGAGGACGGGGCACGCCATCAGCAGTGGTGTTCGCCTTGAAGGTTTGGAGGCACTATCTATACGACGTCCACTACGAGATCTTTTCAGGCCACAAAAACTTGAAGTACATTCATACACAGAAGGAGTTGAACTTGAGGCAACGGCGATGGTTAGAGTTTCTGTGCGATTATGAGTTCATCTTAAACTATCATCCCGGAAAGGCGAACTCGGTAGCCGATGCATTGAGTAGAAAAGTGTCAGTCTCTAGCCCAGAGTCTCGGTTGATGAGTATGGAGTTGGCTCGGATGATTGAGGAGATGGATATTACTTTGGTATTTAAGGCTCCTTCGGCAGAGTATGCGGAGTATTTGGCAAGCATGAGCATAGTTTGTGATATCCGGGACCGGATTCGGGTGGAGCAAGGAATGGATGCGGCCTTGGCCCTGGCAATCAAGGCAATTGAAGATGGGACTATTGATGATTACACACTAAAAAATGACCTTGTTTATTTCCGTGGCCGACTCTATATTCCCAAGGGCGGCAAAATCCGGGAAGATATCTTGAGAGAGGCGCATAGCTCTCAATATTCAGTACACCCGGGTATTGGCAAGATGTACGCCGACTTACGGAAAACCATGTGCTGGCCGGGAATGAAGAAGTATGTTCATTACTATGTTACACATTGTGAAGCTTGTCAAAGGGTGAAGACCGAATGTAAGAGTCTCGGTAGTTTGTTGCAGTCGTTGCCCATCCCCGAGTGGAAGTTTGAGGATATCTCCATGGACTTCGTCCATGGGCTACCTCTCTCCCGCTCCGGGAATGACTCAGTGTGGGTTATTGTTGATCGACTGACAAAGGTGACCCGGTTCATTCCAATGAAGAAGGAAGCATACGTGGATGTTTTGGTACGCCTCTTTGTGGAGCAGTTCGTACGGTATCATGGCGTGCCTAAGACAATTATTTCAAATCGGGATGGTCGGTTTACTTCCAAGGAGTGGAAGGAGGTACAGGCGTATTTGGGCTCACGCCTTACCTTTAGCACAGCGTTTCACCCTCAGACGGACGGGCAGTCTGAGCGGACCATCAGAACACTGGAGGATTTATTAAGGTTATGTGTGCTGGACAGAGGAGAGTCATGGGAAAGGCTCTTGCCACTAGTGGAATTCTCCTATAATAAGAGCCATCAGGCGAGCATCGGCATGGCACCCCATGAAGCCCTTTACGGAAGAAGGTGCAGGACTCCCTTGTCTTGGGTGCAGGATGAATATCCAAAGACATTGGGAAATGAATATATAGATGATACTGATGCGGCGATCAGATTGATACGGGATCGCATGTTGGAGGCTCAAAGTCGGCAGGCGAAATATTACAATGCAAAGCACCGGATGGTGGAGTTCCAAGTGGGTGATAAAGTGTTCCTCAAGATTCGGTCGATGCTTGGAGTGTCGTGGGTGTGTGGAGTGAAAAAGCTCAGCCCAAGGTATGTTGGGCCTTATACTATACTGGAAAGGATTGGCCCATTGGCCTATCAGTTGGATTTACCACCAGAACTAGAGAATCTCCACGACGTGTTCCATGTGTCGTCGCTTCGAAAGGCGCTGTTGTGGCCCGATCAATATATTCCCACTACTGATGGTGCAGTGGCGTCAGATAGGTCTGTGCGACTAGAGCCGGTGCGGGTTGTTGACAACGAGACAAGAACATTGCGCCGCAAAAGTGTTCCCTTGGTGAAGGTACAATGGTCCAATCATGGGAAGGAGGAGTTTACCTGGGAGCCGTTGTACTTGATGCAAAAATGCTACCCGAGATTATTTCCTCCAGGTAATTTTGTTTAAAGGCATATTTATTCTCTGTATGCTTGTCTCCCCCATAGCCCTAGCCTGATTTCGGGGATGAAATCTTTTATTTTGTTTATAGGATTTGTAACGTCCTGATTCGCGCTAGGCCCCCATGCGAGTTTTGAGTCAGGAGGGCAGGCTTGAGTTCAGGAAAGTGGAGGAAAAAAAAGGGCGGTACTTGTGGACTGGAGAAGTTAGTCAAGAGCAGGTTACACGCCCTGGGTCACGGGCGTGACCCAGGGGCATGACTGAAGGTACTCGAGTAGCTGCCGAGGTTACTCGAGTAGTTTTCAAAGTACTCGAGTAAAGTGGGTTACACGCCCTGGGTCACGGGCGTGACCCAGGGGCGTGATTGAAGGTACTCGAGTAGCTGCCGAGGTTACTCGAGTAGTTTTCAAAGTACTCGAGTAAAGTGGGTTACACGCCCTGGGTCACGGGCGTGACCCAGGGGCGTGAGTTAAGATACTCGAGTAGGTGCTAAAAGTACTCGAGTAGTTGCCAAAGGTACTCGAGTAGGTGGTTGCTTCTCGAGTGAGAGGGTTGCACGCCCTATGTCACGGGCGTGACTATGGGCGTGACCCGTGCGTGTTCTCCGGTCGACAATTTTAGGAGAGTTTAACGAATTCTCCGTTCGACGATTTAGGTGTCACGCCCCCCGTCACGGGCGTGGCCATGAGCGTGACCATGGGCGTGACCATGGCGTGTTCTCCGTTCGACGATTTTAGTTGACTTCGACAAATGCCGTTCGACAATAGGGGTCACGCCCGGTGTCACGGGCGTGACCATGGGCGTGACCAGGGCGTGTTCCGTCGTGTCGAGTATTGAATCGGCAATTTAACTGTCTGTAACGCTTCGCCCGTGTCAGTGAATTGATTTGACATTGTAACCGCCGGTAACGCTCCGCTCTTGGTATATATATGGACTGTGGAAAAACCCTAGCCATTTCACTCTTCTTCCCAGCCATATTTTTCTGAAAGAAGTCATGTGGAGAAGGAGAGTTTGCTGGAGGAAGATCTAGGGAAGGAGATCCGCCATCGCCGTAAAGGAGAGGATGCCGCCGCGAAGAATCACAAGGTCTATGGCCGGAAATGGAACCGCTGGAAATTATGTGAGTTTCCTACCCTCTCCCTTGGTGCTAGATCTATAGTTATTTTCCTAGGCAATACATCGACTCAAGAGAGTCTTGATGGAGAGGAGGAGTTTTCTAGGAAAGGTCATACTAGGACTTGTGTCCTAGGTTTTAGATCTCTTCAACCACTCCCTTCTTCTATGTGATGATAATGGATGGTTTCGTGAAGGGTATTGGCCTCTTGAAGGTGAATAAGGGTGGAGGAATTTTCTGGAGGAGATTTGAGAGGATCGACTTGAGGAAGAAGATGAACCGATGTCGTTCATTCCGCCTTAAGATGCGTGCAGAATCTGTATTCTGCGTACAGCGAACTTCGTGGCCATTTTTAGGTGTGATATGGCCAGATCTGGGCTATCGGCTAAACACAAAAGTTGAAGCCCTTGAAAGTACATTTCCAATGAATGGTTGCACGACTTCAGGAGAAGTCTGTAGCCACGGGAAAGCCTGGACGAAAATGTCATCCGATAAATCCTGCATGCAGAAATTGTGTTTTGTATGCAGCGGACTTCATGGCTGAATTCTAATAGGATACGTTCATATCTGGGTTGAGGTCTGAATACGAAAGTTGTATCCCATGGAAAGACCTTTCCATTGAGGGGTTACACGTCTTCACCGGATTCCTATAGCTTCGGTAATCTCCGATTGAAGTTGCTGTCCAGATTTACTGTGCACCTAAATTCTGGGTTTATATAATATGGAATGGATTCAGTAGAATTAATATTTCAAGTTACTTGGCTTGAATGAACTCTTTTATGATTAATCATTTTAGTTACGTGATCGATGAAGTTTATTAATCGGATTTCATATAATCAAATTGTGAAGCAAGCTTACTTGAACAAATTGACTTGTTAGAAATTTGGTAGATTATTATTTATGCGCATCATGTTTACAATATGTTATCATTTGGAAAGATTGATAGATCTTTATATGCGCATCATGTTTATAATAAGTTGTTATCATTTGGAAGGATTGTTAGATCGTTTTATGCGCATCATGTTTACAATAAGTTGATATCATTTGGAAAGTCACGTAGAAGAATAACTATGGTCATGAGTGTGTTTGATTAATGGAATGAGGTTAGTAGTCCAACACTTAGAGTGTAGTCTCCCTACGGGTAGTATTGTGAGAGGATGTGAGTGTGGTGTTGACCGTCACTTGTTTGGTTTGTGTTGAGATAAGGTATGGATGGATGGTTCGGCTGTGTCCTCGTGCTTATTTCTGAGGCCCTTCCATATTATGGCGAGGAGGCTTTTGCATGCGGTGTGAGTCGACACGCGGTGTCGTAATCCTGGGTTAAGGATAGTGTGGCAGGTCTACGGGCTTGCCGATCGTCACAATGACGGGAGTTGACAGTTAGACTTTGGGCGGTTGGGTTGTGTCCTCGGTGTTCACGTCCCGGGGCCCTTCCGTGCCAAGTGAACGGTTGGGCTGTGTCCTCGTGCTCACTTCCGAGGCCCCTTCCGGGTCACACAAGGCCAGTTCGGGCTGTGTTCTTGCTGCACATCTACCCAAGACCCCGCTGGGCCATAGTACGCATGGGCTCTGCTGTTGTGTTCTTAGCGTTGAGGCGTACGGAGGCCTAGGTGAAGTAGTGTGGATACCCGCCTAGTAGTAGAAGTTCCCGTTCTACTGTCACTGCCTGGCCACGGCGGCTGATGTCTTAGAGGTCAGCTACCTGCTCGAAAAGTGGGAACTACAGTCTGTGTCGACATAACAATTGCATGTGTGTGATCATGGGTGAGTCATTGTATAGCATACATAGAATTTCATAATATTGCACAACAAGATCCTCATCGTATAAGTTTGTATGGGCACTCTTATACGATGAGTTACCTTTATGTAACCCGATCCTTAACTTATAAGTTTGTATGGGCATTCTTATAAGTTAAGTTACTTTCCTACTGTTACTTATACTTTTTAGTTTACTATAGCTCTTATATAACTGCTAGATTATGATACTGTTACTCTTACACTATTGTCACCTGCTTGTACTTCTTTTACTTGCATTTATATATTACCCTTGTTCCTTCTCTTCGCCCGGTGCCGAGGAGTCGCCGGGGGAGCGGATGTGAATCCACTTAGTCGTTTTGACTAACGGTTGCTACGTCTTCCTTTTAGGAGGTCACGCCGCAGGTAGAGCAGTCGCGGACTACGCAGCAGGACAGCCAGGCCAGGACGATAGGGCATGAGGTCACGGTGTCGTCGATACCGTCGGTCACAGATGTGAGTGTTGAGAGGTTTTGATGTAGCCCATTTTTGGGCAATTTCTATAGATGTACTCTGATATATAGAAGCATGTTCTAGCTTCTCTTTTGTTGTACTGATTTGGACATCATATACTTAGTGTGGATTTGACTTCTCTTGCTTATATTTTGGTTGGGTTGGCATGTTATATTGATATTGTTGGAGCCGGCGGAATAGGCGTCTTGTGGTACATGTTAGCCCGTGTGCTAATGCTACCGCAAGGCGGCTGTTCCGGGCATAATATCCCCCCTTCGTGCCGTGTTTTGGGATCCGGGAGGGGGGGTCTTACAGTCATAGCATAGAGAGAGAGACTTTGGCTACGACCCTGGGAAGTCTTTTAATGCTCATAGGTGTCATTGTGAGAATGGTAGGGGGCCTGTAATCTCGGCACACCGATAATGTTCCCTTAGTGCACGGGGCATGTGGTCGGCAGTGCCAATGCCTGTGGCGAATGTTTCTTAGCTTGCACTTTTTGTTGCCTTATTATTGTTGATACTAATGACTGCAGGGAAAGAGCCCTTCCACCCCGAGTAAGTGGTGGGGTCGTTATAATTTGGTTAGCTAATACTGACCGTTGCTTTTTTTGTCACCATTGCAGTGGGATGTTGCTTGCAGGTGCAGCAGAGCTGAGTGGCAAATAGCGGGTTAGAGCCCCAAATAGTTATGCTGGCCTCGAAGGCCAAAGCGAATAGCTAGTGTTTACCTTACAGTTCATGTGTGGCCGGCCTGCGTGCTGATGTTTGTAAAACATTAACTTTTGCGTAAACCTTGTAAGGCCATAAGGCCATGACTATACTTTTGTGTATTTTCAGTACTCATTCTTATTTCTCTGTTTAGTGGACATTCATGTTAGTATGGGTTCTATTTTATAACCTTTAAAATTACTTCCTCTATAATGTACTCTGTGCTAGGATATGTTTTATCGGATGATGGTTTCAATTAGTAACTCCTTGGTTTGTCCGTAGTATATGGCGTCGGGCCCCGGTCGGACCTACTACTATATGTCTTGTGATGGATAGGGGTGTTACATGGAGTATGTCGAGAATAATGATGTTGATATCGTATATCATCCAGGTAAAGTTAATGTGGTAGCCGACGCCTTGAGTAGGAAGACCACGTAGATCTTTGGTCTCTTGGTGGAATCCATGGTGGAAGAGTTTTTATTAATGAACATTTCTGTTGGGAGTAGTAACTCGCCAAGCAGCTTGGAAGTATCAGAGCCTTCATGGATTATGCTTAGAAGACTACATCAAAAGGACAATCTTGATTTGTAGCATATTCATAGTAGAACTGAAAAAGTGGAATTACCAAACTTTTCAATTAATGATGCAGGTACTTTGAAGTACCGAGGTAGATATTATATTCCCATTGTTGAGAACATTCGAGCAAGATTATGTAGTGAAGCACATGGTTCCAGTGTTGTCAATCACCCTGGTTCTACAAAGATGTATAGAGATCTGAAACAAACCGTTTAGTGGATTGGGATAAAGAATATATAGCCAAGTTTGTGTCTGAATGTTTTACTTGCAAGTGAGTTAAGGCCAATCATAGAAGGCTGGTGGAAAGCTGATGCCTTTGGATATTCCAAGTTGGAAGTGGGACAGTATTTATATGGACTTTATTACTGATTTGCCGAGATCTCCCCGAGTACTTGATTCTGTGTGTTTCATAGTCGATAGATTGATGAAGTGTGCTCACTTTATGCTGTTCAAGATTGATTACTCCATGAAAAAGATAGCAGAGTTGTAGAGTTGTATTTGGAAGAGGTCATTAGATTGCACAGAGTACCTGTAAGTATCGTGTCAGATCGAGATTCTAGGTTTACGTCCTATTTTTGAAAATGTTTATAGGAAGGGTTGGGTACACATCTCAGGTACTCCACTACTTATCATCCACAGAAAAATGGTCAGACCGAGAGAGTTAATCAGATTTTGGAAGACATGACCAGATATTACATCTTAGACCACGAAGGAGCATGGGATGAGTGGCTTAGATTGATGGAATTTGCCTACAATAACAGTTATCAGGAGAGTTTGTAGATGACCCCATTTGAGGCTTTGTATGGGAGGCATTGCAGAACTCCCTTATTTTGGGCTGAAGTTAGTGAAAGACCGTTGTTGGGTCCAGATGCATTGGAAAAAATGAGTACTTCTGTGATGCATATTCGATAAAAGCTTTGTATAGCTCAGGAGCGCTATGAGAAGAACGCTAATCGTCGAAGGGTTGATCTGCAATTCGCAAATGGAGGCATGGTTTTCTCAAAGTTTCTCCAATGTCAGGCGTTAAGAGGTTTGGAAGGAACCACAAGTTGGATCACAGGTATGTGGGACCTTTCTAGGTTATTGAATGCATCAGAGTGTCAGCCTATAGGTTGGATTTGCCTGCTAATTTCCCTGGTGTGCACGATGTGTTTCATGTGAGCCGGTTGCAGAAATGTGTGGTTAGGGATTGACATGTTCTCAACTCAGTGCCCCAGCTGCAGCCTAATCTTTCTTATGTTGAGGTGCATGTTCGCATTCTGGATACTCAAGATCGGGTGTTGCAAAGGAATACAATACCCATGGTCAAGGTTGTTTGGCAAAACCAAGATGGAGAGCGTGACTTGGGAGTTAGAGTCAGCTATGAGGGAGGCTCATCCTCATCTGTTCTCCTAATTTATTTTGGAAAATATTCTTTTATGATAACCCTTGGTTATTTCCTTTTGAGTAGTAGTTTCAATTTTTCATATCAGATTTCGGGACGAAACTTTCTTTTAGGGGGAGTAGCTGTAACTCTCCTTATTTTTTGATGTTTATTTTAAATTTTTGTAGTGACATAATTATGAAGTTATGGCGTTACGTTGACGCATAGTTAATGGGTGTCGGTGTTGGAGCGTGATTTTTGCTCATCGGAATTTGAGGTTTTGGCTCGGTGGTTTTTAGTAGGTTGATGTTGATTGTAATTTCAGGGAATTATAACCTGAGTTTGGTTTGTCAAATCTTAATTTTGACTTCGCCATTAGATTTGTAGCGTTGTCATTTAGCTTCGTTGTGAGTTTCATAGAAATCTGAGCTGATTCGAATTTTTTTGTCATTTGGACGTTTATTTATTAATAATAATATTATATTATTATATTATGTCTACAAATACTTATAAACAAAAACCCTATTCATTATCTTCTTCCCCAAGCCATCGGACTGAAAACGGGGTAGAAATGTAGGCGACGGACGTCGCGAGGTCTTCGGCCGCCGCCGGTAGGAGTTCTGGTCCGCAAAATCGTCGTCGGAGTGTAGATTCAGAAATAACTCACCGAGATCTACGCGTGTACGGTATGTTTTCCCCGTTTCGTGGATTTTTGGCATTAGGGTTTTTGACATTGACCCTCGTTTGCCGCGAAAAGTTTCAGGAATCGTTTCTTGGAGGTTCTTGCGGCCGATCCTTGGAGCGGAGCGCTCGTGAGGCCGAATTTGTGAAGATTTCAGGCAAGTGGTGATTTCGAAACTCATTCTTCATCTAATTCCTTTCTAAAAGTTTCAGATCTCCTTTTCTTGCAATTTATGTTGTAAATCTAGTCCTACATCTATCAAAATATATATGGTTTTGAGCATATGTCATGACCGAAATCTGTCAAATAATAGTCAGAAGGAAATCTAATTTCTTGTCCTTTTACTTTTCTGAGTATGAATCACTTTGTTCCTTATTTTCTCTTCTTCTTTTAAAAAAAAAATAAAATGATCTAAGATTGTTGTAGATTAGGGGAGTAGTAGTCTGGAATTTTTGTAGGAAATCAAAGTTTTGGGTAGAAATAAGAAGTGCCTTTTTTTGGTTAAACTTCCGTAAGTCCTTCTGTCAGAAAAAAATTTAAATTAATTAAACTCTAAGTAATTTGTTGGAATGACAAATGCATCGGGAGCGTTGACTGTAGCCTTGGCATCGAGAGCATTGAGTGTAGCCTTGGCGTCGATTGCGTTAAGTTTAGCTTGGTGTCGAGAGCGTTGAGTGTAGCCTTGGCGTCGATTGCGTTGAGTGTAGCCTTAAAGTTGAGAGAGTTGAGTGTAGCCTGGGCATCGTGAGTGTTGAGTGAAGCAGTTATGGCATCAAGTGCTTTGACAGTATCTGTCTAGGCTTCATGTGAAGCAGTAATGGCATCGAGTGCTTTGATTGTATCTGTTTAGGCATTGAGTGAAGCAGTTATGGCATCGAGTGCTTTGACTGTATCTGTCTAGGCATTAAGTGAAGCAGTTATGGAGTCAAGTGATTTGTTTGTATCTGTCTAAGCATCGAGTGAAGTAGCTATGGAGTCGAGTGCTTTGACTGTCTCTGTCTTGGTGTTGAGTGAAGTAGAGAGGCGTTTAGTAGCTGAAGTCTTGGTGTCGAGTGATTTCAGAGTTAGTGTCAAGTAATTTTCATGTATCTGTCGAGTGACTTTGAGTTCGTCAAGTCATATTCGTCGAGTATACTTTAATAACTTTTGGTTTTCTCCCCTATGCATCGTCATGGAAATCTGATGCTAAGCCTTGGATTTCTTTTTGTTAATATAATATATGATTATTTGTGGTCTTGGTTGGCAGTGTATAAAGGACCATCACCTCAATGTTGATTTGTGAATCATTAAACCTAGTGGGTTTTCTTCTCTTCTTATGGGTTGTTGGGTTGTCTAGGATGATGTGGCCACCACCATAATGCCTTTTTGAGATATTTGGTCTGAAGGTTGGTGTTGGACAATGTGGCCCCCAACTTAGTATCGTTTTTTTACCAGTGTTAATGATCCACGCGCTTTGAGCTTATCAATCTCTTTTGTTTATATATATATATATATATATATATATATATATATATATATATATATATATATATATATATATATATATATATATATATATATATATATATATATATATATATATATATGCACATATGTTCTTATGCATGCACTTGCAGATTTTATAAAAGCATGGCTTCATTTCTCACTTGTTGCACCCTTTCTTACTACTTTGTTTGTGAATTCCTCTCTGCCTGTTAAAGTATGACTTATTTCTTGTGATTGGAAAGCTTTTCTTTTATAAGGGTTGGTAACCCTTTTATCTCTTTTGATTATTGCTACTAATTATCTTTGATTGCCACTTGTATATTTTTGCTGAGAGAGTTGAGTGTAGCCTGGGCATCGTGAGTGTTGAGTGAAGCAGTTATGGCATCGAGTGCTTTGACAGTATCTGTCTAGGCTTCGTGTGAAGCAGTTATGGCATCGAGTGCTTTGACTGTATCTGTTTAGGCATTGAGTGAAGCAGTTATGGCATCGAGTGCTTTGACTGTATCTGTCTAGGCATTAAGTGAAGCAGTTATGGAGTCAAGTGATTTGTTTGTATCTGTCTAAGCATCGAGTGAAGTAGCTATGGAGTCGAGTGCTTTGATTGTCTCTGTCTTGGTGTTGAGTGAAGTAGAGAGGCGTTTAGTAGCTGAAGTCTTGGTGTCGAGTGATTTCAGAGTTAGTGTCAAGTAATTTTCATGTATCTGTCGAGTGACTTTGAGTTCGTCAAGTCATATTCGTCGAGTATACTTTAATAACTTTTGGTTTTCTCCCCTATGTATCGTCATGGAAATCTGACGCTAAGCCTTGGATTTCTTTTTGTTAATATAATATATGATTATTTGTGGTCTTGGTTGGCAGTGTATAAAGGACCATCACCTCAATGCTGATTTGTGAATCATTAAACCTAGTGGGTTTTCTTCTCTTCTTATGGGTTGTTGGGTTGTGTAGGATGATGTGGCCACCACCATAATGCCTTTTTGAGATATTTGGTCTGAAGGTTGGTGTTGGACAATGTGGCCCCCAACTTAGTATCGTTTTTTTACCAGTGTTAATGATCCACGTGCTTTGAGCTTATCAATCTCTTTTGTTTATATATATATATATATATATATATATATATATATATATATATATATATATATATATATATATATATATATATATATATATATATATGCACATATGTTCTTATGCATGCACTTGCAGATTTTATAAAAGCATGGCTTCATTTCTCACTTGTTGCACCCTTTCTTACTACTTTGTTTGTGAATTCTTCTCTGCCTATTAAAGTATGACTTATTTCTTGTGATTGGAAAGCTTTTCTTTTATAAGGGTTGGTAACCCTTTTATCTCTTTTGATTATTGCTACTAATGATCTTTGATTGCCACTTGTATATTTTTGCTGAGAGAGTTGAGTGTAGCCTGGGCATCGTGAGTGTTGAGTGAAGCAGTTATGGCATCGAGTGCTTTGACAGTATCTGTCTAGGCTTCGTGTGAAGCAGTTATGGCATCGAGTGCTTTGACTGTATCTGTTTAGGCATTGAGTGAAGCAGTTATGGCATCGAGTTCTTTGACTGTATCTGTCTAGGCATTAAGTGAAGCAGATATGGAGTCAAGTGATTTGTTTGTATCTGTCTAAGCATCGAGTGAAGTAGCTATGGAGTCGAGTGCTTTGACTGTCTCTGTCTTGGTGTTGAGTGAAGTAGAGAGGCGTTTAGTAGCTGAAGTCTTGGTGTCGAGTGATTTCAGAGTTAGTGTCAAGTAATTTTCATGTATCTGTCGAGTGACTTTGAGTTCGTCAAGTCATATTCGTCGAGTATACTTTAATAACTTTTGGTTTTCTCCCCTATGTATCGTCATGGAAATCTGACGCTAAGCCTTGGATTTCTTTTTGTTAATATAATATATGATTATTTGTGGTCTTGGTTGGCAGTGTATAAAGGACCATCACCTCAATGCTGATTTGTGAATCATTAAACCTAGTGGGTTTTCTTCTCTTCTTATGGGTTGTTGGGTTGTGTATGATGATGTGGCCACCACCATAATGCCTTTTTGAGATATTTGGTCTGAAGGTTGGTGTTGGACAATGTGGCCCCCAACTTAGTATCGTTTTTTTACCAGTGTTAATGATCCACGCGCTTTGAGCTTATCAATCTCTTTTGTTTATATATATATATATATATATATATATATATATATATATATATATATATATATATATATATATATATGCACATATGTTCTTATGCATGCACTTGCAGATTTTATAAAAGCATGGCTTCATTTCGCACTTGTTGCACCCTTTCTTACTACTTTGTTTGTGAATTCTTCTCTGCCTGTTAAAGTATGACTTATTTCTTGTGATTGGAAAGCTTTTCTTTTATAAGGGTTGGTAACTCTTTTATCTCTTTTGATTATTGCTACTAATGATCTTTGATTGCCACTTGTATATTTTTGCTGAGGTGTTATTTTCTTTTGATTGCCTCAGGATCGGAGCAGTAAATGGTTGAACGGTTAGGGTTAGTAGTTGCTGGTGTTCTGTAGCTGTTGTAGGTGTCCTGTCCTCAACGTCATGAGCTAGTTTTGTTGTTTTTATGTTTTTAGTTCGGACATACATTCCTTTTTGGTGGGTTCGTGTCAGGTTGTTGACACCCACTGGATTTTTGGTAGAATGTTAAGTTACTTGCTAGTTGCTAAGTCTATTTCTAGAAGATTTGTTGGGTTACTGGCTCTCTGGGAAGGTTTTATGCTAGGATTGCATGTTAGTTATTTTAAAGTATAAAAATCTCATGATGAATATCTCATGCATAACATCTTTTAAAACCAAAGTCATTATATTTTAACGACATAAAAGACTCTTTCTATACTTATACTAAATCTAGAGATATGCATATCATGAGTTGTCCTACTTGGATGTTTATACTCATGTTGGATGTCAATCTATATAAACAAAGTATTTTCCACAGCGTATATTCATATTTTTACTCATGGACTAGTTGATCCATTAAGCTAAGGGATACGGCCGTCAAAACTTAATTCAAATTGCAGTTTCTTCTTAATAACTTGAGAATTTCATATAAAGTGTTAGGTTCGAGTTCTTGCCTGAGCGCCTGCAGTTATCCCCTGCATGGCATGACATCACTGCGTATTTTTTCTATTACTCAGATATATCATTTAAATGCGGAGAAAATGGGGGTTGTGACACGTCCTCCTACTCCTCCCGCAGTGAAAACCCCGCCTCCTACTCCTCCCGCAGTGAAAACCCCGCCTCCTCCTCTAGCGATGAAACCCCTGTGTCCTCCTCCTCTAGCGACAAAATCCCGACCTCCCAGTATTTTGGTTAAATACTGGGAGTTCTGACAGTATTTGACCAAATATCATCAGAACTCATAGTATTTCACCAAAATACTATTAGAACTTGCATTATTTCACCAAAATACTGTCAATATATTGTTCAATATCATGCACAATACAATCTATTAATTAGATATTTTATATCATAATATATATAATAGTGGAGATATGTTAATCCGATTACATAATGTGACATTACATCGTCTTGATAGATTACAATGTGTTTGTTATTGACTTTTTTTGGTCACAATATTGTCTTAATATACATTATTTGATCAAATAATATGAGAATGATGAGTGTGATTATGATAGGCCTTTTAGTATCATAATTGTAATCATGTCCACTATTTTCTGCCTCCTCGTGTAGTAATTTCATAAGATTAGTTGAGAAATTTGTTATAATGAATAGGAGAGCACAGTTAGGATTTTTGGTTACTCCTTGTATTAAGTTATATATTTATCCTTTCATTTTTCTAATGCAGGTAGTGCCAACCAATGGAACTAAAAGTCTTGGAGCAAACAGAGGAGTTCACAGAGTCAACATGGCTGATGACAGGACAAAAATTTGGCACACACGGGTGGACACACGGCCATGTTAATACCCGTGTCCTATGTGCCCTGGAGCTGAAGAAATTGGACGCAGGAGACAGAGACTCACACGGGTAGGAACACGCCCGTGTGCCTACCCATGTCACATTTGAACACGACTGCCGACCAACCCGTGTCTGAAGAACATGAAGAACAACACGGCCGTGTCAGTACCCGTGTCATCTAACACGACCCACTAGCAGACATGCCTATTCGTGTGGAACCGCCTAGGAACTGTCAACACGGCCTGACACACGGCCGTGTTGGAACCCGTTTCCGACCTGTTTGCAAAGGGACTATATAATTCCTGTAGAAAAATTAAAGAAGAACTTTTAGATCATTTTGGAATTGGAGAACTTCTGGAGCACAAAGTGGAGCATCCAAGAGAAGGAGGATTTGAAGGGTATTTTGTATGCATTTAATTTTTCATTAATCCCTTTTAATCTTTCCTTTCTCTGGGTGATTCAACTTTGTTTACTTTTTAATTTGCATGAACTTATATTTGAACGATTTAGTAATCATGTATCGCTTTGTTTACATCAAATTTGTGGTATTTTATTCATATTTAGTCTTACAAACAAAGGGTTTCATTTCCATTATGGATTCCTTCTTTGCTTTACATAATTTGCAAATTTATAGATTGAGAAATTGGTTGTTTGTGATGATATTTATATGCCCATATTGTGGTGTTAACTCTAATTGTGAATCAAACTCCATGATCGAGAGATATGTTGTTTGGAAAATTGAAATACGAGTAAATGGATTCATGATATTTTAAAGATAAGGTTTCATGAATTTATGTAGTAATTAGGGTGATTTACTTAATGCGAACTTGAGTGTTGTAAATTGTTCGAGAGAAAATTTACTAACTTAGGTTTAGGATTGGAATTGCTCGAGAGAGAATTTGATGAACGTTAACCTTTACATTACAACGAATTTGATAGTCTTATTTCTTCATGATTACTTAGAATTGAGTTAATAAATGACTTTGTTCATGTAAAAACTCATAAGCTTCATGCTTTTTACCATATTTACTTCTCCAATATTGAATTATCCAAATAGTTATAGTTAGGTCAATCTAGTTTAGATATCAATTTTACTTATAGGTATGATAATAGAGTGAGGGTGAGTACGAGTACTTGAAATGACCCTGTGGAATACGACACGAGATGTAGATTTCTCCTGTACTATGATTGATAGGTGCACTTGCCTGAAAGTTAATTCAATCTAGCTTATGCCCATCTACATAGTTATACTAGAATGTAGAATGAAATCGCATTGAGTTATTACTTGTTAGCAAACAAAACCATTAGAGAACTTCCAGTATTTCAACAAAATACTATCAGTACTCCCAATATTTCACCAAAATACTGGGAGGTCGGGATTTCACCATTGGTTGAGCAGGAGGTCGAGGTTTCTCTACTGGAGGAGGAGGAGGTCGGAGTTTCGCCACGTGAGTAAGAGGGGGAAGGTAGCCATGAGTGGAGGAGGAGGGCATCGCATGAAACCATGACCTCCCAGTAGGGTGGAGTCATGTGAAGAGGATGAGTCGGGAACTAGCACTTTAGGGTTTCGTGATAGTAGAGGTCGGGAGGAAATGTTTTCTGAAGGAGTGGAGTGGTCCCCATTGTAACACCCCTGATTTTTTTCGATGTTTATTTTAATTTCTTTGGTGACGTATTTATGACGTCAGGAAGTTAATGGGCACCGTTGTTGGAGCATGATTTTTTTGCTCATCGGAATCCGAGGATTTGACTTAGAATGTTAGCATGGCTAATTTTTAGTGTGTTTGCGAAGTTTCCCTTGCGAAACGGGTTCATTTGGAGACTCGCTGGAGCTTTTCTAGGGATGTTGATGTTTTGACTTCGGGGAATTTTAACCCAAGTTTGTTTTGTCAAATTCAGAATTTGACTTCGTCGTTGGATTCGTAGCATCGATATTTAGCCTCGGTGCGAATTTCATGGAAATCCAAGATGATTCGGGTTTTCCGTTCATTCGGGCGTTTAGCAATTAATAACACTATAATATTATATTTATATACTTATAATCAAACCCTATTCATCGTCTTCTTCCCAAAAGTCGTCAGACCAAAAGCGTGGAAGAGAGAAATCGACGGTATCATGAAGCCTTCGGCCGCCGACTGTAGGAGTTCCTGTGCTCGGAATAGTCGTCGGAGGGTAGATTCAGAAAGCTCTTGTCGAGATCTACGCGTGCATGGTAATTTTTCCCCGTTTCGTGGATTTTTGGCATTAGGGCTTTTGGTCTTGACCCTCGTTTGCCCTGAAAAGTTTCAGGAATCGTTGCCTAAGAGTTCTTGCGGTCGATCCTTAGATCGGAGCGTTCGTGAGGCCAGATTTCAGAAGTTTTGAGGCAAGTGGTGATTTCATTCCTCTTGATAGTTCTTGTTCTGTTTTCCCCCTCTTGATATTCCTCCTTAGAATATAGGGGTAGTGTGGAGTTCGGCCAAAACCAATTCACTGGGTAGCATAGGATTTCTAGCCAAGGAAATTCGTCGAATATATAGGAGTTAGCCTGAGTAAAATTTGTCGAGTATGAGGGAACAAGACTGAGTAATATTCACCGAGTATGGGAGTTGGTCCGAGTAGAATTTATCGAATATCAGCGTATGTCTAGACATGTTCATCGAATAGGTTAGGCGTGGAGTGAAGGTTTTTTTGTCGTGTATGATTCGTCGAGTGGTTTTGGCGTCGAGTCCGTCGATTATTGACAGTTTGGCGTTGAGTGAAGTCTAATTTGTCAATTATTCTCGACAAATTTGACGAGTGTGGTCTAGGCATCGAAAGAATCGAGTGATTCGTTAACCAAGTCTTTTTCGTCGAATATCGTTAAGTATTAAATTTTGCCAAGTTAAATTTGTCGAGTTTTGCCTTAAGGTAAGGGAGAATCGTCGAGCATTATCGACGAATTGCTCGGGCACTTTTTTGTGATGACCCAGTGTCGACCCACTATGGACTACACAAGGATCTCTGTGGCCTCACTGACATCATCTGGGCTGCAGCCCAAGCACTCCAACCCATCTCCATCAATAGGAGGGTTGTTGGTGACCACAGTCTCCCTTTGATGAGTTTAGCTCAAATGGTGATGAGAAGTTTGAAAACTCCATAGTTAAGCGTGCTCGGGCTACAGTAGTACTGGGATGGGTGACCTCCTGGGAAGTCCCCATAGTGCGCGCTTGAACATTAAGTTCGACTCATCAAAATGAGTTTGTGGCCCCCAAAAACCCGTCGGTGGGCTGGAGAGGGTTTGAGGTGTTTGGGCTGCAGCTCGATAGCGTCGCCTAAAGCGGACCTGTGACATTGTCACGTTGGATCAGCTAGGGGCATTACGATAAAAAGTGTAAAAGTGTACTTTTTTATTGTAATCTCCCCTTCCACCTTTCGTGAACTCAATCTCTAAGCCTTAGGCGGATCGTTACCGGGCTGCATCCCAAGCACCCCAACCCCTCACCAGCCCACTGGTGGGTTGTTGGCGGTCGTATCTTCCTTTTGATATGCGAAACTCGATAGTCAAGCGCGCATTACAGGGACTTCCCAGGAGGTCACCCATCCCGATACAACTCCAGCCCGAGCACGGTTAACTATGGAGTTTTCCAACTCCTCATCACTAATTGAGTTACAGCCCGGTAACGTCGCCTAAAGCGGAGCTGTGACATTGTCATGTTGGATCAGATAGGATCGTTACAATAAAAAGTGCAGTTTTATTGTAACGTGATGAGGAGTTGAAAAACTCCATAGTTAAGCGTGCTCGGTGTGACGCCCCCATCCGTCGTATAATATATGACAGAAGGTCTAGCCGGGGCCTGACGCCATATACCATGGATATGTAAGGAGATTACAAGTTGTTTCCAAATCCAAGTTCACTTTTGAATGTACCCTAACTCAGAGCATTCTAGCAGAAGCATTTTATTTTAAGAACCCATACACAATAAGAATGTCCACTACACAATAGGAATGATATAAATAGATAACACATGTTTTGGCAGTAGCCTTATTACAACTATTTCCTTTTACAACAAGTGGTTTCATACTTCGGCACGCAGGCCGGCTACACATGAAAATAGTAAACATTTGCCTTTTGGGCCTTCAAGGGCCAGCCAATTGCAGCACATGGGATTCAGCCCGCCACTTCAGACTTGGCTCTCTAGCACATGCACAAAAGGGCCCACCAAAACATGGCAAACAAAGCAACAGTCAGCATTTTGCTGAACCGTTTATAACAATCCCACCTCTTACTTTGGGAGGCATTTCTCCATCCCTGCAAACAAGTCATAACATATATATTGTGGCATTTACAAAGTACAATTTAAACACCATTCATCACAGACGTAGGCTCAATAGCCACACGCCCCATGCACTCAGGGCACATTTTTGGTGTTTACAAATACTCGTATATCACCACCATCCAGAAGTACTTCACGGTTAACTTTGTCATTCAGAGGTCCTTAACTTAATGACTATGTTGTTCGGAGGTAATTAACTTAACGACGAACTGCCCATTCAGAGGTACTTAACTTAATGACTCTGTCATTCAGAAGTGCTTAACTTGATGGCACAGTAATTGGCCATTACAGCACATTCATCATAAGCCACGCGGTTCTATACCACTTCAGGCTAGTACACACCATTTCTTGGACATTTAGGCTCACAGATTTACATGCAATGACCCCGAGGTCTCTTGGAGACAGGCCGCACAAAATTCCAGCTCACTGGGAGCTATCGCCTGGCGACACTCACTATCGCCCAGCGATATCAACAATTCACAAAACTGAGATCATTAATGGGTATTTTCCTGGAAATTCTTCCAGTACTTTGGTACAGCAGCCTGCACACCCCGTGACTCTGAATTTCACACGTACTTTACATGCATATCCACGGAGTCTTCTCCGGCATGCAAACACAAAACATCACCAATCCAGACTAACCTGTCCTGATGGGCTTCACACAGCATGCTTATTTCGTACTCAACATTTCCGGTCCTAAATGCAGGAATATATGGGGATCAAACCGATCTTCCCATTGGAATCTACCCTTTTCACTTTTAGTAAGGGGATCCATGAAAATATGCATATTAAGGACTTCACTTGTCCGGGAGAAACTCGTTACCCTTGTAGTTATCTTCGGATCCATAACCACAAGATCTTGTGAGCGCATTATAGTTATCTTTGGAGTCATCTCCTCTTCACGGATTTATCTTCGGATCTGGCCTCCGACCACAAGATCTACTTCAGTGAGCTCACAAAGCTCAGACCAGCACTTCCTTAGCTTCTTCTTCCTTTTCACTCAAGGAAGATTAATAAATGAAGAGAGAGAGAGAGAGAGAATGAAACCTCCTTCATATTCTTCTCTAGTTAAGTGGATTCGGGAGTAATCCCAACCACATGATCTCTCTATCAAAACAAAGCAAAGGCCAGGACTTGAGTTGACTGGTCAACTTTAGTGCTATTGCGTGGCAATGTCGACTATCGCCACTAGGCGATATCGACTTCACTGCCTTGATCGCTTTGACCTAGGTCAACCACCTCTTATTGGCTGCTTAACAGCCACGTGGCACTACCACCCAACGATATCCACTATCGCCTGCGATACAAGCCACTCAACGCTTTCAGGCGTTGAGTGCATCGAGAGCGTCGAGAGCGTTGAGTGCGTCGAGAGCATCGAGAGCATTGAGTGACGACTCAATGCTTCTCAATATAACCATATGGCAATACCCACTATCATCAATCGACGATATCCGTTCGACGATTCGTCGAACGTGTTGAATTCGTCGAGTGCAGCTCGACGAACGCTGCATCTCTATCGCCATCAGGCGATACCCAGTATCGCCCGGCAATACTGACAAACTTCCTGCTGTAAAATTTGAGGTGTTACACTCGGGCTGGAGTAGTACTGGGATGGGTGACCTCCTAGGAAGTCCCCATAGTACACGCTTGAATATTGAGTTTTCCGCATCAAAGTAAAGTTGTGGCCACCAACAACCCGCTTGTTGATGGAGAGGGGTTGAGGTGCGTTAGCTGCAGCCCGGTAACAGTCCGCCTAGGGACTAGTGATTGAGTCACGAAAGGTGGAAGGGGACGTTACAATAAAAGTGCACTTTTTATTGTAACGACCCTAGCAGATCCAACGTGATAATGTCACGGCTCTGCTTTAGGCAATGTTACCGGGCTGCAACCCAAGAACCCCAACCCCTCTCCAGCCCACCAGCGGGTTGTTGGTGGCCGCAGCCTCCCTTTGATGAGGCAAACTCGATAGTCAAGCGCGCACCACAGGGACCTTATCGAATCATGGCTTCATTTCCCACTTGGTGCAACTTCTCTTATTACATTGTTTGATTCTTATTCATTACTTATTATAGTTTTACTTATTTGCCATGGTTTAACAGCTATTCTTGGCTTTGGTTGGTAACCCTTTGACTACTCTTGATCATTTTTACTGTTGATCTTTCACTGTCACTTGTGTATTCTTGCTTAGGTATTTTTTCTTTTGAATGTCTCAGGCTCGGAGCAGTAGTCGTTTGAGCAGTTAGAGTTGGTAGTTGCTGGTGTCCTTTAGTTATTGTTGTGATTCTCCCCTCACCATTGTGAGATAGTTTTATTGTTTTGTTTTTAGTTCAGACATACATGAAGTTTGGTGGGTTTGTGTTAGGTTGTTGACGCCCATTGGAGTTTATTATAGAATGTTGAGTTACTTTCTATCTGCTAAGCCATTGTCTGAATGATTTATTGTATCAACTTGCTCTCTTGGAAGTATTTATGCTAGGATTACATGTTAGTTATTTTCAATGTATAAAAGTATTATTATGCTTATCTCATACTCATGACATCTCTTTAAACCCAAAGTAATTATATTTTAGCGAACGTAAAAGCTCTTTCCGTACTTATATTAAATCTTGAGTTATCATATTTGATGTTCGTGCTCATGTAGGATAATAATCGAATAAATAAAGTATTTTCCATAGTGTATATTATATTTTTATCTGTGGACAAGATGATCTACTGCGCCAAGGGATACGACCTTCCAAATTTAATATAAGCTTTTGTCGTAACAAACTTGAGAATTTCATAAAGAATATTAAGAGTAGGTCCTTGCCTGAGCATCTGCAGTTATCCCCTACACGGCGTAGCATCACAACACGTGTTTTCTCTTACTTTGATGCAATGAATTATGTTGAGAAAATGCGGGTTGTGATAGTTGTTATCAGAGGTATAGTTTTAGTGGTCTTATTCCAATTCATACACACACTGATGCGTCATTGGTACGTCTTGGCCGAAGCATGAACACTACACTCATAAGCATGATAAGAAGTATACGGGGAATATTATGTAGTATGAGATGCATAATGTGTTTGTATATGGATCCTCATAGGAAGCAACATGTGACTGTTATGTAGTATGGGATGCATAACAATCATCACATAAAAGCTCATTAGATTTTACTTTTTCATTACATGCGATATTATGTAGTATGAGATGCATAATATTTTATATATACGCCACTCATGGCATGCATTAAGGCCTTTATTAGAATGCATAGCACAACATGTGTGACATTACATAGCATTAGCGCACGTGTCAAGCAAAGATCTACATGATGACATACACACACACATGGATTTAAACCAAGAAGAATAAGAATTCATGCATTCATAGCTTATGCACATGAATTAATAAGATGACGATATATCATCCTAATCTAAGCATAACATCATTAATGAAAATCTCATAGAAAGTTAGCAGCATGAGCAAGTATCTATACATGTATGGTCCGAACTAACTTGAGTAGTTCTAGCATTAGGCAGGGTTTTGATGAGTTGTGTGTTGTATTAATAGGATGCCGCCTAAGCGTGTTACGAAGAGGTTGACTCCCTAGTCGGAGGGAGAGTCATCAGGTGCACAAAGTGAGCCTGCGATTGAAGGGATGAGACAGAGCAATGAGACTCTATCAAGGCAAATAGTTGAGATGCAATCACAAATTCAGGCACTGCTGACTGTCGTTTCAGGGCAACAACATAGAGTACAAGACCCTGCAGTAGGTCAAGCTGTTATTATTCCTCCTGCCACTTTGGTGCCTCCAATTCTGCTGCCACCAGAAATGAATTTCATTTCACATTTCAGTGGTTAGGACCTTCTACTGATGATGGTAGAGCCGGTTGCATGACATTGGATGACTAAATCATTGTTATCGAGGAGTTGTTCTCGTATTCAGGAATTTCTGTTGACCAAAGAGTGATGTCATTGCTTACCAACTGAAGGTCCATACAAAGAGCTGGTGGTTAAGAGATAAGGTGAACCTTACAGTTGGATGTTCGTGGGAATCATTCAAGGAGTTATTGCTGAGGAAATTTCTACCGTCGGTCGAGCAAGTCCGTTTGATGAACAACTATCTACATCTGAAGCAAAGATAACCCACTGTTAGTGAGTACGAGATCGAATTCAACAAGTTGAGTAGGTTTCCTCCGGATTTCGTAGCCTCTAAAGTGAGCAGAGTAAAACGCTTTCTGGGTGGTCTTAGGAGCGACATCTAGCAATTGGCTAGTGTGTATGGATCTGAGAATTATGCTGAGGCAGCAGAAGCTGCTCTGAAAGTCGAAGCTATCAATAATGCCAAGAATCGCGGTATGCAAATGAGAAAGGAGAAGAGAAAGTTTGAGGATAATAAAAGCTCTTGAGAATTTGGTCCTGCTTTGAAGAAAGGAAGCAAGGAGGCATGCAATTTTTATGGCCGGCCAGGTCATCCATTCGAAAAGTGTTTCAAGAGGTTGGGAGCTCAGAAGCAGCAACAAGTGCTTGCAATTCAGAGCGTACCCTAAGGAGATCTGGTCTGTTCTTCATGCAAGTAGAAGGGACTTAATGTTTCCTGTTGTTGGAATGAGGATAAGGTATGCTTCCAGTGTAGACAGAAAGAGAATTTGAAGTCTAGATGCCCGCAGTCTTATCCCCTGCTGTAGCTAGTTTCACTTCTAGCCTTGTCGCCACCGTAGCTGGACAAAGGAAAGGGCATGCTGAATGTGATGACTTTGGAAGAAGTGTAGATGTACACCCAAGTGATCTCAGGTTAGATTTTAATCTATTCTTAGCTCGTAGCTATAGTTTCAATGTTGTTTAGCTAGTTGCATATATGATTTTATAGGGAAGTTTAAGGTAAAGAATCGTTGGGCGTGCGTTCTTTTTGATTTTGGTTCTACCCACTCGTTCGTGGCTAGGACATTCATAGAACGTCATCATCTGACTCTTGATCAAGTTGGTGATTCGTTTCACGTTAAGTTTCCCTATGGTGACTCAGTGGTGTTGGACTAAGGTATCCAGAGTTGTCCTATTCTTTTAGGCGATTTCCTAGTTTTTGTCGATCTGAAGGTGTTAGACCTGGAGGACTTTGATTTGATCTTGGGAATGAATGGTTTGTCCAGATATGATGTGGTTATCTAATGCAAGGTTAAGCATTTGGACTTTAAGATGGATAATGGCCACCCCAGGAGTGTATATGGATTCCCGTGCCAGGATTCCTCGATTATTTCTGCGGTATGTGCTCGAAAACTTTTAGGTTACGATTGTTTTGCTTATTTGGTTTCTGTTTTGGAAACTGTTGGTAGTTTGCCGCATGTCGAGGATATTCATGTGGTGCGAGAATTTCCTGGTGTTTTCCTAGTTAGTCTTCTCAGTCTTCTGCTTGAGAGAGATATGGACCTTATTATAGATCTTGAGCCGGGTACTCTCCCTATTACAAAGGCACCGTACCGTATGGCCCCTCGTGAGCTGGAAGAGTTTCATACCAAGCTGGATGAGTTGTTGTAGTGTTGATTCATTAGGCCAAGTTCTTCGCCTTGGGGTGCTCTTATGTTGTTTGTGAAAAAGCAGGATGGATCTATGCGGCTGTGCATTGATTATATGAAATCGAATAAGGTAACTATCAAGAACAAGTATCCTATATCGCAGATAGATGATTTGTTTGATCAGTTACGTGGTAGTACGGTGTTCTCGAAGATTGACCTTCGTTCAGGCTACCATCAGTTGAGAATCTGTGAGACGGATGTTCCACGGACCGCTTTCATTCTCAGCATGGACATTTTGAGTTCTTGGTTATGTTCTTCAGATTTACGAGTGCCCCATCTGCTTTCATGGACATAATGAATAGAGTGTTTAAAGATTTTCTGGATCATTTTGTGATCGTTTTTATTGATGATGTTCTGGTTTATTCCCGGAGTGTTGAGGAGCATGTCCAACATTTGCGTTTAGTTCTATCTACTTTAAGAGAACATAAGTTGTTTGCAAAGTTAAGTAAGTGCGATTTTTGGCTACCTCAGGTTTCGTTTTTGGGTCATGTTGTGAATAAGGATGGAATTTCAGTTGACCTAGAGAAGATAGACATTGTTATGGATTGGAATAGACCTACCACACCTAAAGAGATAAGAAGTTTCCTATGGTTGGCAGGCTATTATAGAACGTTTATGGAAGGATTCTCTGCGTTATCTGCGCCTTTGACTAAACCTACACAGAAGAACACAGCTTTTGTGTGGAGTGATAAGTGCAAAGGATCCTTTTAGGATTTGAAAAGGAGATTGTGCACTGCTCTATTGTTATATTTGCCTACCGGAAGATTGGAGTATGCTATTATGTGGATGCATCGTACGTCGGACTTCATTGTGTATTGATGCAAGAAGGAAAAGTGATTGTGTATGAGTCGAGGCAATTAAAAATTCATGAAAAGAATTACCCTACTCATGACTTGGAGTTTGTGGCAGTGATTTATGCCTTGAAGTTGTGGAGAGATTTGTTGTATAGCGCGTTGTGCAAGATTTACATGGACCATATGAGCTTGAAGTATGTCTTCTGTTGGATCCCTAGTTTGATTAGGGCTAGGTTCGCTAAACCAAGATGTTTGACCCAACATGTATAGCCAGGGTCATGTCTGTATCCTAGAGTCTAGGTCATGTCCTTAGAGTCAACATTGCTTGGACCAGCCATCATCAGACTGCAGAAGACTCAAGACTTAGAGAAATTTCAAAGACTCTGGAAATGAGTTCGACGTTCGTCGAACTCAGCTCGACGAAAGTCATGCTCATCTCGACGAACTCAGAGATAATTCTCTGAGTTAATCTCGACGAACTTGATTCTCAGGTCAATGATTTCTGGATACTCTACTTCAATATTCCAAGTCCAGAAACACTTCACTGAACTCCAGTCTATGAACTTAGATTCTCAGCTCGACGATCTTGATGCATAGAATTGGCAAGGTTCTTGAGAAAGCAGTTAGCAGTGCTCAGGTCGACGATCTTGGATCTCAGCTCGACGAACAACAATTATCTGTTCGACGAACATAACTTCTCAGCTCAAACTCTGGACCCAGGTCGATGAATTCTGTTCGTTGCTCGACGATTTCTGTGCATTTCCAGACATGGACTTTTCCCTCCTTCTGTCCTTATTTTATTGCAGTAATTCCTGAATAATCAATGCTCAATATTCTCTGAATATTACCCTTAGAAGCAACATTGATTATGACATTCATCAGGATTATTACTTGCCACTTTTCAATGGGACGGTTGGGGAAATTAATTAATGCAGACATTCTCAAGGTCGTCAGTAATCAATGCAGGAAGGAATTCAAAA
Organism: Platanthera guangdongensis; assembly: GCA_039583875.1. Classification (NCBI taxonomy): domain Eukaryota; kingdom Viridiplantae; phylum Streptophyta; class Magnoliopsida; order Asparagales; family Orchidaceae; genus Platanthera; species Platanthera guangdongensis. Next base: position 182,336,598 of record CM077158.1, read on the forward strand.
ATTAAAAAGAGAATTTCATAGAAAATATAAAAGGGAGTTCTTCATTCTTCACGACAGAGAACAGGACAGACAAAGAACTGTAAGACAAGCAATCATACAGTAACACAGTCAAGAAATGAGAACCTCGGACCAAAGAAATAACACAAGATACAGAAGAAGAAGAAGAAGAAGAAGAACATACATTCAAATCAAGAGTCTTCTTAATTCTTCTCTCCAGGATTCTTCAAGGACAGCAAAACTTCAACAGTCAAGAAGTTCCTGGATATCTTTTGGTCAAGGCAAAAGATTGAAGACCTTCTCACCCTGAAGCAAAGCTTAAGACTTAATGAGTTCAATATCTCAGGGAGAGCTTTGTTAACATCAAAGATCCACTAAGTCTTCTCAGTTATATTTGAGAAAGAGAAGACATCATCACTCTCTCATCCCCTCACTGTACAAAGGGTTCTTTAACTCACTTCAAAAGTTATTCTTGGTTGTAAGTCACCTGATCAAAAGACTTGGGATTGATTTTTTTAGCACCTGATCAAAAGCTCATTGGTGGCAGTCACCTGATCAAAACCTGGTAGTGTATTCCTACCAGGGTGGTAGAAGAGTGGATGTACTCAGGTTGGGGAACCACTATAAAATTCTTTTGTTGTCTGGTTTCCCTCTTTCTTTTGTTCTTGTTGTGCCTGTGCTAGTTAGCTTTGTTGTTCTAGTTTTAGTTAGTTTAAATTTTACTATGTCTGTGGTGGATTAATTTATCTTAGGATAGCTCTTTCACTTACACCATATTTTGGTATCAAATAGCTTCCTTACTCTGCAGTTTTTATTAATCAGCAAAAAGCTTTCAAATTTTAAAGATACTCTATTCACCCCCCCCCCCTCTAGAGTATATCAGGTCTAACCCTCACTTCATTTGATATCAGAGCAATATTCCTTTGGTTGTACAAGCTAACCCTTGAACCAAAAGATCCTGTGCTAGATCTGACTTTTTTATTTCTCAAAGACATTCACAGCATGGCACAGAACAAGGACTATGCAAGCACCAGACCTCCAGTGTGCAACTTAAATAAGTTTGCCATCTGGAAGGCAAGAATTAAACTGTATATGAATTCCATTGATGAGGACATCTACAACTCCATTTTGACAGGTCCTCCTCAATCAACTGCCTCTACATCTACAGCAACCTCAGGCACTCATGCAATTCCACCACTTGAGTGGACTGATGCACAGAAGAAAGCAAAGTTGCTGATGCTAAAGCCATGAACATTCTGGCCCAAATAATGTCTGATGATATATTCCAGAAAGTGGTTGATTGCACTTCAGCCAAGGCCATTTGGGACTCTCTCAACCAAATGGTGGTTGGCTCTGCTGATGAGAGAAAAGACAGAAGATCAAATCTCATATCCCAGTATGAGAACTTCAAGAAGGATGAGACAAAATCTGTTGCAGACATGTACAACAGACTGAGCTCAATAATAAATGAGCTGAAGACTTTAGATAAGGACAACACCCTTACTGAAGTAAATGATAAAATCCTCATGTGCTTCCCAAGCTCATGGGATTTAAGGATCTGGACAATCAAGGAGGCCAAGAGCTTAAATGAGATTTCTACAGAATCTCTACTTGGAAAGCTCAAATCCTATGAGCAGCTGATAAAGTCCAGAGAAGCAGCTGAACAAAGGACTCCTCCACCAGCAAGAAAGGAGCACAACTTGGCATTCAAGGCTGCTGAAGAGACTAAAGCTTCAACAGTAAATGAAGAATTGATGTGTCTCCTTGCCAAAAGATTTTATAAAATGGCAAGAAAGTATTTCAGAAGAAGATCATCCAGACAGGATGATAAGCCAAGGTATGACAAAACTCCTACTAAATAAGTAGTATGTTTTGGCTGTAGGAAACCTGGATACTTAATCTCAGAGTGGCCAGAGAATCAAAATAAAGAAAGAAGAAGAGAGAAGGACTCCAGAAGACAATAAAGCTCAAGGCCTTCCCCCAACAAATACAAAAAGAAGGAGAAGGGTTTTGTAGCTGAAAACTGGAGTGACACTGAAGATTAATCCACATCTTCCAGCTCCAGTGAAGAGGAAATCTGCCTCATGGCCATTAATGCCTCCAGCAGTTAATCAGACAATGAGGAAGAATCTGATAATGAAGGAGCTTCAGAATCAGAAGCTGATCAGGTACTCTCAACTTTTGATTATATTTCTGATACTTTCAAAACTGAGTTTAAAATCTTGTGTATTAATCTAATTAACGCAGAAAAAGAAATTAAAATACTTAGGGAAAGACTAGTCAATCAAGAAAATCTAATTTCTGAAAACACTAAATTGAAAGATGAACTAACTCTAGCCAATGAACAAATCATGTCTTTAAAAATAGAGCTATGTGAGGCCAAACAACTTGAGGAATCTCTCAATGGGAGAAGCCTTAAGCTTATGGACATCACAAGCATAGTCAATGTCATACTGAATGGCATACTGGGCTTGGGTGCATCATCAAGTTTACCCCTCATACTCAAGAAGAACATATTATCCACACCAATAAAATTTATGTCCGAAAAGGGTAAAGAAAAGGTAGATAATAACAATCCCATTAAAACTGAAAATACACACAAAAATAAGAAAAGAAGACCGGATAAGAAAAATCATAACCAGAATAATGTTCAGCAGATTTTGTCGAACTCAGATCGACGAAATGTGGCAAGTTCTTCGAACTCAAGTCGACAAACTCTGAACATAAATCTATATAATAAGTATTCATCTTACTGCGATCGATGAACTATATATGGTTCATCGAGCGGAGATCGACGAACTTGGGGCACAGAAAATGAATGTGTTCATTCTTTGAGCGGAGATCGATAATCTCATCCCATTTCGTCGAACTCTGGTCGACGAACTTACAACTTTTCATCAAACCCAGACAGACTTAATAAAAATCATAACTATGACAGAAACCCTAATCAACCTAGAAAGCCTTTTAATCCACTTGCTGACTGGGTAATTCCTCCCAGAAGATATCATCCCTTAGGATATAAATCCTAACCTGAATTATCAGTAATATCCAGCTTTTCTTATGTAAAGAAACAAGGACCCAAGGTAACCTGGGTCAAGAACAACTAATTGTTTACTTTGCAGGTAAAGAGCTGTCCAGCTGGTAATCAGAAATGGTATCTGGACAGTGGATGCTCTAAATATATGATAGGCAGCAAGGACAACTTAAATAACTACAAGTCCAAGCTGGGACCAAAGGTTATCTTTGGTGATTCAAATTGGGGCCAATCAGAGGGCTTTGGATAAGTAAAGATTGGAGCAGTCACTTTCAAAAAGGTGATATATGTAAGTGGACTCAAGCATAACCTCATCTCAATAAGTCAACTATGTGATGAAGGTTATCAGGTACATTTCAACTCAAAATCTTGTATTATTTCTAATAAAGAAAACAAAATATTTTAATTGGAAATAGACCAGGTAATATATACATAGTAGATTTTCATTCTACAACCTCAGATATCTCTTCACATAATATTGTTAGCAATCAAAATGATCTTTGGCATAAAATACTAGGACATGTTAATATGAAAAACATTACTAGGCTATATAAAGACAGCCTTATGAGAGGTTTACCTTCTGGTCCCTACAAGAAGGAAGGTCTCTCTAGGGCTTGTCAACTAGGAAAGCAAACTAAATCTAGTTTTAAATCAGTTAATAAGAGTGATTCACCTAGGATTTTGTACTTGCTACACATGGACCTTTTTGGACCTATTGCTGTATAAATCCTAGGAGGGAAATCTTATACTCTAGTCATTGTAAATGACTTCTCAAGATTCACTTGGGTGCTCTTTCTGAGATCTAAGTCAGATACATTCAAAGTTCTTACATATTTTCTCAGGACCATACAGATTGAGTACTCTACTCATGTTGCATTGATCAGAAGTGATCATGGTACAGAGTTTGAGTCTCTTATTATGCATGAGTTCTGTGAGAAGGAAGGTATCAGGCATTGCTTCTCAGCTCCTAGAACTCCTCAACAAAATGGGATACCTGAAAGGAAGAATAGAACCTTAATTGAAGCTGCAGGCACATTACATGCAGATGCTTACATGCCCCTATCCTTTTGGGTAGAGGCTGTAAGCACAGCAAATTATGTACAGAACAGGAGTTTAATACATAAGCTTAAGAATAAGACTCCTTATGAATTACTTAAAAGGAAGAAACCTAAAATCACCTATTTTAAAGTATTTGGTTGCATATGTTATATACATAATAATAACAAGAAATATATTAGAAAGTTTGAAGCTAAGGCTGAAGAGGTAATTTTTCTAGGTTATTCCCAAGTCAGCAAGCTTATAGGGTGTTCAATAAATCTTCTTTAAAAATTGAGGAATCAATACATGTAACTTTTGATGAGGCTAACATGTCTTATAAGGTGAAAGAAATTTCTACCAATAGTACCTTGCAGGTACCTCACTTGTGTGAGAAATTGGGTTATTTAAACCTTCCACAAGAAGTTATACCACCTCCTCCTCCACAAGCTGATGAAGACAGTGAAGAAGAACTTTTGGAAGAGGTTGAAATTCCTTCAATAGTAGGCATTATTCCACAAGAGGAATTAAATCCAAATGTTGTTGCTGAACCAACTCCACCCACTGATCTTGTCACACTAAGGGATCACCCTAGATCTCAAGTGATTGGACATATAACACTAGGTGTACAGACAAGGCATCAACTCAACTAAGATGTGATGCATGCATGTTTCCTCTCTCAAGTTAAGCCTTAATCCATAAAATATGTTGAGCAAGATCCCCTCTGGATCATTGTAATGTAAGAGGAACTCAACCAATTTGAGAGATGTAGAGTTTGTGATTTAGTTCCAAGACCCAAAGACTACCCAGTCATTGGAAATAAATGAGTATATAGATACAAGCTAGATGCCCAAGGTGTAATTGTGAGAAATAAGGCTAGGCTTGTTGCTCAAGGTTATAGGCAAGAAGAAGGAATAGACTATGACCAAACCTTTGCACCAGTTGCAATATTAGAAGCAATCAGAATTTTCCTTGCTTATACTGTCTACAAGAAGTTCAAAGTTTATCAGATGGATGTCAAGAGTGCCTTTCTGAATGGAGTACTTAAAGAAGAGGTTTATGTTGAACAACCTTCAGGTTTTATCTCTTCAACCCATCCTTCATATGTCTTTAGATTGCATAAAGCTCTCTATGGTTTAAAGCAAGCTCCAAAAGCTTGGTATGAGACCCTAGCTAGCTTCCTGATAGAGCATAAATTCACTAGAGGCATTGTAGATAAAACATTATTCACTAGGCATTATAAGGATCAAACTTTGTTAGTACAAATTTATGTAGATGACATTATATTTGGGTCTACTGATTCCAAACTATGCAAGAGATTTTTTGACCTCATGCATTCCAAGTTTGAAATGAGTAGCATGGGTGAGCTCTCCTACTTCCTTGGTCTCCAAGTGAAGCAGGTACCTAATGGAGTTTTCATATTCCAGGCTAAGTATGCTAAGGAGCTTATTAAAAAGTTTGGGATGGTTGATGCCTCAGCAAAGAAAACACCCATGGCCACTAATGCTGTAATAAACTCTAATGCACATGGGAAACCTGTTGATCAGAAATTATATAGGGACATTGTTGGGTCCCTACTATACCTTACAGCAAGTAGACCTGACATAATGTTTGCCACATGTCTTTGTGCTAGGTTTCAAGTGAACCCTAAAGAATCTCATCTAGTTTTCCTAAAAAGAATTTTGTGATATATAAAGAGTTGTCCTAGTCTAGGACTCTGGTATCCTACTGAGTTAGAATTTGAGTTAACTGGATACTCAGATGCTGACTTTGCTGGATGCAGGGTAGATAGAAAAAGTACCTCAGGAACATGTCAGTTCCTTGGTATGAGATTAGTTCCTTGGTTCTGCAAGAAACAGTCTTCTGTGTATACATCAACTGCTGAAGCAGAATATATTGCAGCTGGCAGCTGCTGTTCCCAGATGCTGTGGATTCAAAACCAACTCCTGGACTATGGGTTCAACTTAAAAAATTCAACTCTCTTATGTGATAACACAAGTGCTATATTCATAGCACAAAATCCAGTCCATCACAGTAGGACTAAGCATATAGACATTATGCATCATTTCATTAGAGAGTGTGTAGACAAAAACAAAATTAAACTTGTCTATATCTACACTGATTTACAAAGAGTAGATATTTTCACCAAACCCCTGGATGAAAGAAATCACTTGTTCTTTATAAATCAGCTTGGAATGATAAATGAAGAAGCTTTAATTTAATTTCTGTCTATGCTCGACGAATTTTTCAAAATTCGTCGAACGGAGATCGACGAATAGAGAAATGTTCTAGAGATTTTCGTTGAACGGAGATCGACGAACTCTATATGAGTGAAGTTACTTTCGTCGAATGGAGATCGACAAATCTGCTTCAGAAAAATTTCGTCGAACAGAGCTCGACGAAATGTTTTCAAATCTTCATACCAAGCTTGACGAATTATTTAACTACAAAATATTTCGCCGACCTCAGATTGAAGAATTCTTTTATTTTTCGTGGAACGGAGTTTGTTGATTCATATTCTGAAAAACCATATATCTAGGTTTTTCTTCGACCTCCATCCCGCACTTTCAGTTTCATAGCACTTGATCTCTGTTTCTCTCTTGTATGTGCACTATGGGGATTCCAGCGGGCAGTCTTGCAGTAATGAAATTTGATACTGGATTTGATGTAGACTTTGAGTCGTTTCAACACTCAGATCCAATCTTCCTGGTTATCCTGAAACTGCTTGAATATCAGCAGTTGAAGAATCTGATGTCCACCAGAACCAAGCTAGCCAACGTAGAGATCAGGGAATGGGTCTACACTTCCTCCATAATAGATGAAGACACCATGATAGGAACAATATTGGGTAATGCAGTGTCTCTTACCCCCACAGTTTTAACAGAGATTTTTGGATTAGTAAATGGTGAAGAGGAACTAGAAATTGATAGTGATGAATTTAATGAAATGTTAAATAAGATGGGTTATTCTGGAGAAACCCCCAACAAGCTGCTAAAGAAACATCTATCTACTGAGTATAAGTTTCTAGCAGATATTGTGGGGAAAGTACTGTTGGGCAAGCACACAGCCCATGACTACATCACTAGGCATCAATTCCTAGTGATGTGTGCTGTGGTGAATAAGAAGCCTGTAAATTGGGCAAGGATTATGTTTGAGCTGATTAGGAAAAAGAACACCAAAAAGGAGGTGTGTTTTGGAAGAATTCTAGGAATCTTCCTCCAGGAAAAGGCTGCTGAATCCCTGGTCACACCGACCATATTCATAAATGCCTCCAAGAGGCTCACCTGTGCCCTCTTTGGCAGGTGGGAGAGGACCATCACCATGCCCTCCAAGGCTTCTTCCTCTTCCTCCAGGCCTTCTGAGAGTATAAGTGCTGATCCAGCCACTCCCCACCCTGCTGAGGATTTCCCTCCTCCACCTCCATCACCTCCAGCCATCCAAACTCATCCTCAGATAGTACACCAACTCCCCTCCATAGTTCAAACCACAGTCCATACTCCTACACCTCCATCCTCTCCAATACATCCATCACAAACTTATATTCACTTTCATACCTCACCTTCCTCCCAACATGGCACACCAATTCCATCACTACATGGTACACCAATTCCATCACCCCATTACTATCCTCTACTACCACATTTGGCTGACATTCCCCTCTCTAATATGTCCTCACTACCCTCATTCAATCTGCCCTCCTCCCCCCTTCATACTCCTTCTTCTCCAGATGACCCAATGCAAGATTCTCTACCTCCTCCTCCATCATCATCTTCCATCCCTCCTTCTGTCTCCACTAAGACACCTTCTGAATTCCTGCCACTGGACCCCTCCATCATTCCAGCTCTTATAGCACTTCTCACTCCCCTCCTCAAAACCCTTATAGCAGAGGATATTTCACCTCTTGCTTCCTCCATCTCTTCCCTTGCTGATAAAACCTCTGCTCTCTCTACTCCTCCCTCTTCAGTCAGGGGCCTGGCTCCAGTACCCACTGAAACCAGGTGGGGAAGATACTCTGTGAAGAAATAGCAGCAGAAGAAGCTGTAGCAGCAGAAACAGCAGCAGCAGCAGAAACAGCAGAAGCAGTAGAAGCAGAAATAGCTGATGATTTATTTGATTTCATTAATTTTATTGAATCTGATATGGATGTAGATGAGACAGTCTCAGAGAAAATAAAACATGCTGGTGATTATATTATAAATCCCACAGTAGATCTGTTTAATTTGTTGAATGTATTTGATACAGTTTATATGAATGAAATTCCAGAGTACAGCATAAAGCCATCTTTGACTATAGCCCCATATACCTCCCCAATATGCCCCAAGGTTGCCATGATACTCAAGGCTAGTTTTGTTGTTCCAGAGGCTCCTGTCCTACCATCTCCTCCTAGAGCTGATTCCCTCATTATTGCATCCCCTCCCAGAGACATTTCTGCTCCAACTTTTGTTATGGATGTCTCTCCAATGCCTGATCTTGATGAATTGATCATGGCTGATATAGAAGAAGAAAATAAATCAATTGCTGAAAGCACTGATGTGTATAGTTCTCCAGCTCCTCCTCTAGCTCCTTCCCAGGCAGAAAAACCCTTGATATCTGCAGAGGCTCTGAAAGAAATAAATGCACTATATGATACTCCTCAAGACTCTTTTGATGATGAAGATGATGAAGAGGATTCTGATGATGAGCCCAAGAAGAAAGTATCTAAGAAAAGGAAAGCTCCTCCACCTCCTGCTCCAAAACCTAATCCAACAAATAATATCCCCTATTATATTCTTCAAAAAATCACATCATATAAGGGCATGCCAGCATGGATGTGGTTGTCCAAGAACCAGCAGAAAGATAGAAAGAAGAGCAGTAAATACTCACCTCCTCCTCAGAGATTCAGAAAAGACCCTCCTCCTCCTCCTCCACCACCTACTGCTGGTGCTTCAGGTTCTTCATCTCAGAGGACCACCCAATATCAAACATATCAGAGACATCAAGGTAGGTCCTCCTCCTCTTCTAGAAGCAGCCAGCACAGGTATTCATCAGGCAAGCAGCACCAACAACAACAACATCAACATCAACAGTAACAAATCACTGAACATCAGAAAGCTGAAAGCCTAAAGAGACCTGCATCCCCTCATGTACCTTTTGAGGACCCAGAAATAGCTACAACAGTAAGGATGTCCAGGTTCCAAGAATTGGTTGGCCTATCTTTGATAAACAAAGCCAAAGCTGAAGGGAAGTATCCCTCTGAATATACAACAATGTCCAAATACAGGAAGGAAGAACTCAACAGGTTTGCCAAAGCTAATAAATTTTTTAATGTTGATGATTATATGAAGTTACATCCAGAAGCTGTGGTGGCAAGAGCTACTTCCCTCAATATTATTGGAGTTGTTGATATGGCAATGACCAAGACTCAAGCAGCCAATCCAAATAGGGAAATCAAGTTTACTCAGACTGGTGAAAACGCTAAAGAGTAGAAGCACAAGGAGCAAAAGAAGCAGAAATGAATCTTGACTGTTTAAATCTTTCTGTTATCCTAAAACTGCTTATCTATTTCTTGATACAAATCTCTCTGTACATATATATCTGCTGCATATTTTAAATATTTCCTGGCAGATATATTTTTTCTTGCTTTGTAAATATTGTGTGTCTGTATTTAGTGACCTCACCCAAATAAGGGGAGATTGTTGGATCCCTAGTTGGATTTGGGCTAGGTTCACTAAACCAAGAAGTTTGACCCAACATGTATAGCCAGGGTCATGTCTGTGTCCTGGAGTCTAGGCCATGTCCTTAGAGTCAACATTGCTTAGACCAGCCATCATCAGACTGCAGAAGACTCAAGACTTAGAGAAATTTCGAAGACTTAGGAAATGTGTTCGACGTTCGTCGAACTCAGCTCGACGAAAGTCATGCTCAACTCGACGAACTCAGAGACAATTCTCTGAGTTGAGCTCGATAAACTTGATTCTCAGGTCGACGATTTCTTGATACTCTACTTCAATATTCCAAGTCCAGAAACACTTCACTGAACTCCAGTCTACGAACTTAGATTCTCAGCTCGACAATCTTGATGCACAGAATTGGCAAGGTTCTTGAGAAAGCAGTTAGCAGTACTCAGGTAGACGATCTTGGATCTCAGCTCGACGAATAATAATTATCTGTTCGACGAACATAACTTCTCAGCTCGATGAACTCTAGACCCAGGTCGACGAATTCTATTCATTGCTCGACGATTTCTGTGCAGTTCTGTAACACCCCCGATTTTTCGATGATTTTATTTGATTGGGCAACGTCATATTTATGATGTCGTGGCGTTACTTTTAACGTCGAGTTGGCGGCGCAATGTCATTAAGGCATTTTTGCATCCGTGCGGTCGAGTCGGCCGAATTCTTGTTGTAATGGGAAAATTTTGCATTTGGAATTTAAGTTAAGTGATTTTGTACTTGCTCGTCAAGTTTCGTCGCAATCCGAGCATTTTTGGAGTCTCGGCGCACGATTGAAGTTTTGGATTGTTTATGTTCGCCGTATACTTTGAATATTAATATCTCGGGAATGGCTCGTCGGATTTTGGTTTCGACTTCGTCGTTTTGTTTGTAGCGTCAGTATTCGCCTAGGGCGTGTTTTTCGTTCAATTCGGCGCTCGTTTGGGCCTCCGTTTTGATCTCGTAGTTTCCTTATTCAAAAATATATAAACATGATTATTTTAATATTATAGTACTATTCAAAAATGTCTTTTACTATTCATTCATATAGTTTGATCAAAAAGGGTATATTTGCAAAAGAATTGTTTTTCCTGCAGTTATACTCGAGTGATTTTTATATGAACTCGTGTAGGTCTTTTTGCAACTCGAGTAGTTCAATTCTACTACTCGAGTAGGTCATTCTGCAACTCGCGTTGGTCAATTCTGCTACTCGAGTAGGTTATTCTGCAACTCGAGTAGGTCAATTGTGTTTACGTTCAGATGCCTTTTTGAGGGTAAAAACTGCATCGTATGGAAAAATGGTCAACATGAAATTTGTTCATCTCGATGAGTTCTACAACTATGGCACTTTTCGATCTGGAGCCATCTTATACCTTTATTTTTAATTTTCCCGAAACTGCTCATAGATAGCCCGTTCGACTGATCCACTCGAGTTCCATGACTTCTATCTCGAGTAGACCTGATCTACTCGAGTTCTATGCATTTTGTCTCGAGTCCCTATGACTATCTTGAGTTCCCCAAGCCTCCAACTTGAGTCTCCATCTCGAGTAAGCCTCTCCAACTCGAGTAAACCCCTCCATCACGAGTAAACCAATTTCTACTCGAGTAGTCTATGCAGTCTAAGTTCAGGCAGTGTTTTGAGGGCCAAACCGTGTCCTACAAAACAATGGTCAATATGTGATTTGTTCATCTCGACGAGATCTACAACTTTCATGTTGGGCACTTTTTGATTTGGAGTCATCCTAGACCTCTATATTGGGTTCCCACGTAACCGCTCTAAATAACCCATTTTTTTGACAAAACTTTTTATAAACATTATATATATATATTCTTAAACTTAGGTTTAGAACCGAACTTCATCTTCTCCGATATTTTTTCTCCTGAACCAGAGCAGCGAGCGAGAAAGAGAGTTTCCTTGTCGTGAATCTTTCGGTGGCCGTCGACGGTGCTCCGGTGCTCGAAATCTCCATCCAAACATAGATCCGGAAAGCTCTCGCCGAGAGCTACGCCATCGTGGTAATATCTTTCCCATTTCTTGAGATTTCTCGTTAGGGTTTTTCGGCCCTAACCTCCTTTTCGGCCGTTCTTGTTCAGATTTCAACTCCTCCCGTATCCTTTTGTCCAGATCTACGATGTGGAGTGGTTCGGAGGACTTTTCCGATAAAACCATGGCAAGTGGTGGTTTCCCCTCGTTTCTCCTTGTCCGATTTGATGGTAACGGCTATGTTTTCATGTTCCTTAACTTTTCTACACTTATTCTTCCAAATTATTATTATGATTTACCTTCTCAATGATCACATGATGTTGTAATGTTTTGTCATGGTAAACCCGATTTTGTCTGGATATGTTGATCGTTCTTGAAGTGTCTTATGATAGCTTTATGTGCCTTAGTTTCCATTATTAAATGCGTTAGAGTTTATTTAGGATTGTAAATTGCTCCTAGAGGTTGATCAACCGCATCTTGAATCTAGTAATGTCATGTAGAATCTGACGAGCCAAATTTCGAGATATGTGGTGATTTCTTGGCGGTTTTCTTGATTGCTGGAGTTAGTGGACGATTCCACCTCTGCAGTGTTTGTTTCCTTCATTAGTGCCCTGTGGAAGTCTACCGGGTTTTGGGTGTCTGCGGTGTATGGTGTACAGTATGAGACTCCCTCGCTGTTAGACGGATTTTACATTCGTGTGGGTGCGCCCTAGAGTGACCACCTCACCCGTGTTTTTGGGTGGTGTGTCTACGAGTGACCACCTCGCCTGTGTTTTTTGGTAGGGTCGACCACAGGAGCCTAATAAAGGTTTTGTTTTATTCCTTAATATTTATTCATGTTGTCACCTTATAGCCTTGTGCGTCTGGTGTACTATTGTTGTACGTGACGAATCACGTAAGAGTTCTTTTTCCCGATGATGACTTGTTCTTCTTTTTGTGCTTTATTTCAGTACTGTTGGTCTTGGGTTGGTACCCCTTTGACCTTTGTTTATTTTGGCTTATTAATTTCTGCCACCATTTGTGCTTTCTTGCTGAGATGTTCTGTCTTTGGAATGCCTCAGGTTCAGAGCAGTAGCAGACTGCAGAGCTAGTTTTGGAGTTTCTGGGCGGCAGTGTTGGCTGTGGTGATTGCCTCGTCTCAGCGAGGTAGACTGTTGTTTATTTAGTTACTGGTTCAAACTTACTTTTCTGTAAGTGGGTTTGTGTCAGTTGTAGGCGCCCAGAATTCTTATTTGTTTGATACTTGCTAGCTGCTTATTTCTCTATAAGTGGATGTGGATTACTTACTCTCTAGGAGGATTTATGCTAGGAATGCATGTTAGGTATTTTTACGAAAAAAATCTATTACTATTACTTCATGCACTGTATAATTTAAAAACTATAACTTGTTATATTTAGCGACCGTAAAAGCTATCCTTACTACTATTATAAATTTAGAGTCTTGCATTGCATGAGTTGTCCTTTGGGGATGCTTATACTCATGTAGGATGTTAGAGTCAATCTAAATAAGTATTTTTCTGCAGCATATAATTATATTTTGATTCGTGGACTAAATGAGTCATTAAGCCGAGGGATACGGCTAACTATTGCACTTAACTAATTTTTTTCCTTAAAATAACTTAAACAATCTTTCTTCATGATTAAGTGGGTGTTTGCCTGAGCGTCCACAGTTATTCCCTGCTGACGTGGCATCATGACGCGCATTTTCCCTTACTCTGATAAGTTATTTTATGCAGTAAAAATGCGAGTTGTGACAAGTTACAGACATGGACTTTTCCCTCCTTCTATCCTTATTTTATTGCAGTAATTCCTGAATAATCAATGCTCAATATTCTCTAAATATTACCGTTAGAAGCAGCATTGATTATCGAATTCATCAGGATTATTACTTGCCGCTTTTCAATGGGATAGTTGGGGAAAATCAATTAATGCAGACATTCTCAAGGTCGTTAGTAATCAATGTAGGAAGGAATTCAAAAATTAAAAGGAGAATTTCATAGAAAATATAAAAGGGAGTTTGAAAGTGTGGGTTAGATCTGATATACTCTAGAGGGGGAGTGAATAGAGTATGGTGCTTACTAAAAAACTTTTTACAACTCTTGTTGTATTCCTAAGTGAACAGGGAAGCAAATGAAATAAAGTAAACACAATAACTAACTAATCACATAGCAATTACAAACCACAGCCAGAAAACAAAAGAAAATAAGCAACCAGATGACATAAGGAGCTATAGTGGTTCCCCAACCAATCTGGGTACATCCACTCTTCTACCACCCTATGTAGGAATCCACTGCAGGATGGGTTGATCAGGTGTCCTGGGCACCAATGAGCTTTTGATAAGGTACTCAAAAACCAAACCAGATTTTTTGATCAGGTGTCTTGCCACCACTGAGTTTTGATAAGGTCTCAGAAACCAACACAAACTTTTGAAGGGAGTTTAATAAACCCTTTACAGCAGAGAGAGAGAGAGATGGATGAGATGATCTTCTATGTCAACAATCAGAGAGAAGATAGTGGATGTTGTCAAAGCTCCCCCTGAGATCTATAGTTGTTCAGGAAGTGAAGCTTTGCAGTAGGGTGATAGGCCTTCAGAAGATTTGATCTCCAGCAAAAGATGATTCCAGCAGCAGCTGAAATGTGTGGTGTCTAGAGTCTTGAATGATAATGGCATTTGAACACTGGAATCAAAAGGGACCTGAAAATTTCAGTATCTTGATCTCCTTTTGTGATGGTGTTCTTGTAAGAATTCTAAGACTGAGAATATCTGCAACTCTTTCTCTTTCTATTATTCTTGTTGTAATAGTTGTTGTTGATGATGTTGATGATGATCAGCAGGAATGAAAAACTGATCTTTTATTTCTTAGATCTGAATAGAATATTTTTCTGTCCAAGATAGCCGTTAGACTGTCATAAATGACTTCCTTAACTGCATTTTGTCTTCTGGAGGAAAGTCCAATAAAAATTCCTTTGAAAATCCCTTGAAACTTGCTCCAGATTAATTAAAACGACTACAAGATCCTTGACATAAATGCTGAGAATAATTCCATCACTGTCTGAATTTGAATCTTGAAAAACGTCGATCTCTTCAGAAAAACGTCGACCTGAGCTCCACTATCGTTGAACTGAGCTCAGAGACTGGACTTAAACTGAAGCAAAAAGCGTCGATCTGAGCTCAACTATCGTCGAACTGAGCTCAGAGATAGGGAAACAAACTAGAGATAGGAACGTCGATCTGAGCCCGAAGATTGTCGAATGGAGTTCGACGACTCGTTGAAGTTGAGCTCAGAGATCGTCGAATGGAGTTCGACGATTCGTCGAGGTGAGCTCAGAGATCGTCGAATGGAGTTAGACGATTCGTCGTGCTGAGCTCGATGAAATGACTTAGTCTCCTGAACTAAAACATCTGGTCTTGAGGACAGCTTTCAAACCTAAATACTAACCCTTAGACTCAATTCTAATTGACCTTAGATCTATACAAGGAGGTCAAAGCAGATTTCCTAAAAGACATAGTGATCCTTGCCCAAATCAGTAATAAGGTGTTACAACAATCTCCCCCTATTTGGGTTAGGATTAATATTTACAGACGTTGGAAAAATAAAAACATACAAAGTAGAAATGTAAAAAACAAAACATTGCAGAAACACAGACATTATCATAGATAGTTCAGAAAACAAAATTTACTGTCATCTTACAGAATCATTCCTTTTCCTTGCTCTTTATAAGAACTATTTCTCTGTTGGGGTTGAGAGCTTCTTTCTTAGATCTTCTGTCATCAGCTGCACCTAGAGAAGTTTGATGTTTTGGCCTGGGCACTACAGCTTCTGGATGCAGCTTCATATAACTTTCTGAATCAAAGAATTTTCTGGAGGAGTATCTCTCAAGTTCTTTCTTTCTTTGATCTGATAGAGTAGTGATATTTGAAGTATCTTTTCCTTGTTCTCTAGCTTTCTTGATTTGGTCTAGTGCAGCCAATTCTTTCATTCTTGTTATCCATGAGGTGGGATTATTTTCTGGGTCTTCAAAAGGAACAGGAGGCTCATATCTGTTTGAAGAATTATCAGGAGGAGCTCTGGAACAGACTAAATCTTTAAGCTTATAAGGGAAGGGACCAGAAGTAGTGTCAGAGGGACCTTGTCCTTCCCTTTGATAAGGATGTTTCCTGGAATACACTCTGAGTCCTCTTTGATTTTCTTTGTACTGTCCTCTTTTGGACTGATAACCTCTAGACTGATTGCCTCTGTACTGGGATCTTCCTTGAGGTTGATATGAGCTTTGGCTTCAAGCAGAAGATTGGAAGGCAGAACTACCACCTGCACCTGCATCAGGTGAAGGAGGAGGAGGAGGAGGAGGATTGAAATGGGATGATCCTTTGTCATACTTTCTTTTCTTCTTCATGGCTTTCAGTTGATTCCTGGATTACTACATCCATGGTTCTGTGATAGGGCAATCATGCAGTATGTAGTATGGAATATCATTTGTATCTTTCACTTTCTCTGGGGGAACTCACTTCATGGCTTTGCTTGTGGCTTTCCTTTTCCTTGCAATTGTTGCAGAGGAATCATCAGAGTCAGTCCTAAACTGATCACTATCTGAGCTTTATGGATTATCATACACTGCATCAATCCTTTTGAGATAATCTTTCTGTTGTTGAGACTGAGCAGAAGAGACAGCAGAAACAGCAACAGTAGCAGCAACAATAGCAGGAAGTGGAGTAGAAGCAGCACTGTCAGAAGGAGCTATGACAGCAGGTTCAGATACAAGAATTTCAGAAACAGGAGCAACAACAGCAGTAATGGAAGCAGTAGAAACATATGAAACTGGAAAAACAACTTCAGAAACAGAAACAGCAAGTTCAGAGGTAACTGAAGTAACAGATTCAGAGATAAGAACAGCAGGCTCAAAATCAAATGCCTCTGTCATATGCATATCCTCTGAAACAACAACAACAACAACAGCAACTTCAACAGTATTGAAGGAAATGATATAAGAACTAATTAAGCTGGGGTTACAGCTGGAAATAGGCACAATGGCCTTCGTAAGATCTTCAGTTTGCTGTGCTGGAAGGCAGTTGAAGTATACAGAGTCAAAACCTGACAACAGTGACCTGAGGTCCACTGTAATGACTACAACTGGAGCTACTGGAGCTTGGACTGAAGATACTACAGCAGGCAATCTTTCAGCTTCTTAAGGCATCTCCCCCTGCCTAGATTCAGTGAGAACTGGATCAAGGCACCCAGAAGAAGGGATTGCCAGAGGAGGAAGAAAAGAGGAGAGCCTGGCAGACAGTTCCTGAACTATTTTTAGAAGGGGAGCCAAAGAGGTCTCCAGCAATAGTGATATCCTTGGAGCTATCAGCTCATATAGCCTGTCTGCAAGAGCTGGAAGATCTACTTGCTCAAGAGGGACTTGAGTAGAGGTAGGGATGGAAGTTGGAGCAGCAGGAGATGTTGGTGGAGAACCTGTGGATGGTGGAAGTGATGGTTGAGATATTGGAATTGTGGAGATGGAAGATAATGGAATGGAAATGGATAGAGTGAATGATGGTTGAGCAATGATGTCCTGAAGGAGTTGTTGATAAGAAGTGGATGAAGATGGTGGCTTAGGAGGGGATGAAGGAGAATCATCCATATAGGAATCATCTATAAGAGTGAAAGATGGAATGTGAGATGATGAATCAATATCCAGGTGTGGGTAGTGATGTAGGGGATGGAAGATTTCTTCAGTGAATGTTGGAGTTGGAGAAGGGATTGAAGTTGGAGATGGGATGGAAATGGGGGATGAAATTGTGATGGTGATTGTGACTGTTGTAGATGAAACAAGAGGTGGAGGAGGAGGAGATGAAGCAGGCAAGTCTTCTGTAGGGGCGGAAACCTGAGGGGAAGAGATTGAAGCAGTCCTTGTGCCTGAAGTAGAGATTGTAGAGGGACTGCTGGGCTTTACAATCTGCCTGTCCCATTTCCCAAATAGGGCACAGGTAAGCCTCTTGGAGGCATTGATGTGCATCCCACTGGAGACAATCAGTGCAGGGCATCTATTATGAAGAAATAGCCCTAAGATCCTCCCAAAGTTAACAAAGTTCTTGTTGATTTTCTTCTTGATTAAATCAAAAAAGACTTCTCCCCAGTTCAGTTGTTTCTTGTCCACCAGGGCACCCATTAAACAGAGCTGATACCTAGATATGGTATCATGAGCTGAGTGTTTGGCCAACAACACTTTTCCAACAACATCAGCAAGAAATCTGTACTCAACAGACAAATATTTCTTAAGGAATTTACTAGGGTTTGCTTCTAAATATCCCATCCTTTCAAGCATATTTGAAACTTCCTCTCCAAAAAGCTCAGCAGTATCTTCTCCAGAATTTAATTGAAAAACTTCTGTCAAAGCAGCAGGTGTTAGAGATACCTGAGTTCCTGATATGGTTCCAACCACTGTGTTCTGATCCAGATTGTGTGCAGTATATACCCATTCCTTTATCTCATCTGCAGCCAATTTGATCCTTATAGTCATTATGGTAACTAGCTGTTGGTCTTTGAAATGTTCTAGAATGTCCTTGAAGATTTGATCGTTGTTATTGAAAGAATCCATGTCGATATCAAAGCCTGCGTCAAACTTCATTACGACCAAGATTGCGACTGAAACTGCCATTGATTCCTGCAAAATTGAACAAACGAACGACCAAGTGTAGAAGAGTTTGGAGAGAAAGAGAAAATTTGCAGAGAGTATGAAAGCGCAAAGGGAGAACGATGGCCGGAAAATGAGTTTTATATTAGGGTTCGACGCAGAAAAGGAAAGATCGTTGAGCTCTATTCGACGATCTAGGCTTCTAAAGGAAACTGAAAGGTCATCAACATCGTCGATCTCCATTCGACGATATTGGAGAGCGTCGAGCTCCGTTCGACGATCGCTGACTGGAAGAAAGATAGTTTAGCACTATCTGAGAAGCGCTGAACTCAGGTCGACGATTTCTGAAATCGTCGATCTCTGTTCGATGATCTTGGGGAAAATCGTCAAGCACAGTTCAGAGACCAGAAACATACTCTAGACACAAAAAGAACATATTGATTTGCCTAGTCTTGGTCATTTTTATATTTTTAAAATCTTGGATCTTATTTTAGACTTCCTCCATCTAACATTCCTAACTGATTCAGGAAGAATGTATGTTTCTTTTCATCCAAGGGTTTGGTGAAAATATCTCCCCTTTGTAAATCAGTTGGGATATATTGAACTTCAATTCTATTTTTCTCAACATTATCCCTTAGAAAGTGATGTCTAATTTCTATGTGTTTTGTCCTACTATGGAGGACTCGATTTTGTGCTATAGAAATATCACTGGTATTATCACAAAATATTTTTGACTTCCCTAAGTTGTAGCCATAGTCTAGGAGCTAATTTTGAATCCACAAGATTTGTGAACAACTACCTGCAACCATATATTCAGCTTCAGCAGTTGAATTTGACACAGATGTTTGTTTCTTGCAAAACCAGGAGACAAGTCTGTCACCAAGAAACTGACAAGTTCCACTGGTGCTTTTCCTATCTATTCTGCATCTAGCATAATCAGCATCTGAAAATCCAGTTAAGTCAAATGCTGAGTCTTTTGGATACCAGAGACCTAGATTTGGACAACTTTTCACATACCTAAGAATCCTTTTTACTAAGGTTAAGTGTGACTCTCTAGGGCTCACTTGGAATCTAGCACATATGCATGTAGCAAACATTATGTCAGGTCTACTAGTTGTAAGGTACAATAAAGAGCCAATCATTGCTCTATATGGATGACGAAGAGGATGAAGGGCATGAGGGACATGAAGTATTTGAGGCTCCGGCTCCTGTTGAACCTCCATCTGACAAGCATGCACCAGTGGAGGGGGAGTCAGATAAATTTCCAGAGGCCGCCAGCATTCCTCCATTAGAGACTGTGCTTGTATCCAGCTCTACAGATGCGTCTGCTGAAGGGCAAGGCCCACAAGTGCCTCCGGCTATTCCGTTACGAGATGAGCTAGCCACTCACACTGTCAATGTCATTCAGGGCATTGTGAATGAACTTAAAGCCTCTTTTAATAAAGCTCAGAAAACACTGCTGAAAAGAATCAAGACATCTGAAAATCTCATGCTCAAGAATATGGTGGAGATCAACCATAAACTGGACATGATGGAGAAGAAATTCGAAGAAAAGTACACCGCGGCCGGCGAAGCTGTCACACTTCTTATGGCCGGCTTGAAGAAGAACACTGACACTCTTGCTGTAGTCAATCAGAACGCTCATGTTGTAGCCAACAACATTCAAAAGTTTGACGGTAACATGGTTACTCTCAACGCCAATCAGCAGACCTTGGTCACTGAGTTCTCCCGGACCACCAAGCATATTGATGACTCCCTGCACTCCTATGCAAACTGCATCGCTGTCGAAGCCAAAAAGGGGGAGAAGGACTACATAGCTAAGATGGCTGAGCTCCGAGAAGTCATGATCAAAAACTTCGAACAGTCCAACAAATACGTTTATGACAGCTGCTGGTGGATGCTCCACCAGGCATTAGGCGTCGCCTTGCCTGAAAAGCCTGCGGATATTCATGCTCCTGAGACATCTACGGCCGCTGAGGGAGTAAGTGCTGCTGAGGGAATAAGTGCAAGTGCTGCAGATGTTCCCATAAGTGAAGCTGATGCTAGGGCTCTCTCCAAATCTAAACTGAGGAGCATGTTTGATCAAGAGTCCCTAGCAAAAGCCAAGGCCAAGAGAAAAGCTCAGGAAGGGACCTCCAAGGAGACACTAGCTGAAAAGAGGATCAGAATGAGTGAGGAGGACGTACGAAATGAAAAATGGAGTCCAGTTTTAAGGAACATCATCTTAGACACCTTCTGGCTGCAAGAAAGAGGAGAGATCAATCGAAACGAAGTATATAGCCAGTATGAGTGGGAAATGCACAAAACGTTTGAAGCGAAACGCAACATCTTTTTCAGAAACAACACGGATGCAGATAAAGTTCCTCCTCCTAGGTATTACCCGAAGCCCAAAGAATACATGGAGAGGCAAAGCAAGAAGTACTTGGCTCAAAATCTTAAGGGTGACTTAGCTAAGGAAAAATAGTCAATAATTTATAGCTTGTCACTTTGTCTTAAGAACATTTAATGATTATTGTTATCATATGAACAATTCTGAGATTATATGTGTATATATATATATTGGTATATATATTTGAATTTGTGAATGACTCAAGTCCGGATCTGGTTTCTCATACTCTCTTGTGCTGTATGTTTAGATTCTGAATGCTATTTTTATTATTTGATTGGTGTTATTCATCTTAGCTAGTAGGGTTTTGGCTTCGTCAAATAGGGGGAGATTGTTGGGTACTGTATCCACAATTACCTGGATTTGAGGAAGCCACCTGTCAAGCTAAGATGAATTCACAATGTATTTGATGAATCCTCTTAAGTTGTGCTTGCAGTTCCTCCACGCTAAGTGCACACCAATGTCAGGGTGCAGTAGGTCAATATACACGGGTCTGCACGACGTAATCCCTCGTTGAGCAGATCAGTGTGTTGGCCTACGTGTACTCTCTCTATTGGAGTGCACTTACTTTCAAGTACAGGGCCGTTCATATGCAAGAGAAGACAAGGAGCATGGATGGGTCAAGGAGCAGCTCCTGGGTGGAAGACGAAAATTTGTCCAAGGAAAATTCGACGAGAATCACAAAGTGATTCTCGCCGATTCGGCGAGAATCACTAGTGATTCTCGCCGAATCGACGAGAATCATTAGTGATTCTCGCCGACCCCTTCAGGCTACCTCAAAACGGTGCCAAGTAAGATTCGGCGAGAATCACTAGTGATTCTCGCCGAACTAGTGGTTAAGCAGCTTATGAATACCAAGTGAAAATCGTTGAGAATCAATAAGTGATTCGGCGAGAATCACTAGCGATTCTCGACGATTCGTCAATCGTCGAGAATCACTTGGTGATTCTCACCGATTCGTCGAGAATCACCTGCGATTCTTGCCGATTTTCACTTAGCGATTTCTCGGGATGCTGCTGGACCGGATTCTGCCGCTGGACTAATTTGAACCGGATTTCGGGGTTATACGTGTGGGACCCACAACGGTCATATTGTATGGTCTACATTGTATAAATACATGGGTATTTTGGAACAGTAAAAAGAGAGAATCAGAAACCGAGCCGCGACGTAACCCTAAAATCGCGATTCCTCTCCGCCGCCGCCGTCGCGCTCGGGCAAGTTGGTCGCCGCTGCTGATCGATTTTCTTCCCGATCTCCGGCGACAGAAGCTTAGCCAGGCTCAGAGTCTCACGCGTCTATCAAGAGATCTCTTGTCTCTCGATTTGTTGATTGGGAAAAACTCCCCCATCCGAATCGATCGAGACGACCGATCCTCGTGTGACCGTTGGTAGACCTAGCTAGCTTCGCTACGAAGTTTGGATCTCCAAGTTCAGCAGCCGCTCATCATCATAGCCACCGATCCCGAAGCAAGCCGCCGCTTGTCTTGCCGCCGCCGGCTCCGGGGAGATCCTCTCCAAGAGAGCTAGGGTTGTAGACTCGTCGTTGACCTCACGAACACGTCGTCACACGAAGAGGAACACCGTAGTCTCCAAACGAAGTTTGTATCTCGTGTACATTCTATTTTACTTTTGTTGTAAAGGAACGATTGTTCCGTGGTGTAAGGGTTGGGTGCAACCCGGTTTGTGGGAGTGTTGACTCCTACGTGTGGAAGGGTTCCTTCCGTTAGTGCAGGGATTGGATTTCAATCATGTTGGAGAAGAGACCGAGTCGTCCCATGTTGGGAGATAGGTCGAAGGGGGAAAGTGGATGTACCCAAGTCGGGGAACCACTATAAATTGCATGTGTATTCTGTGTGCTGTGCTTTTTATTTTTATTGTGCAGGTACATTCGTAAATTCTGCAAAAGCGCCACACGTCACCTATTCCCCCCCCCCCATAGGTGCACATAGTTGACACTAGGTGGACTTTCAGATTCATCATCAAAAAGATATGAGATATTAACCTGTGTTACCTGCACACCAAAAACATCCAAATATCAAATACAAACAAGATTTGTTATTAGCAAACTAGGAAGCGTGGAATGCATGCTCCAACAACATAGTCTGTGGTTGCTCTACCTGCGGGCTTTCCTCCAAAAAAGGAAGAAGTAGCAATTGTTAGTCAAAAAGACTAACTGGCTTTCACATCCGCTCCCCCGGCGACTCCTCGGCACCGGGCGGAGAAAGGAATCAGCGTACAATATATAATAAGTATTATAAGAAGGTACAAGCAGGTAGATTAAGTACAAATGTCGTGAGTTGCAATAAAAGAAAGGTATAACCTCATTATCATCATTCTATTCTATCAATTCTACACGAGCTATAACAATCCATCTAATATAGAGGTCTATAATAGGAAAGTAACTTAACTTATAAGGATGGCCGTATAATCTTATAAGTTAAGGATCGGTTTAACATAAAGTAACTCATCGTACAGGAGTGCCCATACAAACTTATATGATGAGGATCTTGTTTATGCAATGTAATGTAATGGTATGAATGCAATGTAATGACTCACCCATGATCACGCACATGTAAACACTATGTCGACACAGACTTGTAGTCCCCACTTTTCGAGCAGGTAGCTAACCTCTCAGGCGTCAATCGTCATGGCCAGGCGGTGACAGTAGAGCAGGCTTCTCTAGTACTAAGCGGGCATCCACACTACTTCTCTTAGGCCTCCGTATGCCTCAACTCTAAGAACACAACAACGGAGACCCCATGCGTAATATGGTCCAGCGGGAGTCTCGAGTAGATGTGCACCGAGAACCAAGCCCCGAACTAGCCTTGTGTGACCAGGAAAGAGCCTCGGCAAAAGCACGAGGACCAATCACAACTATCCACTTGGCGCGAAAGGAGCCCCGGGAAATGAGCACCGAGGACCACACCCAACCGCCCAAGGTCGAACTGTAAACTCCCGTCGGTGTGACGACTGGAGAGCCCGTAGACCTGCCACACTAACCTTAACCCAGGATTACGACACCGCGTGTCGACTCACACCGCATGTAATTCCACATCACCGTGGCACAGAAGGAGCCTCAGAGAAAGCACGAGGACCAAGCCCAACCATCCATTATTATCTCTTCTCAACACCCTCCGAGCCAGTGCGGTGAAACACCCGCACTTACATCCTTCCACAATGCTACCAGTAGGGAGACACCATTCCAAGCATTGGATTACTAAACTCATTCTATTAAACAATTATTCACATATCCATAAGTTAGCATCGTACACTTCACTACCAAATGATTTCAACAAATTGTTAACATGATGCGCATTTCCATTGATTCACCAATTTCTACCAAATCGTTTCGTTTAAGTACTCTTCACTTCGTCATTCGATTACGTGGGGTACATTCATCAAATTTCATCATTCATTGAACTATAATGGTTAAACATAAAAGAGTTCACCCAACCTCAATGTAAATTTGCTACATCGTCTCTACCAATTCCAAACTCTATTCTACACCAACCCCAGAATTTTAGGTGCAGTACACCTACTGGACAGCAATTTCGACTGGAGATTCTTGAAGCTACAAGGATCCGGTGAAGGCATGTAACCACTCGTTAGAAATGTCTTTCCATGGGTTACACCTTTGATGTTCAGACCACAACCTAAATCCAAGAGTAACACACTTGAAATCGGCTTTAACGTCCGCTGCATACAGAACACAATTTCTGCACGCTTGGTTTGTCGGCCGTCAATTTCATTCAGACTTTCCCGTGGATACAAACTTTGCCTGAAGTTGTGCAACTACTCGTTGGAAAGGAATTTTCAAGGACTTCGACTTTTATGTTTAGGAGAAAGCCCAGTTCTGGCCATATCACACCTGAAAATGTCCAAGAATATCTCTGCGTGTAGAACACAGATTCTGCACGCATCTTAAGGCGGAATGAACGGCATCGGTTCATCTTCCTCCTCAAGCCCATCTTCCCCAAATCACATCCAGACTTCCTCCTCACTTTTTCACCCTCAAAAGGCCACTTTTATTCACGAAACCATCCTCCATCATCTCATAGAAGGAGGGAGAGGTTGAAGACTTCTAAACCCTAGAACACAAGTCCTAGCATGGCCTTTCCTAGGAAACTTATCCTCTCAAATCTAGACTATCTTGAGTCGATATCTCTCTTAAGAAATAACTAAAGATCTAGCACCAAGGGAGCGGGTAGGAAGCTCACCTCGTTTCTGGCATTTCCACCATTTCCGGTCAAGGATCTTGTCACTCTTCTCGGCGACATCTTCTTCTCCTCGGCGGCGGCGGTTCTGCATGGGATGAAGACTTGCTCCAGCAACTTCTTCCTCCTCTCCAGCAGTTTTTTCTAGAGAAAGGGCTTGGAATAAAGAATGAAAAATGGCTAGGATTTCATTTCCCCCTTATATGTGGAAATGACACTGGTAGGGACACGCTCGTGTCCTTGCTAGTGTCTTGCTCGGGCGAAGCGTCGTCCACGGTTCGACTGTCGTTTCGATACACAAACACGGGTAGGGACACGCCCATGTCTCTACCTGTGTCCAAGTGACACGACTGTGTTTCCCTACCCGTGTCCTGCGTGGGTCATGCCTCGTCGAGTTTCACTTGACGCACATGGGTAGGGACACGCCCGTGTCTCCACCCGTGTCCTACTCGGGTCATGCCTCGTCGAGTTCCACTTGACGCACACGGGTAGGGACACACATGTGTCTCTACCCATGTCATACTCGGGTCACATTTCATCGAGCTCTACTCGACACACATGGGTAGGGACACACCCATGTCTCTACCTGTATCCTCCTCGGGACACATTTTGTTGAGCTCCACTCGATACACACGGGTAGGGACACGCCCGTGTCTCTACCCGTGTCCTCCTCGGGACACATTTCGTCGAGCTCTACTCGACACACATAGGTAGGGACATGTCGTATCTTTACCGTGTCCTCATACACACGGGTAGTGATATGCTCGTGTCACTACCCGTGTCATTCTATGGAATAACTCGAGTAGTCGACTCGAGTACTGGGTGGTCACACACAGGTAGAGGCACGCATGTGTCTCTACCCGTGTCCTTCTCTGGGCTGACTTCACCTCCCCTACATTAGTGTAAGCCTAGCTGCCAGCACTTCCCTGGGCACAAATCACCTCTTAAGACTCAAAAGCTCGCACGAGTGGTCTAGCGCGAATCAGGATGTTACATCACAGGTCCAACCCATCGACTCCACAAATAACACATTTAACCGTGATGTAACGCCCCGAAACTCAAAAGAGGGACGAGTATCATTTTGAGCCATGTTTGGAACTTAGTAGGGGTTACACGGCCTGGAATACGGGCGTGTCCTAGGGGCGTGTCTTGCTCGGGTCGACGATCTGGCCGACTGGTCGACGAATTTGGAGTCGACGATCGTCGAGCAGCTAACACGGCCTGAGACACGGGCGTGTCCCGGGCCGTGTCCTTCACGGGTGATGGTCGGGACGTGTCGAGGAGATACACGGTGCCAGCGCACGGTGTGTTCGGGTAGACACGGGCGTGTCAATTTCGACACGGGCGTGTCAAGGACCCGTGTCCCTTGTGGGATGTTTTGGTCTTATGTCAATGGAGGAACACGCCCGGGTACACGGGCATGTACTAGATGACACTGGCGTGTCAGTTGTGACACAGGCGTGTCAGGTACCCGTGTCCTTTTCTGGGCACAACGGTTTCGGCATCGATTTAAGCACACGGCCTTGGACACGGGCGAGTCACAAGTCGTGTTCGGCCCAGGTTTTGGATTTTAAGTGCGAATCGTGGCCGTCCGTTTCCTTATTTTGGGATATAACGGCTCAGGTCTATTCTTGCTGGTTTATACCCGGGAATAGGGTTAGAAACCCTCATTCTCTTTTTGTTATTCTCTTTCTAAACTTTTAGAGAGAGGGGAGAGCAAGGAAGAAGAAGGAAGCTAGATCCGGCCGTCGGCGGAGCTTCAGAGCCCCAAATCGCAAGCCGACTTCGGATCTACGGAGGCGAGGACATTGCGGTGCTTTTCATCTGCATAGTTTTCCATGACACCAATGATAAATGCTAGGATAATGATTCTCATCTTAGGACATGTGAAGTCCTCTTTTCCTTTGCATAGGAAGCCCGCTCTCGCGAGTTTGCGGTGAGTGTGAGGCGTTCCTTCTGGTAGACATGAATAGTCCCCATTGTGTTACATGTAGAGTCCGTAATCGAGAAACGGACATAGGTATGATGTGTGAAGCCTACCCAGACAAGTTGGTCTGGATCGGTGATGTTGCATTGCATGAATGACCGGAGAAGACTCCGCTCCGATGATTTTTTTTCGGTTTTTCTATGCGGTAGATTGCAATCGGGAACCTTGGGGACTAACTCCAAGGTGCACCCGGAAAACTGGACAGATGCGTGATTCTACCATCTTGGTGGCCTGGCATCCAACTTGCACATAACCAGGTTATGTGAAGTGTGTGATCGAATTGGGACTCGGGGAAGTTTGACCCGCGCCCATATCTTACGGTGACAGGGTGGTGTAAGCAACAGGTTAGGCGGAACCGTACCCGCTCTATGTCGTCTGGTTAAAGAGACCTAAAGGTACTTGGTACTTGCCGTTGGCATAGATAGAGGATCTTAGTCTTTGGCCATAAAGACCATAATGCTCACGGGATATTGCCGCCCAGGGGGTGGTGGTGAGTCAGCATACTTTGACCGTGTTCACCGAGAATGTGCCCTGAGAGCGCGGGGTGTGTGGTCGTGCGTGCCTACGCTTGTGATGAAGTGTTTTTACACTATACTACTTGGTTAGCTAATAAAGTGCAGGGAAAGAGCATCGCCGCCCCGAGCTTGTGGGCGGGATCATTATAATTTGGTCAGCATAGCTGACTGTTGCTTTTGTTTGCCACCGTCGTGGTGGATTGTGCTTGCAGGTGCTGCAGAGCCAAGTGGTAAATAGCCATTGTTGCTGAGCCAGCCCTCGAAGGCCTAATTTGAATGTTTACTTTTATTTCTCATGTGTGACCGGCCTGCGTGCCGAGGTTTGGAAGACACGTTTTTTATTTGAGTAAACTATTGTAAGTCCATAAGTCCAAGTACTTGTGTATTGTACGTTCATTCCTTCTGGGTCAGTTTAGTGGACATTCATGATTTTGGCTAGGTTCTTACTTTGCAACTTTTAAATTGCTTCCGCTAGAATGTACTCTGTGTAGGATGTTGGTTATTGGAAGGATGGTTCCGTTGCGTAACCTTCCAGTCTATATGCTATGTGAGGGATAAGGGGAGTTACAATTTGGTATCAAACTACTGGTTTTGGTCACTTAAAGGAATTCGTGGACGAATTATTTTAAGGCGTGGTGAGCACATGTGTGTGCATCATCATTATAATATCAAAAGAACTCATGAATGTCCACTTAGGAATGAAAATACACGTGTTTGTGGAACCTGCGTGTTCCTATAATTGCTTTTTGCAATATTGTTCGGTCACTTAATGGTGTTTTGTACGACTATAGGTGAACAGGAGTGGTGTAGTGCCGTTAGAACGTCTGATTTCTGAGGATTATAGTGCACCCAACGACGTGCTTGAGACACCTCCTTCATTTGAAACCATAAGAACAATCGTTGAAGCGGTGTTCGCTGTGACTAATGCACAACATGAAAGCAATGTGCAACCCTTTGTCCCTGAGATAGCTTCAATGTCAGGTGGTGGTTGGATCAAATGACATTTAGAAGGCCATCAGGTCAGTAGTTGAATATGTTCTTAGTGCAGGGTACACACTCAGTTGATGAATATTTGCAGGCGCTTCTTATGATAAGACGCTACCCATGCTTTGAGTTCGAGAACGAGCAGTCTATAGTTGATAGATTCTATAATGGTCTGCGTGGTGAGCCGCGAATTCTACTGCTAGGGCCAAAACTACTGTGATTCTGAGCCTTGGTGGAGTCGGCTAGATCTTTGGAAGTAGATTTGGGGAAGACAAACTAGATGCCAGTGAGTATGGTATCGAACTCTGCAAGTCCAATAAGGGCTGCACCCCGCATAATGTGGAAAAGGAGAGTCCAAAAGAAGAAGGACTCTAGTGCTGAGAAGACAGAGTTCCAAGTGTCGTCTACCTCAAAGTCTGGATATCGTAAGTGGTATAAGAAGGCTAGGACTTCGGGTCCAGCCCCTCCTTTTGGTGCTTCGGGGGCAGCTATAGGACGAACCCCGGGCGCATGTTATAATTGTGGGAAGCCGGGGAATATTGCCCGTGAGTGTTGGAGCGGACGCCCAAAGTCCGAGAGGAATCCTAAAGAGAATAGCCTAGGCCAGCAGGAGGCCAGGAAGCACATTGACATGGTGACAAGTACGGTCTAAAGTTATAGCAGTTAGATGTAAATACTTGTTGCCCTCGTGTATGTTAGCTTAGGACTGCTAAAGCTAGGCTTTGTTTTGATTTTCGATTATCCGGCGAGAGCACCATTCGATTCGGGAGTTTCACATTCTTTTTGTCCGAAGGATTTGTATCGCGCATTGGAGTACCGTCTTCGATTGTAAAGGACAAAGTGGATGTGTTGTTGCCTAATGGGTGCTCAATGCGCGCGGATAGATTTTGTTGTGTTTAGTTATGTTTGGGAGTCAAGAGTTCGACTTGCAAGCGCCGTTACTACCGCTGGTGGAGTTCGACATAATTTTTGGTATGGACTGGCTCACGGAGCAAGAGGCATACCTTGATTGCAATCGCAAGGAGGTCAAGTTGGGAACTGATCGTGAGATGACTTTTGCGGGCTTGAAAGGGGTCGAGCAAGACTTTGATGTCTGCTTATCAAGTGATTAAGGCGGTTCTTGCTGGTGCAGAGTTGTTCTTCATGCTAGTGGAGGTTATAAAGCCTAAGCCTAAGTTGGAAAGTATTTCAGTGGTATCCGAGTACCCTGATGTGCTCCCTGGTGATCTTCCTGGAGCCCCACCTTGACGGGAGATAGAATTCACTATTGAACTAGTGCCAGGTGCGAAACCTGTGTCACGCTCTCCATATCGGCTAGTACCGAAGGAGATGGCGGAGCTAAAGGTTCAACTTCAAGAGTTGTTGGAGCAAGGTTATGTGCATCCAAGTTCGTCGCCTTGGAGCGCACCTGTCCCTTTTGTGAAGAAGAAGGACGAAAGCTTGAGACTTGGTATCGATTATCGAGTGCTGAACAAGCTAACGGAGTAGAATAAGAACCCGATCCCAAAGATTGATGATTTGTTTGATCAGTTAGTCGGGTCATCGGTGTACTCTAAATTGGATCTTATGTCCGCTTATTATCAGCTGAGGATAAGGGGAAAGTGATATTCCTAAGACAGCTTTTAGTACGAGATACGTGCATTACGAGTTTACGGCCATGCCGTTTTGGCTAACGAATGCGCCGTCAGTGTTCATGGATCTGATGAACTGGACTTTCAGGGAGTACCTAGACCACTTTGTGATCGTCTTCATAGATGACATATTGGTGTTCTCGTAGAGTGAGGAGGATCACTTTAAGCATCTGCATTTGGTGTTGGAGATGCTGAGGAGGAATCAATTGTACGCCAAGTTCTCCAAATGCGATTTTTGGTTGTACTCAGTAGCGTTCCTTGGCCACATAGTCAGTGGAGAGGGAATTGCGGTGAATCCGACGAAGATTGTTGTGATACGAGAGTGGCCTGTGTTGTCTACGGTAGCGGAAGTTCGGAGTTTTCTGGGGCTTGTCGGCTATTACAGGCGCTTCGAGGGGAACTTCTCGCGGATACCGTTATCCCTCATGAATCTGACGAGGAAAGAGTAGATGTTTGTTTGGGCGCCGGAGTGCGCACGAGCGTTCGAAGAATTGAAGAGTCAGTTGACCACGGTGCCTGTGCTGACTTCGCCGAGTGGGACCGAAGGCTTTTAGATCTACAGCGATGCTTCGGGCAGTGGATTGGGTTGTGTCCTACTACAGCATGGAAGTGTGATAGCATATGACTCGCGACAGCTGAAAGTGCATGAGAGGAATTATACGGTCCATGACTTGGAGTTAGGGGCCATGATTTTTGCCTTGAAGCTTTGGCGGCACTTCTTATACGGGGTGAAGGTCGATATCTATACCGACCACAAGAGCCTGAAATACTTGTTGGATCAGAAGGATCAGAACATACGACATCGGAGATGGATGGAGTTCCTGGGGGACTACACATTCAAGATTCATTATGTTCTTGGGAAAGTCAATGCAGTTGAGGATGCGTTGAGTCGCAGGGCCCCAGCTCAAGCCAATTGGCTGTCGGTTCATGACGAGCGTTGGTTTGGGAGTTGGAGGTGTTGGAGATCTCATGCGTAGACAAGCAGTCTAGTGCCGAGGCACTATTGAACTGGACGGAAGTTCATTGTGACCTGGCTGATTGGATTTGGCAGGCTCTGGACTTGGATGGCCGCATGAAGCAAATCATGGTTGAGGCTTTAGATGGGTCAAATTCCCAATTTGATGTTGAGGATGGATTGCTATGGAAAGACAATCATCTCGGCGTCCCAAACGTGGGCAATCTGTGGGCAAAATTGATGTATGAGGCTCATCATACCAATTACTTGATCCACCCAGGGAGCACGAAGATGTACCGTGATATGAAGAAATTATTCTGGTGGCCAAGAATTATGAAGGATGTGACACTCTATGTGGAGAAGTGTCAAACATGTGCCTTAGTGAAGGCGGAGTGCCAAAAGCCTTCTTGAAGTCCTTGCCTATTCTGGAGTGGAAGTTCGACGACATTACGATGGACTTTGTGCATGGGTTGCCAAGGTTACAGAAGGGATACGACGCCATATGGGTGGTCGTTGATCGTTTGACGAAAGTGTCGCACTTCATTCTGCATAGGAAGGATGATTTCGTGGAGGAATTTGAGAAATTGTATCTGTATAATATTGTGCGGCTACACGATGTGGCCCGCGGCATCGTGAGTGACCGAAATGAGCGGTTCACGTCTAATAATTTGAGGTTGGTACAACAGATGTTGGGGACAAAGCTGAGTTTCATCACAGCCTTTCACCCGCAGATGGATGGTCAGACCGAGAGGGTCAACAGGATGATGGAAGACATGCTTCGCATGTGCGTTCTGGATTTCGGGAAGCAGTGGGAAGATCACTTGTACTTGGTGGAATACTCTTATAACAACAGCTACCAGGCGAGCGTTCAAATGGCGCCCATCGAGTCCCTTTATGGTAAGAGATGTCGCACGTCGTTGTCTTGGTTGGAAACGGGTGAGTCAAAGCTATATAAGCAGCAAGAGGTGGAAGTTGCAACCTCGTTTGTGCGAACCATTCGAGAAGGATTGCTAATCGCTCAGGAACGCCAAGCTAAGTACTATAATGCCAAGCATGGGAACGTGGATTTCGCTGTTGGCGATTGGGTGTACTTGAAGATTAAGCCGTTCAGGGGTGTCTCACGGTCCGGCGCTTGAAGAAGCTAAGCCTGAGGTACCTTGCACCATTTGAGGTTCTTGAGCAGATTGGCGAAGCAGCATATCGGTTGAAGCTATCGGTGGAACTAAGTGTTCTACATGACGTATTACACAAATCGGTGCTACGGAAGGCGGTGCAAGAGCCTTCACAAGTGATTACGGCAGATCAAGTACCGGTTGATACTGGGTTGACGATGAAGGTCAAGCCTGTACGCATTGAGGACTCGGAAGTCAACCGGCTACGCAACAAAGAGATCTGAATGGTCAAGGTCTGGTGGGATGATTGCGGTCGGGAGGAGCTCTCGTGGAAGCGAGAGCAGACCATGCTTGAGGAGTACCCAGAGTTATTCCACTCAGGTACTGTTTTAGCTTTGTGTTTGTTTCCCTTTTCTGTAATTTCGGGATGACTTTCTTTTAATATGGAGAGAACTGTAACGCCCCGAAACTCAAAAGAGGGACGAGTAGCGTTTTGTGCCAAGTTTGGAACTTGGTAGGGGTTACACGGCCTGGGACACGGGCGTGTCCCAGGGGCGTGTCATGCTCGGGTCGACGATCTGGCCGAGTAGTCGATGAATTTGGAGCCGACGATCGTCGAGCAGCGAACACAGCCTGAGACACGGCTGTGTCACAGGCTGTGTCCTTCACGGGTGATGGTCGGGCCATGTCGGGGAGATACACGGTGCCAGCGCACAGGTGTGTTCGGGTAGACACGAGCATGTCAATTTCGACACGCGCGTGTCGAGGACCCGTGTCACTTGTGGGTCGTTTTGGTCTTGTGTCAATGGAGGAACACGCCCGGGTACACTGGCATGTACTGGATGACATGGGCGTGTCAGTTGTGACATGGGCGTGTCGGGTCCCCGTGTACTTTTCTGGGCGCGACGGTTTCGGCGTCGATTGAGGCACATGACCTTGGACATGGGAGTGTCATAAGCTGTGTTCGGCCCAGGTTTTGGATTTTAAGTGCGAATCATGGCCGTCTATTTCCTTATTTTGGGATCTAATGACTCAGGGCTATTCTTGTTGGTTTATACCCGGAAATAGGGTTAGAAACCCTAATTCTCTTTGGGTTATTCTCTTTCTAAACCTTTAGAGAAAGACGACTTCAAATCTACGGAGGCGAGGAAATTGCGGTGCTTTTCATCCGCATAGTTTTCCATGGCGCCAAGGAGAAGTGCTAGGGTAACGATTCTCATCTTAGGACATGCGAAGTCCTCTTTTCCTTTGCATAGGAAGCTCGCTCTCGCGAGTTTGCGGTGAGTGTGAGGCGTTCCTTCGGGTAGACATGGATAATCCCCGTTGTGTTACATGTAGGGTCCGTAATCGAGAAACAGACATAGGCATGATGTGTGAAGCCTACCCGGACAAGTTGGTCTTGATCGGTGATGTTGCATCGCATGAATGGCCTGAGAAGACTCTGTGCCGATGATTGTTTTTCCGATTTTCTATGCGGTAGATTTAAACAGAGAACTTTGGGGACTAACTCCAAGGTGCACCCAGAAAACAGGGCAGATGCGTGATTCTGCCATCTTGGTGGCCTGAGAGCCAACTTGCACATAACCGGGTTATGTGAAGTGTGTGATTGAATTGGGACTCAGGGGAGTTTGACCCGCGCCCATGTCTTAGGGTGATAGGGTGGTGTGAGCAACAAGTTAGGCGGAACCGTACCCGCTCTATGTCGTCCGGTTAAAGAGACCAAAATGTACTTGGTACTTGTCGTTGGCATAGATACCTGGTCTTAGGCTTTGGCTAGAAAGACCATAATGCTCATGAGATATTGCCACCCAGTGGGTGGTGGTGAGTCAGCGCACTTTGACTGTGTTCACCGAGTGTTGGAACACCCTATTACTAATTTGGGTCAGGACCACTATGTCTTTAGGAAACCTGTTTTGACATCCTGTATAGCTCTAAAGGTCAATTAGAATTGAGTCTAAGGGTTAGTACTTAGGTTTGGAAGATGCCCTCAAGACCAAGGATTTTCTGTTTGGAGACTAAGTCATATCGTCGAGCTCAGTACGACGAATCGTCGAACTCCAATCGACGATCGTCTAGCTCAACTTCGACGGATCGTCGAACTCCATTCGACGATCGCTGAGCTCAACTTCAACAAATCGTCGAACTCCATTCGACGATCTGCGAGCTCAGTTCGACGATCTTGACTCAATATTGATTCTCTATCTCTGAGCTTAGTTCGACGATAATTGAGCTCAGATCGATGATCTCTGTTGCTGTATAAATCCAAATCGCTGAGCTCAGTTCGACGATAGTAGAGCTCAGTTCGACGTTTTTCTGAAGACTTCAAGGATTTTTCAAGATTCAAATTCAGAACAGTTAAGGAGTTATTCAGCAATTAATTCAGAAGATTTTCTAGCCGTTTTCATTTATTCTGGACCAAGTTTCAAGGAATTATCAAGAAATGTTTCTTTGGACTTTCCCCAGAAGTCATTTGCAATTAAGGATGCAATTAATGACAGGCTAACGGCTATTCTTGACAGAGGATGATTTTCTATTCAGAACCAGGGAATAAAACTCAAGATTTTTGATCTCTGAGATCATCATCAGTACACACAGTACAGACAACATAGACAAGAAGAACAAGAAACAATATTCTCTGGAACAACATCTTTCTTAACATCAACTGTTCACAAGAGAAAGAGCAAAAAGAATTCATACAAGAACACACATCCAAGGAGATCAACCTTTTGAAATCTTCAGATGCCCTTTGATTCAAGTGTTCAAGGCCAACATCTTTCAAAGACTCCAGACACCTAACATTTCAGCTGTTGCTGAAATTATCATTTGCTGGAGATCAACTTCTGAAGGCCTATCACCCTACAGCAAAGCTTCATTTCCTGAACATCTCAAGGACTCAAGGGGAGCTTTGACAACATCAAATCCACATAGTCTTCTCAGCTACTCTGAGAAAGAGAAGACTTCCATAACTCTCTCATCCCCATCTCTGTAAAGGGTTTTTCAAACTCCCTTCAAAAGTCTGAGCTTGATTTTTGAGCACCTTGTCAAAAGCTCATTGGTGGCAAGACACCTGATCAAAAAATTTGATTTGGTTTTTGAGCACCTTATCAAAAGCTCATTGGTGCCCAGGACACCTGATCAACGCATCCTGCAGTGGATTCCTACATAGGGTGGTAGAAGAGTGGATGTACCCAAGTTTAGGGGAATCACTATAGCTCCTTGTGTCTTCTAGCTTGCTTGTCTTTATTTTGTTTCTGGCTGTGATTGTTTTGTGATTAGTTTGGATCTGTGATTAGTTTCTTTTGTAGGTTGTAATTAGTTATCTGTTGTGATTAGATTTAATATTTGCTTCCATGTTCACTCAGATTACAACAACTGTTGTAAAACGTTTTTAAGCACCATACTCTATTCACCCCCCCCCCCCCCCCACCCCACCCCCCTCTAGAGTATTTCAGATCTAGCTGCACTTTCAATTGATATCAGAGCGAGGTTGGTTAAACATACCACACCTTGGTGGTTGCACAAGCTAACACCTGAACCCAAAGATTCCTAGTTAGATCTGTTTTCTTTTGAGTTTATTATTAGATTTTATTTTCACCAATCATGGCCCAAAACAAAGATTATGCTAGCATCAGACCTCCAGTGTGCAATCTGTCCAAGTTTGCACTTTGGAAAGCAAGGATCAGATTATACATGAATTCTATTGACGAGGATATTTTTAATTCTGTTTTGACAGTTTGCCCAAGACCTCCAGAGAACTCAAGTACAAATGCTGTTCCACCTCCATCAGGAACAGATGCTGATATCAAGAAATGGAAGGTAGCTGATGCAAAGGCTATGAATATCTTAGCCCAGACCATATCTGATGACATCTTTCAAAAGGTGGTTGAATGTAATTCAGCAAAGGAAATCTGGGATAAACTCTCTGAAATAGTCTCTGGCTCAGCTGATGAAAGAAAGGACAGGAGATCCCACCTCATATCTCAATATGAGAATTTCAAGAAGGGAGAAGCTGAGTCAGTTGGAGATATGTATAATAGACTCAGTCTAACAGTCAATGAACTCAAGACTTTGGATAAGGAGATATCACTAACTGAACTTAATGACAAAATCCTAATGTGCTTCCCGAGCACTTGGGATTCAAGAATCTGGCCAATCAAGGATGCCAGAAGTTTAAATGAGATCACCACAGAAGCTCTTTTGGGCAAGCTCAAATCTTATGAGCTGCTCATTAAGAACAGAGAAGAAGAACAGAAGGCTGCCTCACCAGGCACAAGAAAAGAGAAGACAATAGCCTTCAAAGCAATTGAAGATCAACCTGAAGACAAAGTCACAGGCAATGATGAACTGCTCAGTCTATTGGCCAAAAGATTTTACAAGATGGCCAGAAAGGACTTCAGAAAGAGATCATACAAGGAGCATGATAAGCCAAGGTATGATAAGTCAAATAATAAGGAAATTGTCTGCTTTGGTTGCAGGAAACCAGGGCACATTGTACCTGACTGTCCAGAAAACAAAAACAAGGACAGAAGGGACAAGAAAGAAAGAAGAAAGGAGAAAGACTTCAAGAGGAATGGCAATGACAAACCCTCCTCAAGCAAAAACAAACACACAAGAAAGGGATTTGTTGCTGAATCCTAGAGTGAGACTGAAGAGGAGTCAGAAGCCTCATCCAGCTCCAGTGATGATGAAGATGATGCAGAAGAGAAGGAGTTCTGCATGATGGCAATCAATGCCTCTCAACATAATTCAGATGAAGAAGAGTCAGAGTCAGACTCAAAGACTCAACTTGAAGAAGACCAGGTAATTAATTCTTTTGATTTCAATTCAGAGGACTTTAAATCTGAGTTTAAAACATTATGTTTAGACGTACTAAAATCTGAGAAAGAAATTATTTCTCTCAGAAATCATTTATCTGAACATAATACCTTAAAGTCAGAAAACCTCAAACTCTCTCAGGAGTTGGAGTGTTGTAGGGAACAGATAGCTTCACTGAAAGGTGAGCTATCTGAGGCCAAGAAGCTTGAAGAATCCCTTAATGGGAGAAGTATCAAGCTGATGGACATCACAAGCACAATGAACTCCAGATTTAATAGTACACTAGGCTTGGGTGCTTCATCCAGCCAACCTATAGTTCTAACAACCCCAATCAAGTTCATTTCTGATAAAGGAAAGGGAGTTGTAGAGGTAGCTAGGAAAAATTCTGATCTGCCCAAGAAAACTAAGTTCCAGCAGAAATCGTCGAACGGAGCTCGACGATCGCCGAACGCAGATCGACGATCTCAGGCAAAATCGTCGAACTCAGGTCGACGATCCTTAATTCCTGAACTCTGCCAAAGTCTACCGTCGAACGGAGCTCGACGATCTGACCTAAGATCGCCGAACGCAGCTCCACGATCGTCAAATAGAGATCAGAGCTCTGGAAATTCCTTCAAGGGCAAATCAAAATCCAATCCTAGGGGTCCTTCATCCCAAATCTTTAACCCTTATACTGAATGGATAATACCTCCAAGGAGATATCATCCTGAAGGTTATAAGAGTCAACCTGGGATGTCTTTCATTTCTGAGTTTAAAGGTTATCAACCTAGGCCCAAGGTAAACTGGGTCAAAAACAAATGAATTATTTTATGTGCAGGTGAAGACCTATCCAACATCTAACCAACAATGGTACTTGGATAGTGGGTGCTCTAGGCACATGACAGGAAACAAGGACAACCTCACATCCTTTAAAGCCAAGCTTGGACCCAAAGTTATTTTTGGTGATTCAAACTTTGGACAAACTAAAGGATATGGTGCAGTCCAGATTGGGACAGTGACATTCAAGAAGGTAGCTTATGTGGAAGGACTGAAGCACAACTTAATAAGCATCAGTCAGGTGTGTGATGAAGGTTACCAGGTGACTTTCAGCAAAGCATTATGCAAGATCAAGTCAGAGGATAACACAACTGTGTTGACAGGTAAAAGGAAAGGTAACATCTATCTAGTAGGTTTTCTTTCAACAGATGTAGATATTTGCCTGTTCAATTCTGTCTGTAGACCTAATATTTTATGGCATAAGAGACTAGGACACTTAAACCTTAGAACTATTGCTAGGCTATCCAAGGACAACCTTGTTAGAGGACTACCTTCTGGCCCCTACAAGAAGGAAGGACTCTGCAGGGCTTGTCAATTAGGCAAGCAAACTAAAAATAGTTTTAAGTCACTTAATAAGAGTGATTCACCTAGGATCTTGTATCTGTTACACATGGATCTTTTTGGACCCATTACAGTACAAAGCCTAGGAGGGAAATCTTACACCTTAGTAGTTGTAGATGACTTCTCTAGATTCACATGGGTGTTCTTTCTGAGGAAGAAGTCTGATAACTCTAAGTGTTTGACAGAGTTTCTCAAATTTATACAGATTGAGTTCAATACTCACATTGCCCTGATCAGAAGTGATCATGGGACAGAGTTTGATTCTCTTCTTATGCAAGACTTCTGTCAGAGTGAAGGGATCAGGCATACTTTCTCAGCTCCTAGAACTCCTCAACAAAATGGGGTAGCTGAAAGGAAAAATAGAACCCTTATTGAATCTGCCACTACATTGTTGTCAGATGCTCACCTTCCTTTATCCTTTTGGGCAGAGGCAGTGAACACCTCCAACTATGTGCTGAATAGAAGTTTGATACATAAACTAAAGGGAAAGACTTCCTATGAATTACTCAAAGGGAAGAAACCTAAAGTTGATTATTTTAGAGTTTTTGACTGCATTTGTTATATACATAATAATGACAAGAGATATTTAGCAAAATTTCAAGCAAAAGCTGATGAAGGAGTGTTTCTGGGATACTCCATGATCAGTAAGGCTTATAGGGTTTATAATAAATCATCTCTAAAAATTGAGGAATCTGTTCATATATCATTTGATGAATCTAACATGTCTTTCAAGGAGAAGAACACTTCTACCATAGAACCTTTGCAGGAACATTCTCTTGTTGAAGACTTGAACAAGTTACAGGTTACTCAAAAAGAGGAAAGCAGTGAAGATGAAGAAAGCATTCAACATATTGAAGAAAAATAACTTGAAGAGCCAGTTGTTGTACCACAAGAGGAAACAACAACACAGGTTGGTGAACAATCAACACTCCCTGTTGATTTAGTAACATCAAGAGACCATCCAATTTCCCAAATAATTGGAGACATCTCAGCTGGTGTGCAAACCAGAAATCAGGTCAACCAAAACCTGTTGCACACTTGCTTCCTATCTCAAATTGAACCGCAGTCCATTCAAGATGCAGAGCAAGATCCACACTGGATTATTGCAATGCAAGAAGAGTTGCATCAATTTGAAAGGAACAAAGTTTGGAAACTAGTGCCAAAGCCTAAGGATCACTCCATTGTTGGAACAAAGTGGGTGTTCAGAAATAAACTGGATGATCAAGGAGTAATTATAAGAACAAGACAAGGCTAGTTGCACAAGGATTCTCTTAAGAAGAAGTCATAGACTATGACCAGACTTTTGCACCGGTTGCAAGATTGGAAGCCATCAGAATCTTTTTAGCTTATGCAGCACACAAAGGCTTCAAGGTATATCAGATGGATGTCAAGAGTGCATTTCTAAATGGAGACATCAAAGAAGAAGTATATGTCAGACAACCTCCAGGTTTTATCTCTCTAACTTATCCTGATTATGTTTTTAAGTTGAACAAAGCATTATATGGTTTCAAGCAAGCTCCTAGAGCATGGTATGAGACCCTAGCATGCTTCATTTTGGAAAATGGATTTATAAGGGGTAGAGTAGACCAAACTCTTTTCATTAGAACCCATAAGTCCCATACCCTACCAGTACAGATTTATGTAGATGATATTATTTTTGGTTCTACTGATTCACATTTGTGCAGAAGGTTTTCCAACCTAATGCATTCTAAATTTGAAATGAGTAGCATGGGTGAGCTATCCTTCTTCCTAGAATTGCAAGTCAAACAACATGCTGAAGGCATCTTTATTTCTCAAACCAAGTATGCAAATGAATTGGTTAAGAAATTTGGCATGTCTGAAGCATCTTGCATGAAAACACCTATGCCTACTAATGTTGTATTGGATGCTGATGAACATGGGAAACCTATTGATCAGACAACATATAGAGCAATGATTGGCTCTTTACTGTACCTTACAGCTAGTAGACCAGATATAATGTTTGCTACATGTATATGTGCTAGGTTCCAAGTAAGCCCTAGAGAGTCACAACTAACACTAGTAAAGAGGATTCTCAGGTATGTTAAAAGTTGTCCAAATCTAGGTCTCTGGTATCCAAAAGATTCAGCATTTGATTTAACTGGATTTTCTGATGTTGATTATGCTGGATGCAGAATTGACAGGAAAAGCACCAGTGGAACTTGTCAGTTCCTTGGTGACAGACTTATCTCTTGGTTTTATAAGAAACAAACTTCTGTGTCAACTTCAACTGCTGAAGCTGAATATATGGCTGCAGGCAGTTGTTGTTCACAAATATTGTGGATTCAAAACCAACTCCTAGACTATAGCTACAACTTAGAGAAGTCAAAAATCTTTTGTGATAACACCAGTGCTATTTCTATAGCTCAAAATCCAGTCCTCCATAGTAGGACAAAACACATAGAGATTAGGCATCACTTCTTAAGGGATAATGTTGAGAAGAATAAAATTGAACTTCAATATATCCTAGCTGATTTGCAAAGGGGAGATATTTTCACCAAACCCTTGGATGAAAATAAACACACCTTCTTCCTAAATCAGTTAGGAATGTTAGATGGAGGAAGTCTAAAATAATATCAAAGATTTTAATAGTTTAAAAATTGACCAAGACTAGGCAAACATCTTGATTTTTCTTAGTGTCTAGAGTGTCTTTCTGGTCTCTGAACTGCGCTCGACGATTTTCCCCCAGATCGTCGAATGGAGATCGACGATTTCTGAAATTGTCGACCTGAGTTCAGCGCTTCTCAGATAGTCTGCACTATCTCTTCCGGTCAATGATCGTCGAACGGCGCTCGATGATTTTGTTCTCTGAACGACCGTCGAACAGAGCTCGACGCTCTCCAATGTCGTCGAACGGAGATCGACGATATTGAAGACTCTTCAGATTCCTTTAGGAGCCCCGATCGTCGAACTGAGTTCAACGATCTTTCCTTTTCTGCGTCGAACCCTAATATAATATTCATTTTTTCGCCGTCGTTCTCCTTTTGCGCTTTCGATTTCTCTGCAAAAATTCTCTTTCCCTCCAAACATCTCTACACTTGGTCGTTTTGTTTGTTGATTTTTGCAGGTAACCATGGCCGTTTCTGTTGTTGTTCTTGCCGCAATGAAATTTGATGCGGGATTTGACATAGACATGGAGTCCTTGAGCACTACTGATCAAGTTTTCCAGGATATTTTGGAACTCTTCAAGTAGCAGAAACTTGCTACCATCATGACCACCAGAATCAAACTTGCTGCTGATGAGATTAAGGAGTGGGTCTACACTGCCCACAACCAGGATCAAAACACAATAGTTGGATCAATTTCTGGCACCCAGGTACCCTTGACCCCAACCATTCTGACAGAAGTTTTGAGTTAAGTTCTGGAAGAGATTCTGCTGCTTTATCTGGAGAGGACTTTGCTGATCTGCTTGCAAGAATGGGTCACTCTGAGGCTAACCCTAGCAAGTTGTTGAAGAAGAACCTAGCTGTGGAATACAGGTTCTTGGCTGATGTAGTTGGGAAGGTTTTGTTGGCCAAGCATTCAGCACATGATACTATCTCTAGGTATCAGCTGTGCTTGATGGGAGCCATAGTGGACAAGAAACAGTTGAACT
Organism: Platanthera guangdongensis; assembly: GCA_039583875.1. Lineage (NCBI taxonomy): Eukaryota > Viridiplantae > Streptophyta > Magnoliopsida > Asparagales > Orchidaceae > Platanthera > Platanthera guangdongensis. The sequence continues at coordinate 182,378,547 of CM077158.1, forward strand.
GGGGAGAGGTCTTCTTTGACCTGATTAAAAAGAAAATCAATAAGAATTTTGTGAATTTTGGGAGGATCCTAGGGCTATTCCTTCAGAACAGATGCCCTGCTTTGCTTGTATCATCTGGGATACATATTAATGCTTCAAAGAGATTGTCCTGTGCCCTGTTTGGTAAATGGGACAGGCAGATAACCAAGCCCAGCAGGCCCTCTTCAAGCACAACTTCAGGCACTAGGACTGTAATAGTCACTTCCCCTCAAGTCTCTGCCCCTGCAGATGACTTGTCTGCTGCTGCCTCTTCTCCTCCTACTCCAATTCCATCTCCTCCAGTTCCATCCACCATTCAAACTCCATCCACTATCATCATCTACAGCCCATCTCCAACATCAATACCATCTCTAATTCCAACTCTACCAGTCACAGAAGAAATCTTCCATCCATTATATTCCTACCCTCAACCAGACATTGAAACATCATCCACCATTCCATCCTTCAATCTTCTTGATGATTCCTTCATGGATGACTCACCCTCATCTCCTCCTGAGCTACCCTCCTCCTCTACTTCTTACCGACAGCTTCTACAGGAAATTATTGATCAACCCACCTTCACACCCTCTATCTCAATACCACTGTCTTCCATCTCCACTATACCCTCACCTCAACCATCACTTCCCCAATACACCAGCTCTCCACTATCATCACCTATTGCTCCACCTCCATCCTCTACCTCTGCTCCAGTCCCTGCTGAGCAAGTAGATCTTCCAGCCCTAGCTGATAAGATATATGAATTGCTAGCCCCCAGGCTATCTCTTCTATTGGAGACCTCCTTGGCTCCATTACTTTAGTCAGTGGCAGCTCTTTTTGCCAGGCTATCCTCCTTATTTCCTCAGGCAATCCTTTCCTCAGTGTGCCTTGATCCAACATTCTCTGAATCTAGGCAGGGGGAGATGCCTTATGAAGTTAGCTTGTCTGCTGTTTCTTCAGTTGTTGTTGTTGCTGCTGCTGTTGTTCCTCAAGCTCCAGTTTAGACCCCTCCAGCTGCAGTCTTCCCAGTGGACATCAAGTCCTTACTCTCAGTGTTTGATTCAGCTTATTTCAGTTGTCTTCCACAGAAGGTTGCAGTCCACCCCTCAGAGGATCTATCCAAGGCCATTATGCCCTTCTCAAGTTGTGACACCAGCATTATCCATTCTTTTGTCAATTCAGTATATGCTGCTGCTATCCCTGCTGAAAGTTTTGTTGATGTTTCTGTTGCTGCTGCTGACATTGCTGATACTGCTGATGAGTTAATCTCTAAGGATATGCAGATGATAGAGGCACATGATTTTGAGCCTCTTATCTTTGCTGATGATATTCCTGCTATTATTTCTGATGTTGTTGTATCTGAAAGTGTTCTATCTGAAACTGTTGCTGCCCCAACTGCTACTGTTATTACTGCTGTTGTTATTACTGTTGTTACATCTTCTAAGAGTGCTTCTCCTACAACTTCTGTTACTATTAGTGCTGTATCTGTTGCTGCTCCAACCACTACTGTTTCATCTTCTCCAACTCAACTTCAGAAAGAATTGATTTAAAAGATTGATGCTCTATATGATGTGCAAAGTTCTGAGAGTGATGAATTCAGGACTGATTCTGATGACTCCTCTGCCACTATTGCCAGGAAGAGAAAGGCAAGGAGCAAAGCCATGAAAAGAGTGCCTCCAGCCAAAGTCAAGGACACTAATGACATACCATATTACATTCTTCATGACTGCCCCATAACTGAGCATTGGATGCAATACTCCAAGAACTAACTTAAAGCCATGAAGAAGAAGAGGAAGTATGAGAAAGGATCTTCCCAGTTTCATCATTCCCATCCTCCTCCACCACCTCCTCCTGATGCAGGTGCAGGTGTAAGCTCAGCTGCTCAACCTCATGCTAAAAGCCAAACCCCCTATCAGCCTCATGCAAGATCTTATCATAGGGGAAGCCAGTCCAGAGGTTCTCAGTCTAGAAGAGGAAGTTACAGAGGAAACCAGAGGGAATTCCAAGTTTATTCAGAAGGTTATTCAAGGCAACATCCTTACTCCAGGGAAGGACAAACCTCATCAGACACAACATCAGGTCCTTTTCCCTACAAGTTAAAAGAAGTAGTCTCCTCCAGAGGTCCTCAGGATAATCCATCCAATAGATATGAGTCACCATTGCCCTTTGAGGATCCTGAAAACAACCCAACTGTCTGGACTGCCAGGATGAAAGAGCTTGCTGCACTGGATCAAATTAAGAAAGCTAAAGAGCAAGGCAGAGATTCTTCCAACATCACTACATTGTCTGAACAAAGAAAGAAAGAATTTCAAAGATATGCTTCAGTCAAATTCTTTGACTCTGATAGATATATGGAGCTGCATCCTGAAGCTGTAGTTCCAAGGCCCAAACAGCAAACTTCTCTAGGTGCAGTGTAACATCCCATTTCCAACTAGACCCCTAGGAGTGGTTTTGTCCATGACTAGGTCATGACAAACCCTAGGAAGCCAGGAATGGGCCAAGAGATAGGAGACAAAGTGTTGAAAATCATCATGGTCTGCAAATAGTAGAACTCTGAACAGTGATTTAGGATGACCATGGGCTACACCTTGACCCCAAGACCCTACCACAACACCCCCTAATACCTTGGGAGGCCCTTTAGAGTCATAAGGACCCATTGGGGTCAACCAAAGAGGCTCAGATGACCAAGGTCAAACCTAGCCCTAAATGGGTCAAACTAGCCTACTTAGGTTCAATTGACCTACTCCCAGCCTAGAGGACCCCACCTATGCCCTCCTAACCCTAAAGTGAGGTCAATGGGTCACTAAGGACACATTGGGGTCAGCCCTAGAGGCCAGGTTGACCCAAGTCAACTCAAGCCCCTAATCTGGTCAAAGTACCCTTACTAAGGGTATGTGACCTCCAAAGTGCAAGGTAACCCTACATAACCCTACCTACACCTTAGGGGATGCCAATGGGTCACCAAGGACACAATGGGGACAACCCAAATGGTTATGTTGACCCAAGTCAACTCTAGCCCTAAAATGGTCAAAGTGCCCTTACCAAGGGACATGTGACCCCCAAGATGCCCAACCAACCCTATTCAAGTCTTCCTAGACCTTAAGGGAGTCCAATGGGTCACTAAAGATCTAATGGGGTCAACCCAGATGATCAAATTGACTCAGGTCAACCCTAATTTAAGCCAAATCAAACCTAGCCCAAAAGGGCTAACCCAAGCCCAAGCTACTTCTTCCTTAGGCTAACCTCATTTCCATGTTCATCATGACTAAGTGGGCTGCACTTAGCCTATGGGGTTGACCAGTCAACCAGGGGTGACTAGGAGAGAGAAGGGAGCTTCCCTCCATGATTAATGGAGGAGAGAGAAGATGGGGGAGAGGAAGGGAGAGAGTGAAGCCGGCCAAGGGAGGCTAACAACCACCTTTAATGGCTTCAATCAACTCCTCTAGGGAAGAGGAGTTGATTCCAGCCATTTCCAGGCCACCAAGGGGTGGATTCAGCCCCCCCCCCCCCCCCCCCCCCCCTCCACTCTACCCGAGCCACACCATAAATGGTGTTGATGGGCATTGAAGAACCAGCCACCCCCCTTCCCCAATTGTCATTTAAACACCATCAGTGGGCAGAGGGGAACATTTTCGAGCCTTTACCTGGAGGAGACGGGCTGTCCCACTGTACTGTTGCAGAAGCCGAGCGCCGTCGCCGTCAACAATGGCATCCAGCCGCTCCTCCCGCATTCAGGCCGCCAGGAAGGTCCTCCCCCTCTCCTTAACTCTCGGGTAGATCATAGGACTCCTTAGGTTCAAGGTTCGGGCTCAATTGAGCCCGATCAAATCCAAGCTTTCATTATTTTTCGGCAAGAAATTGTCCTGCTATAATTGCCGGAAAATGCCTCTCCGGCGGTAGAGCCGCCACCTGGCGATAGCCACCACCTCAACGGAGGTGGTGGTGGCGGTGGCCGACCGGGGAAGGGGTTGGATCGCCGGCGGCAGTGCTTGGAAGCGGCTCTAGGCGGGATGGATCCTGGCCGTCGGCTCAAGGAGGAAGATGAAGGGATCCCGTCCCTTTATGCTTCAAGATCCGTGCGATTATATGATTAGACTATAGGATATTATATGTGGATAATTTGATTATGTCACAGTTTTAGTATTATTTGTTCTTAATTTTTAAAAATACCTAGGCTCACCTGGTGGGAAAACCTCCAACATAAAGGTTGTAGCTTTTTGTGTCTACTGTATTTTAAAATTCATTTGAACTAATTTGGATGCATGGTCTGACTAGGGCACCCATTTTGGTGGGACATACCCTCAGGGCTAGATAGTCATTAAACTGAGTGCCCACACCTCATTCTTGGTCCAAATCACTTGAAATTTTGGCAGGGAGCCTAACCTAGCTATACCTAGGGCCTGCCCAAAACTCAGAATTTTTGGACACACTTTTCCTAAAGTTTTTGCTTTTATTTAATAAAGCTAGGGTAATTTAATTAAGTGGTCAAATGACCTCAAAACCCTCCCAAATTTTGGGGAGTGTTCTCTGGCATCAAGACCTAGTTCTGTACACAATTTGAGCACATTTCGATAAGTTTGGTTAGGGAATCACCAAACCCTAGTTTGGCCTTAAGAGGGTATTTTTGATTACAAGTGCCCTATAGACTTAGGGTGGTCCCCTCCCCTCAACAAAGGCAGAGGTTTTGGACACTGACTTGGCATGGACAATGCCACTCTCTTGAGGAAAATGGGATGATTTAGGTTTGATTTGCCCTAGGGTTCAACCTCAAACCCTAAGGAAGGACTTTTGGGGGTTGTGAAGGACATGGGGGAAAATGCCCTTGCATGGCCTTGGAAACCCAGTAGAATTGAGGTTAATGTAACCTAAGATCTCTGGTAGGAACTTTAGAAGAATTAGAGCAAGTTAGACACCTCAAAACCCTAACCCTAGTTTTAGGGTAGGAGCACAAATTTGAAGAATCAGCCACTAAACCTTCCCCAAATGTTATGAAACTTGGGTAGAATAGGTTTTAGGCCACCTAGAACCTCTGGTAATATTTGTAGAATTTTATGGATTTTATTCTTGGTACTTCATTTGTTAATTACCAAAAGGCCCAAAATGATGTTTGATTTTATTATGGATATTATGTGCTTTAAAATATGATTAAACTTGGTCAGATGATACTCTAGGTCTAGTTGAACATCTCTGAATTTTATCACAATTCGTAATTAATTTTATTTGGTACTTCCTTCATTAATTTCAGAAAGGGGCTTTGATAAAGAAAATTCATTATCGATGATATATCTGTTGAAAAATCATGAGGCTTAGGTTTTGATGTTTTTAGGCCAAAAAGTACTTGTAGAAATTTATTTATAATTTTTAGAGGTCTGTTTACAGAACTTTCTTTACAAGGTCATATTTTTGAGAATAGGATATTGATTAATTTAGGGCATAATTCTTTCAAACAAATTATAAAAGTTTACTTAGAGGTTTTATATGCCCTTACAATCATCCTGGAATTTTCTCTAAATTTTTGGAAGTATTTTTATTGTACATCCCCTTTTAATGATTTATTTTGGAATAAATTGGAAATAAAAGTTAAGGGCTAAAATATTGCTGGAAAATTTGGAGATTCTGGATTTGCAGATGATTACCTATCTTGCATTTATCATAATTTTAGTGGAGCTTTATCTTGCATAACTCTTGTACTTCCTGTTCAACCTTGGAACTTTTGGCTTTTAAAATAAATAAATAAATTAGCATTTAAATTATTAAAATTAGGAAATTGTGGATTCAGTCTGCATATGCCAATATAGACCTCTAATAAATATTATATGAACATTGGATGATCATATGGCATACTTCCCTTTTTACAGGTCATATAGCTTAAGTGGTCTGCATTTAGCAAAACTGCGGGAAATCATTTGGGTTATGAACCAGAGCACATGTGTTGGGTGTCGTTGGGTTGCTGGGAAGGATAAGAAGAATTAGGTGTATCTTTGAGAGATAAGTGAGTAGGGTGTCGTTTTGGCTAGGGTTTAGAGGCGCTCGGGTCCGACGAAAGATCGTCCTCACCGAGGTGAGTGGAGTCAAATCACCTTAGGGTAAGCCTATCGTAACATGAGGAAGTAATGGGTAAGGGGATCAACCAATAACAAAAATAAGTACCTTGCGAAAGGGAACGCTGGGCGTAATCCCAACATAGTTCCTAGTGCCCCTTGAGAGCCCTTCACAGGGAATACCGGGGGCAGTCCTGGGTTAACGTAAACTGTTTTAACAAGCTAAAAAGAGTAACTTAGTAATTAGCGTTGCACATTTCACAAACACAAGTAGCACCGGGAGATAGCTGGGAGCTTCGGCTCGGATGGTTAAAAGACGGACTTTGGGTCCGGGGAGCTTCGGCTCGATTGTTTGAGACAGACGTGTTGGTCCGGGGAGCTTCGGCTCGGGTTTTGATTACGCTAAATTTGCATGTGCATAAAAGAAAAGGAAATTAAGGTGGTGGGTCTTCGATATTGGAGGGTCGATGCACCGACGCCAATACGTTGACTCGGCAAGTGTGGTTAGCACTTCGCCAACAGAAGTCCGGTGCGCCTGCCGGCAAGAGTACGCAGGAGTCCGCTTTGTGCACCAAGCGTTGAGGCGTACGATAGGTCTGACCGGTAGTGCTTTACTGGTTTAGAGGTGGGCGAGGCCCAACCCACCGCTTCCGTCTGCCACTACGGAGGTATCCTGGGAGGTTACGGCTCCAAAAAGGGGGAACTAAAGGTCTGTGTGCATAGAGTCGGGTGTGTGTGTTGCACTTGCATGTTCCATCATACCCACTTGCATGTCATAGCATAATCGATTCATTTAACCCCTGACACCTAATGTGTAAGTGGAATGGGATGCTTATACATTAGGACCTGCAAAACGACCCCTTGGTCTATAAGCTTGTGTGGGCAAGTTTATAAATTAAGGTTAATTTTGATATATATATTTACCGATGTTTGATAACCGACACCCCAACGTATAAATTGGTATGGGACTTTTTATACGATGGGAGCCTTACAGAAGACCCCTTGGCTTATGTGTTCTCACATATGTGAAGGTTACTTTTCATATTTCAGCTTATTGTCTATACATGTTATAGAATTGCTAGTAAAGGTCCGCTGTCATCTGTTTTTGATATTCTCCACCTTCAAGTCCTCCCTTTTCTTCCTCTCCGCTCGGTGCCTAGGAGCCGTGGGGGAAGGGGCGGGGGATGATAGGACTTAGTCTTTTAGACTAACGGTTTTCGAACCGCATCATTTAGGGGATCGTGGAGACTAGCATGGAGGAGCATCCCTAGAGACCGGTGCGCTTGGAGGTGGGGCAGTCTAGCTCCGGAGTTCATACAGCCGGGACCGTGAGTCTCAACCTTGAGTAGTTTCTCTGCTTTTGCTTCCGCATGAGTGATTTTGTAGTGAGGATATGATGTACCAGGCATAAGCCCGTATTTGCTACTCTGATGTTTTATTCTGTGGGCACTCCCTTCGTGAAGACTTATTTACTATGATATGTGATTTTCTGTGGACAGTTAGTTTTCCTGACTTCATTATGCTACTTTTCTGTGATCGAATTGGCCGGCAGAATCGGTGCTTTATGGTGATGACCCTTCAGGGCAATAAGGAGTCACCGCAAAACGGCGGTTCTGGGCCTAAGACCCCAGTGTCGATAAGGAAAAAAAGGGGGGGTCTTACAAGTGGTATCAGAGCCAGGTTTCGATCCTGGGACCTGTGGGTTATGGGCAGTCTGCAACCCTGGGTCACCCCCGCGCGAGTTTAGTTTGGGGACAAACTAAGCAGCGGAAGAAGTGGTGTGCCCATATTGGGGATCACATGTAAATTGTCCACTTTTATTAGGTATTGAGTCGATTACCTACTAATGTAGTTCGTTTTGCAGCCCCTAGCTCAGCCCACCCCACAAGGTGGAGCTCAGCAGACTCCAGACATTGCACCACCTCCCATGGTCCCCACACCTTTCCTTCAGTCAGACATGGGGCAAACTCTTACAGCTATCCTTGAGGCCTTCCGGGCTCAACAGGCCCCGGCCCAGCAGCCAAACCCAGGGGCCAACTGGATGAGCACCTTCCGAGGACTCTCTCCCCCGTCATACTTGGGGACAGAGTCGGCAGTGCGGACAGAGGAGTGGTTGGATGTTATGTACGAGATGTTGACCGGGATACGGTGCCCTTGGGAGGAGAGGGTGGCTTTGGTGGTATCTTGCTTGGAGTCCCATGCCAAGAGGTGGTGGAAGACGCTGTTGGACACGACGTTTGCCGATAGGGAGATTGCAGAAATTACTTGGGAGGAATTCAGGGCCACGCTGCTGGAGCACTTTGTTCCGCAGTCGGCCAAGGACGAGTTGGAGGAGCGGTTCTTACAGCTGAGGCAGGGCACCAGGACGGTGGTGGAGTACCACCGAGAGTTCGACCATTTGGCTCGATATGCAGGTTCTTACCAGCTGGACGAAGCAGGATACGTCAAGAGATTCTATAAGGGCCTAAAAGAGGAGTTGAGGGAGGCCTTGTTGTTTGTATCTGACGGGCCTATCTCTCGGATTTTGGAGATGGCAAAGAGGATTGAGGCCGATTGGCACACCACTAGGGGCCGGAAGCGGCAAGCGGAGGATCAGGGCCGGAGGGCCCGAAATGATCAGTGGCGAGGCACCATGCCAGATGGGAGAAGGACAGAGGAGCAGCCTCGTCAGGAGGTGAGGTAGGAGCCGAGAGAGCAGGTGGTTTTGGCCCCTCAACCTCTTTGGATACAGGAGATGCCGAGACCCGGGGGTATGGCGTATCCCCCGCCGGAGTGCTTCCATTATCATCAGGTGGGACACCTCCGGAGAAACTGCCCCATGAGGGGGGCACCACCTCCAGCACCACAGGGTGGCCCACCTGCCCAGCTTTTCGGAGGCCGAGGACGCGGCCGAGGACGTGGTTACCAGGGAGGAGATCGAAGATAGGAAAGGGAGCAGGCATATGCCTTGGACCTGGCACAGCCTCGAAATCCAGAGCGGGTCATCACAGGTAAATCAAGATGGTTAAATTGTTTAAATTAAATTCTCGTTCTCAGTTACCCAACAAGTAGAACTGCCCTAAGTAGAATAAATAGCAAAGAAAATGAGTTATAAAATACTAAGACATTTAATCGTCTCAGGTATAGTTTTCATCAGCGGCAAGCCCGCCTATACTCTGTTCGACACGGGTGCCTCGCACTCGTTTATGTCGGAGGCCTTTCTGGAAGGGCTGGAAGGAGTGGAACGGTTCACAGGCCGGATGAGGAGGGTGTGTCTACCCGACGGATCAGAGATACTCACCTCAGCCCACTGCAGCATGGAGGCGGAGATTGGAGGGAAGTTGTTCGAAGTTCCGGCAACGATCCTGAGGATGCCAGTCTTCGAGCTGATCCTGGTCATGACTTGGTTGTAGTGGAATCATGCCCAGATTGATTGTCAGGCGAAGAGGATCACCGTGAGGCACGGGGACTCTACCATCATCATCGAAGGTATAAGACCTGCCTCAAGTATACCCTTATCTTCGGTACAAGCCGTTAAGGCCTATTTATAGGGGGAGGAGGTCTACGAAGTGCTGTTCGAGATGACGGAGGCCACGAGTTCTATATCGAATATCCCGGTGGTGCGGGAGTTTGAGGATATCTTTCCAGAGAAATTACTCGGATTACCCCTGCGCAGGGAGCAGGACTTCCAGATACAGCTTGTGCCGGGGGCCAAGCCAACGTCCAAGGCACCTTACCGGATGGCCCCAAAGGAGTTGACAGAGTTCCGGAGCCAGCTTCAGGAGTTAGTGGAAGCCGAATTTGTCCGGCCAAGCTCTTCACCTTGGGGAGCCCCGGTATTGTTCGTCAAGAAGAAAGACGGGACCCTTAGATTGTGCATCGACTACTGAGCACTAAATCGGCTGACGGTCCGGAACACCTATCCACTGCCAAGGATAGATGAGCTGTTCGACCAGCTGCAGGGAGCACAATTCTTTTCGAAATTAGATTTGAGGTCGGGATACTACCAGCTTCGGATTCGAGAGGAGGACATTCAGAAGACTGCTTTTAGTAGCAGATATAGTTTATTCGAGTTTACGGTGATGCCCTTCGGGCTCACCAATGCACCATCAGCGTTCATGACCCTCATGAACCAAGTCTTCAAGGAATATCTTGATGTGTTTGTCATTGTGTTTATCGATGACATCCTCATTTACTCGAGGACGGAGGAGGAGCACACTCGCCATCTGACACTGACCCTACAGTGACTGCGGGAGAATCATCTATAAGCAAAGTTTAGTAAATGTCAGTTCTGGCTGAAGGAGGTGGGCTTCTTAGGCCATATTATCAGTGGAGCCGGATTGGCAGTGGATCCGGCAAAGATTCAGGCTATTCGGGATTGGCCGCAGCTAAAGACAGCCACTGACGTACGGAGTTTTCTAGGACTTGCCGGTTACTACCGGAAGTTCGTGGAGGGATTCTCTCGAATCGCCCTCCCGCTCACATCCTTGACGAAGAAGGAGGTACCGTTCGTGTGGACCCCGCAGTGCCAGGCAGCTTTCCAGGAGCTGAAGGATCGGCTAACCTCGACTCCCATTCTTACTCTCCCCTCGGGGAGGGTAGGATTTCAGGTCTACACTGATGCTTCCTACCAGGGTATGGGAGATGTACTGATGTAGAAGGGCCATGTGATTGCATATGCATCTCGCCAGTTGAAGAAGCACGAACAGAACTATCCGGTGCACGACCTTGAGATGGGGGCGGTCATTTTTGCTTTGAAGGTCTGGCACCATTATCTTTATGGAGTCCACTGCGACATCTATTCCGACCACAAGAACCTGAAATACGTGGACACGCAAAAGGAACTGAACATCAGGCAGAGGCGCTGGGTGGAGTTCTTAGCAGATTATTAGTATGAAATGCACTACCATCTAGGGAAGGCAAACGTGGTGGCGGACACATTGAGTCGGAGAGCTGCCACTTCCGAGGTCGGGCCCCAGGTTATGTCTATGGAGATGGTAAGGAGATTGGAGGATATGCACATCACACTAGTGTCGTCCGAGGAGCCCGAGCTTTACATGGAGTATTTGGCTGCGGTGAGTGCTACAGATGATATCCGGGACCGAGTCAGAGAGGGACAAAAGCGAGATGTCAAATTGGAGCCGATATTCTGGGCCTTAGAGAACGGTACAGCAGGAGATTACACGATGAGGGACGGCATGGTATGCTTCAGAGGTCGAACTTATATACCGGAAGGAGGCCAGGTCCGGGAAGATGTTATGGCGGAAGCCCAACACAACAGATACTCGGTGCACCCGGGCATCATGAAGATGACTGCGGATTTGAAGAAGACTATGTACTGGCCTAGCATGAAGAAGGATATCACTCGGTTTGTGACCCACTGCAAAGCTTGCCAGCTAGTGAAGGCAGAGTGCAAAAACCCCGCGGGTTTGTTGCAACCACTCCCGGTACCAGAGTGGAAGTTTGAAGACATCGCGATGGACTTTATTCACGGACTTCCCCGATCACGAATAGGAAATGACTCGATTTGGGTCATCGTTGATCAGTTGACTAAGGTAGCCAGGTTCATTCCGATCAGGAAGGACGACGCTGTGGGAGTATTAGTACGGAGATTTGTGGAGCAGCTCGTTCGATATCACGGGGTGCCCAAGACGATCGTGTCGGATTGGGATGGCCGGTTCACTTCCAGGGAGTGGAGATCCGTGCAAGCTTACTTAGGCACACGATTGACCTTCAGCACTGCATTCTATCCCCAGAAGGACGGGCAGACAGAACGCACCAACCGGACGCTGGAAGAACTATTGAGGCTATGCATTTTGGACCGCGGGGAACCGTGGGAGAAACTCTTACCCCTGGTCGACTTCTCCTATAACAACAGCTACCAGTCCAGCATCAGGATGGCGCCTTACGAAGCCTTGTATGGAAGGAAATGCCGGACCCCGCTTTCTTGGGTTCAGGACGAAGATCCGAAGGTGTTGGGATCAGAGTTTGTTGAAGACACCGAAGCTCAGGTGAGGCTGATCAGAGACAGGATGCTAGAGGCACAGAGTAGACAGGCTAAGTACTATGACGCCCGACATCGGCAGGTGGAGTTCCAGGTGGGGGACCGAGTGTTTTTGAAGATCCGACCCATACATGGAGTCTCGCGGGTGCGTGGTCGGAGGAAGAAGCTCAGCCCTAGGTACATGGGCCCTTACAGGATCCTGGAGCGGATCTGGCCCCTAGCCTACAGGCTGGAGTTACCACCAGAGTTGGAAGCTCTGTACGACGTCTTCCATATTTCTTCGCTGAGGAGGGCTCTGCTACGCCCGGAGCAGCAGATTTTGACCATCGAAGGGCCGGTAGCTTCAGACCGGTCAGTTCGTTTGGAGCCGGTTAGGATCGACGACCGAGGAGTACGGGTCTTGTGTCGCAAGAAGGTCCCATTAGTCAAGGTCCTGTGGAGGAACCACGGCCAGGAGGAGCATACCTGGGAGCCGCAGGACCTGATGCGACAAAGATACCCAGAGCTGTTCAGTCAGGTATACCTCACAAACCCCTCAAGATGTTTAATTTATTTTCCTGCTTTAAACTAGTAAGGGCTGCTTTAGGCGGGTAGAGGCTTATCCTTTGTTATTTGGGGGCTTATCATTTGTTTATTGGGATCTTGGCTTCATCAATTGGGTGAATTGGGCATAGATTAGGCTTCCCTTGAAACCTAATTTAGCAAACATGGCGTCGTGATGGGATGTTACAAGTTTCCTTCTTCGGTAGAAAATTTCCGTAGGCTTAACCTTGATTTCGGGGACGAAATCTTTGTTTTGTTTATTGGGATTTGTAACATCCCATTTCTAACTAGACCCCTAGGAGTTGTTTTGTCCATGACTAGGTCATGACAAACCCTAGGAAGCCGGGAATGGGCCAAGAGATAGGAGACAAAGTGTGGAAAATCATCATGGTCTGCAAATAGTAGAACTCTGAACAATGATTTAGGATGACCATGGGCTACACCTTGACCCCAAGACCCTACCACAACACCCCCTAATACCTTGGGAGGCCCTTTAGAGCCATAAGGACCCATTGGGGTCAACCAAAGAGGCTCAGTTGACCAAGGTCAACCCTAGCCCTAAATGGGTCAAACTAGCCTACTTAGGGTCAATTGACCTACTCCCAGAATAGAGGACCCCACCTATGCCCTCCTAACCCTAACGTGAGGTCAATGGGTCACTAAGGACACATTGGGGTCAGCCCTAGAGCCCAGGTTGACCCAAGTCAACTCAAGCCCCTAATCTGGTCAAAGTACCCTTACTAAGGGTATGTGACCTCCAAAGTGCAAGGTAACCCTACATAACCCTACCTACACCTTAGGGGATGCCAATGGGTCACCAAGGACCCAATGGGGACAACCCAAATGGTTATGTTGACCCAAGTCAACTCTAGCCCTAAAATGGTCAAAGTGCACTTACCAAGGGACATGTGACCCCCAAGATGCCCAACCAACCCTATTCAAGTCTTCCTAGACCTTAAGGGAGTCCAATGGGTCACTAAAAATCTAATGGGGTCAACCTAGATGATCAAATTGACCCAGGTCAACCCTAATTTAAGCCAAGTCAAACCTAGCCCAAAAGGGCTAACCCAAGCCCAAGCCACTTCTTCCTTAGGCTAACCTCATTTCCATGTTCATCATGACTAAGTGGGCTGCACTTAGCCTATGGGGTTGACCAGTCAACCAGGGGTGACTAGGAGAGAGAAGGGAGCTTCCCTCCATGATTAATGGAGGAGAGAGAAGATGGGGGAGAGGAAGGGAGAGAGTGAAGCCGGCCAAGGGAGGCTAACATCCACCTTTAATGGCTTCAATCAAGTCCTCTAGGGAAGAGGAGTTGATTCCAGCCGTTTCCCGGCCACCAAGGGGTGGATTCAGCCCCCCTCCACTCTACCCGAGCCACACCATAAATGGTGTTGATGGGCATTGAAGAACCAGCCACCCCCCTTCCCCAATTTCCATTTAAACACCATCAGTGGGCAGAGGGGAACATTTTTGAGCCTTTACCTGGAGGAGACGGGCTATCTCACTGTACTGTTGCAGAAGCCGAGCGCCGCCGCCGTCAACAATGGCATCCCGCCGCTCCTCCCGCATTCAGGCCGCCAGGAAGGTCCTCCCCCTCTCCTTAACTCTCGGGTAGATCATAGGACTCCTTAGGTTCAAGGTTCGGGCTCAATTGAGCCCGATCAAATCCAAGCTTTCATGGTTTTTCGGCAAGAAATTTTCCTGCTATAACCGCCGGAAAACGCCTCTCCGGCGGTAGAGCCGCCGCTTGGCGATAGCCACCACCTCAACGGAGGTGGTGGTGGCGGTGGCCGGCTGAGGAAGGGGCTGGATCGCCGGCGGCAGGGCTTGGAAGCGGCTCTAGGCGGGATGGATCCTGGTCGTCGGCTCAAGGAGGAAGATGAAGGGATTCTGTCCCTTTATGCTTCAAGATCCGTGCGATTATATGATTAGACTATAGGATATTATATGTGGATAATTTGATTATGTCACAGTTTTAGTATTATTTGGTCTTAATTTTTAAAAATACCTAGGCTCACCTGGTGGGAAAACCTCCAACATGAAAGTTGTAGATTTTGTGTCTACTGTATTTTAAAATTCGTTTGAACCAATTTGGATGCATGGTCTGACCAGGGCACCCATTTTGGTGGGACATACCCTCAGGGCTAGGCAATCATTAAACTGAGTGCCCACACCTCATCCTTGGTCCAAATCACTTGAAATTTTGGCAGGGAGCCTAACCTGACTATACCTAGGGCCTGCAAAAAACTCAGAATTTTTGGACACACTTTCCCTAAAGTTTTTGCTTTTATTTAATAAAGCTAGGGTAATTTAATTAGGTGGTCAAATGACCTCCAAACCCTCCCAAATTTTGGGAAGTGGTCCCTGGTATCAAGACCTAGTTCTGTACACAATTTGAGCACATTTGGATAAGTTTTGGTTAGGGAATCACCAAACCCTAGTTTGGCCTTAAGAGGGTATTTTTGATTACAAGTGCCCTATGGACTTAGGGTGGTCCCCTCCCCTCAACAGAGGCAGAGGTTTTGGACACTAACTTGGCATGGACAATGCCACCCTCTTGAGGAAAATGGGATGATTTAGACTTGATTTGCCATAGGGTTCAACCTCAAACCCTAAGGATGGACTTTTGGGGGTTGTGAAGGACATGGGGGCAAATGCCCTTGCATGGCCTTGGAAACACAGTAGAATTGAGGTTAATGTAACCTAAGATCTCCGGTAGGAACTTTAGAAGAATTAGAGCAAGTTAGACACCTCAAAACCCTAACCCTATTTTTAGGGTAGGAGCACAAATTTGAAGAATCAGCCACTAAACCTTCCACAAATGTTATGAAACTTGGGTAGAATAGGTTTTAGGCCACCTAGAACCTCTGGTAATTTTTGTAGAATTTTATGGATTTTATTCTTGGTACTTCATTTGTTAATTACCAAAAAGCCCAAAATGATGTTTGATTTTATTATGGATATTATGTGTTTTAAAATATGATAAAACTTGGTCAGAGGATACTCTAGGGCTAGTTGAACATCTCTGAATTTTATCACAATTCTTAATTTATTTTATTTGGTACTTCCTTCATTAATTTCAGAAAGGGGCTTTGGTAAAGAAAATTCATTATCAATGATATATCTGTTGCAAAATCATTAGGCTTAGGTTTTGATGTTTTTAGGCCAAAACGTACTTGTAAAAATTTATTTATAATTTTTAGAGGTCTGTTTACAGAACTTTCTTTACAAGGCCATATTTTTGAGAATATGATAATTGATTAATTTATGGCATAATTCTTTCAAACAAATTATGAAAGTTTACTTAGAGGTTTTATATGCCCTTACAATCATCCTGGAATTTTCTCTGAATTTTTGGAAGTATTTTTATTGTACATCCCCTTTTAATGATTTATTTTGGAATAAATTGGAAATAACATTTAAGGGCTAAAATATTGCTGGAAAATTTGGAGATTCTAGATTTGTAGATGATTACCCATCTTGCATTTATAATAATTTTAGTGGAGCTTTATCTTGCCTAAATCTTGTACTTCCTGTTCAACCTTGGAACTTTTGGCTTTTAAAATAAATAAATAAATTATCATTTAAATTATGAAAATTAGAAAATTGTGGATTCAGTCTGCATATGCCAATATAGACCTCTAATAAATATTATATGAGCATTGGATGATCATATGACATACTTCCCTTTTTACGGGTCATATAGCTTAAGTGGTCTGCATTTAGCAAAACTGCGGGAAATCATTTGGGTTATGAACCAGAGCACATGTGTTGGGTGTCGTTGGGTTGCTGGGAAGGATAAGAAGAATTAGGCGTATCTTTGAGAGATAAGTGAGTAGGGTGTCGTTTTGGCTAGGGTTTAGAGGCGCTCGGGTCCGACGAAAGATCGTCCTCCCCGAGGTGAGTGGAGTCAAATCACCTTAGGGTAAGCCTATCGTAACATGAGGAAGTAATGGGTAAGGGGATCAACCAATAACAAAAATAAGTACCTTGCGAAAGGGAACGCTGGGCGTAATCCCAACATAGTTCCTAGTGCCCCTTGAGAGCCCTTCACAGGGAATACCGGGGGCAGTCCTGGGTTAACGTAAACTATTTTAACAAGCTGAAAAGAGTAACTTAGTAATTAGGGTTGCACATTTCACAAACACAAGTAGCACCGGAAGATAGCTGCGAGCTTCGGCTCGGATGGTTAAAAGACGGACTTTGGGTCCGGGGAGCTTCGGCTCGATTGTTTGAGACGGACGTGTTGGTCCGGGGAGATTCAGCTCGGGTTTTGATTACGCTAAATTTGCATGTGCATAAAAGGAAAGGAAATTAAGGTGGTGGGTCTTCGGTAAGTGTGGTTAGCACTTCGCCAACAGAAGTCCGGTGCGCCAGCCGGCAAGAGTACGCAGGAGTCCGCTTCGTGCACCAAGCGTTGAGGCGTACGATAGGTCCGACCGGTAGTGCTTTACTAGTTTAGAGGTGGGCGAGGCCCAACCCACCTCTTCCGTCTGCCACTACAGAGGTATCCTGGGAGGTTACGGCTCCAGAAAGGGGGAACTAAAGGTCTGTGTGCACAGAGTCGGGTGTGTGTGTTGCACTTGCATGTTTCATCATACCCACTTACATGTCATAGCATAATCGATTCATTTAACCCCTGACACCTAATGTGTAAGTGGAATAGGACGCTTATACATTAGGACCTGCAAAACGACCCCTTGGTCTATAAGCTTGTGTGGGCAAGTTTATAAATTAAGGTTAATTTTGATATATATATTTACCGCTGTTTGATAACCGACACCCCAACGTATAAATTGGTATGGGACTTTTTATACAATGGGAGCCTTGCAGAAGACCCCTTGGCTTATGTGTTCTCACATATGTGAAGGTTACTTTTCATATTTCAGCTTATTGTCTATACATGTTATAGAATTGCTAGTAAAGGTCCGATGTCATCTATTTTTGATATTCTCCACCTTCAAGTCCTCCCTTTTCTTCCTCTCCGCTCGGTGCCTAGGAGCCGTGGGGGAAGGGGCGGGGGATGATCGGACTTAGTCTTTTAGACTAACGGTTTTCGAACCGCATCATTTAGGGGATCGTGAGACCAGCATGGAGGAGCAGCCCCAGAGACCGGTGCGCTTGGAGGTGGGGCAGTCTAGCTCCGGACTTCATACAGTCGGGACCGTGAGTCTCGACCTTGAGTAGTTTCTCTGCTTTTGCTTCCGCATGAGTGATTTTGTAGTGAGGATATGATGTACCAGGCATAAGCCCGTATTTGCTACTCTGATGTTTTATTCTGTGGACACTCCCTTCGTGGAGACTTATTTACTATGATATGTGATTTTTTGTGAACAGTTAGTTTTCATGACTTCATTATGCTACTTTTCTGTGATCGAATTGGCCGGCAGAATCGGTGCTTTGTGGGATGACCCTTCAGGGCGTGAAGGAGTCACCGCAAAACGGCGGTTCTGGGCCTAAGACCCCGGTGTCGATAAGGAAAAAAAGGGGGGTCTTACATGCAGCAGATGACAAAAGGTCAAAGAAAGAAGCTCTTAACCCCAATAGAGAAATCAAACTTATAAAGAGCAAGGAGAAAGAATAACTATGTAAGGTGACAATCATTCTGAATTCTGAATTTTGTCTGGGATAATATATATCTGTGGTTCTGCAATGTCCTGCTTATTGCATTTCTGTATTGTTGCTTTGTATGTTGTTATTTAATTTTTCCAAGTTCTGTAAATAGTAATCATAACCCAAATAGGGGGAGATTGTTGGAACACCCTATTACTAATTTGGGTCAGGATCACTATGTCTTTAGGAAACCTGTTTTGACCTCCTGTATAGCTCTAAAGGTCAATTAGAATTGAGTCTAAGGGTTAGTACTTAGGTTTGGAAGCTGCCCTCAAGACCAAGGATTTTCTGTTTGGAGACTAAGTCATATCGTCGAGCTCAGTACGACGAATCGTCGAACTCCAATCGACGATCATCTAGCTCAACTTCGACGGATCGTCGAACTCCATTCGACGATCGATGAGCTCAACTTCAACAAATCGTCGAACTCCATTCGACGATCTGCAAGCTCAGTTCGACGATCTTGACTCAGTATTGATTCTCTATCTCTGAGCTCAGTTTGACGATAGTTAAGCTCAGATCGACGATCTCTGTTATTGTATAAGTCCAAATCGCTGAGCTCAGTTCAACGATAGTAGAGCTCAGTTCGACGTTTTTCTGAAGACTTCAAGGATTTTTCAAGATTCAAATTCAGAACAGTTAAGGAGTTATTCAGCAATTAATTCAGAAGATTTTCTAGCCGTTTTCATTTATTCTGGACCAAGTTTCAAGGAATTATCAAGGAATGTTTCTTTGGACTTTCCCCAGAAGTCATTTGCAATTAAGGATGCAATTAATGACAGGCTAACGGCTATTATTGACAGAGGATGATTTTCTATTCAGAACCAGGGAATAAAACTCAAGATTTTTGATCTCTGAGATCATCATCAGTACACACAGTACAGACAACACAGACAAGAAGAACAAGAAACAATATTCTCTCGAACAACATCTTTCTCAACATCAACTGTTCACAAGAGAAAGAGCAAAAAGAATTCATACAAGAACACACATCAAAGGAGATCAACCTTCTGAAATCTTCAGATCCCCTTTGATTCAAGTGTTCAAGGCCAACATCTTTCAAAGACTCCAGACACCTAACATTTCAGCTGTTGCTGAAATTATCATTTGCTGGAGATCAACTTCTGAAGGCCTATCACCCTACAGCAAAGCTTCATTTCCTGAACATCTTAAGGACTCAGGGGGAGCTTTGACAACATCAAATCCACATAGTCTTCTCAGCTGCTCTGAGAAAGAGAAGACTTCCATAACTCTCTCATCCCCATCTCTGTAAAGGGTTTTTCAAACTCCCTTCAAAAGTCTGAGCTTGGTTTTTGAGCACCTTGTCAAAAGCTCATTGGTGGCAAGACACCTGATCAAAAAATATGATTTGGTTTTTGAGCACCTTATCAAAAGCTCATTGGTGCCCAGGACACCTGATCAACTCATCCTGCAGTGGATTCCTACTTAGGGTGGTAGAAGAGTGGATGTAACCATGTTTAGGGGAACCACTATAACTCCTTGTGTCTTCTGGCTTGCTTGTCTTTATTTTGTTTCTGGCTGTGATTGTTTTGTGATTAGTTTGGATCTGTGATTAGTTTCTTTTGTAGGTTGTAATTAGTTATCTACTGTGATTAGATTTAATATTTGCTTCCCTGTTCACTCAAATTACAACAACTGTTGTAAAAAGTTTTTAAGCACCATACTCTATTCACCCCCCCTCTAGAGTATTTCAGATCTAGCTGCACTTTCACCGAGAATGTGCCCACAGAGCACGGGGTGTGTGGTCGTGCGTGCCTACACCTGTGATGAAGTGTTTTTACATTATACTACTTGGTTATGATAATAAAGTGCAGGGAAGGAGTATCGCCGCCCCGAGTTTGTGGGCGGGATCGTTATAATTTGGTCAGCATAGCTGACCGTTGCTTCTGTTTGCCATCGTCGCGGTGGATTGTGCTTGCAGGTGCTGCAGAGCTAAGTGGTAAATAGCGGGCAAAAAGCCCTTGTTGCTGAGCCGGCCCTCGAAGGCCTAATTTGAATGTTTATTTTTATTTCTCATGTGTGACCGGCCTGCGTGCCGAGGTTTGGAAGACACGTTTTTTATTTGAGTAAACTATTATAAGGCCATGTACTTGTGTATTGTATGTTCATTCCTTTTGGGTCTGTTTAGTGGACATTCATGCTTTTTGTTGGGTTCTTACTTTGCAACTTTTAAATTGCTTTCGCTAGAATGTAGTCGTTGTAGGATGTTAGTTATTGGAAGGATGGATCCTTTGCGTAAGCTTCCGGTCTATATGCTATGTGACAGATAGGGGGTCTTACACGCAAAGTCTTCTCCGGTGTGCAAATGAAACATCACCAATCCAGACCAACCTGTCCATATGGGCTTCACATAGCATGTCTATTCAGTACTACACATTTCCGGATCTATATGCAAGACTATTGGGGATTCCAAGAATCAACCCATGGGAAATCCCTCCGCAATCTACCCTCTAGTGGGGGAAATCCATGCACATGCCAAAAAGGACTTCACATGTACAACAAGGAAGATCATTACCCTTGATGACCTCTTTGGATCCATGGAAATCTAGCTAGTTGGAAAGCACCACAGTGGCCTTGCCTCCACAAATCTGGACTCGAATCTCGATTCGGAACTTCGAAGCTCCACTGGCGGCCGGATCCTACTCTCCTCCTCCTCCTTGCTCTCCCTTCTCTCTATCTCTTTTAGAAAGAGAACTAGCCAAGATGAATGAGAGTTGTTCTCTCATATCTCGGCCTTAAAGCAGCAGGGGGAAGCATGGACCATTGGATCGCAAATGAAGGAAACGAACGGCCACAAATCGCCATCAAAAATCTATTTTTGGCCTTACACGGCCTGTGACACGCCCGTTTAACAGGTCGTGTACCTTAAGCGGCGCACAACCAACTTAACCTGAACAGTACACGACCATGTGACACGCCCGTGTCATCGGCACTATACCCTGACACGGCTTTGGACATGCCCGTGTCCCGCCCATCTTCACCAGGCCTCATTGACTTGGCCAAATCCATAGAAGGACACGACCATGTGACACGCCCGTGTCATAGGCCGTGTTCCCAACTCGAGGATCGTCGAGTGCATTTACTTGAGTGGAGTTCCTCGAACTAGAGGAGGACACAGCCTCGGTCACGCCCGTGCCGCAGGCCGTGTTCCCTCTCGAGAACTCTTCGAGTGCATTTCGTCGAGCACTCGACAGGCTGCTCCACCATACAGAGCAGGACAAGGCTTGGGACACGCCCTTGTCCCAAGCCGTGTTGCCCAGCATTAGCTCAATTTTGGGACTTGGGGTGTTACATCCCTCCCCTCCTTATAAGAAATTTTGTCCCGAAATTTACACACATAAAGGAAACAAAAAGAAGGATGTTATCACTCCACAAAAGTTTGATACACCTTGACACGCACTGTACAACAGTTTAAACAAATAGCTCGGGAAATTCAGCATGCATGGTCTGCTCTCGCTCTAATGTTAGCTCCTCACGTCCACAATTGTCCCACCGAACTTTGACCATCCCGATTGTCTTGTTCCGCAACTATTTATCGGCTCTATCCTCGATCCGAATGGGCCTAACCTTCGTCGTTAGCCCATAGTCAACCGACAAACGATCGTTCTCAATCACTTGAGTTGGATCTTTGACGGCTTTCCGAAGCACATATATGTGAAACACATCACGTAATCCACTCAAATCTGCCAAAAGAGCTAGCCGATAGGCAGCTTCCCCAACTCGCTCCACCACTTCAAACGGACCAAGATATCTCAGACTTAACTTTTTCAGACGGCAAATCCTGGACACGCCTTTGAACAGTTTAATCTTCAAATATACCAAATCACCCACCGCGAACTCCACGTTCTAATGCATGGTATTGTAGTATTTTGCTTGACGATCCTGGGCTATCTATAGCATTTCCTGAATAGAGTGTATCATCGAGTTAGCTTCTTCGACATCTTTACGCTTATATAGTTTTGATTCGCCTGCTTCTGCCCAAGCTAACGGTGTATGACACTTACGACCATACAAAGCTTCAAACAGTGTCATACCGATGCTCGTTTGGTAGCTATTGTTGTAGGTAAACTCCACCATATAGAGATGATCTTCCCATCTCTTACCAAAATCTAGGGCGCACATTCAGAGCATATCCTCCACTGTTCTGTTGGTTCTCTCAGTCTGGCCATTCGTTTAGGGATGAAAGGCCATACTTAACGTTAACTTCATTCCCAACAATTGATGGATTAGCCTCCAATCATTTGATGTGAATCGCCCATCACGGTCACTCATGATGCTATGGGGAACACCGTGCAATCGTACAATCCGCTCCACATAGAGTTTTGCCACACTTTCCACTGAATCGTCTCGCTTGTTGGGAAGGAAGTAAGCCACTTTAATCAACTGATCTACAATCACCTAGATTGCATCATTCCCTCGTTGAGATCTCGACAACCCGTGCATGAAATACATTGAAATATCATCAAACTTCCATTCCGGAATAGGTAACGACTTCAAGAAACCTCCGGGCTTCTGGCATTCCGCTTTCACCAAAGCACAAGTTTGACATTTATCTACATAATGAGCTATGTCTTTCTTTAGTCCTGGCCACCAGAACAACTTTTTCATGTCCTTGAACATCTTTGTACTCCCAAGGTGAATTGAGTATTTTGTAAAGTGAGTTTCATACAACAATTCTTCTGTCAACTTACCCATACTCGGGACGCACAAACGACCCTCTTTTCGCAATAGGCCATCATCCTAGGAGAATTGACCATCTAGCCCATCCTTTGCATAGCGTTGGAGACTTTCATCTAGCTCTGTTGCTCGTCGAATCCTGTCCGCAAGGTCATATTGTACCTCTGTCCAGTTTAAGCATGCATCGGCTGTGGAATTCTTATCAACACAAGAAATCTCTAATGCTTCCAACTACTGGATCAGACGCTCATCATGCATCTGCAACCAATTTGCCCTTGACGGAGTCCTACGACTCAAGGCATCTGTGACCACGTTTCCCTTTCCGGGAGTATAATGAATATCAAAGGTGTAGTCCCCAAGTAACTCCATCCACCTTCGTTGTCACATATTAAGATCCTCCTGATCTAACAAGTACTTTAGGCTCTTATGGTCCGTAAAGATATCCACATTTATGCCATATAGATAATGCCGCCACAATTTAAGCGCAAAGATCACCGCCGCCAACTCCAAGTCGTGGACGGGATAATTTCTCTCATGCACTTTAAACTGGCGTGAGCCATAAGCAATCACCTTACCAAACTGCAGAAGAACGCAGCCTAAGCTGCTCCCTGATGCATCACTATATATCTTATAGCCGTGTGTACCATGTGGCGTTGTTAAAACAGGCGTCGTGGTCAAATGACTCATGATTTCATCAAAAGCTTGCACGCACTCTGGTGCCCAAAAGAAATTCTGATCTTTTCGCGTTAATTTGTTAAGAGGCAAAGCGATCCGTGAGAAGTTTTCAACAAAATGTCTGTAGTAGGCTGCCTAAGGAAACTCCTGACCACGTCAAAAGCTCACACGCACTCTGGCGTCCAAGGAAACTCCTGACCTCGGCCACCAAAGACAACACTGGCCACTCCTGTATGGCTTTTATCTTTGACGGATCCACTACTATGCCCTCTCCACTTACCACATGGCCAAGAAAAGCCACCGACAAAAGCCAAAACTCACACTTTGAGAACTTGACATAGATCTTATTCCTCCGCAAGGTATGCAACACCAATCGCAAATGGTTTGCATGATAAGCTTCAGATTGAGAGTACACCAAGATATCGTCAATGAATACAATCAAAAACAGGTCCAAGTACTCTCGGAATGTTCGGTGCATTAGGTCCATGAACACCGATAGCGCATTACATAGCCCAAACGGCATTTCAAATCCAATTTGGAATAGATGGTTGATCCCACTAGTTGATCGAACAATTCATCTATCCGTGGAATCGGATACTTGTTCTTCTCTGTCAGCTTATTCAATTCACAATGGTCAATACATAATCGCAAACTACCGTCCTTCCTTTTCACAAAAAGAACAGGTGCGCTCCATGGTGACATACTTGGGCGTATATATCCCTGGTCTAGCAACTCTTGCAATTGGACTTTCAATTCAGCCATTTCCTTTGGCGCTACGTGTTATGGCGAGCGGGCCACAGGTTTCGCACCTAACACCAACTCAATAGTAAAGTCGATCTCCCGCTGGGGTGGTAGCACAGGAAGATCCTTAGGAAACACAACAACAAACTCTGATATAATCGGAACATCACTCACATTGGCCTTTGGCTCAACAGCCTGAATCAGCATGAAGAATAACTCCGCGCCCTTCCGAACTTCTCAAGCTCGGTATTCTAGCCCTGTGTGATCTCTTTTGAATTGCAATCAATAAAGTCACTCTGCTCCGAGAGCCAGTCCATACCAAAGATCGCATCAAATTCCGATATCGGTAGCACAGATGCATTCTAATAGAAATCCTGACTTCTAATTTGAACCGCCACATCAAAAGCCCAATCCGCAAGCATCATACATCCATTCGGTAATAACACCTTTACACTATCTGTCATCATATGACTAGGTAGTCCAATTCGAGTTACGAAGTCCTTAGATAGAAATGAATGTGAAGCACCCGTATCAAATAGTGCTCTCGCTAGCGTGTTCCAAATCATAACAAAGCCTGTGGCAAACACATCACACACAAGGTACACAAAAAGTATGCAATAAGAAAAGTAATCAATATCTTAAATCGTACCTGTGATGATGTCACTTTACTTTATGGCATCCTGCTAGACAAGATTATAGACTCGGGGCTGCGCCTGGGATGCAAAGGACTCCACCACTGCCTTTCCCTTCTCAGCATAAGACGCTCCCGTCTTCTTTTCACCCTTTGGTGGATCACCTCGACAGTCACGGGCTATATGCCCCACTTTACGACAAGTAAAGCAGGTACGAGTCTCTGGCCTCAAAGTTGCCCCAGAAGAACTGTTGAAGGAGCTTGCCCAGAAGGCTTGGACCTCTTGCCCCATTTCTTTTGATAGTACGATTTCCCACGTCGGGGCGCTTTGAACTCTGGCTTTGTCACAGCCAAGACCCTTTTTCCTTGCACACGCTTCATATCTTTCTCCAGCGCACAAGCAGTATCGACTAATGTCTGAAACCCATGGTTTATAGAACTCAAGAGCAGGAATCTCAACTCATCCCGCAATCCTTCGTAGAACATATTGGTTTTCCGTTGCACATCAGCGAAAACAGAGCCCGCATAACGTCCCAACCTTGTTAACTCATACAGGTAAGTATCAACACTATTTTCTCCTTGTGTTAGCCGTTGGAACTCATTTTCCATGGCAACGCATTGTGCCGCTGGTAGGTGCTTTGCCAGGAATAGTCGTGAGAATTCCTCAATCGAAACTTATGTTAATTTCCTGCCTACTAAATGGTATAACTCCATCTCGTCCCACCACAACCGAGCCTCTCCTTCCAATAAGAATGTGTCCAAGGTGACCTTCTGATCGTCCTCCGTCCTGATCAACATCAATATATGCTTGACGCGCGACAACCAATCCTCCGCCTGCGTTGGGGATCCCACACCTGTAAATGTTGGAGGATTAAAGCTCATAATCTGCTTCAACTGCCGTTCAGCTGCTCGAGGGTCAACAACCGCAACAGGTTCAGACTTGCCCCAACCTGTTCTAACACCAATGATGGCTGTGCTTGCCCACCAGGCTGTGCATGAAACATTGCAAACAGCGCCTCAGCAACTAAGCAGACGGTTTCCGCAGAAGGGGGAGGTGTAGGCACATCAGCTGGTGTCGTACTCTCATCTGAACGTTGGGGCTCCGACTGCCCAACACCACTACGAGTCACCTAAAGGTGAACAAGACATACATTAGAGACCTCACACAAGCAATAACAACAATTTAGGAACACGCAGTTTCCTCAAATAATTGTATTTGCATTCCTAAGTGGACATTCAAGAGTTCATTAGGGTTAACGCGGGTCGCACTTACACGTGCTCACCACCCCACAAAAGAAATCGACCACGAATTCGAGAGAGGAATACCAAGATAGGCTGATACCAAAATGTAACGACTCCATCCGTTCATATAACATATAATAGAAGGTCTGGTCGGGGCCCTACACCATATGCCACAAAACATGCAGCGAGGTTATAGGTTAATACCAAATGATAATCGTATCCTAACACAGAGCATTCTAACGGAAGCTTTTAACAATAATACTGAACTAAAACCAGGAATGTCCACTAATATATATAAACAACCACATTTATATATAAACTCTCGAAAGAATGTACAACAAATACAATATCGTTTGGCCTTATGGCCATATAGTTACTCTTTACAAGTGTGGGTTCCAAACATCGGTGCGCAGGCCGGGCACACATGAACAAAACACAACATTCTTTTCTTAGCCTTCAAGGGATAGCGGCAGCAGCAGTAGGGAATTCAGCTCTTATATTTCCCGCTCTGCTCTCCAACACCTACACAGGGACAACCCACCAAGCGATGGCAAACAATGCAACGGTCAGCATTCAGCTGACCAATTTATAATGACCCTACCCCTTTCCTGGGGTAGTGGTATTCCTTCCCTGTAAGCATATCAATTCATAGGCAGATATATCCCACATTTTGCTCTCACGCACAAACAATACATCACAACTTGTCAGCAACGTGACCCGATGATCCGTGCACTCAGGGCACATTCCTGGTGTGCCGAAAAACCAGGGCCAACACCACCATTCACGGTCCAAAACCCAACGGTATTGAGCATTTAGTCTTAATGGCGCGAAGGCCTAAGACTCTCATTATGCGCTCCAACCGACAACACTTTCAGGTCTCCAAGTCGGACGAACATAACGTAGGTACGGATCAGCCACCCCCCGTTGCTCAAGTCACCTTGCCATCACGAATACCAACATACTCGAGGGCAAATCTAAGTCGCGCGTCGGTTTCACCTTTCCTATTCGGCATGAAGCCTTTTTAGGAGCTCATAGCTCACAATAGCCATAATGTCCACCAAGGACTGGCTTAACAATAGCCACAATGTCCACTAAATACTGGCTTTACAATAGCCACAATGTCCACCAAGGACTGGATTCACAATAGACACAATGTCCACCAAGGACTGGCTTCACAATCAAAATGGGGAGTTCATGCTAGGGTCCTTTACGATCGCTTCGCGGGTTCAGCAGAAACTCTATTTCTACACCCAACTCCGCCCAAACCCTGCAGCATCCTGCAGTGCCAGAAAACTGGTCTTGCCATAGCACACAACACAAGCATCACAAGGGTATTTTCCTGGACAACCACTCCAGTACTTTCTACTACTGCCCTTCACAGGTCCAACCCATCGACTCCACAAACCACACATTTAATCGCAGAGTCTTCTCCGGTGTGCAAATGAAACATCACCAATACAGACGAACCTATCCAGATGAGCTTCACAAAGCATGTCTATTTCGTACTACACATTTCCGGATCTATATACAAGACTATTAGGGATTCCAAGAATCAACCCAAGGTAAATCCCTCCACAATCCATCCTCTAGTGGTGGAAATCCATGCACATGCCAAAAATAAGGACTTCACATGACCGAGAAGAAAGATCGTTACCCTTGAAGACCTCTTTGGAGCCATGGAAATCTAGCCAATTGGAATGCACCGCAGTGGCCTTGCCTCCACAAATCTAGCCTCGGATCTCGATTCGGAACACTGAAGCTGCACCGGAGGCCGGATCCCTCTATCCTCCTCCTCCTTGCTCTCCCTTCTCTCCATCTCTTTTAGAAAGAGAATTATCCAAGATGAATGATAGTTGATCTCTCATATCCCAACCTTAAAGCAGTAGGGGGAAGCTTGGACCATTGGATACCAAATAAAGGAAACGAACGACCACAAATCTCCCTCAAAAATCAATTGTTGGGCTGACACGACCTGTGACATGCCCGTGTCACAGGCCGTGTACCTTAAGTGGTACACAAACGACTTAACCCGAACAGGATAAGGCCATGTGACACGCCAGTGTCACAGGCCATGTTCCATGACACAGCTTTAGACACGCATGTGTCCTGCCCGTGTTCACCAGGCCTCATTTCCTTAGCAAAATCCAGAGAAGGGCACGGCCATATGACACGCTCGTGTCATAGGCCGTGTTCCTCACTTGAGGATCGTCAAGTGCATTTACTCGAGTGGAGTTCGACGAACCAGAGGAGGACACGGTCTCGGACTTGCCCGTGTCGCAGGCTGTATTCCCTCTCGAGAACTCATCGAGTCCATTTTGTCGAGCACTCAACAGGCAGCTCAACCATACAGAGCAGGACACGACTTGGGACACGCCCGTGTCCCAGGCCGTGTTGCCCAACATTAGCTCAATTTTGGGATTTGCGGTGTTACAAATCCTCTGTGTCGAGGGGATGTATCTTGCCAAGATTAACCTGGAGAATTCCTCCATCGAGACATCAATGAGTTTCCTTCCAACCAAGTGATGCAGCTCCAACTCTACCCAGCACAGTCTCGCCTCACCATCCAACAGGAAGGTGGCTATGATGGTCTTCTGCCATTCCTCCATTTTAGTGGCCGTCAAGACTCTCTTCACCTGAGAGAGCCAATCTTCGGCCTGGGATGGGGTTCCAGTCCCCAAAAACACCGAAGGGTTAAAGCTCATTACATGTTTGAGCAGATTCTCTATTTCTCTTCTTGGTACTAAAGGCTCTACCACCACTTATTCCACCATCCTAGGTTTTGCTGCTCGAAACGGTACCTGCTCCCCTGCAGGGGCAGGTTGATGCACTTGCCTTCCTGGCTGGGTGTTTAACATTGCAAACACCGCCTCAGCCACAATTCTTATTGTTTCTACCAAAGGAGGGGTTGCAGGCATGTCATTGGGTGCAGTACTTGCCTTAGAAAGCGGGCGTTCTAACTGCCTTGCGCCACTCAAGGTAACCTATAGTCGTACAACACACCACTAAGCGACCAAACAAAATTGCAAAAGGCAATTATAGGAACACGCAGGTTCCTCAAACATGTGTATTTTGATTCCTAAGTGAACATTCATGGGTTCTTATCATCTTATAACGATGACGCACATACATGTGCTCACCACCCCTTAAAAGAATTTGCCCACGAATTCAAATAAGCAAAACTGACACCGTAGTCTAATACCAAATTATAACACCCCCATCCGTCACAAGGAATATAACAGAAGGTCCAGTCGGGGCCCCACGCCATATGCCATGAACAGTCAGTGGAGTTACGTATTAATACCAAGATAACAGCATAGGAAGATGCATCCTAACTCAGAGCATTCTAGCGAAAGCTTTTACAAGAGTTATAAGAACCTAAATACCAAAGCAAGAATGTCCACAAAACCCAAACTAGGAATGACAACAAAATACACCAAAGTCTCAGACTTAGGGCCTTACAAGTATTTACTTAAACAATACATGTTTTCCATACTTCGGCACGCAGGCCGACCACACATGAACATAATAAAGAAAACATTTCGCTTTGGCCTTCAACGGCCAGCACAACATCAAGGGCTTCAGCCCGCTACTTGCCACTAGTCTCATCTATTCCTGCATACAAACAATCCACTAAATGGTGGTAAAGCAAGGCAATGTTCCGCTAAAGCTGACCAAATTATAACGACCCCGCCCCTTAATCGGGGAAACGGTGCTCCTTCCATGTATTTCATTAGTATAATCAAAAATCATGGTGAAAGTACAATTTAAGCACACTTCACCACAGACGTAGGCACGCACGGCCACACACCCCGTACTCTCAGGGCACATTCTTGGTGAATCCGTTCCATTCCGAGGCTTCATCACCGCCCCCAGGGCGGCAAACATCGTGAGCATTTTAGTCTTTCTGGCCGAAGCCTAAGACCCTCCATCTATGTCATAAGTAAGTGTCATGTACCTTAAGTCTCTTTAACTGATCCACATAGAGTGGGTACGATTCCACCTAACCCGTTCACACCGCCACGTCAATTTAAGTCATAGGCGCGGGTCAAGCTTCCCCGAGTCCCAAATCGATCACACAATTTTATATAGCCCAGTTATGTGCAAGTTGACTCCCAGACCACCAAGATGGCAGAACCACGCTTCTGCCCAGGTTTTCGGGTGCACCTTGGAGTTAGTCCCCAAGGCTCCCTATTGCAATCTACCACGTAGAAAACCCGAAAAACAAACGGCACAGAGTCTTCTCCTGGAATACATGCATAATAAAAACATCACTCATCCAGACCAACATGTCCGGGTATGCTTCACACACCATACCTACGTCTGTACGTCAATTCCGGACTCTATATGCAAAACTATGGGGAAAACCATATCTACCTGAAGGAATACCTCACACTCACCGCCATCTCGCAGGAGAGAGTTTCCTATGCAAAAATCAAGAGGACTTCACATGTCGAAGTAGAGAATCGTTACCCTAGAGGTTCGCTTCGGTGCCATGGAAAACTAGCCGGATGAAATCCACCGCAACGGACTCGCCTCCGCAGATCTATGCTTGGCTCGCGATTTGGAGCTCCGAAGCTCCAACATTGGCGGGACTACTCCTTCTTCTTCTCCCTTTGCTCTCCCCTCTCTCTACCTCTTAGAAAGAGAAAGTGCCAAAGGAAATGAGGGCTAAACCCTCATTTCCCGACCTTATACCAGCAGGGATGTTTTTGGGCCGTTGGATCCCACTTAAATGAAACAAAAGGCCCTAATTCGCCTTTAAAATTGTCTTCCTATGTCCATACATGGCCGGTGACACGACCGTGTCACAGGCCGTGTCTCACAATCATAAAAGGAATCGTCGATCTCAGAATAGGACACGGCCTCTGACACACCCGTGTCAACCCTGGACACGTCCGCATCAACCCTGGACATGCCCGTGTCACAGGCCGTGTGCCTCAATCGGCTATGAAACCATCATGCCCGAACAGGACACGACCCTGTTACATGCTCGTATCACATTCCGTGTGCCTGACACAGCTTTGGACATGCCTGTGTCCCAGGCCGTGTCGAACACTCGATAAAACTAAGCCAATTCCAAAAAAGGACATGGCTCTAGACACTCCCGTGTCACAGGCCGTGTGAAACCATAATGGCTCCAAAGCTCTTAAAAACACTACCAATTCATCCACAACTTTCATAGGGCTACGTTAAGGGTATTATAAACCTATTGACCAATTCGTATACAAGTTTTGGGGCGTTACATATATTACTTATGCGAGTGGTACACTTATCGTAAACCAATCAAGTTATTGGCCCCGTTGTCGGGGAACACAGTCATGTGAGTTTTCTTAAAGGAATGTTGGACCGATGTTTCACATGCCCTGTGTTTGAGAATATCAACTCCTAGATTGTATTTGATCACGTCTTCTGTTGATTGAGTGTGTTGGTTGACAGGTTCAAGTAAAGAGAAGAAGCTGCCTACAAATGTTAACGTCGGGCATTAGAAGTTACCGCTGACCGGTAGCTGGAATTAAATAGACAAGGCACTCTGGAAGTTATCAGCGAGCGCTAGTACTAACGCCCTGCACTAGCTCACTCAACACTGCGTCAAGAGAGCTGAGAAGAAAAGCATTGAATGGATGCTACCACCAAGCACTATCACTTACCGCCCCATGCTAAATCACTCAACGCCACGTTGAGAGCGTTGAGAAGAAAATTTTTGAGTGCATCGAGACAGTGATATTGAGTGGATGCTACCGTCAAGCGCTCTCTCCTACCGCACCACACTATCCATTCGAGGAATGTCACGCTAAATTCGTCGAGCGCTGGACTACTGCCTAGCGCTAGTTCTACCTCAGGCGCGATCACGATGAATTATTTGGACTTAGCGCTCTGTACGAAATCGGCGCTAGCCCTTCCGCGTCGTGCTTGCCGAATGATGAATCGTTGCGTCCAATACTACCACGCGGGGGAAGCGTTATCCTCGCGGTGCTAGAATTTGTGAAACGACAGAATTTATTTTGAATATTTCTTTGCAGATTTAGTGGACAGCTGGAACAACAAGCACGCAAACCTACCGACGGGCGCTAGTCTTACCGCCGACGGTAGTCTATTTTCACAAAGACATATAAAAGACCGCCTTTGTTTCTGTGCCTCATGACTTGGAGAAAAATAAAGGATGACAGTACATGAATTCTAGGGTTCGGCAACCTTCTTGCGCTCCGTTCCACAAGTCTCCATTAAAGAAGAAGATAGTCGTCTCCCTCTCGCTTCTGATTGAAAGACTCTGAAGATCTAAGATCTACAATGAATACGAAGAGTCGATTGGTTTCCAACAAATAGAGATCTTAAGCACCGGTCGCAGATCTCTACACGGAGTATTCTATAAGATGGACAACTTCATCCTTTTAAACATTTATAACTCTTAGTTTTGTAATCTTCTTGTCTTTTCTAAATCTTGAGGAGATAAAAATCGATCGGTAAGGGTCGTCGGATTCTGGGAAATCATCCTGGGGATAAGGACGTCTAGATATTGAGGATCTAGCGGGGCTCGAAGACCCTTCCTTGTGTGGAGGTGAAGAGCGGCTCGAAGACCTTTCTTGAAGGGAAAGGGAGAGAGCCAACCAGTCCGGTTAGTGGGTCGGTATAGAAAACTATAAGTGCTTTTATATTTCATCGCCTTAGATCTTCGGCATCACGGAGATCAAGTTCTTTTAATCACTTAGAACATTTATCATTTTTATTCATGTAATGAAACTTTTATTTCTTCTTCATCTGATTGTGTGATTGTTCTGGGTGTGTCAAGTTAGTAGTTGTACTGTATGGTTTGTGAACGAACTTGCGCAGGAATACAAGTCCGCAGGCGTACTGCCGTGTGTTAGATACCTAACCCCATGTGGTAGTTTCCAGGACCTGATTTCCTGGTGCGAAATCTTTTTGAATTTCATTTAACGTGTCAAACCTTATTCACCCCCTCCCTATAAGGTTGTCCATGAGATCCAACAAGTGGTATTAGAGGCAGGTTACTTCAAAAAGAGATTCAAAACCTGAAGTAAGATGGCCAACTCAGTACACACATTCAATGAGGGTGAAGGTTTGAGTAGACCCCCACTGTTCATGGGGAGTGACTATAGTCACTGGAAGACTCGGATGAAAATATTTCTGATGACTCAAAGCATGAACGTATGGGCCATGATTGAGACAAAGTACACTACAACAACGGTCACGATTGGGGATACTGCCATGGAAAAACCGCATGATAAGTCGGATGATGTGGATAAGCTTAGATGTACGAATAATGCCAAGGCTATGAAGTCGTTATTTTGTGCCTTGGACAAGACTGAATTTAACAAGGTCTGTAACTGTGAAACTGCTTATGATATATTTCATCTTCTTGAGCTAACTCATGAAGGTAATTAGCAGGTAAAGGAGTCGAAGCTGTTCTGACTTGAATCTGAATGTGAACAGTTCCGGATGGAGATCGACGAAGATGTGGACATCATGTACACTCGTTCCACCAAAATCATCAACGCTTCAAGATATCTCGGAAAGAATTTTCCAAATGGTGACCTAGTGAGGAAGATCCTGCGATCTCTGCCTCCTCGCTTTAACCCGAAGGTAACTGTAATTGTTGGGTCTCATGAGATCAGCACCCTGAAGATAGAGAGCCTCATCGGCAATCTGAAGACACACGAACTTGAATTGAAGATTCAAGCAGAAGAATATACCTGGGAAGGAAAGAAGAAGGGACTGATGCTGAAGGACGAAAAGGAGAGAAAAGCTGCTGACTGAGGAAGATGAGGAGGTGAGCCTCTATGTTCGGGAATTTAAAAAGTTCATGAGAAATCCCAAGAAGCAGGGACAATTCAAGAAATTCCTGAAGAGAGGAGCTGGAGAAGGCAGAAGATGGAACAAACAATCGAAAGAGATGGAAAGCAACGATGAGAAGTCACAACTGGAGTGTTATCACAACCACAAGCCTAGGCACCTGAAGCGAGAATGCCCAAGACTCCAGAAGGAGGAAAAATAAAAGCAAAGCAGGCACAAAGGGAAGAAGAAGGTGTTGAAGGCACTCACCTGGGATGAGGATGGCTTTGATGAATCAAGCACCACGAACTCCGTAAGTGAAGATGAGGCAAACCTATGTCTCATGGGAAAGAATTAAGAAGAATCTGACGATGAGTCCAGTGTCTAGAGCGACACTGAGGTAACTCCACCTACTTATATTGAACTTCTTGAA
The DNA here is from genome assembly GCA_039583875.1 of Platanthera guangdongensis. Taxonomy (NCBI): domain Eukaryota; kingdom Viridiplantae; phylum Streptophyta; class Magnoliopsida; order Asparagales; family Orchidaceae; genus Platanthera; species Platanthera guangdongensis. Next base: position 182,412,950 of record CM077158.1, read on the forward strand.
ATTTATGATAATGTACTTGATAAATTAGAAAGCGTTATTTCTGAGAAAAAGTCCTTGAGAGCTGAGATTAAGAAAATTAAAAAGGACTTAGAAAAATTGAAATGTGAAGTAATAAGCATTGACAAGGAGACGATCAAGTGTTTAGAGTGCTCTCACTTGATGACAACGATCGAAGAACAAAAAGCAAGTCTCTCCAAGGCAACATTGAGGATAACTAGTCTCGTAAATGAAAATAATGACTTGGAGAAACGACTTCAAATGTCTCTTGCCAAGGTAGAGGAAGGCAAGAAACATTTTTCCAATCGATGTGTGATTCTTGTGACTGAAAACACCTCCTTAAAGGCGAGGATACATGATCTCAATTGTGTCGTCCAAATGTTTGGAATAGGCAAAAATCATTGGATATGGTTTTGGCAGCAAACTGTCATGGAATTGGGAAGTTTGGACTAGGATATGTGGGTGCAACATCAACACCAAGCGGGAAACACTCCAAGCCTAAGTCCAACTTGAATAAATCAAACAATAGGTCTAAGAAGTCTGGACGGCTATCCCTAACCTCAAGCAAGAGCTCGAGCAATCCAATAAAGGCAGCATCCACTGCTTAAATTATGTGTGTGAATTGTCATAAGTTTGGTCACACATCTGGCGCATGTTTGAGGAAAGGTGCCACAAAATATTCGCAAGTCTGGGTACCAAAAGTCTTCTACCTATCATATGGGTGGGATAACTTGGGTAACCAGAACTTTACCCTCATCTTCTTTTTAGGTCTGTTAGCTGGCTAAGGACACAAAGAGCCTGTGGTACTTGGACTCTGGTTGCTCCAAGCACATGACGGGAGATAAAGACATTTTCCTTAGCCTGGAGAAGAAGAAGGGTGGAATGGTGACTTTTGGGGACAACGACAAAGGACAGATACTTTGTAGTGGCACTGTAGGTAACAAGGCATTCTCTATTTCAAACGTTTTGTATGTAGATGGACCGAAGCATAATCTCATCTCTATTAGCCAACTGTGTTATAAAGGTCGAAATGTGTTATTTAAGTCATCTACAAACACTTGCAAGATCATTGATGCCAAAACTTCTAGTGTATTACTTGTAGCTCACCGAAATCATAATGTGTACACTATTAACTTTGGTGATATGTCTATATCTAATTTGAAATACCTAGTTACTAAGAATGAGGAATTAGACCTTTGGCATAGGAGACTAGGACACAAGGGTAGCAAGCTTATTGTAAAACTATCGAAAAAGAAACTTGTTATGGGAATTCCCAACTTAAGCGATAGTTTATGTTGGGTACATTGGTCAAATGTACCTGATTTGAAGAAGCCTCACCCAACTCAATGATATACATCATAATGTATTTGATGTATGTTGAGTTTACTTGTGCAGGTTAAGTAATCACTGGACTGAAGCAAAAAGTTTCTAAGTCCATGTGTCGACACCCAGAGGGAAAGTGTCGACACTCAAAAAAGCTTGTGTCGACACCCAGACAAGCAGTGTCGACACTTGGAGTCATTGTGTCGACACCTGGGATGCAGAGTTGACACCAGACAGAAAGTGTCGACACAAGGAGCTGTGTCGACACTTAGTGAAGAAAAGTGCAGACAGAAAGTGTCGACACAAGGAGCTGTGTCGATACTCAGTGAAGTTATGTCTACACCAAAAAGTGTCGACACTTGGAGTTGTGTCGACACTCAGCAAAGGTCTGCAGAGACTAAGTTAAAGTGTCGACACTCAGAACAATGTGTCGACACTCAACAGAAGAGTCAGCACTTGAAGAATGTGTCGACACCCAGCACAATGTATCGACACACAACCAGAAGAGTCAACACTTGAAGAATGTGTCGACACCCAGCACAATGTGTAGACACACAACCAGAAGAGTCAACACATGAAGTAAGTGTCGACACCCAGCACAATGTGTCGACACTCAGCTAAAGACTCTACACTTGAAGAAAGTGTCGACACAAGGAGCTGTGTCGACACTTAGCAAAGATCAGAAAGATCAACAAAAATATTCTAAGTACAAGTGTCGACACTAAGGGAATGTGTCGACACTTAGCTGAAGTCTCAACAAGAAGAAGGTGAGTCGACACAAGGAGCTGTGTCGACACTCAGCAAGTAACGACATTGAAGAAGATGTATCGACACCAAGAAGCAGTGTCGACACTTGACAGATTCAACACAAGAAGATGTGTCGACACAAAGGAGATGTGTCGACACTTAGAAGAATTCAACAAAAGCTAGAAGAACAAGTACTTGTGTCGACACTCAATTTCAGTGTCGACACATGCAGAAGAATCTGTGTCGAGACATACAAGGAAATGTGTCGACACCTTGTAGACTTGTGTCGACACTTACACAACATGTGTCGACACTTGGACTATAAGTGTCGACACTTAAAGACAGAAAGTCTCGACACTTACAGACAGTTAGAGATTTTCAAGAAATGACTGGATGACTTGACAGCTGCCGTTCTAGCCGGTCTACAGCACCTGTCAGAGATATCAGAAGTCAGTTATGGACCGGACCAGCCGGTTACCATGAAGAAGGCCTATAAATAGGCACCTACAGTTTACAGAAACTGTTGTTCAAGATCAAGTGGTTCAGATTATTATTGAACAAGTCATTGAAGTGGTACACAAAGTATCAACACAAGAAGATCTTGCAGTCCAAGTGCAGATCTAAGAAGTTGGAGAGAGAGGGCTCCATCCAAGAAATCAGCCTCTAGAACTAGGCTGAGAAGAAGGATTCAGATTCAATTCTGGATCTTAAGTGGCAGAGGTCAAGGAACAACTGTAGGAGGATTCAGTCTTATTCAGTTCTACTCAAGAAGCTTTGAAGAAAGCTAAGTCAGGGTGAATCCAGCTGAGTTCTTCCAAGAACTCATCAAGAAACTCTCAACTCTCCTCTTTCATTTCTGAGTTGTTGAGTTAATTTTTGTAAAACATTTTTATCTTGTAGGATCCTTTGGATCTGAGTGAATTGTAAGCCTATAACTATAAAGGCTGAGGGTAGGGCTTGTTAGCCTGAGTGTAGGAGATTGAGAACTCTGAGTGTAGGCCTTGTTGGCTGAGTGTAGGCCTTGGTTGGCTGAGTGTAGGCCTTGATTGGCTGAGTGTAGGCTTTGGGATAAAGCTGAGTTGTAAGGCTTTGGGCCTGAGGTGTAGGAACTAATTTGGGTCCTGAGACAGTGGAGGAGTTTGGCCGAATCTAGTACACTGCTAGATAGGCGAAGGGGGAAAGTGGATGTACCCATATCTTGGGGAACCACTATAAACCACTGTGTTGTGTTGTGATTGTGCTGTGTATGCTGTGAATACTTTGTGATTGCTGTGCAAAAGTTAAAAATCTGTGATAATAAACTGTTTGCTGCCAGTAAAGTTAGAAAAGGATTAGGTCACCTATTCACCCCCCCCCCCCTCTAGGTGTTTAGGTACCATATCTTTCAAGTGGTATCAGAGCCAGGTTCCTCAAAAAGGACTAACAGTCTGAGGAGATCCTGTTTGGCAGATTCAGTGTAAGACAAAACACAGTTTCAAGAAATTCAAGAAAATCAAGAAATATGGGTTCTTCTGAGAATCACAAGGAATTGGGTTCCATGAAATTACCCATATGCAGGAAAGAGATCTTTGGGATCTGGAAAGAAAGGGTAAGGCTATTTATGGAAGCCTCTGACCCTAGAATCTACATCACAGTAAAGGAAGGGCCTTATGTGCCAATGAAGATTTCAGTTTTGGATGCAAATCCGAGAACTCCAAAGGATTTCTCTGAAATGACTAAGGATGAGATTGTTCTAGCTACAATGGACAAGAGGGCACAAAACATTATTGTAAGTGCCATAGATGATGCAACTTTTCAGAATCTTATACACTGTAAGACAGCCAAGGAGATGTGGGACACTCTTATAGTGTATATGGAAGGATCTGAAGAAGTTAGGCAAGATAGAAAATCCTTGCTAAATCAGGAGTATGAGAGATTTAGACAAGGTAAAGGTGATAGCATAACTGAGTGCTACAAGAAGTTCTACAGAATAGTTAATGAACTCATATCTTATGGCAGAGAGTTCAGTAACTATGAACTAAATGATAAGTTCTTAAGGTCCCTAACCAAAGATTGGGACACAAAGATCTGTGCCATAAGAGAAATGGCTAAGTTGGGGGAAATTCCTCCTCCTACACTGTTTGGCAAGTTATTGTCATATGAGATGCAGTTGACAGTGAGGAAAGAGGAGGAGAAATCAACAAGGATTGAACACAAGGAAAGATCAGTTGCTTTCAAGACAGAAGTTCCCAAAAAGTGCAGGAATAAGTCATCAACTCCACCTCCAGAGGTAGTTGATTCAGAGTCTGATGAGTCAGTCAGCACAAAGAGTGAGAGCAGTGAAAGTGATGAAGACTTTGCTGCCTTCACTAGGCACTTTCAGAAATTCTTGAAGAAGAAACAGTGGAGGTCAAGACCTTCTTCTTCAAAGGGAAAGGAAGTCTTTTATTAGGAGAAAAAGCCTTCAAAGAAAGACAGGAAGAGGACAAAGTCAAGCAAGGCAACTGGATCTAAGATAGTGTGCTACTGCTGCAATAGACAGGGCCATGTTATTGCAGATTGTCCAGAGAAGAGAAAGGAATCTGGTGACAGGAAAAAGGCTCACTTCAAAGGCAAGAAAGAGAAGTCTTTTGTTGCCAAGAAAGAGAAGACTCTATCAGACATTTCTTCTTCAGAAACTGAGTCTGAGGCTGAAGCCTACATAGGGCTGTTTGCTGAAGAAGAAGAAGAGGAAGAATTCATGCAGTTAATGGAGTCTATCTATGAACAAGAAGACAGTCAATGTCAAGGGCTAATGGCTTTGACAGAGAGTGCCAAAATCCTGGAGCAGCCAGGACCCAGTAAGGTACAAGGTTCAAGTTCAAGTTCAGTTTCTTGTTCAAGTTCAGATTCAGATTCTTTTTCATCAAGTGATGAGAATGTATCTGAGTCTGAGGATGATATTCATCAGCTTATAGATGAATATAAGGTGCTGTTGCAAGCTTACAAGAAAAGCAAGACCCTAGCCAAAAGTCAGGCAAAGGAAATTGCTATTCTTAAAACTGCAGCAACAGATTTTGAGAAATCTTTTGATCAAAAACTGAATGAGATAGCCAGGTTGAAGCACATAACAGTGATTCAAATGGGTACTATATCATTTAAAAATGATCAAATCAAGAGTCTGGAGAGCAATCTTCAGAAAGAGAGAGAGCTTATTGCTAGGTTTTCTAAACCTAAGTCAGTGCTACCTTTAATTGATGAATTTGTTCATCATAAAGGCAAGGCTGGACTGGGCTTTATTAGACCTGCAAGGACTGAGCAGTCCAAGTCTAAGTCCAAGGGCAAAGCCCCAACATTCAACAAGCCTGCTGTAGACAAGACAGCCAAGGCAGTACCTAAGCAAAGGTACAACAAGTTTGAATGTTGGTGTTGTGGCAAGATTGGCCATTTTGCAGTGGACTGTTGGCACAATGTCAGTGCCAAGGTGAGTAGCAAGCTACCTGGTGGAAAGCCAGTAGGTAGTTTTGTCAGATTGCAGACTAACATGTACCAAGGACCCAAGACTTCTTTGGGTTCTAAGGTTCATTAATCTGTTTTGCAGGTGAGTCCAAGTGGCCATAACCCAACATGGTACTTGGACAGTGGATGTTCCAGACATATGACTGGAACAAGAAGATTACTAAAGGACTACATTCCAGTAAAAGATGGTCCAAAAGTAACCTTTGGTGGTTCTGAAAAAGGAATCATCAAAGGATTTGGTAACATTTCTACAAACTTAGTTACCATTACTCAAGTGGCTTATGTTAAAGGGTTGAAACACAACCTAATAAGTATAAGTCAATTAAGTGATGTAGGGTATGACATCTCATTTGCTAAAAATGGTTGTCATATCAAGAGGTCAAGTGATCAAGAGATCATTTTGACAGGATATAGGAAGAGGAATGTCTACTGCCTAGACATTATGGTTGAGAACAATGGTTCTCCAGTTTGTCTTGTAGCTAATGAGACAGTCTCTCATTGTGTCAAATGGCACAAGAGGCTTGCCCATCTTAACTACAAGACTATTAGCAAACTCTTTAACAAAGAGTTAGTGAGGAATGGTCCTCAAGTTAAGTGTGTCAAAGATGGTATTTGCTCAGCTTGTCAAAAGGGCAAGCAGACTAAATCCACCTTTAAAAGCATAGAAAACAAAGATGCTGTGAGGTGTTTGTACCTCTTGCATTTGGATCTCTTTGGTCCAATGCCAGTTCATAGCTTAGGTAGGAAGGTCTATACCCTTGTAGTTGTAGATGACTACTCAAGGTTTTCCTGGGTGTTCTTCTTAAGACAGAAATCTGAAACACCTAGTGTCTTCTACAGCTTTGTCAAGCAAATTCAGAATGAACTAAATAGTATTGTGGTCAAAATTAGAAGTGACCATGGTACTGAGTTTCAGTCTGAAAGCATGACAAAACTATGTGAATACTTTGGGTTATTTCAAGAATTCTCTTCACCTAGAACACCTCAGCAAAATGGCATTGCTGAGAGGAAGAATAGGACCTTGATAGAGGCTGGTAGAACCCTACTAAGTGATACATCACTGCCTGAGTATTTCTGGGCTGAAGCAGTTAACACTGCATGCCATGTTATAAATAGGGCTACCATCACTAAAGGGCTAAACAAGACCCCCTATGAAGTTGTGACAGGCAGGAAACCAAACCTATCCTACTTCAGGATCTTTGGTTGCAAATGCTTCATACTTAACAATGGGAAGTCTTACTTAACTAAGTTTGCTGCCAAGTCCCAAGAGGGAATTTTTGTTGGGTACAGCAATAATAGTAAGGCTTATAGAGTCTACAACTTGACTACACAAGTTGTAGAAGAATCAGTGCATGTAGTTTTTGATGAGACTAAACTTATTAATAATGAGTTGTCTAGCAGTGTATGCAGCCCCACAGGTTTGACAAAGAAAATGGACAAGCTTACTATAGAAGAAGTGCCTGCTGCAAGACAGCAAGGAGAGGAGAGTAGCTGCTGTCCAGGGGGAGAACTACATGTGCCAATTGCTGAAGAAATCCAAGGTATACAGCATGATGCAGATGCTGAAGTGGTTCAACCAGAAGTTAGGATGCCTCCAGCTCACAAGCATCTTAGAGATCATCCAGTAGAGCTGATTATTGGAGATCCAAGACAAGGAGTTCAAACCAGGAGTAGAAACATGAATGCAGCAATCTACTCCAGCTTCCTGTCACAAGTTGAACCTAAGAAGTTTGAAGAAGCAATACAAGATCCACAATGGACTGAAGCAATGCAAGAAGAGCTTAACCAGTTCAAGAGGTGCAAGGTTTGGGAACTTGTTCCTAAACCTAAAGACCACAATGTAATAGGAACTAAGTGGATCTACAGGAATAAGATAGATGAACAAGGGGTCATCATTAAGAATAAGGCTAGACTGGTTGCTAAAGGATATAGGCAAGAAGAAGGTATTGATTTTGATCAAACCTTTGCTCCAGTAGCCAGACTGGAAGCCATAAGAATGTTCTTGGCCTATGCAACCTATCAAGGATTCAAGGTGTACCAAATGGATGTCAAGTCAGCATTCCTAAATGGTAATCTTAAAGAAGAAGTTTATGTGGAACAGCCTGCAGGTTTTGTTGATCCAACTCTACCTCATTATGTCTATAGACTTAGGAAAGCTTTATATGGGTTAAAGCAAGCCCCTAGGGCTTGGTATGAAACCCTATCTAGTTTTCTCATTGAGAACAAGTTCTCAAGGGAGAAAATAGATAAGACTCTATTCCTTAGGGAATCTAGAGGCAAAGTCATACTAGTCCAAATATATGTAGATTACATTATATTTGGGTCTACTGAAAGCAGCCTTTGCAAAAAGTTTGCAAAACTTATGCAAGGTCAGTTTGAGATGAGTAGTATGGGAGAGCTGAAGTTTTTCTTGGGTCTCCAAGTTAAACAGATTGAGAGTGGTTTGTCCATTTGTCAGTCAAAGTTCACCCTAGAACTCATAAGGAAGTATGGTATGGATTCATCCAGTACCATGAAGACTCCTATGGGGTCAAGTATGTCTCTTAGCAAGGATGATGCAGGGAAACCTGTAGATGAAACCTTGTATAGAGGGATAGTTGGCTCCCTATTATACTTGACTGCTAGTAGACCAGACATCATGTATGCTACATGTGTTTGTGCAAGGTATCAAGCCTGCCCTAAAGAGTCTCATTTGACTGCAGTCAAAAGAATATTGAGATATCTAAAGGGCACTCCCTATCTAGGCCTCTGGTACCCTAGGAATGGAGATTTTGATCTAACGGGTTATTCAGATGCAGACTTTGCAGGATGCAAAGAGGATAGAAAGAGCACTACTGGAACCTGTCAATTCCTAGGTGGGAGACTAATTTCATGGAGTAGCAAGAAGCAAACCAGTGTGGCTATCTCCACAGCTGAGTCAGAGTATGTGGCTGCAGGAAGTTGCTGTGCTCAACTTCTGTGGATTCAACATCAGCTAGAGGACTATGGATTTCAGGTAAGTAGAACTCCACGTTTCTATGATTCTACAAGTGCTATTTCAATAGCTAATAACCCTGTATCCCATAGTAGGACAAAACATATTGAGATTAAATATCATTTTCTTACGGAGCATGTAGAAAGAGAAGATATTTTATTAGAATATGTTAAAACAGATGAACAAGTAGTTGATATGTTTACTAAGCCACTAGAAGAAGCTAAGTTCAATAGATTCAAAATTGAACTAGGAATGATAGTGGTGTCGACACATTATAGTGGTGTCGACACTTCAGGAAAAAGGTGTCGACACATCTAGGAATGTGGTGTCGACACTTCAGAATGTTAGTGTCGACACATGTCAAGTAGGTGTCGACATATCCAATATGGTGTCGACACTTAAGTTTTACTCAGAATTTTTCTATGTAAAGTCTCGACAATGTGTCGAGTTATGTTGTGTCGACACATAACCAAGTGTCGACACATAAAATCTGTTGACTAAACTTGTGTCGACACATATGTGTCGAGACATTATAAGTCAGTGTCGACACTTGTTGCCAGTGTCGACACATTTTAAGTTAGCTGTCCCGCCTGTTCATCTTCAAAATCAGAAAGGTATAAATAGGGTTCTGTCTTTGTTTGTCGACACGCTTTCAATGTTTCGAGACCAAAACTACTGTGTCGACACCTCTCTTTTCTAAAGACAAATTCTACAAACCCTAATGGCACCTAAGCTTGAGGAGAACGTTAATGAAGGCTATGAGCTTGTGCGCGGCGCGTTCGACGATGCTGATCAAGAAATCAGGGCCGTAGTAACCCTAGTCGCCGATTCAGGGTTAGAGTACTTGGTTTCTGAACCAACTAAGATATGGAAGAAGGAGGTGCTTGAATTTCTGAATGGAGCTGCAGTAGATGAATCTGGATACAAAATCAAATCCAGAGTTCATGGAGAAAATGTTAAGGTAACCCCAAAAAGTCTGAGGAAGATTCTTCAATTGCCAAGAACTCAAGATGAAGAAGAGGTGACTACTTCAAAGACCAGGGAAGCTCTTACCTGGTGTGGACTAGATCCAAAGATGAAGATAGGATCTGTTTTCAACAGAAAAGGCATGAATAATCAAGGGAAGTTCATGTCTGAGATAGTGGGAAAAGTCTTGCTCAGCAAACCTGGAGGGCATGACAGAGTGTCTACCTATATATTTGGAATCATGACAAGGATCATATTCACTCTGAAAACAGACTGGTCCATAGTGGTTTTTGACAAGATCAAGGAGAGCTTGAAGAAGCCCAATCTGGGCAGAATCATCAGTCTCTACCTAGCTGGTACCTTACCAGAGGTAATGAATACTGCTGCAGGCAGCAAGATAAATCACATGAGGAAGATGGATCTAAGGATCTTTTCAAGATGGGACAGGGTGTTGTCCAAGGAAATGCCAACACCAGAGAAGACAGTTACTGAGAAAGTCACTCCTCCTAAGAAGAAAAGGAAGATAGCTCCTGTGGCATAAGAGTCCTTCAGCAGTTCTGGGAGTGAAGAACAGGTTGTTTTCACTCCTGATGATCATGAGGAAGTGCCAGCAGTGAAGTCTCCTGCTCCTCCAGCTGATGCTGAGATCCAGGGGGAGCTGCCTCCAGCTAGCCCCATCTACAGGGATCAAAGCCAGGGGGAGCATCCAGTTGTAGAAGCAGCATCTACACTGGACAGTGAGCAAGCCACAACCATCATTCAAGAGGTACTCACTAATCTAAAAACTTTAGAATATCTTATAGAAGATGCTGATTTGTCTGATGTTCCTCAGCAAACACAACTGCCTAGTCAAGTTCCAGATGTTGTTAGAGAGGACACATCTGCTGTACAAGAAGAGATTCCTGCTCCAGTAGTTGAAGAACAAAGAATGTCTCCAGCTTCTTCACCCCCTGAATACACAATGGAAGACTTGTTCCTAAATTTGGATCAAGTAGATTTTGACAAGGAAATTGATGCTGCTGAAGGAGAGAATGCTGCTGCTGAGGGGGAGCAAATGCAAGTTCTGGAGGAGCCTATAAGGCAAGAAACTGAGAAGGCACAAGATGTGCAAGCTGACAAGCCTCCAAGCCCTAAGGAGAGGGTTGATATTGCCAGCACATCTGCCTCTGAAGATGAGGAGATTGCAAGGGCAAGGAAAAAGAAACTCTATGTATTCAAGAGAAGGAGCCAGAGTTACAAGAAGGCTCTGCAAATTGTAGCCCCACAGCTTATAGTTCAACAAGCTCCAACTGTTGATTATAGTGCTTTACTGATTGCACTGCAGATAAAAATGGATGAACAAAGAAAAGCCATAGAGGCTTATGTTGATGCAGGGCACAGATCATTACAGTTTGATCTTGCCCAAGATATAAAATCTATAAGGTTTGAGATGAATCTCAACAAGAAGGAGATGACAGACTGCTTCCACAAGGGTGGAAATGCAGTGGTGTATTTGGCAACACACCAAGAGAAGATCAAGGCACAGGTGGATGATATAGCATTGAAACAAGGATATGTTCTTGAAAATCAATTAAGAATGAATGACAATTTGACTGAATCCCACAATGCTATTGTCACTGAATTAAAGAATAAGGCTGCTGAACCTTCTACATCTACTGATGTTGCTAAAGCAAAATTTGATAAAGTCTTTCAAGAGGAAATTACTGCTGTAAAGACTGCTATCCAAGCCTCCCAGAAGGTCATATCTGAACAACTTCAAAAGCTAAAACCTTACTTTAAAGATGGGATCAGGTACTTGGACAGTCAGATCAGATTTCAAAAGGATGATGTCAGAGATCACATGGCTAGAGAAGTCATAAAGGGGGAGAGAGTGTTAGTCAAGGCAAGTTCTGAGCATGCAAAATGGATATCAAATTCAATCAGGGCTACACTTGGATACCCTCCTCTGTGTGATGACCAAGATGTTGCTGAATCAGGCATTAACCCTGCTTATTTTGGAGGTGAGCAACCAGAAGTAGCTCAGGTCATTTATCCACCTCCAGACTTTGAAATGATTCATGCTGAGGTCCAGACCATGTACAGCCCATCTGGGGGCAGGGATAATGTCCATATTGAAAAGGTTGTTCAACCTATATCTGAAGCCATGAAAGAGGCATTACAGAAAGAAGAAGAGACAAGGTTGTCAAAGAAGAGGTTTAGGGAACAAGCAGAACAAAGGCCAGACTTTGAACAGTGGAGCCCTACCTCTAGGAATATCATATTAACTGCCTGGAAAGCTGCCAAGGACAATACTCATGAAAGGAACAAGTGGTTCTCTGAAGCTGAATGGAGAAAACATGAAATAAGACAAGAAGCCATTGTTCAATTCAGAAGGAAGACAAAGATGGGAAAGCTACCTCCTACTGCAGTGGAGCCTAGCAAGTACTTTCCTAAGCCATATCACTATTTTGAGAGGCAGAAGATCAAAGCTGAAGAGCTTATGAAGAAGGACTTGAAAGGAAAGAAGCATGCTGATGCTGAAACTGTTGAAGCCCCTGTCAAAGCTCAAGTTCAAGCTGGCAAAGGCATAGTAATTAAGGAGCCAGAGCAGAAATAGATTAAGAGTTTTCTTGAAGTTTATGTTGTAATCTTTTGGATGTAACACATTTAGTAAACTTCTGAAAATGTATAAGACAGATATTAGAACAATATATGATTCATATATTTCATGTTTGTTCTGTGAATGTGTCTATTTCTTATTTGTTTTGTGCTGATGAATGTGTATACATGTGTGATTTAATACATGTTATGTTTACCCTGCTGAATATAATCTGCTTTACATCATTTTGTAATTTTTAATTATGAATGGTGTATATCATTGACTAAGGGTTATGACTTCTCCAAATAGGGGGAGATTGTTGGGTACATTGGTCAAATGTACCTAATTTGAAGAAGCCTCACCCAACTCAATGATATACATCATAATGTATTTGATGTATGTTGAGTTTACTTGTGCAGGTTAAGTAATCACTGGACTGAAGCAAAAAGTTTCTAAGTCCATGTGTCGACACCCAGAGGGAAAGTGTCGACACTCAAGAAAGCTTGTGTCGACACCCAGACAAGCAGTGTCGACACTTGGAGTCATTGTGTCGACACCTGGGATGCAGAGTCGACACCAGACAGAAAGTGTCGACACAAGGAGCTGTGTCGACACTCAGTGAAGAAAAGTGCAGACAGAAAGTGTCGACACAAGGAGCTGTGTCGACACTCAGTGAAGCTGTGTCTACACCTGAAAGTGTCGACACTTGGAGCTGTGTCGACACTCAGCAAAAGTCTGCAGAGACTAAGTTAAAGTGTCGACACTCAGAACAATGTGTCGACACTCAACAGAAGAGTCAGCACTTGAAGAATGTGTCGACACCCAGCACAATGTGTCGACACACAACCAGAAGAGTCAACACTTGAAGAATGTGTCGACACCCAGCACAATGTGTAGACACACAACCAGAAGAGTCAACACATGAAGTAAGTGTCGACACCCAGCACAATGTGTCGACACTCAGCTAAAGACTCTACACTTGAAGAAAGTGTCGACACAAGGAGCTGTGTCGACACTTAGCAAAGATCAGAAAGATCAACAAAAATATTCTAAGTACAAGTGTCGACACTAAGGGAATGTGTCGACACTTAGCTGAAGTCTAAACAAAAAGAAGGTGAGTCGACACAAGGAGCTGTGTCGACACTCAGCAAGTAACGACATTGAAGAAGATGTGTCGACACCAAGAAGCAGTGTCGACACTTGACAGATTCAACACAAGAAGATGTGTCGACACAAAGGAGATGTGTCGACACTTAGAAGAATTCAGCAAAAGCTAGAAGAACAAGTACTTGTGTAGACACTCAATTTCAGTGTCGACACATGCAGAAGAATCTGTGTCGAGACATACAAGGAAATGTGTCGACACCTTGTAGACTTGTGTCGACACTTACACAACATGTGTCCACACTTGGACTATAAGTGTCGACACTTAAAGACAGAAAGTCTCGACACTTACAGACAGTTAGAGATTTTCAAGAAATGACTGGATGACTTGACAGCTGCCGTTCCAGCCGGTCTACAGCACCTGTCAGAGATATCAGAAGTCAGTTATGGACCGGACCAGCCGGTTACTATGAAGAAGGCATATAAATAGGCACCTACAGTTTACAGAAACTGTTGTTCAAGATCAACTGGTTCAGATTATTATTGAACAAGTCATTGAAGTGGTACACAAAGTATCAACACAAGAAGATCTTGCAGTCCAAGTGCAGATCTAAGAAGTTGGAGAGAGAGCGCTCCATCCAAGAAATCAGCCTCTGGAACTAGGCTGAGAAGAAGGATTCAGATTCAATTCTGGATCTTAAGTGGCAGAGGTCAAGGAACAACTACAGGAGGATTCAGTCTTATTCAGTTCTACTCAAGAAGCTTTGAAGAAAGCTAAGTCAGGGTGAATCCAGCTGAGTTCTTCCAAGAACTCATCAAGAAACTCTCAACTCCCCTCTTTCATTTCTGAGTTGTTGAGTTAATTTTTGTAAAACATTTTTATCTTGTAGGATCCTTTGGATCTGAGTGAATTGTAAGCCTATAACTATAAAGGCTGAGGGTAGGGCGTGTTAGCCTGAGTGTAGGAGATTGAGATCTCTGAGTGTAGGCCTTGTTGGCTGAGTGTAGGCCTTGGTTGGCTGAGTGTAGGCCTTGATTGGCTGAGTGTAGGCTTTGGGATAAAGCTGAGTTGTAAGGCTTTGGGCCTGAGGTGTAGGAACCAATTTGGGTCCTGAGACAGTGGAGGAGTTTGGCCGAATCTAGTACACTGCTAGATAGGCGAAGGGGGAAAGTGGATGTACCCATATCTTGGGGAACCACTATAAACCACTGTGTTGTGCTGTGATTGTGCTGTGTATGCTGTGAATACTTTGTGATTGCTGTGCAAAAGTTAAAAATCTGTGATAATAAATTGTTTGCTGCCAGTAAAGTTAGAAAAGGATTAGGTCACCTATTCACCCCCCCTCTAGGTGTTTAGGTACCATATCTTTCAGTTTAAATGTCTTTTGTGTCTGTGTCAAAAGGGACAATTTGTCAAAACCTCCTTCAAAAGCAAAACAGAAGTTTCCACGTCTAGACCACTCGAACTCATTCACATGTACTTGTTTGGGCCTCTAAGTACGTGTAGTCTAAGTGGAAAAAGATGCACCTTCGTTATCATAAATGATTATTCACGGTAATGCTGGACGATATTTCTGCCAAACAAATCTGACACCTTTAGCGAATTCTCCAATCTCTTCACGCATATTCAAAATGAGAAGGAGCTAAAGATAAAATGTATTACATCAGATCATGGAGGGGAGTTTGAGTATGAGGAGTTCTCAAACTTATGCGACACCATGGGAATTAAGCATGAATTCTCAGCCCCTCGAACTCCATAACAGAACGGGGTTGTAAAAAGAAAGAATCTCACTATCCAAGAGTTAGTCTGCATTATGCTCGTCGAGTTCAGCTTACAACAATCTTTTTGGGCAGAAGTGGTTAACATGGCGTGTTACGTGATGAACTGAGTCATGCTTCGCCCACTCTTAAAGCGAACTCCATACGAGCTGTATTTCAAAAAGAAACCCTCGGTATCTTACT
Source organism: Platanthera guangdongensis (assembly GCA_039583875.1). Classification (NCBI taxonomy): domain Eukaryota; kingdom Viridiplantae; phylum Streptophyta; class Magnoliopsida; order Asparagales; family Orchidaceae; genus Platanthera; species Platanthera guangdongensis. Next base: position 182,428,078 of record CM077158.1, read on the forward strand.
TTAGGGTCTTTGGATGCCCGTGCTATATTCTTAACAGTAAGGATCATCTAGGGAAATTTGAAGAAAAATCTGATCTAGGTATCTTCTTAGGATACTCAAGCAAGATTCGGGCCTATAGGATATATTATAAGAGTAAATTAGTTGTTGAGGAGTCAGCTCGTGTGCATTTCGATGAGAATTCACCAGCTAACGAGCCGAAGGCAAATGAAGAGGAGATAGAAGAAAGTGTGTCGATTGGGGATGAGGATGACGAGAGAATTGTGGAGAGTAAAACCCAAAGTGTTGAACAATGTTATAGGGCTCCTAGTAATTTGATTTTTTCTAAACAACATCCCCGTGATCTAGTCATAGGAGAGCCATCTCAAGGAGTTAAAACTCGGTCTGCACTGCATCAATCGTTTTTGAACGCCAAGCGCTATCGCCTACCGTGCCGCGTTATCACTTTGATGAGCATCAAGCCAACTTTGTCGAGCGCCGGATTACCGCTTAGCACTAGTTCTACCGCAGGCGTAATCATGATGAATTTTTTAGACTTAGTGCTCTGGACAAAATCAGCACTAGCCCTACCATGTCGCCGTTGCCGAACGGCGAATCGTTGCATCCAACACTACCGCACGGCGGAATCATTAACCGCGCGGCTCTAGCATATTTGAAACGACATAATTTATTTTGAATATTTATTTCCGGATTTAGTAGACAGCTAGCACAACAAGCGCGTGAACCTACCGCCGGGCTCTAGTCTTACCGCCGGCAGTAATCTATTTTCACGAAGACATATAAAAGGCCGCCTTGGTTTCTGTACCTCATGACTTGGAGAAAAATAAAGGACGGCAGTACGTGAATTCTAGGGTTCGGCCACTTTCTTGCGCTCCGTTCCACAATTCTCCGTTAAAGAAGAAGATAGTCGTCTCCCTCCCGCTCCTGATTGAAAGACTCTGAAGATCCAAGATCTATAATGAATACGAAGAGTCGACTGGTTGCCAACAAATGGAGATCTTAAGCACCGATCACGGATCGCTACATGGAGTATTCTACAAGAGGGAGAACTACATCCTTTTATGCATTTATAACTCTTAGTTTTGTAATCTTCTTGTCTTTTATAAATCTTGAGGAGCGAAAAATCGACCAGTAAGGGTCGTCAGATTATGGGAAGGATTCCGTGGGAAATCGTCCTGGGGATAAGGACGTCTAGATCTGTAGGATCTAGGAGCGCTCTAAGACCCTTCTTTGCATGGAGGTGAAGAGCGGCTCGAAGACCTTTCTTGGATGGAAAGGGAGAGAGCTTTTATATTTCATCGCCTTCGATCTCCGGCGTCATGGAGATCAAGTTCTTGTAATCACTTAGAATATTTGTCACTTTTATTCATGCAATGAAACTTTTATTTCTTCTTCATCTGATTGTGTGATTTTTCTGGGTGTGTCAAGTTAGTGGTTGTACTGTGTGGTTTGCGAACAAAATTGCGCAGGAAAACGAGTACACAGATGTTCCGCCGCGTGTTAGATAACTAACGCACCGCGGTAGTTTCCAGGACTTGATTTCCTGGTGCGAAATCTTGTTGATATTCATTTAACGCATCAAACCTTATTCACTCCCCTCTAAGGTTGGCCACGAGATACAACAAGGAAGTCTTGTGATTGTTGTTGTTTTTATTATTTCAGTTGCTTACCATTTCTTTTGTTTATTTCTTTTTGTCCCTTTTCTGATTTTTGATTTAGAAAGCAGGTCCGTGTTATGTTTATTCTAAGTTGTGTTGCACCCTTTCGACAAATATTTTTGTTCGCAATGTATGTTGTAGTTGAGTGCCGTCTCTATGACACTTTGCACCAATACATCGATTCCTTGGCTATTTTAAATGTCGAGCATTGTATTAGGTGTTTGCTATACCAATGTATAGGCCTCATGTTGAAGGATTGCCCTTGTCCGTGCAAGCCTTCTCCCTCTGATGGAGTGTGCACAACAACCTCCCATTTATGGAGTACTATGCTAGACAGTCCTACCAGGGTGTTTCCTTGCCCATATACTGACATCACACATCTTGATCATTCTTTGCCCGTTGAGATTACCGAAGAATCTCTCGCCGCATACAGATCTTTCATTGGTCCCTCGCTCCATTTTTATGAGCTTCCCTTGAGTGATGACGATCAATCTGGTCTTAGCCAGCAAAAAGTGGATCAGGAACACATGGATGCTCCTCTATGAGACATAAAGATTGTTCCCGTCGACGGGGAGGTGTCAGCGGATGATTTTGCAATTGGGCCTATTCATACAATTCCAGGTTTTGAGAGTAGTTTTTCCCCTCTACAATTTTTCCTTGATCGTGCTTCTCCTTTTTCTTGTGAGTCGGCTGGTGATGCCGTATTCGTGGGTGATTCGGTGCCTGAGGTTGCGCTAAAGTGGGATGAGGACTTTACTATCTCCGACGGAGAATGTGGATCTTCGAAACGCTATGACGCACCATGGTGGGATAAGGAATATCCCCTTTCTGATGCGGAGGTTTATACCTCCTTATTGGACGACGCGGTCCCTCTTACCACCGCAGACCTCGAGTTCTCAGATTCCCCCGATACGACTCATATGATACCGACAGTGATCTGTGCTTGGATGCTACTGATAGTGATACCAGGATCACTCTCATGTATTCTGTGTATTTTAGTTTTTCCTCTCATTTATTATTTGATCCACCTTCATTATCTCAGCCTGTGCAGGATGAGTCTCCACGGGTACGTTGTGATGACGATGAGCCTTGTTCTCAAGCCATCGGCGAGTGCATCTGCTTGTGTGAGAAGGTTCCTACCTCCTTCGCAGTGGAAGCCCCTATCGTCGCCATCGCCTCCTTCGGACGTGCGGTGGACGATGCCTTGATAGGCATGGATTTATCTTGTGATGAGATTAGCGAGAACAAGTGCTCCTGCTCTTCTTGTTTCTTATTTCCTCTACCATAGTTGGATAGGTATTATTATTTAGGTAGAGGGGTAACTGCATTATCGTTGTATCGGTACTCACTACCGCAACGGATATTCGGCCAGTTACCTTTGCATCTTTTATTTCATAGGCCCATTCGCTAGAACTTTTCGTTAGCCGAATAAGTCATGCTGGGTGGACAATAACCCAGTACTTATTTAGGATTAGGTATAGTTGTTTTTTTAACTGTTTTAAAAATTGTTTTACATGTTGTATAGCTTGTTTTAGCTTTAGTGCATGCTTGCGAGATTGTGATTCATTTTTTTGATATGTGATTATTTTGTTTAGCTTAATAAATTGCAAGCATAGCTTAGATTAAATTTGATATTGCCATAAAATATACAATTTTTGCTTGAGCTCTTTTGCAGGTTAGCCCTTCCCTTGCATGGAGGAGTGAGTAAAATTTTTGTCAGTTTAACTTCAAGAATTGTCGCGTCTTCTGGTATGCTCATTTACTGAGTATGGGGAAATATCTCCCCCAACTTATATTTCATTGTTTTTATTGCAAATTTTGTGATAGGTTGCTTAGATTAAGTCTGGTGGGGGGGAGACTCGACTTGTTATCTGCTCACGTGCACATTCCACTCGCATACTAGAAGCTTTTATTATTGTTAACTCAGAAATCGGCGATCCTTCCCAAGGTAGCCAGCTCGCTAGTCAAGGCCTACTCCAGGTTCTCCCTGGAGGTCACGACGTCAGAGGATGGGCGGACATGCTTCTCTGTCCGCTCAGGCCCCACGGCTTGGGCGGTCTCATCGGTCTGACCGCCCAGGTCATGCAGCGTTCCCTTGGTCGGCAGGGGACATGGACTGCTTCCACAGTCTGCCCCTGCAGGCCGCGCCCTTTGATCAACTAACCGCCCCAAGCTCTTCATCCCGACAGGTGACGACCAACTTTGACGGACTCGGATACCTATCCGCCCAGACCGGTAGTAAGCCATTCTCTTTGCAAGAGTTAGTCTCCTTCAGCCCACTCCTATAGGTCGCACATCAAATAGACCAGACCGCCACATCATCAAGAGGCCTGCCTCCATGCCGCCCACCATCAGCAGTGTTGTCTACACGCAAGCTCGCCGAATAGCAAGAATGGTGACCTGCCCACAGGCCGCCAGCTAGCAACACCTGGGTCCACTTCGCCAGCATGCGCGACCTGCCAGGTTGCCAAGCCCAGGCTTCCCAGGAGGGGCGGCAAGCCGTTCCATTAAACAGGCGATAGACTTCAGCAGAAGGCGCGACCTGCCTCTTCAGTCCGCCTGGTTGCCCAGTCGACCAGCACTGGCAGCTCGCGGATTCCAACTCTTCTCCGTCACGGGGTGGGCAGACTCTCCCTTTAGTCCGCAGATATCAATGAACCCCAGCTCTAGCTCCTTAGTAGCTGGCGGCCTCGACTCTACTCAGCAGTAGAGGCGGACTCGGCATATCCCCCGTGGACATGGCAGATTCGCTATACAGCCCGCCGTTCAACATCAGCATCCCGACACCTGCTTCTTCCCAACAGCGGGCGGATAACCTCCTCAGCCCGCATAGCTTGGTGCGGGCTCACTCAGCACAGCAGGGGCGGACTCTTCCCAGTCCACCAAGCAGCAGAACCAGCTCCAAAAGGCAGTCCTAGACCGCACGACGTGTTGCGGACTCGGCGAACTCCACTCTCTATTCGCACAAGTTACCGTCTCACCGGGGGTAACGTCACCGAAAGCCGTTACCTCCTCGGGCCTATAAATAGTGCCCCATACCTCTCGTTCTGGGGGATGAATAGGATAGACATCGTGTCATGCTCGAGAACAGCCAACGACAAGCTCAAGCCGTCAACCCTTATGGATTCCCGTTCACAGTCCGCACTCTCTCTTCGCTTAACCGCGCGATCTGCCGGTCTCTTAACTCAGTCCGCGCGGCCTGCTTTCTGGCACTTTCTTTCCTTAGCCGCCAGCTTCCCCCAATGTACCCTTTATTTGCTTTCCATATAAAGGTGTAACTCATTATGTAATACTCAACATTAATAAAAGGAAAGCACGTTGCAAGAGTGGACTTTTAGCCGCGGCGGGCGAAGTCTGCTGTTGCCACTGCTAGCGGCCCCTCTCTTCTTCTCAGCTCAACTCTCTCGGCATCAACCTGCAAGTACAACTATCAAAGTAACTGTCTGCTCAACAACTCCGGGTCAACCTTCCCAACCAACTCTGCACTAGGATCAACACCCTTCTCTCCTCTATCCCCGCAGCCCTTGAACAAGTGTTTGCTCCACTCTCGAGCACTCAGAAGCTTTCTCCTCTCCTCTATCCCTGCAACCATCAACCTCTCCACCTTGCCTACGAGACCGAACACACCCTGTTAGCTGCTGGTGCCCGCGACAACAGCCCTCTACTCTCTTCCCCTCCATTTTTGCACATCAACAGTTCACACGCGACCTTCAGATCGAATAGATGGTGAACACCGACAGTTAGCCATGTCAGATCATCGTTTAGCCGAGAACCTTGCTCAATCAAGTCCTATTGATGATCCTCTCTGGGAGGCCTTGGAGCAATCATGCCGTGAAAATGCTAAATAATTTCAAACAATCAGCCAAATTCTTGCTGCAATCACGCAGCGATTAGACGCACAATCTGTAGCAGCTCCTGTTTCTCCAGTTGCTCCAATTGCTCCAGTCAATGCAACACCAACATTGGAGAATCAAGAAGCTTATCCTCCAGCTTACCCGCCGGTCTATCCTCCTTACACACCAACCTTCTCGCAAGGGCTTGCAGCCCCTTTGCGACCTCAAAATGATGAGTTTGTGGCTCGTCAAAACTTTTACCGGGAAGCAGCCCTAGGAAGTCCAGCAAGATTTCTGAACTTTCAGGGAAGTCATCCTTACTCATCAGCTCCTGCCTTTGCACCTGCAGCAACTTTTCACTTCTATCCTCCTACTTCTTTTGCAACTGCAACTTATGCTCCCTTTTATTCTTATGTTGTAGGGGAGCAGGAAGAGTCGTCGCCATTTTCAGAGAACGTTCATCAAGAACCAACTCCAGCTAATTTCAGAGATCCACGGTTACTAATCTAAACTGGGTAGACCGATCCAGTGAATCACCTTCAAGCCTTTGAATCAGTCGTTGCTCTCAAAACTCTCTCAGACGCTACTAAGTGCAAGCTCATTATCATAACATTTGATGGACAAGTGAGGGATTTGTTCTATAGCTTGCGCCCTTAGTCCATCACTTCCTTTGCTGATCTATGAAGGGAGTTCTTGCTCAGATTCTCTAATTCAAGAAAGATAAAGGGCAGAACAGAAGCCCTCTTTGAGATAAGGCAACGTCAGATTGAGACTGGGTCTCAGTTTGTAGATCGATTACAGAGAGAAATCTTGGACATCGAGATTGTTGATCAAGAAATATACCGAGTGGCTCTTATCCACAGTCTTCGTGAAGGGCCGCTGAAGTTTGAATCCAATGTTCGTGCACCAAAAACATACGAAGAATTGAATGGTCTAGCCAACTCATACATCTGAGGTGATAAGAGTAACCCAGGCTTCATCTCCAGGCCTATAGCAGAGAAAGATCGTTCTCACAAGCTTCCTCCGAGGTCTCGTCACAAAGACTTCCCATCTCACTCAAGGAAGGGAAGAAGATTTCAACGGCATCGACACTCCTTCCCGGACCATGATCGTACTCGAGATCAATTATTATTACTACTATCTCCGTCTTCACAAACAACTGCGGTTCATCAACATCAGGATGATGACCTGCAAGTGCGTGAACTAGACGTGGCCATGCAAGAAGTAAGCCACGTCATGAAGGATAGGGGTAACTACAAGAGGTCTTATCGACCAGTTGATCAAAGATTGAAAGACTCAAATCCACATTGCAAATTCCAAAAAGAGCCAGTCCACCTGATTGAAAATTGTCGAGCACTTTGTCAACTAGTGCAAAGGATGCTCCGGCAGGGTAAGATGCGTGACATGCTCCCCAAGGATGATCACCCTAATCCAACAACCTCAAAGGGCAAAGAGGTTGCAGACATTCCTTCTCGCTCAAGAGGGGTGAGCCAAGTGGACGAATACCCTCGCCTCGTTATTAATAATACCTATGATACCTTTGATGTCGATGACGAGGGCAAGCTTGGAAAACTATTCCCATGATAAAAGGAAATAGCAGCTCCTCATAGCTCCTTGCATTCATTATCGGTTACTCTTACTCTACTTTACATGTTTCAAAGATTCTCTTTACAAAGCACTCCTAAGTGTTGATTCTTGCATTTCAATAAAGTTTACATCAGGGATCCCATAATGACACTGTTCCCTTTTTGTAATGCTTCTTCCTCTATTTCCTCTTTGCCAAAGAGATCGCTGAACCACTGAGATATCACCGAGTCTTGTGGTTCCCTCCGTAGATTATTCTCCGGCATAAGGCCGCGATGACCACATACTATGGGGAGTGTTCATGTATGTGCAGTGGTTGCTGTTCAATTTACGATGGTGGACTTCAGACTTCGGATCCTAGCCGACATCTAACACAAATTGTGCATCAAGGGAGGTCCCATATGTTATCTCTACTGTACTTCGTTAAGGAAACATTACAGTTACGATGATCTTTGCTTGACAAGTAATGACGATCAAGCGTAACCTTGTCTCCTCGATCATCTCACAACTGTGATGGCCGAACACTCTATGGTACTCTCAATCCCTGCTATCGCGGGACTCACAACTCCGCTGATCTTTCCACAGACAAGCAATTCTATAGGCCACTTGGTGCAACTAGTCTCATTGATCAGTGATGTTGTACCCAAAGCAAGAGAGCAGTGCACCTACCGTTTCCTTCTTAAGATTTTGTGCATGTCTCCCTTTTGTGCTTTATCAAGGGAGAATAGCTAGTCCGCTGTAAGTAGGACAATAATCCTGAAGACATTTTTCAGGCAAGCGATGCATAAGGCCCACGAGTGATCTCCTGTGGCAACATCCAGTCTTCCTTGGTCATCTACGAGTATAGACCTTTTTTTATCAACTGCCTCTTTCACAAGTGAAAAGGTTAAATCCGACCTACCAAAAGGATCCACAACAATCATTTTTCTTACTCTCATCTTATATGCATTGCTCGCGTGAAGCTCTATCAGATGATGATCTACAAAACTCTTCATTACTCTTATCAAATGTTAATGGCATCAATCATTGATCAAAGAATCTGGCTCTCCTTGATTAACAAGCCATACTATTGGTGTCTAATCAAGATGATTTCTTATTTTTGATCTGGACTTCATATTAAAGATGTTATCTCTAATCTAACAAGATCATTATTTTGGTTTGATCTTCATTCAATTATCTTCAGAATACGTCATACATTTCCTCTGCTATATCATCATATCCATCTTATCTCATCAACAGTTAGCATTCGCAAGTCCCGCTCAGGTACTTGCAGCTTAGTTCATTATATTATGTCTGCTGCTCACTCTTCTTTTTGCAGTGATTAGAGGGCACTTGCAAGCATCCTTCCAGGTACTTGCAGCTTAGTCTTTTTATCACATCTGCTTGTAACTCTTTTCTTGCAGAGATTAGCAGATACCAGCAAGTTTCCTTTCAGGTACTTGCAGCCTATTTTCACATATCGCATCTGCTTCTAACTGTTTTCATGTAGAGATCAGCAAATATTTGCAAGTTTCTTCACAGGTACTTGCAACCTACTTTCATATATCACATCTACTTATAATTCTTTTCTTGCAGAGATCAGCAGATACCATCAAGTTTCCTTTCAGGTACTTGTAGCCTTTTTTCATATATCATGTCTACCTCTAACTTCTCTTTTGCAGAAACCAACAAACGCTTGCAAGTCCCGATCAGGTATTTGCAACTTATTCTTCCCCTCATGCATACTGCTTACTCTTCTTTTTACAGAGGATAACAAGTGCTTGCAAGTCTCCATCAGGTACTTGCAATTTATTATTCATCTATGCTTTCCTCTATTCTTCATTTTGTAGAACTCAGTGGAAGACACGTCTCCTTCATTTTTGCAAAGGCAAACTCAAGTACACACAAGAAATACCTTTCATACATGCATACACTAACTTTTCCTTTACTGGAAAAAGATAAGCATTAGCAAACTCCTAAGGAGAGACATCGGGTTCTATCTCTCCTTTCCCCCTCCTTCTCCTTTGGGGTGGATCACGATTTTCGTGGGTCTCCTACTTTTTCAAAGTTCCCTATGGAACTTAAAAAAGTGCGGGGACTATGTTAACCCAGAAATCGATGATCCTTCCAAAGGTAGCCAGCTCGCTAGTCACGGCCTACTCCAGGTTATCCCTGGAGGTCGCGATGTCTGAGGATGGGCAGACAGGCTTCTCTGTCCGCTTAGGCCGCACAGCTTGGGCGGTCTCAGCGGTCTGACCGCCCAGGTCGCACAGCGTTCCCTTTATCGGTAGGTGCCGCGGACTGCTTCCATCGCGACAGGTGACGACCAAATTTGGCGGACTCGGATACCTATCCGCCCAGACCGGTAGTAAGCCATTCTCTTTGCAAGTGTTAGTCTCCTTCAACCTGCTCCTACAGGCTCCACATCAAACAAACCAGACAGCCACATCGTCAAGAGGCATGCCCCAGGCCGCCCACCATCAGCAGCACCGACAACCCGCTAGCTCGCCGAATAGCAATAATGGAAACCTATCCCAAGGCCGCCAGCCAGCAACACCTGGTTCCACTTCGTCGGCATGCACGACCTGTTATGTCGCAAGCCCAGGCCGCCCAGCAGGGGCGGCAAGCCGTTCCATTCAACAGGTGGCGGACTTCAGCAGAAGGCGCGACCTGACTCTTCAGTCTGCCTGGTCGCCCAGTCGACCACAACTGGCAGCTCGTGGATTCCAACTCTTCTCCGCTGCGGGCTGGGCGGATTCGCCCTTCAGTCTGCAGATATCAATGAACCTCAGCTCTAGCTCCTTAGCAGCTGGAGGCCTCACCTCTACTCAGTAGTAGAGGCAGACTCGGCCTATCCCCCGTGGACACGGCGAATTCACTTTACAGCCCGCCGTTCAACATCAGCATCCCGACACCCGCTTCTTCCCAGCAGCGGGCAGATAACCTCCTCAGCCAGCACAGCTTGGCGCAGGCTCGCTCAACACAGTAGGGGCGGACTTTTCCAAGTCTGCCAAGTAGCGTAACTAGCTCTAGAAGGCAGCCCATACCGCGCGACCTGTTGCAGACTCGGCGGACTCCACTCTCAATTCGCACAAGTTACCGTCTCACTGATAGTACGTTTTGCAGTCAAAAATATTAGGTTATTTTTGGATTTTTAAAGCACAAATCATGTCTTGTAAGTTCTTATATTGAACTTTTGTATATATTACTGTCACTAATGCGTTTTCTGCTTTTTGCAGGTTTTCACGGCTTTCAGCCAATTTTTGTTGTTACACGCCGCAAGGTCACGCCCTACCCGGGCGTGTACCTAGGGCGTGTAACCTAGAGGAATGAAGCTACCTGTCCGAAACTGCATTCCTTGAAAACTCAGTGTACACGCCATCTGTCAAGCCCGTGTAACACCTACACGGGAGTGTTCCATAGGCGTGTCCCCTAGTTCTGAGGAATCGCCGCAACACGATCTTTTTCCCGCTCTAAAGTCGCACTGAATGGGTCACGCCCCCCTTACATGCTCAGGTCGGGTATGACATATGGGCGTGTAATTCAACTATGCCGCCCGTCACCTCCAGCATTTAATTTCAGCAAAACAGTCGCACCGAATGTGTTACGCCCCAGGTACACAACCAACCCGAGCGTGTAAGGGGGGCGTGACCCAACCCGAAAAATATCTATAAATGGAGCCCATCTCCTAGGGTTCAGGGCCAGTTTTTGAGTGAGAGGGGAGGTTCTGAACTTTAGTTTTCTTTTAGTTTTTGTAATTTTCAATGCTTCTCCTCTCCCTCCTCATTTTAAGCTTTTTAATCTTTCTTAGTTTACTCTTTTTGTATTAGATGTTGTCATTTCTTAGTAGCTAAATGTTAATGCAAGCATAGATTTTCATTTTTAGCCCTTGTAATCTTTTATTTTCAAGTTTTAGCTCTCTTTCAGTGTTAATAAAAAGTGTGCCCTTTTATTGGTTTTCTTAATGCATTTCTACTCATCTCTCTTCCTGCATTTCACCATGAGTAACTAATCCTCCTTGTACTCGATCTTGATGATCCAAGGTTCGAGTCAATTAAGTTATGATGCTCTAGTTCGCTCTTTCTTTGTAAGGTTTAGACTTTTGATTTACTATTGGAAAAAATCATGCTTGGAGTTATATCATCGATATATAATTTCCATATTTGTTTTCATTCTTAGCTAGCCGAGAGGCTCTTAGTTTGAAGTGAACACTTAAGAGTAAACAGAGTTGCACGCACCCCTCGAGAGAGGCAGACGTTAAATCTCCTGGATTGGAGTGAAATCTAATAGAGGGGTTCACAGCGTAAAACGAGCTTTAGGTCTCCGATTTGGACGAGAGTTCGGTTGAACCTTCCTAAACTCAGGTGGGCACGGCTTCGAGAGAAGCGTGTTCAAGCTTATGGAACCTCCACGGTCAAGGTTTTTTACCTTATTAAGTTAGGGTTTATTATCGCATTTTTAATCAACTTTAGCCGAGGTGATTCTCGATTGAGTGCTCTTCTTTATCATCGTCTTAACCCCTCGTTGTAATCGCTTTTAATAACTCTCTATTTAACCTCAAGAATTTCTCTTTTTAGCGTAATATTTCTCTTCTTAATAGCATTTAACTTTCTCTTAAACCCTAAAACAATTTTCGATAAGATAATAGTTTTCGTGTGAGTAAGATTACTCGATGGTTCTCGGAGTTTAATACGACACTTGTGTCCCTTAGCTGCATTTTGATGGGTATACTTGCCTCGTTGTATTGCTAGTTTGGTTTTTATTCTCTTCGCGAATATTATCTCACCAAGTTTTTGGCGTCGTTGCCGGGGAAACAACTTTTGTTGATAATTTGAAAACACGAACCTATTACTTTTATTACTTCTCTTTCTCACGCTCCTTCTTTAAAAAAATAATAATTACAAATTCAAAAAAATATTATTGTTCTTAATAGAAACCCACATCACAATTTTTCTACACTACCTAACTCTCTCGAAAAGGGCAATGTGGCTTTAAATGCAACTATCTTGTCTAGTACCTTGTGAACCCTTCATCGGGTAGCCCTTGGGAAGTTCGGGAGTTAAATCATAAATAAATAAAAATCTATTTCAAAAAATATATTAACTTTTTTCTAGTTTATTTTTATCTTTCTTCATCTTCTCTTCTTCTAGTGCATGACCCGCGGAAATCCATCAGATATTTTTGACTTGGACCACGATATTGTGCGTACTCTTCGAAGAAGATTGCGATTTCAAGGCCCTACTCACCAAATACTGGTTGAGGATTCCGAGTCATTTTCTACCCTAAGAATGGAAGAACCTGTCGTAGAGGAAGAACCAAACACGCATATAGCAAGCTTTCTTGAGATTTGTGACACCCTTAAAATCAATGGTGTTACAAATGATGCTATTAGGCTAAGACTCTTCCCTTTCTCCCTAAGAACCAAGGCTAAGCAATGGCTTAACACTCTACCAAAAATAGTATCACCACCTAGAATCAACTAACTGAAAAATTTCTGACGAAGTATTTTCCGCCAGCTAAAACCGCAAAACTTAGGAACAATATTTCTACCTTTGGACAAATAGATTCTGAAACTTTGTATGAAACCAGGGAAATATTTAAAGAACTCTTAAGATGATGCCCCCGTCATGCGCTTCTTGTATGGTTGCAGGTGCAGACATTTTATAATGGGCTAAATCAAAGCACAAAGCAAATGATGGACGCAGCTTCCAGTGGTACCTTAAACCACAAATCCCCGGAAGCAGCTCTTGAGATTTTTGAGGACATGGCCATGAACACATATCAGTGGAATGTGCCTAGTTCCCGCCCGAACAAACCTGCAGGTATCTTTGAAGTAGATAATGTCTCACAGCTAGCTCTGTAAGTGGAAATTTTAAATAAAAAGATAAGGGAGATGACTACTGGCTCCACCCCTCAGGTATGAGAATCTACAACTCCTGTTGCCGAACGATTAGATTATGTTAATAATATACCTAGGAATGCTTTTCAAAAAAATTTTGCTGCTAATTTTCCTGCTACGGGTTTCGCTTTTCTGAATAGTTATAATCCCGCTTTACGTAACCAACCAAACTTTTCATTGAGTAGTCCCTCGAATGCAATGTGCCCGCCACTACAAAATGATTTTTCTGCACCACCCCCACCTCCTCAAAATTTTCCAAAACCTCCAAGTTTGGAGGAGATGTTTTCAAAATATATGAACATTAATGACACTACGATAAGAACCCTAACCGGGACTGTTAAAAGTTTAGAGTATCAAGTAGGTCAACTCGCAAAAATTATTTCTGAGCGACCTTCCGGGTCTATTGCTGCCAACACTGAGCCCAACCCGAGAGAGCAAGAGAAAGCTATAACTCTTCGGAGTGGGAAGCAAGTTTCTGGTATGGTTAGCGAAGAGCCCGAGGCATGCTCCGCCTCCATTTTAAAAAAATCAAAGCTTCGCCCCCATTTTAAAAAATCAAAGCTCCGGCCCCATTTTAAAAAATCAAAGCTCCGCCCCCATTTTAAAAAATCAAAGTTCCGCCCCCATTTTAAAAAATCAACCCTCCGCCGAGAAAATTTTAATCATTCCACCCTCTACTGAAGAAGAAGTTATCACCCCTCTCCATGTTAAAGAAAAAGACCTCACTCCACCACCCATCTTTAAAAATATTCCAACTCCACCATACCCTTCCAAACTTAGCAAGCAACGTCAGGATGATCAATACTCCTGCTTCTTAGAAATATTTAAGCAAATCCACATAAGTCTACCCTTCCACGAAGCAATCACCTAAATGCCAAAGTACGCCAAGTATCTTAAGGACCTCCTGAATAATAAAAAGAAGTTAGAAAACTTATTGCATGTCACACTAAATGTTGAGTGCTCTGCGGTCTTAACAAACGGTTTACCAAAGAAGATCAGTGATCCGGGTAGTTTTTCTATTTCGTGTGTCTTTGGTGATTGTTTTGTCAAGCACGTATTTGCCGACATAGGTGCGAAAATCAACATGATGCCCCTCTTGTTATTCAAGAAGTTAGTAATTGGTAGCCTCAACCCCACACGTATGACTATCCAGCTCGCTGATAGATCTGTGAAATACCCGTTAGGAATTGTGGAGGATGTCTTGGTTAAAGTTGACAAATTCATATTCTCGGTGGATTTCATCATATTGGACATCGAAGAAGACGTCGAGGTTCCCTTGATCCTTGGCCGACCCTTCCTTGCCACCTCCCGAGCTATCATTGATGTCAGCAATGGCAAGCTCTTCCTACGAGTAGGCGACGATGAAGTAACCTTCTCTATCACCACTTCGATGAAGAACACCCTAGAAAATGACGACTCATGTTTTTTCTTAGAAGCCTTAGGTGAATAATCTTCCTACTACCTTTCTGAAAGTAAAAATAAATTTTCTGATTTTTGTTCTTCCTCTACTCTTCCAAATGAATCTCTGCAAGAGACGGTCGTGGCCGTGGACTCAACCCTTTCTAATTCTCAGTATAAAGTAAAGGTCTACGAATACATTGTTTTTGAAAAAGAGAGAATTTCCAAAACATCGTATGAAGAACCACCCACCCTGGAATTAAAGGAACTACCCGAACATCTTATGTATGACTTCTTAGAAAAAGATTCTAAGCAACCAGTAATAGTTTCGGCCTACCTAACCGAAGTGCAAAATGATAAGCTCCTACTAGTGTTAGGTAAACATCGCCGAGCTATTGCGTGGCAAATAGCTGATATCAAGGGAATAAGCCCATCTTTCTGCACCCACAAAATCCTAATGGAAGATAATTTGCGTAATTCAATCCAACCTCAGCACCGTATAAATCCAAATATGAAAGAATTCGTAAAGGGAGAGGTTATGAAACTCTTAGACGCAGGACTTATCTATCCTATATCTGATAGTAAGTGGGTTATGCCTATGCAGGTTCCGCCGCCGCCGTGTTCGCTCCGTCGACCTCCTCCTCTCGGGCGATAGTCGCTGGTGTTGCTCTTCCTGGCGCGGACCTAGCAGTCCGTGGAATAGCAAGGTGCGGTCATCGTTCTTCCCGACCTTCCGTGCGACGGAAAGCTCGGCGTTCTCCCGCTCGTGTGGATTTCTGCAGAGACGTGGATATTATTCCACGTATTCCACGTAGAACTCGCCACCAGCAAGAAGACAAAGTTTGGAGCATCTCCGTTGAGTTGTGACTCAACGCCACCGAGGTAATTTTTGCCTACTAGTTTTGTAAACTTCTTGATTCAACAGTCATGGCCCGATCCCATTTCTTTTGGGTTTTTCTTAATGTTTTATCCTACCGCTGCGTGCACAAGCGTTGTGTCATCCTCATAGAGAATCCCAACAGTGGTATCAGAGCCATGTTTCGGCCATGATCGTTGTTTTGGAAGTTTTTGTTATTCTAGTGCGTGTAAACCTAGGGATTTAGAAGTGTTCTAAATGTCTAGATTTAGTCTTGGTTTCCTGCCAAGAATGTCTGGAATTTCGTGGGAATTTCTAAGTGTTAGAAATTGTTGTCTCCTTAGCAGTAACCATCCCTCGAGTATGTTTTGGATTTTGAATCCAACATAGAGAGATGAGCTTGTCTACTGCTTTAAGTTGAGTTGTCTTTGCCTTTGTCCAATGCATGTAAATCTGAGGATTTGGAAATTTCCGGATGTTCAGATTTAGCCCTTCCTTCTATCAAATGTTGATGGTGTCAGGATGTGCACATAAGGGATGCATGTGGTTGTAGAAGAATTTGTTTTTCTTTGGATGTGCACATTGATCAAATGTTGATCATGGTTAATTGTTAACCTATAATCAAAATCCCTTCATCTAATATTAAGTGTTCGGATGCCTTCCGATGGATGACACTCTTCCTGCCTCGATCGATGAAGTGTGGGCTTGCCAAAGCAAGGTGCATTAATCTATCTTGGTAAGGGTGCGAGCGGATAATTGTGATATCCCACTATCGACATCGGGTCCAGCTTAACTAGGTGACCTCAAAGGTTGAGTGCCTAGAGGCATAGGGTTGGCATGCACCATATGATGGATGCGAATAAGGAGTTATTCACCAACCATACAAGAATTGCATGAGGATGCAATTGGAAAGCGTTGCCTACCTAAATAACCGCATCGTGAGAGGAACGCCAAAGCGGACTCATAGTGTTGGTGAAATACGGATCTTGTCCACTAAGAGAGTAGCTCGCATGAACTCTCCGAATTGTTAGTGAGGGCTATCATTTCGAATAAAATAGTGGGAGTTTTTTAATTGAAGTCCAAATTAAAATAAATTGTATTTGAAATTTTGGTACTGATTTTATTCTGCATAAATTCTTGTAGAATTCCATGGCAAGTGTGTCACACTCCACATTGTCTCTGAGAGCCATCCTTGAGAAGGATAAGCTCAGTGGGACAAATTACATGGACTGGTACAGGAACCTGAGAATTGTTCTCAGGCAAGAGCGAAAGCTCTATGTCTTGGAAGAAGAAGCCCCCGAGGTACCGACCGGGAACTCTTCCCGTGCTGAGAAGGATACTTATAAGAAGTATAATGACGATGCTTTAGATGTCGAATGCCTTATGCTTGCCACCATGAACTCTGAGCTTCAGAAGCAACATGAGAACATGGGGTGCAAGGAGATTGACGAGCATCTCAAGAAAATGTTTCAAGGGCAGGCTCGTCAAGAGAGATTCGACATCACAAAAGCGTTGTTTCAGTGCAAGATGGGAGTTCGAGACTCAGTAGGGACTCACGTACTCAAGATGATTGGATATATAGAGAACCTTGAAAGGCTGGGTTTTCCTCTTGGTCAAGAGTTGGCCACAGATCTGATCCTGCAATCGTTGCCGAACAGTTATGAGCAGTTCGTCTTGAACTACAACATGAATGAGATAGACAAGACACTGCCCGAACTCCTAGGCATGTTGAGAACTACCGAAATCAATATGAAGAAGGCCAAGCCTGCCAGCCCCATACTGATGGTGCATAAGGGCAAGGGCAAGGCCAAGGGCTCCAAGAAGATGAAGATGGGACCTAAGTCATATCT
This sequence comes from Platanthera guangdongensis, assembly GCA_039583875.1. Taxonomy (NCBI): domain Eukaryota; kingdom Viridiplantae; phylum Streptophyta; class Magnoliopsida; order Asparagales; family Orchidaceae; genus Platanthera; species Platanthera guangdongensis. The sequence goes on from CM077158.1 coordinate 182,445,132, forward strand.
TGAGCCCAAGTCTTCTGCACTGATGAAAAAGAAAAGCACGGTGAAGGAAGGGAAATGCCACCACTATGGCAAGGCTGTTCATTGGCGGAGGAACTGTCCTTCGTACATTGAGGGTCTGCAGAAATTGAAGGGAGGTATGACTTCCGCTTCTAATATCTACGTTATAGAGATAAACCTTTCTGCTCCTTCATCTTGGGTATTGGATACCGGATGTGGTTCTCACATTTGTACAAATGTGCAGGAACTGGGAAGGAGAATATTGCTGAGTAAAGGGGAGGTGGACCTTCGTGTCTGCAATGGAGCAAGAGTTGCTGCTGTAGCCGTAGGAGTTTACCGTCTTTCTTTTCCCAGTGGGCTTGTAATAGAACTTGATAATTGTTATTTTGTTCCGGCCATAACTAGAAACATTATATCTATTGCATGTTTGGACATGATTGGATTTTCTTTTATAATTAAGAATAATTGTTGTTCTATATTTAAGAATGATGTTTGTTATGTTGTAGCCCAATTGTTTAATAGTCTTTATGTTTTGAACTTGGACCATCTGATCTGTAATGTAGAAAATAATAAAAGACTAAGAACAAATGAATCGAACCCTACTTTTCTCTAGCATTATCGTTTGGGCCATATCAACGAGAAGCGCATATCCAAGCTCCATAGAGATGGACTCTTGGACTCATTTGATTATGAATCATTTGAGCGATGTGAATCTTGTTTGTTAGGCAAGATGACTAAAGCTCCTTTCACTGGTTATACTGAGAGTGCTGAGGATCTCTTGGGTGTTGTACATAGTGATGTATGCGGACCCATGAGTTCCATGGCTAGAGGTGGGTATTTCTGCTTTGTTACATTTACTTATGATTTCAGTAGATACGGATATGTGTATCTTATGAAGTGCAAATCCAAGACCTTTGAAAAGTTCAAAGAGTTCAAGAATGAAGTAGAAAACCAGTTGGGTAAAAGGGTTAAAGCACTCCGATCTGATCGAGGTGGCGAATACCTGAGTCATGAGTTCCGTGATCATCTAAAAGAATGTGGTATTGTATCACAGCTCACTCCACCTAGAACACCACAACATAATGGTGTGTCTGAGAGGAGAAATCGTACTCTGTTAGACATGGTACGTTCGATGATGAGTCATGCAGACTTGCCTGTTTCCTTTTGGGGTTTTTCTTTAGAGACTGCTGCAATGACATTGAATCGCGCTCCAACGAAAACGGTTCTGAAGACACCATATGAGATATGGACTGGGAAGCGTCCTAGTATGTCGTTCATTAAAATTTGGGGCTGTGAGGCATACGTGAGACGTCAAATGCCTGACAAGCTGGAACCCAAATCGGATAAATGTTATCTGGTGGGATATCCTAAGGAAACGAAAGGGTATTACTTTTACCTACCGTCTGAGGGTAAAGTGTTTGTCGCAAGGACTGGTGTCTTCTTGGAGAAAGAGTTCTTATCAAGAAAGACTGAAAAGGTAGAGCTTGAAGAAGTTCAAGTACCACATGTAGTGAATGAACCGGAATTGGATTCTGAGACAGGACTACAAGATGTTGTAGCTAGAGAACCTGCTCAGGGAACACAAGTCCTACGTAGATCTGGTAGACCGAGGTTTGAGCCTGAGAGATATGGATTTCTCATGTCTCAAATAGGTAATGTGTTGCTTATGGATCATGATGATGAACCAGCAACCTACCAAGAGGCTATGAATGGACCGGACTCCGACAAATGGCTTGAGGCTATGAAATCCGAAATGGACTCCATGTATGCAAACCAAGTTTGGAACTTGGTGGAACCACCTGAAGGGGTACGACCCATAGGGTGCAAGTGGGTCTTCAAGAAGAAGACCGACATGGATGGGAATGTACAGACATTCAAAGGGCGACTGGTGGCTAAGGGTTTCAAGCAAATTCATGGTATTGACTATGATGAGACCTTTTCCCCTGTTGCCATGGTAAAGTCCATAAGGATATTGCTTGCTATTGCTGCGTATTATGACTACGAGATCTGGCAGATGGATGTCAAAACGGCTTTCCTTAATGGAAACCTCCTTGAGGAAGTGTACATGACACAACCCGAGGGTTTTGTATCCCCAGATGAAGCCACTAAAATATGCAAGCTGAATAAGTCCATCTATGGACTGAAACAGGCCTCTCGAAGTTGGAATCTTCGTTTTGATGAGAAAATCAAAGAGTTTGGTTTCATCAAGAATGAAGATGAGCCTTGTGTTTACAAGTGAATCAGTGGGAGCATTGTTGTCTTCCTGATATTGTATGTAGATGACATACTGTTGATTGGGAATGACATTCCTACCCTGAAAGTTGTTAAGAACAACCTAGGGAACTGCTTTTCAATGAAGGATTTGGGTTAAGCGACTTACATACTAGGTATTAAGATCTATAGAGATAGATCGAAGAAGTTGCTGGGTTTGACCCAGAGTACGTACATCAAAAAGGTGTTGAAGCGGTTCAACATGCTTGAGTCCAAGAAAGGATTTTTGCCCAGGTCTCATGGTGTGAATCTCTCTAAGGACCAGTGTCCAAAGTCTTTTGAAGATAAGGACCGCATGAAGTTGATTCCATATGCTTCGGCAATTGGATCAATCATGTACGCGATGTTATGTACTCGACCCGATGTCTCCTTTGCTTTGAGCATGACTAGCAGGTATCAGTCAGACCCCGGTGAGTGTCACTGGATTGCAGTCAAGAATGTCCTGAAGTACTTGAGAAGAACTAAGGACGTGTTCTTAGTGTATGGTGGACAGGAAGAGCTCGTTGTAAGTGGTTACACGGATGCTAGCTTCCAAACTGATAGAGACGACTCCAAGTCTCAGTCAGGTTTTGTGTTTTGCCTGAATGGAGGAGCTGTGAGCTAGAAGAGTTCCAAGCAAGAGACAGTTGCTGATTCTACAACAGAGGCCGAGTATATCGCAGCAGCTAATGCGGCGAAGGAGGCTGTATGGATTAGGAAATTCATCGGCGAGCTTGATGTAGTTCCTAGCATTGTTGGTCTCGTAGTTCTCTACTGTGATAACAATGGTGCAATTGCACAATATAAGGAACCTAGATCCCATCAGCGCTCCAAGCACATACTCCGTCGTTTTCATCTTATTCGTGAGATTGTCGAACGAGGAGATGTGAACATTTGCAGAGTGCCGACTGAGGAGAATATTGCGGATCCACTGACAAATCCTCTCGCGCAGAGAAAGCATGATGGTCATACTAGATCGATGGGTATATGATACCTAAATGATCAACTCTAGCGAGAATCTTGTGGGTTGCATGTTATCTTGTATTTTGTTGGCTATTTGTTCATATGATGAACATTGTACCTAGTTTTTCTTTTACAATTAATGGCAAGTTCTTTTATTATGAATTTTTCTATGTGATAGTTAAATGTTAACATAATAGATACCCTTAGAATGTTCGCTTCCATGGGACATCAAGTACGTGACTTGAATGTGAGAACCTATGATTTAGTTGAAGCTTCATTCTTAAAGGTCCCTGGTCGAGTATCATCATAGAAGCTAAGGGTGATGATGCTACATGAAGACTAGCACGTGCGTTGACTGATGACTGGTTCTCACAGGTCATGATATTGTGATATCAAGTCATCACGTGGGTACTTGTTAGTGAACAAGTTGTACTAGACAGACCCAACCTGAGACTACTCTGTGGATTGTCATTCAATCGTGTCACGAGTAGGTCTCAATTGACAATGGTGTTGTGGTCCTTTAACTTGAAGTCATAGCATTCATCAAGTGAGGAAGAGCGTGCTTTGATGTCATCTAAAGTCTTCCTTGAGAAAGGTTGATGATAAGGGTGGTTATTGGGCATGTTACGAATCATTTGGGTGCTTGTGTGTGAGCAGATATGGGATTTGTCCTTCTGTATGACAGGAGTTGCATCCATGGGCCCCTTGATGGAACTGGACTGAGAAATGCATGGCCATGCTTGGTTGAGTCAATATGTGATATTGGACTCACCATTCTCTGGAAGTCCGTCCTGGATCAAGAAAACTTGGATTGAGCTATTACGAGGGTGACACGGTCCATGCCTCTAGTTCTTTCCGGATGTAAGGGACAAAGGGACAAAGACAACGCTGTTACATTGGTCATAAAGGCTTATGAGTTATAAACTCTTATTGCTTGGTGAGCAATGATGCATTGCTAGATGCCGCTCATTGTTTGTGAGGTTTTTGCTTTGATACTTTCGAGATCAAGTGGGAGTCTGTTGGAGTTACCATTGTGATCTGGAAGTGATCGAACATGTAATCTCACTGCCAACGCGATATGGGCCTGTAGGGTCGCACATAAGAGATGTGGAGAAGTTGGATGATTGACTGTGTTGGTAAAGGTTGTCAATCACCGCCATGAATGGGGTTGTGGGCAAAGTGTTGCCTTAAAGGATCGTCGGGTTTGGGCAAATGTTGCCTTGGAGGGCTGGTAAGGATTGTCGTCCGAGGGTCGATAACATTCGTCGAGAATCGTCTTTCTGATTCCCGCCGATCGACGAGAATCGTCTCTCTGATTCTCGCCGATCGACGAGAATCGTCGAGAATCAATATGCTGATTCTCGACGATCGACGAGTTCGACATGTATCGTCGACCGCGGTTCGACGGTCGACGAGATTCGACGTGTATCATCAAGTGCGGCTCGACGATCGGCGAGAATCGTCGAGTATTGTACTCTGATTCTCGCCGATCCATGGTGATGCTCGCCGATCGATTCTCGCCGATTCCCACCGACTGATACTCGCCGATTCTGGAACCCTTATTCTTGGGTGATCTGCGGATAGTGATAAACCTAGGTTTATTTATACCTTTGGTATAAATAGAACACATAGGGTTTTCGGGTACTTACTCGATTTTCTCTGGTAGCTGATCGAAACCCGCAACGGAAGAGTTCCGTTCCGCGATCGTTCCGCCGATCCCGAATCCCGCCGCCGACGGAAGGGTTTCGTCGCCGCCGTGTTCACTCCGTCGACCTCCTCCTCTCGGGCGATAGTCGCTGGTGTTGCTCTTCCTGGCGCGGACCTAGCAGTCCGTGGAATAGCAAGGTGCGGTCATCGTTCTTCCCGACCTTCCGTGCGACGGAAAGCTCGGCGTTCTCCCGCTCGTGTGGATTTCTGCAGAGACGTGGATATTATTCCACGTAGAACTCGCCACCAGCAAGAAGACAAAGTTTGGAGCATCTCCGTCGAGTTGTGACTCAACGCCACCGAGGTAATTTTTGCCTACTAGTTTTGTAAACTTCTTGATTCAACAGTCATGGCCCGATCCCATTTCTTTTGGGTTTTTCTTAATGTTTTATCCTTCCGCTGCGTGCACAAGCATTGTGCCATCCTCAAAGAGAATCCCAATAGTTATGTTGCTTGTAGGTGCTGCTGGACCAAGCGGGCTAAAGCCCAAATTGCGAAGCCAGCCCTTGAAGGCCTATTTGGAGTGTTTACTGCTTTATTCATGTATGACCGGCCTGCGTGTCGTCGTTTGAAAATCATGTAACATTAAGTAAACCATTTTGTAAGGCCTTAAGGCCAGTACTGGTGTATGTACTTCATTCCTGGTTGGCTATTCTAGTGGACATTCATGTTTAGTGTTGGGTTCTTTATTTCAACTTATAAACTGCTTCCACTAGAATGCTCTGTGTAGGACGTTCTGATTAGTTGGATGGTTTCCATTGAGTAACCACCCAGTCTGTCTGTAGTATAAGGCGTCGGGCCCCGGTCGGACCTACTACTATATGTTATGCGACGGATAGGGGGTGTTATAATTTGGTATCAGACTACTGGTTTTAGTCGGGCTTAAAATGAATTCGTGGACGAATTCTTTTTAAGGGGTGGTGAGCACATTGTGTGCATCATCGTTATAACGGTAAAAGAACCCATGAATGTCCACTTAGGAATGAAAATACACGTGTTTGAGGAACCTGCGTGTTCCTATAATTGTTGTTCGCAATTTTATTTGGTCGTTTAACGGTGTTTTGTACCACTATAGGTGATCGGAAGCGGTGCTGGACCGCCAGAATATCCGGTTTCTGAGGAGCATAGTGCACCCGGTGAGGTGTTTGAGACTCCTCCTTCGTATGAAATCGTTAGAAGGATCGTAGAAGTGGTGTTCGTTGTGACGGGTGCACAGCTTGGAGGAAATGTACAACTTTGCGCCCCTGTTGTGGCTTCAATGCCGGTTGGCGTGATGGAGCAGATGACCTTTGGTAGACCATTAGGGCAGCAGCTGAATATGCATTTAGTGCAGGGAGCGCACACAGTTGAGGAATATTTGCAAGCATTTCTTATGATAAGCCGCTACCCATGCTTCGAGGTGGATAAAGAGCAAGCTACAGTCGATAGGTTTTATAATGGCCTGTGCGCCGAGTTACGAGTTCTACTGCTAGGACCAAAGTTATTGGGATTCCGAGCCTTGGTGGAATCAGCTAGATCTTTGGAGGCAAATTTGAGGAAGACCCTCCCGATGCCAGCGACCATGGTATCGAACTATGCAAGCCCCATAAGGGTTTCATCCGTTGGAATGTTGGAGAAGGGGGCTATAGCATCTACTAGCAATGCTACTTACACATGTTTTACTTGTGGAAAGAAAGGGCACTTTGCCCGAGACTGTTGGAAAGGTGCTCAGAAGGCCAAGAAAGCTATGTCAGGAGCAGTCAAGGACTTTAGTGCAAAGGAGACGGCATTCAAAGTGTCGAACACCTCAAAGTCTGGATATCAAAAATGGTATAAGAAGCGTAGGACTTCGGGTCAGGCTCCTTCTGGTGCTTCTGGGGTGACTACAGGTCGAACCCCGAGCACATGTTTCACTTGTAGAAAAACCGGGGCACTTTGCTCGAGAATTCTGGAGCGGATGTCCCAAGTCTGAGAGAAAGCACGCCGTCTTAAGGGCAGGTATGGTTTAAATATAGTTTTGCCTTAAATATTTGTCGCCCTTGTGCATGTTAGCTTAGAACTACTTGTGCTAAGCTTTGTTACGACTTTACTTTATCTATGAGAGCACCGTTCATTTAGGGAGCTTCGCATTCCTTTATGTAGGAATTATTTTTACGCGTCGGAGTACCTCCTTCGATAGTAAGAGACAAATTGGATGTGTTATGGTCCAATGGCGCTCAATGCGCGCGGGTAGTATCTGTTGCATTTAGGTGTGGTCAGGGAGCCAAGACTTTGACTTCCAAGTATCGTTACTACCGCTAGGGGAGTTCGACGTAATATTTGGCATGGACTGGCTCTCGGAGCAGCAAGCCTATATCGATTGCGGTAGCAAGGAAGTCAAGCTGGGAGCTAGTCATGAGACGACCTTTACGGGCTCGAAGAGGTCGAGCAAGATGTTGGCGTCTGGTCTCCAGGTGGTGAAGGCGGTTCGTGCTGGTGTAGAGCTGTTTTGTACACTAGTGGAGGTTGTAAATCCCAAGCCCGCATTGGTTAATATTTCAGTGGTATCGTAGTACCCTGATGTGTTCCCTAGAGATCTTCCTGGAGCCCCGCCTCGACGGGAGATAGATTTCATGTTTGAGCTAGTACCAGGTGCAAAGCCTGTGTCACGCTCTCCATATCTGCTAGCGCCTAAGGAAATGGCGGAGCTGAAGGTGCAACTTATAAAAGTTGTTGGAGCAAGGGTATGTGTGTCCAAGTCCTTCGCCTTGGAGCACACCGACCCTCTTTATTAAGAAGAAGGACAGAAGCTTGAGGCTATGTATTAATTATCGGGAGCTCAACAAGTTGACGGAAAAGAACAAGTACCCAATCCCAAGGATCGATGATCTTTGTAATCAGTTGGTCGGGCCAACGGCGTACTCTAAATTAGATAAGGGAAAGTGATATCCCTAAGATAACGTTCAGTACAGGATACGGGCGCTACGAGTTTACGGTCATGCCGTTTGGACTGACTAATGCGCTGTCAGTGTTCATGGATTTGATGAACAGGACCTTCCGGGAGTACTTGTACCATTTTGTGATCGTCTTCGTCGACGATATTCTGGTGTACTCGTAGAGTAAGGAAGATCACTTCAAGCATCTTCTTTTGGTTTTGGAGACGCTAAGGAGGAATCAGTTGTATGCCAAGTTCTCGAAGTTCGAGTTTTGGTCATCCTTAGTGGCGTCCTCAGTCTTATAGTGAGTGAGGAAGGTATTGCAGTGGATCCGGCGAAGATTGTTGCGATGCGGGAGTGGCCTGAGCTTTATACGGTAGCAGGAGTTCAGAGCTTTCTGGGGCTTGCCGGCTATTACAGGCACTTCGTAGAGAACTTCTCGCGGATAGTGTTACCCCTCACTACTTTGACGAGGAAGGAGCAGAAGTTCTTTTGGACGCCGGAGTGCGCGCGAGCTTTTGAGGGGTTGAAATGTCGGTTGACCACGGCTCCTGTGCTGACTTCACCGAGTGGGACCGAAGGCTATGAGATTTAATAGCGATGCTTCGGACACAGATGCCTTTATGTGTCGACACAGAATTACTTAGCCATTTTTTTCATTCTTATTCCAAGTTCAGCATGTCTAATTCAATTTTAAAGTAATTGAATTTAGTTTCATCCAGTGGTTTGGTGAACATGTTATCAATTTGAAAATTAGTGCTGACAAACTCTAAACTTATGTCTTCTTTTTCAACATGATTTCTAATGAAATGAAATCTGATTTCTATGTGCTTAGTTCTGCTATGAGAAACAGGATTTCTAGCAATAGAAATGGCACTAGTAGAATCACAATATAATGAGGTTCTACTTACTTGATGCCATAATCTTCAAGTTGATGTTGTATCCATAACAGCTGAGCACAACAACTGCCTGCAGCTGCATATTCAGACTCAGCAGTGGATATAGCCACACGTGTCTACTTTTTGCTGCTCCATGACACCAATCTTCCACCTAGAAACTGACATGTGCCAGTGGTGCTTTTCTTATCTTCTTTGCATCCTGCAAAGTTTGTATCTAAATAACTTGTTAGTAGAAAATCTCTATTCTTAGGGTACCAAAGGCCAAGATTTGGTGTACCCTTAAGATATCTCAAAATTCTTTTGACAGCAGTATAATGAGATTCTTTAGGGCAGGCTTGATACCTAGCACATACGCATGTAGTATATATGATGTCTAGTCTACTAGCAGTTAAGTATAGAAGGGAGCCAATTATCCCTCTATACAAAGACTCATCTACAGGTTTTCCTGCATCATCTTTGCCTATAGGCATACTTAACCACATTGGAGTTCTCATGGTGGAGGATGACTACATGCCATATTTCTTAATTAACTCCTTGGTGAACTTAGACTGGGATATGGACAAGCCATCATCAGTCTGTCTAACTTGGAGTCCCAAGAAGAATTTCAGCTCACCCATGCTGCTCATCTCAAACTTCCCTTGCATAAGTTTAGCAAACTTTCTACAAAGGTTGTTTTACGTTGATCCAAAGATAATGTCATCAACATATATCTGGACTAGGATAATCTTGCCTTTTGATTCCCTTAAGAATAGAGTTTTGTCTATTTTCCCCCTTGAGAATTTTTTCTCAATGAGGAATGTAGATAGTGTTTCATACCAAGCCCTAGGGGCTTGTTTTAAACCATATAGTGCTTTCTTAAGCCTATACACATAATTAGGATAGAGAGGATCTACAAAACTTGAGGGTTATTCACCATAAACTTCCTCTTTTAAGTCACCATTCAAAAATGCTGACTTTACATCCAACTGAAATAACTTGAACCCTTGATAAGCTGCATAGGCAAGGAACATCCTTATTGCTTCCAACCTTGCCACTAGGACAAATGTCTGGTCAAAATCTATTCTTTATTCCTGTCTGTAGCCTTTTGCCACCAGTCTTGCTTTGTTCTTGACTATAATACCATTTTCATCTAACTTGTTCCTGTATATCCACTTGGTCCCTATGACATTGTGATTCTTTGGTTTAGGAACCAACTTCCAGACTTCGCATCTTCTGAATTGATTCAGCTCTTCCTATATGGCATCAATCCAATTTGGATCTTATATGGCTTCTTCAAATTTCTTGGGTTCCATCTGGGACAGGAAACTTGAGTAAAGGACTGTATTTATGTTCTTGCTCCTTATCTGAACACCATGACTTGGATCACCAATAATTTGCTGTGTTGGATGATCCTTTAAATGTCTTATTGCAGGAAACAATCTATCTACACCTTGATTTTCTCCAATCACCTCACCATGCTGTACTTCATTGTCTTCATCATCATCTTGTGGGTCTTGTACTCCCCCTGGACAGCATCCATCATTTTCTTCATCCTGCCTTGCAGGTTGGTCTTCACTAATGGTTAGCTTGTCCATCTTTTCCTTCAAACCTGTAGAGCTACAAGAAGTACTAGACAACTTACAGTTGATTAGTTTAGTTTCATCAAAAACTACATGGATAGCTTCTTCTACGACTTGAGTAGTCAAGTTGTAGACTCTGTATGCCCTACTGATGTTGTTGTACTCAACAAATACCCCTTCTTGGGATTTGGCAGCAAACTTAGTTAAATAGTGCTTGCCATTATTAAGAACATAACACTTGTTATCAAAGATTCTAAAATAGGCTAAATTTGGTTTTCTGCCTTTCATAATCTCATAGGGTGTCTTCTTGTGGCTTTTGGTGATGGAAGCCCAATTGAGAACATGACATGCAGTGTTTACTGCCTCAGCCCAGAAATATTCTGGGAGATAAGTGTCACTTAGTAGGGTTCTACTAGGCTCAATAAGAGTCTTATTCTTTCTTTTAACAATACCATTTTGCTGGGGAGTTCTAGGTGAGGAGAACTCATGATGAATCCCTAGTTCTTCACAAAATCTTGTCATGCATTCATACTGAAATTCAGTCTCATGGTCACTTTTGATTTTGACCACTGAATTGTTAAGTTCATTCTGAATTTGCCTAACAAAATTGTGGAAGACAGTAGGGTTTCAGATTTCTACCTCAGGAAGAAAACCCATGTAAATCTAGAATAGTACACAACCACAAGTGTATAGACTTTCCTACCTAGACTATGAACTGGCATAGGACCAAATAGATCCATATGCAGGAGATACAAACACCTCACTGAATCTTTGGTATCAAGAGTATGGAAGGAGGTTTTGGTCTGTTTGCCTTTTTGGCAAGTTGAACACACACCCTCCTCGATGCACTTGACCTGAGGATCATTCCTCACTAACTCCATACTATAGAGTTAGCCTATTGACTTGTAGTTCAGGTGAGCCAACCTCTCATGCCATTTGATACAATGAGAAGCTTTCTCATCTATAACTAGACAAATAGGAGATTTCTTATTCGCACAATCAAAGTTGAGACAGTAAACATTTCCTTTTTTTATAACCTGACAAGATGACCTCTTGATCATGGAGAAAGCAGTAAAAAGAGAGAAACAAGCAGAATAAACTTTTGAATAATTGAAATTTTATATCAAAAATGATGTCTATTACAAAAGGTATGCCCTCCCCTTATATAGAATGGAGGAGAGAAGAGAGATACAAATAAGAGATGTGGATAAAAATACAAGTAAGGACTGTACAAGGTAAAACCGCACAGACCCGGTTAGACAGAAGGGCTACCGCACGGCTTACCATAAGAGAAGCAGATAGGTCGCCGATGAGATCGCTAGAACGCCGGACTTAAACAAGCGAAGAGTCAAGCCAGCCCAGCCGCCCGCATCCAACCGCCAGACAGGACGCCCGGTCTCCAACTTTAACCTCCCCCTCAAGCTGGGCTATAATCAACCATGCCCAGATTGTCGCCAAACATGCAGAAAACGAGGGCGGAAACTGGCTTGGTGAAGGATGTCAGCCAGCTCTTTATCAAACCTTACAAAAAGGAGTGCAAATCTGTTTTTTAAAATCTCTTCACGAATGAAATGGCAGTCGCTCAATGTGCCTGGGTTCTTTCATGGAATACCGGATTCGCTTGGAGATGTATATGGCGCTTGTATCAAGAACATAGGTAGAGGATGGTTGTACACCTTCCTAAGTCTAGGCATGAGAGCCCGCAGCCATTTAATCCACAAGGGTTGACGCCATACTGCGATACCAGCTTCTGCCACTGGACCTGGAGACAACAAGGACTGTTCTTTGCTCTTCTAGCTCACCAGATTTCCCCCAACAAAAATGTGCAAAAATCCTGAGGTTGACTTGCGATCCCCTTGTCATCAGATAAACTTGCATCTGAGTAGGCTTAATCCTCAGATGACCTTCTCTGAAAATAGGCCTTTCCCAGGGTGCTTGACAACTCCAAGATCCGCAAGGCGGACTGTAGAGACACTCCTAGGCGCTGCATGAAAACTGACTCCCACTTACCTACAGCATAGGAAATGGGGTTCTGGTCACTGTGAGGTATATGAGCTTACAAACCAAGAGCCTGGTACCGCGACATCTGAAAGAGGAAGGCGGAATCATCTGTCCAGGTTTTGTCCTCCCCAGTAGCCATGGCATCGGGAGGTTTTTGCTCAGTCAATCCTGCCTCTTTTAGAAAGATCAAGGACATACTTAGAGTGAGAGAGAGAACTAAGGATGGTCGGGCTTCCGAGAGATTTCGATCCCCAGGAAGTACTTGAGAGGCCCATTCTTAGTGATGAGATGTTGGCGAAGAGTCGCCTTTGTCAGGGCTACCCTTCCTGGTCATCGCTGGTGAGAAAGAAGAATAGCAATCGACATACACAGCCAGACAACCAGCCAGAAGGAGTTTACGAATAAAGGAGAGAGTGATCAGCAGAGGCTTCGCAACAAAACCAACGCCGTCACAAGCCGCTGGACTTGTCAAACCAGCCGAGGGACTCTGTTGAGCATAAATTGGCTTCTGCAACCGGCATAACGGGTTCTCCCTGAGCAAATAACCAGGAGGTTGCTACCAGTAAAACGGCCTCGTGAAAGGTCACCATAAAGGAAGGCATCTGACGTCCAGCTGAGAGATCGGCCAATCTAAGATGAGGCCACAGATGAGAAGGGACCGGCAATAGGGCTGAGACGAAGCCTACTTGGGGGAGAAGGTCAAAGTAATCAACCCATAGTCTGAGTAAAGCCCTTAGCAACCAGGCGAGCCTTATAGGATCCACAGTAGCCGTCGGGGCCAAATTTGACCACAAAGACCCACCCAGCGAGCCAACAAATCAGTACCAAAGGGAGGGGAACAAGAGTCCCATGTACCCGCTCGTGAGGGTGCCATTCCTCATCCATGGGCCAGCTCCAATGGGGGGAATAGCGCAAAGCGGCTTCCGAAAACGAGCGTGGCCAGTAGCAGAGATAGCCAGCGCAAGGGGCCACGGGCGAGAAGGTGTTAAGACGATCATAGGAACAACAGCAGCCAGGGTGTGAAGGGTACATGTCCGCAAACCCCTTTTGAAGGCCACAGGAGAGATCAGGTCGGCAGCCCCTCGGATCCGGAGCCGTCGTGGCCAGAGAGAGGCGGCCCGGGAGAATGGAGAGAACCGACGGCGGCGGTTAGAGGGTGGATGAGGGAGGTGGAGAAGGGGGGGAGAGAGGAGGAGGAGAGGAGGAGACGGGAGAGCTTTGGGAGGAGGAGGAGGGTATCTCGAGGAAATAAGGGAACGAAGGTGTTTTTCCTTGTCGGATCGAGAATGGAGAAGGGTGTTTCCCGCGGAGAAGGGTGGATGGAAGACGGATGATGAGGGTAGCAGGAAGGAGAACGGATAGCCCCAATAACGAGCGAGGACATGCTTTGGGTATAAAAGGGCGTGCCACATCGAGGAGGTGCGGTTTTTTGCGTTCCGCCAACCCATTTTGGTGGGAGGTGTAAACACAGCTAGTCTGATGAATAAGCCATGTGCCAAAAAAGAGTAAAAGCAGTTTTTTAGACTTGATATCTTTGCATATCAGAACGAAGGTTTTAATACAAAGATTGAACTGATTTTAATCAATGATAAAGGATATCATACATCAAAGTTCAGAGCGATTCGGAGGAGATACACCCAAGTACAACGAGAAAAATCATCTAAAAGTTACAAAATAAGAACTACCCGACCAATGGTTGAGGGTAGGAGCAGGTCCCCAGATACAGAGTGGACAAGATCAAAAGGACGAGTAGAGCCCCGTCCGAGCTTTCGGCGGAAGGAGAACGGTGATGCTTGCCGAGTTGACAGGGTCGCATTGGAGAGGAGCATAGATGGAAAGAGAGGTGCGGCAGAAGCGATGTAGTATCGGGGAGGAGGATGACCGAGACGGAGATGCACTGCAGAAAGAAGATCCGTACAGGAAGAGGAGAAGGCCATAAGGCGAAAACATTGTCGAGGAAGTAGAGGCCCTCGCTATAGTCCATAGCAATCTTCGTCCGGTGGAGCTCGATCCTGAAAAGAACAAGAAGTGGTGGTAAAGGTCACAGAACATTGAAGCTGTTTATATAAAGAGGTAAACAGGAACAACAGATTTCACGGAACTTTGGGACATAGAGAGTGACGATAGGCTTAGTGAGGTGAAGTAACAGAACCACAAACTCCCATGAATCGGGGGAGGGAGAGAACATCCGCAATTTAGGAACCGGGGGCAACCGATCATGATGTTCGAGCACGGAGAAGCACTGAGGGTTGCCGTATGTGATTAGTGGCACCAGAGCGATAGCCATTACCTTGAGTACCACGTGGGCACTACCTGAAGAAGTCACAACAGAGGCAGATGGCTTGGAAGAGTCACCGGAGGGGCGAAGATGAGGATTCTTTTGGTCAGCAGCGTTCGAAAGTATGGCCGGTGCGGCCACAATGAGAACAGAAGTAGCGGGAAGGAAGCAGGCCACCGGTCTGATGACCGCGACTACCGAGCCATGCGCTGAGCCTGATGAGAATATTGGTGGTCGGGGGGGAGAAGGAGCGGGCAATAGCGGGCGCTGAAGCAAAGAGGTAACAGCAGCGATGCGGGCCAGCCATCAGTGGCATTAAAGTGGGAGATTCAGCCTCACCCAGAAGAATTGCTGGCGGATCATGTCATAAGTATCGGGAAAGCCGGAGCAGATAACACACGACCAGAAGCTTCCTGGAAGTGTTGTGTTGTTGAGCAAAATCCGCAGAAAAAAGGACGATTCTGAAGAATCTCAGCCCCAAGAGCCGGACCTGTTGGTAGGCCAGCGCAGGAGACAAAGGTGGGACGGGCAAAGAGGTCCGCATACAACGTATAGATGCGGGAAGTCTGAGCCCCTTTGGAGTACAAGCGGCAAGATAAAGCCAAGCGGCCTTGACCGTTCTATCATGACGTATGACGGGAAGGCACTCATCAGAAAGACTGTTGCAAGCCAAGTACGCACAAGCGCGTCACTGGCATCCCAGTCATCAAAGAGAGGTGAAGTGATAGGAGGGGTCATCAACGAGGTGGTGGCGTTTGCATTGTGAGCGAAGAAGAAAGGTTGAAAAGAGACGCTCCATTCCGGGTAGTTGAGCCCAACAAGTTTGGAAACGGTCCCAAGGTTCCGGAGGAGTAGGGGTAAAGAGGTGGAGCCGGATTGAACAACATGGGTTGGTGCAGTTAGTTAGAGGCATCAGAAAAAGCCATAGCAGCGGAAACAAGGGAAGCCGGGCGGTAGGATCACAACGCACGGATGAGAAAGCTGCATCGGTCTCTCGTGGGTAGAACAGCGGCAAGGAAAAAGCCATGACCACAACGCAGACGCAAGCAGAGGGAAGAAGTAGAGCGGCTAGGGACAAGCCGCTAAACGAACAGGAGTTTAGGTCAAAAAAACAGGTCGCTGCGATAGGAGGCGGCGGGTAGTAAAATTCGCTCAAGAAAGAAGGGGCCTCCGGCCGGCAGCGGTCCAAGGGACTAAATCCATCGGCCAGAAAGCAACGACCTAGCTGCAGACACAAGCAGAGGGGGAAGAGGTCGAACGGCTAGAGGACAGCCCGTTGAGAACAGAAGAGGGCGACCAGGCCTAGAGACAACAGGCGGGCGACGCGCGAGCAGAAGGGAGGCGAACGGCTAGAGAATAGGCCGCGCGAAAGAAAGCAAACCGGAAACAAAACAGGCAGTCAGCAAGACACAGAATCAGAGGAGTAGATCGAGCTTCATCTGATTTTGACCACTGAATTGTTAAGTTCATTCTGAATTTGCCTAACAAAATTGTGGAAGACAGTAGGGTTTCAGATTTCTACCTCAGGAAGAAAACCCATGTAAATCTAGAATAGTACACAACCACAAGTGTATAGACTTTCCTACCTAGACTATGAACTGGCATAGGACCAAATAGATCCATATGCAGGAGATACAAACACCTCACTGAATCTTTGGTATCAAGAGTATGGAAGGAGGTTTTGGTCTGTTTGCCTTTTTGGCAAGTTGAACACACACCCTCCTCGATGCACTTGACCTGAGGATCATTCCTCACTAACTCCATACTATAGAGTTAGCCTATTGACTTGTAGTTCAGGTGAGCCAACCTCTCATGCCATTTGATACAATGAGAAGCTTTCTCATCTATAACTAGACAAATAGGAGATTTCTTATTCGCACAATCAAAGTTGAGACAGTAAACATTTCCTTTTTTTATAACCTGACAAGATGACCTCTTGATCACTTGTCCTTCTAATCTGACACCCATTCCTAATAAAAGAGGTGTCATAACCAAGATCACTCAGTTGGCTTATGCTTATTAAGTTATGTTTTAGACCTTTCACATAAGCCACTTGGGTGATAGTGATAGAACTATTGGAAACGTTACCAAACCCTTTGATGACCCCCTTTTCAGATCCACCAAAGATCACTTTGGGTCCATTCTCTATAGGAGAGTAGTCCTTCAGCATCCTTCTTATTCCAGTCATGTGCCTGGAACATCCACTGTCCAAGTACCATATTTGGGTATGGTCACTTGGACTCACCTGCATTAAAATAAAATTACTTAACCTTAGAACCCCAATAATTATTAGGTTCTAGGTTCAGGTTAGACTGAAACTTGACATGCTTGCCTGCAGCCTTTCTGACAGGTAAGCTGGCATTTTTCCTGACAGTAGTGTTGAGCCAACAATCAATGGTATAATGACCCACTTTGCCACAACATCAGCACTCATATCTATTGTATCTTCTTTTGAGTACAGTCTTAACAGCATTGCTGTCAGCAGTCCTTTTATAGAGTGTTGGGGTTGGTGCAACAAACATTGATGATTCATGAAGAACATGGTGTGTTTATTCATGGGCTACCCTATTAGCATTTGCACCCTTGTCATTCTGATCTCCAAGCTTATAGTGACCATGTGTAATGTCATGGTCATACCTGTTAGTAGCTGCATCACTTTCCTGAAAGCGATAGGGGGTTTGAAGGCTAGTGGCTGAACTGGGGCTTTGCCTTTTCTTTTGGAATTAGCTGCCCTAGTTCTTTCCTTGAAGTCTAATCCTGTCCTACCCTTTTGGAGGATGAAGTCATCAATTAAGGGTAAGACTGATTTTAGCTGTGAGAATTTAGCCACAAGATCCTTCTCTCTCTGAAGTCTGACTTCCCGACTCTTGATTTGATCATTTTTGAATTTAATTGTACCCATCTGAATAAAAGGTATATTTTTCAGTTTGGCAACTTCATTCAACTTCAAATCTAGCATTTTTGTTGAATCTGATGCAGCCAATTTAAGAGATGCAATTTCCTCAGCCTGATTCTTGTTAAGGATTCTGCTTCTCTTAAGAGCTTGCAACAAATCACCATACTCATCAATTAGTTGATGAACATCCCCTTCAGATTCAGAACCATCCTTATCTCTTAATGCAGATGCTTCTGATTCTGATCCAGTGTAATAATCAGAAACTGAAGATAGGTTGTCTACCTTACTTGGACCAGGCTGATCCTGGCACTTATCTTCCTCAGATATAGCCATCAGCCCTTTGCAATGAAGATCTTCAATCCCATTGATAGAGTCCAGCATTTGCAAGAACTCAGATTCTACTGAATCCTCTTCAGTAGTGAACAATCCTATATAGTCTTCAGCTTCAGTCTCTTCTCCTGATTCTGATGACGATGAGTCAGTCCAACTCTTCTGCTTCTTTGCAACAAAGGATCTCTCCTTCTTGCCCTTATTTTGTTGTCTCTTTTTATATTTAGATTCCTTTCTTTTATCCAAACAATCAGCTATTATAACATCCCCCAGACAACTGGACCCCCAGGTGAATTTGCCATGACTAGGTCATGACAAAGCCTTGGTAGCTTAGGAACCTCCTTGACACAGACCAAAAGTAGGGATTGCAGCACCTTGGTCTGCAAATAGTAATTTTCAAATATTCAGCCTAGGGTTTGACTTAAGGACTTTAACTTGGCTCAGTAACCCCACCATAACACCCCTAGGCCATCTAGGAGCCCAGGGGGACATTCAGGACTCATTGGGGCCAGTCAAACAGGCCAAGTCGACCAAAGTCAACCCTAACCCTAATTAGGGCAAAATGGTCAATCCCCCATCAATTGACCTAACTGACCATCACCATATGAAATTGACTTCACTTCTAGGTCTAAAACATCATAAGAGACCTAGTAGACCAAAAATCCCCATCCTAGGGTCACCACAGGGCAAAATGACCAAAATACCCCCTATTAGGTCAAAATGGTGATTTTCCATTAAACACCCCTATTGACCACCACAACTTCAGATTGATCACACCCCTAGGGTCATAACCTCATAGGGGATCCAATGGCACAAAAATTTCATGGTTTGGTCAACCCTAGGGCCCAGTTTGACCAAAAGTGAAACTAGGCCAAATTAGGTCATATTACTTAGACCTAGCCCAATCCCTTTGGGCTAGGCCCAATTTGAGTGGTAAACCAGCCTAGTAGGCTGATATTAAAGATGGGAGGGAGTGGAAATTCTGCCATGGTGATTAGGAGAGAGAAATGTGGGTTTTCCCCAATTTTGAGGAGAGAGAAAGTGGTCATTCATGGCCATTAAGGTGACACACCCCTTGGCATCCCTCCCTTACACTCTCATTCATCTTCTCTGATGAATTTGAGAAGATTCCAGCCGTTTCTAGGGGCAATTAGGTCAGGGGGATGTATAGGGTCGGCCATGGGAGGGGAGGTGAAAACCACTACCACCCCCAATTAACCCCCCCCCCCCCCATCACCTTCACAAGCCTCGGAGCAGTGAAACCCCCCCATTTCCTGAGAGTTTAGAGGTCTCCTTGCAATAAATTGGATGGCACCCAAAGCTTGGAGGAGGGGAAAAGGCGGCCGGCGATTAGAGGAAGGGAATGACCCAAATGAGGTGCAATCCTTCTCCTCTCTATGCGTGCTAGATCTAGACTTGTTTAGGTTGAGAAGTTGGGCTCAAACGAGCCGGATCGGAGAGAAAAAATTCCTGAAATTCCATGGAAAATGGAGGTGGTGAGTTCGCCGAAAACCGCCCCTCCGGCGGCCGTGCCGCCGCCCGGCGATAGCCACCACCTCAATTAAGGTGGTGGTGGTGGTGGCCGGCAAGGGAGGTGGCCGGATGGCAGAGATTTCGGCATGGAAAATGCTCCAGGCACGGCTAATCTGAGCCGTGGGCTCAAGGTAGAAGACGATCCCTAAACCACAGATCCTGCTGTAAGACTTGTGCTAAATCATTATTTAGGTTATTATTAGGTATTTTCTGAGAAGGAATTAGTAGTATTTTGGTTAAATTTTTAAAAATACTTAGTTGCTCCTGCTGGAAATATGATCAACATCAAATTTGTAGCTATAGGTCTCTTGTGTATTTTACAATTTATTTCAAGTCATTTGGAGCCTTGGTTAGACCTCAGCACTCATTTTCGTGGAGTCTATCCATAGGGCTGTCCAGAGATTAATTTAAGTGCCCACTTCAAACCAGACATCCATATATTCTGAAATTTGGGGTAGGGGCTATTATTAACTATATCTAGTACATATCCAAAAATCAGAATTTTTGGAAAAACTTTTCCTATAGTTTTTAGAAATATTTAATAAACCAAGTATAAATTAATTAGGTGTCATAACCACCTCAAAATCCCCCCAAATTTGGGTGGGTGGTCTTAGAGAGCATGTTAGGGCTCTGGTAAAAATTTCATCTCCTTTGGAGATGTTTTGATTAGGTTTTATCCAACCCTAGGTTGACCCTTATAGGGTTAATTAGGTCAAAAACACCCCCTTTGGGTTTTGAGTGGTCAAATCACCTCAACAGAGGCTGATATTTTGGCCACTGACTCTCTATGGTATGACACACCCTCTAATGGAATTTTGTGTGGTTAAGAGTAGGGTAGCCCTAGAACCCTAGGGTAGGTCCCTTAATGGGGATTTTTAGGGTTTGAAGATTATGGGGTCAAATGACCTTGGAATGACTTGAAAATTGGTGGAGAGTACCATAGGGTTAGTATAGTCCTCTGGTTAAATTTTTAGGGAATTTAGAAGCCTTAAACCCCCTCAAAACCCTAACCCTAGTTTAGGGAACCAAACCTAATTTGGAGTACTAGGCTATCAAATCACTTTAAAATCAATTGAAATTTGGGTAGTTCTTTGGTAGAAATATTCCTAAATTAATTTTGGTGGAATTTTTTGGCTAAGAAAATCAGTACTTCCTTTTCAACCCTAGATGTGCCCTTAAAGATTACTATGTTGATTGTGAAGTTTCTGTTTATTGTAAAATTGTGAAACCTTGGAATAGGACATTTTATATCATGATAGAGCCCTCTGTATTTTTGTTTAAATTTTTAGATGAATGTTTCAAGTACTTGCTTCATAAAATTATGATTTGTGGTTTCTGATCAAAAATAAGAATAGAGCCCCAATATTGTCAAGAAAATTATAAAATTAGGTCATATAGTGTTTCTGACCATTATTATTGTCCTCTAATTTTTCCATGATTTTTAGATGGATAAAACAAGTACTTACTTCACAAGTCTGTAAATTTGGAAGTTTACATTTAATTAGATTTAGAGCCCTTCATGAGTGAGAAAAATTGTAAAACTTGGTTACTGTTGATTTTAGATCATTATCAGACTTCTGGAATTTTCTTATAATTATTAGATGAGTTTTTACAGCACTTGCTTCATTAACCAATGGTTATGGAATTAATGGTTATAAATTAAATTAGGGGCTACTATTCACTGTAAAAATTATGAGACTACTTCTAGGGTGTTTTTAGGCCATGATAGTCCTACTAGAGTTTTATTATAATTTTTAGAACAATATAGCTAGCCTTTTCATCATTAGACGGTATTATTAACCTTAAGTTCTAAATTATGAAAGGTAGGTCTAATCACCTCTGAAAATTCTCAAACCTTGGATTTACTGTTTAAATGTCACTTAGTATTTATCATAATTTTGTGGTGATTTGTTTCTGACCTTAGAGAGCACTTCATGTTCAATGTAGGGCATTTGGAGTCTAGGGTTAATTAAATTAAATGCTCACATAGTTAGGAAGATTATGAAACTTTGGAGTTAGTCTTAATAGGTCATGATAGACTCCCAGTAATTATTAGGGATCTACAGGAAGAGTAATTAGGGTACCCCCTAATGGGAGCACAATGTAGTTTAGCATGCTTTGCATATAGTGGATAGGTCAAAGATAGGTTGACTCAGAGAGCTCAAACACACTTAGGGTAGTCACACTGAAATAAAAGAGAGGTTTGATCAAGGGTAGGAATCAATAATATTAAGTGACTTGCGACAGGGAACTTTGGGCGTAATCTCATCGTAGTTCCTAGTGCCTTCGAGAGCCCCTCATGGGGAATACCTTGGGCAGTCCTGGGCTAACGTAAACCTTAGGAATAATATGGACAAGAGTAACCTCAATAATACCTCCACCTTGCACTCATACTTGTACACGTGGTGAGAAAAATTGGTAGTGAAAGGATAGCGTAGGCTCGTGGCCTAAGGGCTTATTGGTAGAGTTAAATGGACTTGGTATTGATTTGGAAGTCCGGGGAGCTGGATGCTCGGGGACATGGAAATGGAGACTGGTTTAGTCCATGGAGCTGTGGGCCCGGGAACATGGCGAACTAGTAGGCTCGGTAGTCTAGAGAGCTGGAGGCTCGGTACTATAATTAGATATAAACTATCATGGTTGCATATGCATAATAGTGGTGGATCCTCGGTATTGGATGATCGAACACACCGTCGTCGGTACGTTGACTCGGGTAGACTAGCTGGTTTCTAGGAATAGTGCGGGAATGTACGAGAGGGGCTAGACTGAGTAGTGTGTTTACCAGTTTAGGAGTGGAGAGGCCCAACCCACTGTCTCCATTTTGCCATGGCGGAGGCTCCTGAGAGTTTAGCTAACTCCAAAAAGGGGAACTAAAGGTCTGTGCGCATATAGTCGTGTGTGTGAGTTGCACTTGCATGTGCATACCATAGCATACTTGCACGTCATAGCATAATCATTGCATTTAACCCCTGACACCTATCATATAAAATGGTATGGGACGTTTTATACGATAGGCCCTACAAAACGACCCCTTGGTCTATAGGGGTAATTCCTATAAATCAACGGTTATATTTCTTATTGCTCTTACTTACTCTTCTTATTGTTTTTACTTACTTGCTACTCCTTACTGCTTACTTTTGTTACACACTTGTTTACTCATGTTTAATTATTATGATACCCCTGTCATACCTTATTATTTTATTCCTTAGGGTAGATGTCACCTGCTTGATTACGCCCTGCTTTTGGTCCTCCTTTTCGCTCCTTTTCGCCCGGTGCCTAGGAGCCACGGGTAGAGGGGTGGGGGATTGTTGACTGAGTCTAGTTTGATTGACGGTCGTTTGACCACCATATTTTAGGTGCTCCGGATGGTAGACAGGGAACAGCCGCAGGAGACGCAGTACCAGCAGGGTACAGTGTAGATGGAGATGGGCCAGTATAGCTTGGGTGGACAGGCATCCGGATCCGTGAGTGGAGCCGAGTATTAGTAGTTTTACTTTTATGAGTGGATTGTAGTGAGGTTATCATGTACCGGGCTTAAGCCCGTATTTACTTTCTGGTGTTGGTACTTAGACTTTCTTCTGGTGTTGACTTGATTTATCGCATGATTTCCTCCTTTATACTATTATGGACTTGGATGCTTACACTTTCATTCGTTATACATTCTATCGATGGTGATTGAGATGGCCGGCAGGATCGGCATTTTGTGGTGCCGACCATCCCGATGGATGGTGTCACCGCAAAAACGGCGGTTCTGGGCCTAAGACCCCGGTGGATGTTGCAAAAAAACGGGGTCTTACAAGTGGTATCAGAGCAAACCTCGATCCGACGGAATGTAGTCCACAAAACATGGGACACCCCGCGTGGGCTTAGTTTGAGGACAAACTAGCAGCGGAAGCAATGGTGTGCCCATGGGAGGAATCACGTGCAATGCTCACCAATAACAAAGAGTTTTAGATCAATTTACTAAACTTAAGACCATCTTTTGTAGGGTGCAACGAATCCTTCCCTGCCGCAGGGGACACCTCCGGCCCCGAATGTGATTCCACCCCCGCCGGCTCCGACCCCGTTGCAGCAGACGGAGCTGGGACAAACTTTGACGGCCATCTTGGAGGTCTTTAGGGCACAACAGGCTCTGGCTCCTCAGCCGAACCCCGGAGCGAACTGGTTGAGTGCATTCTGAGGCCTTGCCCCACCATCGTACTTGGGGACATAGATGGCAGTGCGCATGGAGGAGTGGCTAGATTTTATGTACGAGATGTTGGTGGGAATACTGTGCCCAGTGGACCTGGCAGTATCTTTGGTGGTTTATTATCTGGAGTCGCATGCAAAGAGGTGGTGGAAGTTGGTGATGGACACCACATATGCGGGAGTGGAGGTCGCGGACATTACTTGGGAGGAGTTTAGGGCGGCACTACTGGAGCATTTTATGCCGCAGTCCGCAAGGGATGAATTGGAGGATAGATTCTCGCAACTGAAGCAAGGGAACAGGACAGTGCTGGAATATCACCGGGAGTTTACTCATTTGGCCCGGTTTGCGGATTCTTACAAGCTGGATGACGTGGGTTACTCTAAGATATTCTACAAGGGCCTCCATGATGACCTGAGGCAGGCCCTCTTGTTCGTGTCTGATGGTACCATGTCCAGGATCTTGGAGATGGCCAAGAAGCTGGAGGCGGACCAGCTTGCAGTCCGGGACAGGAAGAGACATGGGGACGATGCAGTGCTAGGAGGGCGAAGGGACCTGCAGAGAGGCCGGTTCATGGGAGAGAGAAGGAACGGGGATCAACACCGTCAGGAGGAAAGACAGGGGCCAATGGAGTAGGCAGTGCTGGCTCCGCAGCTGCTACAGATGAGGGAGGTGCCCAGGATAGGGCAGGGACCACCTATACCACAGCTGTGCTATCACTGCCATCAGCCAGGGCACATTCGGATTAATTGCCCTATGAGAAATGGGGACACTCCTGCTGCACGGGGTGGCCCACCAGCTCACCAGATGGGAGGTCGTGGACGTGGTCGCGGACGCAAATTTCAGGGCGGTGAACACAGACAGGATGGGGAGCAGATCTACGCTCTGGACTTAACGCAGCCCCGGAACCCGAATAGGGTTATTGCATGAATCATGATGGTGTGCAGCAAACCTGCCCATACCCTGTTCCACGCGGGGGCATCACACAACTTTGTGCCGGAGGATTTCATCAAGGATCTAGGCCAGATTCGATATTATATGGGAGATGCCAGGAGGGTGCGTCTCCCCAATGGGATGGAGATCCAGTCCACAGAGAAGTGCCTCTTGAAGGTTAGCATAGATGGGTTGACACTCGAGGCCCCGGCGACAATCCTGAGAATGCCGGACTTCGACCTTGTCTTGGGCATGACATGGCTGGTCTGGAACCATGCCCAGATTGACTGCACGGCGAGGAGGGTCGTGCCGAGATATGGCGATACTTATGCGACATTCGAAGGTACTACTCTGATTTCTCGCCGCCTCCTTTCATCTATTTAGGCCGTCAAGGCCCACCTGCAGGGAGAAGAGGTATATCAAGTGCTGTTCGAGATGACTGAGGAGAAGGACCTGATTGTTAGCATTCCGGTGGTCTGTGACTACGTCGATGTATTTCCAGAGAAGCTGCCAGGACTGCCTCCACATAGGGAGAAGGGCTTTCAGATTCAGTTGGTGTTAGGGGCTAAGCCGGTATCCAAGGCCCCTTATCGGATGGCCCCAAGGGAGCTGGCAGAGTTTCGGACACAGTTGCAGGAGCTGGTGGAAGCGGGATTTATTAGTCCGAGCTCCTCTCCATGGGGAGCTTTGGTCCTATTCGTGAAGAATAAGGATGGCACTCTTCGCCTGTGCATCGACTATCGAGCACTAAATAGGCTGACGGTCAGAAATACCTATCCGCTCCCAAGGATAGACGAGTTGTTCGATAAGCTGGAGGGAGCCCATTATTTTTCGAAGCTGGACTTGAGGTCAGGCTACTACCAGCTGCGGATCCAGGAGGAGGATATTCCGAAGATGGCCTTCAGTAGTAGATATGTACTGTTGAGTTCATCGTGATGCCCTTCGGGCTCACGAATGCTCCGTCAGCATTTATGGGCCTCATGAACCGGGTCTTCGAGGCTTATTTGGATGTGTTTGTCATAGTATTCATAGACGACATCCTTATCTATTCTAAGATGGAGGAGGAGCACACACGACATCTAGCACTGACCTTAGAGAGAATGCGGGAGCATCGCCTTTATGCGACGTTCAGCAAGTGTCAGTTCTAGTTGAAGGAGGTGGCTTTCTTATGCCACATCATCAGCGGAGCCGGGCTGGCGGTGGACCTGGCAAAGATTCAGGCAGTCAGGGATTGGCCGCCACTGAAGACGGCCACGTACGTGCGGAGTTTCCTGGGGCTTGCCGATTATTACCGGAAATTCATGGAGGGGTTTTCTTGGATCGCCCTTCCACTCACATCCTTGACGAAGAAGGACGTGCCCTTTGTGTGGACACCACAGTGTGAGGCAGCTTTCCAGGAGCTGAAGGACCGACTCATCTCAGCCCCTATTCTGGCCCTTCCATCTGGGAAGGAAGGATTCCAGGTGTATACTGACGCATCATATCAGGGGATGGGAGCGATGCTGATGCAGAACATACACGTCATAGCATATGCCTCCCGCCAGCTGAAGACCTATGAGAAGAACTATCCAGTGCACGACCTGGAGATGGGAGCAGTTGTTTTCGCGTTGAAGATATGGCGACACTACCTCTATGGAGTCCACTGTGATATATACTCAGATCATAAGAACCTTAAGTACGTGGACACGCAGAAGGAACTGAACATCAAGCAGAGGCGGTGGGTGGAGTTTCTATCTGACTATCAGTACAAGATGCACTACCACCCGGGGAAGGCAAACGTGGTAGCAGATGCACTGAGTAGGAGAGCCGCCACAGCGGGAGCAGAGCCTCAACTGATGTCTATGGAGCTGCTGCAGAGACTAGAGGACATGCACATTACTCTGGTGTCGTCTGATGACCCTGAGCTCTATGAGGAGTACTTGGCCGCGATGGGCGTCACCGATGACATCAAAGACCGAGTCAGAGAAGGACAGAGGCAGGATGCCAAGTTAGAGCCCATCTTCCAAGCCCTGGAGGCAGGCACTACAGGAGATTACACACTGAGGGATGGCCTGGTGTGATTCAGAGGATGGGTGTACATACCGGAGGGAGGCCAAATTCGGGAGGATATTATGACGGAGGCGCACTGCAGCTGGTACTTTGTGCACCCGGGGAACTCAAAGATGACGGCTAATTTAAAGAAGACTATGTTCTGGCCGGGCATGAAGAAGGATGTCACTTACTTCGTGACCCATTGTGAGACATGTCAGCTAGTGAAGGCGGAGTGCAGGAACCCCACAGGATTGTTGCAGCCACTCCCGGTGCCGGAGTGGAAGTTTGATGACGTAGTCATGGACTTCATACATGGGCTTCCCCGGTCTCGGACAGGGAATGACTCGATCTGGGTGATCGTTGATTGGTTGACGAAGGTGGCTCAATTTATACCAATCAGGAAGGACGATTCAGTGGGAGTACTGGCGCGGAAGTTTATGGAGAAGTTCATTCGTTATCATGGCCTGCCGAGGATGATAGTGTCAGATCGTGATGGGCGGTTTACATCCAGGGAGTGGCGGTCAGTTCAGGCATACTTGGGCACCCAACTGACTTTTAGCATAGCCTTCCACCCTCAAACGGACGGGCAGACAGAGCGCACAAATCAGATATTGGAAGACTTGCTACGTCTGTGCATTCTAGACCGAGGAGAGCCATGTGAGAAGATGCTGCTACTGGTAGAGTTCTCATACAACAACAGTCATCAGGCCAGTATAGGTATGGCCCCCTACGAGGCTCTATATGGACGGAGGTGTAGGACTCCCCTGTCATGAATACAGGATGAGGATCCGAAGGTCTTGGGCTCGGAATTTGTGGAGGACACCGAGGCCCAGGTGAGACTGATACGAGATCGGATGTTAGAGGCGGAGAGCAGACAGACCAAATATTATGACGCACGACATTATCAGGTGGAGTTTTATGTAGGAGACAGAGTGTTTTTGTAGATACGGCCGATGCACGGAGCCTCTCGAGTTCATGGATGGAGGAAGAAGCTCGGTCTGAGGTACATGGGGCTCTACAGGATCCTGGAGTGGATCGGTCCCTTGGCATACAGGCTGGAGCTACCACCAGAGCTGGAGGTCCTACACAACATCTTCCACATCTCCTCCCTCAGGAGGGCCCTATTACGGCCAGAGCAGCAGATAGACACCACGGATGGGCCGGTAGCATCTGATCGGTCAGTGCACATGGAGCCGGTCCGGATTGACGATACGGGTATGCGGGCCTTGCGCCGCAAGAAGGTCCCACTGGTCAAGGTTCTGTGGAGCAATCACGGCCAGGAGGAGCACACCTGGGAGCCGCAGGACTTAATGCATCAAAGATACCCGGAGCTCTTCGCCTCAGGTAAACTCTAATCTAAATTTTGGGATGTTACAATTTATTACTTTGGTAGAAACCCCGCAGGCCCAACCTGAATTTCGGGGACGAAATTTTTTTTATTATGTGTTGGGATTTGTAACATCCCCCAGACAACTGGACCTCCGGGTGAATTTGTCATGACTAGGTCATGACAAGGCCTTGGTAGCTTAGGAACCTCCTTGACACAGACCAAAAGTAGGGATTGCAGCACCTTGGTCTGCAAATAGTAATTTCCAAATATTCAGCCTAGGGTTTGACTTAAGGACTTTAACTGGGCTCAGTAACCCCACCACAACACCCCTAGGCCATCTAGGAGCCTAGGGGGACACTCAGGACCCATTGGGGCCAGTCAAACAGGCCAAGTCGACTAAAGTCAACCCTAACCCTAATTAGGGCAAAATGGTCAATCCCCCATCAATTGACCTAACTGACCATCACCATATGAAATTGACTTCACTTATAGGTCTAAAACATCATAAGTGACCTAGTAGACCAAAAATCCCCATCCTATGGTCATCATAGGGCAAAATGACCAAATTACCCCCTATTAGGTCAAAATGGTGATTTTCCATTAAACACCCCTATTGACCACCACAACTTCAGATTGATCACACCCCTAGGGTCATAACCTCATAGGGGATCCAATGGCACAAAAATTTCATGGTTTGGTCAACCCTAGGGCCCAGTTTGACCAAAAGTGAAACTAGGCCAAATTAGGTCATATTACTTGGACCTAACCCAATACCTTTGGGCTAGGCCCAATTTGAGTGGTCAACCAGCCTAGTAGGCTGATATTAAACATGGGAGGGAGTGGAAATTAGTCCATGGTGATTAGGAGAGAGAAATGGGGATTTTCCCCAATTTTGAGGAGAGAGAAAGTGGTCATTCATGGCCATTAAGGTGACACACCCCTTGGCATCCCTCCCTTACACTCTCATTCATCTTCTCTGATGAATTTGAGAAGATTCCAGCCATTTCTAGGGGCAATTAGGGCAGGGGGATGTATAGGGTCGGCCATGGGAGGGGAGGTGAAGAGGCCATTAATGGCATATGGGGTTAAAACCACTACCACCCCTAATTAACCCCCCCCCCCCATCACCTTCACAAGCCTCGGAGCAGTGAACCCCCCCCCCCCCCATTTCCCGAGAGTTTGGAGGTCTCCTTGCAAGAAATCGGATGGAACCCAAATCTTGGAGGAGGGGAAATGGCTGCCGGGGATTAGAGAAAGGGAATGCCCCAAATGAGGTCCAATCCTTCTCCTCTCTATGCGTGCTAGATCTAGACTTGTTTAGGTTGAGAATTCGGGCTCAAATGAGCCAGATCGGAGAGAAAACAATTCCTGAAATTCCATGGAAAATGGAGGTGGTGAGTTCGCTGGAAACCGCCCCTCCGGCGGCCGTGCCGCAGCCCGGCTATAGCCACCACCTCAATGAAGGTGGTGGTGGCGGTGGCCGGCCAGGAAGGTGGCCGGATGGCCGGGATTTCGGCCTGGAAAATGCTCCAGGAGCGGTTAATCTGAGTCGTTGGCTCAAGGTATAAGACGATCCCTAAACCACAGATCCTGCTTTAAGATCTGTGCTAAATCTTTATTTAGGTTGTTAAATTTCTAAAAATACTTAGGTGCTCCTAATGGAAATGTGATCAACATCAAAGTTGTAGCTCTAGGTCGCTAGTTTATTTTAAAATTTATTTCAAGTCATTTGGAGCCATGGTTAGACCTCAGAACTCATTTTGGTGGAGTCTATCCATAGGGCTGTCCAGAGCTTAATTTAAGTGCCCACTCCAAAACAGACATCCAAATAATCTGCAATTTTGGGTATGGGCTATTCTAAACTATATCTAGGACATATCCAAAAATCAGAATTTTTGGAAAATATTTTCCAATAGTTTTTAGAAAAATTTAATAAATAAATTATAAATTAATTATGTGTCATAAACACCTCAAAATCCCCCCAAATTTGGGTGGGTGGTCTTAGAGAGCATGTTAGGGCTTTGGTAAAAATTTCATCTCCTTTGGAGATGTTTTGATTAGGTTTTATCCAACCCTAGGTTGACCCTTATAGGGTTAATTTGGTCAAAACACCCCCTTTGGGTTTTGAGTGGTCACATCACCTCAACAGAGGCTGATATTTTGGCCACTGACTCTCTATGGTATGACACACACTCCAATGGAATTTGAGGTGGTTAAGAGTAGGGTAGCCCTAGAACCCTAGGGGAGGTCCCTTAATGGGGATTTTTAGGTTTTGAAGGTCATGGGGTCAAATGACCTTGGAATGACTTGAAAATTGGTGGAGAGTACCATAGAGTTAGTATAGTCCTCTGGTTAAAATTTTAGGGAATTTGGATGCCTTAAACCCCCCTCAAAACCCTAACCCTAGTTTAGGGCACCAAACCTAATTTGGAGTATTAGGCTATAAAATCACTTTAAAATCAATTGAAATTTGGGCAGGGTAGTTCTCTGGTAGAAATATTCCTAAATTAATTTTAGTGAAATTTTTGGGCTAATAAAATCAGTACTTCCTTTTCAACCCTAGATGTGCCCTTAAAGATTACTATGTTGCTTGTGAAGTTTCTTTTTATTGCATAATTATAAAACCTTGGAATAGGACATTTTATATCATTGTAGTGTCATCTGTATTTTTGTTTAAATTTTTAGATGAATGTTTCAAGTACTTGCTTCATAAAATTATGATTTGTGGTTTCTGATCAAAAATAAGAACAGAGCCCCAATATTGTCAAGAAAATTATTAAATTAGGTTAGAGAGTGTTTCTGACCATTATTATTGTCCTGTAATTTTTCGATGATTTTTAAATGGGTAACACCAGTACTTACTTCACAAGTCTGTAAATTTGGAAGTTTACATTTAATTAGATTTAGAGCCCTTCATGAGTGAGAAAAATTGTAAAACTTGGTTAATGTTGATTTTAGATCATTATCAGACATTTAGAATTTTCTTATAATTATTAGATGAGTTTTTACAGTACTTGCTTCATTAACCAATGGTTATGGAATTAATGGTTATAAATTAAATTAGGGGCTACTATTCACTGTAAAAATTATGAGACTACTTCTAGGGTGTTTTTAGGCAATGATAGTCCTACTAGAGTTTTATTATAATTTTTAGAACAATATAGCTGGCCTTTTCATCATTAGACGGTATTATTAACCTTAAGTTCTAAATTATGAAAGGTAGGTCTAATCACCTCTGAAAATTCTCAAACCTTGGATTTACTGTTTAAATGTCACTTAGTATTTATCATAATTTTGTGGTGAATTGTTTCTGAACTTAGAGAGCACTTCATGTTCAAAGTAGGGCATTTGAAATCTAGGGTTAATTAAATTAAATGCTCACATAGTTAGGAAGATTATGAAACTCTGGAGTTAGTCTTAATAGGTCATGATAGACTCCCAGTAATTGTTAGGGATCTACAGGAAGAGTAATTAGGGTACCCCCTAATGGGAGCACCATGTAGCTTAGCATGGTTTGCATATAGTGGATAGGTCAGAGATAGGTTGACTCGGAGAGCTCAAACACACTTAGGGTAGTCACACTGAAATAAAAAGAGAGGTTTGATCAAGGGTAGGAATCAATAATATTAAGTGCCTTGCGAAAAGGAACTTTGGGCGTAATCTCATCGTAGTTTCTAGTGCCTTCGAGAGCCCCTCATGGGGAATACCTTGGGCAGTCCTGGGCTAACGTAAACCTTAGGGATAATAAGGAAAAGAGTAACCTCAATAATACCTCCACCTTGCACTCACACTTGTACACGTGGTGAGACAAATTGGTAGTGAGAGGATAGCGTAGGCCCGTGGCCTACGGGCTTATTGGTAGAGTTAAATGGACTCGGTATTGATTTGGAAGTCCGGGGAGCTGGATGCTTGAGGACATGGAAATGGAGATTGGTTTAGTCCAGGGATTCATGGGCTTGGGAACGTGGCGAACTAGTAGGCTCGGTAGTCTATATAGTTGGAGGCTCGGTACTATAATTAGATACAAACTATCATGGTTGCATGTGCATAAAAGTGGGGGGTCCTCGGTATTGGACGATCGAACACACCGTCGTCGGTACGTTGACTCGGGGAGACTAGCTGGTTTGCTAGGAATAGTATGGGAACGTACGAGAGGGGCTAGACTGAGTAGTGTGTTTACCAGTTTATGAGTGGAGAGGCCCAACCCACTGTCTCCGTTTTGCCACGGCAGAGGCTCCTGAGAGTTTAGCTAACTCCAAAAAGGGGAACTAAAGGTCTGTGCGCATAGAGTCGTGTGTGTGAGTTGCACTTGCATGTGCATTCCATAGCATACTTGCACGTCATAGCATAATCATTGCATTTAACCCTTGACACCTATCATATAAAATAGTATGGGACATTTTATACGATAGGCCCTGCAAAATGACCCTGTGGTCTATAGGGGTAATTCCTATAAATCAATGGTTATATTTCTTATTGCTCTTACTTACTCTTCTTACTACTTTTACTTACTTGCTACTCCTTACTGCTTACTTTTGTTACACACTTGTTTACTCATGTTTAATTATTATGATACCCCTGTCATACCTTATTATTTTATTCCTTAGGGTAGATGTCACCTGCTTGATTACACCCTGCTTTTGGTCCTCCTTTTCGCTCCTTTTTGCCCGGTGCCTAGGAGCCATGGGTAGAGTGGTGGGGATTGTTGACTGAGTCTAGTTTGACTGACGGTCATTTGACCACCATATTTTAGGTGCTCCGGATGGGAGGCAGGGAACAGCCGCAGGAGACGCAGCACCAGTGGGGTACGGTGCAGATGGAGATGGGCCAGTGTAGCTCGGGTGGACAGGCATCCGGATCCGTGAGTGGAGCCGAGTATTAGTAGTTTTACTTTTATGAGTGGATTGTAGTGAGGTTATCATGTACCGGGCTTAAGCCCGTATTTACTTTCTGGCGTTGGTACTTAGACTTTCTTCTGGTGTTGACTTGATTTATCGCATGATTTCCTCCTTTATACTACTGTGGACTTGGATTCTTACACTTTCATTCGTTATACATTCTGTTGATGGTGATTGAGATGGCTGGCAGGATCGGCATTTTGTGGTGCCGACCATCCCGGTGGATGGTGTCACCGCAAAAATGGCGGTTCTGGGCCTAAGACCCCGGTGGATGTTGCAAAAAAAACGGGGTCTTACAGCTATGACATGTCCTGGCCTGTTGCAACAATAACAAACAAATTTAGAAGAAGTTTGTTTACTAGGATTAGAGACATACCTGTCATCCTTAGATGTTTTCTTCTTCTTGTAATAGTCATCTTTGGAGAAGGATGAAGATGGCTTTGATCTCCATTTCTTCTTCTTCATGAACCTTTGAAACTGCCTTGTGAAGGCAGCAAAGTCTTCATCAGATTTGTGACTATCTGAAGTGATGATGTCAGAATTTTCAGATTCAACTTCAGCCATTCTCTTGGGAGGAGAAGGTGACTTTCTCCTGCCCTTTCTTGTGCTTCAGCCTTAAAAGCAACTGACTTCTCTCTGTATTCAGACTTATTGCTTTTCTCCTCCTCCTTTTCTGCAGTGAGTTGCATCTCATAGGATAACAATTTTCCAAATAAGGTTGGTGGAGGTGTATCTGCAAGCCTAGCCACCTCTCTGATGGCACATATTTTAGTATCTCAATCCTTGGTTAGTGATCTGAGAAACTTGTCATTTAATTCATAAGTGCTAAAGACTCTTCCATATGTCATTAGCTCATTAACAATTCTAAAGAATTTCTTATAGCATTCAGCTATGATATCTTTCTTAGCTTGTCTAAAGCTTTCATACTCTTGATTTAACATAAACTTCATATCCTCTCTCACTTCTTCTGTTCCCTCCATATAGACAATCAAAGTGTCTTACATCTCCTTGGAGGTTTTACAATAGACCAGATTCTGGAATGTAGAGTCATCTATGGCACTCATA
This sequence comes from Platanthera guangdongensis, assembly GCA_039583875.1. Lineage (NCBI taxonomy): Eukaryota > Viridiplantae > Streptophyta > Magnoliopsida > Asparagales > Orchidaceae > Platanthera > Platanthera guangdongensis. The sequence continues at coordinate 182,478,882 of CM077158.1, forward strand.
ATTATGTTTTGTGTCCTCTTTCTAAGGTTGCTAGGATGATCTCTTCCTTAGTCATTTCTGAATAACTTTTTGGAGTCTTGAGGTTAGCATCAAGAACTGATATGTTCATAGGAGTAAATGGCCCTTCTAGCACTGTGATGTAAATTCTTGGATCAGATGCTTCCATGAACAATCTGACCCTCTCTTTCCATATGCCAAAATTTTCTTTCCTACAGATAGGAAGTTTCATAGATACAAGTTCCTTCTAATTCTCACCTGAACCCATTCTGTCTAACTGATAACTGCCTTATAGATCAACTCAGACTGTTAAGTCTAATCTTGAGCAACCTTGCTCTGATACCACTTGAAAGAATTGGTTTCAAGATATCCTAAACACCTAGAGGGGGTGAATAGGTTCAATTCCTTTTTATTAAGGCAGACAGTATATTTTACTAGTAATTAATCTATGTAATAACTATCACAGCACAGCTTAAAAACAAACACAGCCAACACATATTGCACACAGATTTATAGTGGTTTCCCAAGAGATGGGTACATCCACTTTCCCCTTCGCCTATCTAGCAGTATACTAGATTCGGCCTAACTCCCTTATTTCTTCTCAGATCCTCAAATCTTACAACTCAGAACCTTGAAAGGTTCCTACAGCTCAGACTTCTGCAAGTCCTACAACTCAGATTCTTCCAGAGAATCCTACCTCAGAGTGAGTCCACACTCCTACAACTCAGGCAATCAAGCCCTACCTCAACCTCTTTCATCAGGCCTACAGCTCAGAGAAATGAATCCCCTACCTCAGGCACTCAGCCCTACCTTAGCTTTTATAAACTTAAGCTTACAACTCAGAGAGATAACTCTCCTACACTCAGATCTATAAAAGATCCTACAGAGAAAATTGATTTTAGAAAGAATAAATCCTTCACCCAGGTAGAGAGAGAAGAGGGTGAAGGCTTCTTGATCAGTTCTTGAAAGATCTGACTGCTTTAGATCCAACCTGTCTTAGCTTCTTCAAAGCTTCTTGAATCTGAACAAAGTAAGGTTGATCTTCTTGTGAAGTTGGAGATGATATTCAATCCAGCTTCCTACTTCTATTCAGATGTGGCTCTAAATTCTTCTTGTAGACTTGTTCAGAATCTGCCTTCTCTTGATGACTCGAAGATGACAAGTCCTTTCTACTTAGATCTCTCTCTTCTATTTTCTCTTATTATTCATTACCGGTTTGTTGATAGAATAAGTATTTATATAGATTCTTCTGAGGTTACTGGCTGTTCCGGTTCATAACGGCCTTCTGACAGCTCTGACAGATGTAACAACATTGTTAGTTATGACAGCTATCAAGTCTTCAGTCGTGACACTTGATCCCTCATTGTACTCTATCTCAGCAGAAAAGTGTCGAGACAATACTTCAAATGTGTCGACATAAATATACCATGTGCCGACACAACTATTGATGATGTCGACACAACTCTCATAATGTTGACACAACCCTTCTTTATCTTCTCAACACAGCTTCAGTGGAATATGTCGACACAAGTCCTATGTGTCGACACAATAGCTCCTAGTCTCGACAAAGTTGGTGTCGACAGAATTCTGGTGTGTGTCGACACAAGTCCTGTGTGTCGACACAATTATTATCAACAGATTTTTTGTGTGTTGACACAAGTCCTGTGTGTCGACACAATCTGGCTCCTGGTGTCGACACAGCTTTTCCCAAGTGTCGACCCTTGTACTTATAAAATTTTCCTGCATTTCCTTAACCTGCACATTGAAACTCAACATTCCATCAAATACACATTGATGAATATCATTGAGTTAGGTGAGGCTTCTCCAAATCAGGTACACGGTTTCCAATATACCCACCAGTTTTGTTCATGTGTGGCCGGCCTGGGCGCCGATGTTTGGAATCCACACTTGTAAAGAGCAACTGTAAGGACATAAGGCCAAACAATATTGTATTTGGTGTACCTTCCTATATAAATGTGGGTATTTATATTAGTGGACATTCATGGTTGGAGTTCGGCATTTAGGTTAAAAGCCTCCCCTAGAATGCTATGAGTTAGGATGTGCAACTCTGATATCAACCCGTAACTTCGTCGCCTGTTTTGTGGCATATGGTGTGGGGCCCCTACCGGACCTTCTATTATATGGGATATGAATGGATGGAGATGTTACAAGGGTACAAGTGGTATCAAGTGGCATGGGAGAGTTGGGTCAGTTGTATCTATTCTAGATATATGCTCTCTAGTCAAGTGGTACAATCACTATGGGAGTGGTAACTGGCCTTGATCATGGATGAAGGCCAGCTGGATCGAGCCAGCAGGAATGTCTGGTTGGAAAAAGTCTTGCTGCCACACCAGTAAATCTGGAAAAGACAAGTAGGTTGTACTCATCTCATAGGAAAGCACAGGTAGCACTTCTAAGAGCAGCAAGGAAGGAGCGCATAATGTATCAGATGAAAAGTTTCTCAAGTTTCTCAAGTGGTATCAACAGCTGTTAGTATCTTCAAAGGAAACTTGAAGAGAAGTGTATGCTCGGGATTCAATATCATCTGAACCTGCAGCAAGGTATGTCCAAGTCAGTGGGCTTTATGGACAGGATTTGTGCAAATGCTGATGGGGAGCATGTTCAGTCAAGGTTACTGGACAAGCCTGAATCTTACCCAAAGTTCCCCAGCACAGAATAGATCTGCATTACTGCTAAGGATCAGCTTGCCCCCATGAACATTGCAGAAGATGAGAGGGAAACTACCCAAGTGATGGCTCTTGCTGGAAGAAGGAAAGCCAATCGGTTTATTAGAACAGCTGGATTGTTCCAGCTATTGTTGATACAAGTCAGCTCATTCCTATTGGAATAGTAGTGTAAAGAAGGACTTGGGATCAGAATGAAAGGATGATTCATGGGAAAATCATTCAAGGCTCAAGTGATCTTAAAGTCCAGCAGCTGCAGGAGAACACTCAGCGTCATGAGAAGAGAAAGCCGGCAGCTGCACTAATGGTATCAACTGCAATCAGCTAGGGGAGAAGAGAATCACAGCAGACCAGCTCTTCCATGTCTATTCAGAAACTAAGAAGGGATTGATCAAGTGGTGATCAAGAGTGGAGATCAATGTAATGATCAAGGTAATACTAAGTGGGATGAACACTCTTGTACTACTAATCAGAAAGCTGAAGACAAAGGCAAGTCAGATGCTAAAGAAGGGGAGAAGATCTGGCTCAGCAAAAAAAAATTGTGCAAGGTGCTAGGGAGTTGCTAAGCATCAACATGGATGGAGCTCGACGAAATAACCTTCTTTCTTCGAACGGAGCTTGACTAAATCAGAATAATTCGTCGAACGAAGCTCGACAAAATCTAAATAATTCGTCAAACTCAAGATTGTCAAACAGAAATTTTATGGCATCAGAACCATAACCTCTAGATAAGTAGAATTTATTTTATATTGATATTCTACTAGTGTAATCTAAATTGCTAGGAATCCTGACTGTCATAGCAGGGCTATGCATATGTAGATTAAGTATCAAAAAGTTTGGAAGCATATGGAAGAACTCAATCCTGAGTTTGCCCCGACTAACAAGTGTTTTCCATGATTATCATGCCACTAGATGAAGTCAAGTTCAACACCCTCTTGGTTGAGTTGGGTATGTGGAACTTAGGAAAGCTTCAGCAGATCCAAACTCCAGTTTGTGTTGCAGGATTTACTTTTCTTGCAGGTAGATGAGTCCTTGATGATACATCAAGACAATAAAGACCATCAAGTGGTATCCAGACTAGCATAAACTAGAATGTCAAGCAGAAATTTGATAAAGGATGCCTCAGTTGAGGGGGAGCAAGCAGCTACTGCAATAGATCAGCTATCAACATAGAAGTTGATCAGTTTGTCTTAAGGACAATGCACATACCAAGGGGGAGAATATGAGAAGAGAGACAGCCAGCAGCCAGCTCATGTGTGTCCATGGCTCACTCAAGTAGAACTATGTTAGCAGCTAGTTAAAATGTTGCAGTGTTGTGTTGTATTATTGTATCAACACAGAAAGTATGACTCGTAATCTTGCAGACTGATCACTAAGATGATTTCCTTAGTAGTATCAACATAGGACTTTGTTTAGGATCATGAGATAATCTCTCCCATCATATTTTCTACTCAATCAATAGATATACTTATTGAAGAAGACAGAAAGGGGGAGATATGTGTGGCAATATATAAGGGGCAATGCTTCTTGTGGTGCTTCACTTAAGTATTAAGTGGTATAAAGGAAAGATCATATTACTTGAGTAATTGCTCAAGTAGTATGAGGGTGCATTGACTTAACTTTTTAAGTCAATACAATTAATTTGAGCACACTGTATTAATATAGAATAAGCTTGCAGTTGTAGCAGATTATAAACTACAGCTGCATGATTTTAGAAGCATATTATGTTAATGCCTCTTAGTGCTTGCTGGGTGCTCTGCCTTCTTCAAATAGGGGGAGATTGTTGGGTCTATTTCCCATAATGTTCCCTAGATTGGATTTGAAGAGGCATATCCATCAACACTAAGAGCATAGTTGTATTTGATGTTGTTTAAGCTTATTATGTGCAGGATGTTCCATGGAACAAGTGATGTGACAGGTGGTCACAAAGTGAAGATGCTGGAAAGGCAGGAAGTAGCCTAAGTGGCCAAGTCAGGTAAACTCATACCTATGTTGTGGGCTGGCAAAAATCTGTCTATGTCGACGGGCGTTGAGTGATGAAGACACACTCAATGTCATACAACAAAAGGCTGTGAGTAGAACTCAGTTCAGGAATTCGTCAAACTGAGTTCAGAGTTCATCGATCTGAGCTCACCATTCATCGAGCTAAGTTCAGAGTTTGAGACTCTGAGTTCGTCGAACTTAGTTCAGAGAATTTGTCGAATTGAGTTCAGAGTTCGTCGATCTGAGCTTGTCATTCATCAAACTCAGTTCAGTTAATTGAACAAAATTGCGAAAGTTTTTTCTAAGGCAAAAGGCATTGAGTGATGAATACACACTTAATGCTCTCAATGCCAGAGTCAGAGAAATGTTGGTCTCAGCAAAACCGCTGAGACAGGAGTTGGTTTCAGCAAAAAACATCGAGACATGAGTTAGTCTCAAGGAAAAAGGGCTGAGAAAAATGTTGGTCTCAGCAAAACTGTTGAGACAGGAGTTGGTCTCAGCAAAACCACTGAGACAGGAGTTGGTCTCAGCATAACCGCTGAGACAAGTGTTTGTCTCTGCTGAGAATAAGAAAGCGTTGAGACAAGTTAAGAAGAAAATAGTTAAGGCAAAAAAGCATTGAGTGATGGTTGCTCACTCAACGCTGTCGATGCCTGGTGAAGACAGAATCTTATCTAAGGAGTTTGGCGTTGAGTGATGCTCACACACTCAACGCCAAGCAGCAGATAGCTGAATAAGCAAGTTGGCATTGAGTGAAGTTGATTCACTCAACGCTTAGGAACAGTTTTATATTCTAATTAGTTTGGTGGTGAGTGAAGGTTACTCACTCAATTACATGAGACTGTAAATCTGTCTAAGTGTTTTGGCGTTGAGTGATTCTTACTCACTCAACGCCTATGCTAATGATGTTTGATTTTTGGCTAAGACCACAGCTGATGACGTCAGCAAGTCAACAATTCAACAAAATTCAAATTAGTGGCGGGATGGATACAGTACGCGACAAATGTTGCCGCAGACCTACAGTATGGTAGTTGGTGTTAAAGCAAGTTATTGCAGGCCATTAATTATGTGGGGCCCACTGCTCAAGAGTTATTGGGTCAAAAATAATAAAAGAAAAGAGGTGTACAGAGGAAAATAAACTTCAGGAAAAAGAAATCAAGTTAGTTCTGCTTCTCCGACATTGATGTGTAGCTGAAGAACAGGAAGCTCAAGTCTACAAGATAGAGAGCAAGTAGCTGTTGGATCAAGACCTTCAACAGCAAGATTGCTAGTGTCATTCTCACCTGCACCGGCAAACTAGTTCAGAGTATTTTCTCTGAGGGAAAAGGTAGCAGCCAAAGGCCGACCCCTGTTGCAGGTTCTTCATAGTTCCAGCAACACAAGCACGTGAAGATCATTATCTGGAAGCTGTGAAGAGAAGAAAGCTTGAAGAAGCTGAAGGAAGACTCAGGGGATTATTCCTCAGGAGTCAAAGCTAGGGTTGAATCACCTCAGCCCAGGAAAGGAGCAAGAGGCAGAGCTATTCCAGTCTACAAAGTTAGAGCTGTGATTTTCTCACCTCAGGTAGCAGTAGTTAGCTGTAGTAACTTTATTGACTAGAAGGAAAATCCCTGGTGCTGTGAAGAAAAAGTTAGGGTTGAGATTCAGTCTCAGTTCAAGAAGTGGCAGAACATTGCTCTGCAAGTAACTTCCAGCACAAGTAATTACTTGTTGTTGTGGAAGTAGTTAGGACAAAGTATATCTTAGTTCAGTGAAGGTAGAGTCAGGAAATAAATTCCTGCAGACATTGCTGGGCTGAGTCTATCTCAGTCAAGAAGCTTGACATAAAGCAATATCTCTTGTTTCAAGAATATCCATCAACCCACCTTCATCTTGTAGGATTTAGTTAACCTGAATCTGAGTTATAGGTGACTATTTAGTCACTGAGCTGTAGGTGCCCTGCTGGGGTACTGAGGTAGGATCCAAGTGTGGATCTGAGCTATAGGGCTTAATTGCCTGAGGTAGGAGAGTGCTGCTCTTTGAGTGTAGGGCCTTTGTGTCTGAGGTAGGTGACAAGTTTGTCACTGAGCTGTAGGTGCCTGGAGGGGCACTGAGGTAGGTACCTGGAGGGGTACTGAGTTGTAGGAGTACTGCAGCACTCTGAGAGTAGGGCATTGTGCCTGAAGTTGTAGTGCAGAAAAGCCTGAGTTGTAGGCCTTTGAGATAAGGCTGAGGTAGATGGCTTGCGGGTCACTGAGTGTAGGAGCACTGTAGAGCTCTGAGGTAGGATCCTTTGTGGATCTGAGGTAGGGTTGTCCTCCCAGCCTGAGTGTAGGGCTTAACAGCCTGAGGTAGGTGTTCTGCTAACCACTGAGTGTAGGCCTTTGTGGCTGAGAAGTGAGTCTTGGAGGAGACTTGGAGATCCTGCGGGATTTGTGGTGTAAGCTCTTAGGAGCAGTTTGGAGGAGTTTGTACCTAGTCCAACAAGTTAGTTGGATAGGTGGGAGGAAAAGTGGATGTACCCAATTGAGGAATCACTATGAATCTCTGTGTGCTTTTTTGTGGTTATTTTTCTTTTCTTATTTATAGGTGTTAAGGACAAGCTCTAGATCACCCTAAGCTGAAAGATAAAAGAAAATAATAAGATATTATAAAGAAAGCAAAAGATAGTCTCAAAGAGACCAATAACCTATTCACCCCCCCCCCCCCCCGCTGTAGGTGATTTAGTTATCCTTGAATTAAAGACTTTCACTATGTTATACGTGTGGTAAGCCGAGTCATATAGCCCGTAATTATTGGAGTGGGATTCTGAAGATAAAGGAAAAGGCAGGAGGCCATGAGCAAAGCGACGAAATGACAGGTACGGTTTAGCTTATAGCTTTTATACCTATGACATGATTAGTTACTGGCTTATGACTTGTGTAAGTAGGCTTTGTTCCACTTTTGGTGGTGGAGAGTACTGTTCGTTGTAGGGCCTCTCGCTCCTTAGCATCATAGGTTTTTGTGTGGTTCGTGTTAGTGCTTCTCGTTGTATCAATTATATGTATACAAACCAAACAGAAACATTATCATTAAAGATCGTAGGTGGTTTGACCTTAGGCATGGACTGACTCTCCAAGCAGCATGCACAGGTTGGATACAACCCTAAGGGGTCACACTAGGGCAAAACACCAAACGTGAGATTAAGTTAGAAATTCTTGAGGTTTCAAAGTTGTTATTAACTCTATTAGAGACTAAGAACCCCAAGCCTGACTTGGCTAGTATTCTTGTGGTGTCGGAATTTGCCGACGTCTTCCGAAAAATTTCCCTGGAGCCCCACCTCAGAGAGAGATCGAGTTCATCATTGAGTTGGTTACTGGTTCCAAGCCAGCGTTGTGGTCTCCTTGCCGCATAGCACCGAGAGAGATAGCGGAGTTGAAGGTGCAGCTTCAAGAATTGATAGAGTAGGGGTTTGTGCATCTACCTTGGAGCACCCCAGTCCTCTTCATGAAGAAGAAGGATGGAAGTCTGCAACTGTGTATCAATTTTTGGGAACTCAATAAGCTAACAGAGAAGAATAAGTGCCCGATTCTGAGAATAGATGCTTTGTTCGATCAGCTAGTTTGATTGACTATGTATTCGAAGCTGGATTTGAAGTCTGGTTACTATCAACTAAGAATTAGAGAAAGTGACATTCCCAAGACGGCATTCAGTACTCGATATGGGCATTACGAGTTCACGGTCATGTCTTTGGGCTGACAAATATGTCATTGGTGTTTATGGACTTGATGAACTGGACATTCAAGGAGTGTTTGGATCGGTTCATGATAGTATTCATCGATGAAATCCTAGTGTACTCCCAATCTGAGGATGATCATACAGAGCACTTGCATATTATTCTGGAGACTTTGAGAAGTAATCAGCTGTACTCAAAGCTCTCTAAGTATGAGTTTTGGCTATCTTCTATAGAGTTCCTTGGACATATTGTCAGTGGTGAGCATATCGCGGTGAATCCGGCAAAGTTTGCTGCTATATTAGAGTGGCATGTGTTGTCTTCTGTGGCAGAAGTCTGGATCTTTCTGGGGCTTGCCAGCTACTACAGGTGCTTTGTAGAGAACTTCTCGCAGATAGCGTTACCTCTCACGACCCTGACGAGGAAGGATCAGAAATTTTTTTGGTCGTCAGCGTGTGTTCAAGCTTTCGAAGAACTAAAAAGTCGGTTGATCTTGGCACCTATTCTATGCTCGTTGTGTGGGACAAAAGTCTTTCAGATCTATAGTGACGCTTTAGGCAGCGATTTAGGCTGTGTTTTGTTACAGCATGAGAGTGTAATATCTTATGGTTCATGTCAACTGAAGGTGCATGAGAGGAATTATCTGGTCCATGATTTAGATTTGGCGACCATGATATTCGCGTTGAAGCTCTGGAGGCACTATTTGTATGGCGTGAAGGTCGACATTTACACTGATCATAAGAGTTTGAAGTACCTGTTGGATTAGGAGGAGTTAAATATACGTCAGCAAAGGTGGATGGAGTTTCTTGGGGACTACACCTTCAAGATACATTATGTTCCTGGCAAAGGTAATGCAGTTGAGAATGCATTAAGTCGCAGAGCTCCCTTGTAGGCCAATTGGTTAATGATGCATGATGAGCATCTCGTTCGAGATTTGGAGGCCTTAGAGATCTCTTGTGTTTATAGGAGGTCGAGTGCTGAAGCATGTTTGAGTTGGATTGAGGTACCGTATGACCTCGCTGATCGGATTCGGTAGGCTTTGGATTTGGATGATGGTATGAAGCGGCTCATGGCTGTGGCTTTGGATGGGCCTAATGCCCAGTTTAAGGTTGATAATGGGTTATTGTGGAAGGACAGTCATTTGTGGGTCCCAAAGTGGGTACAATACGGGAGGTGTTGATGTACGAGGCTCATTACACAAAGTACTCAATCCACACGGGGAGCACAAAGATGTACAAAGACATGAAAAAGCTATTCTGGTGGCCCGGGCTAAAAAAGGATGTAGCACTTTATGTGACTAAGTGTCAAACTTGTGCTTTAATGAAGGCTGAATGCCAGAAGCCCGGAGGATTCTTGAAGTCTTTGCATATACCGGAATGGAAGTTTGACGATATAGCCATGGATTTCATGCACGGTTTGCCAAGATCGCAGAAGGGAAATGATGTTGTTTGGGTGATCGTAGATCGTTTGACGAAAGTGTCGCACTTCATCCCAAATAGGAAGGATGATTCAGTTGATAAGCTAGCAAAGCTGTATGTGGAGAATATTGTTCGTCTACACAATGTGCCTCGTAGTATCATGAGTGACTGGGATGGACGGTTCACGTCTAATGACTGGAGGTTGGTACATCAACTATTGGGGACCAAGCTGAAGTTCAGTACGGCCTTTCATCCGAAAATGGATGGTCAGACCGAGAGAGTCAACGGGATGATAGAGGACATGCTTTGCATGTGTGCCTTGGATTTCGGAAAAAGGTGGGAGGATCACCTATATATGATTGAGTTTGCGTACAATAACAACTACCATGCGAGTATTCAAATGGCGCCCTTCGAGGCTCTTTATGGTAGGAAGTGTCATACTCCGTTGTCATGGTTGGAGACTGGCGAGTCCAAGTTATACAAATGGAAGGACGTCAAAGACACGACTTCTATGGTGCATACAATCCGGGAGCGATTGCTGGTTGCACAAGATAGGCAAGCTAAGAATTATGACGTCAAGCACAAAAACGTCGAATTCTCCATAGACGATTGGGCATACTTGAAGATCAAACCATTCAAGGGTGTGTCGAGGATTCGTCAACTGAAAAAGCTAAGTCCATGATACCTTGGGTCGTTTGAGGTGTCAGAGCACGTTGGTGAAGAAGCTTACTGGTTGAAGCTTTCAACGAAACTGAGTGGTCGACATGACGTATTCCGCATATCGGTGTTGCAGAAGGCGGTGCAATAGCATACGTTAGTGATCGCTGCAGATCAAGTACCAGTGGATAGTGGGTTGACAATGAAGGTCAAACCCATTCGCATTGAGGATGTGGATGTCGAGCGACTTCGTAATAAAGAGATCAGGATGGTCAAGGTCTGGTGGTACAACTGTGGCTGAGAGGAGCTTCCATGGGAGTGGGAGCAAACCATGAAGTCGGAGTTCCCTGAGTTATTTGATTGAGGTACACAGTTAATGTTGATTAAATTCTTTAGTTTCCTGCATGACTTAATTTCGGGACTAAATTCTTTAAGTCTGGGAGATTTGTAACGCCCCAAATTATCTTAAGGCAGGAAATAATGTTCTAGAGGCTATTGCCCAGTGGTAGCTAGGTACCGCGCTACGGCAGCTCCATTGATAGCGTCAACAATGTTGAGAGCAATGAGTCAACTCAACGCTAGACTTATTGCATGGCGGTAGTGTTACCGCGTGGGGGTAGTTAGGGATTTTATCAGGTAGAGCTCTCAGGAAGCTATCGCCTAACGATAGGGTTACTACTGGCGATAGCTAGGTCAATTTAGTTGGCTAGGCTCTCGGGATCCTACCGCGTGGTGGTAGCAGTTATCACACGACAATAACAGCGGGTGTTGTGTCGTAACCGACGACGGCTTTCGTGCGATGATAGTGAATCTGTAATGGCATGGCCACGTGTCAGCATGTGATTGGAGTACTGGGTGGTTACACATGCAACAAGGCGTTACTGCGTGGAGGTAGCTAGTTATCACTCAGCGGTAGCTTTATATATATGCCTGGTTCGGTCGTTTCCTCTTCATTATTCTGGAGTTGGAGAGTTTGGCCTGGTTTTCTGGAGGAGGAGTAGCAGAGCCGGTAGAAGGGAGATCTTGCCATTGTTCGTATTTCGGTTCGCGGATTCGCAAGGCGAGTTCGGATTTGTGGAGGCAAAGACAGAGATGTCATTTTCAACCGTCTGGATTTCTCCCATGGTGCCAAAGCGTACATCAAGGGTAACGATCCTCTTCCTTATACATGTGAAGTCCTTTCTTTTGGCATTAGAGGGTAGACATTCCACAAATACGTGGATGTGGTTCTCCCGATGGGTAGATCCGTATATCCCTGTAGTGTTGCATTTAAATCCGAAATCGAAGTACGGAATAGGCATGTTGTGTGAAGCTCATCCGAATGAGTTGGTTTGGATTGGTGATGTTTGTAAGTTCGTATGTCGGAAAAGACTCTGTGGTAATCGTGTAGATTTTGGAGTCGTGGGATGTGCAGGTGACTGTGTTGAGATTATTGGAGGAAGTCTCCAAGAAAACACCCGAAAAGGGGAAGAAATGATAGTCTTACCCCTACCGCGCGGCAGTAGTGCTACCGTCAGCGATAGCTCCCAGTGACTTATGTTTGGTTGCGAAGCCTGCCTCTGGTAGACCTGTAGTCTATTACTTCTGAAGCCTATCTCAGGGAGACCTGTGGGCTACAATTTTGATGAGTGTGGGCTTAATTTTCTCTGATATAATGTGATGAATTCGTGTGGGCGTAATTTTCCCTGCCAAGACCTTATTTATGTATTTGTATTATATTCCTAATTGTGGTATTGGGCATTCATGTTGTTGGGTTCTATTTATAACCTTTAAATTACTTCCGCCAGAATGCACTCTGTGTTAGAATGCATAATATTGGATCATGGTTTCAATTTAGTAACTCCTTGGTCTGTTTGTAGTATATGGCGTCAGGCCCTGGCCGGACCTTCGGTTATATGCTATGTGACGGATGGGGGTATTACATGAATGACCAGCGCATCACAGAACGGATCCTTGTGATCCGGCATATCCTTCCGGGAGAAGGTAATCTTCTTATCTAGGGGTGGGGTTAGGGACGTGGAGGTGACGCTCCGACAATACATGGTGTGGAGGCTCGCCAGCGCTACAGTAGGACTTCTTCGATCCGGTTCTCACACTTATCCTCTTCTATTCCCGGTAGGACTTCTTCGATCCGCACCTCCTAGCAGTGTTGCTACTGTTAGGCCTGCCCCCTGGCTCCCCTCATTTCCAAGAACTTTGGGCAGGTAGTCGTCGCATGCCCTTCCTCTTGGTGGAAGTCACAGTAGGGCAGCTCCGCTCTACCTCCCGTCCTCCTCCTCTAGACTCTTCTACTCCTCCTCCTTAGGGCTATCTCCATAGCCTGTTATTGATTGGGGAGAGGAGGTTTTTGGCCCTACCTCCAACCTGGAGGATTGAACTGTCCCTGCCCTCCTTGGCAGTTGTCTCCTCCGTAGAAACCTCTCCTCTGGCCCTAATCATGCCAGTCTTGCTGCCTCCAGCCCAGCTAGTTATATGACTCCTTGCATCCCTACCTCTGTTGCTGGTGTTGTTTCTCCCGTAGCAGGGGCTCTACCCTCCTGACCCTTGCCACATCTTATCTCCTTCTCCTCCTCCGCAGCCCACCTAACTAGCTTCTTGGAAAACACTGGGTTTGATGCCTCTCCCTCAACTTCACGCCCTCTCCATCAGCTCTTCAAAATACACCGGAGGCACCCGCTTCAGCTCCATTCTGAAGAACCCATGCTGCAGTCCCAGGCTGAAGTCCACCATGATGGTATGCCCTGGTATCTCCTTCACCTGGAGGACCTCCTACTGGAACCTATCCATGTAGCTTCCCAGCGTCTCATTCACCCACTATTTGATGAGAAATAGGGACTCTGACTCCTTCTTCCTCTTCTTCGAAGAGGAGAACCTCAGCAAGAACCCTCGGCGCGGGTCCTCAAGCAGAAGATGGAGCTGGCGGGCAGTTGATGGAACCAATCCCTCACCTTCTCTTTGAGGGTTATGGCGAAGAGCCTGCACTTGAAGGCATCTGACATCTGCCTGATTGAAACCACATCCTCAAACCACTAGATGTGTTGGACCGGATCCCCCCTTCTAGTGTAGTAGGACATCTTTGGCTCGCATAACCCCTCTGGGACAGGGGCGGATGCGACCAGCTCACTGAAGGGGCTCCCGCCACTTACAGGGCAAGACTGACGATCTCGTGCATCCATCTCTCCAGTGCCCCCCCCCCCCCCCCCCGCACTCGTCAAGACTGGGAACAGGGCTCACCCTGGGAGATCTTGCTTACTGCCCTCCTCTGTTACTTCCTTCCCCCAGTCGCCTGATGGGGGCGTTCTCGCCTCGAGCTGGAACGGCGACCACTGGGACGGCGGGTGTTGAGAACTCGCCGCGAGCGTTGAGTGCAAACATGACGAGGTTTTGCATCTCCTGCCTGAAGTCCTCGAATATCCCGAGGGTAACGAGTAGAGGGGGTGGCGAGTCGGCCCGGTCAGATCCTTGTCCTTTAACTCCAGTCTTTGAACTCACTTGGATTTTTGAGCTAGTCACTCTCCACGCTCACCGCTCCAAAATGTTGAAACCGAGAACCAGCTTCTGTGGAGTTCGAACCCTTGGGGAAGGGGTGACCGCACACTTACTTCTCTTAGTAAGCCTGACTAACTGAAGACTTAGAACTCAAAACTAACCCAAGGCTCTAGCACGGAGGTCTCACCACACACCCGGAAGATCTTAGAGCGCTTCCCCTCCTTAGCCAATGTTGAGCTAAGGGCACCTCAGAAAGCACTAGAAGATCAGAGAATAAGAAAGCGTGCCTTCTGAGGTACCCCGTTGGTCCTATTTATAGATTTATAATCCTGGCCTGCAAATAGCGTAACTTCGTTATTCCAAACGACTATATACAACCCAATTGGGTCTGCCAACTGCCAAACTTTGCTATCCCGGAAGGCTATTTGCAGACCTTTGGGGCATCCAAGTAATTTTGTCTATGGGTCCCACTGGGCGAATGATCCATGAGGGAACCACTCACCTAAAGGAGCGAGTGCTGGGAGAACCATGCACTCGCCTCCAGGGCTCTTTCTGAAGGGTGAGTGCTAGCTTGGGCAACCACTCTCCTGGCTCGGCGAGATGTCCTCCAGTGTGCGTGCTGAGGCGCAAGATCGGTGTGAGTGCGTGAGGAAGATAGCACTCCCCTCAGGGCTTGATCTCTTTTCCCCTGGTCTAGGCGAGTGCATGCTAGCATACCTCACTCGCCAATCTAGTATTTTTGGGCATGAATGTCCTGCAATACACTGAAACTGTTGGGAGGGGCCCACTCAGTGAATACGGGGTTGTACACTGGCAAGTGTAATGCTCAGATACAAACTTAGCTATATCATTTTTCATACATGACCACCAAACAATCTACTTTAAATCTTGATACATCTTTATAGAACCAGGATGGTATGCAATATTTAAACCTTGCTCTGATATCCCCAATAGCAGGGATACAATACCAACCACGATACCTCCAGGTACCTGATTTGTCAAACAAAAAATTCGGTAGTTCTCCTCTTTCAGTTCTACTCCGGAGGTGTTGCAATTCAGGATCATCCTTCTGATGAAATCTTTCAAGTGTTATCCTTGAAGGCTCTCCCACTTCTAAGCTAGATGGCACACTACTATCCTTAACAGTAATGTTCATCAATAAAAACTCCTCACTAAGGACTGCACAGAGAGGTTGAAGACATGCACAGCTTTCCTGCTCAAGGCTTCGACCACTACATTAGCCTTGCCCAAATGGTAAAGGATATCGATCTCATAGTCCGCAACATATTCCATTCATCTACGTTGGTGCAAATTTAGCTATTTTTGGGTGAAGATGTACTTCAAATTCTTATGGTCTGTATAGATTTTGCATGACACTCCATACAAAAGATGTCTCCACAACTTCAAGGCATAGATGATCGCAACAAATTCCAAATCATAAGTAGGGTAATTCCTTTCATGCACCTTTAATTGTCTTGATCCATCCGCGATCATCTTTCCTTCTTGCATCAGAATGCAACCGAGACCAACTCGCGAAGCGTTGACGTAAATGACAAACTCCACACCCTTAGTGGGAAATGCCAAAACTGGGGAAGAACACAACCTCTCCTTCAATTTCTGAAACGTTTCCTCGCAATCGTCACTCCAAATAAAAGTTGTACTTTTCTGTGTAAGTATGGTTAAGGGTGTCGACAACACTGAAAATCCTTGTACGAATCTCTTATAATAACCTTTCAATCCTAAAAAACTCCTTATCTCTTTAGGCATTGTAGGTCTCTTCGAATCCAAATATGTGCTTATCATTGTTGGGTATACTGAAATCCCATCTTTACTTACCATGTGACCCAGGAAAGACACATGAGTCAGCCAAAACTCACACTTACTTAACTTCGTATATAACTTATGCTCCTTCAGTGTGCACAGCACCAGGCGTAGATGCAAGGCATGCTCCTCGGCACTTCTAGAATATACAAGAACATCGTATAAAAATATACCACGAAGTGATCCAAAAAATCCTTGAACACTCTATTCATCATATCCATAAAAGCAGAGGGTGCATTCGTTAACCCAAAAGACATTACCAAGAACTCAAAATGCCCATATCGGGAACGAAAGGTAGTTCATGAAACGTCCTACTTATGAATCCTCAACTGATGGTAGCCCAAAAGCAGGCCAATCTTTGAGAACACGGTACTACCTCGCAACTGGTCAAACAAATCATCGATCTGAGGCAAAAGATATATGTTCTTGATAGTACTTTATTCAGCTCTCTATAATCTATACACAACCTCATAGAACAATCCTTTTTCTTTACACAAGAATTCTTTACCTTAAACTCGCCTATAAAATCGCACACGTAACTAAAATGACTGCCATAAAATCAACAACTACTAGCAAGCAATTAGGCCGGAATCAAACCTGAAATCACTTGGGTTGAAGACGAGCTTCTTCCTTGGTTACCACGTTCAGTTTCCCCTTTCCCACATCCAACTGCTACAGCTGCGGCGATGGCAGAGCTTGAAGGGAAATTGGCTGCATCACGGGCTGGGACTGCGGACATCTAGAATTCATGTGTCCCTTCTGTCCGCACTGATAGCAGGTCTTGTCTTTTAACAAACAACGGGCGACATCATGCCCCTTCCTCTTACAAAATGTATAGGTAAATTCTCTCTTGGGTGCACTCTGAATCGCAAGCACCTGAGGTTGCTTCGAAGCACCCAATCTTTTGAAACACTTCTAGATAGGGTGGCTCGGACGACCACAAAAACTGCATACTTCTGTACCTCCTTTCTTTGGTGTAGGGCCAGAGGCCCAAGAGCCTTCACTATCCTCAATATTTTGCTTTCCTTTCTCGGCAAGAAGCCGCGATTATTGGTATTATCATAGCCTTGACCCTCAACACGGCCTCCACTGCTTCCATAAAACTCTCAGATCGGTGAGCGTTGGCTAACTAATGGATGTCACTTCGAAGACCACTTAGAAAATGCTTAACTTTGCCTTCCTCAGTGGCTACTAATTTTGGAGCAAACCTGCTCAACTTGCTGAACTCTATCTCTGATGGGTAAAATTTGTGATTAATAATATCTCCAAATTCTACTACCTATAGGCAAGAGCACCTATCATTCATAGTATAGGATATTTTAAAATAAAATATCTTGTGTCGTATTCTTTCGGGCCTGTTGACTACTTCTACTCACACAAATTAATATTATTTTGTCAAATATAAAAAAGAGTGGTTTGTAAAAACAAATAAAAAAATTCAATTATGCCAATTGAGAGAAGATTAGCACTTGACCTAGAATTCCTTTGGATTAAAATAAACTTTCATGAAATAATAAAATGCAAGATTCTAATTACTTACTTAAACTGAGGAGGTTCCCAAACTACGAAAGAGCCTCTCGCGAGAATACACTCTCGACTAACCTTAGGTTGATCCATTAAAACCTCTCGGCCAATCAAAACTCTGAAGCTTGCTTTAGGTGGTGGACCCCACTATTGGATTTGACTCTAATTCGTAAGATTTATGTCGTCATCTCTCGAGGAGTGCATGCAACTCCTTTTATCTTAGATTGATCACCTCGTATCCACAACCTCTCGATAAAATCTAAGATACGAATCTAGGATCGAAAACATATTCATGTCATATGAATTTGAAGCAGCTAAATTCAAAGATATATTAAAGTAACTGATGGTTAAAACTCGCGGCGCCCCGGGCCTTATTTATTTGGTGGTTTATTTATTTGGTTCGATTTAATTTGATTTAGGTGGTCGGAGCACGCAGATTTATTATATATAAAAGTTGAAACTGAGTTTTAATGAAAGAAGGCAATTGCACCTATCGCGTATAGTACAGGATATTCCGGTAGGGAATATCGAGGTCGTATTGTTCTTGGGGACGGGTTGATTATTTCTACTCCTCCCTGGAGGGACTATTATTTTACCAAAAATAACTTGTTGGGTTATTGATTAAATAGCGCGGTTATATAAAATAGAAAATAGACTTGAAAAGTCGATGAAGAAATAGCGCATCAGTACCGAAATGAATTTGAACTAAAATAACTTTTAATAACGGGAGATCCTAAATTTCAAATTAATTAAGGCGGCGACTTGGTCGTGGAGGTTCCATAAAAATGAGCTCACCTATCTCTAGGACTATCGCTCACCTGAACATTAAGACTATTCGACCGGGCTCTCGTCCGACGAAGGATTCCTCTTAATTCCTGCATTACGCTAAGAACCCCGCTATTGGGGGGAACCCAATCTAGGACAATTCTGTGCCTCCTCTCTCGAGGGTTAGTACCGAACTCCTTTTACCCAAGGGTGATCGGTTCATACGCAAGGCCTCTCGGCTAACTAGCATATGGACAACATATATAGAGACAACATGTCGATTTGTGGTTCTACGCATCGTATACCTGGGGCAAACCTTAAGTAATTTAATTAAAGAGAAAAGGAGGACCTTTAATTATTAATGTGGTTTTATCTGTCCCAATGCTCTTCGATACTGAGGGCTAAGAGTGATTTACCACTCATCGGAATGAGGACGGCTTATGAAAAGAAAATGCATAATTTAAAATGCTAGTCCTACTCAAACGAGTGGGTGGGAAATGAAAGCAATAAAGAAAGCAGTAAAATGACAAGTCCTGCACAAACGAGTAGGCGGGAAATGAAAGCAGAAAATTGCAAGTCCTACTCAAATGAGCAGGCGGGAAATGAAAGCGATAAAATGACAAGTCCTACTCAAACGAGTAGGAGGGAAATTACAAGTCTTACTCAAACGAGTATGAGGGAAATGAAAGCTGAAAATGTTATCTCATACACGCACACACTCTACTTGAAATAGGAAAGCAATGAAAGCCTAACTCATACACTTACGCACACATACAGAAAAGAGAAAAATGAAGAGATCGGAAAATTAAAATAACTGTATTTCTACCATTAGAATGTGCTAGAAATGCATAAAAAGAAGAAATAAAAATTAAAAGGCAAAAGTTTTGAAAATTAAAAAACAAAAATAAAAGTGTTACAAAAATTAAAACGATTATATATTCATTCTTATAACTTTATAGAAATGCTAAAAAAGGTGGAAATAAAGTTAAAAAGAACAAAAAGTTTTGCAAAAATAAAAAAACTAAGTTTAAAGAAAACAAAACCACTTTAAAACCATTTTTATAAATTCATAAGAATGAACATAAAGAAAGTACTTAAACAAAACAAAAAAGCTAAGGGCAAATGAGAAGAAAAACTGGGACAAAGCTAAGTAACAAAAAAAACTGAAAACATAAAATTACTTTTATTCTCATACACCCACATACACACACATTTTAAAAAGAAAATCAAAAGACAAAAAGATCACTTAAGGAGGGGCACTCAGATGCATTCCAATACGATATACGGAGAGAAAATCTACAAATTTTATTAAGTTAAAAAGGAGTTACAAAGAAAGCTAAAATAAAAACTAAAGAGAGGGAGAGAAAATTCCCCTTACATAGCATGGAAAGCGCCTAATCAGCCCCTACCTTAAGCAAAATGGTTCAAAAAATAGAACATTGGTCCTTACAGCAAACTTCTATTTATACCAAAAATTTTGAGATTACACGCCCTGGTCACGGGCGTGTAGCATGTCGGTACTGGCATGCAGGCGAAGCCAAAAATTCGGCGAGCTGGCATTGTTCTGTAAAATTGAGGCAGTCACGGGCATGTTACTGAATTGACACAGGCGTGTCCGCGAAGGTTTAACTAGGGAAGGCGTCAAGTCCTTGCCTCGTTGGCGACGTCTTGTCTAGAACAGCAGGGGTGGTCACGGGCATGCCCAAATCGAAACGGGCGTGTCTTGGGCATTGAGTGTCGACTTGTAGGAGACTTTGAGTGTTGACTGGAGTTGAGTGTTGACTGGCATTGAGTCGAGTTCGACGAACGTCGATCGTCGAGTGTTGAGTCAAGTTCGACGAACGTCGAGTCAGCTGGCGTGACACGGGTATGTCGGACTGAACACGGGCGTGTCAGACGGGACACGGGCGTGACTTGACTTTGGCATTGCAGGCGACAACTTTCTACTAGAATCAAAGTGACACGCCTAGGTCACGGGCGTGACATGGAGTTCACGGGTGTGTACTTTGGTTTTTTCAATTTTTTCTATAAAATTTCAGAACACAAAAATAAGGTTCAGTTAGAAGATTATATACAAAAAAGAAACGCTTTATTAAAGAAAAATAACTAAAAACAAACGAAATAAACTAAAATGACCTAAATAAAGTATGTAAAAATAAGAATATTTACAACTCATCAGTAAGCAAAGTAGAGAGCTTGAGAAAAATAAATAAAATTTATTTCATTACAAAGTTCATAATGATCAAGTGATAAAAGATGTTTAGCTACTTAACATGATAAAGTAATTAAACAAAAAATGGTAGAGAGAGACAGGATTAATAAAGAAAATAGAACTTGAATTAAAAACTACTAAAGATAAAGATTACACTATGAAAAGAAAATTGTAGAAAAGAAATACAAAAATACTGAAAATAAACTTCAAAATCTAATTCAAATCTTCCTAGATCTGACTGAAACTGATTCTTGGCATTGACTGGAATTTATAGTGAACTTTGCTGGTGAGTCATGCCTAGGTCACGCTTTTGACCTAAGGCATGTAAAGCACGGAACCGATGTCTTGAAAGCCTGAGAATCTTTGGGAAAACTGCCAAAATCTGTTAAATTGCAGGTCACGCCCCTAGGTCATGCCCGTGACCTAGGGTGTGTCATGATTGTTGCTGAAAACAGAGGGAACAAGAAATGGCGGGAGTTAATCTGGCGGTTACAAAAGAGGTCACACCTCTAGGTCACGGCCATGTCCTAGGGCATGTAAGCTGGAACAACTTGCGGTAGAAACTATCTTCTTGATGGCTGAGTCATGCCCCTGAGCTGGCTGTCACGCCTTTGAGTCATGCCCATGACCTGAAGGTCCTGCCCATGATCTAGGGCATGTTACTTTAATCTGATGTGGAATGGCATCTGGAGTTCTTGGGAGAAGTCACGCCCATGTCCAGTGTCACGCCTCATGTCACGCCCGTGACTTGGGGTGTGTATGTTGAACTGACGTAGAAATTGCTCTGGAAGAAGGCACGGCCCGTGACATAGGTCACGCCCCCTTGTCACACCCGTGACCTATAGGTCATGCCCGTGACTTGGGCGTGTACTCATGATTTTTCCAGTTTTTCTTAGATTCTTCTCTCGATCAGTCATGTTAGCTTCAAAATGTTAATTGCAACCCAGATTAACCTGAAATTAGAAAAGAAATAAATTAGAAACATAATTAATAAAATATAACTATGAAATAATTAATTATTAAATAAAACTATATAAAAATAAAGATAAAATTAGAGTTATCAATCTCATACTCACCAACCATGAGTTGTCACTACTTCAGATGCAGAAAATTGTTCATCAACTTATCATGTTCCACCATCGGCAAGAACTTCTTCAATAGCATTCCCTTAGACCTTTCCCACATGCATCCATCTACATGATTTTCTTTTTCTCTGATCCGCCAGCCTTTAGCGAGGCCCTTCAATTGATAAGCAGTGACCATAACCTTTTGTTCCTCAGAAATTCCCGAATAGGAAAACATCTCCTCAATAGCAATGATCTAGTCATCTAATGCCATAAAGCCATCCCTCCCATCATAAGTTGAAGGTCCTAAATGTTGGAAATGCGAGATTTAATTCATCTCTGGCGGCAATAGAACAGGATGAACTAAGGGGGCAGGAGGGTCGAGCATAGACTGATTCACCTTAGGGGGTTGCGCACCAGGTTGCTGCCCTAAGGTGGTAGTCAACAATGCCTGCATCTGCACTTACATCGCAACCATCTGTCTCGACAAAGTCTCGTTGCCCAGACACAACTCCTCCATCATCGCTTTACTATGCGCTCTCGAAGACTCACCCTCGAACTGGGGAGCCGATCTTAGCATATGACGCTTCAGACCCATCTTCTATAAATACGAACGATCGTCTCATCAAGACTTAGCTAAACACCAGAATTACTCAACTTAAAACAGACTGAAAATACACAAACATTTGCTCTTGCTATTACTGTCCTCTATGATTTTTATGAATGATGTTATGCTTTAACTCAGGATAATACACTGCCATCTCTCATCTCCTATGCATATAACATGAATGCATGATCACTTAAATTTTCTTTTCAAATCATGTGTGTACGAGTGTCATCATGTAGATCTTAACTTGGCACGTGATGCTTATGCTATGTTATGTGGTGCATGTTGTGTTATGCATTCTAATAAAAGCCTTAATGCATGTTATGAGCGGCATACACGTGAAATATTATGCATCTCATACTACATAATATCGCATGTAATGAAAGATAAAATCTAAAGAGCATCTAGGTGATGATTGTTAAGTCGCCCATTTTAACTTAACATTCACTTGTTATCATGCCTATGAGAATCCATATACAAACGCATATTATGTATCTCATACTACATAATATGCCTCGTATATTTTTGTCATGCTTATGAGTGTAGTGTTCATGATTCAGCCAAAAAATATTGATACACATCGGTGTGTGTATGCGATGAAATGAAATAACCCAAGACCTAAACTAAAAGGAAATAGTTGTTCGGCTAAACTGCCAAACAAACCAAACCAACCCTCTGATACCAACTATCACAACCCGCATTTTCTCGAAGTTTAAAGTATTGTCTGAAAGTCTTGTTTTCAAAGCTAGCTAAACACCTAGAGGGGGGTAAATAGGTTTTTATCTCTATTTAAATTCTCTAACTTGTTATCAGACTTCTATGTTTGGTGATTAGGTTAGTTTTTAGCAATCCAGAGCAATCACAGATGACACAGCAATTTTATAGTGGTTCCCCAATCTTGGGTATCTACTGTTCCTATGCGCCTATCTAACAGTGTGTTAGATTCGGCTCTCCCTCCAGAACTCAGCTACTTAATAATTTACAGCATAGATCCTGCAAGACCTCATAGGTCACACAGACCTAACACTTAGGCACTAAGCCAAACCCAGGTCACAAAGACCTTTCACCCGACACTAAGCCAAATACAGGTTACAAAGACCTTAGAATTTATAATACAGGATTACAACTTCAGACTCACAAAGAATCTTTACAGAAGAAATAGATGGTGAATTGATTCGACACCAGAGCAAGAACTCTGTATCTTCTTCTTCCTGGACTGAGCAGATATCAGTGCAAGCTTTTATTGTTGAAGACAATGTAATTTGTAGTTGAATCTTTCTTCAAACAGCTTTCTTTTCTCTGCAGAGCTTCTTTATCTGCTTCTTCAGAATAGCTTCTGAACCTGCTATTGCAGATGGTGATTGCTTCAGCTATCTCTTTCCTCAGCTAGGTTCTCTATGCAGAACAGCTTCTTCAGGCTCGATGAAAATGGCGAGGAAGAAGATGAAGTTCGGCCGTACTTTCGTTTTTAGAAAACCTAGACAAGGATTTGACTAATTTGCTCTTGACGATTTTCTTCTTTTTATTCTCTGAAGGCCAATTGAGTAGTGGGCCCCACCACCAGGATTGATGGCTGAGATTTAGCCATTCAGCACATATTTTCCATTAATTCTTGAATCAACGACTCTTTGTTGAGTGTGGGCCCCAACACTTAATGATGAAAACATTTCTTGGAAAGTGCAGAAGATGATAACATTTGGCCACCAACGTCTCTGGCAGCATTTCCACAACATTTGAATTTTGGTTGACTTTTTGAATTTGTTGACGTCAGCATGACTTAGCATCTCTAGACTTAGATAAAATTCAAGCATTAAAACCAAAGGCGATGAGTGAGTAAGCATCACTCAATGCCACAACACTTAGACAAAATTTTATCTATCTAGGCGCTGAGCTCGATGAACACTGAGCTCCGTTCGACGACCGGCAAGCTCAGTTCGACGAATTTTAGACTCAGTTCAACGAAAGCTAAAACTTAGTTTGACGAAAGAGTAAGTTCAGTTCGACGAACTCCAGACTCAGTTCGACGAAAGCAAAGCTCAATTCGACGAAGCTGAGCTCGACGAAAGCAAGTTATCCACGCATTTGGACTTGACCAAATTTTCTGCGTCAAGGCATTGAGAGCGTTGAGAGTGTCTAGAGTGTTGAGAGAGCTTGCCTCACTCAACGCCATTTACCTTATCCAAATTTTCTGAGCCTTGGCATTGAGAGAGTAAGCTCCACTCAATGCCAAACAACTTAACATAATTTTTATGTTATCTGGTGTTGAGTGAGTAAGCTACACTCAACGCATGTAGACTTAGTGAAAATTTTTCCAAACTTTTTTATGGAGTTGACTGGCACAGCAACACTCAATGATAAAAGTTGTATGGCATTGAGTGAGTAGACCACACTCAACGCTTGTGGACTTGGCCATATTTTCAACCAATTTCTCTAGGCTTTGACTGACTCAGCCTGACTCACAGCCTTTTTATTATATGGTATTGAGTGAGTAGACTACACTCAATGCTTTTGTACTTAGCCAAATTTTTGGCTATCTAACAGTTAGGCTGAGATAGACTCAATGCTATTTGATATATGGAGTTGAGTGAGCTGCCCTCACTCAACGTCTGTGGACTTGGGCAAATTTCTAGCAAAAAATGAATCCTTACCTCGGGTGTTGAGTGAGCTTGCTCCACTCAATGCCTGTGGACTTAGTCGATTTTTGTAATGTCCAGCGACCACTTATTGTGTCCACTTGTCCAATTAATGTGATATGGACTAACCTGCACTCAAGACCTCAAATGCACATCAAATTCAGTTGATGTGTGTGACATTGACCTGTTTGACTTCTCACAAATCAGGGACATTGGGAACAACAGACCCAACAATCTCCCCCTATTTGAAGAAGTCAAAACCCTTATCAAAATTGTTTTCTTTCCTTGGTCAATGATACACACAACCTATACAGTAAAATAAATATTGAAATTCTGATATGTTATAAGAAAGTGTACCTCATTTCCTGCCTGTATGGTGAGCATCACCTACTCCCCCTATTTTGCTGCAAGGTGTTTGTCCTTACTTGAGTGTCACATATCCTTCTTTGGATGACTGGATATGTCCTTCTTCTTTCCCTTTGTCATCTCTCCCCTTTCTATGTCTCCCCATTGCTGAGACCTTATCTCTTCTTCTCCCCCTTACTGAGACCTTATCTCTTCTCTCCCCCTTTTTGACTTCTACAGAATAGGCAGATAGGGGTTGTCCCTTCTAGAATAATTTACTCCCCCTCAGTAGAAACATATGTGAGCTGATACCACTGGGGAGTCTTTATCTCCAGCAAGATTAACATTACCTACACCACAAAAAGAAATGCAAAAAGGAGTGCCTAAAGCTAGGCTAAGTTCAACATACACAGCTCAAATTTGACGGTGTTGAACTTTGCTTCATCTAATGGCTTAGTGAAGATATCAGCCACTTGCTTATCTGTGGGGACAAACTCAAGACTGATGTCTTCCTTCTCCACATGCTCCCTAATAAAATGATATCTAATTTCTATGTGTTTAGTCCTGCTATGTGAGACAGGATTCCTAGCAATCAAAATAGCACTTGTAGAATCGCAGTAGAGAGGAGTTCTACTTACCTGAAGGTTATAGTCCTGGAGCTGATGTTGGATCCATAGCAGCTGAGCAAGCAGCTGCCTGCTGATATATACTCTAACTCAGCAGTGGATATAGCCACACTAGTTTGCTTCTTACTGCTCCAAGAAACGATCCTTCTTCCTAAGAACTAACAGGTTCCAGTAGTGTTTTTCCTGTCTTCTTTGCAACCTGCAAAATCTGCATCTGAAAATCTTGTTAGATCAAAATCCCTATTTCTAGGGTACCATAGGCCAAGATCTAGTGTGTCCTTAAGATACCTCAAGATTCTCTTTGCAGTAGAGTAATGAGATTCTTTAGGGCAGGCCTGATACCTAGCACAGACACATGTAGCATACCTGATGTCAGACCTACTTGCAGTCAGGTATAGAATGGAGTCAATTATTCCTCTATACAAAGACTCATCAACAGGTTTCCTTGATTCATCTTTTCCTATTGGCGTACTTGACCCCATGGGAGTTCTCATGGTGGAGGCATTCTCCATACCATTTTTTTGATTAGCTCCCTGGTGAACTTGGACTGGGATATGGACAAGCCATCATCAGTCTGTCTTACTTGAAGTCCGAAGGAGAACTTAAGCTCACCCATGCTGCTTATTTCAAACTTCCCTTGCATAAGTTTAGCAAACTTCCTGCAAAGTTTATCATTAGTAGATCCAAATATAATGTCATTGACATATATCTGGACTAGGATAAGCTTGCCCTTTGACTCCCTTAAGAATAGAGTCTTGTCAATCTTCTCCCTTGAGAATTTGTTCTTAATGAGGAAGCTTGACAAGGTTTCATACCAAGCCCTAGGGGCTTGCTTTAGCCCATATAGAGCTTTCCTAAGCTTATATATATAATTAGGAAAGTTAGGATCTACAAAACCTGGTGGCTGATCCACATATACTTCCTCCTTTAGGTCCCCATTCAGGAATGCTGACTTGACATCCATCTAGTAGACTCTGAATCCCTGATAGGCAGCAAATGCAAGGAATATCCTTATTACTCCAAACTGGCTACTAGGTAAAGGTCTGGTCAAATTATATGCCCTCTTCTTGTCTGTAGCCTTTAGCCACCAATCTAGTCTTATTCTTAACAATAATGCCATCTTGATCCAACTTGTTCATGTAGATCCACTTGGTCCCTATGACATTTTGTCCTTGTGGTATGGGAACCAACTTCCAGACCTTACATCTCTTAAATTGGTCCAGTTCTTCTTGCATTGCTCTAATATAGAATAGGTCCTTGATTACTTCTTCAAACTCTTGGGCTTTTCTAAAGATAGAAAGTTTGAGTATAGAGTTGTATCCATGCTCCTACTTCTGGTTTGGACTCCATGATTTGCATTTCCAATGATTTGGTGTGCTGGATGGTCCCTTAGATGCCTGGTAGCCGGAGGCAATCTAACTATAGCTTGCTGATCTTCAGGGTTTTCAGCTAGCTGGTCTTCAATTTCTTCAGGTATATTTTCCCCTTCTCTTAGAATAGGCAGTCCATCATCATTATCTTGGACTGTGGGGGTATCTTCCTTGATGGTCAGCTTGTCCATCATCTGCTCTGTACCTGCAATATTATGAGAGGAGGAGCTTGGCAGCTCAAAGTTAACCATATTGGATTCATCAAAAATAATATGCATTGACTCTTTTACTACTTGTCTAGTTAAGTTGTAGATTCTATATGTCTTACTATGAGTGTTGTACCCAACAAAGATCCCTTCATGGGACCTGGCAGCAAATTTAGGTAAATGGACTTTTTCATTGTTGAGCATATAGCACTTGCAACCAAAGATCCTGAAATAGCTCAGGTTTGATTTTCTACCCTTCAAGATCTCATAGGGAGTCTTCTTGTGCCTCTTGGTGATAGAAGCCCTATTAAGAACATAGCATGCAGTGTTAACTACCTTAGCCCAGAAGTATTCTAGGAGGGATGAGTCACTTAATAAGGTTCTACTAGCCTCTATGAGAGTCCTATTTTCCTCTCAGCAATTCCATTTTGTTGGAGTGTTCTAGGAGAGGAAAATTCTAGATTAATCTCATGCTCTTCACAAAACCTTATCATGCACTTAGATTGGAACTCAGTCCCATGGTCACTTCTGATTTTGGCCACAGTGCTGTTGAATTCATTCTGAATTTGCTTGACAAAATATCTGAAAGATATTAGGGGTTTCAGATTTCTTCCTTAGAAAGAACACCCAGGAAAATCTGGAAAAGTTATCATCAACCACAAGGGTGTAGACTTTCCTACCTAGACTTTGAATTGGCATAGAACCAAACAGATCCATATGCAAGAGGTATAAGCACATCACTGAGTATTTGGTGTCAATGCTCTTGAAGGAGGTCTTAGTCTATTTGCCCTTTTGGTATGCAGAGCAGATACCCTCCTTAGTTCATATAGACTTAGGCATATTCCTAACAAGCTCATTGCTGATCAGCTTGTCTATGGTCCTATAATTTAGACGGGCTAGCCTCGTGTGCCACTAGACACAGGAAAAGGCTTTCTCATCTGCAACTAGGCATATAGGTGAGTCTTTGCTAGAGCATAGGAAATCTAAACAGTAAATATTTCCACTCCTAGTGCCTGTTAAGATGACCTCTTGGTCACTTAACCTCCTAATTTGGCACTCATCTTTGTGGAATACTATGTCATAGCCAAGATCATAGAGTTGGCTAATGCTTATCAGGTTGTGTTGCAACCCTTCCACATAGGCTACTCTAGTGATAGTGACTATGTCATTAGAGATCTTACCATAACCTCTAGTCACCCCTTTTTCTGACCCACCAAAGATAACCTTTGGTCCATTCTTTACTGCAGCATAATCTTTCAGCATGCTCCTTATTCCAGTCATATGCCTGGAACATCCACTCTCCAAGTACAATATAGGGGCATGGGTACTTGTACTAACCTGCAAGACACAAATCAGTTAATCTTAGGACCCCAATTTTTATTGAGTTCTTGGTGCATGTTAGACTGAAAATAATTCTGCCTGCCTGCAGATTTTCTGACAGGCAAGCTAACATTGGCTCTCTGCACACTATGATTGTGCCATCAATTAACAACAAAGTGGCCTACCTTGTCACAGTACCAACACTCATGGATGTTGTATCTTCTTATCAGAGTAGGTCTAGTGGTTGTATTAACAATAGCTCTCAGTCTAGAAGGGGCAACAGCAGTCCTGTTCTTAGGTTTCCTAGCCCTAGTCTGACATGTGGTGGGTCTGGCAGTAGAAGTGCTTTTGATATCTTGAGCCCTTCTTGCAGCTACTTTCTTTTCAGAAAGCATACTCTTGATGGCCTCAGATATGCCCAGTGTAGGATCAAGCGCATACCCAATTGTTCCAAAAGCCCAGAATGTTGGAAAGGGTGCTACTTAATTTCTTAAATAAGTAGCAGAGCTCCACGGATCAAGTGAAGGAATGTCGAACCCAACAATACCTCCCCCCCCCCCCCGGCGTCCAGCATAACATGTCGGCTCAGAGGTGGGGTTACCATATGGCCCACAATTGTAACGCCCCCGATTTTTCGATGATTTTATTTGAATGGGCAACATTGTATTTGTGACGTCGTGGCGTTACTTTTAATGTCGAGTTGACAGCGCAATGCTATTGAGTCATTTTCGCGTCTGTGTGGTCGAGTCGGCCGAATTCTTATTGTAATGGG
The DNA here is from genome assembly GCA_039583875.1 of Platanthera guangdongensis. NCBI lineage: Eukaryota > Viridiplantae > Streptophyta > Magnoliopsida > Asparagales > Orchidaceae > Platanthera > Platanthera guangdongensis. Next base: position 182,508,066 of record CM077158.1, read on the forward strand.
AAAATTTTGCATCTGGAATTTAAGTTAAGTAGTTTTGGACTTGCTCGTCAAGTTTTGTCGCAATCCGGGCATTTTTGGAGTCTCGGCGGGCGATTGAAGTTTTGGATTATTTATGTTAGCAGTATACTTTGAAGATCAATATCTCGGGAATGGCTCGGCGGATTTTAGTTTTGACTTCGCCGTTGTGTTCGTAGCGTCAGTGTTCATCTACGGTGCGAGTTTCATTCAATTCGGCGCGCGTTTGGGCCTCCGTTTTGAACTTGTGTTTTCTAATTCAAAATATATAAATATGATTATTTTAATATTATAGTACTATTCAAAAATGTCCTTTACTATTCATTCATATAGTTTGATCAAAAGGGTATATTTGCAAAAGAATTGTTTTTCCTGCAATTATACTCGAGTGATTTCTATATGATCTCGTGTAGGTCATTCTGCTACTCGAGTAGGTCATTCTGCAACTCGAGTAGGTCAATTCTGCACTCAAGTAGTCATTCTACTACTTGAGCAGGTCAATTCTGCTACTCGAGTAGGTCATTCTGCAACTCGAGTAGGTCAATTCTGCTACTCGTGTAGGTCATTCTGCTACTCGAGTAGGTCATTCTGCAAATCGAGTAGGTCAATTGTTATTTACGTTCGGATGCCTTTTTGAGTGTAAAAACGATGTCGTACGGAAAAATGTTAACATAAAATTTGTTCGTATCGACGAGATCTACAACTTTTGTGTTGGACAATTTTCTATTCGAAGTCATCTTCAATCTCTATATTCGATTTTCCCTAAACTGCTCATAGATAGCCCGTTCAACTGATCCACTCGAGTTCTATGCCTTCAATCTCGAGTAGACCTGATCTACTCGAGTTCTATGCCTTTTATCTCGAGTCCCTATGACTATATCGAGTTCCCCAAGCCTCCAAATTGAGTCTCCATCTCAAGTAAGCCCCTCCAACTCGAGTAAACCACTCCATCTCGAGTATACAAATTTCCTCTCGAGTAGTCTGTATAGTCTGATTTTGGGCACCGTTTTGAGGGTCAAAACAGTATCGTACGAAACAATGGTCAACATGAAATTTGTTCGTATCGACGAGATCTACAACTTTCATGGTGGACATGTTTCGATTTGGAGTCATCCTAGATTTCTATTTTGGGTTCCCGCAAAACCGCTCGAAATAACCCGTTTTTGACAAAACTTTTTATAAATATTATATATATATATATATATATATATATATATATATATATATATATATATATATATATATATATATATATATATATATATATATATATATATCTTAGACTTAGGTTTTAGAACTGAACTTCATCTTCCCCGTTATTTTTTCTCCTAAACCAGAGCAGCGAGAGAGAGAGTTTCTTTTTCGTGAACCTTCTGGTGGCCGCCGACGGTGCTCCGGTGCTCGAAATCTTCATCCGAACGTAGATCTGGAAAGCTCTCGCTGAGAGCTACGCCATCGTGATAATGTCTTCCCCGTTTCTTGAGATTTATCGTTAGGGTTTTTCGGCCCTAACCTCTTTTTCGGCCGTTCTTGTTCAGATTTCGATTCCTCCAACATCCTTTTGCACCGATCTACGACGTGGAGTGATTCGGAGGACTTTTCCGGTAAAACCAAGGCAAGTGGTGGTTTCCCCTCGTTTCCCCTTGTCCGATTTGATGGTAACTGCTATGTTTTCATGTTCTTTAAAATTTTCTGCACTTGTTCTTCCAAATAATTGTTATGATTAACCGTTTCAATGATCACATGATATTGTAATGTTTTGTTATGGTGAACTCAATTTTTTTGTCCGGATATGTTTGATCATTCTTGATGTGTCTTATTGATGGTTTAAACGCCTTATTTATTGTTATTGAACATATTAGAGTTTAATTAGGTTTGTAAATCATTCCTAAGGGTTGATCAACCATGTCTTGTATCTAGTAATGTCAAGTAGAATCTGGCGAGCCAAATCTCGAGATATGTGATGTTTTCTTGGTGGTTTTCTTGATTGCGGGAGTTAGTGGACGATTCCACCTCCGCAGTGTTTGTTTCCTTCATTAGTGCCCTGTGGAAGTCTACCTGGTTTTTGGGTGTCTGCAGTGTATGGAGGAGAGTATGAGACTCCCTCGCTGTTAGACGGATTTTATATTCCTGTGGGTGTGCCCAAGAGTGACCACATTGCCCGTATTTTTGGTTGGTGTGTCCACGAGTGATCACCTCGCCCGTGTTTTTGGGTAGAGACGACCTCATGTGCCTAATAAAGATTTTGTATTTCTTCCTTACGAATTATTCATGTTGTCACCTTATAGCCTCGTGCGTCTGGTGTACTATTGTTGTACGTGCCGAATCACGTAAGAGTTCTTTTTCCCGATGATGACTTGTTCCTCTTTTTGTGCTTTATTTCAGTATTGTTGGTCTTGGGTTGGTACCCCTTTGATCTTTGTTTATTTTGGCTTATTAATTCTCTGTCACCATTTATACCTTCTTGCTGAGGTGTTTTGTCTTTATAATGCCTCAGGTTCAGAGCAGTAGCAGATAGCAGAGCTAGTTTTGGAGTTTCTGGGCGGCAGTGTTGGTCGTGGTTGTTACCTCATCTCAGCGAGGTAGTTTGTGGTTTTTTTGGTAACTAGTTCAGACTTACTTTTCTGTCTGTGGGTTCGTGTCAGTCTGTTGGCGCCCACAGAATTGTTACTTTTAGATACTTGCTACCTGCTTATTTCTCTATATGTGGATGTGGATTACTTGCTCTCTGGGAGGATTTATGCTAGGAATGCATGTTAGGTATTTTAAGAATAAAATCTATTACTATTACTTCATGCACTGCATAATTTTAAAAAAAACTAACTTGTTATACTTAGCGACCTTAAAAGCTATCCTTACTACTATTATAAATTTAGAGTCTTGCATAGCATGGGTTGTCCTTTGGGGACGTTTATACTCATGTAGGATGTTGGAGTCAATCTAAATAAGTACTTTTCCGCAGTGTATAATTATATTTTAATTCCTGGACTAAATAAGCCATTAAGCCGAGGGATATAGCTAACTACTGCAATTAAACTGATTTTTTCATTAAAATAACTTAAAGAATCTTTCTTCATGATTAAGTAGGTGTTTGCCTGAGCGTCCGCGGTTATCCCCTGCTGACGTGGCATCATGACGCGCATTTTCCCTTACTCTGATAAGTTATTTTATGCGGTGAAAATACGGGTTGTGACAGTTGGTATCAGAGCCAGGTTGCTTGACAATTGGTCGGGCAACCTTCTCTTATTAGTATTAGTTGTTTAGTGACATTTCATGCACACATCGATGTGTCATCAGTACATCTTAGCCGAAGCATAGTCACTACACTCATAGCATGATAAGAAGTATATGGGGCATATTATGTAGTGTGGGATGCATAATATGTGTTTGTATATGGATCTACCATAGGTGGTAACATGTGACGGTTATGTAGTATGAGATGCATAACCACCATCACATGGGTGCCCATTAGCACATTTTCTTTTCTCATTGCATGCGATGTTATGTAGTATGAGATGCATAACATTTCATGTGTACGCCGCTCATAACATGCATTAGGGCCTTTAAAGAATGCATAGTACTACATACATTGCATATCATCGCATAAGCACGCATGCTAAGTTAAGGTTTACATGATGACACATGTACACACATGATTTTAAATAAGAATAAAGAATCTATGCATTCATGTCATAGGCACAAGAGTCAATAGGATGAGAGGATATCATCCTAAGTAGGACATAGCATCATTATAAAATCCCAGAGCAAGTTGCAACATAAGCAAGTGTCTTTTAAGTATGGTCTGAACTAGTCGTGTTGCCTTGTTGTAAGCTAGGGCTGATATCGAGTCGAGTTCGAGCGATTTTGGCTCGGCTCGAAATCGAAATTTTCGACTTGAACTCGGCTCGAAATCGACTCGAAATCGAAAATGATTTCGAGTCGAGTCGGCTCGACTCGAAATGACTCGATTCCGAGTCGGCTCGAAATCGAATCGAGTCGGCTCGAAATCGAATCGGATCAGCTCGAAACCAAATCAAATCGGCTCGAAATTGAGCAATTTTTCGTTTTATTTCTAATTTTCTCAAAATTAAATTGGGAAAACTATAAATTTAGCAAATGAAACACTTGACATCTTCATTTTTTTATTTAGATTTAAATTTTGTTATTTTTAATCTTAAAATAAGAATATATTAATAAATACATAATTTTTCTATTTAATTCGAGTTGATTCGAATCATATTTCGAGCGATTCAGGGCTGGCTCGAAATCGACTCGAAATCAGATTCGAGTCAAATTGAATCGACTCAAATTGGGTCGAATCAATTTTAACCAATTTCGATTCGGCTCAATTTTCGAACGATTTTCGAGCGACTTTCGAGTTTCGAATAATATGCTCAGCCCTATTGTAAGCTAGGATTTTGATGAGTTGTCTGTTTGCTTTTTAGAAATGCCACCAAAGCATCCTGCAACGAGGTCGACTCCCCAATCGGAGGGTGAGTCATCAGGTGCGCAAAGTGATGCGATTTTTGAGGGTCTGCGTTAGAGCAATGAGGCTCTGTCGAGACAGTTGGTTGTGATGCAATCGCAAATTGAGTCTTTGTTGTCTGCCGCTCCCACGCAGCAACCTTTAGTGCAAGAGCCTGCCTTGGGCCAAGCCGTGCCTGATACCCCTGCTCCTCTGGTGCCCCTGATGACGATACCACTAGAAATGAATTTCATATCGCACTTCCAGCGGTTGGGCCCTCCCACCTACGATGGGAGTGCTAACTTTATGGTTTTAGATGATTGGATCATCTCCATCGAGGAGATGTTTTCGTATTCTGGTATTCTAGAAGCCCAGAAGGTGATGATTGCGGCCTATCAGTTAAAAGGCCTGGCAAAGAGTTGGTGGATTCGGGAAAGAGAGAGTCTGAAGGAAGGTTGTTCTTGGGAATCTTTTAAGAAGATGCTGCTGAAGAAGTTTTTACCCTCGGTCGAGCAGGACCGCCTGATGAATAACTTCCTGTATTTGAAGTAGAGACAGCTCACCGTGAGCGAGTACGAGATTGAGTTTAGCAAACTGAGTAGGTTTGCTCCTGATTTGGTAGCTTCTGAGGAGGGTAGAGTGAAATTTTTCTTGGGAGTATTAAGAAGCGATGTCCAGCAGTTGACATGTGCTTACCGAGCTAAAAGTTACGCTGAAGCAGTGGAAGCCGCTTTGAAAGTGGAGGTGATTGAAAACGCTAAGAACTGTGGTGTTGCGGCGAGGAAAGAGAAAAGGAAAGGTGTTGAGGATGGTAGCTCCAGGGCATCTGGCCCTTCTTCGAAAAAGAAAAGTAAGGAAGTGTGTAGCTTCTGTGGTCGTCCTGGCCACCCTTACGAAAGGTGTTTCAAGAGTACTGCCACCCTGAAGTAGCAGCAGGTGCACGCCATTCAAGGTGCACCCAAGGGAGAGCTAGTGTGCTCGTTCTGTGCAAGAAAGGTTCATGATGTGAGTCGTTCATGGATGAAGGTAAGGACATGCTTCCAGTACGGGCAGAAGGGACACCAGAAGTCTTCGTGCCCCCAGGCTCAGTCCCCACTGCAGCCTACCCCACTTCGAGCTCTGTTGCCGCCACCAAACCTGGATAAAGGAAAAGGAAAGCTAAATGTGATGACCAGCGAGGAAGCTCAAACCTCTACGCAAGTGATATCAGGTTAGCCCCAGTTTAATTTATCCTTATTATTTATCGTTGTTGCCCTAGTTATCGTTCGTTTAGTAATGTATGGTACGGTTTTAGGGGAGTTTAAGGTGCGGAATAGTTGGGCTCGCGTTCTTTTCGATTCGGGTGCCACCCATTCCTTTGTAACCCGGAGATTTGTTGATAAACATCACCTAAATGTGGATCAATTAGGAGACTCCTTCAACGTCAAGCTTCCCTCCGATGATTCGGTGATATCTAGGCAAGGAGTTCCGAGATGCCCTATTTATCTTGGCAATTTTCTGGCCTTTATGGATCTGATGATTTTAGATCTGGCTGATTTCGACGTGATTTTGGGCATGGACTGGCTGTCCAAGTATGATGTGGTCATCCAATGCAAGGCTAAGCGACTGGATTTCAGGATGGACGACGGCCAACCTATGAGCGTCTATGGATTTCAGTACAGAGTTTCCCATGTCATTTTTACGGTACATGCTTGTCGTGCTATAGAGTCTGGTTGCGATTCATTTTTAGTTTCTATTTCTGCTCTGGAAACAGCTTTTGTTACACCACATCTTGAGGATGTCTCGGTGGTGCGAGAGTTTCCAGATGTCTTTCCTGATAGTCTTCCAGGACATCCTCCTGAAAGGGAGATAGAGTTTGTGATAGACCTCGAGCCAGGTACTCGTCCTATTGCCAAAGCATCGTACCGTATGGCTCCGCGTGAGTTGGATGAGTTGCGTACTCAGCTCGATGAGTTGCTGAGTTGTGGTTTTATTAGACGAAGTTCTTCTCCATGGGGTGCTCTTGTTTTGTTCGTCAAGAATAAAGATGGATCGATGAGGCTTTGCATCGATTATAGGGAATTGAACAAGGTAACCATTAATAATAGATATCCCCTGCCAAGGATTTCTGATCTGTTCGATCAGTTGCGTGGTAGCTCAGTATTTTCAAAGATCGATCTTCGCTCAGGCTGCCACCAGTTGAGGATTCATGAGGCAGATATTCCCCGAACCGCTTTCTGTTCGCGGCATGGACATTATGAGTTTTTGGTGATGTCTTTCGGTTTAACCAATGCACCCTCTGCTTTCATGGATTTGATGAATAGGGTGTTTAAGGATTTTTTGGACTGATTCGTTATTGTGTTCACAGATGATGTCTTGGTATATTCCCGTAATGTTGAGGAGCATACTCAGCATTTGAGTTTGGTTTTGTCGACCCTGAGGGAGCATAAGTTATATGCGAAGTTGAGCAAATGTGAGTTCTGTATACCTCAAGTGTCCTTTATGGGTCATGTTGTAAGCAAGGACGGTATTTCTGTAGACCCGACCAAGATTTCTGCCGTGATGGAATGGGAGAGACCTTCTACACCTAAGGAGATTAGGAGCTTCTTAGGCATGGCTGGCTATTATAGAAGATTCGTGGAAGGATTTTCGGTGTTGTCTGCTTCTCTAACTAGAATTACTCAGAAGAATATTGCATTCATTTGGAGTGATAAGTGTGAAGAGGCTTTCCAAGAGCTGAAGAAGAGATTATGTACTGATATGATTTTAACCTTACCTACTGAAGGAGTTGAGTGTGTTGTGTATGTTGATGCATCACACATCGGACTTGGGTGTGTTTTAATGCAAGATGGTAAGGTGATCGCGTATGGATCGAGGCAACTAAAGATTCGCAAGAGAAACTATCCTACGCACGATTTGGAGTTTGTTGCCATAATTTATACATTGAATCTGTGCCGACACTTGTTGTATGGAGCGTTGTGCAAGATCTATACGGAGCATAAGAGTTTGAAGTATGTCTTCACTCAGAAGGAACTAAATCTGCGCCATCGTCGGTGGTTAGAATATGTGGTGGATTATGAAGTGGAAATTCTTTATCATCCAGGAAAGGCTAATGTAGTAGCCGATGCTTTGAGTAGAAAGACCGCTAAAATTTTTAATCTGTCGGTACAGTCCTTGGTAGAAGAATTCTTGTTGATGAATATTGAGGTTGCGAGTCGAACTATGTCGGCTAGTTTGGAAACAGAAGAACCCTCTTGGATTTCCCTTACACGAGCACATCAGAATGATGATCCTGATTTGTTGCAACTCCGGAATAGAACTATGAAGGGAGAGCTACCAGATTTCTCCTTGGATGAGTTGGATACCTTGAGGTATCGGGGTAGATTTTGCGTCCCCTCCTTTGGCGATATTCGAGCTAAGATCTGTGTTGAAGCTCATGGTTCCAGTGAAGCCTACCACCCTGGTTCCACTAAGATGTATAAGGATCTAAAGCAAATTGTCTGGTGGTCAGGGATGAAGAGTGACATCGCAAAGTTTGTATCGGAATGTTATACATGTCAGCGTGTGAAGGCTGATCATAGAAGGTCTGGTGGTAAACTGACACCGCTCGATATTCCAAGTTGGAAATGGGAGAGTATTTTTATGGATTTCATCACCGGTCTACCAAAATCTCCCCGTGGGCATGACTCTGTTTGGGTGATAGTCGACAGACTGACAAAGTGTGCTCACTTTGTTCCGTTTAAGATTGGGTATTCGATGAAGAAGATAGCTGAGCTGTATCTTGAAGAGGTCATCAGGTTACATGGAGTGCCTGTTAGCATTGTATCAGATCGGGACTCCAGATTTACGTCCCGCTTTTGGAAGAGTTTGCAGGAGGGGTTGGGTACCGATTTGAGGTATTCCACCGCTATCACCCGCAGACGAATGGTCAGACGAAAAGGGTAAATCAGATCGTAGAAGATATGATCAGGTGTTATATTTTGGATCATGGTGGTGTTTGGGATGAGCATCTCAGACTCATGGAGTTTGCATACAATAATAGTTATCAAGAGAGTCTGCAGATGGCCCCGTTTGAGGCCTTATATGGGAGGCGTTGTAGAACTCCTTTATTTTGGGCTGAAGTTGGTGAGAGACCGTTGCTAGGTCCAGAAGCCCTTGAGGAGATGAATTGTGCGGTGACTCATATTCGAGAAAAGCTCTGTGTGGCTCAAGAGCGCTATGAGAAGTATGTTAATCAACGAAGGGACGATCTGGAGTTTGTCGTTGGAGACTTGGTTTTTCTGAAGGTTTCTCCGATATCTGACGTCAAAAGATTTGGAAGGAACCACAAGTTAGACCCCCGGTACGTGGGACCTTTCCAAATTCTAGAGGGCATTGGAGTGTCAGCGTATAGGATGGAGTTGTCTGCAACCTTCCCTAGTGTCCATGATGTGTTCCATGTGAGCCAGTTGCGGAAGTGTGTTCGTAATGATCATCAAGTCCTCAACTTGATGCCCCAGTTTCAGCCCAACCTTACATATGTGGAAGAACCTATTCGTATTCTGGATTCTCAAGAGCGTATGTTACGGAGAAAGACCATCCCTATGGTCAAGATTCTTTGGAGAAATCAAGACATCGAGAGCGCGACGTGGGAATTGGAATCAGCAATGAGAGAATCTCATCCGCACCTCTTCTCTTAGTTTCGGGTATGTCGTTATGTTTTCAGTTATGTTTGATTTTATCGTTTTGATTTGGTTTTGGAGTTGTGTTAAGTTTCGGGACGAAACTTCTTTTTAGTGGGAGTGACTGTAACGCCCCCGATTTTTCGATGATTTTATTTGAATGAGCAACGCCGTATTTGTGACGTCGTGGCGTTACTTTTAACGTCGAGTTGACGACGCAATGCCGTTGAGGCATTTTCACGTCCATGTGGTCGAGTCGGCCGAATTCTTATTGTAATGGGAAAATTTTGCATCTGGAATTTAAGTTAAGTAGTTTTGGACTTGCTCGTCAAGTTTTGTCGCAATCCGAGCATTTTTGGAGTCTTGGCGTGCGATTGAAGTTTTGGATTGTTTATGTTAGTCGTATACTTTGAAGATTAATATCTCGGGAATGGCTCGTCGGATTTTGGTTTTGACTTCACCGTTGTGTTCGTAGCGTCAGTGTTCGTCTACGGTGCGAGCTTCGTTCAATTCGGCACGCGTTTGGGCCTCCGTTTTGAACTTGTGTTTTCTTATTCAAAATATATAAATATGATTATTTTAATATTATAGTACTATTCAAAAATGTCCTTTACTATTCATTCATATAGTTTGATCAAAAGGGTATATTTGCAAAAGAATTGTTTTCCTGCAATTATACTCGAGTGATTTCTGTATGATCTCGTGTAGGTCATTCTGCTACTCGAGTAAGTCATTCTGCAACTCGAGTAGGTCAATTCTGCTACTCGAGTAGGTCAATTCTGCTACTCGAGTAGGTCAATTCTGCTACTCAAGTAGGTCATTCTGCAACTCGAGTAGGTCAATTCTGCTACTCGTGTAGGTCATTCTGCTACTCGATTAGGTCATTCTGCAACTCGAGTAGGTCAATTGTTGTTTACGTTCGGATGCATTTTTGAGGGTAAACACAATGTCGTACGGAAAAATGGTTAAGATGAACTTTGTTCGTCTCGACGAGATCTACAACTTTTGTGTTGGGCTCTGTTCGAGTTGAAGCCATCTACAACCTCTATATTTGATTTTCCCGAAACTGCTTATAGATAGCCGGTTCGACTGATCCACTCGAGTTCTATACCTTCTATCTCGAGTAGACCTGATCTACTCGAGTTCTATGCCTTTTTATCGAGTCCCTATGACTATTGCGAGTTCCCCAAGCCTCCAACTCGAGTCTCCATATCGAGTAAGCCCCTCCAACTCGAGTAAACCCCTCCATCTCGAGTAAACCAATTTCCTCTCGAGTAGTATATACAGTCTGAGTTCGGGCACCGTTTTGAGGGTCAAAACGGTGTCGTACGAAAACATGGTTAACATGAACTTTGTTCGCTCGACCAAATCTACAACGTTTATGTTGGACACTTTTCGAGTTGGAGTAATCCTAGATCTCTATTTTGGGTTCCCGCGAAACCGCTCGAAATAACCCGTTTTTGACAAAATTTTTTATAAACATTATATATATATATATATATATATATATATATATATATATATATATATATATATATATATATATATATATATATATATATATATTCTTAGACTTAGGTTTTAGAACCGAACTTCATCTTCCCCATTTTTTTTCTCCCGAACCAGAACAGCGAGCGAGAGAGAGAGTTTCTTTTTCGTGAACCTTCCGGTGGCCGCCGACGGTGCTCCGGTGCACGAAATCTTCATCTGAATGTAGATCCGGAAAGCTCTCGCCGAGAGCTAAGCCATCGTGGTAATGTCTTCCCCGTTTCTTGAGATTTCTCGTTAGGGTTTTTCAGTCCTAACCTCTTTTTCGGCCGTTCTTATTCAGATTTCGATTCCTCCCGCATCCTTTTGCCCCGATCTACGACGTGGAGTGATTCAGAGGACTTTTCCAGTAAAACCAAGGCAAGTGGTGGTTTCCCCTCGTTCCCCCTTGTCTGATTTGATGGTAACTGCTATGTTTTCATGTTCTTTAAACTTTTCTGCGCTTGTTCTTCCAAATTATTGTTATGATTAACCGTTTCAATGATCACATGATGTTGTAATGTTTTGTCATGATGAACTCAATTTTTTTGTCTGGATATGTTTGATCGTTCTTGATGTGTCTTATTGATGGTTTAAACGTCTTATTTATTGTTATTAAACATATTAGAGTTTACTTAGGTTTGTAAATCGTTCCTAAGGGTTGACCAACCATGTCTTGTATCTAGTAATGTCAAGTAGAATCTGACGAGCCAAATCTCGAGATATGTGGTGTTTTCTTGGTGGTTTTCTTGATTGCGGGAGTTAGTGGACGATTCCACCTCTGTAGTCTTTGTTTCCTCCATTAGTGCTCTGTGGAAGTCTACCTGGTTTTTGGGTGTCTGTAGTGTATGGTGGAGAGTATGAGACTCCCTCGCTGTTAGAAGGATTTTATATTCGTGTGGGTGTGCCCAAGAGTGACCACCTCGCCCATGTTTTTGGGTGGTGTGTCCACGAGTGACCACCTCGCCCGTGTTTTTGGGTAGAGATGACCACAGATGCCTAATAAAGATTTTGTATTTCTTCCTTATGAATTATTCATGTTGTCACCTTATAGCCTCGTGCGTCTGGTGTACTATTGTTGTACATGACGAATCACGTAAGAGTTCTTTTTCCCGATGATGACTTGTTCCTCTTTTTGTGCTTTATTTCAGTACTGTTGGTCTTGGGTTGGTACCCCTTTGATCTTTGTTTATTTTGGCTTATTAATTCTCTACCACCATTTGTACTTTCTTGCTGAGGTGTTCTGTCTTTGGAATGCCTCAGGTTCAGAGCAGTAGCAGATAGCAGAGCTAGTTTTGGAGTTTCTGGGCGGCAGTGTTGGTTGTGGTTGTTACCTCATCTCAGTGAGGTTGTTTGTGGTTTTTTTTGGTTACTGGTTCAGACTTACTTTTCTGTCTGTGGGTTCGTGTCAGTTTGTTGGCGCCCACCGAATTGTTACTTTTAGATACTTGCTAGCTGATTATTTCTCTATATGTGGATGTGGATTACTTGCTCTCTGGGAGAATTTATGCTAGGAATGCATGTTAGGTATTTTTATGAATAGAATTTATTATTATTACTTCATGCACTGCATAATTTAAAAAAAAACTCTAACTTGTTATATTTAGCGACCATAAAAGCTATCCTTACTACTATTATAAATTTAGAGTCTTGCATAGCATGAGTTGTCTTTTGGGGATGTTTATACTCATGTAGGATGTTGGAGTCAATCTAAATAAGTACTTTTCCGCAGCGTATAATTATATTTTGATTTCTGGACTAAATGAGCCATTAAGCCGAGGGATATGGCTAACTACTGCACTTAAACTGATTTTTTCAGTAAAATAACTTAAAGAATCTTTCTTCATGATTAAGTAGGTGTTTGTCTGAGCGTCCGCAGTTATCCCCTGCTGACGTGGCATTATGACGCGCATTTTCCCTTACTCTGATAAGTTATTTTATGCGGTGAAAATGCGGGTTGTGACAACAATGCTCAGAGGTGGGGTTACTACATGTCCATGGTTGCATAACCCACCGAACCCACATAGGTAGAAGGGAAAATCGGGATTTAATAGCCCCCCCCCCCGGTCTTGAACCTGTGACCTCCTCTGATACCAATTATAGGATCAAGCACATACCCAATTGTTCCAAAAGTCTGGACTGTTGGAAAGGGTGCTGCTTAATTTCTTAAATAAGTAGCAGGGAGCCATGAATCAAGTGAAGGAATATCGTACCCAACAATCCCCCCCTCCCCGACATCCAGCACAACCTGTCGGCTCAGAGGTGGGGTTACCACATGGCCCACATGGCTCAAAGGTGTGGTTACCACATGTCCACGGTTGCCTGACCCGCTAGAGGATCAAGCGTATAGCCCACATGGCTATGATACCAATTGTAGGATCAAGCGCATACCAATTGTTCCAAAAGCTCGGACTTTTGGAAAGGGTGCTACTTAATTTCTTAAATAAATAGCAGAGCGTCACAGATCAAGTGAAGGAACATCGGACCCAACAATTCCCCCCCCCCCCCCCGGGCATCCAGCACAACCCGTAGGCTCAGAGGTGGGGTTACCACATGGGCCACATGGCTTAGAGGTGGGGTTACCACATGTCCATGGTTGCCTGACCTGTTGGACCCACACAGGTATAATGTTTTCCATACATCGGCTCGCAGGTCGGCCACACATGACAAAATCAAGAACAACTATTCGCTTGGGCCTTCGAGGACTAGCTCAGCAACATGGGCTCCAGCCCGCTATTTTGCACTCGGCTCCGCAGCATCTGCAAGCAGCATTCCACCATACGGTGACAAACAAAGCAACGGTCAGCCAAAGCCGACCAAATTATAACGACCCCGCCCCTTACTCTGGATGGCGGTGCTCCTTCCCTGCATTTCATTAGCCCAGCTAAACAATATAGTACAAACATACTTCGCCACAGGTGTAGGCTCGCACGACCAAACACCTCGTGCAGTCAGGGCACATTATCGGTGAATCCTGACACTTCAGCGTCTTCACCACCACCCCCAGGATGGCAACCACGTGAGCATTTTATCCTTTCTGACAACCGTCTAAGGCTCCCGACTATACCAACGGCCAGACCCCTTTTCGGGTCTCTCGCACCGAACCACATAGCCCAGGTGCAATTCCACTTGCTCATTGCTCACAACGCGTAGTTCACCTTAAGATGTATGCACGAGTCAAGCTTCTCCCGGATCCCGCCACAATTTCCAAACATCGCATAACCCAGTTATGCACAAGGCCGGCTCCCCGGCCGCCAAGATAGCAGAATAACGTGTCCGCTCAATTTTTCGGGTGCGCCTTCGAGTTAATCCCCAAGGATCCCTGCTGCAATCTACTACGTAGAAACCCGAAAACACAAAGCATGGAGTCTTCTCTGGCAAACCATAACAAATGCAACATCACCGATCCAGACCAACATGTCCGGGTAGGCTTCACACACAATGTCTATGTCCGTACTTCGATTCCGGACTCTATATACAACACAAGGGGGACTATTCACGTCAACCCCAGGGAACACCGCACACTCGCCGCACACTCGCGGGAGCGGGCTTCCCTATGCAAAAAGGAAGAGAGCTTCACATGCTCAAGTAGAGAATCGTTACCCTTGTAGTACGCTTTTGCGCCATGGAAAACTATCCAGATAGAAGTCTTCGCAACGGAATTTCCTCCACGGATCCTCTCTCGGTTCTCTAAACAGTGCTCCGATGCTCCGCCGGCGGCCGGAATCCTCCTCCTTCTTCCTCCTTGCTCTAACTCCTTGTAAAGAGAAATCTTAAGGGAGAAATGAGGAGTTAAACCACCATCCTCGGCCTTAACAGAGCAGGAACACATCTGGGCCATCATATCTTACTTAAAGAAAACGAACAGCTCAGAACTGTACAAAAATCCTCAAACATGGGTTGAACACGGCCTTGCACACGGCCGTGTCCCAGGCCGTGTGCCTCGATCCAGGCACGATCGTCGAACGCAGAAACACCACACAGGCTAAGACACGCCCGTGTCTCAACCTGACACGCCCGTGTCGGGTCCTCGACACGCCCGTGACCGGTGGCGTGTCACATATAACAGTCACGCCAACCGTCACGATTCTTGGGAACACGGGTAGTGACACGGGTAGGCACACGCCCGTGTCATTTGACACGCTCGTGTCACGCTACCGTGTTTCCTACCGTGTCCTTCTCTGGACATAGCCGGCCAAAAAATCAAGAAAGATACGGCCTTGGACACGCTCGTGTCCTAGGCTTTGTACCCATATACATGTACCAAAATTTCTTTTGGACGCGATCAGCTCAAATACGATTTTTGGGGCTTTACACTTGCTCCACTTAACGCATGTGGACTTAGTCGATTTTTGCTATGTCCAGCAACCACCTATTGTGTCCACTTGTCCAATCAATGTGATATGGACTAACCTGCACTCAAGACCTCAAATGAACATCAAATACAGTTGATATGTGTGACATTGACCTTTTTGACTTCTCACAAATCAGGGACATTGGGAACAATGGATCCAACATTATCAAAGTAAGAGAAAATATGTGTTGTGATGCCACGTCATGCAGAGGACAACTGCAGACGCTCAGGCACGGACAAACTTCTGATCAACTTTATAAAAGACGTGTATTTTTATGGTTGAAAACACTATTTGAGTATAAAGTTGAAGACTGTGTCCCTCGTTTTAATAAATCAACTAGTCCACGGGTAAGAAAAATATAATTACAGCGGAAAACCTCTATTTTACTACATTTATTTATCCTATGTGAACGTAAAAACCCAACAAATAGGATAATTTGTGCAGTTTCTAAATTTAGTATAAGTAAAAGAAAGGAGTTCTATATCATGCAATGAATCTAAGCTAAAATGCAGATTTTTTTAGTTAAAAATAACTAACATGCAACCTAGCATAAAAGATTCCTAGAGAGAGAAATATTGTAATAGTGAAATTGCAGTAGTAACGGAGACAGAAATACAACAGTCTAAAGCATAAGAAACTATACTATGGGTGTCAACAAACTGACACGAACTCAAAACAATAACAATAAAAGTCTGAACTTCCAACACCAAGAAAGAAAAAGACACCAACCACTCCTCATCTGGGAGAGGGAAGGAAACAGCTGCAAAAGACTTGCCAAACAAGCTCGGTCGGTACTTCCTACTACTTGCTTGAACCTGAGGCATTCAAAAGAAAAGAATGCCTCAGCAACAAAGAGCGCAAAGATGGCTTAAACATAAATCAAAAGCTTTAATAAGGTAAGTGGGTTACCTGTTAATATTGAGTGCTAATGACAATACATAAAGGAAATTAACATACATATAACAATTTGAATTTCAAACATTTCATAATAAATTAACTCAACAAATCACAAAATTTCTTTTATAAATTTATCTAAATAAAAATCTTCATTCTAACAAGATACATATGATTAAATATCATTACAACAATCATAATGAAATTTAAAGGACAAGATACTAATAGAAGTAGAAATGAAGTTGAATTTAAACTATGAGCAAATAAAGAATTTGTTTGACAATTTCTTTATTTGTCTCTCTAAAACTTGTGGAGTAATTACTTAAGGTTTGAAACCTTAATTGTCCATAATGAAGAAGATGATATGTAGTAATTTTAAACAAACAACTACCTCAGTTTTCTTCTCAATATTTGAAGGGACAAAGACTTAATTCTCATCAAACCTTCTCATCCAACTTGAAGCCTCTTCACGGTTTTCTTCAACAAGAATTTTCTATGGCCGATCCTTCCACTTCTTATGCAAGTGTTTTGGATCTGAGATCCAAGTGCTCGGCTTTCTCCTTTCTTCAATCAAGTCGTGGACTTGATTCTTTATTCTTTTGAGATTGCCCTCAAGAGAACAAAACCGAAGACATTGTTCTTGGCAACAATGTTCTTCACGGTTTTCCTTCTTCACCTTTTTCGGTTTTCTTTCTCTCTTGCTATTTTAGAACACACGGCTTGAGCATTAACTCAATAATCACAATAGCATTTATAAGATGTTAGTTATTCAAAAAGAAGAAACCGCAACCTTTCATCAAGGGGTGCTACCTTTTCGTGTTTTATTATTTTTTAAAAAAGGAACCGCCAATGGTAGCAAGAGATTCGGCTCTATTAAAAACAGTTTTTATTAAATAAAAAAGGCTGGTTTAATTCCAAAAATAATTGAGATTATTTATCTTAATATATTAAAAAACAAACCTTAATAAAACTCATAAAGGACCTTACAAAATATTCCATAAAAGTAAGGTTTGACAAGTGTAATACTTAGGCATTAAGTTAACAATTATAGTGTTGCATGTGATAACCTTTCATGATATGAATTCTCTTTCTCATCATGTAATCATTTTCAAAACAATGCTTAGATACCCTACATCATGTTTAACATAGACTTGATCATATCATTACACACCATCAACATAAAAGGACATATGCCAACTTAACATTTGAATAAGAACATGAACTATTGTGCTCATACCATCAAACCACACATTGTCTTTCTAATGTTGTTAAAAACAATAAAGTCATTCATAAGAAGTAAATATAAAACCACATTTAAAAGATCATAAAGTGCTTTTGGTTAGTAGAAGAATTTCTTTCTACTTGGAGATGTGTACCCTTCACGGTACCATTTGTTTGAAGCAAATTGATTCTCATCATCTTCTTTCCAAGTGTTAACATAACACTTGTTCATATTCTTTTTCCTGAAAATAAAGGATATAGTTATTAAAAAAAATTAAAAAAAAGAAGGACAACAATGACAATCCTAGTTAAAATGACCTCAACAAACTCCCCCTTTGGCATTGTTGTCAACTTTTAATTTTTTAATAATAGTAATAGCAGTCTCCCCCTATTACCATTCTCCCCCTTTGACAACCATGCCAAAGGATAGTAGCCCCCTTCCTGGATGATCAGGTAATAACTGCTAGGGATTTGATCCCTAAGCTATTCCTTATGTCAATGAAGTGAATTCTTGACAAGGGTTTAGTAAATATATCGGATAGTTGTTCCTTTGTAGAAACATAGGTTAGAATAACATCCTTGTTGGTGACATGTTCTTTTAGGAAGAAATATTTTATAGAGATATGTTTTGTTCGATTGTGCATAACAGGATTCTTTGAGATATTAATTGCACTTGTGTTATCACACTTTATCTCTAAAGGTTTATCAATTTGAATCCCAAAGTTTTTAAGTTCTTCTTTCATCCATAAAATTTGTGTGCAACATGTCGTTGCTGCAACAAATTCTGACTCAGCTGTCGATAATGTAACTGAATCTTGCTTCTTTGAGTGCCATGCCACTAGATGGTTTCCTATAAAGAAGGCTCCTCCACTTGTACTTTTACATTCATCGATACAACCGGCCCAGTCAGCGTCTGTATAAGCCATAAGAGTGTCATTTGTTTTATTTGAATAGAACAACCCAAAATCAATAGTGCCTTTCAAATACCTTAAGATTCATTTTCCAGCACTCCAGTGACTCTCTTTAGGATTACTTTGAAATCTAGATATTAAACATACTGAGTGCATTATATCTGGTCGAGTTGATGTTAAGTATAAAAGACTTCCTATCAAGAATCTATATTGTTTTTGGACAATTTCTTGTCCATCCATATCTTTTGATAACTTCTCATTTGTACTCATGGGAGTACTAATGGGTTTACAATCTTTCATTCCAAATTTGTCAAGTATTTCTAATAGATATTTACTTTGACTTAGAAGATTCCCTCTTTCTTTTGATGTATTTGTAAACCTAGAAAATATGATAGTTCACCTATCATTGACATTTCAAAAGTATTTTTCATTTCTTTCACAAAGTCATTGCATGAAGCTAAGTCTCTTGAACCCAATAATATATCATCAACATATATGAGAACAAATATTAGATTATCTTTAGTGTGTTTGATATATAAGGTATTGTTCAATTGACTTTTTACAAAATTAGCTTTGTGTAAAAAATCATCTAACCGTTCATACCAGGCACGAGGAGCTTGCTTTAATCCATACAATGCCTTCTTTAATTTACATACATGTAAGGGATTTGTGCTATCAACAAATCCTTCAGGTTGCTCCATGTAAACCTCTTCTTCTAGGTAGCCATTTAAGAATGCCGATTTTACGTCCATTTGAAAATTTTAAAAGTTTAAGTTTATGGACATTGAAAGAAACATTCTTATTGACTCCATTCTTGCGACAGGAGCAAAAGTTTCCTCATAGTCTATACCTTCTATTTGGGAATATCCTTTACATACTAGTCTAGCTTTATTTCGAATGACGTCACCTTTTTCATTTAGCTTATTTCTAAACACCCATTTTGAACCAATAATATTTTTATTTTTAGGTCTTTCTACAAGTTCCCAAGTGTTATTTTTTAGAATTTGATGAATTTCTTCAGTCATAGCATGTAGCCAAGATTCATTAACAAGAGCATCTTTTACAGTTTTTGGTTCATCTATGGCTATCATGGAATATAGTATTCTTGGTGAATTTCTTCTTGTAGTGACCCCTTGACTTGGGTTTCCAATAATTTGACTTTCAGGATGATGTTTGTGGCATGTTTTGATTTTTCTTGGAATTATTTCTGTGTTTTCATCCACATTTGAGTTTATGGATGCATCACTAGATGAATCAGAATTATCTAGTTCAGGTGTAATTTCAATTTGTTCATTTTCTATTAGGTCATCATCTTTTTCAGAATTTACTTTTACTTGTCTGAAATTAGATTCTTCAAATTTAACATTCGAGCTTTCAACAAATTTTTGACTTTCTTTTAAGAGACATCTATACCGTTTACTGGCCAAAGAGTATCCAATAAATATAGCTTCATCACTTCTGTTATCTAACTTTCCTAGATTAGCTTCTTTCTTCTTAACCCAACATTTGCTTCCAAATACCTTTAGATATTTAACTGAAGGTTTTTTATTATACCACAATTCATATGGTGTTTTTTGAGAATCATGTTTTAATAAGCACCTGTTCATTATATGAACAGCTGTTTGAACTGCAAAGGTCCAGAAGGTATCACTTAGCTTACTTTCATTAAGTATAGTCCTAATCATTTCTTGAATAGTTCTATTTTTCGTTCTGCAACACCATTTTGTTGTGGTGTTCTAGCTTCAGTTAATTGTTTATTAATTCCATTATCAATACAGAAGTCTTTGAATTCTTTTGATATAAATTCCCCACCTCTATCTGTTCTTATACTTTTTATGCTCTTTCCTGATTGTTTTTCTACATGAATTTTATAATCATAAAAGCTTTTGAATGCCTCATCTTTGCTCCATAAAAGAGTGATACATGTTAACCTTGTGTAATCATCTATCATTGTCATGAAATATCTCTCACCATTATACCCCTCAGTCCTAAAAGGGCCACATAGATCCATGTGAATAAGATCTAGTAGTTTAGAGGTATTAATTTCTTTGCTAGGATGTTTAACTCTAACCATTTTTCCTTTCATACAAGAATCACAGATAGGATTTACTGGTTTTTTAATTTTAGGAATGTCACGTACAGCTTGACATTGATATAATTTTACTAAATTGTCAAAACTAATATGGCACATTCTCTTATACCATAACCAGTTATTTTCTTCTTGAGTTATCATGCATTTTGGATTGATGGAATCACTCATGATGTATAGATTTTCTTTGTTTCTTTTTCCTAAAGCCACTACATTGCCATTTTTGTCATAAACTTTTACACCTTCTTTATTGAATGTTACTTCATAATCTTGATCACAAATTTGACTTACACTTAGCAGATTATGTTTTAATCCTTCTACAAATAAGACATTTTTTAATTTACCATTAACAAGTGAGACTTCACCTTTTCCTTTAATTTCTGCTCCTTGATCATTTCCAAATTTAACTGTGCCTCCTAGATAGTTTTCTAGATTTTTAATTTTCTTTAATTCTCCTGTCATATGACTAGTGCAACCACTGTCAATTATCCATTTATTGGATCTACTTTCTTTTAATGCTTTTAGGGCAGATTGAACAACATAGCAATGATAGATTCTATTATTTATTTCAAAGACATTTGAGGAGTTTAACTTATTGCAGGTTCTTATAGTGTGACCATATTTTTTGCAGTCAGAACAACTATCAACAGTGCTAAAAGATGATAAAGATGAATAATTATAAAAATTGCAGTTAATAGATTCATGACCATAATAATTGCAGATATAACAAATTTTGTTGGAGAGTGGTTGACAAGTATACCTTTTTGGCATGAGATTTTCAGCACCTTTGAATTAGAAATTCATTTGATTTTCACCCTTCTCTGTTCCTTCTGATGATTCTCCTGTATGATAGCCAAATCCACTCTTATCATGTGTAGATCTTTGCATGGATATGAGACTATTTAGCTTGTTTGTGGAGTCTTCAAACTTGAGCAACCTTTGAAGATCATCCTTGAGTTGTTGAACCTGCAGTGTTAGTTCTTGAATTTGCTTTCTATCAATATCCCTGTCTCTCATTAATTGATTTATGTTATTCACTAAATCAGTAGCTTCAAAAAGCTCATCACTGTCAGTTAATTCATTATTGGTTACTGAATTTAATTTCATTTCATGAAGGTTTTCAGATATGTTTTTCATTTTCTCTTCCATTTGGTCTCCTGCATCAACAAAGGAACAAGTATCAGATAAGGATGAAACTTTATAATGTTTATTTTTAATT
This sequence comes from Platanthera guangdongensis, assembly GCA_039583875.1. NCBI lineage: Eukaryota > Viridiplantae > Streptophyta > Magnoliopsida > Asparagales > Orchidaceae > Platanthera > Platanthera guangdongensis. The sequence goes on from CM077158.1 coordinate 182,529,402, forward strand.
TCGGTTTTTAACAAGAGAATTTCTTCTTTTAAATCACTAATCATATTCATTGATCTCTCTACATGATTTTCAATGTGATTTAAGGTGATGCTTTGACTCCATGTTTGAGTATTTTCTAGAGACAATTCAAGTGATTCAATTAACTCTTCTTGTTCTCTTACCCTTTTTAGTGAAGCTATTAGTTCTTTTTCTAAATCACTTTTATCTTCTAAGTCATCATCAGAAGATTCAATAAAACTAGTCTTTGCCATGAATGTAAAAGAATGTTTTTTCTTGTCATTATTAGCTTCATTTTCATCCTCACTACTATCAATTTCCTCATTAACAAAATTTGATTTATTTTGATTGTAGAACTTCATTTTTTCCATTGCTATATCTATCATTTTTACTTTCAGTGTTTCCTTTGTTTTTGTTTTTGTTGTGATAGCAATCCACTGAATAGTGACCTGGTTTTCCACAAGTGTAACAATTTCCTATTAACTTGGGTTTATCAAACTTATTATATCTAGAGTTGTTTTTCTTTCCAAAGTTTGAATGTTCAACTTTATTTTTGTTCTTAGCAAGCTCAGTTTTGAAAGCAAGTTATTTTTCATATTCTTTATTAATGTCCATTGTTCTCATTTCATAGGCCACTAATGATCCAAGTAACTCATCAAAGGATAACTGGTTTAAGTCCTTAGCCTCTTCAATTGCCGAGACCTTGGAATTAAATTTTTCTGGCAATGATCTTAATATTTTCTTTATAATTGTTGCATCATTTAGAATTTCACCTAAACCGCGAATAGAATTTATGATTTCATTTGTTCTTTGCATGAAATTTTCTATTCTTTCATCATTTTCCATTTTTATTGATTCAAATCTACTCCTATAAATTTGTAATTTTGCCTCTTTTATTTTGCTATCTCCTTCATATAAATTTTGAAGTTTTAGCCATATACTATGAGCAGTAGAACAGTTCATAACTTTAACTAATTCTGAATCAGTTAAGCCAGACATTAAAGCTTGCATTGCTTTATTATTTTTATCTATCCTTCTTATTTCATTTTGATCTTCAAGGATATTTATTCCAGCAGTTTGCACGTATTCATTTTCTATAAAATTCCAGACATCAATTCCTAATGATTTAATATAAATTTCCATTCTTTTCTTTCAATAATTATAATCTTTTCCATTGAACAATGGAGCTCTATTCATGGCACCTCCTTCATTAGTCATTTTTTTAAAGAAACTTATGACCCTAATCGGTAAAGATTATAATATGATGGCTCTGATACCAATTGTTAATATTGAGTGCTAATGACAATACATAAAGGAAATTAACATACATATAACAATTTGAATTTCAAACATTTCATAATAAATTAACTCAACAAATCACATAATTTCTTTTATAAATTTATCTAAATAAAAATCTTCATTCTAACAAGATACATATGATTAAATATCATTACAACAACCTTAATGAAATTTAAAGGACAAGATACTAATAGAAGTAGAAATGAAGTTGAATTTAAACTATGAGCAAATAAAGAATTTGTTTGACAATTTCTTTATTTGTCTCTCTAAAACTTGTGGAGTAATTACTTAAGGTTTGAAACCTTAATTGTCCACAATGAAGAAGATGATATGTAGTAATTTTAAACAAACAACTACCTCAGTTTTCTTCTCAATATTTGAAGGGACAAAGACTTATTTCTCATCAAACCTTCTCATCCAACTTGAAGCCTCTTCACGGTTTTCTTCAACAAGACTTTTCTATGGCCGATCCTTCCACTTCTTATGCAAGTGTTTTGGATCTGAGATCCAAGTGCTCGGCTTTCTCCTTTCTTCAATCAAGTCGTGGACTTGATTCTTTATTCTTTTGAGATTGCCCTCAAGAGAACAAAACCGAAGACATTGTTCTTGGCAACAATGTTCTTCACGGTTTTCCTTCTTCACCTTTTTTGGTTTTCTTTCTCTCTTGCTATTTTAGAACACACGGCTTGAGCATTAACTCAATAATCACAATAGCATTTATAAGATGTTAGTTATTCAAAAAGAAGAAACCGCAACCTTTCATCAAGGGGTGCTACCTTTTTGTGTTTTATTATTTTTTAAAAAAGGAACCGCCAATGGTAGCAAGAGATTCGGCCCTATTAAAAACAGTTTTTATTAAATAAAAAAGGCTGGTTTAATTCCGAAAATAATTGAGATTATTTATCTTAATATATTAAAAAACAAACCTTAATAAAACTCATAAAAGACCTTACAAAATATTCCATAAAAGTAAGGTTTGACAAGTGTAATACTTAGGCATTAAGTTAACAATTATAGTGTTACATGTGATAACCTTTCATGGTATGAATTCTCTTTCTCATCATGTAATCATTTTCAAAACAATGCTTAGATACCCTACATCATGTTTAACATAGACTTGATCATATCATTACACACCATCAACATAAAAGGACATATGCCAACTTAACATTTGAATAAGAACATGAACTATTGTGCTCATACCATCAAACCACACATTGTCTTTCTAATGTTGTTAAAAACAATAAAGTCATTCATAAGAAGTAAATATAAAACCACATTTAAAAGAGCATAAAGTGCTTTTGGTTAGTAGAAGAATTTCTTTCTACTTGGAGATGTGTACCCTTCACGGTACCATTTGTTTGAAGCAAATTGATTCTCATCATCTTCTTTCCAAGTGTTAACATAACACTTGTTCATATTCTTTTTCCTGAAAATAAAGAATATAGTTATTAAAAAAAATTAAAAACAAGAAGGACAACAATGACAATCCTAGTTAAAATGACCTCAACATTACCAACCCAACTAAAAAGCTGCAAAACCACAGAAGTCAACAACATGATAGTAAGGAGAACGATTAGCTTGGCACAAAGCGACCATATAAGGAGAAGACTTGCACTGAGTGCAGAAAGGACTCTTAGTGATGTCCTAGTCATAAGTATATATATATATAACCATAGAAATAACTTTGATTAACTTAAAGAGTGAATCATCATCGTCGGACATAAAATGGTACTGAGGCGGTGGCTATCTTTCCAACACAAAACATCTGACCGACGCAACCAAAAAACAGGCACTAAGGTGGTGGTCCTTTATCCAATGCCAACCAAAAGTACCAAATAATAAAGCCACTGGGCGTAATGATTCACAACAGGCACTAAGGTGGTGGTCTTTTATCCACTACCAACCCAAGTTCAAAATCATAAAGTCGTCAGGCATGATGATTCACATGGACACTAAGGTGGTGGTCCTTTATCCACTACCAACCCAAGTTCCAATAATAAATCCAAATACAATAATAAATAGGAATAAAAGACCCAAGACTTAGTAACAAATTACCACAACGACACAAGGAAAGAAAATCCAGAAATTTCTAAAGGTATACACGACGAATTTACTGTTCACTCAACGAATTCTACTAGACCTCTCATGAACACTCGACGAATTCTTCTTAACTTCATGAGAACACTCGACAATTTTGGATCGACCTCTCCTAAACACTCGACGAATTCTACTTAGAACACTCGAAGAATTTGCTTAAACTCTCGACAAGTTTTACTTAGATTCCTCGACTAATTAAGCCAACTACACGAGAACATTCAACGAATTCAGCTAGACTTCACAATATCACTCGACGAATTTGGCTAGACTTCACGAAAACACTCGACGAATTTAGCTTGACCTCTCGTGAACACTCGACGAATTCTACTTATCCTCTCGACGAATCCTACTTAGATTACACGAGAATACTCGACAAATTTTACTTCACTTCTCGGGAACATTCGACGAATCTGTATAGACCGAATTTTATAAATCTCCAAATCCAAAATTTCGAACACCAAGGAGAGAAAACATGTTCCTCTTGGATCCTAATGAGAAAGAAAAGAAGGGAGAAGAACAATAACAACAAAGCAAGAGGGGTAGACCGCCACTTACCTTAATCCTCTAAATTTATGGCTTCCTTAGCACACTACACCACAGATCGGTAGCAAGAAACTCCTAGCAAGCAAATTATAAATGATTTGGGGCAAAAATGATGGTTAGGGCTACTCGCTACAACCCCAAAAATCCATAAAATCGAAAATACTCACCGCACACTCGTTGATCTTGGCGAGAGCAGTCCGAATCTCTACTCCGGCGATGATTTCCTGCACTCTAGCTCCGGTGACGGTAGGCGAAAGACTTCTGAAAAGGACGACTCCTCTTGTCGTGTTATCGGGTTCGACGGAAGAAAACGAAGAAGTTCCGGAAATAACCTAATTCTAAGGGTTCGACTTTTATAAGGGAAGCTTTTAATAAAATAAATTAAAAATTCTTTATTATTACATTACATAGTTACTGTTTAAGAAGAACTTGCTGACACACAAAACTCTTGAACTAATGTAATGTCCTTACGCTATTATTATGCGATTAAATTAATTATCAGAAATTCAGGGGCGTTACACCGTGCCCCGCGCGACACTATCTCGGTCACGACTTTTTCCCGACACAACGACACTCCCTCTACTCGCAAATCCATGAATATTATACTTCGCACGTCGCTCATTTTTGCGATGTGTACATAAGAGTTTGCGAGCGGTGGGGATAATATATTTTTTTTATTGTTGGTACCGCACTTTTGTTTATATGAAAGAAAATTTTTTAAAATAAAAAAATAAATATATTTTAAAAATTAAGATTTTTTAAATAAAGAGAGATAAAATAAATAAAATGAATCTATAATTAAAAAGGTATTTTTCCTTTTAATATAATATAAATATCAAATGATAAGCAAATGTCGATGGCTCGATTAACATAACTCTACTTAAAAAATAAAGTGCGCTTATAGTAGCATCGCAGTTTTAACTATTAGCACATTTGGTTGTCTACAAGCATTGGTTTTTAAAATTGGTTATCTGCAAGCACGAAAGCTATCCACACTCAAAAATTGAAAAAAAGGAGGAACAGAGCATCACCGACTGTAGGAGGAATGAGAGCTTGAAAATCGTGGAATAGAGGAGTACAGCCGCCAAGTGGAAGAAAGATCTTAAGATGTGGAAAAGATAGTTGTCAGATAATGGACGAGAACGCGCTAGGATAATGAACGCCGCTCGAGAAATGACGGAGCATTTGCCGGATTTTGAGCCCTTCAGGCCGGATTGAAAGAAGAGGAGGAAGAGTCACGGGCGGAATCATGATTTGGAGGGTAGGCGGAAGCACAAGAGGGACAAGTGTGAATAAAAAATAATTTTTATGTCGTGCTTGCTAATAGTTATTCTAAAAGTCGAAAAAAACTAGAATTTTAAGTGGGGATACACAAAAATGAAATTTTTGGCACTTTGCACCCCTAAAAACAAGCTCTTTGGCACTTTGCACCCCAGGTTCTTAGTTTTGGCATTTTGCACCCTCTAAATCAAGTAGGATAACACTTTGCACCCTCTACATAATGTCTAAATTAAAAAAATCATTTAATAAATATAGGGAGGGAAGTTTGGGTAATACTAATTTGTTAAACCCTAAATTTTGAAAACCGACTCATTTCTTTCATTCCGCTTTCGCTATTTTTGCTTGTTAGCCGAAGCCCTCCCGATCGGCGATCTTCCAGCGACTCCGGCATTTGTCCAGCTACTCCGACAATCTCTCCCAGCGCAGATTTGTAAATCTGGCGATCTCTCCCAACGGATGACTGTTATTCTCAGCGGCAAAGCTTTTAACCGAAGAGGTAAAAGTTGGCATTTTACTGATTCTTCTCAGCGATGATGCTACTAACCGAAGCCTTTTGGGTTGGCATTTTTCCAGTTCTTCTTGTCGACGCTACCATTGAAGCTTTACTCCAGATTTTTCCAGTTCGTCTTGTCAAGTATAGCATTTCTTCTTCACAGCGATGATGTTTCTTGCAATAATATGTTCTTTTGGGTTCTTTGAAGTGTAATAAGAGCATGTACTTGCTTGATAGGTGAAAATAGACTAATTGATTTATGTTCTTTTGGGTTCTTTGATGTTTCTTCAAATTAATTTACTGGTTCTAGTTGCTAATTTACTGTTAGTAGGAGATTCTGATCACAGCTTTTTGTATATTCTTTGGATTATGTCTCCATTTTTGTGCATGCAATTGTGAAGTGAGATTGTCAAGTCAGGAAGAGAGTGCTTTGCAACAACAATTTTAAAAAATGCATGTACCTGTTTACCTCCTCCTCCTTCTGATGAAAAATGTCTCCTCAACCGCTATCTTTTACATAAAACTGACTGGCCTTCCATGTTTTAAACTATAACTGGAATGTTGTGTTTCCATCCACTTATGTTTTCTTTTCTATGCTAATTATAGTATGCCAAATTTGCTTATTTTCTTGCACCGCCAGATGTTTCCTTTAAACTGCAAATGTTGATACTTCGCAGCTGCAAATGGAGCAATTGAATACTAAAAATATATTTCGCAGATTGCAGGACCAAGTTTCATTACTTGATCATTTATAGTTGCATTTTAGTTTTCAAAAAGAATATTATTTTTTATTAGTTTAAATGGGTATATTATATTAATTTCATGTTTTTTGAATAATATAGAATGATGTGGATTTTGTGTGATAAAGACTCCAGAGAGAGAGCGTTATACATGCCATATGAAGATGCACTGTTCACAATCAGAATGCATCATTCAGGGTCATTTATTGGTTCAACTATTAAGTCATATAGTCTAGACCTAATCAGCTACATTGATTATTATGATTACACATGTTTAACTTTGCATGATTTGCATGAAATGGCTATACATATTGGTCAGTTGGGTTGGGTTAGATTTCTTGGCAGTTTAAGTGAGCCTGAAGGTTGCAATAATCTAGTTCTATTAAACACGGATGAGGATGTCAAAAATTTGATTAGATTTATTAATGTTGAAAGAGAAGTTAATGTTTATATTGAAACTATTGAAGCACAAAGTAATGTGGATGTGGAAGTGGATGTGGCAAGTACTCTACTTGAACTTGAGAATGAAAGTGATTCATTTAGCAAAGAAGAGGGCACAAATGGGGAAGATTCCACTTTTAGTGATGATTTTGTAGATGATGACTTTAAGAATGATGATTTGGAGTTTGATGACAACATTGATGAAGCAATTGAATGGGTTGGATTGAAGGATACCACTGAAGGAAGTCGGAGTCAAATGGTAGAGCTCTATAAAAGCAAAAGGTCTACTCACTTCTACTACTAAAAAACATATCATCGTGCTACCTCATATATCAAGACAATGCCCATGATGCTCATTTTGAATTTGAAGTGGGTTTATGCTTTAATACAATTGAATAGTTTAGAGATGTAGTTAGGACATACTCAAACATGCATGTCAAACCTATTAAATTCACACAAAAAATGTTCTGACAAAATTCAAGTTACTTGTGAATGTGGTTGGGTTATGTATGCATCTTTTATATGTAAAAATTATACAACATTTCAAGTGAAGACCATTAAAGGCAATCACACATGCTATAAGGCAGCAAGTTCTCAACAATGCACATCAGATTACCCAGCCAAAAAATACCAACACCACCTTAGGAGTAACCCTGAGTAACCCTGAGTGGCCGGTTGACTTTTATTATAAAATGGAGATGTTAAAAGTTTTTAATATACAAGCTTATAATTGGGTAAGGGCAAGAGATCCTAAAAATTGGGCAAGATCCCATTTTAGCCCATGGCCTAAGTGTGATATGCTACTTAATAACCTGTGTGAATGTTTCAATAATGTAATATTGAAGGCAAAGGTAAACCCATCATAACAATGCTTGAGATCATAAGAGTAATTATGATGAGAAAGATACATACATAAAGAGATAAGATGTTGAAATATAATGATGATATATATCCTAAAATTCAAAAAAAAATAAAGAACAACAAAAGTGGGGTTCATGACTATATTCTGGAATGGAATGGACATGCAAAATTTAAGGTGAAAGGGTGGGTCAATGATAAATGGACAGTGGACTTAGCAACCAATAGTTATAGTTGCAACAAATGAGATCTAAGTGGAATTCCTTGTGTGCACTCTATAACATGTATATTCTACAAAAGAGAATGGGTTGAAGATTATGTTGACTACTGGTACAAGAAAAACACATTCTTAAGAGCATATGAACATTTATTGAATCCCATTAAAGGGAAAAGAGAGTGGCCATATTCTGAATTAAGTCTTGTGGTCCCATGACATTGTCAACCCAAAAAGGCTGGAAGACCCTCGATGCAAGCAAGAAGAAAGGAGATGAATGAGTTGGAGAGTCAAAGGTATGGTTTAAAAAAATCTGGTACAAAATATACATGTTGAAGCCAAAATTGACCTCTGTGGAGTTCGGGGTCCCAAAAGAGGGGTGACCCCACACCTACTACACTCAGGGGAACGTCACTGACCAAAGACTTGGGAAACTAGGAACAGACCCTCGGCTCTAGCGCGGAGGTCCCACCTCACACTCGGAAGAGCTTGGGGATCTCCCCCTCCCTAGCCAATGCTGAGCTAGGTGCCTTGGAGGAAGAAAGTAAATGGATTTTTGTGGCTCAAATGCAATGCTCTCCAAGGCACCCCTAAGGGTCTATTTATAGTTTTCCCAATCCCATGGACCAAAATGTCAACAATACCCCTACGCCAAATAGGCCTTGGGCCATTAGAAAACGCCCACACCGGCGGGCAAAGAGGTAATTCCACCCCCAGGGGTACAACGGTAAAAGCATGGTCAAAAGAGGTCCAAGGGCGGGAGGATCCATACACCCCCCCCCCCACCTCCCCGGGCACCCGAGACGAGCAAGTGACCCCCGAAGAATTGGGGAGTAGGGAGCAGGGGCGAGACCCCGGCCTCCGGCCGGTCTCGCCCTGCCAGGCCGCGGGGCAGGGGTGAGATCCTGGCGCCTCTACCGGTCTAGCCCCGCCAGGCCGCGGGGCAAGGGTGAGACCGCGGCCCCTGACTGGTCTCGCCCCGCTAGGCCGCGGGGCAGGGGCGAGATCCCAGTCCCCGGCCGGTCTCGCCCCGCCGGGCCGCTGGGCAGGGGCGAGATCTCGGCCCCTCTACCGGTCTCGCCCCGCCAGGCTGTGGGGCAGGGGCGATATCTCGGCCCCTCTGCCGGTCTCGCCTTGCTAGGCCGCGGAGCAGGGGTGAGAGGTCTCCGCCCTGCCCGCTGCTCCCACCATGCACTTAGCCAGCCGAGGGCGGGTGTCGGCCAACTTGTCGTACCCACCCCTCTTAGAAAAAAGAAGGGGGAGGCAGATTTTTCCTCCCCCTATTAGTATATTCCAAGAGCTAGGCCTAAATTGGCCACCAAGAGTGTCAAACCACTTCAAAAGCTTAAAAATATAAAGCTGGTCTTACGCCTGCCGATGGGACCCTACTCTGCGAATACGGGGTTGTGCACGATCCCCACTCTTTTCGAGCGAAATTCACGCTTGGAAAGAAACATCTAACCCAATCTATTTGCTGAGTGGCCTTTTTAGAGCCGAAAACTACTTGGCCCCTCCCAAAGGAGTCAACCTGTCATGTCAGCTAATGGGAGCTTGGGTGACGAGACGGCCTCAGGGTAAAAAAACACTTGGCCTCCCCGAGGGGTCAACCTGTCATGTCAGCTAATGGGAGCCTGGGTGACGAGACGGCCTCGGGGTAAAAAACACTTGGCCTCCACAAGAGGTACCACCAGCCTTGCCCAGCTAGTGAGAGCCTGGGCAGCAGGACCGTCTCGGAGCAAAGGGAAACTGAGCATCCACGAGAGGTACCACCGGCCCTGCCCAGCTAGTGAGAGCCTGGGCAGCAGGACCATCTCGGAGCAAAGAGAACTGGGCATCCACGAGAGGTACCGCCGGCCCTGCCAGCTAGTGAGAGCCTGACAGCAGGACTGTCTCGGAGCAAAGAGAACAGGGGCATCCACGAGAGGTACCACCGGCCCTGCCAGCTAGTGAGAGCCTGACAGCGGGACCGTCTCGAAGCAAAATAAAGAACTTGCTCTCCCCGAGGCACATTCGACTCAACCAGCTAGTGAGAGCCTGGATGAGGAGATCCTCTCGGGATTGGGACTTGCTCTCCACCGAGGCACATTCGACCCAACCAGCTAGTGAGATCCTGGATGAGGAGATCCTCTCGGGGGCGGGACTTGCTCTCCACCGAGGCACATTCAACCCATCCAGCTAGTAAGAGCCTCGATGAGGAGATCCTCTCGGGTACGGGACTTACTTTCCACCGAGGCACATTCAACCCATCCAGCTAGTGAGGGACTGGATAAGGACATCCTCTCGGGGGCGGGACTTTCTTTCCACCGAGGCACATTCGACCCATCCAGCTAATGAGAGCCTAGATGAGGAGATCCTCTCGGGGGAGGGACTTGCTCTCCACTGAGGCCCATTCGACCCAACCAGCTAGTGAGAGCCTGGATGAGGAGATCCTCTCGGGGGCGGGACTTGCTCTCCACCGAGGCACATTCAACCCATCCAGCTAGTGAGAGCCTGGATGCGGAGATCCTCTTAGGGGCGGGACTTGCTCTCCACCGAGACACATTCGACCCATCCAGCTAGTGAGAGTCTGGATGTGGAGATCCTCTCGGGGGCGGGACTTGCTCTCCACGGAGGAACATTCAACCCATCTAGCTAGTGAGATCCTAGATGAGGAGATCCTCTCGGGGGCGGGACTTGCTTTCCACCGAGGCACATTCAACCCATCCAGCTAGTGAGAGCCTGGATGAGGAGATCCTCTCGGGGTGGGACTTGCTCTCACCGAGGCACATTCGACCTAAACAGCTAGTGAGAGCCTGGATGAGGAGATCCTCTCGGGGGTGGGACTTGCTCTCCCCGAGGCACATTCGACCCAACCACCTAGTGAGAGCCTGGATGAGGAGATCCTCTCAGGGGTGGGACTTGCTCTCCCCGAGGCACATTCGACCCAACCAGCTAGTGAGAGCCTGGATGAGAAGATCCTCTCGGGGGTGGGACTTGCTCTCCCCAAGGCACATTCGACCCAACCAGCTAGTAAGAGCCTGAATGAGGTGATCCTCTCAGGGGTGGGAAACTAGGTGTGTCACTTGAACTCTACCAAATCCAACATCCTCAAACGGGGAAAATTTAGGTTACATGATACCCTGACCCAGCCGGTCGGGGGTAGAGCTTGTTACAAGATAAAAGAGAGTTAAAGACTACACTAAGGCGAGGCTTCTTCAAGGGGCCTGGGCATGATGATCGTCATCCGCTTCCTTCTCGTCGGACACTTCCATCCTGCTCAGGCTCTCCATGATCTTATCCATCTCCTCCGCCCTGGCCAACCAAGAGATAGTGTTGACGGTCGTGACATAACACTGCCTTGCCATCTTAGAGTCTCCCTTGACTCTAACCTGGATCCCTCCTGAGCTGAACTTGAGGCACTGGTGGAACGATGACGGCACGCAACGGAAGGCGCTGATGAGAGGCCTTCCAAAGATGGCATTGTAGCTGCTCGGAGTGTCAACTATGACGAACCGACAGTTCCTTGAAGTCCCCTAATTTCACTTGGAGTCCTACTCCTCCTTCAACCTCCTTCCTCTCTCCTGAAAATCCGAGCAGGGGTCCGTCTGAGGCCAACAACCTCCTTGGCTCCACCTTCATCTCGTCAAACGCCTTCTTTAATACGACGTTGACGGAGCTCCCGTTGTCAACCAAGATCCGGGAGATGGTGTAGCCCTTGATGGCCATCTGGATGACCAGCGCATCGCAGAATGGATCCTCATGATCCGACACGTCCTTCACCAAGAAGGTGATCTTCTCCTCCTAGGGTGGGGTCTGGGATGTTGAGGCGACGCTCCGTCGGTACATTATATGGAGGCTTGCCTTCCGAGTGGCCTCAATCCCTACTCCACCATGGATCACTCATATACCTCCTCGGGTTCCCACGTAGACCCGGTCTTTACACACGTCATCCCCCCTTCTCTGGGTAGAACCTCCTCAACTCGCACTATTGGCTGCGGCTGGGCAGGGCCTCTCGCCCCCCTCACCTCCAGGAACTCGGGGCAGGTAGTCGTGGCATGCCCCTCCACCTGGTGGAAGTCACAGTACGGTAGTGCTCCTCCCCGCCTTCGGCGGGCTGGGGGTTCTCTCCTGTTACCTCTTCCCCCTCCTATCGCTAAGGCTTGTTGCGGCGAGGGTAAGAGCTGTCTTGGGGCTTGCCTCTGGAAGTTGAACCTCCCTTGGCCCCCATGAAAGTTCCATCCGCCCTGGATGAGAGCTCTTCCTGGACCCTAGGAAGGTCCTCCCTATTGCCTCCAGCCTGGTTATGGACCCTCCTGTCCCTGGAACACCTGAGCTCTCTGCTCCTCTCTTCTTCTTCCTTCCTGATGCCTTGAGCCACCTTGCTCCTTCGACTCCATCTCTGTTAACTTCGCCAACTTCTTGACAAATGCCGGGTTGGCCGCCTCCATGGCTATCTTCTCGACTGCCCTTTCCATCAGCTCCTCAAAGGAAAGGGGGGCCTTCCGAGTCCGGCTCATCTTGAAGAACCCCTCGTGCAACCCCACCGTGAATGCCATCTGGAGGGCATACCCCAGTATCTCCTGGACATTCAGGATCTCCTCTTGGAACCTGTCAACGTAATGGGCCAGCGACTCCTCGGCCCCCTGCCTTATCAAGAAGATGGACTCAGGACTCTTCTTCCTTTTCTTGGAGGTGGAGAAGTGAAGCTGAAAGCTCCGGCTCAAGTCCTCGAACCCATAGATCGACCTCGGAGGGAGTTGATGAAACCAGTCCCTTGCCTTCTCCTTCAACGTGATTGCAAAGAGGTGACACTTGAAGGCATCCGTCATCGGCCTGATGGAGACGGCATCCTCGAACTACTGCAGATGTTGGACGTGGTCATCCTTCCCGGTATAGTAAGCCATGTCGGGCTCTCGGAACCCCTCGGGAACGGGAGCTGAGATGATCAGCTCGCTGAAGGGTGACCCACGGAGGGGTGGTCTAGCCACCTCTACTCGCGTGACCTGCTTTCCTTGGAGGCTGGCACTCGCTGGGCTGGAGAATAACTCTCGGCCGGTGAGGTCTCGCTCGACCCCATCTCCCATCCTCTTCTTCCCGGGCTGTCTTCCTGGTGCACTTCCTTCTCCCCCTGTCAGGGCCATCTAGTCAAGAGGGGGGGAGCTAGCTCCTGGGGGTCGAGGTGGAGCTTTCACCCTGAGGAGCAATGCTTCGCAGCATCTCCATGATGCCCTGGATGGAGGCCATGAACTCTTGCCTCCCCACAAAGGGTCCTGGGTTGGGGAGCTCGCCGAGATCATCACTACCTCCCTGACCTCCAGTCATGACAGTCTCCCGAGATCTTCTGTGCTGGTCACTCTCCACGCTCACCGCACCAAAAGTGTTGAAACCAAAATTGACCTCTGTGGAGTTCGGGGTCCCAAAAGAGGGGTGACCTCGCACCTACTACACTTGGGGGAACGTCACGTACCAAAGACTTAGGAAACTAGGAACAGACCCCCGGCTCTAGCGCGGAGGTCCCACCTCAGACCCGGAAGACCTTGGGGATCTCCCCCTCCCTAGCCAATGCTGAGCTAGGTGCCTTGGAGGAAGAAAACAAATGGATTTCTGTGCCTCAAATGTAATGCTCTCCAAGGCACCCCTAAGGGTCTATTTATAGTTTTCCCAATCCCATGGACCAAAATGTCAACAATACCCCTTCGCCAAATAGGCCTTGGGCCAATAGAAAACGCCCACACCGGGGGGCAAAGAGGTAATTCCACCCCCAGGGGTACAACGGTAAAAGCATGATCAAAAGAGGTCCAAGGGCGGGAGGAGCCATACCCCCCCCCCCCCCAACCTCCCCGGGCACTCGAGACGAGCAGGTGACCCAAGAAGAATTAGGGAGCAGGGAGCAGGGGCGAGACCCCGGCCTCCGGCCGGTCTCACCCCGCTAGGCCGCGGGGCGGGGGCGAGATCTCGGTCCCTCTACCGGTCTCGCCCCGCCAGGCCACGGGGCAGGGGCAAGACCGCGGCCTCCGGCCGGTCTCGCCCCGCCAGGCCGCGGGGCAGGGGCGAGATCCCGGCCCCCGGCCGGTCTCGCCTCCCCTAGGCTGTGGGGTAGGGGCGAGATCCTGGCCCCTATGTCGGTCTCGCCCCGCCATGTCGCGGGGCAGGGGCGAGATCCCGGCCCCTCTGCCTGTCTCACCCTGCCAGGCCGCAGGGTAGGGGCGAGACCCCGGCCCCCGGCCTATCTCGCCCCGCCAGGCCGCAGAGCAGGGGTGAGAGGTCTCCACCCTGTCCCACTGCTCCCACCTTGCACTTAGCCAGCCGGGGCGGGTATCTGCCAACTTGTCGCACCCGCCCCTCTTAGAAAAAAGAATGAGAGAGGCAGATTTTTCTTCCCCTTATTAGTACATTCCAAGAGCTAGGCCTAAATTGTCCACCAAGAGTGTCAAATCACTTCAAAAGCTTAAAAATATAATGCTAGTCTTGCGCCTGCCGAGGGGACCCTACTCTGCGAATACGGGGTTGCACAATACATGCTCCAACTGTGGAATGACTGGACATAATAAAAAAAGTTATGGTCAATCATCAAGGACAATACCCACTGTAATGCCCCAAATGTCCAAAGGATAAATTGGAAGTTAACGCGTGACGATAGTGTTATCGCTGGCGTTAGCCCGTGAATTAAATTGACGGACTTCTCAGGAATCTACCGCATGACAGTAGTAGAGGTAGCATGTGGCAGTACCACTCAATGCTTTTGACGAAGTGTTGAGAGGACTACCGCGGGGAGTTAGTGGGCTAGCACGTGGCAGTACCACTCAACGCACTCAACGCTTCGAAGCGTTAAGAGGACTACCGAGGGGCGGTAGTAGGCTAGCGTGTGGCGCTATCACTCAACACTTTCAACGCAGCATTGAGTGACTACCACGCGGCAGTAGGAGTAATGCGCGGGTGATAACTTGGGTTTAAGTACCGATTGGCAGTAGTTACTGACGCGCGACGGTAGCTACCACGTGGCAGTAAGGTGGAGACTATTTTGGAGTGACATCGCGATGTCGATTGGCCTAAGCGGCAACCGCCTTTGATACCACGTAGTGGTAGCCTCCAGATATAAGCTATTTAAGAGAATGAATTCTCATTGTTCTTTCTTGTAGTTCTTGAGGTTCTTGAGAACAATAAGGCTGAGGCTGATCTTTGCTAGCTAAGGGAAGGATATCTTGTGGTCATATTCAAGAGCCAAAGTAAGATCCGTGAAGAGGAAAGTGAGGCGCTCCTTTTCATCCGAATAGAAGACTTACTCATGGCTCCGAAAAGATCTACAAGGGTAATGATCTTCCTGCTTGGATAAGTGAAGTCCTTCTTTTGGCATATGCATGGAATCCCCCACCAAAAGGTGGAGAATCGAGAAGATTACGATGGCTCTATACGTAGTATCCCCGAGTTTGGTTTTGCATATAGATCCGAAAATCGCAGTATGAAATAGGCATGTTGTGTGAAGCCCATCTAGACAGGTTACTCTGGATTGGTAATGTTTTCTTTTGTATGTCGGGGAAGACTCTGAGTATAAATGAGTAGTTTACAGGGTTTGCGAGGTTGTACCTGTGAATGGAGAGTAGCATGATGTACTAGAATTGCACTCTAGTTTTAAGACCTGTTGGATATCGCCGGGCTAGAGTGAGTATCGCCAATGGCGATAGATCTTAGTGAGCTATTTTGTGTTATGTGCTATGTGCTATGTGTTATGTTTCAGGCACTACATGATGCTGCAGGTTTGCTTTCTGGACTGATGTTTCAGTAGTGGCTCTTGATTACATAATCTTTTGATTGCACGGCCAGTCTCTTAGAGACCGTATGGCCGTTATGAGTTATGAGCTCTTGAAGGCTAGTGTGCCGAACAGACAAGTGGAAGTTGACCCGCATCAGTCTTTTCTTCTGAACTGACGAATTGAGCAACGAGCAAAGGCTGAACTGTATCCGCGTTATGGTTGTCTAACTCGAGTGCCTAAGTTATTAACATTCGTTAGGATCACATAATGAGAGTCTTAGGTTGTACGCCGTCAAGGCTAAAGTCTCAGGCCGGGGCTGTAAAGACTATAAATGCTCAAAGTTGACTGTCATATCTTAAACCTCTAAACGGTGGTGTAATCCGGGAAACTAGCACACCAAAAATGTGCCCTGAGTGCATGGAGCGTCGACAGTTAAGGACAACATTTATGATATATTGAACTGTGTGTCAATGCACGTTCTTGTGATATATCTGCTTATAAAAATGTTATGCTTGCAGGAAAGGAATACCTCTGCACTAGGAAAGGGGTAGGGTCGTTATAAATTGGTCAGCTGAATGTTGACCGTTGTCTTGTTTGCCACCCTTGTGGTGGATTGTCCTTGTGCAGGTGTTGGAGAGCCGAGCGAGAACTAGCGGGCTGAAGCCCTTGCTGCTATACTGGCCCTCGAAGGCCGAGCGAAAAGTTTTACTATTTTCCTGTGTGACCAGCCTGCGCGCTGATGCTTGTAAACCACACTTGTGAAGTATAACTATAAGGCCTTAAGACCATAACTTTTGTGTATTGTAATCTGCATTCCTGTTATATATATAAATGATATGGTTTATATATAGTGGACATTCAATTGGTATGAGTTCATGCAACCTTAAAGCTTCCGCTAGAATACTCTGAGTTACGGCGTGAGTAGTCTTTTGATATTCACATGTAACCCCGCTGCCTGTCTGTGGGATGTGGTGTGGGGCCCCGGCCGGGCCCTCTATTATATTTCATGCGACGGATGGTGGTGTTACACACACAACATCAACATTCAGACCTAAATTGCTGGTTAGTAACTCTTAGATTATTATCTTTAAATTATATCATATTTAAATGATTGTCATTAAAATAATTTTTCCCTTTCTTGTAGGTGAAGAAGAATGAGGGTGGTTCAAATGCTGGAATAAATATTATTGGAACACAAGAATCATTTTGTGGGCCTTTTAGCCACGGTACTAGTTATTTCATGATTTCTACTTGGTAGTGTTTAATATAATAAAAACATTTATAAATTGTATTTGTTGGGTATTGTATCCACACTAACCCAGATTTGATGAAGTCACCCTTGAACTAAGATGAATTAAGTTGTATTTGATGCTTGGTTTGAGTTATGTGTTTGCAGGAATTCTTATGGGAAGTGTAGACCAATGTCAGTCTACAATGGGTCACCAAACACATGACCATACAATGAAATCCCTCATTGTGTTTTCCAAAGTGTTGACTCATGTGTAGCCTCTCTATTGGGATACACTTCATATTCAAGCTCTAGGAATATGTGAAAAGACTTGATGCTGGTCATCCCTTAGAAGAAGAAAAATCTGTCAGAAAATTTTCCTAAGTAAAGTACTTGAGTAGTTCTTTACTTACTCGAGTAAGTTACTGAGTTCATTTTCGAGTAAGAATACTCCTACTCGAGTAGCTAAGATGTATCCCGAGTAGTCAATTATGGCTCTCGAGTAGTTAAGACAACTACTCGAGTAGTTTCTTTTTACCTCTCGGTTTTACAGAAATTATCTTCTCAAATTTTTCTAAGTTAAATACTTGAGTAGTCATCTTATATACTCGAGTAGTTCTATCTTCTGTCTCGAGTAGTTGAATTCTGACTCTCGTGTAGTTCTCACTTACTCGAGTAGTCTAAGTCATGTACTCGAGTAGTTCATCTACTACTCGAGTAGTCCAGTGTTTATACTCGTGTAATTCAGGATTCCATTCCAGAAAATTTCTCTAAGTGCATTACTCGAGTAGTCATCTCCATATACTCGAGTAGTTCTATTTGTCTTGAGTAGTTCAACTTCTATACTCGAGTAGTTCAGTTTTCCTATTCCAGAAATTTTCTAAGTCTTTGACTCGAGTAGTTTCTTATATACTCTAGTAGTTCATTCTTATATACTCGAGTAGTATTTCTTATACTCGAGTAATCTACTCCACCTCTCGTGTAAGTACTCAAGTACTTGAGTATATTATTCTTGTTACTCGAGTAGCTGATTCCTTGAACTTTTATTTACTCGAGTAGTTGACTCCATGTACTCGAGTAATGATCTCATTCTCTCTCGAGTAGTTTTTCTCATGTACTCGAGTAGTCATCTTCTACCTACTCGAGTAGTGCTGCATGTACTCGAGTAGTCTATTATATCTCGAGTATTTTACTTTGACTTTTCCGAAAATTCGTTAAGTCCAGACTAACGGTCTTATTCATAAACTTTGACGTGATTGGTCCACGTGTCTCTCATAATGACTCAATTATGGCTAATCTTCTCCTCTCCTATAAGAGGTCTTGTCTAAACCGACAAACCCTAACAATTCTAAATTTTAAAGAAGATTATTTTTTAAAAAGTTTTTGCAGCTGCTTTCTGTCTCCTCTCTCTATCCAGGAAACGAAAACCGCCGCCGTTGCCGTCGCAGATTCCCGACCGGTCAGGGTTTTTATTTTCAGAGGATTCAGATTAAGAAGATTTTACAGATCGAGATTTCCGCTCAACTCTTCATCCTCTATTCGATCGTGTAAAGTCAAGAAGATTCAGATCTGATTTTGCCGAGGTTTTCTTCACCTATCTGATAAAGCTGAAAAGTCTAGAAGAAGAAGATCCTGACCGATTACTTGCAGATCTGACAAGATTCATTGTTTGTATTTCTTTACAATTTTATTTCATTATTGTAAGAGAAGTTTTCTCCGAGTGTAGGAGTTTTTCAACTCTGAGATTGTAGGAAGTTTCATCTTCCGAGTGTAGATCCGTTTTGTGGATTGAGTTTGTAGGAACGTTGTTCCGAGGGTAGGATTGATTTTCAATCCGAGATAGTGGAGTAGCCGAGTCTAGTGTATTGCTAGATCGGTGAGGGAAAGTGGATGTACCCAAGGTTGGGGAACCACTATAAATCTTGCCTTGTTTGTGTTTGATTGGTAGATAGATCTGTGCATTGGTTTGTAATTTTTTATTCCGCAAAAATACGCACAATTCACCTATTCACCCTCCTCTAGGTGATTTAGGTAGGCAACTATAAACTTTCAATTTGTATCAAAGCAGGTTGATCGTTAAAAGGTTAACACCTTGATCAGATCCTTCAATAGTTGTCCTTTGAGATCTACCAAAGATGGACAAGGCTAAAGATTTTGCCAAGCTTCCTTTGTGCACCAAGAATAATTTTCCCATGTGGAAAGAGAGAATCAAGTTCTTTGTGGAAGCTGTGGATCCAAGGATCTTCATGATAGTTGAAGAAGGTCCTTACATTCCCATGATCGTCTCCACTATAGATCCAACTAAGAAAGTCCCAAAGAAACTTATGGATCTAGATAAGGATGAGATTCCACTTGTCTCATTGGACAAAAGGGCAAAAAATATTATGGCAAGTGCAGTCGATGATTCAATGCTGCAAAACCTGATTCACTGCCAGTCTGCAAAAGAGATGTGGCAATCACTAGTTACCTTGATGGAAGGTACAGAAGAAGTGAGGGATGATAGAAGATCCCTTCTTAATCAGAAGTATGAAGCTTTCCGACAAGGAAACAAAGATACCATTGCTGACACCTTTGAGAATTTCTTCAAGATAGTAAATGGGTTAAGGGTCTATGGCAGAGTCTTCACTAATGGAGAATTAAATGATAAGTTCTTGAGATCCCTAACTAAGGAATGTGATAACAAGATCTGTGTCATATGGGAGTTTGGAAAACTGGCCGAGATAGACCCTCAGAATCTCTTCGAGAAGCTTATGTCATATGAGCTTCAACTCAACACCAGAAAGGCTAAAGAAGAGAAGAGTGGGTCTGCATTCAAAGAGAAGTCTGTTGCTTTAAAGGCAGATACCTCTAAGAAGATAAAGGTTGTTTCTCCTACTCCAGCACCAGAAGTTAGTGAAGAAGAAACCTCAGAGCCAAGCACCTCAGGCTCTGAACTATCAAAAGGAGAGTTCTCACTACTCTCTCGACAGTTCAAGAAATTCTTGAACAAGAAGAAGCAATGGAAATGCAAGGATGCCTCCTATAGAAGATCATGACGTGATGGTGATCGGCAAAGAAAAGGCTCAAGCAGCCATGACAGGTACACTTCTAAACAGAACAAACATGTTTCTACTGACATTATTTGCGATTGTTGTAGTAATCCAGGACACGTCATCGTTGACTGCCCTCACAAGAAGAAGGAGGGTGGTAGAAGAGAGGAAAAGAAGTCCTCGTATAACAAGAAGAGGACAGAGAAGAGCGTGATGACCAAAAAGGGCAAGACTCTTAGTGACTCTGACTCATCTGAGTCAAGTGAAGAAGAAGAAGACCATTTTGGGCTAATGGCTCAAACTGATGATGAACAAGAGCACCAGTTCACTGGGAAGGTAAACTCTCACACTCCTCTTTCTGATTCTGAAGCTTCTGAACATGATTGTGAGGATAGCTCTTCTGACGATAAGTCAAAACTCATGGCCCAATATAAGGAGTTAATCATGGCTTACGACAAATGTCGCCGAGTCATGAAAACTCAGGCTACAGAGATAAAGTCTCTCAAAGTTGAAGAGAGCATCTTGAGAGAGAAAGTCGCAAAGATTGACTCGCTCGAAGAGAACTTCAATAATACTATTAAAGAATATAACAAAGCTCTTGAGCACCTTGATCTTAAAGAGAAAATCATCAAAGAGTTGGAAGAACAACTCGCCGCTGAAAAGAAACTTGTTGAAAGTTTCTCGAAGCCTAAGACTATTCTTCCATTCGTTGCTGAATTCTCAGCTAAGGCCAAGGGTGCGGGACTAGGCCATGAAAAAGCTCCTAGTAAGTATTCTAGGAGAAACAAGGCTCAACAGAAGAATAAGGCCGCCAAAAAGGCCTTAGCCAAAGAGAAGGGGAAAGCCCCTAAAGATCAGACCACGTTCAAAAAGGTTATATTTCCTTCAAACGAGTTTGATCTTGACTCATCTTACGGACACTTTGCTAGGCCTACCTATGTAGAGCCAAAGTCCCGTTATCAAGGATGGTCTCGACCCAGAAACTTTGGTGAAAGTGTCTTTAAGGCACCTTATGAAGAAGTCATTCTTCAGAGCTATGGCCCTTTCAATCATGGCCATAACTTCAAGAAGGCACCAAAGGCAAAGCCTGTTGTAGAAAAGTCAGTGAAGGAGAAGAAAACATGTGATTGTCATCATCATGAAGCTTCTTCCTCCAAGAATGCTGCCCCTGCTAGACCACAATTCCAAAAGGTCAAGCAGGAGAACATAAGGCAAAGATACAACAGATTTGACTGTTGGTGTTGTGGCAGAATTGGTCACTTTGCCATTGATTGTTGGTTTAATCCCAGAAATGCTGCAACTCCACATGTTGGCAATATGAAGAAGACCACTCCTAATGCTAATATGCGTAGGGGGAGTGTTCTAACCTGAGACCAAGGACTCAAACGTATTTGGGTTCCTAAGGCAAACTGATTGTGATTGCAGGTATGTTCAAAGGCCACCAAAACGCCAATCTGGTATTTGGACAGTGGATGCTCTCGGCATATGACCGGGACAAGAAGCCTAATTCAGAACTTTACACCAATCGTGAATGGACCGAATGTCATATTTGGAGGTTCAGACCGTGAAATCACTAAAGGCTACGATATGATTACGAATGGTAATGTATCCTTCTCGGATATGGCTTACGTTGAAGGTTTGGAACATAACCTTATAAGCATAAGCCAACTCTGTGATAAAGGATACATAATTGAGTTTTACGCTGATAAGTGCTTGATAAAATTTGTTGACAATATGAAAACGATTCTATCCGGCACTCGAAGCAGAAACATATTTTGCTTGAATTTCATTTGTATAGATTCTTCGACACCAGTGTGCTTTTTAACAAAAGATAGTGCATCTCTTGGTGACCAATGACACAGAAGACTAGCACATATTAATTTCAAAACTATTAATAAATTATTTTCAATGAACTTAGTACGTGATGCCCCAAATGTCAAGTACGTCAAAGATAGATCTTGCCATGCATGTGTAAAAGGCAAGCAAACAAGGGCTACCTTTAAAAGCGTTATTGACAAGGATTCTAATAGATGTCTTCATCTACTGCATATAGACTTGTTTGGTCCACTGCAAATTAGATGTTTGGGAGAAAAGGATTATACGTTGGTAATTGTTGATGATTACTCGTGCTTTGCGTGGGTGTTCTTTCTGAAATACAAGTCAGATACCTTCGACATCTTTACTAATTTTGTCAAGCAAGTCCAGAATGAATACAACTGCTCCATAGTCAAAATTAGAAGTGACAATGAAACAGAGTTCAAATCAGGGGCCATGACAGAATTTTATGAAAGCCTAGGTATCTTTCATGAGTTTTCCTCTCCTCGCACTCCTCAACAAAATGGGGTGGCTGAGAGAAGGAATAGAATGCTCATAGAGGCCTGCAGGACCATGTTGAGTGATGCTTCACTTCCAGAGTACTTTTGGGCTGAAGCCGTCAACACTGCATGCCACGTGTAAAATCGAGCCTTCATAAACAAAAACCACGATAAGACACCTTACGAACTTTTGAAGGGTAGGAAACCAACAGTCTCATATTTTAGAACTTTTGGCTGTAAATACTTCATGCTCAACAATTGCAAGTATCATACTACTAAGTTTAGTGAAAAGAGTTTTGAAGGTATTTTGTAGGTTATACTAGCCATAGTAAGGCATACAAGATCTTTAATAAAAAACCCTGGTCGTGGAAAAATCGATACATGTTGTATTTGATGAGACGAGTTTGCTGCAAAGCAACTCTTCTAGTGTGCTCATTGAAGATGTAGGTGCAAAGCTGAAAGAAATTAACTTGGATGGACCGTTTGAAGATAAAGGTGAAAAGTTCATCAAGATCACCACTCCAACCCCTATTGGAGAGACTGATGATCAAGATGAAGAAGTCATCCAAGATGAAGAAGTCACTCCTGTGATAAAAGACAATCCAGATGCAAGGACTCTAGAGCTCAGACATCTGAAGGATCACCCCATGGACCAGATCATAGGAGATCCCCGGGATGGTCAGAACTCGTAGAGGTACAACTAATGAGAATCTATATTTAAGTTTTCTATCACAGGTTGAACAAAAGAAGTTTGAGGAAGCAAACTCAGACGCATCGTGGATAATGGTGATGGAAGAAGAACTAAACCAGTTCAAGCGCTGCAAATTATGGAAGCTTGTTCCAAGACCCAAAAGTAAGAACATCATTGGGACAAAATGGGTCTACAGGAACAAGATGGACGAGGATGGAACGATAGTAAAGAACAAGGCCAGACTTGTCGCAAAAGGCTATCGTCAAGAAGAAGGAATTGACTTCGACCAGACGTACGCTCCAGTGGAAAGGCTGGAGGCAATAAGGTTATTCCTAGCATATACTGCACTCAAAGGCTTCACTGTCTACCAGATGAACGTAAAGTCTGTCTTCCTTAATGGTGACATAAAGGAAGAGGTGTATGTGGAACAACCTCCAGGTTTCGTTGATTCTAACTTTCCTGATTATGTTTACTTACTGCATAAAGCGTTATATGGCCTGAAACAAGCTCCTCGAGCTTGGTATGAGACGATGTCTAGCTTTCTACTTGAGAACAAGTTCACAAGGGGAAACATAGACAAGACATTGTTTCTTAGGGAAATTAAAGACAAGATTTCGCTAGTGCAAATCTATGTCGATGACATTATTTTTGGCTCTACTGATGACAACCTCTGCAAGAAGTTTTCAAAACTTATGCAAGAGAAGTTTTAAATGAGCAGTATGGGCGAGCTGAAGTATTTCTTAGGGCTTCAAGTGAAACAGTCTGAAGATGGAATTTTCATCTCACAGATCAAGTTCACCAAAGAGCTGATTAAGAAATTCAGAATGGAGAACGCAACCTCGATGAGGACTACAATGGGTTCAACTATATCTCTGGACAAGGATGAAAAAGGGAAACTTTTTAATGAAACCAAGTACAGAAGCATAATTGGATCCTTGCTCTACCTTACGGCAAGTAGACATGACATAATGTTCTCAACATGTGTCTGTGCTACATTTCAGGTGAACTCTAAGGAATCTCACTACGCTGCTGCAAAGCGGATTTTGAGATACTTTAAAGGAACACCAAATCTTGGCTTATGGTACCCAAGAAGTAATGACAGCGAACTAATAGGTTTTTCAGATGCAGATTTTGTAGGGAGCAAAGACGACAGGAAAAGCACTTCCGGGACATGTCAATTCTTTGGAAGAAGACTTATCTCCTGGAGTAGCAAGAAGCAAAACTGTGTGGCAATCTCAACGGCCGAGTCAGAGTGCATCTCTTCAGGCAGTTGCTGTGCACAGTTACTCTGGATAAAGAATCAGTTTGAGGACTACAACATGAAGTTTGAAAAGATTCCATTGTTTTGCGACTCTTCCAGCGCAATAGCAATAGCCAACAACCCAGTCTCGCACAGCCGAACAAAGCATATAGAGCTAAGGTGTCACTTCATCCGGGAGCATGTGGAGCATGGGGACATAGACCTTTAATATGTCCCTACAGATAAATAAATTGCAGACATTTTTACGAAGCCGCTGGACGAGACCAAGTTCTCGTTCTTCAAAACAGAACTTGAGATGCTCAACAAAGAAGACTAGAGAAGCTGGACTTTCAAGAAGGCTCAAGGCTCAAAGATGGAATTGGTCAAAAGAGCTGAAGCAACCAAGGTAAAGATTCGTGAAGGAGTTGGACTCTTTAAAAAAGATGTTATTACCAAGCTATCTGTTGAAGTCAGAAAGGGGGAGGGGTTGGTAAAAGAATATCTAAAAAATTTTCATAGTTCTTATGCTTGCTTACACTGCTTTATATACTTAGCATTCTTTTTATGTCCATAATTCACCTTACTGTAAAGAGTTCTGACTTCTACAAATAGGGGGAGATTGTTGGGTATTGTATCCACACTAACCCAGATTTGATGAAGTCACCCTTGAACTAAGATGAATTAAGGTATATTTGATGCTTGGTTTGAGTTATGTGTTTGCAGGAATTCTTATGGAAAGTGTCGACCAATGTCAGTCTACAATGGGTCACCAAACACAGGACCATACAATGTAATCCTTCATTGTGTATTCCAAAGTGTTGACTCATGTGTAGCCTCTCTATAGGGATACACTTCATATTCAAGCTCTAGGACTATGTGAAAAGACTTGATGCTGGTCATCCCTTAGGAGAAGAAAAATCTGTCAGAAAATTTTCCTAAGTAAAGTACTCGAGTAGTTCTTTACTTATTCGAGTAAGTTACTGAGTTCATTTTCGAGTAAGAATACTCCTACTCGAGTAGCTAAGATGTATCCCGAGTAGTCAATTATGGCTCTCGAGTAGTTAAGACAACTACTCGAGTAGTTTCTTTTTACCTCTCGGTTTTACAGAAATTATCTTCTCAAATTTTTCTAAGTTAAATACTCGAGTAGTCATCTTATATGCTCGAGTAGTTCTATCTTCTGTCTCGAGTAGTTGAATTCTGACTCTCGTATAGTTCTCACTTACTCGAGTAGTCTAAGTCATATACTCGAGTAGTTCATCTACTACTCGAGTAGTCCAGTGTTTATACTCGTGTAATCCAGGATTCCATTCCAGAAAATTTCTCTAAGTGAATTTCTCGAGTAGTCATCTCCGTATACTCGAGTAGTTCTATTTGTCTCAAGTAGTTCAACTTCTATACTCGAGTAGTTCTATTTGTCTCAAGTAGTTCAACTTCTATACTCGAGTAGTTCAGTTTTCCTGTTCCAAAAATTTTCTAAGTCTTTGACTTGAGTAGTTTCTTATATACTCGAGTAGTTCATTCTTATATACTCAAGTAATCTACTCCACCTCTCGTGTAAGTACTCAAGTACTCGAGTATATTATTCTTGCTACTCGAGTAGCTGATTCCTTGAACTTTTATTTACTCGAGCAGTTGACTCCATGTACTCGAGTAATGATCTCATTCTCTCTCGAGTAGTTTTTCTCATGTACTCGAGTAGTCATCTTCTACCTACTCGAGTAGTGCTGCATGTACTCGAGTAGTCTGTTATATCTCGAGTATTTTACTTTGACTTTTCCGAAAATTCGTTAAGTCCAAACTAACGGTATTATTCATAAACTTTAACATGATTGGTCCACGTGTCTCTCATAATGACTCAATTATGGCTAATATTCTCTTCTCCTATAA
This sequence comes from Platanthera guangdongensis, assembly GCA_039583875.1. NCBI lineage: Eukaryota > Viridiplantae > Streptophyta > Magnoliopsida > Asparagales > Orchidaceae > Platanthera > Platanthera guangdongensis. The sequence continues at coordinate 182,555,491 of CM077158.1, forward strand.
AAGATCTTGTCTAAACCGACAAACCCTAACAATTCTAAATTTTAAAGAAGATTATTTTTAAGAAGTTTTTGCAGCCATTTTCTGTCTCCTCTCTCTCTCTCCAAGAAACGAAAAACGCCGCCGTCGCCGTCGCAGATTCCCGACCGGCTAGGGTTTTCATTTTCAGAGAATTCAGATTAAGAAGATTTTACAGATCGAGATTTCCGCTCAACTCTTCATCCTCTATTCGATCGTGTAAAGTCAAGAAGATTCAGATCTGATTTTGCCGAGGTTTTCTTCACCTATCTGATAAAGTCAAAAAGTCTAGAAGAAGAAGATCCTGACCGATTACTTGCAGATCTGACAAGATTCATTGTTTGTATTTCTTTACAATTTTATTTCATTATTGTAGGAGAAGTTTTCTCCGAGTGTAGGAGTTTTTCAACTCTGAGATTGTAGGAAGTTTCATCTTCCGAGTGTTGATCCGTTTTGTAGATCGAGTTTGTAGGAACGTTGTTTCGAGGGTAGGATTGATTTTTAATCCGAGATAGTGGAGTAGCCGAGTCTAGTGTATTGCTAGATCGGTGAGGAAAAGTGGATGTACCCAAGGTTGGGGAACCACTATAAATCTTGCCTCGTCTGTGTTTGATTGGTAGATAGATCTGTGCATTGGTTTGTAATTTTTTATTCCGCAAAAAGACGCATAATTCACTTATTCACCCCCCTCTATATGATTTAGGTAGACAACTATAAACTTTCAGTATTGGAATTTTGCAGGTGTTGAATATGTTTGGGTTGACATTGAATAAAGAGAGCAGAAGTTTCATTAGTTGAATTTCTTTACTTTGTCTATGATACTATGTAGTTTTATTTGTTTCCGTTTATTAGTAACAAACATTAAGTAGTTATATAATTCCGCAAATACTAAGTGGCCGCACTAAGCAATTTTTGATTACACTATGAAATTAATTTAAATTTGACCTTCAAAAATGTCCGGCAAAGCAAGGTAGTCTCAAGCATTACTCTACATATCACATGTAGAAATTTTGGATCACCTCTCATTCGTCGCTTCTGCTCAAAATTAATGAAAATATCATTGCTCGTCAAAATAAATATGAGACAAAATGATTGCTAATCGCACGGTTCCAATTATGAAACTATTGCTAATCGCTATGAATCATTATCGTGTGCAGTACCCATTTCTTCTATATGAAAGTATGAGGTGTAAATAAGGGGCTTGTTCACTTTATTTTATATATAAATAAGAAAATATCTCGAATATTTATAAGAAAATCTCGTTACATATTTTAATTAAAATCTATCTCTCATAATATTTTTTTCCAAATTAAAAAGGGATAAAAAAGATAAATTAATATTATGTCTAAATTAAATTATTTTAATTAAAATGAATCTTTCGTAATATTTTTAATTATTTATAATTAAAACGAATCTTCTCATAATAGTGCAAATGAGAAGGATGAGTAAAAAAGATATAATTATGATATTAATTTCACTCTAGAGATATATCATTAGATAAGCGTAGATAAATTTTAAATAAACAGACAACCATCACATTTTAATTCCGTGCTAATTTTGAAGTGCAATGTGCCAAAATGCTCCTTCACATCTGTCAAAACAATGATATAATAAATAAGAATAAAATAGTGCAAAACATTGGAGGTGTTAAGTGCGAAAAATTCAGCGCTAATATCTGGGCCCAAAACAAAAGCTCTCGGAAAATTTAGGTGATTGTTAATCGAAACCCGCTATTTTACTTGTCGCACCCCAAAATCTTCTAATTTTTTGCGTCTTTTCGAAATACGCCTTGTACATGCAATATCAGGAAAAGTGTTCAACACAAAAGTTGTAGATATCGACGAGATCTACAAATTTCGTGGTGATTACTTTTCCTAAAAATGCATGTACAAGACGTACTTTGGAAATATGTCCAGGTTTTGCTCCTTTTCGAAATACGCCTTGTACATGCAATTTCAGGAAAAATGCTCACCACGAAAGTTGTAGATCTCGTCGATATCTACAACTTTCGTGTTGAACATTTTTCCTGAAATTGCATATACAAAGCGTATTTTGAAAAAGCGCGAAAATTTAGAAAATTTTGGAGTACGACTAGCCAATTACGGGTTCTGTTAACAATCACCAAAATTTACTCCCACGTCGGTGACGACCCCTCCCATCTTCCCGCACACGGCTTCCCCCTTCTTCGGGACCTTAGGGCATCACGTCGCGCCTCCGTGCTCCGAGTACTAACGCGGACGCCGGCGACGAATCTTACGCCAACACCTCACTTTTGGACCTTCTCATCCTCCGACACTGACGCCACAAGTCCTACTCTCTAATCTTCGTGCTCTCTTCCCCAAAAGTAAGAACCTACTTTTTCCTTTTTTTCCCCTCTTCTCTTGGACGTGCTGACCCATTGTTTTTTACTGAGTCCGCAAGTGCTCACTTCGGCACCTTCGCATTTTCCTCAACAAATTTATGTGACAAATCCTACAATTAAATCAATTAGGAAATCCGACAGTGGCATGCCGTGGAAGGGGAGAAATGGTTCTCGGAGCCGAGCTTGCACTCTAAACTGGGCCTTCATCTTCGTTCCCTGACAGGTATTTCGTGCACGCTAATATTCGTTCCCTGACAGGTATTTTGTGCATGCTCCCGCTTAGAGAAAAATCGCCCCTCCTTTGGTACTCCATTCTTCCCTGCCATATGAGATGTAATACTCCATGTCTTGTCCGCTCTCCTTCCCTCTTTTGATCATCTCTAAGGTTCTGTAGAGCGGAAATGGAATTTAGGATACATAATTGGGTATTAATAATTCTTTTGAGGGTGTTTGGTTAGACGGAATTGGCTCTGAATTGGAATTGGTCCAATTCCGTTGGTTTTGGAATTGAACTAGGGCCAATTCTTGTCCTCTTCCACTGGTTTCCGTCTTCTTCGATCTGCCTCTTCCGTGAGTCCTCTTCCACCACCATCCGTTGTCTATGAGCCCTGAAACAGAGGTATCCCACCGAGCTCTACGACCGAGTGCAACGCGGTCGTCGGACTCTACAGGTACCTTCGCCCTCAACTCTATCTCTGCTGCTCTTTGCTACTCCTGCAAAACTCCTCGCAGCCCTCTGCCGATTCAAGACCTCCTGGCCACCTTGTACTTCTCTTTGCTGCTCCTCCTGCAAAACTTCTCCAACCCTCTGCCACTGACTCAAGACCTCCAACCCTCCCTCAAATTCTATCTCACGGAACTTCTTCTCCTTAACCAAGAATCTGAGATTGATTTAGAACAATTAATCGCTGGAGATAATGACCCGCTTCCAGGTTATAGGAATGAACCAAATACTGAACAATATACATTAATTATAGGGCATGACATTTCCTCATAGGCATCACAGATTAATGAACACAATAGTCATCTTCAAAATAAGAAGCTAGGAACTGCTATCATCATTGATCCACTTTTAAGCATCCTCAATTCCAATTCCTACAGATTTTGGCCAATTCCATCTTGCAGCGGAACATCATAATTGGAATTAAGCAAAACCGTAATTCGTGCGGGTTTTGGAATTGATGAATTCCAATTCCTCAATTCCAATTCCATTGAACCGAAGGAACCCTAAACTTTTTTTGTTTTTCTATCATTTGTGTATTAATTTGTGAGATATGCATTGATGTGGCTCTCCATTTTTGTTACAGATTTTTTGCCCTAAGAAAACTCCATACCTAATTGATGCTTGCGATGACAAAGTTCTCTCTTTGTTCTCTCCGCCCATTTTTTGATCATTTCTAAGGTTCCACCTAAACTTTTTTGTTCTTCTATCATTTGCGTATTAATTGGTGAGATATGCATTGATGTGGTTCTACATTTTTTTAGATTTTCTGGCCTCAAAAAATTATAAACTTAATTGTTGATATTTGTTTTCAATTTTAACTAATTAAATGGTTTGATGTTTGCAAATTAGCACAATACAACAACAACACTCGTGCCTTTGTTCCACTCTAGTGGGGTCGGCTATATGGATCCTTTGTCGCCATTGTTCCCTATATTTAGTCATAATCTCTCTAATGCCTAATTTCATAACGTGTTTCCTTATAATTTCATTCCAAGTATTTATTAGTCTACCCCTCCCCCGTTTAACATGTCTAGTGACTAAACTCTCACAACGCCTAACAGGTGCATGTAGTGGTCTCTTTTGTACATGCCCAAACCATCTTAGTCGAGCTTCTCACATTTTCTCTACAATTAGTGTCACTTCTGGATTATCATTGATACATTTATTCCTAATTTTATCTAGTCTCGTGTGTCCACACTTCGACTTAAGCATTATCATCTCCGCAACTCCCATTTTTTGCTCATGTACACAATTCATTGCCTAACACTTAGAATCGTAGAGGATCGCTGGTCTAATTGCAGTACGATAAAAATTGCCTTTAAATTTTAATGGTACTTTGCTATCACATAAGATCCATGACGTGCCTCTCCACTTCAACCAACTTGTTTGGATTCTATCATCTTATCTACACCTCCATCATTTTGAACTATCGATCCTAGATATTTAAAGCACTCACTGCGTGACATATCCTGATCACCCAACTTAATAACAAAGTCATCTGTACTTTTTGCACTACTAAATTTAAGCTCCATATGTCTCTACCTTGCTCAATCTAAAATTCTCCTTTTCTAAAGTGTCTCAGCAAGATTTAAGTTTCACGTTTACACCATTGCGCGTCCCATCAACTAAGATAACATCATCCACAAACATTAAACACCAAGATATTGTTTGTTGGATATGTCTGGTGAGCTCATCTAAGATAAGGGTAAAGAGATAGACGCTTAAAGCTTACTCTTGATGTAAGATAATAATGATAGAGAATCCCTGTATTAATCCTCGATATGTCCTCACCTTCGTCACTGAATTTGTATACATTTCGTTGATTATGTCAATGCATGATACATTTACACATTTCTTTTCTAAGACTCTCCATATGACCTCTATTGGAACCATATCATATGTCTTCTCATGATTGATAAATAACATATGCAAATCTTATTTTCTTTCCCGATAGTTGTTAATGAGTCTCCTCAAGAGATGTATAATTTTCATGGTCAACCACCCTGGAATGAATCCAAATTAGTTCTCTAAGATACTAGTCTCTCGTCTTACTCTTCTTCCTATTAATATTTCCCATAATGACTCGTTAATTTAATTTCTCTGTAATTGACACAATTTTGTATATCTTATTTGTTCTTATTCAAAGGTACCAAGTTACTTTCTCTCCAATAGTTTGACATTCTCTCCATTAGTTTGACATTCTCTTTGTCTTCTGCATTTTATTGAAAAAACATGTAAGTACAAATTTTTTTTTCCACAGACATTTTCATACTTCGATGGGTATATCGTTTGACCTAGCTATCTTTCGATGTTTTATCTTCTTTATAACATCATTTACCTTCGATGCTTAAATTTTACGATAAAACGTTATGTTCTTATACTACTCTGATCTGTGTAATTTTTACAAGCTCAGTTCATTGTCTTTTGTTTCATTATAGAGTTGATAAAAATATCTTTTTCACCTCTCTTTAATTGTCACATCATCAGTCAAAGCCAAGTCTATTTCATCTTTTATACATTTAACTTGACTCAATTTCATTGTCTTCTTCTCTTTAGCTCGAGCAATTTTATATATGTCACGCTCTTCATATTTGACATCCAGACGTTTATAAATTTTTTTATAAGCTTGACTTATTGCTTTACTTATTGCATCTTTAGCTTCTTTCTCGGTGACTTTTTATTTTTGCCAAGTTTTTATCATTTTTGCAGGCGTAAAGTGTTTTATAACTGACACTTTTTGCTCTTCTTTTATCTTGCATTTTCTTTTTCCACCACTAAGAATCTTTATTTGGGGTGCACAAGCTTCTGACTCTCCAAGTACGTTTTTTCTACTTGTCTTTAAATACGAAGACATAACTTCCCATAAAACACTAGTAGTATAAAGATCGTCAATTAGTTTTTCCATAATTAATGTCTTGAAAACAACCTGTTTTTTCGTCTTCAAGTTTGACTATCGAATATTTGGCAACATTTCTGTCTTTATCTTAAATTTATTATATTTAATTTGCATATGCAATATCACTAGCTTAGGTTGAGTTGCTAAACTTTCTCTTAGTATGACTTTGCAATACTTACAAATCATTTTATCCATTTTACGAGTTATAAAATAATTAATTTATGACTTATTTGATTCACTTTTAAATGTAATTAAATATTATTCTCTCTTCATGAAAAGTGTATTTGTCATAATTAGCTCGTGTGTTATGACAAAGTCTAAAATAGTTTTTCCTTATTCTTTTATTTCTCCGTACCCAAATTCTTCATGAACGACTGTATAATCGGTTGGTGTTACCATTGTGATCTGGAAGTGATCAAGTATGTAGCCTCACTGCCAGCGCAGTATGAGCCTATCAGGGTCGCACATAAGAATGTTTGGAGAAATTGAGAGATTGAATTAGTATGGTTTTACTCATATGATGAGTGGAAATGACTTAGCTCAGCCAGATTTTGAAAGCGTCTAGTGCGTTGAGAGCACTCAACGCTTTTGTCGAGTCAAGTGTTGACTCGTCGAATGATGACGTTGAGTGTGTTGAGTTTACTCAACGATTTGTCGAGTCAAAGTGTTGATTTGTCGAGTATTTCACTTAAATGTTGAGTGCGTTGAGTCTACTCAACGATTCGTTGAGTCAAGATGTTGATTCAACGAGTCTGGTTCTCAGGCGTTGAGTGCGCTGAGTTCACTCAACACCTTCGTCGAGTCAAAGGTTGATTCGACTAATCAGGCACTTAGACGTTGAGTGCGTTGAGTTCACTCAACGCCTTCGTTGAGTCAAATGTTGATTCAACGAGTTTGGCGCTAAAAGCGTTGAGAGCGTCGAGTTCACTCGACGCCTTCGTCGAGTCAAAGGTTGATTCGGCAAGGCTGGCGCTGAGTTCGTCGTGTATCTTATGGATACTCGACGATTCGTCGAGTATGTTTTTTGTATACTTGATGATTCATCGAATATGTTATGGATATTCGGCGATTCTTCGAGACAAGGGTTGTTTGGTCGAATTCTATATTCTAAGTCTTGGGTCTGCGAATAGCGACAAGCTGTTCTGTTTATTCCTTAAGTATAAATAGAAGATTTTAGGGTTTCTCAACTATCGAATTTACAGGTTGATTATGTCTAAGCACACGAGCCGCACTATGCAAAAACCCGAGACCTAAAAGGCCGACGGAAGTTGTTTCGCCTGCGCCGATCCCGTCGCTGTCGCTAAGCCCAATTCTAGCGGGTGTCGCCGCCGCCTCTTCTGTAACAGATCTAGCAGTCTGTGAAGACGCAAAGTTCCTTCTCCCGACCTAGATCTTGTTCGACAAGAGTATACGGGTTCTCCCGTTCGTGTGGATTTTCTATAGAGGTGCGAACACTATTCTCCACTAAGGACTCTAGCCGCTTGGTGATCGACAGATCTTCTGGAGCATCTAGATTGAGTATAGACTCAATCCCGCAAAGGTAATTTTATTTTACATCACTTTCTTCTTGATACATGTGCATTGCTAGATCCGAAATTCTTTTGGATTTTCTTGTTCTTTATTTCCGCTGCGTGCACAAGTGTCGTGGCATCTAGTAAAACCCAACATAATCTATATTTTCCTTTCATATATGTCCATTTATGTCTCCTTCTATACAAATCTTTTTTCTTTGTGAGATTTCTCTTATTTATTCATCCAAGTTTTCTCAAAATTGCACTTTAGTAACTCCACTTAATCCTACTTGAGGTGCTTAAGCACTAATCACATTAATAGTTTCCTTTTCTATGATCAATTTAAGAGCTGTGATTCTATCACCTTTCTACTTAACCCAACAACTGCATCTCTCCAAGTGGTATTTAGAATAATATCCGGTTCATTGTACATTAGCACAATGACTAGGAAAAATAAGCAAAGGGAGACCCTCGAACGGGAGAGATTCATATGTGGAATTGAAAGTTTCCCGTGAGTTTTTACCGCTTTATCATCTGTAATTTTCCATTGCGATTACTCTCTTTGAAGTCCCTCTTCGTTCTGTTGAGAAGAATACAATTGACAAGTAGGTATTTATTTGTATGGAGTTGCCCGTTCACGGACACATTGAGAAGAATGCACACATATTTTTACATTTATGCTTTAACATAAATTTTATGTCAAGAAAGTGAGGTTCTACACCGACTCCTAAGAGGGAGGTTTACCATCGATTCCTTCATTATCGTAACTTCTAATAATTTTCTTAATCATTTTGTCTTAGGATCCTTACATTCCTAAGCATGCACAGGAAAACGCCGCCAAGAAGAAGGAACCTTCGTTATTAGAGATACCACAAATGGTTGAATATCCAATATGTGTGTAAAGGTATCAATAAATCATCACATGCAAGCTAGTCTAAGTTAAAAATGTAGTTACTATCTTCATTTCTGTAATGTTTATTTAAATAGATGAATCATTCATCTTTGTATGCAATGCCCAGTGATTTTGTCTTCTTTGCATTATTCAGCGTTTCCCTGCTAACATATTTCTTTCATTGCTACCACTGCAATTGTTTTTGCTCTAATAATTGGTGGTAAAATATTTCTTATTTGTATCAGTGATTGAAAACCTATTATTACCATAATTTCCAGAATTGATTCCACATGTTCATGCTGTAAAATTTTTTGATTGAAGTCATATTCTATACTTTTGAACTTTTAACATGCAAACGTAAAGAGCAAGCTTCTGAATTTTCTTGAAAACACTCTGATTTGAATGATTGCATTTATGTTTCATGCCTGAACTTATTTGCTAGGTGCTTCTCCACTATAACCACATCTACTCCTTAAAGTGCAAACTTATGGTGCTATATAATCAACAAAAACCCATTCTGCAGCATAAAGATAAGATTGTGTTCATGTTCATAACTTCACCTTCAGGTACTTATAGCAGAAGCTCAAAAGCAAATTATACATATTGCCTAATTCAAAACTAAGGTTTTGAAGCAAGCTTATGAAATCCACCAATCCACTATGTTTTGAAGCAGTGATTTTCAGTAGATCCACGTCGCTGATGCCGCGCCGCTATCATTAAAAATTGGTGTATAACGGCTTTAGGATGAAAAAGTGTCATGATTGCTTTTAAGGATACGACGATGCTTTACGCCATCGAGATTCTTTTGCGGCGATTCAAACAATGTCTTCTTTGTGGCATTTTTTTTTCAAACGCCTCTAAACATTTGGTGGCACACTAATTACCCTATTTTGTTGTAGCGACAACAAACTCAGCCGTTAACCATTGATAAATTATGGCATTTTCACTGCTCCAACTTAAAAAAATTGGCATTCTACTTAAGACATTTGGCAACTTAAGACTTTGGTCCAGACCTTCCATGTTATTCCTATTTTCTTTGCTTCAATTCATGTCATTATGTTACGGTTCCGCCTTGGTTGCGCATGTTGCGGACTATTTATCTGGTCTAATTTGTATTTTCGTATGCGTAATTGATCCTCCGCGTCTAAGCCCACGGAGGGGGCACTTTTATGAACTATTTATATATGTGTGTTTGGCCAAGACAAGGGAAGAAAAGAGTATTTTCATTTTATGTTTTTTAAACCCTCTCTCTAGTTCTCTCTCTCTCTCTACCGTGCTTTTATCCCGCCGAGTTGCCCTAGCCGACTATGCCTCCCGCATCGCGAAACCCGCGATTCCCACTGTGCCGCTGCCTCCAATCCGCGATTCCCGCAGTCCGCCTCCGCCGATTCGCACACCGCAAGCCACCGCCACCATAGCTCGCCGGAGTCCCTCCTCCTCCTCCCTCGAGGACTTCCCTCCTCTTTCCCGGTGCACGCGCTCTCAATCATGGGCCCGTAACAACTTGGTATCAGAGGGAATGCTTCTCCCCACCGCCGACCCTTCTGATCTGCCGCCTTCTACCTCCTCCAACCGCTTCGCACAGCCAGTCTCCGCCCCGACAAGCTCCGACCAGCCGACTTTGCCCCGTCCGGCTTCACCCCGGCCTCTCTCCGCCAGCCCTAGTCCGCTCCCCTCCGCTCTCTGCCAGCCCTATCCCGACATCCCTACTCCACAACACCTCATGCTCGGCTCCTCCATCAACGGGGGCCCCTTGCTCGCCGCCTCTACCAGACTACTTCCGCGACCGACACTTTTTTCCTCCATTCCCTCCAGCGCCGCTAACCCACCATCTCCGTCCCACACAATGGCCAACCAGTCCTCGCTCTCGCAAGTTTTCAAGTCCCTTGCCAAGCTCCTCACAGATAACAACAACGCTCTCATTACCGCCGTCACCACCCAACTAGCGGCGAACCAACCGGACCAACCGGCCACGGGCTCCTCCAGTGAAGCGCCGATTCCGCCAACCCGGCCAGAATTTTGTCCCCTGCGGCACGAGGGCAACGGGGTGCCACGATACTTGCGGATGGACTTTCCAATATTCGACGGCCATGAAAACCCCTTAGCTTGGCTCTCTCGTTGCGAGCAGTTCTTCGCCCACCAGCGCACCCCTTGGGAAGAGTGACTCAACATTGGTGCCTTCCACCTGATGGGCCTCGCACAACTTTGGTTTTCCCAACTGCAATGGGAGAAACCACTCCTCTCTTGGGAAGATTTCAAGATGAACTGCACCCTCCGCTTCGGCCCCCCCTCCACAGCAATCCCTTGGGGGATCTCATTTCCATCTGGCAGACAGGTCCAATCGATGAATACCTCGAACAGTTTCAAGTCTACTTGGCCCGCACTACCTCTGTTCTTCCGATACAACAGGTGTCCATCTTCACGACGAGACTCCATGAGCGCCTCCGCATGGACGTAGAATTTCAGGCACCCGCAAATCTGACCACTGCAATGAGTTTGACTCGCATTTGCCAGAAGCGTTTGCCTTTGGATCACCCTCATCTACATCACTAGGACACTGAGGGGTCCAAGCGTCCTCCGCGGCCTCTGTCATCGACCACAACCAGTCTCCTCGCCCCAGACCGCGACACCGACCGCCCTGCTACCATTTGTCAACTGTCACCACAGGAGATGAATGACCGACGTGCCAAGGGCCTTTGTTACAACTGCGACGAGCGATTTTTCCGTGGACATTGCTGCAAGCGTCTCTTCTGGTTGGAGGTCGACGACTCGGCTTCTGAACGGAATGCTGACACTGACACGGGAGACCCGATGCTCACCGTCACCACAGACCAAGCTTGTGAGCAAGCTTGTTGTCGAGCATCCCGCCTTGGTCGCACATGTCGCGAACTATTTATCTGGTCTACTTTATATTTTCGTATGCGTAATTGATCCTCCGTGTCTAAGCCCAAGGAGGGGACACTTTTATGAACTATTTATGTGTGTGTGTGGCCAAGAAAAGGGAAGCAAAGAGTATTTTAATTTTATGTTTTCTAAACTCTCTCCCTAGTTCTCTCTCTCTACCGCGCTTTTATCCCGCCGGGTTGCCCTAGCCGACTACGCCTCCCGCATCGCGAAACCCGCGATTCCCACTGTGCCGCCTCCTCCGATCCTCGATTCCCGCAGTCTGCCTCCGCCGATTCGCACACCGCAAGCCGCCGCCATAGCTCGCCGGAGTCCCTCCTCCCTTGAGGACTTCCCTCCTCTTCCTCGATGCACACGCTCTCAAACACGGGTCCGTAACACATTATTCCGTCTCTCTTTTAATATATCTAGGAAATATGGATGTTCTAGAAAACCATACATTTTGGTTTTATGATTTGTTTCTCTTTGCATCTACATTTTGGTTTTATTTTGAAAGTCAATTATGCAGATTCCAACAAAAAATCCACGAAACATGAATTTATTGAGCTTACTATCTCTCTATTTACGTTCTGATTTATATAGAATTTAGAAACAATGAGCTTAATAAAACTCCGCCTACTTGCTTTATTCAACTGTTAGATATTTTTAGTTTTTTTTCTTCGGATGCATTCTAAAGCGTCAATGTAAATGACCATTTTTGACGTTTATATACAATGCAATGTCCAAAACTAACACTTTGTCTTAGAGAATACTAGGAAAAATAATGTATTGGCCCATTAACATGACCTGTAGGATTTAGTGTTTAGTCCCATATTATTTGTATACCTGGGTCTTTCTCTCCTCTCTCCTATATATTTGTACTCATACTTATTTTTTTGTATTCAAAATGTATATATAAGGTTTGAACCACTTTTCTACATGGTATTAGAGGATATGGTCCAACCTGTTTTTTTTCTAACCGCCCAGCCTTCCGGTTACCCAGGCGGCTTCTGTGTTGGCCTGACCGCACCCATGAGGCTTCTTCGTTTTCTAACCGCTCGGCCTGTGCTGCGTGATTGCATTGCTTCTGAGGTTTCCTCCTTTCTAACCACCTCTTTCTTCTCGTCCGCGGATCCACCTCTTCTTTCCCCTCTACGCTCCTTTTATAGCCTTCCTCTCTCTGCCTAGTAGACCCCCCCTTCCGTACGGGTAGCTTTTTTTTTAACCGCTGCGGACTTTTTTTTCTACCCTTTGCGGCTTCCATTCTTCCTGGGAGTTGGTCTCTGCTTATCGCGGATTGCTTCTTTTCCTGCGATTAAAATTCCAACCGTTTGGACTCTTGTTCTATTCACAGTGGTCTTCTCCTTCCCTCTGCAACCCGGTTCTATCCGCTGCAACTCGGTTCTATCCGCTGCAACCCGGTTTTATCTGCTGCGGCCCTTTCTCTATTCTTGTCATGCTGACTTCTTATTGAACGACGACTTCTCGGTCTTCTCTCTCTTCTTGCTGTGCCGACCTCGTTCCCGCTGCGGCCTCGCTTCTTACCGCGCAAGCTCCTTGTCGCACCGCTCTTGTCGCAAGGAGACTTTCCCACCGCGGCCTAGTTTCTTGCCGCACGGTCTCCGTGTCGCTCTGGCTTCTTGTGCGGGGTCTTCTTGTCGACCGGACTGCCTTGCCGCTCTTCCCTTACCGTCTGCCCGGTGCTACGTTCTTCTCTGCCCGACTTGGCTGTTCGCGCGGGCTGCCAACGGTTTCTTGTTTACTCGGCTATTCTTGTTGCAGTCTGCTCCTAACCGCACGGTCTAAGTGCCTGTTTGTTGGCCTCCTCTTCTTCTGATCGATGCCAGCTCAGGATTCTTGCTGCCATTCCTCTAACCGTTGCGTGCCTCTTCTTCCCGCTGCGTCTCGGGCTTGTGCTCCTCTTGCGGCTCTGCTTTGCCGTTGTTCTGCTTTACTTAGCCGCTGAGGATTGCCTTCTTACCGCCGTGGCCTATTTCTTTCCGCTGCGGGCTCTCTTCTATCCGCTGGGGTTCTGTTGCTCGGTCTCTCTTCTCTCCGCTGGGAGCTTGTTTTCTTACCGCGCTAGTCGTGGCCTTTCTTGCCGCTGGTGCGTTGTCACTGTGACCGCTGCGGTCTCTCTTAGCCGCTACTCGTAATTGTTGCGGCCTGTTTCTTCATCGAGAGCTTCGCCGCCCCTCGACTCTTGCTGCCTCCTGCTTTCTCGCTGCAGACTCTCTTAGTCGCCGCTCGTGACCGCTGCAGCTGTTTCTTACCGTGCTGGTCGTGGCCTTTCTTGCCGCTGGTGCGTTATCATCGTGACTGCTGTGGACTGTTTCTTGCAAGATGATCAGCTGCCCTCCGGGCTTTGTGGTGTCAATTTCCGATGGTGGTACCTCCTGTCTTGCTCATATCTCATCCTGGATTCTAGATTCCGGGGCCTCTCACCACATTTCCTAACGGAAACCACCAAAATATTTGAACTCTGTGCATCCCAAGTTCATCACTGTTGCTAGTGGGGACACCATTCTCGTTTCTGGCGCAGCAGACATTCACATTACTCCCTCCATTACTCTTCGCTCTGCCCTTCATGTTCCGGGCTCTCATTTCAACCTTCTCTCTATTGGTCGTCTCACTACTGATCTTGATTATGATGTAATTTTTTCTTCCAACTCGTGTGTTGTGCAGGATCGCAAGACGCAGTCTATCACCGGAAAAGGGCATCTGTCGAGTGACATCTATATCCTTGACCCCTCTCCTCCAACGGTGTTGTCCTCTATTAGCTCTGTTGATTGACATCAGCGTCTTGGTCACGCTCCTCTGAACATACTCAAAAAATCTCTCCTCGAAATATCCCTCCAATAGTTCACGCGTGAGTCCTGTATCTATGAAAAACATCATCGGTCTACGTTCTCACCACATACTACTCGAAGTCCTGCTCCCTTTGATCTAATACACAGATATTTGGTGACCTTACCAAATTGCAAGTGTTTTTTGATATCGTTACTTTGTCACATTTGTAGATGACTACTCTCGTGTGACCTGACTATATCTCCTTTGTGACTGCTCTGAATTGCCTGGTGTATTCCGTACCTTTTTCATTGAAACTCGAAACTAGTTTTCCACTACAATTAAAACTCTCCGCACCGATAATGCCCGTGAATACACTAGTCATGCCTTTGCACACCTTTGTACTGAGTTTGGGATCATCCATCAAACCTCATGTCCCTATACCCCCCAACAAAATGGCGTTGCTGAACGCAAGAATCGTCACCTGCTTGAGGTCTCCCGTTCTCTTATGGTTCAAATGAATGTTCCTAAATAGTATTGGAATTTTGCGGTTTCTACCGCCTGCACTCTTATTAACCGCATGCCTTCCTCTTTTCTCAATTTTGCGGTTCCTTTCAGTCTTCTTTTTCCTTCCAAACCTCCATTTTACATCACCCCTCGTGTGTTTGGCTGTGTGTGCTTTGTTCATCATCTTGGCCCGTCCACTGATAAACTTGCTCCACGTGCCACTAAATATATGTTTTTGGGTTACTATCTGACTTAGAAGGGCTACGTTTGCTTTTCTCACAAGGATCGCAAGGTTGTTACTTCTGCTGATGTCACCTTTCTCGAAGATCAGCCATATTACTCTGAACCAGTTGAGTCTCCACTTCCACCACCTCTTCTGCGGCCTGCTATCCCTGTTCATTCAAACCTTCCGCCTCTCATTCCCACGCCAATCCCACCCAAACCACCTATCATCCGTGTGTATAATCGACGTCCTTCTTCGTCTACTACCCTAAGGGAGATGCCCTCCTCTAATGATGTATTGCAACCTGCAGATCCGACAACAGGTTCCACTGCTCACCCGATGACGAACTATGTCTCTTTACACCGCCTCTCTCCGGAACTCTGACAAAGTGCTCTTTCTTTATCCTCTATTACCCCTAATTCTGTGCAGGAGGCTCTCCAACATCCCGGGTGGAGAGTGGCTATGGACGAGGAAATGTCTTTTCTTTGGGCAAACCACACTTGGGATCTGGTCTCGCTTCCTCCCGGACAAACTTGTGTGGGATGTAAGTGGGTGTTTGGCGTCAAACAGAGTTCGGATGGGATGGTTCACCATTTGAATGCTTGTCTAGTAGCTTGCGATTTCACTCAACAAGGTCTGAATTATGATGAGACTTTTTCTACAGTCGCTAAACTCAATACTGTTAGTGTGTTGATCTCCCTCGATGTTCACCGCCACTGACCATTGTACCAACTGGATCTCAAAAATGCTTTTCTTAATGACGATTTACATGAGACCGTTTATATGCAACAACCTCACGGGTTTGAGATCACGGTGCAGTCTCTTGTCTGAAGAAGTCTCTTTATGGTCTCAAACAGTCTCCTTGGACATGGTTTGATAAATTCAGTAAGACCGTTAGTGCTGTTGGGTTCACTCGGAGTTTGGCCGACTTATTCCTGTTCACTCGTCATCGTCCAACAAAGACAATGATTCTTTGGGTATATGTGGATGATATTCAGATTACAAGAGACGATCTTTCAGGAATACAGATGATCAAACAACATCTGACAACTGTGTTTCAATCAAAGGACCTAGGAAGCCTTCAATATTTTCTTGGTCTCGAAGTGGCTCAGAGACCTGATGGGCTTGTGTTATCTCAGAGAAAGTACTGTATTGACTTACTTCATGATGCGGGCTATTCTGGATACAAGCCTGCTGACACTCATGGATATCAATCACAAGCTTTCTGCTCATGCCTCAGACTCTGATGTGCTTCTTCCGAATCCAGAGTATTATCGTCGTCTTGTGGGAAAGCTGATATATCTCACTGTCGCGAGAACTAATATATCATTTGCTGTTGGAGTTGTTAGTGGATTCATGCATGAGTCACGTATCTCTCATCTTCAGGCAGTCGAGCGTATTCTTCGATACTTGAAGACGTCTCTTGGACAAGAACTTGTATACAAGCCCTCTTCGTCTCCCTTATCTCTGATTGCATACTGATGCTGATTATGCCCGCTCTTTGGATGACCGTCGTTCCACAAGTGGATACTGCACTTACTTTGGACGACATCTTATTACATAGCGCAGCAAGAAACAGTCCGTGGTTGTTCGCTCATCTGCTGAGGCCGATTATCGATCCATGACAACAGTTGTGTCTGAGCTCACATGAGTTGAGGGTCTTCTTGATGATCTAAGTGTCAAGCTCTCCTCACCTGCCACTTTATTTTGCGACAGTCAAGCTGCTATACACATTGTCCAGAATTCGGTTTTCCATGAACGGACAAAACATATTGAAGTTGACTGTCATTTCATTCGGGAGAAGGTTCAGTTGAAGAAGATAGAGCTAACACATGTTCCTGCTGCTCAACAAGTTGCTGACATCCTCACCAAGGTCTTGCCACGACCTCTTTACTATCAGTTCTTGTCCAAGCTTGGTGCCTACGACTTGTACGCTCCAGCTTGCGGGGGAGTGTTAGAGAATACTAGGTAAAATAATGTATTGGCTCATTAACATGGCCACTGTAGGATTTAGTGTTTAGTCCCACATTATTTGTATAGCTGGGTCTTTCTCTCCTCTCTCCTAAATATTTGTACTCATACTTGTTTTTTTGTATTCAAGAAGTATATACAAGGTTTGAACCACTTTTCTACACTTTGTATAACCGTAATTTTATATATTGCATGTGCTCACAGATTTCAATCTTTATTCACAGATGCTCACATCCACTTTGTCGAGTTTTCCATACTCCTTCCTCTGTCTTCACCTGCGCATAGAACAACCATTATTGATAACTTGTTTGTTTCCTACTAATTATGTTAGATTTGTATATGATTATTCGAACAATGATTTGATTGATTAAATCTTTGAGAAATCCTTTTTACAAATTCATAGGACTTCTGAAGTAGTTCATCCGACAGAATTCTTCCCTGCCAATGGCTCACTGCTGTAATGCTAGCTGTGCCTGCAAACTGCCACTGCAGTTTTCTGCTGCTAACTGCATCAGCAAACTGCTGCTGCAATGCTGCAGTACCTGCTTGCAAAGGGACCCTTCAACTCCAAGTTTTATGGACTGTATCTTCTCCCATCATTTTCCTTTGACACCTTAGGTTACTCTTGGATAACTCCATCAATTAATATGCTTTTTTATCTACTTTTTTATGAGAACAATATTTTCACTGCATATAATTATATGTTCATTTGTAAAGGGGTGGGGATACAAGTGTATTTCTAAAGCAGTGCACAAAGAATCGCACAACTACATAAATAATAAATCTATTTTCACAAGTTTTATGCAGATGCGCATACATGATCACAAGTATGAATACACAGACTAATAAACAGCATTCTAATGTGCAAGGTAACCTGGAGAACACACAGCCAGACATCAATAGACTTAGGATGGTGTGCTTTTTTGACTGCTTTCAGTTTGAGAATTGGTTGGTGGATGGGAATGGTGGTAGTGTCATGTTGGGGTTAAAGAATGTATATGTTGTTATTTGGAAATAAGTGCATAGAAGGAATTAATTCTTTCCTTGAAGGTATTGTTTTTAAGTTCAAAGTTTTAATGTAAAATATAATCCCTTTGATCTAATAGAGCATCTCAGGTTTGTCTATCTTCATACTAGAAGAATAAGATCCAACAATGTTTTTTAAAATATATTCACAAACAATTGTGCAGAATCTCCTTATTCACTAATTTATTATTGGAGCATAATGTAAAGATAATACACAAATCTATGATTTCCAAATGAAATGTTGAAAGTCGACATTGTGACAATAAAACATAGGAAGTAATATACCTCAAGAATAAGCCCACGGTCAAGCCCCTAACAAATGATTCTCATCTGATATCATACGCCCCACCTATTGGTCAATGGAATCACAAGAAAAGTAGCATTAGAGTTGGAACAAGAAAGTATGCAATGTGAACGTAAGAATTTCATTCAACCAAACTACTACACGTTTCAAAAGATCAACTCACAAAGTGTGAAGTAGAACACCCTAGTTACAAACCACTAATATAATCCTGCAAAAAAACTATTAAAAAGTATGATAGCATAATCACCTTCATCACATAAGTTCGACTATGCCAATTCCGGATATTTCCATCCCATTTTTCAGGAGTAGCAATGATGATATCAACTGATAATACTTAATAGTGCCACAAGGTTTGGTGTAAAATCCCCGATCAAATCAACCTAACAACATTCTTACTAGCTTTTGTTTTCAGGTGTAGATTGCAATCCTTCAAACCTTGGTGTGGATTGCACTTTGTTAAAATTTATTTTATCCAGCAAGTTTTTTCTTCATTTTTTCTTCTTCTGAACATGCAGTCATGTTTTAATATTCAAAATGCGGGCGCAACACGTTTTCCTTCGGGGTAGCCCGCAGAAGAGCATCAAGCACAAGTGTAGCAGATTAATGGTGATAATACACCATCATTGTTACCAAAAATTCTATCCCTATTATTTGGGGTCTACTTTATTCTTCTTCTTTCGGTCGTTCCCATCGAGTGCTTTATTAAAATGCAAATGTTACCTCATATGTAGGTTGTTCACATGCTGGCACAACCCACTTGGATGCGTGCGGACGCTTCTCGCTAGTCTGCGGGCGAAGCCCGCAGGGTAGCATCGAGCACGGATGTAGCCCGTGCGAAAATGCTAGTGTGTGTCTCGCTCTTTATCTCTCTCAGTCTCTCTCTCTCTCTATATATATATATGATACAAACATTCCAGGCTTGTTCTCGTCTGCTCTTGGGCATACGAGCTTTGTCACAAAACTCTCCTCTCCAGCAGACATGGGGTGAAGCTCACGGGAGGACCCAAGCACGGATACGCCCGAGAACATGCCCGGTTGTGAAAATTGCAAAAAGTTATTAATGTTGTGTTTGCCCGTGCTACTAGCCCTAAAATTTTCATTTATCCCATTTCGCCATTTTTCTCCACTCCTCGACAATGATGACACATAGCGAAGATCTCTCCTCCTTAGTACTTGCTATTTTCCTCGTGGTTTGAGCAAAGAAGGCCTCTCCACCATTAAAAGAGTGCTCCGCCAGGCGCCAACCATCCTCCAGTCGCTTCGTTAGGTTCCAGTCGCAATAACACTGAGGTCAGACTTCCAGAGCCACTGAGAGCAAGGTTGCAGATATCGGATGTTGGACTCATGTCAGTTTGGATTTTTTATGTCGGATGTCGGATTGCGAGGGATATATCGGGGACATTTCATAATGTCAGATTATAATATTATAATTATATATTTATATGTATATTCCATAATATTTTTCATTTATTAATTAAATTGTAATTGTTTTATCTAATCAAGTGTAAACTAAAATTCATATAAGAAAGTTAAACTACTAACAATCATCTAATCAATTTATAATAAAAAAGAAACGTTGCATACTTTCTATCATGTAATATAACATCACAAAATCATATCAAATTAAAAATATAATTGTACCTTATTCCCAAAATATGAGTGCACTGCTCCACAAAATCTGTTACTCTAATATAAATCTATATATTGTTTTCCTGCAATCAATGAACGGACATACGAGTAATGACTAAACTATATTAAAGATTTAAACATGACAAAAAAGAATTTAATTTAATACAAATCACCTAAATAATATCAAGATTCTTGATCTGTAGGATAATCCTCGGAACTTCAAATGATTAATGCATCATCAATGTCCTCCTCAGAACTCTCATCCTCATCCCTCTCTGGCATAGGCCGTTTTCCTTTTGATTTTGCCATATATACCTGATTTAAAGCCGGCCTTGCACTTTTCCTAGAAGTAGAACCCACATCAACATCTACAATGTCCCCAATCTGAGACCAAGTCAACCCTTCTCCAGGAAACACTTCGTTATCATCATCATCATCTACAACATCATCAGCAGGACCCGTTAACCACTCAACAACCTTTACTTCATCAATACTCTTTGCAGATAATGGGTCTCGAGATGGATCAGAATATTTAGATTTTAGCTTAGAATTGAATTTCACAAATACAAGATCATTCAATATTTGGCTTTCTAGTCTATTCTTCTTCTTGGAATGAATCTAAATATAATATACATAAACATTAAAAATTGTTATCATTTTAAGATATTTTTGAAATATCATCTTAAAATTTATATTTACAAGTAAATTACCATCTCAAAAGTGCTCTAACTCCTTTCACAACCGGATGAACTAGTTGTCAAATTTAAGATTCTCTTGACCATAGTCTCAAATTTGGAGTTTCAATTCCATAGAACTTTCACCAACTGCCAGATAATTTGGTAGCATCCCACCTTGCTGATGTAAACATCTCCCGCAACTGTCTCTTCTTCTCATGGATGCTCTGTAACGAAAGAAATGACGTGGCGAATCTGGTAACTTCAGGGCGCACAAGATCATGGGACTCAAGTCTTTTGTAGTCTCTCTGAACATGTCAAGGGAGATAGTATGACCATATATAAACACTGACAATTGACGTCCAAATGCAATAACATTTTTTATTTGCTTTAATCTTGCAATGTCCTGGAAAAGCAAATTGATAGTGTGTGCAGCACATGAAGTCCAAAAGATCCTTGGCCTCTTCAAAGCCATCAACCTTAATGCCGCCATATTATTGGATGCATTATCTGTCACAACTTGTATAATATTCTCCTCTTTTGAGCCATCTGGGCTGGCAATCGCCTGATCCACAAAATCATAAATAAAATTTCCATTATGTGTGGATGACGATACATTTTTGGATAGCCAAAATGCCACCCCAGCAATAGTGTGCACCACTATGTTCATGATGCTTCTTTCCTTTCTATCTGTCCATGCATCCGTAAGAATGTTGCAGTCATGCACCCTACAGGTTTGAGTGAATGTAGTTAGCATCTCCTTCGTCCGTTCTACCTCCATCTTCAAGAATTTCTCTCATCTCATATGGGGTTGGACCCTTCATCCCCGGTCCACATAGCCCAACTACATGCAACGTCTGTTGGAAGGATGTAACATACACAACATTGAAAGGAATGCCTGTCTCGTATGCCCACCTAGCAATATACAAGCACACACCATCTCTAGCTTTTTTCTTGTACTTACTATGATATGAACGTGCAAGAAGGAGAGAGAGAGACTAGAGAGGAAGGAGATACTAGAATTAGGGTAGAGGGAAAGAGAGGAAAGAAACCTGATATGTCTTCAATGATCCTCCCCAAAGCAGCCCCGGGCTATAAATACCCGGGGAAAGGAGGGGGCCGACCGGCCCCCCCAAGTGGGGCTGAACCGGAGTGGTTCAGCCCCCCTTCTGGCTGATTTAATGAGTGGGGGCTGAACCGGATGGTTCAGCCCCGTTGTCTTGCGCGCGCTCCTTGGTCCGCCGCGAGTATTTATGTCTCGAGAACCCAAGCTGGTGTGGGGGCATAACATTCCCCTCCCCATCAAGCACCAGCTTGTCCTCAAGGTGGGAGTCCGGAAACCGCTCGTGGAACTTCAACAAGTCGACCCATGAGTTGTGCCCTGCGTCCAGCTGCTGCCATTTGACGAGTACCGCTGGTCGATATTCCGTGCCCGACTTCTTCCATTTGGTAAGCAAAATGGCCTCTGGTGACGGCCGTAACTCACCCGTGCTGGCCGCCTCGGGGAGGAAAGGGCTGGCCCGAACGGAAGCCCCGAGCTTTTTCTTCAAAACAGAGACATGGAATGTCGGGTGGATGCGGGATCCCGCTGGAAGGTCCAAGGTGTAGGCCACTGGGCCCACACGACGCAGAATGCGGAATGGCCCGTAGTAACGTGGGGCGAGTTTTTGATTCATCCTCCGAGAAACTGACAGCTGGCGGTAAGGTTGGAGCTTGAGGAAAACCTCATCACCCACTGCGAACTCCCGCTCTGTACGGTGCTTGTCTGCCTGTGCCTTCATGCGGTTCTGAGCGACCCGCAGATTGTCCCGAAGTAAGGCTAAAGTGCGATCCCGATCCTGAAGTGTCCGCTCCACGGCTGGGAGAGCGGCGCTGGAGGGCTCATAAGAACTCAAGGTAGGGGGAGGGCGGCCGTATACCACCTCGAAGGGGGTGACCTTGCTGGCTGTGTGGAAGGACGTGTTGTAACAGTACTCCGCCCAATGCAACCAACGGGTCCACATGCGTGGCTCGTCCATCACAAAACACCGTAAGTAGGTCTCCACCCCCCTGTTGAGGACCTCTGCCTGTCCGTCCGTCTGGGGATGGTGGGCTGTGCTCATACGTAGCGTAGTGCCCTGGAGCCGAAAGAGCTCTCTCCAAAAACTGCTGATAAAGACCGGATCCCTGTCGGAAATGATGGAACGTGGAAGGCCATGGAGGCGCACAATCTCCCGCGCAAATAACTCTGCAACTGTCTCCCCCGTGTATGGATGGCTCAATGGTAGGAAATGACCATACTTGGAAAGCTTGTCTACCACCACCAGGATGACGGTCTTGCCTTGGGACTTGGGCAACCCGTCAATGAAATCCATGGAAATGGTGTCCCACACCTGGTGCGGGATCTCGAGCGGTGTAAGAAGCCCAGCCGGTGATGTGGTCTCGTACTTCTGCCTCTGGCAAATCTCACACTCACGTACAAATTGCTGGACATCGCGACGCATCCCCTTCCAGAAGACATTTGCTCGGAGCCGCTGAAGTGTTCGGAGAATCCCTGCGTGGCCGCCTGTGGGTGAAGCGTGAAACTCCTGCATCATCGCCGTCCGCCATGGCGATGCGGAGGGAATGACTACTCTGCCCTGGAAGTACAGCCGCTGGCCCTGAAGATGGTAGCCCGGCTCCGTAGCTTGACCCTGCTGTAGTGCCTCTACAATGGTGCGTAGCTCGGGGTCCTGGAGTACCGCTGCCTGTATCTCGTCCAAGGTGGTGATCACTGGCCCCGACACATGAGAGAGGGAGCTCTCAGGTAGGCGGGAGAGTGCGTCGGCGACCACATTCTCTCTGCCCTGCTTGTACACAATCTTGTAATCATACCCCATCAACTTGGCCAACCACTTCTGCTGCAGTGGAGACGCCAAGCGCTGCTCCAGGAAGTGCTTCAAGCTTTGGTGATCCGTACGGACCTGAAAGTGCTGTCCCAGAAGATAGGGTCGCCACATCTCGACCGCATGTATAATTGCCAACATCTCCTTCTCGTACGTTGAAAGCCCCAACGTCCGTGGGGCCAAGGCCTTGCTGAAGTAAGCGAGCGGGCGACCCTCCTGCATCAAGACTGCCCCGAGGCCGACGCCCGAAGCATCAGTCTCCACCACAAATCCCTTGGTAAAATCCGGCAGCGCCAACACCGGTGTAGTGGTCATGGCCTGCTTTAAAGCCCGGAAGGCCTCGTCCACCTCGATGCTCCACTGGAACGCATCCTTCTGTAACAGCTGTGTCAGAGGTCGAGCAATCTTGCCGTAGTCCTTTACAAAACGGCGGTAATACCCCGTCAGCCCGAGGAAGCAACGCAAGGCTCGCACCGTCGTGGGCTGGGGCCAGGACACCATACTCGCAATCTTCTGTGGGTCTGCCTGGACCCCCCGGGCGGACACAAGGTGCCCCAGATACTCGACCTGACTCTGTCCGAAAGAACACTTGGACTTTTTGGCGAATAGCTGGTGCTCCCGCAGTACGATGAGGACATGTCGCACGTGCTCCAAATGGTCGTCCCAAGCCATGCTATAGATTAGTATATCATCAAAAAATACCAGGACATACCGGCGAAGAAGTGGTCGAAAGATCTCGTTCATCACAGCCTGAAAGGTGGAGGGAGCATTGGCCTACCCGAACGGCATCATCAAGAACTCGTAGTGACTGTCGTGGGTGCGGAACACTGTTTTGTGGACATCCTCTTCCTTCATCCGAATTTGATGATAACCGGACCAGAGGTCTAGTTTGGTGAACAGACTCGCTCCATGCAGCTCATCCAGCAACTCAATCATAGGAATGAGAAACTTGTCCTTGATGGTGGAGCTATTCAGCCCCCGGTAATCGACGCAGAATCGCCAGGAGCCGTCTTTCTTCTTGACCAAGATCATCGGAGAAGAGAACGCGCTGGTGCTGGGCCGAATAATGCCTGTCGCTAGCATCTCCCGTACGCTGCTCTTGATCTCCGCCTTTTGAACATACGGGTAGCGGTAGGGACGGATATTGGTAGGGTCCGTCCCTGTCTTCAGCTGTATCTGGTGATCCCGGAAACGCGAGGGAGGCAGAGTGTGCGGCTCCTGAAAGACGTCCTCGAACTGAGCTAAAAGCAGATGTATCGGGTCCGTCGCCACCCGCGTGTCGGCCCCCTCTGCCGCCACCCCGAGTATCATGGCCATCATACTACCCTGCTCCTCCAGTCTCTGCAGGCTTCGTAGGGAGATCTCCTTGAGAGGGGCGGATCGGATACCGTGCAAACAGTAATCCGTCCCCTGCTGCGTGAACTCCAGTGTCATGCGGTCCCAGTCCGTGGTCACCCGCCTCAGTTGGCGGAGCCACTGTATCCCAAGTACCATATCAGACCCTTTAATCGGAAGGAGGTAGACGTCGGTGCGGCACACATATCCTGTAAGATGTATCTCCACGCCCTTCAGTGCCCCTTCGCACCGCAGTTTGCTGCCATCCGCGACCATCACCTGGAACGCCGCGTTCTTGTCAACGGGGTGTCCTGTCTTCAGCGCCACCTCAGGGTTGATGAAATTGTGGGTGCTCCCACTATCAATGAGAATGGTGACCCTTTCTTTGCCAATCCTTCCCTTGATCCGCATAGTGGTGGGTGCCACACATCCCTCCATGGCCTGAATCAAAACGCCAAACTCAGCTAGATCCAACTCCTCCTCGGCTTCGAGGCTCGGGTAGTCCTCCTCCTCGTCCTCCTCACGCAGCATGAAGACCTGCACCTTCTGGCATCGATGCCCCAATGCGTATTTCTCGTCGCAGTTAAAACATAATCCTTTCTCCTTCCTGGCCTGCAATTCAGGCCAAGTAAGCCGCGTCACTGTCGGCCGGGCTGCCGGTGCCTGCTCCCTTCTGCCTGTTGCTGGGGCGGGCGGGACCCTTGGTGGGGCCCGATTTCTTTGACGGCTGAAGCGCTCCTCCTGTATGCGGGCCAGACTGATGGCATGGCTTAGACTGCGCGACATATACGCGTGGACCTCATCCCTCAAATGGTCCCGCAGGCCGGATATGAAACAACTGAGGAGCGTCTTCTCCTCCCAATTAACCCGATTTGCTAGCTTCTCGAAGTCCGCTCGATATTCCATCACTGTGACCTTCTGACGGAGTTTCTGTAGCGTGGCCTCCACATCCTCGTACTCCAACGGCCCAAAACGTGCCACGAACCCTTCCACAAAATTCGCCCATGTTGCGTATCCGTAGGCCCGTATGAACCACTGAGCCCACTGATATGCGTCCTCTTCCAGATGGAAAGAAGCCAGCTGCACCCACTGATCATTCGGTATCTCTTGATAAGTGAAAAATAACTCCTCCTTTTGCACCCATTCCAAGGCATCCCCGCCGCGGAACTTAGGGAAATTCATGCGAGTTCTCTTCGGGGGCATGTAGGGCCGTTGATGCATATCCCCATGTCTCCCGTTGAACTCCGGTCCGTGCTGTGGTCGGCCGAAAGGGTCATGGAAATTCGCTCCCCCTTGGCCGCCGCCCCATTGCCGTCCCCCTCCTTGAAATCCCTGTCGGCGTAGCTGCTCGGGCCATGTCTCGCCGTTCCCAAACCTCATCGGCCCCCCCACGTGCTGCGGCGTCGGTAGAAGGCCCATTCTTCCTCCGAAATTGGCGTCAACAGCCCCCGGTGGTCTCAAGGGAGCTGCTGTGGCCTCCCGGGTCCTCCATAGGTCAGCTGCGGTCCCCTCTTGGGCGGCGGAAGGTCCGCTTGCCCCGCTCCCGGCCTGCACGCCCGGATGCGGCATTTGCTGGCCGGTCCAGGGCGCAAGTTGGCGGAAGGAGTAGGCGCCCCCTGGGCGGCCACCACCGTCCCCTTCGGGCGCTGTCGACCAGCCAGGGTGGCTATGCGACGCCCCGATCCAAGCGGGGGCCGATCCGGCGCCCGCTGGCTCCGTGCGGACCGGATCGGTCCCGATTCCGCCGGGACCGAAGTGTCCCGACCCCGCCGATCCTCCGTTGACATTTTGTGGCGCCTCGGTTTTAGAATCGCTGCCTTGAACCGCCTTGCCCTTCAACGATTGCATCAACAACGCCTTGATCTCCTCCATACGTCCATCCATGCGTTACTCCATGTTTTTTGTGGACGTGTTCAAGCGGCCTTCCATGGCCGCCACCGAATCCGCCAACCCTACGTAGTTCTCCTCTAGGGTAGCCAATCGTGCGGTCTTCGCCTCCGAGCGTGTCACCATGGTCGCAGGAAGGATGCTCTGATACCAAATGATATGAACGTGCAAGAAGGAGAGAGAGAGACTAGAGAGGAAGGAGAGACTAGGGTTAGGGTAGAGGGAAAGAGAGGAAAGAAACCTGATATGTCTTCAATGATCCTCCCCAAAGCAGCCCCGGGCTATAAATACTCGAGGAAAGGAGGGGGCCGGCCGGCCCCCCCAAGTGGGGCTGAACCGGAGTGGTTCAGCCCCCCCTTCTGGCTGATTTAATGAGTGGGGGCTGAACCAGATGGTTCAGCCCCGTTGTCTTGCGCGCGCTCCTTGGTCCGCCGCGAGTATTTATGTCCCGAGAACCCAAGCGGGTGTGGGGGCATAACATACTATCAATGGTGGTTTGCACCATTTTGCTGGTCTCGGCGCTTTGAGGTTGGACAAATTGATCCATAGGCCCTTTAGTACCTACACTTGCATAAATGCTCCTTTGTGTGGCTTCTTCCATTTCACTATCTAATCCTCCAACAACTACCTCTTCCAAAGCTGTTTGCAACTTTTCAGTCTTAAACTTTTTGGTTGCTTGCGCAGTGTGTAAATATCTCTCAACCTTTTCTTTAACATCAGCTGGTACCGTCAGGCAAGCCTTAATGTTTGCCCCTTATCCCCCCAAGTGATACTTCAAGCGAGTAATTCGACCATTCACAATTTATTTGCAATATATGCTTCGTATTCTATTGGTATCATTAGGAGTCATCTTCTACCCAAATGCCTAACAAGGATCTCGACCTACTACGGAGGAAGCACTGAGAATCTTGCTAGAACCTTCTGATGAATTCATTCTACACAAAAAGAATTATAAAAATAAAAAAGGCAACATCAGTGATTTTTTATATCTAGATGCCCACAATATTGATGTCATCATTAATCAATGATCATTGATCAGTCTAAAAACATAGTTGAATAATTTTTTTTTCACATCATATGTTGCCACAATGCCACAAATCTGTAATCATAGAGGATGAGGGAAGAGACCAATATAGAGAAATAGAAAGAAAGATATGATTATGAATAGATACAACCACATTGCCAAAATGCCACAATGCCACAATGCCAGTCGATTGCCATAAGGATTGACCACAACCACAATGCCATAATGCCAATCGACTGCCATAAGGATTTTCACAGCCACAATACCACAATACCACAATGCCACAATGCTAACAAACTCTAATAAGAATTTTCCACTTCCACAAGGCCTACAATGCCAGAATGCCAGTTGACTGCCATAGGGACTGTTGGACTTACCACAACAGCAATTCCATAATTCCAGCCCACTGTCATAAAGCTTTGTGGGGGAGACCAATCCGATCACGTCGAAAAAAATGCCCGCCGTCGCATTTTTAGTTTATGTTTTATTGCATTTTAATTTTGCAAGTTTATGCTGTCAATTTTAGTTCGTTGCACGCCTGCGGGCGTAGCCATGATGTCGTACGCCTCCGCCGTCGTTATGTTTGGGAGTTTGATAAATAGAACTTATGTATATATATATATATACACGTATAAAATCATATATATATGTATATATATACATGTATATATATAAATGATATATATATATATATATAATGAATATAAAATATATATATATATATATATATAAAAGTAAAGGGCGGAGCCGGTTTAGGTTAGCAGGCCGGTTCACTGTTCATCTTCCGCATCTCCCGTTACCGCACAGTCCGCCTCCGCAGATTGCGATTCCGCCATTTCCGGCCTGAAAACAAGCGGGATTCAAGCTCCATCACTCGCCGATGCCGCCCCTCGACGCCATCAGCAACCACGACGGTTACAACCGCAGACCATGATGCCTATTCCCTGCAGTTCAGCTCCACGACCTGCTCAGCCATGGCCGGTACCTTTCCGTTGTTTTTTTCTTCTTTCTCTGCTCAAACCCTATAAAAGGGAGTACCTGTAATTGTATTTTTGGGGGATGATTGATGAAAATTTGAGAATGATGAAAAGTTGACATGAGCGTTTTGATTTCCTGTAGAAGTTAGGCGTGCTGTTTTTTTTTGTTTCCTGTGTAGGTTTGGTAGGGAAGATGAATAGTAAATCAGCAGGATTCGGTTCTCTGAGTGAATTGTTGCTATTGATATTAATGAATAGTAACATTAATCTTGCTGCTTGCGTTTGATGATTTCCATTAGAGCTGTAGATTATGTGTAATTCCTGTAGGAGAATTGTGCTTGCTGTTGAGAAGAAAATTTACGTACCATTAGGGGATTTTGGGACTTCTCACTGACTTAATTGAGTGAGACAGTAACTAGGTGAATAGGGTGGTTTAGGATTGGTTGTCTTGCTCCTTTGTGAGTAGTTAATCTCTCGTTTTGCGATAGAGATTACGTGGATCCTCTTTGTTAGAGTAGCTTTGAGATTTCGTGGCTCCACCTTGAGTGCTTGAGATTACGTGGCTCCACATTTTGTGTGAGAGCGAGTGAATTTAGGTAGTTTAGTTGTGGCCTCCTTGCTTTGTTGAGTGATTCGGTGAAACCACCTCGTGTGAGTGAGCGCTTACGTTCCTTGGTGCCCGTGTGCGATAGCGGCCGACCTCGGAGCGGAGTTCGAAGGGGACGAGGAACTCCTCGCGTGATCGCCATCGACTTCGGATACAGAAAGACGCCTCTTTTCGTGGGTAATTTGCTTCTATCCCCTCTTTGCGTGTGTCTACATTTTCTCTTAGAATTTTTAGACTCATTGCTGGGTTTTTCGCCGAATTTTGTCAGCAAACGCTACGTCGAAAATTCCAAACGGAAACGTATTTGGAGTTCACGATTTCCGTTTTGCTGCGACAAGGGGAACAGAACGAAGTCGCGAGCTTCCTTCCCCGGATTTAATTTGAACTACTTTTATTAAGAAAAATCATTTTTAAACAAAATATTGATTTTGTGCTTTAAAATCTAGTTGCGTAATTTCTTAAGTGCTGCGCCCGCTCTAATTTTTTGCAAAATTAATTTAAGAATCACATGCATTTAGGGTTTCCTAGAAAAAAGCCGACAGACGCGTAAACCCTACGCGTCGTCCTGCATCAAATTGGTATCAAAGTCAGGTTCCAAAATTTTTCTAAGTTTTGGGATCCGCCCTGTGTAGAATAGGAACCCGCAAGTCATCTAATTTTTTTTTTAAAAAAGTGAATTTTTTTAGCATCATCATTGCATTTGACTTGTGTTCGTATGCATCAACGTAGTGATAGAATGCGTCAAGTTGAACGAGGTCAATCGAGCCAAGGGAACAAAGGGGAAGAACCACCTCAGTGGTTTTTACCTTTCTCCCACCAAATGACGACATTAACTGAGAGTACCTGCCAGTTGCAAGAAAGGTTATCACACCTTAGATGTAGGGTGAGTAGATTAGAAATACCCCCTCGAGCGTCAATGCCGTCTCAAATTCGAGATGAGCATTCGGTCCGTGCACATTACGATGTTCCTCAACATTATGTAGAAAGATCTACATTTAGGAAAAATCCATTATATGAGGATCACGATTACACTTACACTCACTCCTATAGAGATCCGTCACGGAGATCGTTACGACACTTCGATGATTATACTCGATCACCGTATACCACTGCCAGAGATCGTGTTGACCCACCACCACGTTCTCATTGTAGAGACGATCCGTACGATGACCATCGTCGTTATTATCCACGTACCCGAGTGGATCCTATTGGTCCCTCGACACCTTATTATGAGGATAGGATTCAGTATCCCTCTAGTTATCGATACTACACGTCTCCTTTATATGAAGAATCTGAGACGACATATGTGCGACCACCACCACACGTTCGTAGGACTTATGATCATCCACGAGCACGACATGATTATGATATGGACACTCATCATGATTAGCCTCGAACTATCTATAGAGGTCACTATCGTCACGAGTACGTCACACCTAACGATCCTCCTAGTGTTCCGAAGGTGAATATGATGATAGATATTGCGGGGAAGCAAGAGACTTCTACTGCCCGAAACAGGGAGACATCACCGACTCTATATGATGTTCTAGTATAGGATGTGTGGAGTCAACCCACATGTGAGTCTGCTCCACTTAGTGAACCCTCCCTTAATTCGATATCGACTAGCTCTCTTTTGAGTGTAGATTCTCTGCACACTTCACCTAGTGGCGCATCGAGTCACACCGCCACACCCGATGACACATCGAGTCACATCACCACACCTGATGACGCACCGAGTGACATTACAATCGGGAGTTGAGAGCTTAGTAGTGATCTCGAGGTAGTCACCCCTACCCTATCTGGGAGTATGACCCCTTCTGATGGTTCATTTCTGGAGGACCATCACTCGACCGATGGGTCATTTGAAGACCCTCCTATGGAGCCTCCAAATGAGCCACCTTGTCCTTATGCGGATGAGTTTTATCTGGATAGTACTCTTGTGAGTTTTAATACATGGATACCTGCTCCATTATCTCACTTGATGTCGATAGTGCTTGGGTATAACCATCTAGTGACTCGCACTCTAGATGAGTTATGGGACGTACCACCTGTTGATCATCGTCTTCACGATGAGTTTTCATATGTCCCACCTGGTGAGCCTCCTGATGCTTCACTCTTCCTTAGCACATTTTTTACGGTCGTCACACTTTGTGCACCTTTATCTGAGAGAGCTCCATCTGTTGTTGGAGCCTACGTTTGCACGCGTCGCATTTGCGACGAATTTAATTATACCCCTCCTGGTGAACCCCCAGATGCACAACTTATGAGATCACCACACATTTGGTATGTATCCATCCTTAGAGACACACTCGAGTTTGAGGGTGCACTCACTGATTCGTTGAAGTTATATCTTGTCACCTGCACTTTCAGAGACAGTCCGCACACCCCTGTTGACACATCTGATCACCGATGTCTCTGATTTACACTGGAGTGTTCA
The DNA here is from genome assembly GCA_039583875.1 of Platanthera guangdongensis. Lineage (NCBI taxonomy): Eukaryota > Viridiplantae > Streptophyta > Magnoliopsida > Asparagales > Orchidaceae > Platanthera > Platanthera guangdongensis. The sequence goes on from CM077158.1 coordinate 182,587,026, forward strand.
TCGCCCCCGCGATAAGTTCTTTTATGATCGACCCTCTGAGCCTCCTGATCATGTGCTTCTTTCAGGAGTTGCTTTTAGTTTCTGAAACCATTGGTTTGTGGCATTAGTCATATTAGTAGTTCATTTATTGCATTTGCATGGTTTGCATTTAAAATATGAGCGGAAAGTTGCATAGTATTTATGATTTTTATGCAACTCAATTTTAAAACAAAAGCATAAAAGAGCTACTAGTTTTAAAATGACTGACTTGGTTATGGTTCGGCTAGATCCGGAACGGTTACCTTCTGGTACCGTAAAGAAGCTAGCTACCGTAGAACTGGACCCTTTCGAGTAGTAAATCGGATTGGACAAAATGCGTATGAACTTGAGATGACTTCCGTTTGTGAAGCAAATCCTGTTTTTAACGTAGCCAATCTGACTTAATTCTACGATTACTCACATGAGTCTTTAGAATGTCCATTGTCTTCTCCTCCAATTGTTTCTTCGGGGTTGGTGAGTGAGGAGCCACATTCAGGACATACCTATATTCATTCCGCTACTGACACTTCCATTGTAGTTCCTTCTGCTTTCACCAACAGTTTCAGGTTGAGCATGAGACACCAGGAGATTATTTTATTTCAGTTCCCGAGCAGATATTGGACAGTGGCCACTACTGATGATGATTTTCAGAACTCTTCGGTTCGTTGACATATATGTTGATCTTCTCTCGTGCAATCGCTCGGAGCACTCACCAGAGATGAGTGATTTCAAGAGGGGGAGAGTTGGTGGAGACCAATCCGATCACGTCGAAAAAAATGCCCGCCGTCGCATATTTAGTTTATGTTTTATTGCATTTTAATTTTGCAAGTTTATGTTGTCAATTTTAGTTCGTGCACGCCTGCGCGCGTAGCCATGATGTCGCACGCCTGCGCTCGTCGTTATGTTTGAGAGTTTGATAAATAGAACTTATGTATATATATATGTGTGTTTGAAATCATATATATATATATGTATATATATAACTGATATATATATATAATGAATATAAATATATATATATATATATATATATATATATATATATATATATATATATATATATCTTTCACTATTATAAGGGAAAAGTTGTCTTTGGTGAAACATTCAAAAATACCAATTATGTCCTCATTTTTATATTTTAATGACTTGACATATAATATCATCTATTTCAAAAAATTAAAATACAATGTCCATTCAAGTAATTACACTATTCAAAAAATTAGAAGTAATGATGAAAATACAATTAAATTCAAAAAATTTTTTATTAGAACTCCTACACCTACTATGGTAGTTGTCATTAGACATGTCAGCGGTCTATTCAAGAAAGGTTGTTATTAGGCATATCAATGATATTTTCGAGGTGATGACATTAAATCAATCTACTTTATTAAAGTCAAAATTAATATTTTTAGGTCAAAACATATATTGTTTTACAAAAATAAAAACTATAATATTTATGTATATTTTTTACGGTCATTTTGAGTACTCATATGTATATGTTGCGTGCGAAACCCGTCTTGATGGGGCGAACGAAACCTGTCGTCTCCGGTTGGGTTTCGCCCCCATCCATTTCCTGAATGCGGCCGAAGGCCGCCCGGGAGCATCGAGCTGGGGCGGGCGAAGCCCGCCGTCGCCGGCCGGGTACTGTCGCGCTTGGCAGTAGGGGCGGAGCCCTGTGTCGGGCACTCGTATATATATAAGTAAAGGGAGGCCGGTTTAGGTTAGCATGTCGATTCACTGTTCATCTTCCGCATCTCCCGTTCTCGCACAGTCCGCCTCCGCAGATCGCGATTCCGCCATTTCCAGCCTGAAAACAAGCGGGATTCAAGCTCCATCACTCGCCGATGCCGTCCCTCGACGCCATCAGCAACCACGGCGGTTACAACCGCAGACCATGACGCCCATTCCCTGCAGTTCAGCTCCACGACCTGCTCAGCCATGGCCGGTACCTTTCCGTTGTTTTTTTCTTCTTTCTCTGCTCAAACCCTATAAAAGGGAGTACCTATAATTGTATTTTTGGGGGATGATTGATGAAAATTTGAGAATGATGAGAAGTTGACATGGGCGTTTTGATTTTCTGTAGAAGTTAGGCGTGCTGTTTTTTTGTTTCCTGTGTAGGTTTGGTAGGGAAGATGAATAGTAAATTTGCAGGATTCGGTTCTCTGAGTGAATTGTTGCTATTGATATTAATGAATAGTAACATTAATCTTGCTGCTTGCGTTTGATGATTTCCATTAGAGCTGTAGATTATGTGTGATTCCTGTAGGAGAATTGTGCTTGCTGTTGAGAAGAAAATTTACGTACCATTAGGGGATTTTGGGATTTCTCACTGACTTAATTGAGTGAGACAGTAACTAGGTGAATAGGGTGGTTTAGGATTGGTTGTCTTGCTCCTTTGTGAGTAGTTAATATCTCTTTATGCGATAGAGATTACGTGGATCCTCTTTGTTAGGGTAGCTTTCAGATTTCGTGGCTCCACCTTGAGTGCTTGAGATTACGTGGCTCCACCTTTTGTGTGAGAGCGAGTGAATTTAGGTAGTTTAGTTGTGGCCTCCTTGCTTTGTTGAGTGATTCCGTGAAACCACCTCGTGTGAGTGAGCGCTTAAGTTCCTTGGTGCCCGTGTGCGATAGCGGCCGACCTCGGAGCGGAGCTCGAAGGTGACGAGGAACTGCTCGCGTGATCGCCATCGACTTCGGATACAGAAAGACGGCTCTTTTCGTGGGTAATTTGCTTCTATCCACTCTTTGCGTGTGTCTACATTTTCTCTTAGGATTTTTAGACTCATTGCTGGGTTTTTTGCCGAATTTTGTTAGCGAACGCTACGTCGAAAACTCCAACCGGAAACGTATTTGGAGTTTACGATTTCCGTTTTGCTGCGACAAGGGGAACGGAACGAAGTCGCGAGCTTCCTTCCCCGGATTTAATTTGAACTACTTTTATTAAGAAAAATCATTTTTAAACAAAATATTGTTTTTGTGCTTTAAAATCTAGTTGCGTAATTTCTTAAGTGCTGCGCCCGCTCTAATTTTTTGCAAAATTAATTTAAGAATCACATGCATTTATGATTTTCTAGAAAAAAGCCGACAGACGCGTAAACCTTACACGTCGTCTTGCATCACTTTGCCACACCAACAATGTCACACGCCCCACACCAACAATGCTAGAATCCCAGCCGAGAAGGAAGAGAGAAATAGAGGAAGAGATATCAGAGAAGTAGATAAAGAAGGAAGAGGGAAATAACCAGCCGAGAAGAAAAATAACCTAAAAATAACCTAATTAACAAATAGCCCAATTGCAAATTTACTAGAAAATGGAAATAGCCTAATGCAGCAGATAGAAGGAAAACCAGATGCAACCGATAAAAGAAGACTAGAGCCGAGAATAAGGAAGAAGAATGACTTACGGTGCCGAAAACCATGCAGAAAATTAACAAATATAATTTAAAAATAAGGATAAAACTCACAGTGCCGATGGGACGGACCACAGAAGATGAGAGGAGAGGAGATAGAGGAACTGTCGAGAACTAATGCCCATAAAAAGACGGTCGACGAAAGACGGACGATGACAAAGTCCAAACAACTAGAAGTACACAGTCCAGGTTCGAGAATCACCAGAGAATCACTGAACCAGAGAGCCGTCAGCCGAAAGAGTAAGAAATCGCGAGAGAGGGAGATTTGGGCAAGCCAGACGGAAGGATGCGGAAAGTGATGAGTCGGGGCGGATGAGAAGTAATATGTATTAAGTTATAAACTTATAAAGTTATAATTAATTAATTATATAATCATTAACTTATTAAGTATTAAATAAATCAAACTATTATACAAAAATATTTAAAAATGCCACAACCGCTATAAGCTACAATAACCCGAAATAACGGGCCGAGATGTCCGACATGTCGGCCACAATTCTGGAAAACGCAAAAAAAGACCATTTACAACGGTAATGTTGCGATTCCACCCAAAAAATGACACGTCGGCGACATGTCGGACATGTTGGTCGCAATCTACAAGCTTGACTGTGAGTGTTTAACTTCTCCCCGCCTCTGTGCAATGTCATGTCTTAACAGTTAAACTCTACGGTTCTTTTGTTCTTCCAGCTTCCTGCCTCCCATGGGCATGGACATTTCAGATTTACCTACATTGTTTTGTTTCAGATTTACCTCCAGCCAAAATACCATTGATTCTATATGTTTTGATTTTGTTTCCTCTGATTTTGATACTGGATATTATGCATTGTTGTGATTTCTGTTTGCTTGATTTTGGTCATGAATATTATGCACTGATTATTTCTGATTTCCATTGGCTTGATTTAAGACTAATATAGTGTAGGATTTAGGGCTCATCTCTCGTAACAATTTCACTTTCAATTGCATTTGGGGCTTAGATTCATCTCCTTCCATTTCGATTGGAATTGCAAATGCTTAAAAATGTTAGTTAATTGAAGTGTGTTTATCATTCTATGGAGTGTGATTTTTTGTGCAATTGAGTTTTTTTTTTCAAATGTAGGATTATGTCAAAGTTCTATGGATTCGAAGGACTTGGTTTTGATGTGTAAAAACATAGAGTAGATGAGTTTAAATTAGAAGACTTGCCTTCAGATTCGGTTTTAAGATACCCTATCTGCTCGTATGAAGTCAATCTCAAAGACTCAATAAGAAGATATTATTTGCCAAAGGGGTCTTGCTAATCTCATTTATATACGTACCACCAAATAAAAATCAGACACAATACTCGTCTTTTCAATAAGAATTGGTTCAATGAATTTAATGGTTGGTTAGAGTACGATAAAGAAAATGACCTGACATTTACCTTTATTATTATATGCTTCCCTAATGAAGGTGTGATCCTACTTTTGTCGGTAGAGGTTTTAAATTTTTTTTGTATATTTTAGTTTATTGCTGATGTTCTTGAGATAATCACAGTCTATGTAGCACGAGAACGGAAACGAGATACGGGATATGATACTAAATGGATACGGGAAACGTGATTTTTTAAAAAATTAGGATACGGGAAACGTTTTTAATTATTTTAATATAAGTATTAATTAATTTTAAAATAAGACAACTAACAAATTATTTGTACATATCTTGAATTGTAATGAAAAAAATTAATAAGACTATATTGTATATCATTGATATTTCATATAATGCCGTTACTTGAATCCATGTTATGAAAGATAAGATCTAATTTAAATAACAATGAAATTCATTTCAAACAATGTTAACAAACTCATAATAAAATTGGATCATGTGAGAAATTATTAGTACTCATATTTTTTTGTACAACAATAGATTAACTGTTGAGTGGAAAATTCTAGCTACACGCATTTGTTACTACTATAAGTTCTACATAGATCACATCAGATTAACATGATGCTAACATTAAGAACTCAAGTTTTGTGATAGGAAAGCCATCAAGAGCAAGGGGAAAATCTCATCTCCATTACTTGTTTGAGTTGGAGTTGTTGAAGGATTATCAATGTAAATACCATAAGCAAAATTAGATTACCTAGTAATATGTAGAGAATACAGATGTAGCCGTACTTAGCAATGTTTTTAGACATATATTGGATATGAATATGATCAAGAAAGAAGAACCAGGAGGACAAGAAGAAGCAAGAGAAGGAGGAGAAGAAGGAGAAGCGGGAAAAGAAGAAGAAGAAGGAGGAGGAGGAGGAGGAGGAGGAGGAGGAGAAGAAGAAGAAGGAGAAGGAGAAGGAGAAGGAGGAGAAGAAGAAGGAGAAGGAGAAGCAGGAGAAGAAGGAGAAGAAGAAGCAAAAGAAGAAGCAGCAGAAGAAGAAGAAGCATAAGGAGGAGCAGAAGAAGAAGGAGAAGAAGAAGAAGAAGAAGTAGTACCTGCGGGATCAACGGAATCGGGAGTGGAACGCCGACGGGATTGGGAGCAGAATAAGAAAACCTAATGCGTAAAATGAAATACATGAGCTCTATATCTCACGGAATCGCGTATCCCCCTTGCAGGATACGCGATTCCGAAAATAAAAAATATATATTTTTAAAAAAATGCGTTTCCTGGAGTTTCGGAAACGCGTTTCCACGCGTTTCCGGACGTTTTCCGTATCCCGTATGTTGAAACCGAAAAACGGTCTCCTGTGGAGTTCACCCTTGGGGAAGGGATGATCGCGCACCTACTTCGCTCCTGCAAGCAAAACAACAACGAAAACAAGAAAAAACTGACCCAAGGGCTCGGCAGGGAGGACCCACCACACACCCGGAAGATCTTAGAGCGCTTCCCCTCCTTAGCCGAAGGCCGAGCTAAGGTATCCTCAAAAAACGCTTGAGAGACGGAACAAGATAGCACAAGAAGCTTGCCTTCTGAGGTACCCCTTGGGTCCTATTTATAGATTTCTAAAAACGGCCTGCAAATAGCCAACTCCCGCTGTCCTGAACGGCTATGTGCAGTCCAGGTTGGCCTGCCAACAGCGTAATTCCGCTGTTTTGAAAGGCTATGAGCAGATCAGCGTGGGCAAAACAGTAAAAAGTACCTCATAGACCTGTGCGAGCTCGGCCACCCCTGAAGATCCTGCTCGCCTGCTGACTGCCGAGCTCCATAGGGCGATTGCGAGCTGGCTACTGTGCTCGCCCTTCGATTTTCCTTCATTAGTCGAGCCCAGCTAGACGAAGCTTGGGCTTCGCGCGGCGAGTGCCGAGCTCGGGGTCGACGAATGCCGAGCTCGACCTTCAGATCTCTCTGCCGAGCTCGCCTGCTGCCTCCAGCTTTCTCTGCCGAGCTCGCCTGCTGCCTCCAGCTTTCTCTGCCGAGCTCGCCTGTTGCCTGGGCGATCTGAACCGGCCGATCTGGTTCTTGGCGACCTCACTCGCCGGATACGGGGTTGTACACAATCCCCGCTCTTTTTGAGCTTGACAAAGCTCGGAAAGAAACATCCAATCCCGAGTGTTCGGCGAGTGCGAGGTGGACTGGAGGGAATCTTCGGGTGGGGTCCACCTGCGACTATATATATACACCTGCATACCTGCCTGACTCTTGCCATTCCCTGTGTTTTAGCCCTGCCTTGATGCCGATCCCAAAGGAGATTCAAGAGCGGTTCGCGCGGGTTCGCCAGACCTCAGCTGCTCGCGTAGCTGCCTTGACTGCGGTTCCGCCCGCTGTCCCGCAGGGTCACTCGGCCGAGCCCAACTCCAAGAGGGCGAAACCGTTTTCTCAAGCGGCCGAGCCCATTTATGATGACCTGAGAACCACCTTGGAGCATGGGACCGACTCCACTCTGCTTGCCCCTGAAAAGGGCAAGAAAATTGTTGTCCTCTGCGACGGCCCGGACAGCCAGCTTGATGGTATGGGGGGCGCCATGCCGCGAGACTCCACCCCGCGAGCCAAGACCACTCTTGGGGACTCGCGGTTCATGACTCCGGAACACCGTCCCCGGGACCCGTCCCCTCCCTTTGGGACCTCGGGGGTGAGCTCGCAGAATCCGAACTCGCTGGTGCGCGGGCCCCTCCCCTCAACGAGCTGTTGTGACCACGGGGGCGGGTGTGGAAACCATCCCCATCCCGGGATTCGAGCTTCTCTAATCGGGAACGCGCGACCCAGGGCGCGGGAAGGACCTGAGGTTTGCCCCTCCCCGCACCTCCTTGGAGCTGCCGAGCTCGTCAGGTAAATTTGGCCTTGGATTCTGATGCAATTTTCCAGCACACCCCCCTGCTGATATTTCTGTCTTCACAGCTCCCCCCAGCCAATCCGCTGCCGAGGAGTCTTCGCGGGCAGCCCATTACTCTCCCCTCCCCTCCCTGAGCTCGTTGGACTCTTACCTAGGCCCCGAAGTGGAGCAAGGCGAGCTGACGAGGAGGGGGGTCAAGCTTTTCAAGAAACTGGTGTGCGGGCTGCGCGAAGTGCAGGAAGTCAGCGAGGCGTTACAACGCGACTACGCGCGTCTCGCTGACGAGGTGCGAAGAGGCCAGACTGGCGAGATGACGTCTCCTTCCCGGCTCCTGGATGAGATAGACGACGACCTCTCGGTGGCGCAGAGGAATTCGGGGAGGATTCACGAGCTTCTCCGCGCGCGGCAGTCTGGGGGACGGGGGATGCGAGGCCGGGGTAGATAGAAGGCGGCTCCCCTGCCGAGCCGACCGGCACTCGCCTCCTGGTTTCCCCCTGCCCGCGCGCCCTGTTTTCTTATTCCTGCACTTGACTGCTGTAATAGATAACTCAACATTCTTAGATGTGTGGTATTCAAATAATAAGAATTGCTTTTTATTAATCTTAGCTTGGGGATGGAACGCGCCGGAAGTTGGCGAGCTCGGGGTTGGCGAGCTGGGACGACGAGATGGGCCGATTGGACAGCTTGACCCCAGATTTCTTTTTCTATAAATAGCCCCCCCCACCAACCCCGTACTGTCGCCTTAACTGTGTTTTTTCTCTCTTCCCGTTCCCCTTCCCTTTCGTATTCGCGCTCCACCCCTTTCTGCGAGCATGGGTAAGACCAATCCTGACGCCGACGGCCGCACCAAATGCGCCCAACATTTCAGAGACTACTGCTTCTTCGAGGGGCACACCAGCGAGACCGAGCTCGCTGAATTTGTTGGCGACCATGTGCCGCCCGGCTTTGAAGCTCGCCGGCCCAGGGAGGGGGAGGCCATCAACACCTTCTATGACGACGAACTCGCCTTCCCCATCTCGCACTTTGAGGTGGGGTTGCGACTCCCCCTTTGGCCGGAAATCCGCCAAATCTTGAAGTACTACGGAGTGGTGCCCGCGCAACTGAACTCGAACGCCATCGCCATGATGGTGGCGTTCGCGACCTACCTTCGGCGAGAGAGGATAGAGTTCAACCTGACGGTGTTCAGGAAACTCTTTTCCTACAAGGCGACGCCGGATGACATTGCCTACTTCATGGGCTCGCTGATCAAGGTTCGCGAGATCGCGAACAAGCACCACAATTGGATGACGAAGATTGCCTTCATCAAGGGCGATCTCGACAACATCCCTTTCTCTCCCCAGCAGAAGGCCGAGGAGGTCTACCGCCCGCCGGTCGTGTCCGGCAACGATGCCGACCTCCACAAGTTCTTCCTCCACAAGGACTTTGAGGTCGCCTTCCTGCGAAGGGGCATTGACGCGCTCCGTCCCGTTCTGCCCGGCGAAGGTATTGTTCTCCACCCATTGTCGAGCTCGCCACATTATCATGAAAATCCTCTAATTTTTCCAAGTTATTTTATGCAGGGGAGCGGCTAATCCCCGTGAACCCGCCGTTTGCGGACTCGGGGTTGCATGCGGACCCTCTCGCTCTCGAGAAGGCAGCGGCGGCGGCCTGCCGAGACGAGGAGGCGGCCTGCCGAGACGAGGAGGCGGCCTGCCGAGACGAGGCGGCTTTCTCCAAACCCTCCTCCAGCAAGAGGCGGCCTGAGGATGCGGACCCGCCGTTTGCGGACTCGGGGTTGCATGCGGACCCTCTCGCTCTCGAGAAGGCAGCGGCGGCGGCCTGCCGAGACGAGGAGGCGGCCTGCCGAGACGAGGAGGCGGCCTGCCGAGACGAGGCGGCTTTCTCCAAACCCTCCTCCAGCAAGAGGCGGCCTGAGGATGCGGGGTCGAGCCCGCCACATCGCCAACAACTACCAAAAAAGATGAGGAGAGCCGTGCTGGCTCTGCGGGCGAAACAACATCAACAACATCAACGAAGCCCCAAATACATGAGCTCGCCCGAGGTCATCCCCGATGGGTCGCCGAAGAGCCCGCTCAAAGAGATCACCAACAAGGGGGGAAGTTGCCGAGACCCCTGCTCCTCCCGTGGCGACCTCTGCTCCCCCCGTGGTGAAGAAGGCGGCTCGCGAGCCCGCCGCGCCAAAAGAACACCCCCTCTTCGGGTTTGGGGGGAGGTGGAAGGACTCGACGGGCGAGCCTATGGTACAGTGAGACGAGCTGGCCCACCGAGTCTCCATATCCACCCTCCACCCCTCCTGGGCTGACCGCGAGCCCGCCACCGGTCATGCCTATGCACTAGGCTTCAGCCTATATGGCCGCGAGGACGTCGAGACCTACAAAGGCGTCCCCCTGCGGCAGCTGGGCCATGTGGGTCTGCAGGCCCATATGCGAGCTATGGAGCTCCACCATATGGTGGTCTGCCGCAGCTTCAACCTCAGCAACCTCCTCTAGAAGGCCGAGCAAGCTCGCGACGTCGCCAAGGATAAAGCCGTCGACTTGGCGAGGCAGCTCGGCATTGCTGAGAATCTTCTCACCCAAGCCGCCGACGGACTGGTAAGCATCGGGTTGTCGCCTACCCTTCTCCCTTATTACTTTGGGATTCTTTTTTTTTTGCTCTTGTTGCTAATATACTTCCCTATCAGGATGCCAAGGCCGCTGGAGAGTTGCGAGCTCGCGCCGCTGGGCAGGAAGAGGAGATTGGCCAACTGCGCGCCCGCCTTGCCGAGCTAAAGGGGACGAACGCGAAGCTGATGGAGGAGAACACGAGCCTCGGCCGCGAGGTCCGCCGCCAGGCTGAGATCTTCTTCCCGGCCGGCGGCGCCGATCCTCCCCTCCCCTACAAGAGGCCGAGGATATTTGGCGAAGCCGACCTCGCCGAGAGGCTGCGGATCAACTCCATCCAGGCCGCCAAATGCACCCTCCAGATGATGGACACTGGAGTGCTGGTGGAGGGGTGCGAGGATATCTCGGCCCGGGACTTGATGCCGAGCCTCTTCCCGGCGGCGCCGCCCAGCTAGAAGGAAGACAGTCTTGATGCGCTGTTCGGGAAGGGCTTCCAGGACCTGTCTGGCGAAGGGGGTGACGGTCACCGGTCCGGCGTGAGGGGAAAGGGTTGATGTATATATATTTTTTTGTTTTCTCGCCGAGGCGAGCTCCACCTGTAAATGTTATTGTTCAATGGAATACCTTTTTGATTATAGCCCTGTTCACTTTTTTCTCTTTTTACTGTCTTTGCTGTGTTTTGCTCGCTCGCAAGCCCTTCCCTTGGCGATCTCGCGTAGATAGATTTTGCGAGTAGGGTAGTTGTTAGAGCTCGTTTTTGAGAATATCCTTTGAGAGCTCGCCAATTCATAGCGCCGCACTGGGCGCACCACCCCCAGCTCGCTCGCGAGCTACCCATAACTTCATCAATATAAGATCAAAATCACCAAATTTTCCTAAGTAAAACAAAGCGGGGGGCGAAGCGTTTTGGCGGGATCTGCCTCCCTTCAGCGAGGTCCAAGGCCCCGGCTCGCCACCCTTCTGCCGAGGCCGAGCTGAATTGGCGAGCCCAGACTCACCTATGCCGAGCTCTCCTCTTTTTAGAAGAATAGCCAAGCTTGTTAGACACTATCTGGAGAGTGTAGGACTTCCCCGAGTGACTTCCAGCCCTGTCAGCTAGGTGAGAGCCTGACAGCGGGATTCGCTCGGGGTCCGGGGCTGACACCGAGTGACATCCAGCCCTGTCAGCTAGGTGAGAGCCTGACAGTGGGATATGCTCGGGGTCCGAAGCTGACACCATCGAGTGACTTCCAGCCCTGCCTGCTAGGTGAGAGCCTGACAGCGAGATCTGCTCGGGGTCCAGGGGTGACACCATCGAGTGACTTCCAGCCCTGTCAGCTAGGTGAGAGCCTGACAGCGGGATCTGCTAGGGGTCCAAGGCTGACACCGAATGACTTCCAACCCTGTCACCTAGGTGAGAGCCTGACAGCGGTATCTGCTCGGGGTACAAGAGTTGACACCATCAAGTGACTTCCAGTCCTGTCAGCTAGGTGAGAGCCTGTCAGCAGGATCTTCTCGGGGTCTAAGGATGACACCGAGTGACCTCCAGCCCTGCCAGCTAGGTGGGAGCCTGACAGCGGGATCTGCTCGGGGTCTAAGACTGACACCGAGTGACTTCCAGCCCTGCCAGCTAGATGAGAGCCTGACAGCGGGATCTGCTCGGGGTCTAAGGGTTGGCACCATCGAGTGACATCCAGCCCTGTCAGCTAGGTGAGAGCCTGACAACGGGATCTGCTCGGGGTGTAAGGAATGACACCGAGTGACTTCCAGCCATGCCAGCTAGGTGAAAGCCTGACAACGGGATCTGCTTGGGGTCCAAGAGTGACACCATCGAGTGACTTCTAGCCCTGTCAGCTAGGTGTGAGCCTGACAACGGGATCTGCTCGGGGTCCAAGGCTGACACCGAGTGACTTCCAACCCTGTCAGCTAGGTGAGAGCCTGACAGCGGGATCTGCTCGGGGTGCAAGGGTTGACACCATCGAGTGACTTCCAGTCCTGTCAGCTAGGTGAGAGCCTGACAGCGGGATCTGCTCGGGGTACAAGGCTGACACCGAGTGACTTCCAGCCCTGTCAGCTAGGTGAGAGCCTGACATCGGGATCTGCTTGGGGTCCAAGTGTTGACACCATCGAGTGACATCCAACCCTGTCAGCTAGGTGAGAGCCTGACAGCGGGATCTGCTCGGGGTCTAAGGATGACACCGAGTAACTTCCAACTCTGTCAGCTAGGTGAGAGCCTGACAACGGGATCTGCTCGGGGTCCAAGGGTTGGCACCGTTGAGTGACATCCAGCGCTGTCAGCTAGGTGAGAGCCTGACAGCGGGATCTGCTCGAGGTCTAAGGATGACACCGAGTGACTTCCAGCCCTGCCAGCTAGGTGAGAGCCTGACAGCGGGATCTGCTCGGGGTCCAAGGGTGACACCATCGAGTGACTTTCAGCCCTGTCAGCTAGGTGAGAGCCTTATAGCGGGATCTGCTCGGGGTCCAAGGCTGACACCGAGTGACTTCCAGCCCTGTCAGATAGGTGAGAGCCTGACAGCGGGATCTGCTCGGGGTTCAAGGGTTGACACCATCGAGTGATTTCCAGCCCTGTCAGCTAGGTGAGAGCTTGACAGCGGGATCTGCTCGGGTCCAAGGGTTGACACCATCGAGTGACATCCAACCCTGTCAGCTAGGTGAGAGCCTGACAGCGGGATCTGCTCGGGGTCTAAGGATGACACCGAGTGACTTCCAGCCCTGTCAGCTAGATGAGAGCCTGACAACGGGATCTGCTCGGGGTCCAAGGCTGACACCGAGTGACTTCCAGCCCTGTCAGCTAGGTGAGAGCCTGACAGCGGGATCTGCTCGGGGTCTGTCAAATGAATACATCCTATCGCACGAATTACCACAGCAGAGTTGATATATCAAGAGATTTCATTAAGAACAAAACACCACTTACATGTCTCAAGGATAAAAACGCTTCAAGTCATCACCGCTTCAGGTGAGATTTAGGGTCTCGCCCTCCACATTTCAGAGTCGATACCCTCCTGACCTCAATGCCTCTTTTACAATGAACGGACCTTCCCAGCTGGGGTTGAGCTTCCCCACGGTTGCCGACCTTCCCGCTGCATCCACCTTCTTCAGCACCAAGTCCCCCTCCGCAAACTGTTTGACTCTGACTTGCTTGTCAAAGTACTTGGCCATCCTCATCTTCACCTCTTCCTGTCGGATGGCGGAAAGGTCACGCAGCTCCTCCACCATATCCAGGGAGAGCCGCAGCTCTTCCTCGTTCTCGGCTTGCCATTTTTCCTTGCCTTCCCTGGCTGCGACGACTCGAGGCGTTTGAACTTCAAGTTCCACGGGGAGTACTGCCTCGCACCCATGGGAGAGCTTGAAAGGATTCTCCCCTGTAGCTGTGTTGGGGGTGGTCCTCAGGGCCCAGAGAACCGCAGGAAGCTGCTCCACCCAGCTCCCCTTCAGATTTTCGACTTTCTTTTTTAGGAGGTTAACAATGATCTTATTGGCGGCCTCCACTTTCCCGTTGCTCCTGGGATGGTGGACCGAGGCGAACCTGAGATCGATCCCAAGCTGCTCGCAGAAACTGGTGAACTCCGCGCTGACGAACTGGGGCCCGTTATCTGTGACAATGGCCTGGAGCAGCCCATGGCGGCAGATGATCTCTCCCCAAACAAAGTTTTTGATAACCTGGGAGGTCACCTTGGCCAGCGCTTTTACCTCCAACCACATAGAGAAATAATCGATCATTACCAGCAGAAACCTTCTTTGCCCACTGGCCTGGGGGAACGGTCCAACCAAGTCCATCCCCCAAATGGCAAAGGGCCAGGGGGATGTGATACTCTTGAGTCGCTGAGCCGGCTGTAGCTGGAGGGGGGCAAACAGCTGACACTTGTGGCATCTTCTCGTGAACTCTGTCGCGTCGCGGCCCTGGGTGGGCCAGAAATACCCTTGCCCGACGATCCTTCCTTCTAGGGTCTGACTCCCGGAGTGACTCCCACACTCCCCGGAGTGGACTTCTTACAGGATTCTTTGTACCTCCCCCTCGACCACGCAACAAGCCAACATCCCCGAGAGAGTCTTCCTGTACAACTGCCCGTCCCGTAGGAGGTAGTACGCTGATTTGTACCTGAGCTTCTTCTTGTCCACCCCCTCCGGATATTCTCCTGTGGAAAGGAAGGTTGTGACCGTGTCCATCCATGAGGGCCGTTGATCTCTCCATGAGCTCTCCCTCTTCGATGGAAGGACGGAATAGGTCGGTGATAGTCCCCCCCACCCGGGGACCATGCTTCGCTAGTTGGTCGACCTGCTCGTTCTCCTCCCGGGGCATGTGTCAGATAGAAAAAGTTTGGAATGTGCCGATGACCCCCTTTACTTTGGCTAAGTATAGCCGCAGGGTAGGCTCTCTTGCCTCAAACTCCCCGTTGATCTGGGAAGCCACCACCATGGAGTCGGTGAGGACCTCCACGTCCAACACCCCTAGCTCCCTGGCCAGGCGTAGCCCTGCTATCACGACCTCCTACTCGATCTGATTATTTGTGATGGGGAAGTGCACCACCACCGTCTGCTCGATTCTAGTTCCTTGGGGACTCTCCAAGATCACCCCCACCCCCAGGGAATGCCTCCCCGAGGCGCCATCTACCTTCACCTTCCATGGAGTCGGTCGAGTGAGCTCTTCCTCCGCCACCTCAATCACATAATCGGCCAAAAAGTCGGCCATCGCTTGAGCCTTGATCGAGAGACGGGGGACGAAAGAGATGTCGAACTCGCTCAACTCCACCGACCACTTGACCAGCCTGCTGGAATGCTCCACCCCCTCAAAGATGTTGCGGAGGGGGTGGTCAGTCACCACTCGGATAGAGTGTGCCTGGAAATAGGGCCGTAGCCTCCGGGCCAAGACGACCAGGGCGAAGGCCAGCTTCTTCAAGATTGGATATAGGAGCTCGACCTTCCTCAAGACCCGGCTCACGTAGTATATGGGGAGCTGCTTCTTCCCCTCTTCCCGAATTAGGACGGAGCTCAGGGCCTCCGCCCTGACCCCGAGATACAAAAACAGGTTCTCCCCCTCCTTCGGCCCTTGGAGCAACGGAGCCTGTGTCAACTGCATTTTGAGGGCCTGGAATGCCTCCTCGCACTCCTTGGTCCACTCGAATTTTTGGCCCCCCCTTAGTATTTTGAAGAAGGGGGAACACTTCTCCCCAGCCCGGGAGAGGAACCTACTTAACCCTGCCAGCTTCCCTGTCAGCCGTTGTACCTCATTTGTATTCCGCGGCGACCCCAGCTCCACGATAGCCTTGACCTTATCAGGATTTGGTTCGACCCCCGCGGGGGTGAGGAGGTGCCCCAAGAACTTCCCCTGCTGGCCCCGAAGACACACTTCAGGGGGTTCAGCCGCATCTTGTACTTGCGCAGGGTGGCGAAGGTCTCCTCTAGGTCCTGGAGGTGAGAGTCTCCTGACTCTTGATCATAAGATCATCTACGTACACCTCCAGGTTCCTCCCCTTCTGTTCCCAGAAGACCCTGTCCATCATCTTTTGATAGGTCGTCCCTGCGTTCTTCAGCCCAAATGACATCATTTTATAGCAGTAGCACCAATCTCCCGTGATGAACGAGTCGTCCTTGACGTTCGGGGGGTGCATCCTGATTTGATGATAACCTGAAATGCATCTAGAAAACTCATTACAGAAAAACCAACGGCTGAGTCAACCAGTGCGTCGATCCGAGGCAAGGGATAACAGTCCTTAGGACAAGATTTATTAAGCAAAGAGAAGTCGATACACATACGCCACCGACCGTCTCCCTTTTTAACCATGACTACGTTGGAGACCCAGCCGGGGTATTGGATCTCGGACACGAAGCCGACCTCGAGAAGCTTTGCCACCTCCTCTCTGATGGGCTCGGCCAGCTTGTCCGCGGTGGACCTCTTCTTTTATTGGACGGGGCGTGTTCCTGGGTCCAAGTTGAGGCGGTGGCAAGCCACATCCGCGTCAACCCTCGACATCTCCGCGGTGCTCTATGCGAAAATGTCCACGTTCTTCTGGATGCACGCCAGCATCCTGCCTTGGTCCTCCGAGGTCAGCCCTCCACTGACGCGGACCTTCTCGACCCTCCCTTCACGGGTGTGGACCTCCAGCTCCACCACCTCTTTCGCAGCTTCCAACCGGGACTGCTCCCCCCCCATTCTTCTACATCCCTCTCCTCTGGGACGAGGACCTCCGCCTCCACCTCTTCCTCCACGGCCATTGCCTCGGCCGACTCCTCCCGATCTCCTCCTGCCACCTCAACCTCGGCGCAGCTCTCCGCTTCCAACTCTTCCCTGCCAACTTCCTGCTCCGTCTCCTCCATCCTTCGCTCCATCTTCTCGGCCCCCTCTTACCAATAGATGGAGTTCACGACAGTGACGTAACATTCCCTTGCTACTTTGGGGTCACCCCGGACCCGGACCTGGATCCCCTCGGCGTTGAACTTTAGGCACCGATGGAACGATGAGGGGACGCAGCGGAAGGCACTGATGAGGGGCCTCCCGAAGATGACGCTGTAGCTGCTGGGGGCATACACGATGACGAACCTGCAGTTCCTGGACTGCCCCCCTAGGGTGACATGGAGTCCCACTCCTCCTACCTCCTTCCTCTCCCCCGAAAATCCGAACAAGGGCCCATCCGATGCCAACACCCTCTTCGCTTCCATCTTCATTGCGTCAAACGCCTTTTTAAAGACGACGTTGACGGAGCTTCCGTTGTCAACGAGGATCCGAGAGACGGTAAAATTTTCGATGACTGTCTGGATGACCAGCGCATCGCAAAATGGATCCTCATGATCCGGCATATCGCCCCTATAGAAGGTGATCCTCTCTTCTGGGGGTGGGGTTTGGGATGTGGAGCCAACACTCCGACGATACATGGTATGGAGGCTCGCCCTCCGGGAGGCCTCTACCCCCACCTCCCTGTGGATCACTCCGATCCCTCCTCGGGTCCCGACGTCTACCCGGTCTTCACAACGGTCCTCCTCCGCCCGAGGCAGGACCTCCTCGATAATCACTTCCTGACGCCCCTGCTGCTGCTGCTGCTCCCTGTTTTCCCTCATTTCGAGGAACTCCGGGTACGTGGCTGTGACGTGCCCTTCCTCCTGATGGAAGTCGCAGTAGGGAAACTCCACCCTAACTTCTCTCCTTCTTCTCCTTGCTACTCTCCTCCTCTCCCTTATGGCTATGACCATAGCCTGTTCTTGATCGGGGAGTCGAGGCCTCTGGCCCCGCCTCCAGCCCGGGGGGTGAAATTGATCTTGCCCCCCCTTGATGGCGGTCCCTTTCTTGGTACCCTCTCCGTGGCCCCTGCTCTTGCCACTCGGGCCTCCAGCCCAGCCGACGGTCGGGCTCCTAACGCCCCCACCTGGGCTGCTGCTGCCCCTTGAGCTGCCTCTGCTCCCTCTGCCGGGGCTCGACTCTCCTCTCCTCCTGTCCTCTTCCTCCTCTTGGCTCCTTCTCTTCCTCCGTGGCCCACCTGGTCAGCTTCCGGGCGAACTCCGGATTTGATGCCTCCCCATCAACTTCTCTCGCCGCCCTCTCCATCAGCTCCTCGTAGGAGGGGGGGGGGGGCATTCTCTTCAGCTACATCTTGAAGAAATCCTGCTGCAGCCCCAGGGTGAAGGCCATCATCAGGCTATGGCCTGACATCTCCTGGACCTGGGTGACCTCCTCCTGGAACCGGTCAACGTAGCTCCCCAGCTTCTCATTCACTCCCCAGCTTCTCATTCACTCCCTGCTTGATGTGGAACAGAGACTCCGACTCCTTCCTCCTCTTCGAGGTAGTGAACCTCAGCATGAACCCTCGGCGCAGGTCCTCGAAGCAGTAGATGGAGCTGGCCGACAGCTGGTGATACCACTCCCTCGCCTTCTCCTTGAGGGTGATGGCGAAGAGTCGGCACTTGAACCCATCCGACATCTGCCGGATCGAGACCACGTCCTCAAACCACTGGACGTGTTGGACCGGGTCTCCCTTCCCGGTGTAGTAGGACATCTCGGGTTCCCTGAACCCGACTGGAACTGGAGCAGAAGAGACCAACTCACTGAAGGGGCTGCCTCCCACTACTGGGCGAGCTGGCGCGTCTCGCGGGCCCAACTCGCCGATCCGGCCTCTTCCTGCTGAGCCGGGGAAGAGCTCGCGCCCGGGGAGCTCGCGCCCGGGGAGCTCGCACCCCCGACCCTCCTCGGCAACTTTCTTCCCAGCTCGCCTGCCGGGGGCGTCCTCGCCCATAGAGGGGGCGGCTGCGATCTGGACGGCTGGAGTCGAGCACTCGGCCCGCGCGCCGCGTGCGAACTTGACGAGGCCCAGCACCTCGTTCCTGAAATCTTCAAACATCCCCACCGTGGCCAGAGGTGTGGGGGGGGGGGCGGCGAGTCCGGCCTGTCAGATCCCCTCCTGTCATCGAGCTCGTTGAAGGTTTTCTGTGCTGACCACACTCCACGCTCACCGCACCAAAATGTTGAAACCGAAAAACGGTCTCCTGTGGAGTTCACCCTTGGGGAAGGGGTGATCGCGCACCTACTTCGCTCCTGCAAGCAAAACAACAAGGGAAACAAGGAAAAACTGATGCAAGGGCTCGGCGGGGAGGACCCACCACACACCCAAAAGATCTTAGAGCGCTTCCCCTTCTTAGCCAAAGGCCGAGCTAAGGTATCCTCAGAAAGCGTT
The DNA here is from genome assembly GCA_039583875.1 of Platanthera guangdongensis. Classification (NCBI taxonomy): domain Eukaryota; kingdom Viridiplantae; phylum Streptophyta; class Magnoliopsida; order Asparagales; family Orchidaceae; genus Platanthera; species Platanthera guangdongensis. Next base: position 182,605,937 of record CM077158.1, read on the forward strand.
TGAGAGACGGAACAAGAGAGCACAAGAAGCATGCCTTTTTAGGTACCCCTTGTGTCCTATTTATAGATTTCTGAAAACGGCTTGCAAATAGCCAACTCCCGCTGTCCTGAACGGCTATGTGCAGTCCAGGTTGGCCTGCCAACAGCATAACTCCGCTGTTTTGAAAGGCTATGGGCAGACCAGCCGGGGCAAAACAGTAAAAAGTACCTCATAGACCTGGGCGAGCTCGGCCACCCCTGAAGATCCTTCTCGCCTGCTGACTGCCAAGCTCCATAGGGCGATTGCGAGCTGGCTACTGTTCGCCCTTCGATTTTCCTTCATTAGTCGAGCTCAGCTCGACGAAACCTGGGCTTAGCTCGGCGAGTGCCGAGCTCGGGATCGACGAATGCCGAGCTCGGCCTTCAGATCTCTCTGCCGAGCTCGCCTGCTGCCTCCAGCTTTCTCTGCCGAGCTCGCCTGTTGCCTGGGCGATCTGAACCGACCTGTCTGGTTCTTGGCGACCTCACTCGCCGGATACGGGGTTGTGCACCGTACGCGTTCGAGTCGATACGTAGACCATTTTAAATATCCGTGCTTTGTACATCACAGTTGAAAACCAAAGATGAATGAGAAGTGCTCTTTTATAAGTTATTAAGATTTTTAAATTTGCATTTGTTATTAAGAAGAATGAGAAGTGGTGTTAAAAAAGACGTTAATATGGGTGAAATTTTAAGTGTTATTAGTAAGTGGTGAGAAGAGATGAGAACAACTAGAGTGAGTGGCGGTTTGGCGGTGGAATAGGATGCTGGGTAAGTATAGAATGGAAATGGGAGGCGATGGCAAGTGGAAGGAAAAATTCTTTTGCTGATTTTTGTCTTGGAATGAGGAAAAATTATAAAAAAAGGAAAAATGTGATGGGACAAGACATGGGAGGAAGAGAGATGTTCTTGAGAATTAATGGAGGAGGACAAGTGGTGGGGTGGCAGAAGAGTAACATTTTGTGGTTGGGGTTGCAGAGATGGAGAGAGAGTCTAGTGGTGAGACGTGAGGGTAAGAAAAAGTTGCTTCTTGTTTGTTTGTTTTGGGACGAATAAAAACAATAAAGAAAGGAAAGGAAGGCTGATGTGAGAAGACAAGGGAGGAAGACAGGTGGCTTTGACAGCTAGTGGAGGAGAGGGTGAAATTGGGTGTGAGGAGATGAGGGTGAGAGTATGTGGTAGAGAAATGTAGAAGGTGATGGAGGAGGCAACAAATGCGGGGATCAAGGTAGATAAAGGCTATATGATGTGGAGTAGGACTGAACTGCAGGCGGGAGATTAAAGATAAACCGTGGGTTTATTGTATGGACCGAATATTTGGTGCACAAAAAACAAAAAATCTAGAGGAAGTGAGTAAAGCTACAGTCCGACAACTTAAAGTCTGGATTGCTGCGCCCGACAGCTAGAAAGGGTAATAGAGGGGCGGGTCCCTGGAAGGAAAAAAAAACAACAAAATGGGGGAAGGACAGGTCGCAGGTGGACGTTGTGGAAGAGCGTCGAGGGCGAAGGGGGTTGCAGGTTCTTCATTGACAAGGCCTTCGTCGTCGTCGAAGGGGGAAACTGGTAGCATTCGGAGTCAAAAAGCATGTTGAAAGGTGAAATGTCGATGTCCATCGACAACAGTGGTGCATGGACCTTGGGGAGTGGAGACTGCATCCCGAGCGCCCGAAAAATGCTCGCCAACTCGAGGGATTGGGGACTTGTCTGGAGGGCCGAAAACGAGCCTGTTAGGATTCGTTCGGCTTGGGCCAGCGAGCAGTTGTTTACATTCCTCGTGTTGCTACAATGTGGCGAAGCTGAGTAGGCGAGCGAGGATTGCAAAGGATGACAGATTCCTCCGACAAATCTCGGCAAGCGGAAGTCCCACGATGGGATGCACAATGACAGGAGAGCTGAGGGTTGGTGATTGGGAGGGCAGTGAAGTAAGAGGATGTACCGCTCGAGTGATTCGATCGAGCTCATTGGGCCGATCTAGTTTGGATTCGAAACGGCGGGCCATGGCTAGGATGTTGGCAAGCATATCGCTTTGTCGATCAAGGCGCTCGTGACGGATGCGGTGGATGAGGACATGGTCGGAGAGGATGTGTTCCAGTCGGCAACCGAAGGGAGCCCTGGTGGAAGTCCGACGAAGAAAACCACAACCGAAAAGCGGCAGGTCGGTCCACTTGTTTCGAACAAGAATCTTGACGAGCGATCCACTCAAAGAGATGCGCATGAAAAAGAGGGAGTAAGCGACTCAAAATCTCAAACGTTGCATTATAATCAATAGGAATACATTTGAGAGAGTGAGAGAGGAGGATTCCATGAGGAGAGGAAGATAGAGAGTGAGAGAGAAGTATACAGAGAAAGAGAGCCCCAAACAACTATGATCCTCCCGGATGCTCAAACCATTAGACTCCCCCCTTATATATATGAGAACGGGCATACATAACACTATTAATTAATATATTAATAAATTATATTTTATCACGGCGGCCTCCACATGCGCGCTCCGTGAACTCCGACGAGGGGGGTCCGCTTGAGTGAATGTGCCCGCGTAACATCTGCCCTATAGGGATGAAGAGGAAGGAGTGTTGCTATGTATTGCTTGCCCCCATCTTGCACTCTTTGATGCCAATGGACAATAAATTCAAACGCTGTCCATCCTCACAAAGCTCGAAGGAGTGAATAGTTGGGGGGAATACTGAGCAAGTTTGGAGCTTTGATGATGGGTTGATTTGGTTCCCTGGCAAGATGATCCATCTGCTGAGCTTCAGGTTGGTTCTGATCGTCGTCGAAACCATTCAATGTATGGCACGAAGGAACCAAAAAGCCATGGCTACAGATTCTCGCGAATTATTTTTGGAAGGCCTTGAAGGGTATACTCAAGTGGCTGATGATAGTCTTTGATCATGATGCAATTTTCACAAGTTAATTCTGGTAGTACCTCTTAAGGACTAAATGATATTAAACTGGCAATCAGCAAGATTGGCTATTCTCAATATGCCCCATCACTTGTACAATCTTCCCCCTTTAACTCGTATAGTTTTTTTAATTGAGTGACGTGAGTGTGACCATTAGACCTAATCTTCTTTGATACCGTGCTAGAATTAAAGTTTTCAACCTAAAACCAATTGAATATAGGTGGAGGGTCCCGTGGTCACTGTACAAAACTTTATAAATTTCCTAATGTGACATTATATATCGACAAGATTGATGCTTCTGTAAACCATTTCGACTTCCTTTCTGTTCATGAATACTTGATCAGAATACATTTCTTTACATCTATAGAATGTAATTGAGCAAAGTTGATTACTACAGCTTTTTCTGTTAGCAAGATTGGCAAGGATAATTGTTATTTTGCATGCAAGTTACACGAGACTTCTGCTCAATGTTATTATAGTTTTACTTTGATTTCATAATGCCATCTTTTAGTGTTGAAAATTCTTTGGCAGCTACCTTGCTACCTGTAAATTTCTTAGATGTTCTTGACATTTGATTTGTATGGTTGTTTCATAACTTTATCCACAGTAAGACAATCTGAACATATTATTCTTTTGATGCAGCTAATAACCTATAAAATTGCTTGGAACAATGAGCAAGTTAATGGAATTTGCACGAAAGGCCTGGTTTCTGGTTAGGGTTCTTTCTGGATATGAGGAAAGAAGAATCAGGTCCTACAGACTGGATCTTCAAAGACGCATTCTGCAGGTTCCTCTTAATTTTGCTTCCTCGCTCTAAAGCAGTTATACTATTTTTCTATAATTTTCTAAATTATGTTTGCTACTTGAATTTATTACATAGTGTGATAACTTTTTACTATTTTTTTGTCAAGTACTCTTAAGACCAATTTATTCAATTTTATGCAAGGAATCGATCAGGATTAGTCCGAAACCTGATTGTTACGGGAAGGAAAAGTTGAGGAGTGTAGGAAGACAGATTGCATTAAAACAATGAAGAACGATACAAACTTGCAGTGAAGGTGCCAAGTTGGAGATGATGCACTGAAAGTCATGGGAAGTGGAGCTCCAGTAGGGAAAGGAGGGGGGGGGGGGTGAGTAATGGATCCTGGAAGCCGTTGTTAGCTGCGACTGCGACATGGAGCACGCGCGTTGGTGTCGTAGAGGGATACTCCAAAGATGGTTTTATAGTTGGGAGGGGTAGTGATGCAGAACCCGGCGTCTCACCAGGCCTGCCACCCGGCTCTGCGTCACACAGTCCGGGGGCCCAACAAGGTGCGACCTTGTGGGCTTTATCAGGGCCGCGGCCCATGCACCACAACCCTTCTCACGAGCCCAACCACAGGCGTCGGCAGGTTGTTTTACTTATCAAGGTCGCGCCTTATTGGGCCCCCGCGGCTCAGTTGGTTGATGAGCATTCGCCTGAGAATGCTTTATCAAGGGGGTGCAGGGATCGAATCCCGGCTTCAACAACCTGCCGACGCCTGTGGTTGGGCTCGTGAGAAGGGTTGGGGTGCATGGGCCGCGCCCCTGATAAAGCCCACAAGGTCGCGCCTTGTTGGGCCCCCGGACTGTGTGGCGCAGGGCCGGGGGGCGGGCCTCGTGAGACGCCGGGTTCTGCATCATAAAAGTGCACTTTTATGATGCAGAACCCGGCGTCTCACCAGGCCCGCCACCCGGCCCTGCGCCACACAGTCCGGGGGCCCAACAAGGCGCGACCTTGTGGGCTTTATCAGGGCCGCGACCCCTGCACCCCAACCCTTCTCACGAGTCCAACCACAGGCATCGACAGGTTGTTGAAGCCGGGATTCGATCCCTGCACCCCCTTGATAAAGCATTCTCAGGCGAATGCTCATCAACCAACTGAGCCGCCTGAGAATGCTTTATCAAGGGGGTGCAGGGATCGAATCCCGGCTTCAACAACCTGCCGACGCCTGTGGTTGGGCTCGTGAGAAGGGTTGTGGTGCATGGGCCGCGACCCTGATAAAGCCCACAAGGTCTCGCCTTGTTGGGCCCCCGGACTGTGTGACGCAGGGCCGGGTGGCAGGCCTGGTGAGACGCCGGGTTCTGCACTTTTATGATGCAGAACCCAACGTCTCACCAGGCCTGCCACCCAGCCCTGCGTCACACAGTCCGGGGCCCAACAAGGCGCGACCTTGTTGGCTTTATCAGGGCCGCGGCCCATGCACCCCAACCCGTCTCACGAGCCCAACCACAGGCGTCAGCAGGTTGTTGACGCCGGGTTCTGCATCAGGTAGGGTCTGGGATGATTGTGTCGACAAGGGGGTGAGTGACAGCTGCCAGAAGGGGAACAATGTCGAACATGGGGGTAAAATGTGTGGAAGAAATGGGTGTTTTTGGCGTTGGGTCGAGTTGATGTGTCGATAGACAGAAGCACGATAGGTTAGGATGGTGCGGTCGTGGAAGGAACAATGGTTCATGAGTGTTGTGGTATCGAGAGCTTTGGGGTAAATATTGTGATAAATCGAGTATGTCAAGATTTCCTAGACAGGCATTGAGATGGTTGAAGGTGGGATGAATTTGCAATAAATGGTAGGACGCATTGATTAGTGCACAAGTACCCTATGACTTCAAGGGAAGTAACTAGGGAGCAATATGTGAAAGCTGTTGTGTAATGAGTAGATTTAATTTGAATGAGTAGTTTTAGCATTTAATTACCCAAATCCCTCACATATCACGCCCTTATACGTCCAATCAAGGTCATTGGCGCGAATCTTGGCCCATGAACATAACGAGACCCGATTCACGTTTGCAACATGCTAGCCCGATTCACTAGCCTACAACCCGCAACTGCTATGAATGCCTCTACGATAAGACACAACGGCGTACATCATGAGAAAAGCTTCTTGGGCCGCCTCTATGATAAGACACTTAGACGTACAATCTCGCCCACGTAGACATCTCCTAACACTTGATGAGTGACACGTGGCCATTTTTCCCTCTCTCGCTATTCTCCCCCGATGCCACTCAACATCTACCGAGATGATTCTAGGTTTCTAGCTCACCAAGATGGCTTTTGACTGCTGAGATTTGTAGGAATTTCACTATTCTCCCCCGATGCCACTCAACCCTCAACTAAACGTTTTCTAGAGGAAACTCAACTGCAGATTACATAGGAATTTCACCTGTAAATAGCCGTACCTGAGAACAATGAAGTGTTGAAATCTTTTACTTGGCCTTCTTTGAGAATTCTTCCTTCCAGCTCTGGAAACCTGAATCCCATAGCCAATTCTAGAGAGGAAGCTCCTTCGGCAAGCCCTCGAGTGTGCGGTGGGATCTTTGACATTCACCAACCATCTTCATTTTTCTCAGCCAACACATTAATAGAGGTAGCTCCGACCGCCGACATTTCAGGTTCCTTCATGTCTGTTCTTAACGTCTTCTTTTCCATTCCATCATGTTTGACTCAGGCGAACATCCTCATACACTCCTACTAGAGTTCACCATTCGTCAGGATTTGACTTCCATGCAACGTTCATTTGAGGTTTTGTCTCAGTCTTGAAAGGGCATACTAGACTCTCTCAATACCTCTCTAGAAGGGGGGGGGGGACTAGAGAAGACACCCAAATTAAATTATTTTTGCTTATAATGCTTTCACAAACGTTTTGCGAGGTAGGTACACAGTATATCAAATTTATCAAAGAAGAGATATGATCAAACAAGTAAACACATAAACAACCAAAATTATGCTTTTTTTGGGGCAGCTCCAATGGTTGGAAAAGCTATATTCCAACCGCTGCAGCTGGTTTTTTTTCTGTTAGGAGGCATTGCTTTTTGAAAAGCACTTATCAAAATATGGCGTTTTGCCCTATTTTTTCGAATCTGCTCGACCCCCGCGGTTAGCGCTCGTAAAATCACTTTCCGATTTTTTTCATTCCGGTTCTTCCCGATTCCTGCCCGCCTGCTATCCCGATCTCCTTCTGAACTCCTGCGATCTCCTGCCGATCCACTTTCGCCGGCGAGGCATTGTCCAGCCGGAGAGGCATCGCCCAGCCGAAGTTTCGAGCTCTATTCCAACTTCGCCGGCGAGGCATCATCCAGCCAGAGTTTTGTCCACCTTCGCCGGCAAGGCATCGTCCAGGCGGAGTTTCGAGCCCTATTCCAGATCTGCACTCGTCGGCGAGCCTTCCAGATCTGCACTTTGTCCACCTTCACCGACGCATACTATTCCGATATCCTTCCTCCTGCGATCCCCTCGCCGTTTCAGAGCTTCTTCCAGATTTGCACTTCGACAGCGAGCCTTCCTCCATTCCTATTCCAGATCTGCACCCCGTCGGCTGGTTTCCTCCATTCCTCTTCCAGATCTGCACTCCCTTAGGCATAACTTCATAGTACAATTTTTGTCATCTTGCACTTTTTTCTACCTGGATTGTTACTGGAACAAAGATATTGAACCGATGTGAGTTTGATTCATATTGTTATTGAATACTATTAATCCTTTTTGTTGGAAATCGTAAACAGTCATTTGGTATTAGTTTCAGAACAATGGGGCAAGATTTATCCTCTTTTGACCATCCCAGAACCCATGAATTTGTGCTCATGCTTACAAAGACTAAAGGATAGACTAATATCATGAAAGTCGAAGAGCACTTCTGCACAGATCATCCCAACAATATACAGCTTTTTCAATTCTACTTCTCAAAAAGCTCTATATAAAAACCTTTACTCAAACATTAGCTTTTTCATCCGCCAGAGCTGTCCCAAACAGAGCCTAAGAAATCAAAAGATAAAAGACATCAAGAAGACAATATTTTTATAGAGGCTCCCCAAAAGGTGGGTACTCCTCTTTTCCACAACTCTATGGGCTAGCACTACCTCTTTCCTCAGGGCGACGGGTCTTTTACATCAGCGATTCCAATCCACTGAATCTTTTCCACTGGAGATTCAAAACCCTGTGTAGTTCTTTTGAAGGGAGTGCCTGGTAACCCTTTACAACAGTTGTTTATGATTGTGAAGGCTTTAAATTAAGCGGATTTATCACCAGAGAGATGTGGTGATGAATGATGATGCAACATGAGTCAAATAGTATTTTTCTTTTATTTTCCGCATTTGTTAGTGCCACACACGTCTTTATGCGTGTTGTTTTATTTTATTTTCCGCACATGTTTTATTTATGTATGTGTTTCTGCATTTGTATTATGCTTGTTACTCCCGCTCGTTTGTACTCGTGTTTGTTTGTAGGACATATTGGAGTGATTGCCCAAGAAAATCATGAATGAAAAGACCGGCCAAATTAGGTTCAGGGATAATTAGGGCAAGCTATGAAAATGTAATTCTATTAAGCTTTTAAATATTTTAATATTAGTTTCTAAAATTATTATCATATATTTTTAATTCTAGGATTGATATGTTATTATGAGGAGGAACCCATGAGAACTGTACTCTTTATTTTCCAATTCATTTATTTTATTAGTTAAGAGAATCCTAAAGGACTAAATGATAACATTCATTTCACTTACCCCTTGGTAGCTCCCCCACCTTTGTTATTATTTGATATCTTTATTAAAATTCTTTAAAACAAAGTAGTCTACATAACTTCTATAACAACCCTAAAACCCGGCCCACCGGTTTTAATCGCCTTTTATTTTTTCAAAAAAGTAAAACTTTTAAAACCACTCTTTTAATTAATATCCTAATAGCCTTCTATTAAAGGACCGCCCCCTTTGTATCAGGCAACTAAGCAAACTGAAAAGGAACAAAAAAGTTCTCTGTTCTTTTTCTGAAAGAGCACCCGAACCTTCAACCACAAGACTTGTTCCGCCTCCAAGCCACCCGATCTCCCCTCTTTAGGGCTCGTCGCCGCTGCCCTCCACCTCTTTTGCTTCCGGCGAGTCCACCCCTGCAACTCTTACCTCCGACAACCTCACCACTGTTGTCTTTGGTTCAGCCCGTCAAACTCTAGTGCTCGAGATCTACTTCCTGCTTGTCGTTGGACCACTGATCACCTTCTCCTCCACGGTCCAATTTTCCTTCACCTGCAATCTTGTTACGATCAACTCCAGTCTACTAGTCACCTGCAATCTTGTTACGATCAACCTGCAATCTTGTTACAATCAACCCCAGTCACCTTGCCCATTTGAGCCTCTTTCATTCTCCAGCTAGCTACCAATCGAACCTTATTTTACCATTTCCATCTATGGGTATATCTCTTTCTCTAGCTCCGATTTTGTTAATTTAACTTTATGCTTAATTTAAATTGATCTTTAAAATTTTCAAAGCTTGTCCCTAAATATCTTGCTTGCCTGTTTATTGTTAACTTTAAATTTTGTTGTTTTCTTATTGTTGAAATGCCTGTGGAGGATTTAATTCTTAATACGGAGTGCACTGGAATGCTAGTTGCTTGTGAGATGTCGCACGAAGGCCTAGATTATTATTTCATTTTTTTTACTCGTCTAGTCTGCTTTGCCGCATAACTTCAAAGAGATTGCAAGAAATTTTTTTTTTAAAAATTGAAATTTTGGAATACATCATTTAGGTATCAAAGAGGGTTGGATTCACTCCTATTGTGAATCTGACAATCCGTTAATAAAAAAATATTCCTAAGATCGTTATTTTACGGAAAAAATTGTTATCATTTTTAATATAATCTTTCTTGTTTCTTATTTTAAAAAAGTTTTATTTTAAAAAGTACCTTTTATGTGAGTTTTAAAGTTAAAAAAATATAGTGCACTCTTTCTAGCGTCAAAAAAAGTATCTTTAAAAAAATTTAGAGTTTTTTAAAATGAGGCTTTTTCTTTAAAAGAAATTAGAATCCTTAAGTGTTTAAAAAATATTTTAAAATGAAGGATTTTGACGAGCACCTTAAAAATTTAATGAAAAAGATTGAGATCCTCCTCGCAGACATAAAGCAGAATATGAATAGACTATGCACCTCTATGCACAACCTTGAAGTGGCAATGCGCAAGTGATATGTTTTTCCTGATTACCTCCCAACTCCATATCAACAAGTTGAAATCGGGCTTAGGTTTATTGATAGTAATCTTTCTAGTCTCGTCGTTTCCCACAACAACACCCTAGCCCCACTTATCACCACTGTAGCACTCTCTTTAGTTAAGGAGATTCTTCCCGAGCCCCAGCCCCATGGAGACAAACTTCTTCCTTCTCATCCCGTCATCCCGACTGAAATGGAAATTCCACTTTCTCACACTGTATCACAACCTGTAGTCACCAAGTTTCTTTTCGAGCCCCTGCTCCAGTAAAAAAAGACTTTGCTAGTAATTTGTCACTCACCTTAGGTGAAACAGTTTTGATCTCCATTCTCCCGGAGAAGGAATTGGCTAGCGATGAGTCACTCATCTTATATGATATAGTCTCGGTCTCCACATTTTCTTACCATCCTAGTCTACTACCGTGGCCTACCACTGAGCCAACAAGCATTTTACTTGATGGTCACTTGTCGTTCACACTAGATTCATCACCTTATATTGACTTTGTATTTGTTGATCACGACCGTAATCCATTTCCCTACCCTCTAAGTCTAGAGATGCAAGTTGAATTTTATCGTAACGTTATCCCCCATTTAGCAAGATTCACCTTTGGAGGATATTAAGAATCCCTAAAATTTTCACTCATAGAGACGCGTTTAAGGGATTTCTTTGAAAAATTTCAAATGGTAGATTTGGGATCAACTTTAAATTTTGTCATGCTCGTCGGGTTCTAACGGGTAATATCTTCGGGATGATTAATTTGGATTTAGTTAACGTCTGTAAGTGTCTGACAGACGAGCATATGATGCGATATGATTTATTTATTTTTTAGGTCGATCGTACTTTCTCCCTAACTTGTTTCTTCGATCTCCTTCTCGTCCACTTTGTGACTCTCGTTTCCTTGATGCTCTTATTTTTATTGGTCATTTAAATATTTTGCTTAAAATTATGACTAACATTTTGCGAGCATCTTTGGGAATTTATAATTCTTTGTTTGACTTTATCACCAAAGATTATATTTTTGAAAAGGAGATCGATTTCCTGTATATTTCAAGAGAGTGGTTTTGTCTACAAGCTTAGTTATTAAAGGAGCAAGGCGCACCAAGGCGCACCAAGGCGCACCAAGGCGCAAGGCGCACCAAGGCGCACCAAGGCGCAAGGCGCAAGGCGCACCAAGGCGCAAGGCGCACCAAGGCGCAAAGAAGTCTTGGAGCCTAGGCGCATGGCTCAAGGCGCAGACGCGCGCCTGACCAAGACAGAGCACAACTATATCCATTTTAAATAATCAACATCAAACATCATTTCAGCTTCTTGATCAAAATTTTCATCTAGTTTACTAACTAATCATTCATTACATTCATTTATATCTCTTAAAAAATAGAATCAATGTGGTCACTTGCATCATATCTAAGTCTCAACGGACAATTATCTTTCACAAACACGAAATCAATTAAAAATTATTGAGTTCTTACCTTTTTTTAAAGAAAAAAAGTTTACAACAAAAATCTCACTCATGTGCGCCTTTTATTTTCCAAAGGCGCAAATAAGGCGCATGGTGGCGCAAACCTCTGAGCCTGGTGAGCCTTGAGCCTTAGGCGCGCCTTTAATAACATAACCTACAAGTCATGAGATGCAACGAAGAATCCTTCCTCTGCCCCATTTCCTACTACATCCCGGAGTTTCTCATATCCCGTTTCAGTTTCAGACTTATTTTGGAGGAGTTTGCTCACGTCTTGGTTGTTTGGCAGCATGACGGTAGAGGAGTTTTGCGAAATCGACCCTTTGACATTCTATTAGCTAGTCACCTCACAATTTCGTCAGTGCCGAGCTCTTTCAATCCCGGGAGAATTGATGCAACCTGAATCGCATCATATTTTACTTGCATTTTCTGCATTTTTTGTTATGTCGCACACGTCTTCACGCATATTGTTTTGTTTATTTTTTGCGCATCATGTTTTATTTGTGTATGTGTTTTTGTGCATTTGCATCGCGCTTGTTACTCACGCTCGTTTGTACTCATGTTTGTTTGTACGACTTATTTGACCTCCCAATAAGATCATGAATGAAAAAAGTCCGTCAAATTTGGCTCACTGATAATTATGGGAAGCTATGAAATTGTAATTCTATTATGCTTTTAAATATTTTAATATTAGTTTCTTAAATTATTATCATTTAATTTAATTTAATTCTAGGGATTCATATATTATTATGAGGAACATATAAGAAACCCCCCTTTTGACTCCTTATTTTCCAATTCATTTATTTTAAGAGTTAGGAGAATCCTAAAAACCTAAATGATCACACTCATTTCACTTATCCCTTGGTATCTCCCCCACCTTTATTATTATTTGATATCTTTATTAAAATTCATTAAAACAAAGTAGGCTACATAACTTCTATAACAATCATAAAGCCCAACCCACAAGTTTTAATTTCCTTTTTATTTTTTTCCAAAAAAATTTAATATTTTAAACCCTCCTTTTAATTAAAACCCTAAAAGCCTTCTTTTAAAGGACCGACCCCCCTTGGTATCATGCAACTTGGCAAATCAAAAGGGAATGAGACAATTCTCTATTTTTTTTTGGAAAGGCCAGCCCGACCTTCAACCGCAAGACTTGTTCTGCCTCCCAGTCCCAGCCGCCCGATCTCCCCTCTCCACGGCTCTTTGACGCCGCCCCCATCTCTTTTGCTTCCTACGAGTCCACTCCTAGAACTTTTACCTTCGACAACCTTGCCATTGTTGGCCTTGGTCCTGCTCGTCAAACTCCAGTACTCGGGATCTACTTCCTGCCCGTCGTTGGACCTCCGATCACCTTCTCCTCCACGATCCAACTTTCCTCCACCAGCAAATAACCTCCCTTCCGTCTCCCAGTTACCTGCATCCTGTTACGATCAGTCTCAGTTACCTTGACCCTTCGATCGTCCTTTATTCTCCAACCAGCTACCACCCGAGCCCGTTGTTACCATTTCCTCACCGCGCTTATGCCCTTATAAGTATACCTCTTTGTCTTGCTCCGATTTTGTTAGTTTAACTTTATGCTTAATTTAAATTGGTCTTTAAAATTGTCAAAGATTGTCCCTAAATATCTTGCTTGCTTGTTTTTTGTTAACTTTAAATTCCGTTGTTTTCCTATTGTTGAAATGCTTGTGGAAGATTTAATTAGTGCATTTGAATGCTAGTTGCCCATTAGATGTCGTACGAAGGCCTAGATTGTGATTTTTTGCTCGACTAGTTGGCTTCGCCGCATTACTTAAAAGTGATTGTAAGAAATACCTTTAAAATATTAATCAAAATTTCGGACTACATCAGATGATTAACATAATCTTAGAAGAAAGAAGATTCAGTTTACAGCAGAAAGAAGCGAGAAGGGTGTTGTTCCTGATGACTTCCTTTGCTTTGGATTATTAGATGACTAGAGAGGATTCTTGATTATTAGAGTTTATTGATGAACAAGAGAGCTTTTATATCATGTCATCTTTTCCATTTTAGATCAAGTTTCAAAGAAGCATGCATAACATGACACCAGACATCTCCCTTTCTTAGAATTTCACGACTATATTTGAGGTAGGCAACAACTTTGAACTCGGTCGATCATCGCTGAGCGCTTCGGTCAATGATCATTCAGTGGTGCGCTTCACTTGGAGGATAGTGCGGTCAGTGGTCACCAAATTGTGGTCAACGATCTGTGATCGGCGTTCTTTGATCTTTTGTTAGCGGTCATCGATCGCTGAGCGAGGTCAGCGGACGTCCGTCAACGATCATTGATCGTTGGGTTGTTTTCTCCAAGTCTTCAGTTCGCTTAGTGTCCCGGTCACCGTTCAACGAACAAATGTAAGTGATTATAGATTACTTAGCTAGCTTCTTCAGTCTTCAATCTGTGAACTTCCCGGTCGGCAGTTGGTGATCGTTGAGCATTCCTTGATATAAAGAACGTTGAGCACCCTGGTCACTCGTCAACTAATGCCCGTCAACGAACGTTGATTGCAGATTTTTCTTTAGAGATCCTTTTTCTTAGCTTTGCTTTACTTTATAAGATCTTCTTAGGGAAATTAAAATAACCTCTCCTATCATTTTACATCATGAACAATATCTCGTCTCATTAAATTTACAGGGATATTTCCTAAAACTCTACCCTTATTTAATGAAGAGAAAGCTTTACACAGGTTGATGAGAAAATAAAGACATTGTGCTTGACAACTAATCATTCCTATTGACCAAGTCCTATTGAGGTAAATCCCCTAAACAATAGGCGAGGTTCCACAGATACAATGCATGAGCTATTTACATTCCTAGAACATTCACGCACACAGATACACGTGACAGAAGAAATCAATAAGATATTCATAAAGCACATACAATAAAATCTTGCAAATACTTTAAATCTGCACACATTGAATTAGTCGAAAGAGCACATGATTTTTTCCATAGATCAATTTTCCTTTTAATCATGTTGTTGGGAAAACCCTTATGATTTGATATAACAATTTATTTAAGTGATCTAGGAATTGCCTAAGTATGTATAAAAAGACAATATGTTGTATAAGTATGAGTTGTAATCAGGTCCAGGCTGTCAAAGGCTCAGGGAGCACTCAAGAAGTCAAATTGACTAAGCCAAACTTCTATGCCAAACTTCTATGTGTCGAGAAATTTTTGACGCACATCGGCTTAGACTAATGTTATACTTCGAAAAATTAGCTTTATGCGTAAAGAAGTAATCGACGCAGGTTGAAAGCTATGATCCTTCCTTTTAGTTCTCCTAAAGGAAAGTCGCTCAGAGTTCAAACTATTCAACTTACGTTGAGATCTCATAAAAGTAAAGTCTACTCAGAGCACGGGTATTCAACGTACATCAAAATTTTCTCTACTCAACAATTCGACGTAGATTGACAAGTATTCGACGCATAAGTAACATAATATTGAATTCTCTCAGAACTTCTGTTATTAATTCCCGAGCAGATTACGACCCTGATTAAAATCAATTTCCATTACGTCTCTTATTCAAGAAGGTGATTATGCTGATTGATTCATATATAGAAGACTTATATTCAGTAACAATCAAATATATACTAGAATTTTTCAAACAGAATGAGAAGTGCACTCATTATGAATTCTCTTCTTCTCTCCTGAATTTAGTATTCTTCCTTCTCCCTCCAGAAGAAGTTCTCTCCAAGAACCCTAGCCGACAAGATCTCTTCTCTCTGATCTTCGACTCTCCTTCTCTCAAAGGGTTCATTTTCTTCTTCCTCAGGATTCCTCATAGGATAGGATTCATCTTCTCTGTATTGAATCTAGTCTTAACTGCATAGAAGAATTGCTGTCTGCTACTACATCAATCAAGAATCCACATAGTGCATTAAAGATCAAGATTCTTTTAGAGCTCTGTTGAAGAAAGGATCACATTGTGGAAAAACTATTTCTACATCTGTACATTGCAAAAAAGAATTTTTAGAATCTCTTAAAAAAATTCAAATTTGGTTCTAAGAGTCTCATTAGTAAAAGAGTTAGATTGGTCCTTAGAATTCCCTTATCACAAGATTCAGTTTGGTTTTGTGAATCTACTTATTATAAGATTCAGTGTATTGGTTTTGTGAATATCCTAATCCTATGAGTCTTCTTATCAAAAGACTCTACACTGTTTGGTGGAATACCTACCAAGTGGTAGAAGAGAGGATGCATCCAATATTGTGGGAAACCTCTATAAAATTCTCATGTCTTCTGGTTGCGTAGCTCACTATAATTTTATTTTATTATTTCTGCGTTCTATTTCTTTTGCTCTGATGAAATAGTTAACTATGACATGTACTGTGATTGATTGTGGTAAAAATCTTTAAAACTCTGTTCATCCCCTCTAGAGTAATTCTCAATACCTTACCCTCACTTTCACATATATTTCTTAGCAAATAAGTAAGCCCCCTCTAGAGTAATTCTCAATACCTTACCCTCACTTTCACATAGATTTCTTAGCAAATAATTAAGCGGTTCTCTTCTTCTTAGATTCTCTCTTAACATCTGTTGCTTTAGCGAAGACAACTTCATCCTTGGTCAAAATTTTGAATATGTTAGATTTGGAAGGTTCTCTATGTTGAACTCTGTCCATCAGCTCCTTGAGTTCATCTCACCAGACAACTCTTCATCAGAGTTTGACATCTAGGAAGGTCTTAGATCAGCTTGTATTTGTTCCCATTTTTCTGTGTATCAGAGAATGGAACAGCTGGAGCACCAAGGGTTAGAGTTAGAGCTTTTGACATGAGATCTCAGGTGTGGAACTAGGGATAGAAGAAGTTTCATACTTCTGCAAGTATGCATCCTTGTCAAAAAATGAAGAAGTTTTGGAGGAGAAAGTTCCAGCAGAGGCAGAAGATGGGACAACATAGACTGGGGGGGTCTTGAAAACAACATTTTCAGCCTCCAAGGCCTTTTCTTGCCTAATTCTGGCTTCTTCATTTAGTTCCCTTGTAAACTTGGAAGATCTTTCTGTTGGATCTAGTGACCAACCTTACAGGAGGGGGGGGGGATAAGGTTTTTAAAGTTAGTTCAAAATTAAAATAAGTTTTACTAAGAAAACAAATTTTGGAAGCTACCGCGGGCGGTACGGCTAGTGCCCGTCGGTAGGTCACAAATATTGATTCTCTTTATAAAAATTCATTTTCTGATTTTCCACTCAGCACACAAACCTCTAGCAATATACAACAACAACATTCAAGCCTTTATCCCACTATAGTGGGGTCGGCTATATGGATCCTTTGTCGCTATTGTGCCCTATCTTTTGTCATAATCTCACTAATGCCCAAGTACATCATGTCTTTCCTTACATTTTCATTCCAGGTTTTTATTGGTCTACCCCTTCCTCGTTTAACATGCCTAGTGACTAGACTCTCACAACGCCTAACATGTGCCTCTAATGGTCTCCTTTGTACGTGTCCAAACCATCTTAGACAAGCTTCTCGCATCTCATCTGCAATTGGTGCTACTCCTGTCTTATCCCTGATACTTTCATTCCTAATTTTATCCAATCTCGTGTGTCCACACATCCACCTAAGCATTCTCATCTCCTCAACTCTCATTTTTTGCTCATGTACACAATTCACTGCCCAACACTCAGAACCGTAGAGCATCGCGGGTCTAATTGCAGTACGGTAAAACTTGTCCTTAAGTTTTAGTGGTACTTTACGATCACATAAGATCCCTGACGTGCCTATCCACTTCAACCAACCCGCTTGGATTCTATGTGTCACATCTTTATCAATACCTCCGTCTTTTTGAACTATCGATCCAATATATTTAAAACACTCACTACGAGAAGTATCTTGATCACCCAAATTAATAACGAAGTCATCTGTCCTTCTTGTACTGCTAAATTTAAGCTCCATATACTCCGTCTTTGCCCTGCTCAACCTAAAACCCTTGTTTTTTAAAGTATCTCGCCAAGATTCAGGTTTTGCGTTTATACCCTCGCGCGGCTCATCAACTAAAATGATATCATCCACAAAAATAAACAACAAGGCATTGTTTGTTGGATTTGTCTGATGAGTTCATCTAAGATAAGGGTAAAGAGACAACGACTTAAAGCTGAACCTTGATGTAAGCCAACAGTGATAGGGAATTCCTGTGTTAATCCTGCAGTTGTCCTCACCCTTGTCACTGAATTTGTATACATATCTTTGATTGTGTCAATATATAATATATATTTACACCTTTCTTTTCTAAGACTCTCCATAAGATCTCTCTTGGAACTCTATCCTAAGTATTCTCAAGATCAATAAACAACATATGCACATCTTGTTTTCTTTCTCGATAGTTGTCAATGAGTCTCCTCAAAAGATGTTTAGCTTCCATGGTCGACCTCCCTGACATGAATCCAAATTGATTCTCCGAGATGTTAGTCTCTCATCTTAATCTTCTTTCTATTACTTGTTCTTATAGTTTCATGATATGACTCATCAATTTAATTTCTCTGTAATTAACATATTTTTGTATATTTCCTTTATTCTTATATAAAGGTACCAAGATAATTTCTCTGAATTGGTCTGACATTCTCTTTGACTTCAGTATCTTATTGAAAAAACATGTAAGCCACAAAATTACTTCATTTCTTAAACATTTTCATACTTCGATAGGTATATCGTCTGACCCAACCGTCTTTTCATTTTTCATCTTATTTAGAGCATCTTTTATCTCTGATACTTGAATTTTACGATAAAACGTTATGTTCTTATACTTATTTGATTTACATAACTCTTTCAAGTTCAATTCATTGTCTTTTGTTTCATTATAGAGTTGATAAAAGTATCTTTTCCATCGCTCTTTAATATCCACATCAACCGTCAAAACTGTATCTGTCTCATCCTTTATGCATTTTACTTGACTTAAATCTCTTATCTTTCTTTCTCTAGCTCGAGCATTTTTATATGTCACGCTCTCCATCTTTGGTATCTAGTCGATTATAAAATTCTTCATAAGTTTGACTTCTTGCTTTACTTACTGTCTGTTTAGCTTCTTTTTTGACGACTTTATACCTGACTAAGTTTTCATCATTCTTATAAGCGTAGAGCAATTTATAACTGATCCTTTTTGCCCTCACTTTGTCTTGCACTTTCTCTTTCCACCACCAAGATTCTTTATTTGGGGGCGCAAAAACTTTTGATACTTCAAGTACGTTCTTCTCACTTATCTTTAAATGTGAAGACATAACTTCTCATGAGACATTAGAAAAAACATGTAAACCACAAAATTCATTCATTTCCTAAACATTTTCATACTTCGATGGGTATATCGTTTGACTTCAGTATCTTATTGAAAAAACATGTGAGTCACAAAATTTCTTCATTTTCTAAACATTTTCATACTTCGATGGTTTATCGTCTGACCCAACCGTCTTTCCATTTTTCATCTTATTTAGAACATCTTTTATCTCTGATATTTGAATTTTACGATAAAACATTATGTTCTTATACTTCTCTGATATACTTCTCTGATTTACTGTATCTGTTTCATCTTTTATGCATTTTTCTTGACTTAAATCTCGTCTTTCTTTCTTTAACTCGAGGAATTTTATATATGTCACGCTCTGCATCTTTGATATCTAGTCGCTTATAAAATTCTTCATAAGCTTGACTTCTTGCTTTACTACTGTATGTTTAGCTTTTTTTTGACGACTTTATACCTGGTAAAGTTTTCATCATTCGTACAAGCGTAGAGTGATTTATAGCTGACCCTTTTTACCCTCACTTTGTCTTGCACTTTCTCTTTCCACCACCAAGACTCTTTATTTGGGGGCGCAAGACCTTTTGATACTCCAAGTACGTTCTTTCCACTTATCCTTAAATGTGAAAACATAACTTCTCATGAGACATTAGGATCAACATAAGGGTCATCAACTAGTCGTTCCATAACTGCCTTCTTGAAAGCAAATTGTTTTTCCATCTTCAAGTTCCGCCACAGAAGTTTTTGCAACATTTTTGTTCTTGTCTTAAATTTATTATATTTAATTTATACATCTAACACCACTAACCTATGTTGTGTTGTCAAACTTTCTTCTGTTATGACTTTGCAAATATTACAAATTATTTTATCCATTTTGCGAGTCATAAAAAAATAAACCTCTAGCAACATACAACCACAAATTTTAGATGAAATAAAAACAAATATGATTTTATTTAAAATTCAACAGAGGTTTACAATAACAAAACTGGATCTCCGTGACGCCGGAGATCGAATGCGATAAATACAACCTTGTTTTGGTTTGTATACCGACCCTCACAGGACCGACTGGCTCTCTCTCTTCTTCCCAAGAAGATCGATGAACCGACTCTTCACCTTCTTCCCAGGAAGAGTCTTAGAGCCCCACTAGATCTCCTAGATCTAGACGTCCTCCCAAGACGATTTCCCGTAGATTCCTCCCAGAAATCTAACGACCTCCCAGGTCGATTTCCCACAAAATCCTCTCATGAATTCGACGTCCACACCAGAAGATTTTTTCGCACCAAATATAAAAAAGGTTAAAGAAAATACAAGAATAAGAGAAAACTCTCCTCTAACTAGAACTCTTGATGTTGATGACGATTTGCTTGCAAAGGTTCGATCATTGTGGCTTGAGAGTATTCCTTTTCGATGTCCTTTAGATCCGTGAAGGTGTGCGCTTGATGAGAGTTTTTCGTAGCGAGCATCCTTCTTGTGGATATGTGGAAGAAGGCTTTTTGATCATTATGTTGGTTGCCTTCAATCCTTGCGTATGAATTCCTTTTTATCTTATCTGAAGAACTCTCCTCCTCAATGGTTGGGAAAGCCCCTTCCTTCCCTTTAGACGGCTAGGACGAACTCCCCTTTCAAATTTTGTGAAAAACCGTCTCCTGAAACTTAATTTCGGGCTATTTCAAAGAGAGAAAGCTGTGCTGGAAGCTACCGCGCGGTGGTAGCGCGCAGTCTTCAAATTCCTTCCTTTTCTTCTTTTTTATTGCATGGGTTTTGCCTTCATCCTTAGAAATAAATTATTGCTCATGAAAATAAAATATATCCTTGCCTTCCAAATGATATTTGATGCACCTTCTGACTTCTCAATCAAATCATGATATATTTGGAGTTTCAGGATACCGCGAGAGTTCTTTCCTTTTCTGCTCCTCAATCAGCTGAAGATCTGCGGGCTTTTATAGTCGTTTTAAATTAAGCTACCGCCGGCGGTAGAGCTAGCGCCCGACGGTAGGTCCATTCGCGCGGTGTTGACAGCCGTCCAACAATTTTGGAAAAATATCCAGAAAAATTCGCTCTGCTTTTGGATACCGTGGCGTGGTAAGAAGCTAGCTCCCGACGCTAGGTTTTTCTCGGCGGTTATTTGGGCTTCGGCAGCGGTTTCCTTCTCAGCGTTGTTGAATGGTCATCCAGTTGAGCTAGCGCTAGCTGTAGTGCTAACGCCCGGCGGTAGGTCACAAAGATTGAAAATCACATTCTTCACACCTGAAACCTGCACACTATAACACACAACAAACGTGATCACATACACACTGAGATTTGTTATTCTCAAATCAAGATATGTCGAACGTATGTTCCAACACTTTCAACAAGAGCTTCCTCACTCTTAGCATTTCTTTCAACCTCCAGGGCCTTTTCCTTTGCTCCCTTTGGCACCTGTCATACTCTCTAATTTTTTGTCTTGTTTGTATTTCTTCTGATGAGAAGTTTTACCTGACCAGAGCCTCTTGGGATCTTTTTCTGGAGGAATCTTCAGCTTAGGAGATAGTGGAGTAGGGACTGACTCAAGATCTTTCCTTGCCTAGAGGGTTGATGTGGGAGGTTTAACAAGCTTGGAAGATTCAGTTTTTGGAATACTATTTTAATCGCATTAGGAGGGATTGCTGGCTCTTCTTGAGCTGGAGCCTGAGGAGAGGGGGGATGTGATCTTCAGGATTTGCTTCAGTCTCTGGCTCTTCTTGAGCATCAGGACCCTTGGGCTCTTCAGGATGAGGATCAGTGGCCTATCCCTCAATACTTGACCTTTTGGTGTAGGTTACTAGATTTGGGGGAGGTGGAAGAGGTAAAGACACCAGTGGAAGGACCTCAGGTGAAGGTGCTTCACTGGCAGTCTCCATTGGAGAGGGAGCTACTTCAGATGTGGTCTCATGAGTGGAGACCTTCTCTAGGTCTTTAGCTGGTGGTGCAACTGCATCAAATGGAGAATTAGTTAGGGGCACTTGGGAGGTTTCCTCCCCAGGAAGGAGCTCTGAGAGCAGTCCTTTCACTACCATGTCTATGATAACATCTTCCACATGAGGGGCAGGAGAGCCTGGGGCAAGAGAGCTCTCTTTGGTAGAATGGGTGAATGATGAGATTTTTCAGGAGATGGTGGTGAAGATGGAATATGGGATTGAGTAGGCGAGGGATGAGATGAAGAAGGAAGATGGTCCTGCAAAGTTGTTCTCCCCCCTGATCCATAGGATCCTCCCCATGATAGTTGGGATTCTTCTGAATATCCACATCCATTGGGATGGTGGTATCCTGGACAAAAGGATCAGAAAGCCTCTCCCCTTTTGCAGAAGATTGAGTATCATCTGCAAATCTTGCCTTGCTGGTCTGATTTGAGGAGAAGATGGCGGACAATTGGATTTCAAGGGAGAAAACCCTGGTCATCATAAAATGTTGGAATGGAAGTTTAGATGTGGTCCTGTGGAGGCAGTGGTGATTAAAGATGGTGGAGGACGTGTTGGAGCTATTGATGCAGATGATGGAGGTGAAGAAGTGGGAGATGTATGAATTGGAGAAGCTTGAAGAGAAGGAATGAGAAGGCCAAAATAAGGAGGGGCGACCTCAGTATGAGGTTGGGGTTTCCTAGGTTAAGAGGTGGAGGTACAGGGTGTAGAAATGGCAGGAAGACGTCTCTTGGCAGCATAAGCCTTAGGAATGGACTTCTGCCATAGTTGCCAAGTTCTAACAGAAAGAACTTTGCTACTATTAATTTTAGGAAGAGGGAGATCATGAATTTATGGCCCCCTTTTCCGCAAAATCTAGGCTTCCTTCTTTGCCGCTGAATTTGGCACCCTAAGTTGCCGACCTACAACTACAACAAAGAACCAAATATGCACTTAGGTATTTTGAGTCCTCCCTAGCCACTAGAAGCGCATCATGAGGCTTGAAGTGTCGACTCTTTTTTGGAATATTGGAAGGCTCGTCGATTGATTGGTTCTTTGGCTTACCGGATGGAAGCATCACTAGCTACGGAGAATTCAAGACCTTACTAATGTCAAATTTCGTTAGTTCAAAGAGGTTGTAGCGTGGATCGGGACATTTGTTGAATTTGCGGCAGGGCGAAATTGAGTCCTTGCAGAACTATGTTATTTAGTTTTGAGAGAGCAAAAGGCGAAGTACGCTCCGCGACCACAACATCACCCAAGTTTCTCTGATCAGAGGGTTTCGTGAAGGTTTCTTCAAGTATCAGTTGAATGTTTTTCCCCCAACCACCTTTTCTCAAGACTTGGAGCTCGCCAGAAGACACATTGATGTCGAGGAAAGTATGACTATCCCTTCGTTGAATCAGCCCTTAACGTAGATTGCTGTTGTTATTCGCTCCAACTTTTTCTGACCTCCTCCCCCTATGCCACCCACACTCTGACCAAGGAATAAGGCTTTGTACTGTGTGTACCACAATATGACAGGCCAGACTACTGATGAGTGTCGACAACTGAAAGAGTTCCTGCATCGGTTATTTCGGGAAGGAAATTTGTAAGTGTTCCTGCCAAAGTCTCCTTTGGCTAAAGGGAAATTGAAAGTGAACCTTTTCAGGTCACTCCAAAAAAACTAACGTTGATCTTGGGATTGTTAACGAAGGTTTCAGTATAGTAACAAGTACACATATGTGAAGTTTCCCTCGTTGTTGGTGTTTCTATAGTGATCTGGAGGTATTCAAGTAGTTAGTCTCACTGCCAACGCGATATGAGCCTATAAGGTCACGTACAAGAGCATTTGGAGAAGTTTGAGGAAGGATTGTGTTGAGCTTACTCATATTGGATATGAGTGAAAGACCAATCCTATGACTCATTGGAATTGAGTCGGATCGACTAAATGCTCCTTAGATATTGTGAATATTGTATGGTGCATGTCAGCATGACTTCAAGACGACATTGTGAATGTCGCCGAGAAGGCTTGCAGACGACATTGTGAATGTCGTCGTGACAGATTGTCTGTTGTCGATGATGTACAACCCCATATTCGCTGAGTCAGACCAGGAGGCGCAATGGTCACCTTTAGGCTAGCCAGAGAAGTTCTCGCCCAAGTAGGCGGGAGCGCTTGCGCTAAGCGCCAAGCTCCCGTCTCAAATGAGCTCTCGCCCGCAAGACGCCCCGCATTCGTCGAGCCCAGATCGACGAGCACAACCAAATCGTCGAACGAAGACCAGCGCGAGAACGCTTGCGCCAGCACCCAGATCGTCTTAAAGAAGCTCTCGCCTATAGGCAAGCGAGATCGCTTGCGCCGGGCTCTGGACAGAAGACTCTCGGCTCGGAGCTCTCGCCGAGTGGGGCCCAGGGCCTTGGGTAAGATGACCAAATTACCCTCGGGTGAAATTACCCCCGTACCCTCAGGAAAACCGCGGGATTCGGCTATTGGCAGATCAACTAGGGGCATTTCAGTAATTTCAGGACAGCAAAGACTATAAATAGACCCATAAAGGCTCTTTGGAAAGCAGACTTTTCATTATCTTCCAACTTATAGTGCTTTCTGAGGAGCTCCTAGCCAAGCTTTTGGCTTTGGAGGGGAAGCTCTCAGAGATCTTCCGGGTGTGAGGTGGGACCTCCCTGCTGAGGCTTTGGGTCAGTCTTGGTTCCTTTGAATCCGGTCGAGGGTTGAGGCTTGAGAGAAGTAGGTCTTGGCTGCACCCCTTTTTTGAACTCCCGTTGAGGTCATTTTTGGCTTCAACAGTTCTGGTGCGGTGAGCGTGGAAAGCAGCCGATACAAGAAAGCCTTGAGTCTTGTCCCATGGCTGGAGGTGAAGGTGAAGGGTTAGGTTCTGGAGGCTCTCCCACCCGGGGAGAGGAAGCGACGAAGAGGATGCTGGATGAATTCAGGCGAGATGTCTTGCAGACGATCAACTTGACCTTCTCGGCCAGAAGCGAGTGGGCCACACCTCAGGTTCCGATAGAGGAGGTCCTGCTCCTAGGCGAGAACGCTCCTGGACAACGCTCGGGGAAGGAGGTCCCGGCGGAGGCTGGCGAAAGAGATGTGGCGGCGCGGGAACCAAGGTTGTCAGTATCGCGATCCAGATCATAGGATCTTACGATCCTACGATCCAGATTTTGTAAATCGATCCTGATTTTGTAAAGCGATCCTCAATCCAACCCTACTATCAGATCCGATCTTCCTTCGAAACAATCTCATCTAGGATCTAGATCCTGACAACCTTGGAGGGAACTCTTCCCAGGCCAGAGCCAGCGCCTGGGCAAGGAGGCTTTGACGGATCTGGGCGAGAAGGAGGCGGCAGTGCGAGAGCTCTTCCCGGGGCACGGTCTCGCGGATCAGGCCAGTCAGCCGAGGCCGCGGGATGTACCCTCTCGCCAGGCAGGAGGCGAAAGCCCATTCAGTGAGCTCATCATCTCAGCTCCGGTACCGGAGGGGTTCCGGGAGCCTGACATGTCCTACTACTCGGGGAAGGATGACCCTGTACAACACGTGCAGTGGTTTGAAGACGTCGTATCGATAAGGCAGATGACAGATGCTTTTAAGTGCCGGCTATTTGCCATCACGTTGAAGGAGAAGACTCGGGACTGGTTCCACCAGTTGCCAGCAAGGTCAATCTACTGTTTTGAAGATCTGCGGAGAAGTTTCCTGTTGAGGTTCTCAACCTCGAAGAAGCGGAAGAAGGAGGCAGAGTGCCTGTTTGCGGTGAGGCAGAAGCCGGATGAGACACTGGGTCACTATGTCGACCGGTTCCAAGAAGAGATCCTCCTGGTCCAGGAGGTCCCAGGGTACGCACTGATGCTAGCCTTCACCCTGGGGCTGAGACCGGTATTCTTTAGCATGGAGTTGAAGAAAGTACCCCCCTCTCCTTTGAGGAGCTTATGAAGAGGGCGGCAAAGGAGATAGACTTCGAGAGAGCAAACCCAGCATTCGCCAGGAAGTTGGCCAGGCTGGCGGAGGACGACGTGAAAGAACCAGCAGCAGGAAGACAGGAGGAGCAAAGGGAGCAGCGGGAGCAGAGAGAAGAAAAGAGGAGGGAAGAGCCCCGAAGGCATGGGCAGCAGCAAGGATGGGGTGCCCGGGAGCCGAACAACCGGTTGGGTTGGAGGCCCCAGGAGGGTCGCCCCCAGGGCCAAGGAGGAGGCTACCAGGGGAGAGATAACCTACGGGAACCTAGGAGGTTCGACCAACCGGCATGGAGGCAGGAGCCAAGAGGTCGTGTCCAGCCGCCGCAAGAGGCCATGGAAGTGGGCAGAGGAAGAGGAGCGGGGAGAGGAGCTCGAGGAGGAAGAAGAGGAAGAGGAGAAGGAAGAAGGGGTGGGGTGGCGTTGCCCTTTTGTGACTTCCACCAGGAGGAAGGTCACGCAACGGCCACCTGCCCGGAGTTCTTAGAAATGAGGGAAGCAAGAGGAGCAGGGAGGCAGGATCCGCCAGTGAGGATCGTAGAAGTGCAGCAGGGGGAGATGGAAGATAGATGTGAAGATCGGGTAGACGCGGGGACCCGGGGAGAAATCAGGGTGATTCATGGAGGAGTGGGGATTGAGGCAACCCGCAAGGGGAGCCTGCAAACCATGTACCGAAGGGGGGTCGCCTCTACCTCCCAGACTCCCCCACCGGAAGAGAAAATCACCTTCTCGTCAGCAGACATTCCGGACTACGAAGATCCGTTCTGTGACGCCCTGGTGATCTAGACGACGGTGGAGAATTATACGGTCTCAAGGATACTAGTGGACAACGGGAGCTCGGTGAATGTCATCTTTAAGAAGGCCTTCGATTAGATGAGGGTTGAAGGGAAAAGGATCTTGGCCTCGGACGGGCCGTTGTTCGGGTTCTCCGAAGAGAGGAAAGAAGTAGAATGAGGAGTAGGGCTGCACGTGAAGTTGGGGGGCGTGTCACGAAACTGCAGGTTCGTGATTGTGGACGCCCCGAGCAGCTATAACGCCATCTTTGGGCGCCCCTCATCAGCGCCTTTCGCCGCGTCCCCTCCTCGTTCCATCAGTGTCTCAAGTTCAACAATGGAGGGGTGCAGGTCAGGGTAAGAGGGGACCCGAAGGTGGAGAGACAATGCTACGTTACTGCGGTCAACACCATATCATGGATGACAGAGGCAGAGGAGTTGGAGATGGAGATGGCGGCGCATGAAGAGGTTGTTGGAGAAGGGGAGATTAGCCCAGAGGAGGCGAGAAAGGTAGCAGAAGAGGAAGTCGGAGGAGAGGAGACTGAGGAGCAGCAGGGAGGAGATGTGCAGGAGGTCCAGGGAGACGAGGAGCAGGAGAGCCCAGAAGGGGCGATGGAGGTAGAGGAGCAAGGAGCAGGAGGGGGTGAGGGAGAGGCCCAGAGGGGCGTAGAGGTCGAGCGGCAGCAGGAGGGGCCGGAGGAGGCAATGGAGATCGAGGAAGAGATAGGAAGGGAGGAGCTGGAGCTGGAAGAAGAGGCAAGGGCCGGTTGGGAGCAGTCGCGGCTGGAGCCGGCCGAAGAAGTGGTGGAGATGGAGGTCTTCACCAGCGCAGGGCAGGTGCAAAGGGTGCGGGTCAGCGGAGGCTTGGGTCCCGAGGACCGGGAGCGGGTGCGGGCCTGCATTCAAAGCAACATCGACATCTTCACTTGGAGCGCGACAGACATGCCGGGCATCGACGCGGACGTGGCCTGCCACCGCCTGAACTTGGACCCCCGCACTCGCCCCATACGCCAGAAGATGAGAGCCATCACCACCAAGCTGGAGGAGCCCATCCGTGAGGAGGTCAGGAAGCTCCTGGAGGCCGGTTTCATCTCAGAGATCCAGTATCCAGGCTGGATCTCGAATGTGGTAATGGTTAAAAAAGGGGGTGGTAAATGGAGAATGTGTATTGATTTTTCTTTGTTAAATAAATCATGCCCAAGGATTGCTACCCCCTGCCTCGGATCGACGAGCTGGTTGATTCAGCCGTCGGTTTTTCTGTCATGAGTTTTTTGGATGTTTTTTCAGGTTATCACCAGATCCGAATGCACCCTCCCGATATCAAGGATGTTTCCTTCATCACGAGGGAGGGATGCTTCAGTTACAAAATGATGCCCTTTGGGTTGAAGAACGCAGGGGCTACCTACCAACGCATGATGGATCAGGTCTTCCGAGATTAGAGGGGGAGAAATTTGGAGGTCTACGTCGATGACCTAATGATCAAAAGCAAATGCGTGGATTCGCACCTGAAAGATTTGGAAGAGACGTTCGCCACCTTGAGGGGTTCAAGATGAGGCTGAACCCCTTGAAGTGTGTCTTCGGGGCTAGCCGTGGGAAGTTCCTTGGGCATCTCTTAACTCCGGCAGGGGTGGAGCCCAACCCGGACAAGGTAAATGCCATCCTGGATCTGGAGTCACCTCGCGATGCCAAGGAGGTCCAGCGCTTGACAGACAAACTTGCTGGGCTGAGCAGGTTCCTCTCCAGGGCAGGAGACAAGTGTTCTTCATTCTTCAAGGTGCTGCGAGGGAATCAAAGGTTTGAATGGACCGCCGAGTGCGAAGAAGCCTTCCAAGGGCTGAAGAGACAGCTCTCCCAGGCTCCTCTACTTCAGAGTCCAAAAGAAGGGGAGGACCTGACCTTGTATCTTGGAGTGGGAGCGGAGGCGGTAAGCTCCATCCTAGTGAGGGAAGAAGGAAAGAAGCAACTGCCCATCTACTACGTCAGCCGGATATTGAGGAAAGCAGAGCTCCGCTACCCCATCCTCGAAAAGCTCGCTTACGCCTTGGTCATCTCTGCAAGGAAACTCCGACCATACTTTCAAGCACATTCGATTAGGGTGGTAACCGACCATCCTCTTCGCAAGATCTTCGAAGGAGTAGAGCACTCGGGGAGACTTGCTAAGTGGTCTATTGAGCTAAGCGAGTTCGACATCTCTTTTGTCCCAAGACTCTCCATCAAGGCGCAGGCAGTGGCGGACTTCCTAGCATATTACATTGTTGAAGTCGAGGAGGGAGAGCAACAACCACGGGAAGCATGGAAGATGATGGTCGATGGGGCCTCGTGAAAGCATTCCCTCGGGGGAGGAGTGGTGCTGATCAGCCCCCAGGGAGTCGCGATAGAGCAGGCGGTGGCTTACCATTTCCCGGTGACCAACAATCAGGCGGAGTATGAGGCCGTGATTGCCGGCCTTCGCTTGGCAAAGGAGCTGGAGATTCAGGATGTGGAAGCTTTCACGGACTCAAAGGTAGTAGCGTCGCAGATCCGGGGAGAGTTTGAAGCTCGGGAGCCTACCCTCATCAAATACCTCTCCAAGGTAAGGGCGATCATCGGTGGGTTCCGGTCATTCTCAATCCAACATGTTCCAAGGGAAGAAAGCGTAGCTGCCGATCGATTGACTAAGTTTGGACCTCGGGGAGGAGGGACCTTGACGGAGCTATTTCGACCGGCTATCGAGGAAGGAGAATTGATGGTGGTGGAACGGCGACCCTCGTGGGTGGATCCATTGGTGACCTTCCTAACCACCGGTGGACTTCCTGAGGGGGCCAAGGATGGGAGAAGCTTCAAGCGCAAGGCAACTCACTACCTGATGATAAAAGGGGCCTGCATCGTAAGATGTTGTCAGGGCTCCTAGCTAGATGTGTGACCGAAGAAGAGATCCCGAGGATCTTGTGGGAGGTGCACTCGGGCGAGTGCGGCAGCCACTCTGGAGGGAGGACGTTGGAGGCAAGGGTGGTCAGACAGGGGTACTTCTGGCCCACCCTAAGGAAGGATGTCACGGAGTTTGCAAGGAGGTGTCAAAAATGTCAGCTCTGTGCCCCCTTCAGCTCTTGGCAGCCCAAAGGCTCCGAAGTATCACGACACCATGGCCGTTCGCCATCTGGGGGATGGATTTAGTTGGACCTTTTCCTCTGGCTAGTGGGCAGAGGAGGTTCCTCTTGGTCATGGTCGACTATTTCTCAAAGTGGCTGGAGGTTAAAGCCTTGACCAAGGTCACCTCGCAGGTCATAAGGAACTTCGTCTGGGGGGAAATCATATGCAGACACGGGTTGCCTCAAGCAATAGTGACAGATAACGACCCCCAGTTTGCCAGCGAAGAATTCATCAGCTTCTGCGCCCAACTGGGGATAGACCTCAGATTCGCCTCTGTCCACCACCCCCGGAGCAACGACCAGGTGGAAGCGGCGAACAAAATCATTGTGAACCTATTAAAGAAAAAGGTGGAGAACTTAAAGGGAAACTGGGTGGAGCAGCTCCCCTCGGTCCTGTGGGCCTTGCGAACGACCCCGAACACGGCCACCGGTGAGACCCCCTTCAAGCTTTCTCATGGGTGTGAGACCGTCCTACCAGTGGAGTTCGAGGTTCGGTCCCCGCGGGTCACAGCCGCGGGCGAAGGAGATGAGACTTGGAGGTTGGAGAATGAGGAGGGGCAACGCCTCTCGCTAGATATGGTGGAAGAACTGCGAGACGTGGCAGCTATCCGGTAAGAAGAGATCAAGCGGCGGATGACCAAGTATTTTGATAAGCATGTCACGGTCAAGCAGTTTGCCGAAGGGGATCTGGTACTGAGAAAGGTTGACGTGGCAGGAAGGTCGGCTCCCGTGGGCAAGCTCAACCCGAACTGGGAAGGACCGTATATAGTGAAGGAAGTCCTTGGAACAGGAGGTTACTACCTCCAGGACGTGGAAGGAAGAGCCTTAAGCCACACCTGGAGCGGAGATGACCTGAAACGCTTCTACCCATGAAATGGGGAAGATGTAACTATGTATTCAAGATCAAGCTTGCTATAATATATCAATTGACTTGTTTCTCTTGTCTAGTACTAAATTCTTATGATAGGATGTATTTATGAGTCTCGTAACATCCCGAGCTCGGCTCGGCCCCAGGTAAACCCGCTGCGCAGACTCTCATCTAGCTGGCAGGTCTGAAGGCTCGCCTGTGGGGGATAGGTTTGGTTGGTTTGAGAACGTCATCGGCACCCCGAGCTCGGCTCGGCCCCAGATAGACCCGCTGCGCAGACTCTCATCTAGCTGGCAGGTCCGAAGGCTCGCCTGTGGGGGATAGGTTTGGTTGGTTTGAGAACGTCATCGGCACCCCGAGCTCGGCTCGGCCCCAGGTAGACCTGCTGCGCAAGCTCTCATCTAGCTGGCAGGTCCGAAGGCTCGCCTGTGGGGGATAGGTTTGATTGGTTTGAGAACGTCATCGGCACCCCGAGCTCGGCTCGGCCCCAGGTAGACCCGCTGCGCAGGCTCTCATCTAGCTGGCAGGTCCGAAGGCTCGCCTGTGGGGGATAGGTTTGGTTGGTTTGAGAACGTCATCGGCACCCCGAGCTCGGCTCGGCCCCAGGTAGACCCGCTGCGCAGGCTCTCATCTAGCTGGCAGGTCCGAAGGCTCGCCTGTGGGGGATAGGTTTGGTTGGTTTGAGAACGTCATCGACACCCCGAGCTCGGCTCGGCCCCAGGTAGACCCGCTGCGCAGGCTCTCATCTAGCTGACAGGTCCGAAGGCTCGCCTGTCGGGGATAGGTTTGGTTGGTTTGAGCGGTAATAATCTTGCCCCTCCCGTCCAGGCATCCGACATCTCGCAGCGTCTCCAAGGTCAGCTTGACGGTCGCTTGCGCGTTGGCGTGGAGGAGCTTGTCGACGTCGTATACGGAGTAGTAACGGCTCTTCAGTCTTTCATCCAGGGGAGGGGGTGCATTCGCCTCCAGGCGCAAGATCTGGTCCCTCAGGAGGACGTTCTCGTATCTCGCCTGGGACAGCTCCTCGCGAAGCGCCGCGGCTTGGGCGGAATCCTGTATGATGAGGAGTTAGCGTGGAAGAAAAAGAAGTCAAAATCTGCAATGGCGAGAGCTAGTGCCGAGAAAGGTCTCGCTTACCTCTTCCGCCTGGCGAGATGACAGCAGTTGCTTGGCGTCTTCCAGCTCCTTCAAAGAAGCCGCCTCAGCCACCGCGCCCTCCCTGGCCTTGAACATGTCCTGGAAGTTGCGGTCGATGGTGATGCTCCGGCGAGCACACATATGCGCAAGCTCCAGCCCGCGCATCAGGGCGCGAGTGGAGTCATAAGCCAGCAGCCGGGTGGTCATCCTGTCATAGACGCTGGCGTCCTCCCGGCTGTAGAGGCAGTAGCCTAAGGCGAAGGCCTCGCTGGTAACCTCGTCTCGCTCCGCCCAGCTAGGCAGAAGGGACGAGATCGAGACCCTGTTGACGTCGGGGTCCCACTGTAGCAGCGGCTTGTTCTCCGCGTCCAGGCACTTCATGCCGAGACCAAAATTGCGGTGACCCCGCGACACCTCTCCAGACGAAGGCTGGCCGAAGGTCTCGGCAGCGGCTCCCTCGCCTCCCACTACACCGGGGGCCGGAGGGTTCTCGGCAGGGGCCTCAGCACCACCCCTGGTAGCCGCGATCTCTCTCACGACCTGCAGGATCTCTTCAAAAGAGCGGCCCGCGGCGAGAGGTTGAGAGGGCGGCACCACAATGGCTTTGCCCTTCTCGGCGTCAGTTATCTTGGGGCTCTTGATCGGCGGGGGCAGAGGGGCGCCGGGCTTTCGCTTCCCGGCGCCGGTTGAAGGAGGCGGGGCCGGCTCGTCCCTTCAAGCTTGCGCCGCAGCCTTTGCGAGAGCCAACGGGTCTTTCGCAGTTTGGCTCCCGGCCGCGCGAGCCTCGTCGAAGGGTTGGCGCAGGGGGATCTCACGCTCTCATGCGAAAGCGACAACACTCAGTTCTAACGATAAGAAGGGAATAACGAGACAAAGGCGAGACCTTACCTTTGCCCGAGAGCACGGGGAGGAGTGAATCAACGTCTCGCCGGAGGAAGAGGACGTCGAAGTCCTTGGTTCCGAAGAACTCAAGGAGGGCGCTCTCGCGCGAGCCCAAGGAGGGGGGCTTGTAGGCGGCATCCTCATATTGGATGGATGCGAGAGGCACGTTCCCGAAGTCGCCAGAAACAAAGATGAACCTCTCGCCCCAGTGGTGGTGCTTGTTGGCGAGACCGATCGTCTTGAGCAGTTGTCCTGAGAAGAAAACCACCCCTCCTTTGGCGCGAAAGGTGAACAGCTTCCGGAAGATTGGAAGGTTGAACTCGATCCTCTCGGATCGCATGTAGCAAATGAAAGCTACCAGAATCGCAACCGAATTTGGATTCAGTTGTGCGGGAACCACTCCGTAATACCGGAGGGCCTGGCGTATCTCGGGCCACAGCGGGAGGCGGAAGCCCACCTCAAAGTGCTCAAGGGGGATGGCGAGCTCCCCCTCCCCCGCGCTGTTTACCTTATCGTGGTTGCCAGGGTTCCGCGCGGTGAAGCCGGCGGGAACGTAGCGAGTTTGGTTCAAGTTGAACTCGTCCACGGTACGGGTGCAGGAAGGAAACAAGTGCCTCTGGAAGGCTTCCGCGCAGTTTGAACGACCCTCGCTTCCGCCCGGCATCGCGATGAAGTTGCAGGCGAAGTCTTTTAGGAGGGAGGCGAGAGCGAGAACCGTGCGAGAACGGGAAGAAAAGGCGAAAGCAAGCGAGAGCTTTTGGAAACCGCGAAAGCGACAAAAGAGGGAAAGGGATTCTGATCAGAGAAATAAATGTAGTAGGTGGACCCTCTATTTATAAAAGGCCGTGATCATTATGACTTTTCAAAAGTCGGCGACGCTTCGTTTTCCCGCCCGAGTCTGACAGTGACTGACGGACAGACGATTAATGCAAGAGCTGAATAAAAAATGAATTAAAACAGGATGCCAGGTTGCTCCCGCCAAGCGAAACTAAACAAGAAACAATAATAATAACGACAATAATTATCACTCTCGCCAAGCGAGAGCTGAATAGAAAGTAGCAGCGTTGAAAGCGAAGTTATCAGTTAAGACAGAATTAACGGGGTACATCGGAGAAGGGGAAGGCCGGGGGTAAGGAAGGGTGAGGTCTCGCCAATCAATAAGGCTCCCACCGCCATCGTCCTTGCTCCCGCAGCCTGGTCCTCGGTGGCGCTTGCGGGTTGAAGTAGGACGAGATGACGGTGCACCCTAGGTTGATCCGGCGAGACAGGTCCCAGATCCGCGCAATGCACCTTTCAGGAGAAGACCCGGCGGTAGGCCCACCTGGCCGATCCATCTCGCCGATGAGGTAGTCTCGCTCCAGAACCTCCAGCCTCTTCTCCACTGCTTGGCGAAACTCTTTTGCCGCGAAGTCACAGGACCGTTCCCGCCGGATAAGCTTTTTCAGGACGGCGACAACCTCCTTCCCCCGTCTTTTAGCGCTCCCGGCGCTGGTCAAGATCTCCTCCATCTCGTCAGATGAAGGGAAGGGGGAGCTCTCGCCGTCTTCCCCCTCTCTGTCTTCTTCTTCTTCTTCTTCTTCTTCCTCTGCGTCAGCTCCAGACCACGAGCCCAGATCCCCTGACAAGATCTCCAGTTAAGACGAGAGCCAAAGGATAATCGTGATAAACGTACCGCATACCTGCAGCATGGCGAGGACCCCCGGTCGATGGTAGGCGAGAAGGCCCAGCCTCCCCCTCAGTTCCAAAGAGTAGGTGGATCGGCTTTCCTTTTCCCGGAGGGTAGATTTTACGAGTGGTAATCCCGGTTTGGCCGGAAGCTGGGGGGGGGGGGGGAGTTCCGCTCTCCCGCGGCATGGCTGACATCCAATAGAGGCACAAAAGGTTCGACAGTCTTTCCTCCCGCCGGTAGGGAGGGATCAACCGCGAGGGCAGGCTGATTTGCAGCCCTCGCTTCATTCTCCCGGGTAGCGAGACCCGACTGGGCGGAAGCTGGCGCTGCGGAAAGACAATTCAGCGTTCTAAGATTTGAGTTAAGAGCAAGTGGAAAAGTTACCTGCAGTTCTCCGGTCAGGTGAAGGAGCCGCTTCCGTGACCCGCGGTTGGCCCTCAAAGGGGCGAGATGATGGGGCCAGAGGTTCCCGCGGGGACTTGACGACGTCGGGAACCGTTTCCTGCGAGAAATATCGCGTCGGCAACAGGGCGACTAGTGTTTTCAGTGATTAGCGAATCATACATACCATCTGCGGAAAGGGATCATCCGCACGGCTTGGGGCCGGGGTAGGCGGGCTCCTGTTCTCGTCGGGTAGGTCTCGCTGGACCGCCTTCGCCTTCTTCTTTTTCTTCTTAGGCTGAGAAGGCTCAGCGACTGACGACTGTCTCGCCAACCATGGGGCAACCAAGGCACTATTAGCCTTGGCTCGCGCCCGTGCCGCATTGATGCGGTCTTGCAGATCCTGCGGAAGCGGTTTGTCGGCGCGCTTGGAAGACATCGCGAGAGGAGGCGAGAACTCAGGCGAAGAATGATGATTCAAGGGGAGAATTATGACTGTCTATTAGCACATATATTTATAGCCACGGTACGGCCCACCAAAAGATTCCCTGATGTTGACACGTGCTCAGCGAATATTTATGGGTTGGACGTGTCTTTTCGAGCGCAGAGCTAGCTTAAAAAGAGCGGGGATTGTGTACAACCCCATATTCGCTGAGTCAGACCAGGAGGCGCAATGGTCACCTTTAGGCTAGCCAGAGAAGTTCTCGCCCAAGTAGCGGGAGCGCTTGCGCTAAGCGCCAAGCTCCCGTCTCAAATGAGCTCTCGCCCGCAAGACGCCGCGCATTCGTCGAGCCCAGATCGACGAGCACAGCCAAATCGTCGAACGAAGACCAGCGCGGGAACGCTCGCGCCAACACCCAGATCGTCTTAAAGAAGCTCTCGCCTATAAGCAGGCGAGACCGCTTGCGCCGGGCTCTGGACAGAAGGCTCTCGGCTCGGAGCTCTCGCCGAGTGGGGCCCAGGGCCTTGGGTAAGATGACCAAATTACCCTCGGGTGAAATTACCCCCGTACCCTCAGGAAAACCGCGAAATTCGGCTATTGACAGATCAACTAGGGGCATTTCAGTTATTTCAGGACAACAAAGACTATAAATAGACCCATAAGGGCTCTTTGGAAAGCAGGCTTTTCATTATCTTCCAACTTATAGTGCTTTCTGAGGAGCTCCTAGCCCAGCTTTTGGCTTTGGAGGGAAAGCTCTCAGAGATCTTCCGGGTGTGAGGTGGGACCTCCCTGCTGAGGCTTTGGGTCAGTCTTAGGTCCTTTGAATCCGGTCGAGGGTTGAGGCTTGAGAGAAGTAGGTTTTGGCTGCACCCCTTTTTTGAACTCCCGTTGAGGTCATTTTTGGCTTCAACAGATGATATTATGAATATCGTCGAGATCATCACGACGATATTATGAATATCGTCGAGGTCATCACGACGATATTATGAATATCATTGAGACGCCAAGCGATTTGACCGGCTGTCAATATTGAGTATATTGTTGGGATGATATGCGATATCGTCGAGATTGTCTCGACGATATTGATCTTCACGGCGATATCATCGATATTGTCTCGACGATATTTCAGTTCATCACGACGTCTGTAACGCCCCTGATTTATGAAATTAAGTTAAAAACAATGCATATAAGTTATTAAAGTTACTGACCGTGTCCCTCGGTCGGGTGGATTGCAAGTCCATAGTTGAGAAAATATATATGTTTTACGCGGCGTAAAATACTGAGTTGATTCATTTGTTTACCTATATGAGAATGAAAGTATAGTATCTTAAAATAATGATGTGACTCCTACATTTAATATATAAAAGACTTTTATAGCGCTTAAAAGTAGTAGATTTTTGCAGTTAAAAGTCATGCCATGCCGATACTCCAGAATACAATTTTGTATACTTTAAAATAACTAATTGCATCCTAATATAAAACCTTCCTAGAGAACAAGTATAAACATGTTAAAAAAAGTAACAGCAGTAAAAGCAGCTAGTACACCACAGAAAAAGTCAAAGATTATGAACGTCAACAAATGACACAAATCCATAGTAAAATCTGAGAAGTCTAAACAAAGTCAACTACCTCAAAACTCTGATGTGGAAGCTAACGGCCACAGCAACCCGCAGCACCAGAAGCACAACACGGTCAGCTAAACATGCTACTGCTCTGATCCTGAGACATTCAAAATAAGAACCCCTCAGAAGCACGTTACAAATGGTGCAAAGAGTAAAGACAGATCAAACAAATCTCAAAGTGAAGGAAATTTGTAAAACGACTGTAACAAAAGGGTCAGCAGCAGAGTAAAAGTAAGCAAACAGTAAATTTAGCCGAGCAAGAATGACTAATCACAACATCAGGATAGAACAAGTACCAACATCAGAAGTTCAAACTTTCATCTTTCATTAATATTCATGTTATTCATCAATAAAAATGAGACTGATCAGCTCAACAATAAAGAGTACTGTGCCGGGGAAAAAGATCCACAACACGCACAAACCCAGCCAACAGGCACCATACCGCGGGAGAAACCGCAACGCGCACGGACCAAGCTAAGGTAATGTGCCAGGGATGAAAGTCCACAACGCGCATAGTCTCAACCATAAGACACTATGCCGAGGGAGAAACCCCAACGCGTACAATCCATCTTTGTTTCTTTAGTTACATAATTATACAAGCAGAGTTCCTTTTATTCATCACAGACTCAAGGTTAACCAACAAAGTGGACTGCATAAGAACATTTCAAGGGTCAAACAAAGTTTAGTATAAACAATACAATGAGACGCACAAGGCGTCACAACGATCTACATAACTCGATAAATAAAGTGGCAATGCAACCAAATTTGATTACCAAATATACAAGACAAGAATTGAGGGTAAATGTTCAATGATTTGACTAGAAATTTAAAGACAAGTTCCAATGAATTTTGTAGATAAGTTTCAACGAAATAACAACATGACAACTCGACGAAATCTGGCAAAATAAAGAGGAAGGGAGCAAGAGAGAGGGCAAGAACACCACTTGCCTCGTTTTCTACTCCAATCGGTCTCCTAAATTACTCCGCATCACGGATCTAGCCAAAAGAAGACGCGGGGAAGCGAAATCTACAAGATCAAGACCGAGAGAGAGGTTAGGGCCGAAAACCCTAACAAAAAACTTCCACGAAACGAGAAATACTTACAACAAACGTGAAGATCACAGCGAGAGCTTTCCAGATTTATGCTCGGTTTGCGATTCCGAGCACCGTAGCTCCGACGGCGGCGATCCGAAGCTTCACGAACGGACGTTCTATGGCTCGCTCTCGCTTCTCTGGTTCAGTGATGACGTGAGGAAGAAGATGAAGATCTATATAACCTTAAGTATAAGAGTATATATATATATATAATTTCTTGTCTAAAACAGACTATCTACGAGCGGGTGCGCGGAAGACGAAAATAGAGGTTTAGGATGACTTCAAATCGAAAAGTGCCCAACATGAAAGTTGTAGATCTCATCGAGACGAACCAATTTCATGTTAACCATTTTTTTATACGACATCGTTTTGACTCTCAAAACAGCGCCCGAACGCAAACAAAAACGAAACTTCTCGGGATGAATAAACGGTACTCGAGAACGGGATTACAGGTACTCGAGAAGTAGAAAAATGGCTACTCGAGTATCAAAATTTAGTACTCGAGAACAACAGACAGAACTCGAGAGGTTGGAAGGCAACACTAGAGTAGTTAAGAGCAGCACTCGAGTAGTTAAGAGCAGCACTCGAGTAGTTAAGAAGCAGGACTCGAGCAGTTAAGAACAAGACTTGAGTAGTAATAAAGCAGGACTCGAGTAGTAATAAAGCAGGACTCGAGTAGTAATAAAGCAGGACTCGAGTAGTTATATAATTAATTGCATGAACAATACGATTTACTCGAGAGCAGGAACTTCACTCGAGTAAAATTTGCATGAAAAACAATTTTTTTTTTGCAAAAATACCTTTTTGATCAAACTATATGAATGAATAGTACTTTTCATTTTTGAATAGTACTATGATATTAAAATATTCATATTTATATTTTTAAACAAGAAAACACGAGTTCAAAACGGAGTCCCAAATGCATGCCGAATTAAATGAAATTCGCACCGTAGTCGAACACTGACGCTACAAACACAACGACGAAGACGGAACCAAAATCCGATGAGCTGTTCTTGAGATATAAATTTTCAAAGTCTACGACGAACATAAATTTTACAAAACTTCAGAAATTTGCCGAGACTCGAATATCGCTCGGATCGCGACGAAATTTGACCAGCACGACAAAAATTAATTAATTTAATTTTCCAATGTGAAATTTTTCATTTTCGGCAAGGATTCAAGAATTTGGCCGACTCGATCGAATAGACGCGAAAACGCACTAACGGCGATGCGCCGTCAACTCCATGTTAGCGTAACGCCCCTTACGTCATTATGAAGTAAATGTGAGGACGAGTAGCCCAAATATCTGCAGTTATCCCCTGCACGGCGTGACATCACGACACATATTTTCTCTACTCTGACGCATTTTTGAATATGGAGAAAATGCGGGTTGTGACAGTTGGTATCAGAGGGAGGTTTTGCAAGAGGGTTCGTTGGTTTGGCAAGCCAGTCGAACAACTTTCCCTTAAGCAAAACTCTAATCGTATCATTTCATTGCATACACACACCGATATGTCATCAGTAGATCTTGATGGAAGCACAAACACTACACTTATAGCATGATAAGAAGTATACGAGGCATATTATGTAGTATGTGATGCATAATATGAGTTTGTATATGGATCCATCATACGTGATAACATGTGACGGTTATGTAGTATGAGATGCATAACCATCATCATATGGATGCCTATTAACGTGTTTATTTTTCTTCGTTACATACAATATTATGTAGTATGAGATGCATACCATTGTATGTGTACGCCGCTCATAACATGCACTAAGACCTTTTTTTTAGAATGCATAACACTGCATACATAACATATCATCGCATTAGCACACGTGCCAAGTTAAAGATCTGTATGATTACATATGTACACCCATGATTTGAAACGAAATTTAAACATTCATGCATTCATATTATAGGCACAAGTTAGAAGGATAACATCATTTTATGATTTCTCAGAGCAAGATAACAACAAGAGCAAGTATCTATTCTTTTCCGATCTGATCTGAGTTTGTTCGTTCCTGATCCGATCTGAGTCAGGGTATTCGAGTTTTCGAGGTTCGGTGTCGTAAGCTAGGTCCTTGATAAGTCGTTTGTTCGTATCAGTAAAATGTGAACCCGAAACAGTTTGCTAAGGGAATGTCCTCCCAGTTTGTGATGCCTTAGGCAAGGTTTGACTAGATATCCGTTTATTCTGTAGAATGCCGCCTAAATGCGTTGCGACGAGGACGACTCCCTAGTCAGCGGGTGAGTTTTTGGTGCCCAGAGCGAAGCGGTGATCGAAGGGCTGCGACAAAGTAATGTAGTTATCATCCCGACAAGGCTAATATAGTAGCGGATGCATTGTGCTGAAAGCCCGCACATATCTTTAACCTCTCGGTACAATCCTTTGTTGAAGAATTTTTGCTCATGGACATAACCGTAGGGAATATCGTTTCGCCTAGTAGCTTAGCGGCGAGAGAGCCTTCATGGATTACTCTCACTAAGCTACATCAGAAATCCGACCCTAATTTGCAGTACCTCCGCAGTAGGACTGAGAAAGGGGAATTATCTGACTTTTCAATTGATGATGTTGGTACCCTAAAGTACTGCGACAGATATTGTATTCCCGCTGTTGGGGACATCCGAGCAAGACTATGCAGTGAAGCGCATAGTTCCAGTGTTGCTTATCATCCTGGTTCCACGAAAATGTACAAAGATTTGAAGCAGTTTGTTTGGTGGTCAGGTATGAAGAACGAAATTGCAAGATTTGTATCTGAATGTTATGCCTGCCAGCATGTCAAAGCTGATCATAGAAGGCCAGGTGGTAAGTTAACACCTTTAGACATACCGAGTTGGAAATGAGAGAGTTTATCCATGAATTTCATTACTGGGTTGCCGAGGTTCCCCCGAGGGCATGATGCAGTGTGAGTTTTCGTGGACAGACTAACCAAATGTGCCCACTTTCTGCCTTTCAAGATTGATTATGCCATGGAAAATATAGCTGAGCTTTATCTGGACGAAGTTATCAGAATGCATGGTGTACCTACGAGTATTGTGTCAGACCGAGACTCCCGATTCATGTCTCGTTTCTGACAGAGCTTGCAAGGAGCTCTAGGTACTGACCTTAGGTATTCTACTACCTATCATGCTCAGACAAATGATCAGACAGAGAGAGTGAATCAGATCTTGGTGGATATGATTAGATACTATATTCTGGACCATGGCGGGGCTTGAGATAAACGTCTTGGACTGATGGAGTTCGCGTACAACAATAGCTATCAGAAGAGTTTGCAGATGACGCCTTTTGAAGCTTTATATGGAAGACGTTGTCGAACTCCCCTGTTTTGGGCAGAAGTTGGTGAGAAGCCGTTGCTCGGACCGGAAGCGCTGGAGGATATGAGTACTTCAGTAATGCATATTCGTGAAAAGTTGAGGTTGGCTCAAGAGCGATATGAGAAGTATGCAAATCAGCGCAGGGTTGATCTGGAATTTGCAGTTGGAGACATGATATTTCTGAAGGTCTCTCCGATGACAGGTGTTAAAAGATTTGGAAGGAACCATAAACTAGATCCCAGGTATGTGGGACCTTTTCAGATTCTGGAGCGCATTGGAGTTTCTGCCTATAGACTGGAATTGCCTGATTCTTTCCCGGGTGTTCACGACGTGTTTCACGTGAGCCAGTTGCGAAAGTGTGTTCGTAGTGATCGGCATGTCCTTGACTCAGTGCCCCAGTTGCAGCCTAATCTCTCGTATGTCGAATAGCCTGTCCGTATTCTGGAGACGCAAGATCGCATGCTACAAAAGAAGACAATTCCGATGGTTAAGGTTCTCTGGTGAAATCAGGATGCTAGAGATGCAACTTGAGAATTGGAATCCGCAATGAGAGAATCTCATCCTCAGTTGTTCTCCTAGTCTTCCCCGGTTAGTATTCTTGTTTAAAGAATTCTTTTGTCGTGTCTCTCCCTCTGCCCTCTTGTTTCGTTTCATGTTCCAAGTTTCGGGACGAAACTTCCTTTTTGGAGGGGTGAATGTAACGCCCTGATTTTCCCGCAATTATTTAATCCTCTTGTTGACGTCATAATGACGTAAGGGGCGTTACGTTAACGTGGGGTTGACGACGCGTCGCCGTTAGTGCGTTTTCGCTTCTATTCGATCGAGTCGGCCAAATACTTGAATCCTTGCCGAAAATGAAAAATTTCACATTGGAAAATTAAATTAATTAATTTTTGTCATGCTCGTCAAGTTTCGTAGCGATCCGAGCGATATTCGAGCCTCGGCGAATTTCCGAAGTTTTGTAGAATTTATGTTCGCCGTAGACTTTGAAAATTTATATCTCAAGAACGGCTCATCGGATTTTGGTTCCGTCTTCGCCGTTGTATTCGTAGCGTCAGTGTTCGCCTACGGTTCGAATTTCATTTAATTCGGCACGCGTTTGAGACTCCGTTTTGAACTCGTGTTTCCTTGTTTAAAAATATAAATATGAATATTTTAATATTATAGTACTATTCAAAAATGAAAAGTACCATTCATTCATATAGTTTGATCAAAAGGGTATTTTTGCAAAAAAATTATTTTTCATGCAAATTTTACTCGAGTGAAGTTCCTGCTCTCGAGTAAATCGTACTGTTCATGCAATTAATTGTATAACTACTCGAGTGTTGCCTTATTACTACTCGAGTCCTACTTTATTACTACTCGAGTCCTGCTTTATTACTACTCGAGTCCTGTTCTTAACTACTCGAGTCCTGCTTCTTAACTACTCGAGTGTTGTTTTTAGCTACTCGAGTGCTGTTCTTAACTACTCGAGTGCTGCCTTCCAACCTCTCGAGTTCTGTCTGTTGTTCTCGAGTACTAAATTTTGGTACTCGAGTAGCCTTTTGTTTAATTCTCGAGTACCTGTAATCCCGTTCTCGAGTACCGTTTATTCATCCTGAGAAGTTTCGTTTCTGTTTGCGTTCGGGCGCCGTTTTGAGAGTCAAAACGATGTCGTATAAAAATGGTTATCATGAAATATGTTCGTCACGACGAGATCTACAACTTTCATGTTGGACACTTTTCGATTTGAAGCCATCCTAAATCTCTATTTTCGTCTTCCGCGCATCCGCTCGTAGATAGTCCGTTTAGACAAGAAATTTTATAAATATATATATATTTATATATATATATACTCTTATACTTAAGATTATATAGATCTTCATCTTCTTCCTCACGTCATCACCGAACCAGAGAAGCGAGAGCGAGCCATAGAACGTCCGTTCGTGAAGCTTCGGATCGCCGCCGTCGGAGCTACGGTGCTCGGAATCGTAAATCGAGCATAGATTCAGAAAGCTCTCGCCGTGATCTTCACGTTCGTTGTAAGTATTTCTCGTTTCGTGCAAATTGTTTGTTAGAGTTTTTGGCCTTAACCTCTCTCTCGGCCTTGATCTTGTAGATTCCGCTTCCCCGCATCTTCTTTTGGCTAGATCCGTGACGTGGAGTAATTTGGGAGACCGATTGGAGTAGAAAACGAGACAAGTGGTGTTCTTGCCCTCTCTCTTGCTCCCTTCCTCTTTATTTTGCTAGATTTCGTTGAGTTGTCATGTTGTTATTTCGTTGAAACTTATCTATAAAATTCATTGGAACTTGTCTTTAAATTTCTAGTCAAATCATTGAACCTTTACCCCCAATTCTTGTCCTGTAGATTTGGTAATCAAATTTGGTTGTCTTGCCACTTTATTTATTGAGTCATGTAGATCGTTGCGACGCCTTGTGCGTCTCATTGTATTGTTTATACTACACTTTGTTTGACCCTTGAAAAGTTCTTATGCAGTACACTTTGTTGGTTAACCTTGAGTCTGTGATGAATAAAATGAACTCTGCTTGTATAATTATGTAACTAAAGAAACACAGATGGACTGTGCGCGTTGGGGTTTCTCCCTTGGCATAGTGCCTTATGGTTGAGTCTGTGCGCGTTGTGGACTTTCATCCCCGACACATTACCTTAGCTTGATACGTGCGCGTTGGAGTTTCTCCATCGGCATGGTGCCTGTTGGCTGAGTTTGTGCGCGTTGTCGACCTTTTTTCCCCGGCACAATACTCTTTATTGTTGAGCTGATCAGTCTCATTTTTATTGATGAATAACATGAATATTAATGAAAGATGAAAGTTTGAACTTCTGATGTTGGTACTTGTTCTGTCCTGATGATGTGATTAGCCATTTTTGCTCGGCTAAATTTA
The DNA here is from genome assembly GCA_039583875.1 of Platanthera guangdongensis. Lineage (NCBI taxonomy): Eukaryota > Viridiplantae > Streptophyta > Magnoliopsida > Asparagales > Orchidaceae > Platanthera > Platanthera guangdongensis. The sequence continues at coordinate 182,649,606 of CM077158.1, forward strand.
CTGTTTACTTACTTTTACTCTGCTGCTGACACTTTTGTTGGAGTTGTTTTACAAATTTCTTTCACTTTGAGGTTTGTTTGGTTTGTCTACTCTTTGCACCATTTGTAACTTGCTTCTGAGGTGTTCTTCTTTTGAATGCCTCAGGATCAGAGCAGTAACAAGTTTAGCTGACCATGTTGTGCTTCTGTTGCTGCGGGTTGCTGTGGCCGTTAGCTTCCACCTCTGAGCTTTGAGGTATTTGACTTTGTTTAGACTTGTCAGATTTTACTATGGGTTCGTGTCAGTTGTTGATGCACATAATCTTTGACTTTTTCTATGGTGGACTACTTGCTGCTTTTACTGCTGTTTCTTTTTTTTACCTGTTTATACTTGCTCTCTGGGAAGGTTTTATGTTAGAATGCAATTAGTTATTTTAAAGTATACAACACTACATTCTGTTGTATCGGCATGACATGACTTTTAACTGCAAAATCTACTATATTTAAGCGCTATAAAAGTCATTTATATATTAAATGTAGGAGTCACATCATCATTTTAAGATACTAGACCTTCATTCTCGTATAGGTAAACAAATGAATCAACTCAGTATTTTCCGCCGCGTAAAACTTATATATTTTCTCACCTATGGACTAGCGATCCACCCGACCGATTGACACAGTCAGTAACTCTAATATCTTATATGCATTGTTTTTAACTTAATTTCATAAATCTTTTACATGAAGTAAATGTGAGGACGAGTAGCCTGAGCGTCTGCAGTTATCTCCTGCACGGCGTGGCATCACAACACGTATTTTCTCTACTCTGACGTATTTTTGAATACGGAGAAAATGCGGGTTGTGACAACAACATTCTTCTTTTTTCTCAAATTAAAGTCTTAGGTCTGCGAATAGCGGAAACACATGTCTGATTTTATATCACTGGGTATAAATAGGCAAACAATTAGGTTTTTCCTAAGATGCCTCTTTGGAGATCATGACAGAACTGTTCCTGAGATCGATAAATCTATCGCCTCTTCCGCGCGACCCAGTTCCTGTCGTCGCCACCATCGCCGCCTCTCCTGGAACAAATCTAGTAATTCGTGGAGATGCTGAGGACATTCCTTTACCGATCCAGATCTTGTTAGACAAGACCGTGGCGTTCTCCGCCGTTCGTGTGGACTGCTGTAGAATTGCAGATCCATTTCTACGAGAACTCACCTGGTTGTTGTTTTCGATTCCATACAGGTAACTTTGCATTTGCTGCGTTTTACTTCTTAATTAATGGTTTTCACAAGATCCAGTTCTAGTTAGGGTTTTCTTGAACTCTATTCCGCTGCGTACATGTGATGTGCAAACCTCTAATAAAAAACCCAACAATGATATCAGAGCTAGGTTTCTGCAATTACTATTTTTCAAAAGTTGTCTTGAAGCCAGTGCGTGTAAATCAGGAGATTTAAAACTGTTCTAAATGTCCAGATTTATTCCTGAAACATCAAACGTTGATGATTTTCTTCAATGAATATTGCAGTGGTTTTCGTTTAGGTTTAGAGCTGTGTTATCAAGGCGCACGCCTGAGGCGCACATGGCGCACTCTGTTGCACCTCAGGAAGGCCCAGGCGGGCGATGTGTCTGAGGCGCGCCTAGGCCCACCCAAGGCGCACCTGAGGCGCACACAAGGCGCACCCGAGGCGCACCCATGGCGCACCAGCGAATTGGGCGCACAATTTGGGAGCCCAATTCGCTGAAATTGAGCGATTGGGCGCCCAATTCGCTGAAATTAAGCGAATTGGGAGCCCAATTTTCAGAGAATTGGGCGCCCAAATTTGAGCGAATTGGGCGCCCAATTCGTTGAAATTCAACTAATTAAGCTCGATTTCAGCTAATTGGGCGCCCAATTCGCTAATTTTCCATGAATTGGGTGCCCAATTCACTACTTGTTTTCCTATTTTTGCGCCTCACGTGCCTCAGACGCGTGCCTGCACCTTGCTTCAAGGCTCCAGGGCCGCTTTGTGCCTCGGTGCGCCTTTAATAACATAGGTTTAGAGACGCTGCCTCGAATCTCGCAAGGGCATGACTTAACCCGCTCGCTGGTCGGCCATCGAGACCACCGCTAGGGGCGCTGCCTTTGGACCCCGTTAGGCGCTCTGCCCCTAAGACCCCGGCAGGGCCGCCGCCCTTTGGAACCCCGCCAAGAGCGCATGTGATTTCGTTGCGATACATGTAAATCTGAAAATTTAGAAATATTTTAAATATTTAGATTTAGCTATTTTTAACATCAATTATTGATGATTTTCTTTTATCCACATCTGTAATGTATTTGAAATGAGAATGTTGTAATTATTTTCATGAGTTTATTGTGAATGTGTGCAAGTGATTAAATGTTAATCACGATTAATTATTAATCACATGTCATGACAATCCCTTAAAATTCATATTAAGTATACGGATGTGGTGGAGACCAGCCCCGATCTGGATGCCGCAAAAGTACCCAACGCCGCACCCGACCGGACCCCTATCGGGCCTGAGTCTTGCATATTTTATTTGTGTTGGCATTTTGTCTTTGCACACACACACACACACACACACACACACACACACACACACACACACACACACACACACACACACACACACACGAGTGACGGTGCACAGGGGGCCCCCCGTGCTCCGCGCGACAGTACCTGGCCTGTTGCCCGCTTATTTGAGATTTTATAAACGTTTTTATTTTTTTTGTTCTATTATTTTTGTTTTGCAGCTGCCTTATTTGAGATTTTTTATAAATGTTTTGTTTTTTTTATTATTTTTGTTTTATATTGTATTTGTCAATCAAAGTGGGTATTGGTGAAACTTTAAACTATATATTAAATGTAAGGTGAACTGAAATTGTAATTTGTCAATCAAAGTTGGCGGTCTATTCAATGGGTGAAATTAAAGTGAGCGGACAGATCAAACATATATTATATACGTTGGGCTAGATTGTCAGAGCGGGCTTTGGTTCAAGTCTCACTTCAGTCAAAAGTTTTCCTAATTTGAAGGTTAAAATGGTAATTTCCCATTGTAGGGTAAGATTTCTATTGAAATATAGGTTTAGGACACCATAACATCATAAGTTTAGGAGACCTAGGAAAATATAAATGGACGGTCCTGATTCGTCTATGGTATGACATGATCGGACGGCTGAAATGTTATGATCGTCCAGATCGGACGGTCCGGATTGATTCGATGGTATGTCCCGGTCACACGGTATACGAAGATATATATATATATATATCTACCACTATAATAAAAGTATGGAAGGCTTGAATTTATAATTCATTAGAGTGATTTGGGCCGTTAGATCTGAATCCATTTTACAGGAACCGTTTGATCAAACGAACTCCCTCTTCTCACTTTTTCCTAGGGGTCCTAAACCTACTAAAGGAGTCCTAAAGTTATGTACAAATATTTCAAAAAATATTTACCAAGCGCGCACCCGCTAAAGGCAGCCCAAATAGTGACGGGCGATTTAAACGAAGCACGCCAGCCCGCCCACGCATTACAGAATTTTTAAACTCAGCCTGAACAGCCCGCAAGACAAGCGGCCCGCCAGATTTCAAACATTCTCTACTGAAAATCATATTTAAACCACAAAAATACCCATACACAGCCGGTGTGGGACTATAATAGGCGGGGGAACAGTGGCGGACACTGTTCACCCGCCTATTATATTTTAAAAGTTTGTTTTATTTATTAGTTTTTAATTATTATTTATATAACGTTTTAATTATTATTTTTAAAACTGGCGGGTGAACAGTGCTCACGACACTGTTCACCCGCCAGCATTTTAACGTTTTTTTTTATTTTAATTAATTATTTAAATTTTTTATTACTTATTATAAATATCAAATTTATTTTTTTATTCATTTTAAAAAGGAGGTGGTTCGGTACTTTTGCGAAGCCCGCCGGGGGGCGGGCGAAGCCCGCCGTCGCCGTCCGGGTACTGTGGCGCGTAGCCATCGGGCCGGAGGCCCGTGCCTGTCACTCGTATATATATATATATACCACTATAAAAGAAATATGAAATTCATGATTTTTAAAACCAGCTGTATGATCAAACCGTATCCTCTCTCTCCACTTTTTCCTATATCTCCCAAACCTATTAGGGTCATCCTAAAACAATCGGGTACAACCCAAAATTTATAGCAGATTTAACCAACTAGAAAGCCCGCCAGCTTTGAGCCAACAAGCCTGGGAATAAATTGGGCGTTCGTCGAGCTGGAAACATGGATTCGTCGAACAGAGCTCGCCGTTCGTCGAACGAAGCTCGGTGTTCGTTGAACTGAATTTCTCTGGAGCAGGACCCGCCAGATCGTGCAGTCTAAGTCCCATGCGAGCACTCATGGGGCCAGAGCTCGGCATCCCCCGGCTCTCCCAGGCGAGGTGGAATTGTCAGGGGCGAATAAAGCTGAAAGGCTCGCACTCGCCCACTGGAGCCGACGAGTAGGGCCAGGGCCAGTTCCATCCTCCAGGTTGGAGGCAGGCCCAGAGACCTCCCCTCTCCGATCAAAATCAGGCTATGGCTATAGCCATGAGGGAGAGGAGGAGAGCAGCACACAGAAGGAGAAGAGAAGTCAGGGTGGAGTTGCCCTACTGTGACTTCCACCAAGAGGTAGGACACGCTACGACCACGTGCCCAGAGTTCCTCGAGATGAGAGGAAACATGGAGCAGTATCAGCAGCAAGGTCGCCAGGAGGTGAGAATTGAGGAGGTACTGCCTCGGGCGGAGGAGGATAGGTGTGAAGACCGGGTGAATGTTGGAACCCGGGGAGGGATCAAAGTGATCCATGGGTGGTGGGGACAGAGGCTTCGCGGAAGGTGAGCCTCCATATTATGTACCGTCGGAGCGTTGGCTCCACATCTCATACCCCACCCTTAGAAGAGAAGATTACCTTCTCGAGGAAGGACATGCCGGATCATGAGGATCCGTTCTGCGATGCGCTGGTCATCCAGACAACCATCGATAATTTCACCGTCTCCACGATCTTCATTGACAACGGTAGTTCCGTCAACGTCATCTTCAAGAAGGCGTTCGACGCAATGAAAATGGAGGCGAAGAGGGTGCTGGCCTCGGATGGGCCCCTGTTTGGATTTTCGGGGGAGAGGAAGGAGATAGAAGGAGTGGGGCTCCACGTCACTCTTGGGGGGCAGTCCCAGAATTGCAGATTTGTCATCGTGGATGCCCCCAGTAGCTACAACGCCATTTTCGGAAGACCCCTCATCAACGCCTTTCACTGCATCCCCTCGTCCTTTCACCAATGCTTAAAGTTCAGCACCGAAGGGATCCAGGTCTGAGTTCGGGGGGACCCCAAAGTGGAAAGGGAGTGCTACGTCACCGCGGTGAACTCCATCTCTTGGCAGGAGGGGGCCGAGGAGATGGAGCGAAGAATGGAGGTGGCAGAGCAGGAGGCTGACAGAGAGGAAAAGGAGATAGAAGAGAACCACATCGAGGTGGTGGCAGGAGGAGACCAGGAGGAGTTGGTCGAGGCGATGGCCGTGGAAGAGACGGTAGAAGCCGAGGAGGTCCTTGTCCCAGAGGAGAGGGACGTTGAAGAATGGGGGGGGGGGGGAGCAGTCCAGGCTGGAGGCTGCGGAGGAAGTCATGGAGATGAAAGTCCTCACCTAGGGAGGCAGGGTGGAGAAGGTTCGAATCAGCGGGGGGCTGACCCCGGAGGCTCAGGGCAGGATGCTCGAGTGTATCCAGAAAAACGTGGACATCTTCACATGGAGCGCCGCGGAGATGCCAGGGATTGACGCGGACGTTGCCTGTCATCGCCTCAACCTGGACCCAGGAGCTCACCCCGTCCAGCAGAAGAAGAGGTCCACCGCAGACAAGCTGACTGAGCTCATCATAGAGGAAGTGACCAAACTCCTCGAGGCCGGTTTTGTATCCAAAATACAATACCCCAGCTGAGTCTTCAATGTAGTTATGGTTAAGAAAGGAGACGGCCGGTGGCGTATGTGTATTGATTTTTCTTTGCTTAAATCATATCCTAAGGACTGTTATCCTTTGTCTCGGATCGACGCGCTGGTTGACTCAGCCATCAGTTTTCCTGTAATGAGCTTCTTAGATGCATTTTCAGGTTATCACCAGATTAGGATGCACCCCCCGGACATCAAAGATGTCTCATTCATCATGGGGGACGGGTGCTTCTGCTACAAAATGATTCCCTTTGTGCTGAAGAATGTAGGGGCGACATACCGGAAAATGATGGATAAGGTCTTCCGAGAACAGAAGGGGAGGAACCTGGAGGTGTATGTAGATGACCTCATGGTCAAGAGTCGAGACGTGGACTATGACCTCCAGGACCTGGAGGAGACCTTCACCACCCTGCGCAAATACAAGATGTGGTTGAACCCCCTGAAGTGCGTTTTCGGGGCCAGCAGGGGCAAGTTCCTAGGCCATCTTCTCACCCCCGTCGGGGTTGAGCCAAATCCTGACAAGGTCAAAGCCATCATGGAGCTGGTGTCGCCTCGGAATGCTAAAAAGGTGCAACAGTTGACAGGGAAGTTGGCAGGATTGAGCATGTTCCTCTCCCGGGCCGGGGAAAAGTGCTCCCATTTCTTCAAGACATTGACGGGAGGCCAAAAATTCGAATGGACCAAGTAGTGCGAGGAGACATTCCAAGCCCTGAAGAGACAGTTTACTCAAGCTCCCTTACTCCAAGGGCCGAAGGACGGAGAGGACCTATATCTGTATCTCGGGGTCAGAGCAGATGCCTTGAGTTCCGTCCTGGTTCGAGAAGAGGGGAAGAAGCAGCTCCCCATATATTATGTAAGCCGGGTCCTGAGGAAGGCCGAGCTTTGATATCCTATCTTGGAAAAGCTGGCCTTTGCTCTGGTCATCTCGACTTGGAGTCTCCGACCCTACTTCCGGGCACACTCCATCCGAGTGGTGACTGAGCATCCCCTCCGCAACATCTTCGAGGGGGTGGAGCATTCAGGCAGGTTGGTTAAGTGGTCGGTGGTACTGAGTGAGTTCGACATCTCCTTCGTCCCCCGCCTCTCGATCAAGGCCCAAGCAATGACCGGCTTTTTGGCTGACTATGTGGTCGAGGTGGCGGAGGAAGACCTCACTCATCTGGTTTCGTGCAAGGTGAAGGTAGACGACGCATCGGGGAAACATTCCTTGGGGGTGGGGGTAATCTTGGAAAGCCCCCAAGGGACAAGAATCGAGCAAACGGTGGTGGTGCACTTCCCCATCACTAACAACCAGGCCAAATACGAGGCCGTAATAGCAGGGCTGCGCCTGGTCAGGGAGCTGGGGGTGATTGACTTGGAGGTCCTCACTGATTCCATGGTGGTGGCTTCCCAGATCAACGGGGAGTTTGAGGCAAGGGAGCCTACCCTCCGGTTATACTTAGCAAAAGTGAAGGGTGTCATTGGCACATTTCAGACCTTCTCCATCCGACACGTGCCCAGGGAGGAGAACGAGCAGGTCGATCAGCTGATAAAGCATGGCCCTCGGGTGGGGGGTACCATCACTGATCTATTCCGCCCTTCCATTGAAGAGGGAGAACTGATGGAGCTGGATCAACACCCCTCGTAGATGGACCCGTTCACGACCTTCCTTTCCACAGAAGAGTATCCAGAGGGAATGGACAAGAAAAAGTTCAAATACAAGTCGGCGTACTATCTCCTCTGGGACGTACAATTGTATCAGAAGACTCTCTCAGGGCTGCTGGCCCGTTGTGTGGCTGAGAGGGATATTCAGAGGATCTTAGAAGAAGTCCACTCTGTGGAGTGTGGGAGTCACTCCGGGAGTCGGACCCTGGAAGGAAGGATTGTGCGACAGGGGTACTTCTGGCCTAGTTTAGGCCACTACGCTGTAGAATTCACGAAGTGCCACAAGTGCCAGTTGTTCGCCCCCCTCCAGCTACAACCCGTTCAGCGCCTCAGGAGCATCACGACTACCTGACCCTTTGCAATCTGGGGGATGGATTTGGTTGGACCTTTCCCCCAGGCCAACGGGCAAAGGATGTTCCTGTTAGTAATGATAGATTATTTTTCTAAGTGGTTGGAGGTGAAGACGCTGGCTAAGGTGACCTCCCAATTCATCATGAATTTTGTTTGGGGGGAGATCATCTGCCAGCACGAGCTACCCCAAGCCATTGTCACAGACAATGAGCCTCAGTTCGCTAGCGCAGAATTCATCAGCTTCTGGGAGCAGCTCAGGATTGATCTCAGATTTGCCTCAGTCCATCACCCCAGGAGCAACAGGCAGGTGGAAGCGGCGAACAAGATCATAGTAAACCTCCAGACGAAGAAAGTCAAAAATTTGAAGGGGAGCTGAGTGGAGCAGCTCTTGATGCAACCCGCGTCGCCTCGTTTTTATTATTTTTTATCGCGCATGTCTTTTTGTTGTAGCACACGTTTTTTGCGTAAGTTTTTTGATTGTTCTGTAGCGTCAAGTTGTATCGCGCACGTTGTTAGCGCTTTGTGTATTTTTGTATCGCGCATGTTGTTCGTGCAATGTTGGTTTGGCGCGTTGGTGTGACCGGCCAACATGACCCTAAATGCATAGGTCCGATATATTAGGAGGTAGGTTAGTTTAGGGCAAGTTTTATTTTTGGTAACTATTTTATTTTAAAATTTATAAGTTTTAAAATCTCCCACTTGGTGTGCCAATAGTTTTTTTAAAGAAACCCTTATCTTCCCCTTTAAAAGCAATCCCCCTCTCCCATCGAAGGGCAACTGGAAAAATGAGTTGAATGAACCGATTTTGGTTTCATTCGACTCTCTCTCCAACGCAGTCTCGTGCTCCACACCTCCTAAGCAGCGCTAGATCTTCCAAGGCCGCAGCCAACGGTGCTCTCCTCCTGCTCCGGCAGCAGCTTCCTGAAGCTCTGCACTTTCCAGCTCTCCTTCACCGACGAAATCCCCCTGTGCATCCCTCGCCGACCGCCGAAATGCACGCAGAACCCCTCCTGGGCTCCGGCGACCCCCTCTGCACTGGCCTCCGAAGATTTCAGCGAGTCTCCTGCGTTTTTCCCTCTTCCCGACGAGCTCTCTCTGCTTCCGCACCTCTAGCTACCGTCCAGAGCTCCATTCCTGCGGCGTCTCCAGCCAGCCACCTGTTTTTCGGCCAGCCCCCAGTCCAGTCACCGTTGTCCTGGAAGTTCTCCAACCGCTGCTACCTCCCCCAGGGTATACCTCGCCCTTCCCCTGCTCTCAATCCAGTGTTCATTTTGTTGTGCGAATATTTAAACAAATAGTTAATTAAAGAGCTTGCCCTAGTTAATTTCATCCCCTAATTGTCGTTATTTTCCATTGCCGTGTAACCCCGCTTTCGTATTTTGTGCTTGTGGAATCATGATTTCATAACGTTAATACGCACGTGCGGTAGCCCTACGTTCGCGGGCGACGCCTTGACCGTTTAGTTCGTTAAAATTAGCCCGCAAAGTCCCCATCGTGCCACATTAATTTTAAATATGTCGCAATTATTATTTTCAAATCTCTAGCCCTAATTTTAAATCACATCAGTTTGGTGTGGCTGCTGGGATATCTCACTCCTATCATGGGATAGCCGAGCGCCGGTCGTTTCAAAATCTTAAGTTTAGTTTTTTCGTTAAAAAATGTTGATGAGTGATTTAGATGCGCACATTAGAGCGTTGGAGAAAGATGTTGAGTGCGTCACCGCTGACGTTCGACAGAATTTGCATGGGTTGTGCACCTCTGTTCACAACCTGGAGGCGACAATGCGCACGCATTATGTTGCTCCTGCGTACCTCCACACTTCATGTCACATAGTGGAACCCGAGGTTAGGTGTTTCGATAGTCCTCCACATCTCCTCAGTTTCACGACGAGCACCTTAGCTCCACCCACCCCCACTGTGACGCTCACTTCAGTCGAGGAGATTCTTCCGAAGGCCCTGCTCCCGGAAGAAAAATTTCCTCTTAACTTTATCACCTCGACAGATGTCGTCACTCCACGTGTCTCCACTACAACACTCCCTTCAGTCGAGGAGATCCTTCCCGAGCTCCTGCTCCAGGAAGAAGAGCTTCTTCCTATTTTCACCACCTTGACTGAAGACGTGTCTCCACCTGTCTCCGCTTTAGCACCCCCTTCGATTGAGGAGGCTCTTCCCGAGCCCCTGCTCCAGGAAGATGAGTTCTTCCCTCCTCATTCCTTCCTCCCGATTGACTTGTGTGTCCACTTTCCCCCACTGACTCACTTCCTTCAGTTGCCGAGTTGTTTCCCGAGGCCCCACTCCAGGGAAGTCTTATTAGGGATGTGTCACTCACCTCGGATGATACCTCATCACTATCTCTTCTCCCAGAGGAGTTGGTTAGTGATGAGACCCTCATCTTGGGTAACATTGACTCGTGCGTCTTATGTCCTAACTTTCTTAGCACACTACCGCCACAAGCACTTGAGCCCACAAACATTATGTTTGGTGACCCCTCACCTGTGGCACTCGAGTCACCACCCTTTATTGATTTTGTTTTTGGCGAGCACGCGTTTTGTTCACATCACTTGTTTATGGATATAGGACAGCATGTTGCACCACCACATCACTACCGTTTGTGTTCTGACACTTGTAGGTTTAGTAGTATCGAGGTAGTCGAGATCATGCTTAGATTTTTTACTACTCATCGGGACACTGACTTCAAAGGTTTTTATGAAAAATTTTACACGGTAAAATTAGGATCTTCTTAAAATTTTGTGACTCGAGTGAGACGTTGACAGGTGAAATCATGACGATAGACGACCTTGGTCTAGCAGACGTTCGTAGGTGTCTATCGGACGAGAGTATGTTGCGTTATGAGTTACTGATTTCACGGCCTGATTCCACTTGCTTCCTGTTCCCCTTACTGCCACATGTTTTCCCCGCACACCGCCCCTGTCATGCTCTGAAAGCTCTAATAATTACTGTTTATTTAAATATTTGGCATGAAATTGTGACTAATGGGTTGCGAGCTTTTGGGATGAGAGGTTACTTGCAGGTCTTCGGCCGCAGCCACGACATTAGCAGGACAACATGCAACACCTCTTCGATCGACACTTGGACTTTCTACTTGCAGGTTACATCGAGTCTCGTCGGGGTCGAGCTCTTTCAACCCCGGGAGAATTGATGCTGTTGAAACCGGAACCCGGCTTTCTGTGGAGCTCGCCCTTGGGGAAAGGGGTGGTCTCGCGCCTACTTCGCCCCTGCAAGAAAAAACAACAAGACAAGGAGAAACAGACCCAAGGGCTCGGCGGGGAGGTCCCACCACAAACCCGGAAGATCTCAGAGCGCTTCCCCTCCTTAGCCTGAAGCTGAGCTAAGGTACCCTCAGAAAGCACTTAGAGATTTTGGGGAGAGGAGCACAGGGAGCAAAAACCTGCTTTCTGGGGTACCCCTTGGGTCCTATTTATAGTTTTTGAAATCCGGACTGCCAATAACCAAAATAACTGACCTGAAATTACCAGGAAACCCTTGGCTGGGCCTGCCAACAGCCAAACTCCGCTGCTTTGAAGGGCTATGGGCAGACCAGCATGGGTAAAACAGTAAAAAGTACCTCTGACCCCCAGGCGAGCTGGGAGCTCTGGCCACCTCGGCGTGCTCTGCTCGCACGCTGCTGCCGAACTCCACTGCGAGGGTGCGAGTTGCAGCCCGCTCGGCGAATGCCGAGCTCGGGGTCGCCGATCGACGATCTCTGGCTGGCGGATGCCGAGCTCGGGCTCGCCCCTGTTGATGCCGAGCTCGCCTGCTGCTGCCGAGCTCCCCTGTGACCTTGCTCGCCGGACACGGGGTTGTACACAATCCCCGCTCTTTTCGAGCTTGGCACTAGCTCGGAAAGAATCATCCAACCCGAAGTGTGCGGCGAGCTCTGGCTGACGAGTTGGAGGGAATCTTCTGGTGGGGGCCACCTGCGGCTATATATATGCACCTGCTATGCCTCCTGGCTCTTGCTATTCCCCCTGCTGCCTTGCCAAGATGCCCCTTCCCAAGGAGATTCAAGAGCGCATAGACCGAGCTCGCCAGGCTTCCGCGGCTCGCGTTGCCGCGCTGACGGCGGTCCCCGCGAAAGTTCCCCAGGTTGATTCTGCCGAGCCAAGTTCCAAGAGGACAAAGTCGTTCCCCGAGGCGGCCGAGCCCATCTTCCACGACCTGAGGGCCACCCTGGCTCGCGAGACCGGCTCCTCTACTCGAACTACTCCAGTGGATGGCAGGGAGGTCGTGGTAGTTGGCGACGACCAGGACGGCCAACCAGATGGCGAGGGCACCACCCCGCGGGTCTCCACACCGCAAGGCGAGGCCGCGCTCGCCACTTCGCGATTCTCGGCACCGGATAGCCATCCCCGGGATCCGCCGCTCCTCTTCGGGATCCTGCCTGTGACCTCGCAGAGGCCGACCTCGCCACCGGGCTCCCCTCCTCAGCAAACTGACGAGGCCGCCGGGAGAGGTCGGGCGTCCATTCCCACCCCGGCTTTCGAGCTCATCTCGCCGGGGGTTCGCGGCACAGGTCGCGGGAAGGACCTGAGGTTTGTCCCTCCTCGCATCTCCCTTGAACCGCCGAGCTCTTCAGGTCAGCCTCGCTCACCCCTGTTCTTCGCAAGCTTTTGCTCTGCTGACATTTGCCTTTACAGCTCTTCCCAGTCAATCGGCTGCCGAGGAGTCTTCGCGGGCAGCCCACCACTCTCCCCTCCCATCTCCGAGCTCGCTAGACTCTTACCTGGGTCCGGAGGTGGATCAAGGCGAGCTGATGAGGAGGGAGGTCAAGCTCCTCAAGAAGCTGGTGTGTGGACTGCGCGAGGTGCAGGGGGTCAACGAGACGCTGCAGCGCGACTACGCGCGTCTTGCTGAGGAGGTGCGCCTCGGCCGAGCTCGCGAGTTGATGTCTCCCTCCCGACTTCTGGATGAGATAGATGACGGTCTCTTGGTTGCACAAAGGAATTCCGGAAGGATCCGCGAGTTACTTCGCGCGCGGCAGCTTGGGGGGCGGGGATCGCGAGGCCGGGGTAGGTAAGTTTTGCGGGCTCCCCTGCCGAGCCGACCGTCGCTCGCGTCCCGATGCCCTCCCTGTTCGCGCGCCTCCTTTTCTGTTCTGAACTTTCCCCTTCTGTGATGAACAACTCTTAGAACATTCTTAATTATGTTATTTAAATAAAAAGCCGTAATGTTTGACTTAGCCTGCTGGGATGCGCCGGAAGTCGGCGAGCTGGGGTGGCGAGCTGGGGTGGCGAGCTGGGGTGGCGAGCTGCGCCGATGTGACAGCCTGCCTGAGATTCCTTTCCTATAAATAGCCCCCCCCTCACCTACCCCCGTACTGTCTTTATTGCTTCGCTTTCCCTTCCTTGCTTTTCCCTTTCTCTGCTCGCGCAGCGCTTCGCTTCTTCTCTGCGGTCATGGGCAAGACCAACTCGGACGCCGATGGCCGCTCCAAATGCGCGCAACACTTCGCAGATTACTGCTTTTTCGACGGCCACACCAGCGAGGAGGAGCTCGCAGAGTTCATAGCCCTGTATGTGCCGCCGGGCTTTGAGGCGCGCAGGCCGGGGCCGGGCGAGGCCATCAACACGTTCTATGAGAGCGAGCTCGCATTCCCCATCTCGCACTTCGAGGTGGGGCTGCGACTTCCTTTGTGGCCGGAGATCCGGCAGATCCTAAAATACTACGGGGCCGTTCCCGCGCAGCTGAACTCAAACGCCATCGCCATGATGGTGGCGTTCGCGAGCTACCTTCGGCGGGAGAGGATCGAGTTCAACCTGACGGTGTTCAGGAAACTGTTCTCCTATAAGGCGACGACGGACGGGGTCGCCTACTTCGGCGGCTCCTTGATCAAAGTTCGCGAGATCGCGAACATGCACCATACCTGGATGATCAAGATCGCCTTCATCAAGGGCGATCTCGGCAACATCCCCTACTCGCCGCAACAAAAAGGCGAGGAGGTGTACCGCCCGCCGGCCGTGTCCGGCAACGACGCCGAGCTCCACAAATTCTTCCTCCACAAAGATTTCGAGGTCGCCTTCCTGCGGAGGGGCCTCGACGCGCTCCCCCCGGTTCTGCCCGGCGAAGGTATGCTTTCCTCATTTTGCCGAGCTCGCCTACTCGCCGAGCTCGGCACATCATCATATCTGAATTTTCTCACCTTTCCAAGTGTTTTTCTGCAGGGGAGCGGATAATCCCCGCGAACCCGCCGTTCGCGGACCCGGGGCTCGATACTGACCCTCTTGCTCGCGAGAGGGCGGCGGCAGCAGCCTGCCGAGACGAGGCGGCCCTCTCGCAGCCCTCTTCCGGCAAGAGGCGATCTGAGGACGCGGGGTAGAACCCGCCATCCGGCCCCCGTCAGATGAAAAAGATGCGGAGGGCCCTGCTGGCTCCGCGGGGGCAACAACAACATCAACCCAGCCCCAAGTACATCAGCTCGTCGGAGACTCCTCCCGACGCGTCACCGGGGAGCCCGCTGAAGGAGACGACCAGCAAGGGCCGAAAGGGCGGCAAGGGCCCTTCTACCTCGGCCGCGATCTCCCCTCCTCCTTCGGCGAAGAGGGCTGCTCGCGAGCGCGCCCCGCCGAAGCAGCACCCCCTCTTCAACTTCGGCGGGCGCTGGAAGGATTCCGCGGGCGAGCCCATGCTGCAGTGGGACGAGCTCGCTTATCGAGTCTCCGTCTCCACTCTGCACCCGTCCTGGCACGACCGCGAGCCCGCCACCGGTCACGCCTACGCCCTCGGCTTCGGCCTCTATGGCCGGGAGGATGCCGAGGCCTACAAGAGGTCGACCCTCCGGCAGCTTGGCCATGAGGGTCTGCAGTCTCACCTGCGGACTCTGGAGCTGCACCACATGCTGGCGCGCCGCAGCTTCGCCATCAGCCACCATCTCGAAAAGGCCGAGCAGGCTCGCGACCTCGCCAAGGAGCAGGTCGCCGATCAGGCGAGGCGGCTCGGCATCGCGGATAGTCTTCTCGCCCAGACTGCTGGCGGGCTGGTAAGTGTTATGCACCGCTCTCTTTTACTTAGAAAGCTTTGCTGCCGCTAAATGGGCTTTTTTCCAGGATGCCAAGGCGGCGGGCGAGCTCCAGGCTCGCAACACTGAGCTGGGGGAGGAGGTTAGTCGGCTGTGCGCACAACTGGCCGCGGATGCCGACGCTGCTGGCGAGCTCCAGGCTCGCAATGCCGAGCTCGGGGAGGAGAACGGCCGCCTACGCGCGCGCCTTGGCGAGCTGGAGGGCGCGAACGCGAAGCTGAAGGGGGAGAACCAGCACCTTCTCGGCGAGGTTCGTCTCCAGGCGGAGATCTTCTTCCCGTCGCACGACATCGACCCCACACTCCCCTACAAGAGTCCGCGCATCTTCGGCGAGGCCGACCTCGTCGAGAGATTGCGGATCAACTCAATCCAGACCGCCGAGTGCACCCTCGCGATGATGAAGGACTCCGGGGTGCTGGTGGAAGGATGCGGGGAGATCTCTGCTCAGGACCTGATGCCGAGTCTGTTTCCGGCGACGCCGCCCAGCGAGAAGGAAGATAGCCTGGACGCGATGTTCGGGAAGAGCCTCCAGGACCGTTCGGGCGACGGCGAGGACCAGTCCGGCGGAGGGGGTGATGCCAGCTGACAGCCTTGTATTTTTTTTTCTTTCTTCTTTTTTCTTTTATCTTTTTTGACTACTCGCCCGGGCGAGCTCCCTGTACATTTGTGAATAATTAATGAAAGTTTTTTGATCATACCGGTGCTCCTTTGCTCGTTGTGTTATGAATGTATGCGAGTGCTTCCTTCCACGACTTCGCAGAGACAGGTTCCGCGAGTGGAGTGAGCATGAGAGCGCGCACGCGAGCGAGACGCGTTTGGGGTGTTCGCCGACCCCCAAACGATGTCGTGGCGAGTTGCTCTCCACCCTTACCACGCCATTGTTACTCGCACGCGGCCTCCATCCCTTTATCCGCCTACCTTTACTCGCACGCGAGCCCCCCGGGTTATGCCCGTCGAAGAAGAAATCTTTCAAGTGTTGTGGGCGGAGGTGGCGCGGTGTCCCGTTTCGGGTTGCTTCCTTTGACGAGGCCCGGGCTTGCGGCCTACTCGTTAATACCGAGCCGGGATTGGCGAGCCCGAACTCGCCCATGCAGAGCCCTCCAGCCCGGCATGCTGGGTTGAGCTTGCCGAGCTCGAGCTCGCCCTGTCAGGTCCCTTCCCCTTGGTTCCCTGCCATAGACTTTGGCCTGTTCCTGACGACTTCAATGCCGACACCATCGAGTGACTTCCAGCCCTGCCAACTAGTTGAGAGCCTGACAGCGGGATCTGCTCGGGGCCCGTTGCTACCACCATCGAGTGACTTCCGGCCCTGCCAGCTAATTGAGAGCCTGACAGCGGGATCTGCTCGAGGCCAAGGATGACTCCGAGTGACTTCCAGCCCTGCCAGCTAGTTGAGAGCCTGACAGCGGGATCTGCTCGGGGTCCGTTACTACCACCATCGAGTGACTTCCAGCCCTGCCAGCTAGTTGAGAGCCTGACAGCGGGATCTGCTCGAGGCCATGGATGACACCGAGTGACTTCCAGCCCTGCCAGCTAGTTGAGAGCCTGACAGCGGGATCTGCTCGGGGTCCGTTACTACCACCATCGAGTGACTTCCAGCCCTGCCAGCTAGTTGAGAGCCTGACAGCGGGATCTGCTCGAGGCCAAGGATGACACCGAGTGACTTCCAGCCCTGCCAGCTAGTTGAGAGCCTGACAGCGGGATCTGCTCGGGGTCCGTTACTACCTCCATCGAGTGACTTCCAGCCCTGCCAGCTAGTCGAGAGCCTGACAGCGGGATCTGCTCGAGGCCCAGGATGACACCGAGTGACTTCCAGCCCTGCCAGCTAGTTGAGAGCCTGACAGCGGGATCTGCCGGGGTCCGTTACTACCTCCATCGAGTGACTTCCAGCCCTGCCAGCTAGTTGAAAGCCTGACAGCGGGATCTGCTCGAGGCCCACAACACATCACATTCTGTCATGCAGGCTAGTTATAACATTGTCAGAGGACTTGAAGAAATTTATTATAATCAAAGTGCTGCTTACATGTTTCAGGGGAAAAATCGTTTGAGGTCGTCACCGCTCCAGGTGAGGCCCAGGGTCTCGCCCTCTACATTTTGGAGTCGATAGCCCCCTGACCCCAAGGCTACCTTTACAATGAAGGGTCCCTCCCAGCTGGGATTGAGCTTCCCTACGGATGCCGACCTCCCTGCCGCATCCACTTTCTTCAGCACCAAGTCTCCTTCCACAAACTGCTTGACCCTGACATGCTTGTCAAAGTACTTGGCCATTCTTCTTTTTACTTCTTCCTGTCGGATAGCGGAAAGGTCCCTAACCTCTTCCACCATGTCAAGGGAGAGCCTCAGTTCTTCCTCATTCTCTGCTTGCCATTCCTCACGGAACTCTTTGGCCGCCACGACTCGTGACGTTTGGACTTCGAACTCTATGGGGAGCACGGCCTCGCACCCGTGGGAGAGTTTGAAGGGGGTCTCTCCTGTAGCTGTGTTGGGGGTGGTTCTCAGGGCCCAAAGAACCGCGGGAAGCTGCTCCACCCAACTCCCTTTCAGGTTTTCCACCTTCTTTTTGAGGAGGTTGACGATGATCTTGTTTGCGGCCTCCACCTGCCCGTTACTCCTGGGGTGATGGACCGAGGCGAACCTGAGATCGATCCCCAGCTGTTCGCAGAAGCTGGTGAACTCGGCACTGGCGAACTGGGGCCCATTGTCTGTGACGATGGCCTGCGGCAGCCCATGGCGACAGATGATTTCCCCCCAAACAAAGTTCCTGATCACCTGGGAGGTCACCTTGGCTAATGCCTTCACCTTCATCCACTTTGAGAAGTAGTCTATCATCACCAGGAGGAACCTTCTCTGGCCGCTGGCTTGGGGGAACGGCCCAACCAAATCCATTCCCCAAATTGCGAAGGGCCATGGGGTCGTGATACTTCGGAGACGCTGGGCCGGCTGCAGCTGGAGAGGGGCAAACAGCTGGCATTTGTGACATCTCCTTGCGAATTCTGCGGCGTCTCGGCCCAGGGTGGGCCAGAAATAACCCTGCCTGATTATTCTCCCTTCCAGGGTCCGACTCCCGGAGTGACTCCCACATTCCCCGGAGTGGACCTCCTCTAAGATCCTTCGCGCTTCTCCCTCGGTTACGCAGCGGGCCAGCATCCCTGAGAGGGTCTTTCTGTATAGCTGCCCGCCCTGGAGGAGGTAGTATGCTGACTTGTGCCTCAGCTTCTTCTTGTCTACCCCCTCCGGATACTCTCCTGTGGAGAGAAAAACAATCACTGGATCCATCCATGAAGCTTGCTGATCGACTTCCATGAGCTCTCCTTCTTCGATGGAGGGGCGAAACAGGTCGGTAATGGTGCCCCCCACCCGGGGACCATGCTTGGCCAATTGATCGGCTTGTTCATTCTCTTCCCTGGGCACGTGTCGGATGGTGAAAGTTTGAAAAGTGCCAATGACCCCCTTCACCTTGGCCAGGTACGATCGCAGGGTGGGCTCCCTTGCCTCAAACTCCCCGTTAATCTGGGAAGCCACTACCATGGAGTCGGTGAGGACCTCCACATCTGATACCCCCAGCTCCCTGGCCAGGCGCAGCCCTGCTATCACGGCCTCGTACTCGGCCTGGTTGTTGGTAATGGGAAAGTGCACCACCACCGTCTGCTCGATCCGGGTCCCTTGAGGGCTCTCTAGGATCACCCCTACTCCTAAGGAATGCCTTCCCGAGGCTCCATCCACTTTCACCTTCCAAGGAGCCGGGTGAGTGAGTTCTTCCTCCGCCACTTCAACCACGTAGTCGGCTAGGAAGTCTGCCATCGCCTGAGCCTTGATCGAGAGCCGCGGAATGAAAGAGACGTCGAACTCGCTCAGCTCCACCGACCACTTAGCCAACCTGCCTGAGTGCTCCACCCCCTCGAAGATGTTGCGGAGGGGATGGTCGGTCACCACTCGGATTGAGTGCGCCTGGAAGTAAAACCGCAGTCTCTGAGCCGAGATGATCAGGGCGAACGCAAGCTTCTCCAAGATCGCATACCGGAGCTCGGCCTTCCTCAAGACCCGGCTCACGTAATAGATAGGGAGTTGTCTCTTCCCCTCTTCGCGAACCAGGACCGAGCTCAAGGCCTCCGTCCCGACCCCCAGATACAAGAACATGTCCTCCCCTTCCTTTGGCCCTTGGAGCAGCGGAGCCTGTGTCAACTGCACCTTGAGGGCCTGGAAAGCCTCTTCACATTCCTCGCTCCATTCAAACCTCTGACCCCCCCTTAGCGCCTTGAAGAAGGGGGAGCACTTCTCCCCTGCCCGAGAAAGGAAGCGACTCAGCCCTGCTAGCTTCCCTGTCAATCGTTGGATCTCCTTTGAATTCCGCGGGGACCCCAGCTCAAGGATAACCTTGACCTTGTCCGGGTTCGGCTCGACCCTGCGGGGGTGAGGAGATGCCCCAAGAACTTTCCCCTGCTGGCCCCAAAGACACATTTCAGCGGATTCAATCGCATCTTGTACTTGCGCAGGGTGGCGAAGGTCTCCTCCAGGTCCCGGAGGTGGGAGTCCACATCCCGGCTCTTGATCATGAGGTCATCTACATACACCTCCAAGTTCCTTCCCCTTTGCTCCTTGAAGACCCTGTCCATCATTTTCTGGTAGGTAGCCCCAACATTTTTCAGCCCAAAGGGCATCATATTGTAGCAGTAGCATCCATCCCCGGTGATGAACGAGACATCCTTGACGTCTGGGGGGTGCATCCTGATCTGATGGTAACCTGAAAAAGCATCCAAAAAACTCATTACAGAAAAACCGACGGCTGAGTCAACCAACGCGTCGATCCGATGCAAGGGGTAACAATCCTTGGGACAAGCTTTATTAAGTAAGGAAAAGTCGATACACATCCTCCATCGGCCATCCCCTTTTTTAACCATAACCACGTTGGAGACCCAGCCGGGGTATTGAATCTCAGACACGAAGCCTGCCTTGAGGAGTTTCGCCACCTCCTCCCGGATGGGTTCCGCCAGCTTGTCTGCTGTGGATCTTTTCTTCTGCTGAACGGGGCGTGTTCCCGGGTCCAGGTTGAGGCGGTGGCAAGCCACATCCGCGTCAACCCCCGGCATCTCCGCGACGTTCCAGGCGAAGATGTCCACGTTCTTCTGGATGCACTCCAACATCCTGCCTTGGTCCTCCGGGGTCAGCCCTCCGCTGACGCGAACCTTCTCCATCCTTCCTCCCCGGGTGAGCACCTCCAGCTCCACCACTTCTTCTGCTGCCTCCAGCCTGGATTGCTCTGTCCATCCTTCGGCGTCCCTTTTCTCCGGAACGGGGACCTCTACCTCCATCGCCTCCTTCTCGACCCTCACCTCGGTCACCTCCTCCAGACTTCCTCCTGCCGCCTCCTCGGCGCAGCCCTTCTCTCCCAGCTCCTCCCTCTCTGCTTCCTCTTCGACCTCCTCCATCCTTCGCCCCATCTCCTCGGCTCCCTCCTGCCAAGAGATGGTGTTCACCGCAGTGACATAACACTCCCGCGCCACCTTTGGATCTCCCCTAACCCTGACTTGGATCCCCTCGGCGTTGAACTTCAAGCATTGATGAAAAGATGAGGGGACGCAACGGAAGGCGCTGATCAGGGGCCTCCCAAAGATGGCGCTGTAGCTGCTAGGGGCGTCCACAATGACGAACTTGCAGTTTCGGGACTGCCCCCCCAAGGTGACATGGAGTCCAACTCCTCCCTCTACTTCCTTCCTTTCTCCCGAAAAGCCGAATAAGGGGCCATCTGAGGCCAGCACCCTCTTTGCCTCCACCTTCATCGCGTCGAACGCCTTTTTGAAGACGACGTTGACGGAGCTCCCGTTGTCCACGAGGATCCGAGAGACGGTGAAGTTCTCAATGGCCGCCTTGATGACCAGCGCATCACAGAACGGATCCTCGTGGTCTGGTAGATCACTCCTGGAGAAGGTGATCCTCTCCTACGGAGGTGGGGTTTGGGATGTAGAGGCGACACTCCGCCGGTACATGGTGTGGAGACTGGCCTTGCGGGAGGCCTCGATCCCTGCTCCCCCGTGGATCATCCCGATCCCTCCTCGGGTCCCCACATCCACCCGGTCTTCACACCGATCCTCCTCCGCCCGAGGCAGGACCTCCTCAATCCTTACTTCCTGTCGCGCCTCCTGCTCCTGCTGCTGCCGCTCCCTGTTCCCCCTCATCTCCAAGAATTCCGGGCACGTGGCTGTTGCGTGCCCCTCTTCCTGATGGAAGTCGCAATAGGGCAGCTCCACCCTAACCTCCCTCCTTCTTCTCCTCCACACTCCTCTCCTGGCCCCCAAGGCTATGGCCATGGCCTCCTCTTGATCGGGGAGCCGGGGCCTCTGGCCCTGCCTCCAGCCTGGGGGGTGGAATTGGTCTTGCCTCCCCTGAAAGTGACCCCTTCCGAAGTTCCCCCTCTGTGGCCCCTGCCCCTGCCACTCAGGCCTCCAGCCTAGCCGACGGTCGGGCTCCTGACGCCCCCACCCCGGCTGCTGCGGCCCTTGGAGCTGCCTCTGCTCCCTCTGCCTCGGTTCCCCTCTTCTCTCCTCCTGTCCTCTTCCTCCCTTCGACTCCCTTTCCTCCTCTGTGGCCCGCCTGGCCAGCTTCCTTGCAAACTCCGGGTTCGACGCCTCCCCGTCAACCTCTCTCGCCGCCCTCTCCATCAACTTCTCATAGGAGAGGGGGGGAACTCTCTTCAGCTCCATTCGGAAGAAACCTTGTTGCAGTCCCAGGGTAAAAGCCATCATCAGACTATGGCCCGGCATCTCCTGGACCTGAGTAACTTCCTCCTAGAATCGGTCTACGTAGCTCCCCAACGTCTCGTTTACTCCCTGCTTGATGTGAAACAGAGACTCAGACTCCTTCTTCCTCTTCTTCGAAGTGGTGAATCTCAGCATGAATCCTCGTCGCAAGTCCTCGAAGCAATAGATGGAGCTGGCCGGTAGCTGGTGGAACCATTCTCTCGCTTTCTCCCGGAGGGTGATGGCGAAGAGCCGGCACTTGAATCCGTCCGACATCTGACGGATGGAGACCACGTCCTCGAACCATTGGACATGCTGTACCGGGTCTCCCTTCCCAGTGTAGTAGGACATCTCGGGCTCCCTGAACCCGTCTGGAACCGGAGCTGAAGAGACCAACTCGCTGAAAGGGCTCCCTCCCCCTACTGGGCGAGCTGGCGAGTCTCGCGAGCCCAGCTCGCCGAAGCGACCTCGGCCTGCCGAGCTGGGGAAGAGCTCGCGCCCGGGGAGCTCGCACCCTCGGCCTTCTTCGGCCACTTCCTTCCCAGCTCGCCTGCCGGGAGCGTCCTCGCCCAATGAGGGGGCGGCCGCGATCTGGTTTGCCGGAGTCGAGCACTCGGCCCGCGTGCCGAATGCGAACTTGACCAGATTCAGCACCTCGTTTCTGAAGTCTTCGAACATTCCCACCGTTGCGAGAGGCGGGGGGGGGGGGGGGGGGCGGCGAGCTCGGCCTGTCGGATCCTTGTCCCGTCATCGAGCTCGCGGAAACTTTTCTGCGCTGACCACTGTCCACGCTCACCGCACCAAAATGTTGAAACCGGAACCCGGCTTCCTGTGGAGCTCGCACTTGGGGAAAGGGGTGGTCTCGCGCCTACTTCGCCCCTGCAAGAAAAAACAACAAGACAAGGAGAAACAGACCCAAGGGCTCGGCGGGGAGGTCCCACCACAAACCCGGAAGCTCTCAGAGCGCTTCCCCTCCTTAGCCTGAAGCCGAGCTAAGGTACCCTCAGAAAGCACTTAGAGATTTTGGGGAGAGGAGCACAGGGAGCAAAAACCTGCTTTCTGGGGTACCCCTTGGGTCCTATTTATAGTTTTTGAAATCCGGACTGCCAATAACCAAAATAACTGACCTGAAATTACCAGGAAACCCTTGGCTGGGCCTGCCAACAGCCAAACTCCGCTGCTTTGAAGGGCTATGGGCAGACCAGCAGGGGTAAAACAGTAAAAAGTACCTCTGACCCCCAGGCGAGCTGGGAGCTCTGGCCACCTCGGCGTGCTCTGCTCGCACGCTGCTGCCGAACTCCACTGCGAGGGTGCGAGTTGCAGCCCGCTCGGCGAATGCCGAGCTCGGGGTCGCCGATCGACGATCTCTGGCTGGCGGATGCCGAGCTCGGGCTCGCCCCTGTTGATGCCGAGCTCGCCTGCTGCTGCCGAGCTCCCCTGTGACCTTGCTCGCCGGACACGGGGTTGTACAGATGCAACCCGCGTCGCCTCGTTTTTATTATTTTTTATCGCGAATGTATTTTTGTTGTAGAGCATGTTTTTTTACGCATGTTTTTTGATTGTTCTGTAGCGTCAAGTTGTATCGCGCACGTTGTTAGCGCTTTGTGTATTTTTGTATCGCGCATGTTGTTCGCGCAATGTTGGTTGGCGCGTTGGTGTGACCGGACAATGTGACCGGCCAATGTGACCCTAAATGCATAGGTCCGGTATATTAGGAGGTAGGTTAGTTTAGGGCAAGCTTTAATTTAGTTAACTATTTTATTTTTAAATTTATAAGTTTTAAAATCTCCCAATTGGTGTGCCAATAGTTTTTTTAAGAAACCCTAATCTTCCCTTTAAAAGCAATCCCCCTCTCCCATTGAAGGGCAGCAGGAAAAATGAGTTGAATGAACCAATTTTGGTTTCATTCAGCTCTCTCTCCAGCGCAGCCAGCTGGATTCACGTGCTCCACACCTCTATCTTCCAAGGCCGCAGCCAACAGTGCTCTCCTGCTTCGGCCGCGGCTTCCTGAAGCTCTGCACCTTCCAGCTCTCCTTCATCGACGAAATCCCCCTGTGCATCCCTCGCCGACCACCGAAGTGCACGCAGAACCCCTCCCGGGCTCCGACAACCACCTCTGCACTGGCCTCCGAAGATTTCAGCGAGTCTCCTGTGTTTTTCCCTCTTCCCGGCAACCTCTCTCTGCTTCCGCACCTCTAGCTACCGTCCAGAGCTCCATTCCTGCGGCGTCTCCAGCCAGCCACCTGTTTTCAGGCCAGCCCCCAGTCCAGTCACCGTTGTCCTGGAAGTTCTCCAGCCGCTGCTACCTCCCCCCGGGTATACCTCGCCCTTCCCCTGCTCTCAATCCATTGTTCATTTTGTTGTGCGAATATTTAAACAAATAGTTAATTAAAGAACCTGCCCTAGTTAATTTCATCCCCTAATTATTGTTATTTTCCATTGCCGTGTAACTCCGCTTTCGTATTTTGTGCCTGTGGAATCATGATTTCATAACGTTAATACGCACGTGCGGTAGCCCTACGTTCGCGAGCGACGCATTGACCGTTTAGTTCGTTAAAATTATCCCGCAAAGTCCCCATTGCGCCACATTAATTTTAAATATGTCGCAATTATTATTTTCAAAACTCTAGTCCTAATTTTAAATCACATTAGCTCCCCTCAGTCCTATGGGCTCTGAGGACCACACCCAACACGGCCACAAGGGTGACCCCCTTCAAGCTCTCCCACGGATGTGAGACAATGCTTCCCATAGAATTTGAAGTTCAGACGCCTCGGGTGGTCGCGACGGAGGAAGCCAGAGAGGAATGGAGAGCTGAAAACGAGGAGCTGCGGCTCTCCCTGGACATGGTGGAGGAGCTGCGTGACCTCTCCGCCATTCGACAGAAAGAAATGAAGAGGAGAATGACTAAGTACTTTGACAAACACGTCAGGGTCAAACAATTCGCGGAAGGGGACTTGGTCTTGAAGAAGGTGGATGCAGCGGGAAGATCAACAGCTGTGGGAAAGCTCAACCCCAACTGGGAAGGACCATACATTGTGAAAGAAACATTGAAATCAGAAGGGTATCGCCTCCGGAATGTGGAGGGCGAGACCCTAAGTCACACCTGGAGCGGTGATGACTTGAAACGTTTTTACCCTTGAGACGTGTAAGTGGTGCCTTGTTTTTAATAAAGCTTCTTGATGTGCTAATTTTCCTGCAGTGATTCGTGTGAATGGTAAAGTGTTCATTTGATAGACCCCGAGCAGATCCCGCTGTCAGGCTCTCACCTAGCTGGCAGGGCTGGATGTCACTCGATGACGTCTACCCGGACCCCGAGCAGATCCCGCTGCCAGACTCTCACCTAGCTGGCAGGGCTGGATGTCACTCGATGACGTCAACCCGGACCCCGAGCAGAATCCGCTGCCAGACTCTCACCTAGCTGACAGGGCTGGATGTCACTCGATGACGTCAACCCGGACCCCGAGCAGATCACGCTGTCAGGCTCTCACCTAGCTGACATGGCTGAATGTCACTCGATGACGTCAACCCAGACCCCGAGCAGATCCCGCTGCCAGGCTCTCACCTAGCTGACAGGGCTGGATGTCACTCGATGGCGTCTACCCGGATCCCGAGCAGATCCCGCTGCCAGACTCTCACCTAGCTGGCAGGGCTGAATGTCACTCGATGACGTCAACCCGGACCCCGAGCAGATCCCGCTGTCAGACTTTCACCTAGCTGGCAGGGCTGGATGTCACTCGATGGTGTCTACCCGGACCGTGAGCAGATCCCGCTGCCAGGCTCTCACCTAGCTGGCAGGGCTGGATGTCACTCGATGGCGTCTACCCGGACCCTGAGAAGATCCCGCTGCTAGGCTCTCACCTAACTGACAGGGCTGGATGTCGCTCGATGACGTCTACCCGGGACCCCGAGCAGATCCCGCTGTCAGGCTCTCACCTAGCTGGCAGGGCTGGATGTCAATCGATGACGTCTACCCGGACCCCGAGCATATCCCACTGCCAGGCTCTCACCTAGCTGGCAGGGCTGGATGTCGCTCGATGACGTCTACCCGGGACCCCGAGCAGATCCCGCTGTCGCTCGAGGAAGTCCTACCCTCTCCAGGTGTTACTTGAAAGGTCTGGCCTCTTTCCTAAGAATAGTGGGAGAGAAGTCCCCACAAGCGAGTCGGAGCTCGCGGGCTCAACTCGGCAGATGGGTGGCGAGCCGAGTCCTCAACATCCGGCAAAGAGGGCGAGCTCCGACGGCGCATTCCACCCCCTTCAGGGCTGTGAAATTTTCTTGTTTTTGTTTGACGATGACGAGGCCTGCACGAACTGGGAAGTGGCGAGCCCAGTGCGTCGAATGGTCCTAACGTCCGTTCTAACGACGAGCCCTATCATAACGAGATCACTCAAGAAGGAAAGATCGCAAGCGAATGCATCACAGTAAGAAAGTGCAAGAAAAAGAAGATAAAAAAAAAATCTATTTTTCATTAAGTAAAATTTGGATTACATCAGGAGGAACTCGCCTAGGAGAGGTTACAAAAAGAGGGGGGGGGGAAAGAATTACGTAAGAAAAAAGAAAAAGAGGTGCGGGTCAGCTCTCGCCTCCCCCCATGGACTGGAGGTCTTCGCCCACTCCTACGGATAGGTCGTCTTTGAAGCCCTTCCCGAAGAGCAGGTCAAATCTATCCTCCTTCTCGCTAGGCGGCGTTGGCGGGAACAGACTCAGCATGAGGTCCCGGGTCGTGATCTCCTCGCACCCCTCCACCAGCACCCCCGTGTCTGTCATCATCTGAAGAGTGCATTCGGCGGACGCGATCGAGTTGACCCGCAACCTTTCAGCGGCCTCGGCCTCGCCAAAGACCCTCGGCCTCTTGTACGGGAAGGGGGGCTCGCTGTTGCTCGGGCGGAAGAAGATTTCCGCTTGGCGGAGGATCTCGCCATGAAGACCCTTATTCTTCTATTTCAGCACCCCATTCTCCTCTTCCAGCTCGACAAGGCGAGCCTCTAGCTCGGAGGAGCGGGCGCGCAACTGGTTGTTCTCTTCTTCCAGCCCGGTGGCGCGAGCCCGCAACTCATCAGTGGCCTTGGCGTCCTGAAAAAGAAAAAAAAGGTAAACAAACTTATAACGAAGAAGACAGGAAAATCCTAAGTAAAAAGAGAGAAAGGCAACCCTGTACTTACCAGCCCGCCGACGGCTTGGGCGAATAAGTTCTCGGCGATGCCAAGCTGCCTCCCCAGGTCGACGACCTTGTCCTTGGCGACGTCGCGCACCTGCTCGGTCTTCTGCAGGAGGTTGCTGAGGTTGAAGCCGCGACAGATCATCAATGCAGCTCCATAGCCCGCATATGGGCTTGCATGCCCTCGTGGCCGAGCTGCCGCAGGGTCATACCCTTATAGGCCTCGACGTCCTCGCGCCCATAGAGGACGAAGCCGAGCGCGTAGGCATGGCCGGTGGAGAGATGACGGTCGGTCCAGGAAAGGTGGAGGGTGGAGATGGAGACTCGGTGGGCCAGCTCGTCCCACTGGACTATTGGTTCGCCGGCCGAGTCTTTCCACCTTCCCCCGAATCCAAAGAGGGGGTGGCCCTTCGGTGCGCCTCGCTCGCTGGCCGCCTTATTCGCAGCAGGGGGAGAAGAGGACTCGCCACCCCCCTGCCCCTTGCCCGAGGTCTCCTTCGGCGGACTCTCTGGCGACGCATCCGGGGTGGTCTCGGGCGAGCTCATGTATTTTGGCTTTTGTTGTTGTTGTTGATGTCTCGCCCGGGGAACCACCACGGCTTTCATCTTCTTTTGCGGCTGTTGGCGGTGGGGCGAACTGGATCCCGCAGGATTAGGTCGCTTCTTGCTGGATGAAGGCTTGGATGAAGCTAGCTCATCTCGGCAGGCCGCCTCCGCTGCCTTCTCGCGTGCGAGGGGGTCAGGGAATAATCCCGAGTCTGCGAATGGCGGGTTCGCCGGGATCAGTCGCTCCCCTGCATAAAAAAAACTTAGTCAGAAAAATTCTATGGTATCCGACGAGCTGAGCAAAAAGGAGAAAAAGTACCTTCGCCGGGAAGAACGGGGAGGAGCGATTCAAGGCCCCTTCGCAGGAAGGCGACCTCAAAGTCTTTGTGGAGGAAGATTTATGGAGCTCGGCATCGTTGCCGGCACGGCGGGGGGTCGGTACACTTCCTCGCCTTTCTGCTGGGGCGAGTAGGGGATGTTGCCGAGATCGCCCTTGATGAAGACAATCTTGGTCATTCAATTGTGATGCTTGTTCGGGATCTCGCGAACTTTGATAAGGGAGCCCCCGAAGTAGGCCACGCCATCTGGGGTCGCCTTGTAGGAGAATAGTTTTCTGAAGACGGTCAGGTTGAACTCTATTCGCTCCCGGCGGAGAAGGCACACGAACGCCACCATCATAGCAATGATGTTCGAGTTGAGTTGCGCGCGCACCGCGCCATAATATTTTAGTATCTGACAGACTTCCAGCCAGAGTGGTAGGCGCAACCCCAGCTCGAAATGCGAGATGGGGAAGGCGAGCTCGTCGGAGTAGAAAGTGTTGATGGCCTCCTGCTCCCTGGGCTGGCGCGCCTCGAAGCCGGGGGGACGTAGTCGGTGACGAACTCTGCGAGCTCCGCTTCGGTCGTGTTCCCTTCAAAGAAGCAGTAGTCAGTGAAGTGTTGGGCGCATTTGGAGCGGCCGTCGGCGTCGGGGTTTGTCTTACCCATGCTCGCAGAAGGGTTAGAACGCGAATACAGAAGAAGTGAGGGCGAGAAGAGGGAGTATGGAGGCAATAAATGCGGTGTTACGGGGTTGGTGAGAGGACCTATTTATAGAAAAAGAAATCTGAGGCCGAGCCGACCGATCAGTCCAGCTCGCCTGTCCCAGCTCGCCAACCCCAGCTCGCCGACTTCTATGACTTGTCCCATCACATGCCGAGCTGAATATAAAGGGCGATATACTATTCGGATTCCAAGCATTAAAATCTAAAAAAATGTATATTCAAAGTTATTACAGGCCAGGGGGGAATATTGTTCGGAGAAATCAGATACAACAAGAAAAAGGAACAAGCTCAAATACGCGGGCTGAGGGGTCAGGAGGCGAGTGCCGATAGGCTCGACAATGGAGCCGTTTCTACCTACCCCGACGTCGCGTCTCCCTCCCCGCAGGTTGCCGCGAGTTGAGGAGCTCGCGAATCCGCCCCGAGCTCCTCTGGGCGACCCGGAGGCCTTCATCGATCTCATCCAAAAGCCGGGAAGGGGACATCGCCTCGTCTGCCGGGTTGCCCCTTACCTCGTCCGCGAGCCGCACATAGTCGCGCTGCAGCGCCTCGTTGTCCTCCTGCACCTTGCGCAGCCCTCGCACCAGCTTCTTGAATAGCTTGATTCCCCTCCTCGTCAGCTCGCCGTTCTCCACTTCGG
Source organism: Platanthera guangdongensis (assembly GCA_039583875.1). NCBI lineage: Eukaryota > Viridiplantae > Streptophyta > Magnoliopsida > Asparagales > Orchidaceae > Platanthera > Platanthera guangdongensis. The sequence continues at coordinate 182,678,690 of CM077158.1, forward strand.
AACCCAGGTAGGAGTCTAGCGAGCTTGGACAAGGCGAGTACCCCAAAAAATACTTGGATAGGGACTGATGAAGGTCGGCTTACCTGACAAGCTTGGCACCCCCAAGAAAGTGTGGGGATGGGACAACCTCAGATTCTTGCCGCGGCCCGGACGATGTGTTCTTGGCGAGAGGAGGTTGAAGCCCGGCACGGGGATGGCTTCAACACCTCCCCCCGCGGCCCCGACAGATGGCCGCTGAGAGGATGGGGCGCGAACTAGCGAGTTCGGCCTCTGCGAGTCCAACCCCAGGGTCCCAAAGGGGGGTGACGCTCTCGCGGGCGATCCTCCGGAGTTTTAGGCCGCGAGTCGCCGAGCGGGGTCTTCACTCGCGGCGTGGAGGCCTCGTCGTCTTCCTGTTGGCTGTCCGGGTCGGCGCAAAGGTCGACGCTGTTCTTCTTTTTCTCAGGGGCGGGCAGAGTAGAGGAGCCGGCCCCGTGCTCCAGAGTGGATTTCAAGTCATGAAAGATGGACTCGACAGCTTGGAGAAATGGTTTCACTCTCTTGGCAGGGTTGGGATCAGCCAAACCGCTTTGCGGGATGCTATAAGGAACCACAGTTAAGTTGGCCACGCGAGCAGAGGAAGCCTCGCGAACTCGGGCAAGCCTTTCTTGGATCTCTTTTGGGATAGACATCTCGACAAGTTTAAAGCAGGGGGAATGACAAGGGCCGCCCAGGTACGCTGGTATATATATAGCTGCCAGTAAACCCCACCAAAGATTCCTTCTGCCCTTGGTCCCACTCGCCGAACACTCGGGGTTGGACGGTTCTTTCCGAGCTTTTGCCAAACTCAAAAAGAGTGGGGATTGTGTACAATCCCGTATCCGGCGAGTGGGCTCGGTGGGGGACAAACCGGCCGTACCCGGCGAGTATGCCCGATACTCGCCTCGGGGGGCTCGACAATCAATGGGCGAGTGGGGCCAGCCGGGCCCGCACTCGCTAAGGGCCAAGAAGAGGCGACGAGTGCCATCCCTATCAAGCACTCGCCTCCCAGGGCGAGTGGAGTTTCTCATGGAGCACTCGCCAACTTAAACACTCAACGCTGTTTTGACTTAGCGTTGAGTGGAGCCCAACAAGCCCGCGCCCGCTCAGAGTTCGTCGAACTAATACTGAGAGTTCGTCGAACGGAGCTCGACGTTCGTCGAGCTGGAAACATGGATTCATCGAACTGAGCTCGCCGTTCGTCGAACGAAGCTCGGTGTTCGTCGAACTGAATTTCTCTGGAGCAGGACCCGACAGATCGTGCAGTCTAAGTCCCGGGTGAGCACTCAAGGGGGCAGAGCTCGGCAGCCCCCGACTAGCCCAGACGAGTTGGAATTGTCATGGGTGAATAGAGCCGAAAGGCTCGCACTCGCCCAGTGGAGCTGGCGAGTAGAGCCAACCTGGCCCGTACTCGCCGAGGCCCAGAAGGAAACGACGAGTGCCAGCTCCATCGAGCACTCGCCGCCCCGGGCGAGCAGAGACTTCAGGTGGGCACTCGCCCAGCGACCTATGATGTTTTTTACCATTTTGCCCCCGCTGGTCTGCCTATAACCTGTTAGAACAACAGAGTTATGCTGTTGGCAGACCAAGTTGGGCTGCACATAGCTGCTCGGAACAGCGGAGGTTGGCTATTTGCAGGCCGTTTTCAGAAAAAACTATAAATAAGACCAAATGGGCACCTCTGAAGACATGCTTACTAGTGTTCAGATCTTCTTGCGTTTTCTGAGATAGGCTTAGCTCGGCCTTTGACTAAGGAGGGGAAACGCTCTAAGATCTTCCGGGTGTGTGATGAGACCTACACGCCGAGCCCTTGGGTCAGTTCCCTTTTCTTTTTGTTGTTTGCCTTGCAGGAGAGAAGTAGGTGCACGATCACCCCTTCCTCAAGGGTGAACTCCACTAGAGACCGAACTTTCCGTTTCAACACCGAAAGATGCCTCTTTCCGTGGGTAACTTGTTTCTTCCACTTCTTTGTGTGCGTCTACAATTTCTCATAGGATAATTTGATTCATTGTTGAGGTTTTGCCTGAATTTTGCCAGCGAACACTACGTCGAAAACTCCAAACAAAAACGTATTTGGAGTTCACGATTTCCGTTCTGCTACGACAAGGGGAAAAGAACGAAAGTTGCAAACCTTTTTTCCCGGATTTAGAATTGAACCATTTTTTTAAGGAAATTCAATTTTGAAATAAAATAATTAATTTTGTGGTTTTTCCAAAAATCTAGTTGTTTAATTTATGTAAAGAGGTGATGATTGATGAATGTATTTGTGATGCTTCCCGTTTGAGTTCTGTTTCCCTGGTTAATTCCCGATTTGAGAAGACGATGAACAGTAAGAATGTTTTTGATTTCCTGCTTTGGTTTTTTTATTTCTGCTAGAGAGTTGGATAGGAGAGGCAAACTGATGCGGAGCATAGATGAGCCCCGTCAAGGAGGCCCTTACAATACTACGACAGTTATCCTCGATCGCAGCACACCACTTTTAGAGATCGTGTTGACCCACCGACACCCCACTATGCTAGAGACGATCAGTATGATGATTGTTGTCGTTCTTATTCGTACACACGAGCGGATCGTGTTGATTCTTCGACACGACTCGGTTGCCTTAGGGATGATTATTATGGGGATAGTCGTTCCGAGAGAGATCTTGAGAGTCAGTTTCGTACTGCTGCCCCTTCGTTTGACGACTCATCGAGTCCCGATTCTTTCAGTTATTGCCTCGTGGATATGAAATATTATCTCGATCATTTTGAGTTATTCGGTGAGCGTCACGTCAAGTTTGCGAAACTTAGACTTTTAGATCAGACGAGTCACATATTGGGTTAGCGTTGAGAGGAACCGCGAACGAGACCGTTTTCGTCGCATCACTAGTTGAGTGGTCATGAAGCGTACATTGTGTCAGAGGTATCTGCCTTCGTCGTATCGTAATCGCTTGCTCGACTAATTATTTTCCCTTCAGCAAGGATCCATCTCTGTCGCTGAGTACAATGATCGCTTTGATGAGTTAGTTGTGAAGAGCAATATCCAAGAGGACCCAACTATGACCATTCCCCAATTTCGGTTTGGACTTCGGTCAGACATATATACTAAGATAGCTTATCATAATTCGAAGTCCCTTGAGCAGACATATCAACTCTCCCTTCATTATGAACAATCTTTGAGATACGCAAGAGCTTGTCGATGGGATTCTCACCCTGACCTCTGTAGTACGAGTCCCTCCCATACTGAGGTCACCATGACACCTACCACTGTCCTGTCAGCCACGGCAGAAGTGATATATGAGGCGGATTGCTCTCACCCCAGTGAGGTGCTTAGCCTAGTGAGTGACCTATCTCTTGTTTTTGAACTTCTCTTGTTACCCCGACTGAGAGCAAGCTTGAACGACCTACTGAGTCTGTAGTGTTGTGTCCCTCACCCACACCTCCTCTGTCATACAACGGGCTAGTTAGCACCCCAACCACAGACCCATTTCCTGACACCACACCCACAGATCTATTATTGAGTGAATGTCTATGTCGCTCTCCCATTATCACTGCTCTGAGTCACATCACGACTGAGGGTCCAGAGTCTGGTGTTGATCTCTTAGTGACTATATTACCCATTCAAGGAGACACTACCCCTCATGATGGTACTCATCCGGAGGATCATGACCCTGATGACGAGTACTATGACGACCCCCATGTTGAGCCCCATGATGAGCCACCACATCCTGGTGAGGATGCGATTCAGGTGAGCCGCTTGTTTATGAGTTTCAGATTAGTGGCGTTTCTTACACTATCGTCTCTGGACTTTCCCCCGAGGATGGATATTGTGTGGAGCATCAATTATTTATGGCACCACCTGCTGATACATCGTACCCTCGATGAGTTTTGGGACGCACCACCTGCTGACCCACCAGTCGAGCTCTTTCTTTTCGGGGACACGCACCACACTCGAGATTCATGTCTTTCAGTCGGTATACACGATTTTCATTCAGGTGGTCGTCGCATTCGTGATGACTTTTCTTACACACCTCCTGGTGAGCCCCCTGATGTGTTACACTCCATGAGAGACATTTTGCTCTTCATGAGCTCGCCCTTGAGTGTAGATGTTTCTCACGATCATTTGAGCACTCGTTCCACACGAGATGAGTTTTTCTACACTCCACCGAGAGAGCCTCCTGATAGACCACCTCCCTTGATAGATTTTCAGGTCATTATTAGATTTTTCCCATAAAGAGCATGTTGTGCCTGACATGTTTTATTTGACATCATTTGCATGAGTCTGTTGAGTCGTTTCTTCATCATTTTCATGAGTCTGTTATGTTGTCTGTTCATCGTTTGCACGTGTGTTATGAGTCATTCCAACAGAGAATCCATAATGATAATACATTTTATAAATCACATACGGATGTTCACTGACAAGAACAGGTACTTCATGAAGGCGGACAAATAATGGTGAGAATTTACGTTGTGAGGCTTCGTGCGAGGCTTGCTAAAGGCTTGATCGTTAGGCGAATGGATCCCATAATCATGAGACAGATCGAAGCAAACACCTATGATCTTGATTTCCTTGCAAGTATGAGTATCCACCTGGTATTTAGTGTTGAGGATATGTCGCCGTACTACGAGCCTTACGAGTATGTGGACCCAAGCAGTCGGGATTTACCGCCGCCCACACATCCACTCCCGTTGCCTTGCCACCCCCATTGTCACAACCCGCATTTTCTCTGCATTTAATGATATATTAGAGTAAGAAAAAACACGCGTCATGATGTCACATCATCAGTGGAAAACTGCAGACGCTCAGACACAACTCTAACTTAACACATTTACGAAGGATCTATAAGTTATTTAAAAGAAATCCAGTTTAAGTTAAGCGGTTGGCCGTATCGCTCGGCTTAGTGACTCATACAGTACACGAGAAAATATAATTATACGCCGCGAAAAGTACTTTATTTACAACATTAGACGTCCTACATGAGTATAAACATCCGCAGAGGACAACTCATGGTATGCAAAACTCTTGATTTATAATAATAGTAAAAGTAGATTTTATGACCGTTAAATATAGCGATTTAGATTTTAAATATGTCATGTATGAAGTAATAATAGTAAGTTTTATACTTTAAAATACATCACATGCAACCTAACATAAAACCTTCCCAGAGTGCAAGTAAAACAATCACCAAGAGGTAAAATAGCAGCTAACAAAGTATTCAATATTTCAAAAGAAAACTATCAATGGACGTCAACAACCTGACACGAACCCACTGAATGTATGCAAGTCTGAACTAAAACTGAAAACAAGAACTACCTCACGACGGTGAGGAAAACTACTGCAACAACAGCAGTCCAAAGGCTACCACCCAACATAGCCGCTCTACCGGCTACAATACTGAACCTGAGACATTCAAAAGAAGAACACCTCAGCAAGAAAATACAAGCCGCAATGAAAATAAGCAGGTAAAAGCTAAAAAGGCAAAAAAGGGTTTACCAAACTCGACTATATGAAGTGCTGAAAATCACAGCTGATTAGCCAAATAAAAACATGTACAGTAAAAGTTGCAATAAAGGAGTTAATTGGACATTTGCACAAAGTGCGGAACGAAGACATGCTTCAACAAAATCTGCAATGATTAACATAAAATAGCATAGTCTAATCTAAGAAGCAAACGAAGCACAAAACAACTCGAAATCGTGAATCATTAACACTTGAAAATATCAACCGGGCCGGTGTCGGTGACCAATTGTCCCATACCAGGCTCCCAGACCCAAACGTCTCACAAAAGGTATTGCGGTAGTGAACACTTCTCCCAACCTAATCCAACTGTCCTCAAAACAGAGACGAAACAACCACCAAGTGTAACGATCCACAAACCGACGTCCAGTTAGTGGTCCTTTATCCACTGCCAACCTTAATAGCCGAAGCAATGACATACCCGAACACCCCAAACCAAAACCCAAGCCTAAACTCCGAAATACTCAAACAAACCCTAAAATCACTTTAAGGACCATACACGACGAATCCTGCACGAAACGACAAAATTTTCTAAGTCATGGCAAAATTCGGCCAGTATACCCGACAAAATTCATGGATACTCGATGAATTGCCCGATGTCTTTACAACCTTCTAAGGAAGGGAAATGAACAATATGGAAAGCAAGAAACGATTACAAGAAGGAAATCACCACTTGCCTCAAAACTCCGGAAATCCGCCGCTCCGCGTCAAGGATCGGCCACCAACAACCGACAACAATGTTTCCTGAAATTTTTGGGGGAAGAAGGAAGTCAAAACTACAAACCCTAACACCTAAAAATCGAGGAATCAGAAAAATCTTACCACGACCGGGATGATCTCGGCGAGAGCTTTCCAAATCTCTAATCTATCGAGGAATCCGACCAACAAATCGCTGGAAATCACCGGTCGAAAGCACGCGGGACGCCGCTCCTCTTCCTTTTCGCGAAAACAGCCGCCGCTCGGTTCGGGAAGAAGATAAACCGGGTTTCGTTTGACGCGACCTAATATCCGATTGTATATATACACATACATAAATAATTATAATATTACATTACAATCAATATTAAATAATCCCAAAACGACTCGAAATCCAAACCAACTCGGAATCTTACGAAAATCGCACCGTATCTAAGTACCGACGCTACGAAACCAACAACGAAGTCGAAATCCAAATCGACAAATCAAACCCGGGTAAAACACCACCAAAAGGCAAAACGCTACCACATCTCTATAAAAAGCTCCACCGAGTCACCAAAACAGACCCGACTCGCGAGGGAAGGTGCACAACTAAAATAAAACCAACCACACATGAAAAACCCACTGAGCAAACCGATGCTTCAACAAACGATACCCGTTAACTACGCGTCAACGTAACACCATGACGCCAAAAATAGGTCACTACAGGAATTAAAATAAAACCGAAAAATCAGGGACGTTACAGCCACCCCCCCTTAAAAGAAGTTTCGTCATGAAACTTGACATAAAAATGATCAAATACAAAACAGAAGAAAAACAATCATAGGCTATCAAAGAAAACACTTAACAAATACATCAGGAGAACAGATGAGGATGATCCTCCCTCATAGCTGACTCCAACTCGCAAGTCACGCTCTACACGTCTTGGTTTTTCTACAAAACTTTAACAATGAGTATTGGCTTCCTTTGCAATACCCAATCCTGAGTATTCAAAACACAAACAGACACTTCCACATATGAAAGATTAGGCTCTAACTGGGGCACAACATCAAGTATTTTCCTGTCGCTCAGGACATACTTCCGCAATTAGCTCACGTGAAAAACATCGTGCACACCCGGAAAACTTGCTGGCAATTACAGCCTGTAAGCTGATGCACCAATCCGCTCAGTAACTTTTAAAGGTCCCATAAACCTAGGGTCCAACTTATGGTTCTTGTCAAATCTCTTAACACCAGACATCGGGGAAACCTTCAGAAAAATCATGTCCCCAACAACAAATTCTAACTCAGTCCTTCGACGATTGACGTTCTTTTCATAACGCTCCTGAGCTATCCGAAGCTTCTCTCGAATATTGCTTAACAGAAATATCCATTTCTTCTAGCGCTTCTGGACCCAATAACGGTCTCTCACCAACCTCAACCCAAAATAAGGGAGTTCTGCTACGTCTCCCATAAAAAGCCTCAAACGGGGCCATCTGCAAACTCTCTTGAAAGCTGTTATTGTACGCAAATTCCATCAATCTCAAATGCTCATCCCACGCTCCTCCGTGATCCAAAATATAATATCTGATCATATCCTCCACGATCTGATTTACTCTTTGCGTCTGACCATTCGTATGCGGATGATAGCCAGTGGAATACCTCAAATCGGTACCCAACCCCTCCTGTAAACTTTTCCAAAAGCGAGACGTAAACCTGGAGTCTCGATCTGATGCAATACTGACAGGTGCTCAACGTAACCTGATGACCTCATCCCAGTATAACTCAGCTATTTTTTTCATGGAGTAGTCGATCTTGAATGACACAAAGTGAGCACACTTCGTCAGTCAGTCCACTATAACCCAAAATAAATCATGTCCTCGGGGAGATCTCGGCAATCCAGTAATAAAATCCATCGAAATACTCTCCCACTTCCAACTTGGAATATCTAATGGCGTCAACTTACCTCCAGGCTTTCCATGATTGGCCATAACTCGCTTGTAAGTAAAACATTCCGAGAAGAACTTAGCTATATCGCCCTTCATACCATACCACCAAACGATCTGCTTCAGATCCTTATACATCTTTGTAGAACCGGGGTGGTAGTCCACACTAGAACCATGCGCCCTTTTGCATAATTTAACTCGGATATCCTCAACTGAGGGAATACAAAATCTGCCGCGGTACTTCAAGGTACCCGCGCCATCAATTGAAAAGTTTGGTAATTCCCCTTTCGCAGTTCATTATAAAGGTGCAGCAAATCAGGATCATCCCTTTGATGTAGCCTTGTAAGTGTAATCCATGAAGGCTCTATTACTTCCAAACTGCTGGGCGAGTCGCTACTCCCCACCGATGTATCCATCAAAAGAAATTCCTCCACCAGCGAATCCACATAAAAGTTGAAAATTTTCGCTGACTTTCTACTCAGGGCGTCGGCTACCACATTAGCTTTGTCCGGATGGTATTGAATCTTCACATCATAATATGCAACATATTCTAACCATCTCTGCTGGCGCAAATTCAATTCCTTTTGAGTGAAAACGTACTTCAAACTCTTATGATCTGTATAAATGTTGCACAGAGCGTCATATAACATATGTCTCCATAACTTCAAGGCGTAAATCACAGCTGCGAATTCTAAATCATGCGTAGGGTAATTCCTTTCATGAGTCTTTAACTGTTGTGACCCATACGTAATCACTTTGCCCTCTTGCATCAATACGCACCCAAGTCCAACGTGCGATGCGTCCACATACATAGCATACTCTATCCCTTCGGTAGACAAGGCCAAAATCGGAGCAGTGCACAATCTCTTTTTTAATTCTTGAAAAAACTCTTCGCACTTATCGCTCTAAACAAAAGCTGCGTTCTTCTGCGTAAGCTTAGCCAGCGACGCAAACAACGAAGAGAAACCTTCCACAAATCTCCTATAATATCCTGCCAACCCTTGAAAACTTCTTATCTCTTTGGGTGTGGTAGGTCTGTTCCAATCTATGACAACAGCTATCTTCTCGGGGTCCATCGAAATTTCATCCTTATTAAACACATGACCCAGAAAAGAAAACAGAGCAAGCCAAAACTCACACTTGCTTAGCTTGACATACAACTTATGCTTCCTCAGGGTAGACAAAACTAGACGCAAGTGCTGAACATGCTCTTTAGCACTGCGGGAGTATACCAGAACATCATCTATGAATACAACCACAAAACGGTCTAAGAATTCCTTAAACACTCTGTTCATCATATCCATAAAAGCAGAGAGTGCATTAGTCAATCCAAAAGACATCACCAAGAACTCGAAATGCACATGCCGTGAACGAAAAGCACTCCGTGAAATATCTGTCTCACGGATCCTCAACTGATGGTAGCCTGAATGAAGGTCAATCTTTGAAAACACAGTGCTACAACGCAACTGATCAAGCAAGTCATCTATTCTCGGCCAGAGATATCTATTTTTGATGGTTACCTTATTCAGCTCTCTATAATCAATGCACAGCCTCATCAATCCATTTTTTTTCACAAACAGCACGGGAGCACCCCACAATGAAGAACTTGGTCTAATAAATCCATTCTGCAGCAAATCATCCAATTGGGTACGCAGCTCCTCCAGCTCGCGCGTGGCCATACGATACGACGCCTTAGCAATAGGACGGGTACCCGATTCCAAATCTATGACAAACTCCACGTCTCTCTCAAGAGGAAAACCAGGAAGATTGTCAGGAAATACATCGGGAAACTCGCACACTACAACAATCTCCTCTACACGCGGCAAACTACTAACGATCGCCAACATCGAATCCAAACAGGCAAAACATCCAGAATTTACAAGTTTCCGAGCACGTACCACAAAAATAATCAGAGAAATTTGGCGCGGAAAACCATAAACACTCCTGGGTTGACCGCTGTCTATCTTAAAGTCCAAACGCTTGACCTTGCATTGGATGACCGCAACATACTTGGACAACCAGTCCATGCCCAAAATCACATCGAAATCTTCCAAGTCTATCACCTTCAGATCAGCAATGACTAGAAAATCTCCTAACTGAATCAGACAACTCTGAATGCCTTGGTCCGATACCACTGAATTGCCAGAGGGAAACTTGACACAGATCGCGTCGCCAACGCAATCGAGGGTCAAACAGTGACGCTCTACAAAGGTCCTAGCCACGAACGAGTGGGTAGCACCGGAATCAAAAAGAACGCGCGCCCAGCGGTTCTTGACCTTAAACTTTCCTATAAAATCGTATACGCAATTAAGGGAACGAACGTCGAAACTACAGCTACAAATTAAAAGTTAGAACTAGGTTAGAGTCTAACCTGAAATCACTTGAGAAGACGTCTGAGCTTCCTCCAAAGACACCACGTTCAACTTGCCCTTCCCCTTATCCAATGGCTGCGGTTGTGGCAAGGCCTGAAGTGGAACTGGTTGCAACAGGGGCTGAGCCTGCAGGCACTTCGACTTGACATGTCCTTTCTGACCGCACTGGAAGCAGGTCTTGTCCTTTTGCCAACAATGGGCAGCGTCGTGCCCCCTCCACTTACACGCAGAATAAACTAAATATCCTTTGGGAGCACTCTGGATCGCATGAACTTGCTCCTGCTTCAGAGCTCCTATCCTCTTGTAACATCTCTCGAACGGATGACCTGGACGACCACAGAAACTGCATCTCTCTTTATTCCTTTTCCTCGAAGCAGCACCAGATTCTTGAGAACTCTTACCCTTGTCAGTCTTCCTCTTATCTTTTCTAACTTGCTGACCTCGGTTCTTGACATTGTCAATTGCCTCAACTTTCAGAGCAGCCTCCACAACTTCACGATAACTTTCGGATCCATAAGCACTACCTAGCTGCTGGATGTCATTCCTAAGACCACCCAGAAAATGTTTAACTCGACTAGACTCTGAAGACACCATGTTAGGGGCAAAACGACACAGTTTGCTGAACTCCAGCTCGTACTCACTATCAGTGAGCTGTCTTTGCTTAAGGTGCAAAAAATCATTCATCAAACGGTCCCTTTCGATCGACGACAGAAACGTTTTCAGCAGCAACTCCTTGAAGGATTCCCATGAGCACCCATCCTTAAGGTTCTCTTTCTCTCTCAGCCACTAACTCTTAGCAAGTCCCTTGAGCTGATACGCAGCGACCATTACTCTCTGGTCCGCTGAAACTCCCCAATTTGAGAACATCTCCTCGATGACAATTATCCAATCATCCAAATCCATAAAATCTGCTCTACCATCATAGGTAAGGGGTCCCAATCTCCGGAAATGCGAAATAAACGTCATCACCAGTGACAACAACACTGGGGGCACCAGAGGAGTAGGAGGAACAGGAACAGGAACAGTCTGACCCACAACCGGGTCCTGCACTTTAGACGGCTGACTAACAACAACCAACAACAACGCCTGGATCTGCGACTGCATCTGCAACATCTGCCTCGATAGAGCCTCATTGCTCTGCCGCAATCCTTCTATTACGTCCTCACTCCGAGCTCCAGACGATTCTCCCTCCGACTGAGGAGTCGACCTCGTCGCAGGACCTCTCGACATTCTAATAACACAATTTAACAACTAATTAAAACTAGCTTACTGCTAGAATCACATAACTTAGTTCAGACAATACATAATTAAATACTTGCTCATGCTGCTAACTTGCTCTGAGATTTTCAATTATGATGTCATGCCTAAGTTAGGATGATATACCGTCATCCTATTGACTCATGTGACTAAACCATGAATGCATGAATTTTTTATTCTCTTTGACTCAAAATCATGTGTGTACATATGTCATCATGTAAATCTTTAGCTTGACATGTGATAATACAATGTTATGCTATGCATGTTGTGCTATGCAATCTAAAAAGGTCTTAATGCATGTTATGAGCGGCGTACACATGAAATATTATGAATCTCATATTACAGAATATCACATGTAACAAAAATCAAAATCAAATGTGCATTCATGTGATGATGTTATGCATCCCATACTACATAATGTTATGCATCCCATACTACATAACAGTCACATGTTGCATCCTATGAGGATCTATATACAAACACATATTATGCATCCCATACTACATAATATGTCTCGTATACTTCTTATCATGCTTATGAGTGTAGTGTTCATGCTTCAGTGAAGACGTACTGATGACACATCAATGTGTGTATGTAATGAAACTAGATAACTGACACATCAAACACACGGATGACATATTATGCATCCTTGTTCTTGGATTGACTTCTCTTCTCCTTTTCTTGTCTAGCAGCCAGTTGTATTTCATAGGACAACTTTCCAATGATAGTTTGTGGAGGAGTGTCTGCCAGCTTAGTCATTTCTCTAATGACATAAATCTTAGTGTCCCAATCTCTAGTGAGAGATCTAAGAAACTTGTCATTCAACTCATAGTTGCTGAAGACCCTACCATAGATTCTTAGTTTATTAATTGTCCTAGAGAATCTCTTAAAGCAGTCAGCTACTTTTTCAGATTTGCTTTGTCTGAAAGCCTCATACTCTTGGTTGAGCATGAATTTCCTATCATCTCTAACTTCCTCAGGGCCTTCCATGTTGACCACAAGAGTGTCCCACATTTCCTTGGAGGTCTTGCAGTGTACAAGATTTTGGAAAGTTGAGTCATCAATGACACTGACTATAATATTTTTTGCCCTTTTGTCCATGGTAGACAGAATTACCTCATTTCTGTCCATCTCTGTATATGCCTTGGACACTCGCAGAGTTGGATCTATGGTGGAAGCCTTTGTGGGGATAAAATGATCTTCCACTACTGTTACATAGATCATAAGGTCAGATGCTTTCAAGAACAGTCTGATCCTTTGCTTCTAGAGGCCAAATCCTTCCTTCCTGTAGATTGGTAGTTTCATGGCCCCTTGCTTCTTATAATTCATTTCTGACCCCATAATTATATCTTATAGCTAACCTTGGAGGTATACTCTGATTGTTAGATTCTTTTTGAGTAACCTCCCTCTGATACCACTTAAAAATTATTAACTTAAGGTTAGCTAGTCACCTAGAGGGGTGTGGGTGGGGGGGGGGGTGTGGACGTGAATAGGTCTTTAAAATTTCTTAAGTCTTTTTGCTGTTTTCTCACTAAGTGATCTAGAGCTTGTCCTTAGTACCTGCAATATAAGAGAAGAACAAGCAACACAACAAAACACAGATATTTATAGTGGTTCCCTAATTGGGTACATCCACTTTCACTCCCACCTTTCTAACTTATGTTAGACAAGGCGCAAACTTCTCCAAAATGCTTCTCAGAGTTTACACCTCAGGCGCTCAGCCTTACACTCAGGTTCTCTTCAGAACCCTACCTCAGAACCACAAAGGTTCCTACCTCAGAGCCCTGCAGTGCTTCTACAGCTCAGTGGTCCACAGAACACCTACCTCAGTCTTATCTCTAAGACATACAGCTCCGGCTTTTCAGCCCTATAACTTCAGGCACAAGGACCTACTCTCAGAGTGCTGCAACACTTCTACAGCTTAGTACCCTTCCAGGTACCTATTTCAGTGCCCTTCCAGGCACCTACAGCTCATCCTCCTCCAAGGCCTACAACTCAGTGACACACTTGTCACCTACAGCTCAGTGACTCAACTGTCACTACCTCAGGCATTAGGTCCTACTACTCAGACTGGGAGGACAACCCTACTCTCCGATCCACACTTGGATCCTACCTCAGTACCCCTGCAGGGCATCTACCTCAGTGACTAATTAGTCACATACAACTCAGGCACAAAAGGCCCTACAGCTCAGATTCAGACAACCTGAATCCCACAGGAATTTAATCAAGAAATTGAAATAAACTAAAACACTGACTCAGAGATAAAACTCTGAGTCAACCTTGCTGGATTGAGCAAATATCAGTCCAACCCTCTTGCTGTAGAAGGAATTAGTTTTCTTCTACAGCTAACTGCTTCTTTGCTGCACTGAAGAACAACTATCTGCTGTTGAAGGCTGACGACCCTTCACACAACAATCTCCTTGCTGATTAGATGAATCAGCTGACTTGTTTTGTAAAGAATAAACTTGCTGAACTGGAAAAAGCTTCAGCTATCTTTCTCTGTCTTGCTGGCTTGCACTGCTGGACTTGATTTTCAAGCTCGTCGTAGAAGATGAAGTCCAACCGCCTCTATTTTTTGTATTTTTTCTCGTGTGTTTTTCGTAACCCTAATTTCCTTTTTTTTCTTCTTTTTATATCTGTTGATTTGAATCAACGACACAATTTGAGTGTGAACCCAGTCAAGGATGGTGAGCGCCACCTCCCTCAGAAAAGGACAAATAGTAGCTTCTGGCGCTACTGCAATTTTGCCGCAATGACATGAACTATTTTGACTTTGTTGACTTCTGGTGACGTCAGCAGTGGTCATCCGGTGCTGCTGTAGCTTTCCCGCAACGACAAAAAATACTTTGACTTGTTGACTTCTGGTGACGTCAGCAATGCTCATCACCTTCTGGACTTAGAAAAAAATTCCAGAACTCATTAAGCGTTGAGTGATGTTAAGTCACTCAACGCCCGCTTAATTGGCTCTTCGTTAGAAGTGTTGAGTGAACCTGCTTCACTCAACGCTTCTGGAGTTAGAGAATTTCTGCTGGCTTTGTCTTAGCGGTTCCTTCTCAACTGTCTTAGCGGTTTCTTCTTCACAGCTGAGACTATCTCCTGTCTCAGCGGTTTCTTCTCAACTGTCTCAACGCTCTCATCTTCACAGCTGAGACTATCTCCTGTCTCAGCGGTTTTGCTGAGACCAACACTTCTCTTAACGCTTTGTATTGAGCTTCTTAGCTGTCTCGGCGGTTGTGTTGAGACATTCTTCTCAGCTGTCTCAGCGGTCTCCGCGCTTTTGCCTTAGTCAAATTATATGACTTACAGCTTACTCTTTTTGTTCACCTGTCCATTCAAGGACAACTTGCATGCATGAACTAAAGCACACATCAAATACATTATACCCCTTAGCATGATTAGTGGTGTCTCTTCAAATCCTAAGAAATATTGTAGGGCATAATTCCCAACACTTACGATGATGTTTTCAACTATCCTCCTCAGGATAGACGACCTGATCTCACACGAGTTGTGAGTCTAGATCCGCCACTTTATGATGGTTCTATGGATCCCAAGGTCTTTCCAGACTGAGTTATAGACATAGAGACCTACTTTGAGTTGTACCGTATGACGGAGGGCCAAAAGGTTCAGTTTGCCAAAATGAGATTGTATGGGCGAGCAAAAATCTTTTGGATAAGTGAAGAGTGTAGTCTAGAGAGGAATTGATGCCCTCCCATTACACATTGGCCCCATATGAAAGCCACATTGGAGGAGCAGTACATCCCCCAGCACTATCAGACCCGTCTACGAGACGAGTTGACGTCACTACGTGAATGGTTCAAATCGGTATTTGACTACCTAGATATAGTCGACAAGCGCGCAAATCCTACCCGCCGTCCTGCATTAGGATGCATTCCAATGGACGCCACTCTTCCTGCCTCGATCGATGAAGTGTGAGTTTGCAAAAACAAATTATATTAATCTATCTTGATGTGGGTGCGAGTGGATAATTATGATATCCCGCTGTCGACATCGAGTTCAACTTAACTAGGTTACCTCAACGGTTGAGTGCCTAGAGACATCGGGTTGACATGCACTATAAGATGGATGTGAATAAATGTTATTCAACAATCATACAAAAATTGCATGGTGATGCAATCGACAAATGTTGCGTATCTAAATAGCCACATTATGGGTGATCAACCAAAGATGACTTATCATGCGGTGAAATACGGATCTTATGCAATAGAGAGTAGTTCGTATAAACTCTCTGAATTGATATTAAAAATTATCAATTTGAAGAAAATAGTGAGATCATTTAATAAAAGACTGTATTAAATAAATGTATTTTCAAATATATTACTAAAATATATTTTGCATAATTCTTGTAGAAATTTCAAGGCAAGTGTATCACATTTCACCCTATCCCTAAGAGCTATCCTGAGAAGGACAAGATGATTGAGATAAACTTTCTTGACTGGTATAGAAACCTGAGGATTCTCCTCAGGCAGGAGCACAAACTCTGTCTTGGAAGAGGATCCCCTCGAGGAGCCAACCAGATTTGCATCCCCAACAGACAAAGATGCTTACAAGAAGTATCATGACGACTCCCTTGATGTTGAATGTCTCATGCCTGCTATCATGACCTTTGAGCTTCAGAAACAACACGAGAGCATGTGTGGTTATGAGATAATTGAGTACCTCAAAAAAAAGTTCAAGGAGAAAGCTCGACAATAAAGGTTTGATATATTTAGACGTTTCAGTGCAAGATTGGGAGCTTGAGACCCAACAAGGACTCATGTACTCAAGATAATTGGGTACATTGAGAACCTTGAAAAACTGAGCTTTCCCTTGTGCCAAAAGTTGATCACTGATCTGATACTGCAATCGTTGCCGGACAGTTATGAACAATTTGTCTTGAATTACAATATGAATGAGATTGACAAGACACTGTCCGAGCTTCTAGACATGTTCAGAACTACCGAGAATAACATGAAGAAGGTCAAACATGCTAGCCTCATACTGATGGTGCATAAGGATAAAGATAAGGTCAAGAGATCTACTAAGATAAAAATAGGATCTAAGTCTCATCTGGATCTCAAGTATTCAGCACTGAAGAAGAAGAGTTTGGCCAAAGAAGTAAAATGTCACTATTATGATAAGACAGGGCATTGAATGAGGAATTGTCATCTTTATCTTGAAGATCTTCAGAAGCAAGAAGGAAAGTTTGACTTTTACTTCAGGTATATATGTTATAGAGATGAAAATCTCTGCTCATTTGTTGATGCGCAGAAACGACACCGCCTAGTTAACACGGAGGGAGTGTTCGATCTCACGAGCAAGGTGATTGAAGAAGATGAACGTTGCGGGGAAATAGGAGAAGAGGAAGCTTCCGAGTGCTCGAGAGTGGAGCAAACACTTGTCAAAGGGTTGCGGGGATAGAGGAGAGGTTTGCTGAGAGCAGCAGAGGAGGTTGATCAGGAGTTGTCGAGCAGACGGTTACTTGGACGGTTGTGCTTGCAGGTTGATGCCGAGAGAGCTAGGCTGAGCTGAGAGGAAGAGAGGGGGCCGCTTGCAGCGACAACAACAGACTTCGCCCGCCGCGACTTGAATGCCACTCTTGCGACGGGCTTTCCTTTGATTAATAGTGAATTATTATAGCTTGCAATACACCTTGACAAAAAAACAATAAAGGGGTACAAAGAGAAAGCTGGCGGCTAAGGAAGGAGTGCCAGAAGAGGCCGCGCGGACTGAGGGGCCAGGTTGGCAGGCCGCGCGGTTAAGGTAAAAACGGAGACCGCGCGGACTGGGACCTGAGGCCGGCAGGCCGCGCACGGCTAAGAGAAGAGAAGGTGCGGACTGGGAAAAGGAGTCCGCAGGGGTTGCTGGCTTGAGCTTGCTGTGGGCTGTTTTCGAGCGTGAGCACCTTGGCGATGTTGAGACCCCCCCACCCCCCCTCAAATGAGAGGTATGAGGGTATATTTATAGGACCGAGGAGGTAACGGCTTCCGGTGACGTTACTCTCGGTGAGACGGTAACTGGAGCGAGAAGAGGAAAGAGTCCAGCGAGTCCTCCACAAGCCGTGCGGACTGGGGCTTGCCTCTGGAACTGGTGCTGCTGATGGCGAACTGGGAGACTGAGTGGCGGACTGCGAGGAGAGTCCACGGAGTTCGCCGCTGCTGATCTGAGATTGTCCTCCTGCTGCTGGGGAGGCGGATGCTGGAGGCTAAGTGGCGGACTGTGAGGGGAATGCACGGATTCCGCCGCTGCTGAACTGGGCACGCGCTAAGGGGCGCGAGCTGAGGATTGCCCGCAGAGTCCGCACGAGGCTGTGCGGTCTGGGAATGCCTCGAAGAGGTTCTGCTGCCTGATGGACTGCGAGGAGAATCCGCGGAGTCCGCCACAACTGATTGAGCCCGCGCCAAGCTGTGCGGGTTGAGGAGGTTGACCCTGCTGCTGGAGAGAAGCGGGTGGAGGCTTTGAGGAAAGGCGAGCTGCATAGCGAATCCGCTGAGTCCGCATCTGCTGACAAGCTGAGTCCGCCGAATATGAGGCCTGCTGTGGAGCTGGAGCTGGAGTTCATCCACATAGGCGGAGTGGAAGGCTCGACTGCACTTCGAGTCAGCCCAGATCGCGGTGAACTGGGTGTTGCTGCTGGTCTCTGCGGGTAGCCGGAGAGCTTGAATGTCCGCGCTCCTTAGGCGGATTGATGAAGCTGGCTGCCCACGCTGCTGGGTGGCAACGACTGAGCGACCTGCCGGACTGACGAGGCAGGCCGCGCGTGTTGGCGAGGTGGAAGCTGGGGTAGCTGGCTAGCGGTCTGGGGGCAGGTCGCTACCTTTGTTTGGCGGTTTGAGCGGTCTGGTCTTCTTGAAGAGCGATCTGCAGGAGCGGGCTGAAAGAGCCCAATTCCTGCAAAAGACGCGGCTTGTTGCCGACCTGGGCGGATAGGAATCCGAGTCCGGCAAAGGGAGACCTGTTGAGACAAGCTTGCGGTTAATCTGAAAAGGAGCGCGACCTGCAAGGGCGGACTGTAGAAGCAGCCCGCATCCCCTACCGACCGGAGCAACGCGCGGCCTGGGAGGTCAGGCCGCTGAGACCGCTGAGACCGCCCAAGCTGTGCGGCCTGAGCGGACAGGGAAAAAGCTGTCCGCCCAACCTAGGGCGTCGCGAACTCCAGGAGAAAACTGGAGTAGGCCGCGACTAGCGAGCTGGCCATCTTGGGAAGGATCGCCGATTTCGGGGTTAACATCATTGATATTGGATATTAGATATCGGGTGTAGTTCTCATATTTGTACAAATATGCAAGAGCTGGGAAGGAGAAGATTTCTAGGTAAAGGAGAGATAGACCCGCGCGTTGAAAATGTAGCAAGAGTTGTTGTCGTTGTCGTATGAATTTACCGTCTTTCTTTGCCCGATAACTTATTATTTAACTGGATAATTGTTATTTTGTTCAAGCTATAACTAGAAATATTATTTTTATTTCATGCTTAGACATAAATGAGTTCTCTTTTATAATTAAGAACAATAGTTATTTTATTTATAAAAATGATGTTTGTTATGACATAACTCAGATGTTTAATGGTTTATATGTTTTGAACTTCGACCAGCCGGTCTATAACGTAGAAAATACTAAAAGATTAAAGAGAAATGACTCGAATCCTTCGTACCATTGACATTGTCGTTTGTGTCATATAAACGAGAAATGCATATTCAAGCTATATAAAGATGGGCTACTGGACTCATTTGACTATGAATCATTTGAGAGATGCGAATCTTGTCTATATGACAAGATAACTAAAACCCTTTTTACTGGTCATACTGAGAAGTTCGATGATCTCTTGGGTGTAGTACATAGTGATGTATTTGGACCCCTGAGTTCTATACAAGAGGTAGGTTTCACTACTTCATTACATTTACTGTTGATTTCAGTAAATACAGATGTGTATTTTATGAAGAACAAATTTGAAATCTTTGAAAAGTTCGAAGATTTTAAGAATGCAGTACATAACCAATTGGAAAAAAGATTAAAACACTCCGATCTGATCGAGCTGACGAATATATGAGTCATGAGTTTAGTGATCATCTAAAAAAGTGTGATATTGTATTACGACTCACTTCACCTAGAACACCACAACATACTGGTATTTCTGAAATGAGAAATCGTACTTTATTAGACATAGTGTGATCGATGATGAGTCATGCAGATTTGCTTCTTTCTTTTTATAGATATGCTCTAGAGTCGTCTGCTTTCACATTAAATCGTGTTCCGACAAAAATGATTCTAAAGACATCATATAAGATATGGACTGGGAAGCGTCCTAGTATGCCTTTCATTAAGATTTGAGGTTATGAGACAAACATGAGGTATCAAATGCCTGACAAACTTGAGGTCAAATCAGATTAATATTATCTAGCGGGGTATCCTAAAGAAACTCAATTATATTATTTCTATAATTAGTCTGAGGGCAAAGTGTTTGTCGCAGGGACTGATATTTTTCTAGATATAAAGTTCTTATGCAGAAAGACTACAAAGATAGAACATGAAGAAGTTCAAGAGCCACAAACTAGAAATGAACCGGAATTGGAACATGAGCAAGGACTACAAGTTGTTGTAGCTAGGGAGTCTGCTCGAGAAATACAAGTCCTACATAGATATGGTAGACTTAGATTTGAGCCTGATGAATATGAATTTCTCATGTCTTAAATATGTAATGTGTTGTTTATGAATCATGATGATGAGCCTGCAACCTGCCAAGAGGCTATGAATGGAGCGGACTCCGAGAAGTGGCTCTAGGACATGAAATCTGAAATGGACATCATGTATTCAAACCAACTTTGGATCTTGGTGGAACCACCTGAAGGGGTACGACTCATATGGTGCAAGTGAGACTTCAAGAAAAAGACCGACATGGATGAGAATGTACAGACATTCAAATAGTGATTAGTGGCTAAAGGTTTCAAGCAAAATGATGTTGACTATGATGAAACCGTTTCCTCTGTTGTCATGATAAAGTCCATCAGAATTCTGCTTGCTTTTGTTGCGTATTTTGACTACGAGATCTCGCGAATAAATGTCAAAACGACATTCCTTACTAGAAACCTCCTTGAGAAAGTGTACATGAAACAACTCGAGGATTTTGTATCTCCAGATGAAACCATTAAGATATGCAAGCTGCAAAGATCCATTTAGGGATTGAAACAAGTTTCTCGAAGTTGGAATCTATGTTTTGATGAAAAAATCAAAGAGTTTGGTTTCATCAAGAACAAAGACGAACTTTGTGTTTAGAAGAGAATTAGTGGGAGCATTGTCGTGTTACTGATAATGTATATAGATGACATACTATTAATCGGGAATGACATTCTGATCCTACAAGATGTTAAGAACAAGGTAAGAGATTGATTTTTTATGAAGGACTTGAGTGAAACAACTTATATACTTGTTATTAAGATCTATAAAGATAGATCGAAGAAGTTGCTGCGTTTGACTCAGAGTACGTACATTGAGAAGGTATTGAAGCGATTTAACATGCTTGAGTCCAACAAGGAATTCTTGCCCATATCTCATAGCGTTAGTCTCTATAAGGACCAATTTCTTAAATCTTTGGAAGAAAAAGACCGCATGAAGTTGATTCTACATGCTTTGGTAATTAGATCAATCATGTATGCAATGTTTTGTACTCAAACCAATGTCTCTTATGCTTTGATTATATCTAGAAAATATCAGTATGATCCAGGTGATGGTCGCTGGACATCTGTCAAGAATATCCTGAAGTACTTGAGAATGACTAAGGATGTATTCTTTGTGTTTGGTGGAGAGAAAGAGCTCGTTGTAAAGGGTTACATGGATGCTAGCTCCCAAACTGATAGAGACGACTCAAAGTCTCAGTTATGTTTTGTGTTTTGCCTGAATGGAGAAGCTGTAAGTTGGAAAAGTCTCAAG
The DNA here is from genome assembly GCA_039583875.1 of Platanthera guangdongensis. NCBI lineage: Eukaryota > Viridiplantae > Streptophyta > Magnoliopsida > Asparagales > Orchidaceae > Platanthera > Platanthera guangdongensis. The sequence continues at coordinate 182,700,373 of CM077158.1, forward strand.
CATGAGACAATTGCCAATTCTACGACTATGGCCGAGTATATCTCTGCTGCAAATGTGGCGAATGAGGCTGTATGGATTACGAAATTCATCGGCGAGTTTGATGTAGTTTTGAGCATTGTTGATCCGGTAACTCTTTACTGTGACAACAATGTTGCCATTGCACATGCCAAAGAACCTAGATCTTATCAACACTCTAAGCATATACTTCGATGGTTCCATCTTATTCGAGAGATTGTCAAACGAGGTGATGCGAGCATTTTGTTGGGTACATTGGAAAATGTGTATCAGATTTGAAGAAGCCTCACCTTACTCAATCGAGGTGGTGTATTTGACGTTGTTTTGAGTTTATATGTGCAGGTTAAGAAAATGCAGGAATGTAAAAAAAGTTTCTAAGTCCACGAGTCGACACCAGAAAAGCTGTGTCGACACTTATGAAGTCTTGTGTCGACACCAGAGAAAAGCTGTGTCGACACCAGAAGTCAATTGTGTCGACATTTGGAAAGTCTGTGTCGACACCAGAAGAAACTGTGTCGACACACAGAGGCAGAGTCGACACACAGAGATAGCTTAGTCGACATCAACTGTGTCGACACACAGAGACAGTGTCGACACACAGAAGACTTTGTCGACATCAACTGTGTCGACACACAGGACTTGTGTCGACACATAACAGAGTTTCAACAAAGTTAATTTTTGTAAAGAAAAGAAGTGACTATGTCGACACAACAGAACTAGTGTCGACACATTCTACAGAAGCTGTGTCGAGAAGCAGTGTCAACACCAAGGTAGCTGTGTCGAAACCACCAAGGCTTGTGTCGACACTTAGTGTACTTGTGTTGACACATGATGAAGTTCAGTCTCGACACTTTGCTGACAGAGACAATTTCAAGAAGTGACTGGAAGACTTGACAGCTGCCATAACCAATCGGTCTACTGCAACAGTCAGAGCTGTCAGAAGTTTGTTAGAAACCGGATCAGTCGATTACCATGGAGAAAGTCTATATAAGGACATTCTCTATCAACAAAAGAATCAAAATTGAAGTATCACACACATAGGAAAAACGAAAAACCAGAAGAAGATTTTCAACAGAAGATCTAAGAAGACATTCTGAAGTGGTGATCTACTCAGAGTTTGTCAAGAGAATTAAAAGAAGAATTCAGAAAAATCTTCAGAAGAAGTTGGAGTGAGAGCTCCATCTATTTAAGTGAAGAAAGAGACTTACATCAACAAGTCTCTCAAGTGCAGAGTTTGAACCAGTCTGCCAAGAAGGATTCAGATTGATTTCTGAATTTCAAGAAAGAAGCTGATTGGAGATCAACTTCAAAGGAGATCAACCCTACTGATGAATTGTAAATATACGTATTTTTGTGCACATTAATTTAGTCATTTTCATTTATTTTCGTCGTTTTTACTTATTTTTGTTCAATAAAATGCTCATATTCTTGTAAATTTACTACTAACTTGTTTTATTTTATTTTTCAGAAAAATTCCAAAATCTGCCAAAATTGGGCAGTACACGCCCGTGTCATTTGGGTCACGCCCGTGACCGGGGCGTGACAGCTCAAATTCCGTGAAGTTGCAAATTTCTGAAGTAAAAAGCTTGACACGCCTGGTGTCACGCCCGTGTCACCCGACACGGGGCGTGACCCAAGCCCGTGTCCACTCCACTCGACGAATTCAGTTCAACGATCGTCGAACCCGCGACACGCCCAGAGTCACGCCCGTGACCTAGGGCGTGACTCAATCTCAGCTCGACGATTTCAACTCGACACTTTCCGCTCGACGATTGTCGAGTGTCGACACCAACCGACACGCCCAGAGTCACGCCCGTGACATGGGGCGTGACTTCACCAACTGGCCCGACAAGATGCTGCCGAAGACTTTTGACGCAACCCGCGCCCGGTTCTACCTCCCCGACACGCCTAGCGTCACGCCCGTGACCTGGGGCGTGACATCCTCGAACTCAGCCCGAAGTCAACTTTCCTGTCCAATCGTCGGCCGCCATCATGAATAGTAGTGACACGCCCCCCCGACACGCCCGTGTCGGAGGGCGTGTACTTAGAATTTTTTTTGCCTATAAATTGCCCATTTCTGTAAGGTCCAAGAGTTCAGATTTTTGGGCCATTTTAGTGTGTTTTTGTGGGCTGCATCCGTGATTCCCTTGCTATGTAAGGAGATTTCTCCCCCTTTTTTCTTTCGTGTTTGTTTTTGCTTTAGCTTTACCTTTGTAATAGCTTGTAATAGTTTCCTTTAATCAATAAAAATGTTAGATTTTCTCTTCTTATTTGGCTTTGGAATGAACTCTTGTGCCCACTTTTCTTCTCATTTTATTCTTAGTTTCACCTTTGTTTTTCTCTTTATGAAAAGTGTGTGTGTGTATGAGTGTAACATGTTTAATAGTAATGTTTTTAATTTATCTTCATGATAGGTTTTGTATTAGATTCCATTTCCAAGTTAGGTATGATAAGTTTTCCTCTTCTTCATCATGTCCTTTGCTAACCAAAATTGTTATGCTTTCATTCTTATGTATTTATAAAAGAGTTAAGAAGTGATTTTGATTTTTTTTTACTTAGTTTTTTTTGTAGGATTGTAAAACCCTTTTTGTTATTTTCATTTTCTTTTACTTTTTAATAGCTTTTATGAAAACATAAGAATGAAAACGTTGAAATTTTAATTTTTGAAAAACTTTAGTTTTTGACTTGTTTTGAAAATATTTTGTTCTCTAAAAATTTTAATTTCTTCTTTTTATTTGTTTTTGGCAAAACCTAAGCATGAAAAAGTAAAAGTTTTAATTTTTAGGTAATTTTCATTTTGCTTTTAATTGGTGTGTGTGAGTGTATGGGAATAATGTTTTGATGCTTTGTTCAAATTATGTAGAGTGTGTGAGTGTAGGTGCTAGTTTTTCATGCTTAATTTTTCGTGCTTTATTTTATCGTTTTCTTTAATTATGTAGAGTGCGTGTGTGTAGTAGATAGTTTTATTGCTTTCCTTCAATTCTTATAGAGTGTGTGTGTTTGTGTGCATTTATTTCCGCCGACTCATTAAGGGTTAAATGACACATCGTTTTCATTTTCAGTCCTACTCGTTAGAGTAGGACTTGTAATTTTCTTTCTTTATTTTTCCGCCTACTCACTTGAGTTAAATGAGCGGACTTTATTTCCCGCCTACTCGTTTGAGTAGGACTTGTACTCGCATTTATTTTCGCCTACTCGTTTGAGTTAAATGACGTGTCTTTATCTCCCTGTAAATATTTGAGAAAGCCATGTAATCGCATTTATTTTCTCCTACTCATTCGAGTAGGACTCGCTTTCATTTTAGTACTACTCGTTTGAGTAGGACTTGCAATTTTCAGCTTTTATTTCCCGCCCCCACTCGTTTAAGTGGGACTTGCAATTTCAATTATGCAAATTTCTTTCATGTGTAACGTAGTTTCTGTTTTATTTATAATTTGGAGTGTGCGTGAGTTCTTGTTTTAGCTAACTTTTCAGCTTTCTAAATGTTTGTTATTTTTCTTATGTCCTCTTCTTATAATCATTTAGCGTTTAATTTCGAACTCGCGTCTCATTAAATTATAAAGCCGTCCCCATACCGATGTGTGGCTAATCGCTATTAGCCTCGGCATCGAAGATTATTGGGACATTTAAAATGATTTGTAATAATTGAAGCTCTTTATTTTCATTTTAATTTAAGGACTTAAGATTTAACAAGGGTTAACGACGCGTAGGACCACATATCGATGTGTGGGCCCTATTTCCGTAGTTCATATGCTAGCTAGCCGAGACGCCGTGCATATGGACCGATCACCCCTGGGTAAATAGAGTTGCGTGCATACCCTCGAGAGAGGACAAGCGTAATTCTACCGGATTGAGTTCTCCACCCAATAGTGGGGTTCTTAGCGTAAAACGGGCGTTAAGAGGAATCCTTCGTCGGACTAACGTTCGGTCGAATAGTCTTAACGTTCAGGTGAGCGATATCCCTATAGCTAGGTGAACTCACATTTGTGGAACCTCAACGGCCAAGTTGCCTTTTATTAATTTGAAAACTAAGTCCTATAATTATTAAAAATTATTTTAGTCTTAATCCGATTCGATGCCGAGCGTTAACCCTTTATCGAATATTTTCTAAAACGTTTTTTTCGCTCCTTTACTTTTTCCGTTTTTACTTAATTAAAAAATCCATCTTACTTTCAGTAAAATAATAGTCCTCACGGAGGAGTAAGAATAGTCAACACGACCCCGAGAACAATACGATCTCGGTATTCTCCCGAATATCGAGTACTACTTGCGATAGGTGCACTTGCCTCCTGTAGCACGCTCGCGGCGATCGACTCACCGAACCAACCACAGTAAGAGTCTGTTCGCGGGCACATCAAGTTTTTGGGGCCGTTGCCGGGGAATCTCTTTTCGAGTTGCTATTTCGAATTCCGGAGTCTATTACTTTTACTTATTTTCTATAAAAAAAAACTAAAAACTTTATTTTAAAACAAAAAAAAAGAAGTTTATTTTGTTTTATTTTTGTTTGGGTGTATGACCCGTGGACAACCCTCCGAGTCTGAAGATTTTGACTTCGACCCTGAGATCGAACGCTCTCTTGCGCGTATTCGATCTCAACGCCGAAATCCTTCTTTAGATCCCGAGGAATCTATCGGAGAACCCACTGTTGTAGTTATGGCCGCGCCTAACCCTGTCCCGGCGGCCGAGCGTACTATGTCTTATTACGCCCGACCTAACCTGGATGATAGTGGGTCGAGTATTGTTCGCCCTGCGGTGGCGAATAATAATTTTGAAATAAAGTCGAGTGTCATTCAAATGGTCCAAAATGCCGTGCAGTTCGATGGAATGCCGGATGAGGACCCGAATGTCCACTTGTCCAATTTCTTGGAGATATGCGACACCTTCAAGATTAATGACGTCACTGATGACGCCATTCGCTTGCGCTTATTTCCTTTTTCCCTTAAGTCCAAAGCCAAGGCGTGGTTGAATGCCCTCCCGCGAGGATGTATCACCACGTGGGCTGAGTTGACGGAACGGTTCCTAACGAAGTACTTTCCGCCCGCAAAAACTGCAAAGTTGCGGGCGGACATTTCTTCGTTTGTGCAAAACGATCCTGAGTCTCTATACGAGACTTGGGAACGGTTTAAGGAATTCCTCCGCCGGTGCCCGCACCACGCGCTGCCAACGTGGTTGCAAGTTCAATTTTTTTATAATGGGCTGAATTTTCAGACGCGTCAAATGATTGACGCGGCTGCCGGGGGTACGCTAAACAACAAAACCCCCGAGGCCGCCCAGACTTATTCGAAGAGATGGCTATGAACGCCTATCAATGGAACGTCCCGCGGGGACGCCCAAAGCCGACGGCTGGTCTTTTTGAAGTGGATGTCACTGCTCTCTTGACCCTTCAAGTTGAAAGGTTAACAAAGCAGGTGGCGGAGATGTCTGCTGCCTCCTCCACTCCGCCTTGTTTTATTCCCCCTAACGTCTGCGTAGCTGAAGAGTTCATGAACTTCATGGGAAATTCGGGTCGTCCTCCCTTCAACCCCAACAACAACCCTTATAGTAATAACTATAATCCGGGTTGTAGGAATCACCCCAACTTCTCTTGGAGCAACCCGAATAATGCTCAGCGTCCCCCTATTTCTTATGCGCCCGGATTTCTGCCTCCTCCTCCTCTTCCGAAACCCTCCCCGATGGAGGAAAATTTTTCGAAGTATATTGCGTCCAACGAGTCAAATATTCGGAACATCACCGGATCGCTAAAAACTCTCGAACAACAGGTTGGACAGCTGGCGAGGATGATGTCCGAGCGCTCGCTCGGGGCACTGTCGGGAAACACGGAGCCTAATCCGCGGGAGAACGCCAACGCTATAACCCTCCGTTGCGGAAAGGAGGTGGTCGATCCAAAACGGATCGACCCTCAGGTACATATTTCACCTCCGACCCCTCTTCCCCTTTCTTCGCTTACGCCGTCTTTGCCGATTTTAAAAGAAAAAATTATTTTAAACAAGGCCCTTCCATATCCGCATAAGTTAGATAATGAGCGTAAGGACGCGCAATATGAAAAATTTATTTTATTATTAAAACAAATTCACATTAATGTTCCTTTTTGCGAGGCTATCTCGCAAATGCCCAAATATGCGAAATTTTTAAAAGAACTACTTTCTAATAAACGTCAATTATAGGATATTTCGCATGTATCTCTCAACGCTGTCTGCTCGACGGCCCTTACTAATAAATTGCCCACAAAACAAAACGACCCGGGACGGTTTTCCATCCCGTGCCTTTTTGGCGATATATTAGTAAAGTACGCCTTAGCTGATTTAGGGGCTAGCATTAATCTAATGCCGTTCTCGCTCTTTTCACGTTTAGGTTTGGGTACTGCTAGTCCTACGAATATGCACATCCAATTAGCGGATCGCTCGGCTAAGTTCCCTATCAGGGTAGTGGAGGACGTCCTTGTCCGAGTAGACAAGTTTACCTTCCCGGTAGACTTCGTCATCTTAGACATCGAGGAGGACGCCGAGGTACCAATAATACTCGGTCGCCCTTTTCTCGCCACCTCCCGCGCACTAATAGATGTTAGTAATGGTAGTCTTCTCCTCCGAGTAGGCGATGACCAAGTTACTTTCTCTATTAATCCCTCGATGGACAATTTGTCATCGAGCGACGATTTCTGCTACTCTTTAGATACCTTTTTTGGAGATCGTTCTTCTCCCGTTTTCGAGTCGGTATTTTTAAACGACGATATTTATGCGCTTGAAAATTTTAAATGCGATGAGGATACTTCTTTAGACTTGCCTTTCGAACCAATTGGTAAGAAAGACATAGGCATTAAAACCTCCATAGAAGAACCGCCCATCCTAGATCTCAAACCCTTACCCGCATCGCTCAAATACGCTTTTTTGGGAAAAGGCGATACGCTTCCCGTTATCATTTCTTCGGACTTGAGTGATTCAGAGACTTCCGATTTATTGGAAGTTTTATTTAAACATCGCCACGCAATTGCGTGACAAATCTCTGACTTAAAGGGGATTAGCCCCTCCTTTTGCACCCATAAGATTTTTCTTAACGATAATTGCCGCAAAACGATTCAGCCGCAGCGTCGTCTTAACCCAAACATGAAAGACGTCGTTAAAGCCGAAATTATTAAGTTATTAGATGCGGGGATTATCTACCCTATTTCGGACAGTGCATGGGTTAGTCCCGTGCATGTCGTGCCCAAGAAAGGTGGTCTTACCGTAGTGGCGAATGAGCATAACGAGCTCGTCCCAACTCGTACTGTTACGGGTTGGCGAGTGTGCATCGATTATAGGAAACTTAATGATGCCACCCGCAAGGACCATTTCCCTCTGCCATTTCTGGACCAGATTTTAGAGCGTTTATCCGGTCATCCGTATTATTGTTTTCTTGATGGTTTATCGGGGTTTTTCCAAATCCCCATTTCCCCCGATGATCAAGAGAAAACAACTTTTACTTGCCCGTTTGACACCTTCGCATATAGAAGAATGTCATTTGGACTCTGCAATGCGCCTGCTACATTCCAAAGATCTATGCTAGCGATCTTTGACGAGCTAGTAGAAGACATTATGGAAGTCTTTATGGATGAATTTTCTGTTTTCGGACGCTCATTTCCCGATTGCCTTCACAATTTAGATCGTGTCCTTCAACATAAAGACTTCTATCTTGAAAAACTTCCATAAATTAGGAGTTTCTTAGGGCATGCGGGCTTTTATCGACGCTTCATTCAAGACTTTTCAAAAATAACAAAGCCGCTTACTCACCTCTTGGAAAAAGAATCACGTTTCATCTTTAGTAGCGAATGCGAGTCCGCCTTTAATTTAATAAAACAAAAACTTATCACTTCACCAATTTTAGTGGCCCCTAATTGGTCCCTTCCATTCGAAATTATGTGCGACGCTAGTGATATTGCCTTAGGTGCCGTTCTTGGCCAACGCGTAGAAAAACATTTTCATCCTATTTATTACGCTAGCAAGACGCTCACTTCCGCACAAGTAAATTACACGACAACGGAAAAAGAACTCTTAGCTGTCGTCTTCGCTTTTGATAAGTTTCGCTCGTATATAACGCTATCTAAAGTTATCGTTTTTACCGATCACTCCGCGCTTAAATATTTATTAGCTAAAAATGATGCGAAGCCCCTCCTTTTTCGATGGATTCTCCTCCTACAAGAGTTTGATTTGGAGATCCGAGATAAGCGGGGAGCGAAAAATCTAGCGGCAGACCACCTCTCCCGTTTAGAAAATCCGGGTGCGGAAGCGCTCGTCGAATCTGAAATAAATGACAGATTCCCCGAGGAACGCCTCCTTGCCATTCATCATTCTTCGTCATCTTCGCATTGGTTCGCAGATTTTGCAAATTACTTAGTAGCGCGGGTGCTTCCAAAAGAGTTTTCAAGTCATCAAAAGAAGAAATTCTTTTCTGATTTGAAAAATTTCTTTTGGGAGGACCCATTTTTTTTCGTATCTGCGCGGACCAAGCGGTCCGAAGATGCGTTGCGGGTGTAGAGTGCTTGCAAATTCTTAAGCACTGCCACGAGGGTCCAGCCGGTGGGCATTATCAAGCCAACCGGACCGCTCGGAAGGCGCTAGAGGCGGGCTACTTTTGGCCCACTCTCTTCAAATATGCGCATAATTTTGTGCGTGCTTGCGATAGCTGTCAGCGGTCGGGTAACATCTCTCGTCGCGACGAGATGCCCCAAAACATGTTTTTAGAGTGCGAAGTCTTCGATTTGTGGGACATAGATTTTGTTGGCCCCCTACCTCCATCTTTCAAAAATATGTATATTTTAGTGGCGGTCGACTACGTATCAAGGTGGGCGGAAGCGCAAGCTCTCCCCACCAACGATGCACGAGTCGTCGTTACATTTCTTAAAAAACTATTTTCTCGCTTCGGCACGCCTCGCGCAATTGTTAGTGATAGGGGAACACATTTCTGTAACGCTCTTATGGCTAAGACGTTAGCTAAATACGGAGTCACGCATAAGCTTGCCATCCCCTACCACCCGCAAACAAGTGACCATGTTGAGGTAGTAAATCGAGAGATTAAGCGAATTTTAGAAAAAACCGTTTCACTAAATAGGAAAGATTGGTCCGTTAAACTCGACGATGCGTTGTGGGCGTATCGGACGACATACAAAACCGCAATTGGTTGTACGCCGTTCCGGTTAGTCTACGGCAAAGCGTGCTATTTACCCGTAGAACTCGAGCATCACGCTCTTTGGGCTTTAAAACTCTTAAACCTCGACTCCAACTTAGCCGCTCAGAATAGAAAACTGCAACTAAACGAGCTCGATGAATGACGTGCAAACGCTTACTAGAGCAATAAATTCTATAAGGAGCGCTCTAAGTTATATCACGATCGAAAAATCAAGTCCCAAAAATTATTTTCTCCGGGCGATCTTGTCCTTCTTTACAATTCACGTCTTAGGCTTTTTTCCGGTAAACTAAAATCTAGATGGTCCGGTCCCTTCCTAGTTGAAGAAGTTTTTCCATATGGGACCGTACTCGTCTCCCACCCGGAAAAAGGTTCGTTTAAAGTAAACGGTCATCGATTAAAGTCTTATATAGCAGGCGACCAAGTGATCGGTTTTAGCGAAACCATAACTTTCTTCCACATTATAAACCCGCCAAAATAGTCAAGTTACACGACTATAAACAAAGCGCTCCTGAGAGACACCCATCGCTTATCTTTTTCACTCTTTCCTTATTATCTTTGCTGCTTTTTCTAATAAACGCAAAGTTTCTGATCGGCCTCCCCCTACGCGTTTCAGGGAAGCTTCTACCCCCTCTTCTTTTTTTTCTTTGTATATATTGTCTTTCCTTTTGTTCCGCGTATTTACGTTACAACATTGTGGACAATGTTGGACTTAAGTATGTGAGTATTTTCGTGCTTTACTTTCTGCACTTTAATTTTCTGCATTTCAAAAATACAAAAAAATACATATAACAACAAAACAAAAACAAAAAAAATAAAAAAAACATCTTAAAATGAAAAAATTTTGAAATGAAAAATTCAAAAAAAAATCCAAAATTTTTTTTATTTTCTTTTTCAATGCAAAAAAAAAAAATTTAAAAAAAACAACAAAAAATTTATGAAGAATATATTTAGGTTCACTTTGTAAAATTTTTTTTCTTGGTACATATTCTTTTAAATATTTTTTTGTAAAAACCTTTTTTGTAAATACATATTCTTTTAAAACAACAACAAAAAATTTATGAAAAATATATTTAGTTTCACTTTGTAAATATTTTTTGTACATATTCTTTTTGTAAATACTCTTTTCTCTCCCCCCCTTTCTCATTCTTGTAAAAACCTTTTTTTCTCTCCCGTATTTTTGTACATATAATAAAAATTCTCTTAAAAAATACAAAAAAAAGATAATAGTTCAAAAATAATAATAAAAAAATTAATTAAAACAAAACAAAAATACAAAAAAAAAGATAATAAATGAAAAACAAAAAAAATGATGATAAAAACTATAAAAATCAAAAAAATGTTTTGGAACAAATAAATCAAATATTACATTCTTAACTTTTCTGCTATCCAAAAATTCAGTTTTGAGTTTATTTATATGTGAATTTGATTAATTCTTTGTTCACTACCCGTTTGTTAATTATTGATTGAAAAATTTAAATACCCGGGGTTAAGTTTTAAAAAATTCATTATAATTTGTTAAAAATAGCGAACTCGTTTTAGACACTACTTCTAATTTTTCATTGATAGTAGCACATATATTATGTTAGAAAATAACGACTATAGAATTCAATTATACTTACTTTTAGCTTTCTGAAAAAATTGGAACGTACAAATTATTAAGGTTGCTCTCAAAAAATTTTAGGATTAAAAATCTAGTTTTCCTTTCTCCCCTAACCTTATCATGACCTACTTGACATGATAAAATTTTCTATCCTTAAAAGATCCTATATCAATGAGAATAAGATTTCGTTCCGTAAACATAGACACCCAATAATTTAAAAAGATTATATATGGAGTAAGATGATAAAATTCATTACTCCTACAAATATACATTGAGTTAATTTTATTCTTATGAAGTTGAAAAACAAAAATCATATTAGGAAAATAAGATTTCGTTTTCCTAATAATCCAAAAAAAAATGGAGGTTCGAGAAAAAATTAACTCACCTCAAAAATCAAAACCCTCTTCATAAACCTACTACCCCCTTAGCCAATTACACGATTCTAGAATTAATTCAAAAATCTTTTTGAGAGCATAATTTGTAAATTGTATTATTTCCAGTAGCACTCGTATAAACTAGAGTTCTTATAATTTCAAACTATTTTCGTTAATCTAACCATTACAAATGTTGTCTTCTATTTGATTGCATCAAGAAGTCTCTTGGCCAAAATTTTTGCGCTATTTAAATCATCTACATAATTTTAGGACTTAACTCTGACACCCCGTATATTTATTTCGATTTTTCTTATAATTGATTAAGCGGTAGCTAAAATTAGAGTTTTTTTCTATTTCTTATAGATTCACCTCAAACTTTTGCTCTGGAATAGCAAAAGCCTAAAGATGGGGGTATTTGATGAATTGTAAATATACGTATTTTTGTGCACATTAATTTAGTCATTTTCATTTATTTTCGTCGTTTTTACTTATTTTTGTTCAATAAAATGCTTCTATTCTTGTAAATTTACTACTAACTTGTTTTATTTTATTTTTCAGAAAAATTCCAAAATCTGTCAAAATTGGGCAGTACACGCCCGTGTCATTTGGGTCACGCCCGTGACCGGGGCGTGACAGCTCAAATTCCGTGAAGTTGCAAATTTCTGAAGTAAAAAGCTTGACACGCCTGGTGTCACCCCCGTATCACCCGACACGGGGCGTGACCCAAGCCCGTGTCCACTCCACTCGACGAATTCAGTTCAACGATCGTCGAACCCGCGACACGCCCAGAGTCACGCCCGTGACCTAGGGCGTGACTCAATCTCAGCTCGACGATTTCAACTCGACACTTTCCGCTCGACGATTGTCGAGTGTCGACACCAACCGACACGCCTAGAGTCACGCCCGTGACATGGGGCGTGACTTCACCAACTGGCCCGACAAGATGCTGCCGAAGACTTTTGACGCAACCCGAGCCCGGTTCTACCTCCCCGACACGCCCAGCGTCACGCCCGTGACCTGGGGCGTGACATCCTCGAACTCAGCCCGAAGTCAACTTTCCTGTCCAATCGTCGGCCGCCATCATGAATAGTAGTGACACGCCCCCCCGACACGCCCGTGTCGGAGGGCGTGTACTTAGAATTTTTTTTTCCTATAAATTGCCCATTTCTGTAAGGTCCAAGGGTTCAGATTTTTGGGCCATTTTAGTGTGTTTTTGTGGGCTGCATCCGTGATTCCCTTGCTATGTAAGGAGATTTCTCCCCCCTTTTTCTTTCATGTTTGTTTTTGCTTTAGCTTTAGCTCTGTAATAGCTTGTAATAGTTTCCTTTAATCAATAAAAATGTTAGATTTTCTCTTCTTATTTGGCTTTGGAATGAACTCTTGTGCCCACTTTTCTTCTCATTTTATTCTTAGTTTCACCTTTGTTTTTCTCTTTATGAAAAGTGTGTGTGTGTATAAGTGTAACATGTTTAATAGTAATGTTTTTAATTTATCTTCATGATAGGTTTTGTATTAGATTCCATTTCCAAGTTAGGTATGATAAGTTTTCCTCTTCTTCATCATGTCCTTTGCTAACCAAAATTGTTATGCTTTCATTCTTATGTATTTATAAAAGAGTTAAGAAGTGATTTTGATTTTTTTTTTACTTAGTTTTTTTTTGTAGGATTGTAAAACCCTTTTTGTTATTTTCATTTTCTTTTCACTTTTTAATAGCTTTTATGAAAACATAAGAATGAAAACGTTGAAATTTTAATTTTTGAAAGACTTTAGTTTTTGATTTGTTTTGAAAACCTTTTGTTCTCTAAAAATTTTAATTTCTTCTTTTTATTTGTTTTTGGCAAAACCTAAGCATGAAAAAGTAAAAGTTTTAATTTTTAGGTAATTTTCATTTTGCTTTTAATTGGTGTGTGTGAGTGTATGAGAATAATGTTTTGATGCTTTGTTCAAATTATATAGAGTGTGTGAGTGTAAGTGCTAGTTTTTCATGCTTAATTTTGCGTGCTTTATTTTATCGTTTTCTTTAATTATGTAGAGTGCGTGTGTGTAGGAGATAGTTTTATTGCTTTCCTTCAATTCTTATAGAGTGTGTGTGTTTGTGTGCATTTATTTCCGCCGACTCATTAAGGGTTAAATGACACATCGTTTTCATTTTCAGTCCTACTCGTTTGAGTAGGACTTGTAATTTTCTTTCTTTATTTTTCCGCCTACTCACTTGAGTTAAATGGACGGACTTTATTTCCCGCCTACTCGTTTGAGTAGGACTTGTACTCGCATTTATTTTCGCCTACTCGTTTGAGTTAAATGGCGTGTCTTTATCTCCCTGTAAATATTTGAGAAAACCATGTAATCGCATTTATTTTCTCCTACTCATTCGAGTAGGACTCGCTTTCATTTTAGTCCTTCTCGTTTGAGTAGGACTTGCAATTTTCAGCTTTTATTTCCCGCCCCCACTCGTTTGAGTGGGACTTGCAATTTCAATTATGCAAATTTCTTTCATGTGTAACTTAGTTTCTGTTTTATTTATAATTTGGAGTGTGCGTGAGTTCTTGTTTTAGCTAACTTTTCAGGTTTCTAAATGTTTGTTATTTTTCTTATGTCCTCTTCTTATAATCATTTAGCGTTTAATTTCGAACTCGCGCCTCATTAAATTATAAAACCGTCCCCATACCGATGTGTGGCTAATCGCTATTAGCCTCGACATCGAAGAGCATTGGGACATTTAAAATGATTTGTAATAATTGAAGCTCTTTATTTTCATTTTAATTTAAGGACTTAAGGTTTACCCCGGGTTAACGACGCCTAGGACCACATATCGATGTGTGAGCCCTATTTCCGTAGTCCATATGCTAGCTAGCCGAGAGACCGTGCATATGAACCGATCACCCCTGGGTAAATAGAGTTGCGTGCATACCCTCGAGACAGGACAAGCGTAATTCTACCGGATTGGGTTCCCCACCCAATAGCGGGGTTCTTAGCGTAAAGCGGGCGTTAAGAGGAATCCTTCGTCGGACTAACGTTCGGTCGAATAGTCTTAACGTTCAGGTGAGCGATATCCCTATAGCTAGGTGAGCTCACATTTGTGGAACCTCCACGGCCAAGTTGCCTTTTATTAATTTGAAAACTAAGTCCTATAATTATTAAAAATTGTTTTAGTCTTAATCCGATTCGATGCCGAGCGTTAACCCTTCATCGAATATTTTCTAAAACGTTTTTTTCGCTCCTTTACTTTTTCCGTCTTTACTTAATTAAAAAATCCACCTTACTTTCAGTAAAATAATAGTCCTCCCGGAGGAGTAAGAATAGTCAACACGACCCCGAGAATAATACGACCTCGGTATTCCCCCGAATATCGAGTACTACTTGCGATAGGTGCACTTGCCTCCTGTAGCACGCCCGCGGCGATCGACTCACCGAACCAATCACAGTAAGAGTCTGTTCGCGGGCACATCACCTACTCTGTACAGATTCAAGAAGTTTTGAAGAAAGCTAAGTCAGGTCGATCTCTAACGTCAGATTCTTTCAAGAACTGATCAAGAAACTGTTCATCCTTTCTCTCTCAACCAGGGTGGTGGTTAAAGTGTAGATTTACATCTATTTTCTATAGGATATTTTTAAGATCTGAGTTGTAAGCCTAATTTATAAAGGCTGAGTTGTAGGAGATAAGTTCTCTGAGTGATAGACCTTGTTGAAGGCTGAGGTAGGGCTGTGAGCCTGAGTTGTAGGAGATTGCCATCTCTGAGTTGTAGGCCTTGTTGAAGGCTGAGGTAGGGCAGATTGCCTGAGATGTAGGAGTGTGGACTCACTCTGAGTTGTAGGAGCATTGTTTGAGTTCTGAGCTGTAAGATCTGAGGATCTGAGGAAAAGGAAAGAAGTTAGGCCGAATCTAGCACACTGCTAGATAGGCGAAGAGGGAAAGTGGATGTACCCAGAGCTTGGGGAACCACTATAAATCAGTGTGCAATCTGTAAATGTGTGTGGTATTATTATTTCTGTGTTGTGATAGCTGTATAACTGTTAGATTTAATTTGATTATCTGAATTAATATTCTGCCTTAGAAGAAAAAAGAATTGCACCTTTTCACCCCCCTCTAGGTGTTTAGGAACCAATTCTTTTAAGTGGTATCAGAGTCAGGTTACTCAAATAAAGACTTAACAGTCTGAGTTAGATCTGTAAGGCAGAAATAAGTTAAAGAAGATGGGTTCATGAGAAAACCATAAAGAACTTGGTTCAATGAAGTTGTCCATCTGTAGGAAGGAAATTTTTGGAATATGGAAGGAGAGGGTCAGACTATTTATGGAGGCATCTGATCCTAAAATTTATATAACAGTTCAGGAAGGACCATATGTTCCAATGGAGGTTTCTGTTCTTGATGCTAATCAAAGGACTCGTAAGGATTTTTCAGAAATGGCAAAGGATGAGATCATCTTGGCTACATTGGATAAAAGAGCACATAATATTATAGTGAGTGCCATAGGTGATTCAACATTCCAGAATCTGATTCACTGCAAAACTTCCAAGGAAATGTGAGACACATTGGTTGTCTACATGGAGGGGTCTGAAGAGTTTAGGCAAGATAGAAAATCTATGCTTAATCAAGAGTATGAGAGTTTCAGACAAGCCAAGTCTGATTGTATAACTGAATGTTATAAGAAGTTCTACAGAATAGTAAATGAACTAATGTCCTATGGAAGAATTTTCAGTACATATGAGCTGAATGACAAATTCCTTAGGTCTTTGACTAAGGATTGAGATACAAAGATCTGTGCCATAAGGGAAGTGGCCAGACTGGCAGAGATTTCACCTCCAACACTGTTTGGTAAATTGCTGTCATATGAGATGCATCTGTTGGACAGAAAGGAGGAAAAAAATATACAAAGGTTGACCATAGAGAAAAGTCTGTGGCCTTCAAGGTAGAAGCCACAAGAAAGAATAAAAGAATATCTTCATCTTCTCCTAAGAAAGATGCAAAAGTGAACTCAGAAAATTCTGATAATCTCAGTTCAGACAGTAGTAGTTCAGATGAAGACTTTGCTGCTTTCACAAGACAGTTTCAGAGATTCTTAAAGAAGAAGCAGTGAAAATCTAAGTCATCATCATCTCAGTCCAAGGATGACTATTATCAGAAGAGGAAATCATCCAGGAAGGACAGAAGTTAGACAAAGTCTAGCAAGTCATCTACATCAAAGATCATTTGCTATTGCTGCAACAGACCTGGACATGTTGTGACTGACTGTCCAGATAAAAGGAAGGAGTCTACTGATAAAAAGAAGTCTCAACACAATAGCAAAAAGGAGAAATCCTTGGTAGCTAAGAAAGAGAATAGTTGGACAATCAATAAACTTCAGAGTCTGAATCTGAGGCTGAGACCTATATTGGTCTGTTTGCAACAGAAGAAGAGGATGAGTTCCTGAAATTACTGGACTCTATCTATGAGCAAGAAGACCATCAGTGCAAAGGACTGATGGCTATGTCTGAAGAAGACTAGTGCCAGGATCAACCTGCCCCCAGTAAGATAAAAAGTTCATCTGTAGATTCTGATTATTTCACTGGGTCAGAATCAGATGCATCTGCATCAATAGATGTGAATGAGTCTGAATCTGAAGGAGATATTCATCAGCTTATAAATGAATATGAGAATTTGTTGCAGACACTCAAGAGAAGCAAACACCTGGCCAAAAATCAGGCTAAGGAAATTGCAGCTCTTAAGTTGGCTGCATCTGATTTAGAGAAGCTGCTGAATCAGAAGATGAATGAGATTGCCAGACTGAAAAACATTACTGTTATTCAGATGGGTACAATCAAATTAAAAAATGATCAGATCAAAAGTCTGGAAGACAGATTTCAGAAAGAGAAGGAGATAGTGACTAGTTTCTCTAAGCCAAAATCTGTCCTACCCCTAATTGATGACTTTGTGTCTCAAAAGGGTAAGACAGGATGAGGCTTTAAAAGAACTGCATGGACTGCACAGTCCAATAAGAAAGGCAAAGCCACAGCACAAAATAAGAGATTTGCTGCTAACAATACAACTAAGATTGTACCTAAAAAGAAGTATAATAAGCTTGAGTGCTGGTGCTGTGGCAAGATAGGCCATTTTGCCTTAGACTGTTGGCACAATATCAGTGTCAGGGAGAATAACAATCTACCTGTTAGAAAAGTTGCAGACAGATTTGTCAAGTTTCAGGCTAACTTGAACCAAGGACCCAAAAGTTATTTGGGTTCTAAGGTTAAGTAATCTTTGTTGCAGGTGAGTCCAAGTTGTCATGCCCCTATATGGTACTTGAACAGTGGATGTTCCAGGCACATGACTGAAATAAGTGGATTGCTGAAGGACTACTCACCAGTATTGAATGAGTCTAAAGTAATCTTTGGTGGTTCTGAAAAAGGAGTCATCAAATGGTTTGGTAACATCTCTAACAACTCAATCACTATCACTCAAGTGACATATGTGAAAGGTTTGAAACACAACCTAATAAGCATAAGCCAGCTGAGTGATCTTGGATATGACATTTCATTTATCAAGAATGAGTGTCATATCAAGATGTCTAGTGATCAAAAAGTCATATTGACTGACTATAGAAATAAAAATGTGTATTGCCTAAATTTTGAGTGTGAGAATAAAAATTCTCCTATCTGTCTTGTGGCTGATGAGAAAGCCTCTCATTGTGTCAAATAACACAAGAGGCTAGCCCATCTTAACTACAAGACTATTGGCCAACTCTTTAGTAAAGAATTAGTGAGGAATGATTCTCAAGTTAAGTGCTTTAAGAATGAGATATGCTCAGCTTGTCAAAAGGGTAAGCATACCAGATCCTCCTTTCATAGTCTAGAAACCAAAGACTCCGTGAGGTGCTTATACCTCTTGCATATGGATTTATTTGGTCATATGCCAGTTCATAGTCTAGGTAGAAAAGTCTATACTTTTGTGGTGGTAGATGACTATTCTAGATTTTCATGGGTATTCTTTCTGAGGCAGAAATCTGAAACCCCAAATGTCTTCTACAATTTTGTCAAACAAATTCAGAATGAATTAGATAGTTCAGTGCTCAAAATCAGAAGTGACCATGAAACTGAATTCCAATCTGAAAGTATGACAAAGGTGTGTGAAGAATTTGGATTCATCAGAAATTCTCCTCACCTAGAGCACCTCAGCAAAATGGCATTGCTGAAAGAAAGAATAGGACATTGATTGAGGCTGTAAGAACACTATTGAGTGACATTACTCTCCCAGAATATTTCTGTGCTGAGGCAGTAAACACTGCATGCCATGTGCTCAATAGAGCTTCCATCACCAAAAGTCACAAAAAGACACCCTATGAGATTATGAAGGGCAAAAAACCAAACCTATCCTATTTTAGGATCTTTGGTTGTAAGTGCTATGTGCTTAACGATGACAAATCTCACCTAATTAAGTTTGCTGCTAAATCCCAAGATGAGATATTTGTTTGGTACAACAACAATAGTAAGCCTTATAAGGTCTACAATTTGACTACTCAAGTTGTAAAAGAGTCTGTTCATGTCATATTTGATGAATCTAGACTTATTAACAGTGAGTTGTCTCGTAGTTCTTGTAGCTCCACAGGTATACAGCAGAAGATGAACCAGCTTACTATCAAAGAAGATCCAACTGCAAAGCAGGATGAGGAAAATGGTAGTTGCTGTCTAGGGGGAGTACAAGACACTCAAGAGGAAAATGGAGACCAAGAGGTGCAGCATAATGAAGAGATTGAAGAAGGTCAAACTGTTAATAGATTACCTCCAGTAGTTGGACATTTAAAGGATCATCCTGCACATCAGATCATTGGTGATCCAAGACAAGGAGTACAAATAAGAATCAGGAATTTAAACACAGTTCTTTGCTCAAGCTTCTTATCTCAACTTGAACCCAAGAGATTTGAAGAAGCTATTCAAGACCCACACTGGATTGATGTTATGCAAGAGGAGTTAAATCAATTCAGAAGGTGCAAGGTCTGGGAGTTGGTTCCAAAACCAAAGGGCCACAATGTCATAGGGACAAAGTGGATTTATAGAAACAAACTTGATGAGAGTGAGATCATAGTGAAGAACAAGACAGGAATAGTTGCCAAAGGTTACAGACAGGAAGAGGGCATTGACTTTGATCAGACTTTTGCTCCAGTGGCAAGATTGGAAGCAATCAGACTATTCCTAGCCTATGCAGCATATCAAGGCTTCAAAGTGTTCCAAATGGATGTTAAGTCAGCATTCTTAAATGGAGACTTAAAAGAGGAGGTCTATGTAGAACAACTCTCAGGTTTTGTTGATCCTCTCAAACCTAATTATGTTTATAGACTTAGGAAAGCTTTGTATGAGTTAAAACAAGCTCCAAGGGCTTGGTATGAAACTCTGTCTAATTTCCTCATTGAGAACAAATTCTCAAAGGGGAAAATAGACAAGACTCTATTCTTGAGAGAGTCCAAAGGAAAGATCATACTAGTCCAAATATATGTTGATGACATAATATTTGGTTCTACAGAAAGTAACCTTTGTAGGAAGTTTGCAAAACTTATGCAAGAGAAATTTGAAATGAGCAGTATGAGAGAACTTAAGTTTTTCTTGAGACTCCAAGTAATACAGACTGATGATGGCCTGTCCATATCTCAGTTTAAGTTCACCCTGAAGTTAATTAAGAAGTATGGTATGGAGTCATCTACTACCATGAGAACTCTAATGGGGACAAGTATGTCTCTAAGCAAAGATGATGCATGGAAACCTGTAGATGAGTTTTTGTATATAGGAATAGTTGACTCCCTCCTATATCTGACGGTTAGTAGACCAGATATCATGTATGCTACATGTGTCTGTGCTAGGTACCAATCATGCCCTAAAAAATCTCATTTTACTGCTGTCAAAAAGATTTTGAGATATCTTAAGGGCACACCTAATTTAGGCCTTTGGTATCCTAGGAATAGAGATATTCAACTAATGAGCTATTCAGATGCAGACTTTGCAGATTGCAAAGTAGATAGGAAAAACACAACAGACACCTGTCAATTTCTAGGAGGAAGACTAGTGTCATGGAGCTGTAAGAAGCAGACTAGTGTGACAATTTCCACAGCTGAGTCTGAGTATGTTGCTGCAAGAAGTTGCTTTGCACAGCTGTTGTGGATACAACATCAGTTGGAAGATTATGGTATTCAGGTAAGTAGAACTTCATTATTATGTGATTCTACTAGTGCTATTTCTATTGCTCATAATCCTGTTTCTCATAGTGGAACAAAACATATATAAATAAGATACCATTTTCTTAGAAATCATGTAAAAAAGAAGATATTTCTTTAGAATTTGTTAACACTGATTTACAAATTGCTGACATGTTCACAAAGCCTTTAGATGAAACTAAATTCAATAATTTCAAAATTGAATTAGGAATGTTGAACATAAATTAGTTTAACAAATTTGGCTAAGTAAAATTGTGTCGACACAAAAAGTTGTCTGTGTCGACACATAGTAGTAGGTGTCGACACTGCAGGAAAGTGGTGTCGACACATCTAGAAATTGGTGTCGACACTTCAGAGAAGTAGTGTCGACACATCCAGAAGTGGTGTCGACACTTAGTATTAACACACAGATTTCATCGAGCGCAGAATCTACTGATCGTCGAGTGCAGAATCGACACAGATTTCGTCGAGCGCAGAATCAACTGATCGTCGAGCGCAGAATGGACACATATTGTCGAGCGCAGAATCAACAACACTTCGTCGACCTCAAATCGTCGACTTCACGGGCTCTTCGTCGAACACGACCAAGACAAATAGAATTGGTGTCGACATATAGAAGTCAACACTTCTGTCGAGACATTAAAAGTCTGTGTCGACACATTTCAACTGTGTCGACACATTTCAACTGTGTCGACACATTAAGAGAATTTTGACGTGCCTTTTGAACTTCATTCTTTAGAAGAGTATAAATAGGTCAACAACATATTCTGTCGACACACTCTCCATATTTTCGAGACCAAAACCCTGTGTCGACAAATTCTCTATTCTCAATCCAAGATTTCTCTCAACCCAATATCGCCAAAGCTTGAAGATAACGTCAACGAAGGCTATGAGCTGGTTCGCAACGCCTTTGATAATGCGGATCCAGCGATTCAAGCTGTGATAACCCTAATTGCAGAAAATGGTTTGAAATTTCTGGTATCCGAACCAACAAAGATATGGAAGAAAGAAATACTGGAATTCTATGGCGCAGCTACTTTAGATTCGACTGGACTTAAGATCAAATCTACAGTTCAAGGAGCTAAAGTTAAACTTACCTTGAATAGCTTGAGGAAAACTCTTCAACTCCTAAGAACTCAAGAAGAAGTAGAAGTTACCTCTACCAAGACTAGGGAAGCACTTCAGTGGTGTGGATTGAATCCCACCATGAAGATTGGATTTGCAATGAACAGGAAATGGATGAATCTGCAAGGAAAATTCCTTTCTGAAGTGGTTGGAAAAGTCATTCTCAGCAAGCCAGGGGGACATGATAGAGTTTCAGCATATATGTTCAGCCTGATGACCAGGATTATTTTCAAACTGAACACAGATTGGTCTGCAGTAATCTTTGAAAAGATTAAGGAAAGTATTAAGAAGCCAAATCTGGGAAGAATCATGAGTCTATACTTGGCTGGAACAATTCCAGAAGTAATGGAACAGACTGCTGGTTCTAAGATCAACCACATGAGAAGAATGGATATCAGGATCATCTCCAGATGGGATAGAGTCCTAACAAAGGACTTACCTGATGAAGAGAGGCCAGAGATTGCTGAAAAATCTCCTGCATAAGATATTACAGATGGTGCTCAGGTGCAGGGGGAGCCTCATCTTGAGGAAGAGCCAACACAATAAGAAAGTGAAATGACTACACAAACTATTCTTGAGGTAATCCAGGAAGTAAATCAATCAATTTTCAATAATGAGGATGAAATACTAACTATGCCCTTGGTTGATGTTGACCAGACAACTCAACTCCACACTCAAGCACAGGATGTTATCATGGAGGATACATATACAGCTGCTGATGCTCCAGAGTCAAGAGTATCTCCAGTCTAACCTCAACAAGAGTTTACCCTTGAAGAGTTGTTCCCTGATTTAGAGCAAACAAGGACTTAGGGGGAGCAAGCTAACATTGAGGGGGAGTATGTCAGGACTGAGGGAGAGGAGCAAGAGACTCAGGGGGAGCAACCTAGAACTGAAAAGGAATTGCCTCCTAGTCCTAAGGATAGAGTTGATATTGCAAGTACCTCAGCTTCTGAAGATGAAGCAGAAATTCAAGCCAAAAAGAAAAAGCTGATGGTTTTCAAAAGAAGAAGCCAAAGCTATAAAAGGGCATTGCAAACTGCTCCACAACCTGCCCCAGCCCAAGATTATAGCTCTTTGTTGGTATCCTTGCAAGTAAAGTTAGATGAATAGAGGATAGCCATGGAGAAATATATGGATGAGACCCATAAAGATCTGCAATTCTCCTTGGCACAAGATATCAAATGCATAAGATTTGAAGTACATCAGAACAAGAAGGAAATGACAGATTGTTTCCACAAAGGTGGAAATGCTGTAGTCTATCTTGCAAAACAACAAGTAGACATAAAGACTCAAGTTGATGATATAGCTGTTAAGCAAGGCTATGTCCTTGAAAATCAACTAAGGATGAATGACAATCTGACTGAATCACATAATGTGATTGTTACAGAGTTAAAGAATACTCCTGCTGCCCAGACTGAGGCAAGTGCTAAAGCCAAGTCAGATTTTGACAAACAATTACAGGAAGAACTAGCTGCTGTACAAACAACTATTAAGAATTCTCAAAAGATCATCTCTGATCAGCTACTGAAATTAAGGTCATTTCATAAAGATGATGTTAATTATCTAGATGAATAAGTAAGATTTCAGAAGATGACATCAGAGATCATATTGAAAGAGAAGGTAGAAATGTCAGAGGCAGCTGTGAATAAGGAGCAGATTAAGAAAATGCATCAAAGTGTATTTGATGTTGTTTTGAGTTTATATGTGCATGTTAAGAAAATGCAGGAATGTAGAAAAAGTTTCTAAGTCCATGAGTCGACACCAGAAAAACTGTGTCGACACTTATGAAGGCTTGTGTCGACACCGGAGTAAAGCTGTGTCGACACCTGGAGTCAATTGTGTCGACACTTGGAAAGACTGTGTCGACACCAGAAGAAACTGTGTCGACACACAGCGGCAGAGTCGACACACAGAGAAAGGTTAGTCGACATCAACTGTGTCGACACACAGTGGCTGTGTCGACACACAGAAGACTTTGTCGACATCAACTGTGTCGACACACAGGACTTGTGTCGACACACAGGATTTGTGTCGACATATAACAGAGTTTCAACAAAGTTAATTTTTGTAAAGAAAAGAAGTGACTGTGACGACACAACAGAACTAGTGTCGACACATTCTACAGAAGCTGTGTCGAGAAGCAGTGTCAACACCAAGGTAGCTGTGTCGACACCACCAAGGCTTGTGTCGACACTTAGTCTACTTGTGTCGACACATGATGAAGTTCAGTCTCGACACTTTGCTGACAGAGACAGAGTTTCAAGAAGTGACTGGAAGACTTGACAGCTGCCATAACCAACCGGTCTACTGCAACTGTTAGAGCTGTCAGAAGTTTGTTAGAAACCGGATCAGCCGGTTACCATGGAGAAAGTCTATATAAGGACATTCTCTATCAACAGAAGAATCATAATTGAAGTATTACACACATAAGAAAAACGAAAAACCAGAAGAAGATTTTCAACAGAAGATCTAAGAAGACATTATGAAGTGGTGATCTACTCAGAGTTTGTCAAAAGAATTAAAAGAAAAATTCAGAAGAATCTTCAGAAGAAGTTGGAGTGAGAGAGCTCCATCTATTTAAGTGAATAAAGGGACTTACATCAACAAGTCTCTCAAGTGCAGAGTTTGAACTAGTCTGGCAAGAAGGATTCAGATTGATTTCTGAATTTCAAGAAAGAAGCTGATTGAAGATCAACTTCAAAGGAGATCAACCCTACTGTGTTCAGATTCAAGAAGTTTTGAAGAAAGTTAAGTCAGGTCGATCTCTAACGTCAGATTCTTTCAATAACTGATCAAGAAAATGTCCATCCTTTCTCTCTCAATCAGGGTGGTGGTTAAAGTGTAGATTTACATCTATTTTCTGTAGGATCTTTTTAAGATCTGAATTGTAAGCCTGATTTATAAAGGCCGAGTTGTAAGAGATAAGTTCTCTTAGTGGTAGGCCTTGTTGAAGGCTGAGGTAGGGCTGTAAGCCTGAGTTGTAGGAGATTGTCATCTCTGAGTTGTAGGCCTTGTTGAAGGCTGAGGTAGGGCAGATTGCCTGAGCTGTAGGAGTGTGGACTCACTCTGAGTTGTAGGAGCCTTGTTTGGGTTCTGAGCTGTAAGATCTGAGGATCTGAGAAGAAGGAAAGAAGTTAGGTCGAATCTAGCACACTGCTAGATAGTCGAAGGGGGAAAGTGGATGTACCCAGATCTTGGGGAACCACTATAAATCAGTGTGCAATCTGTGAATGTGTGTGGTATTATTATTTCTGTGTTGTGATAGCTGTAGAACTGTTAGATTTAATTTGATTATCTGAATTAATATTCTGCCTTAGAAGAAAAAGGAATTACACATATTCACCCCCCTCTAGGTGTTTAAGAACCAATTCTTTCACATTTGCAGTGTACCAACTGAAGAAAATTTTGCAGTTCCACTTACGAAGCCTCTTGCGCAGAGAAAATATGATTGTTATACTAGATCAATGGGTATTAGATACCTGAATGATCAACTCTAGTGTGAGACTTGTGAATTGTATATTTGTTGGTTGTATATTCACATGATGAATTGTGCTGTATAATTCTTTTTATATTTATGACATGTTCTTTTATCATGTGATTTTGATTTTATATGATATGTTAATTAGTATAATAAATGAAATATTTACTTCCATAGAAATTCAAGTGGGTGATTTGAATGTGAGGGCTTATGTTCATTAGAAACATCATTCTTAAACAGTCTCTGCTCGAGATATCGTCTTAGAAATTAGGGCAATGATGATACATTAAGTCTAGTATGCGGTTGACTGATGTCCGGTTCTCACAGATCATGATATTGTGATATCAAGCCATCATATATGTACTTGTTAATTAGCAAGTTTTACTAGACAGACCCACTCTGAGACTACTTTGTGAATTGTTATACGAACGTGTCACAAGTAGATCTCAAGTGACAATGTTGTTTGTAGTTCTTTGATCTAAAGTGACAACATTTATCAAGTGAGAAAAAACATACTTTAATGTCATGTAAAGTCTTTCTTGAGAAAGATTGATGATTTCGACGGTTCCATCTTATTCGAGAGATTGTCAATCGAGGTGATGTGAGCATTTGCAGTGTACCAACTGAAGAAAATTTTGCGGTTCCACTTACGAAGCCTCTTGCGCAGAGAAAATATGATTGTTATAATAGATCAATGGGTATTAGATACCTGAATGATCAACTCTAGTGTGAGACTTGTGAATTGTATATTTGTTGGTTGTATATTCACATGATGAATTGTACTGTATATTTCTTTTTATATTTATGACATGTTCTTTTATCATGTGAATTTGATTTTATATGATATGTTAATTAGTATAATAAATGGAATATTTGCTTCCATAGAAATTCAAGTCGGTGATTTGAATGTGAGGACTTATGTTCATTAGAAACATCATTCTTAAATAGTCTCTGCTCGAGATATCGTCTTAGAAATTAGGGCAATGATGATACATTAAGTCTAGTATGCGGTTGACTGATGTCCGGTTCTCACATGTCATGATATTCTGATATCAAGCCATCATATAGGTACTTGTTAGTGAGCAAGTTTTACTAGACAGACCCACTCTGAGACTACTTTGTGAATTGTTATACGAACATGTCACAAGTAGATCTCAAGTGACAATGTTGTTTGTGGTTCTTTGATCTAAAGTGACAACATTTATCAAGTGAGAAAAACATACTTTAATGTCATGTAAAGTCTTTCTTGAGAAAGATTGATGGTAATAGTGATTATTGTATACGTTACGAATCAATCAGGTGATTGTGTGTGGGAAAATATGAGATTTGTCCTCCTGTATGACAATAGTTGCATCCATGAGCCACTTGATAGAATGTGACTGAGAAATGCATGACCATGTTTGGTTGAGTCAATATATGATATCATACTCACTAATTTTTGGAAGTCCATTCTAGATCAAGAAACAAGGATTGAACGATTATGAGGGTGACACAGTACATACCTAGTACATTGGTCACAAAGGAACAAAGAGACGTGACAACACTAGTACATTGGTCACAAATAGGCTTATTGAGTTATGAATTCATATTGGTTGGATTGCAGTGATGCATTGCTAGATGCCGCTCATTGCATGCGAGACTTTTGATTGATATGTTCTAGATCAAGTGAGAGACTGTTGATGTTTCTATAGTGATCTAGAAGTAATCAAGCTGTTAGTCTCACTGCCAACACGATATGAGTTTATATGTGTCACACACAAGAACATTTGGAGAAGTTGGAGGAAAGATTGTATTGACCTTACTCATATTGGATATGAGCGAAATACCAGTCCTATTACTCATTGGAGTTGGGCCGGTTCAGCTAAATGCTCCTTAGATATATCAAATATTGTATGGAGCATGTCAGCATGACTTCAAGACGACATTGTGAATTCCATCAAAAATTCTTATAGACGACATTGTGAATGTCGTCGTGATGGATGGTCTGTTGTCGACGATATTGTGAATACCATCGAGATCATCTCGACAATATTATGAATATAGTCGAGATCATTACGACGATATTGTGAATATCGTCGAGACGTCAAGATGATTTGACCGACTGTTAACATCGGGTATATCGTTGAGATGTTTTGGCAATATCGTTGAGATTATCTTAACGATATCACCGAGATTGTCACAATGATATTTCTGTTCATCACAACGATATTCTTTCTTTACTCCAATTAAAGTCTCAGGTTTGCGGATAGCGGAAACATACATCTGCTTTTATATCGGAATTGTTCCTGAGATCGAGAAATCCGCCGCCTCTTTCGCGCGACCCAGTTCCGGCCGTCGCCTCCTCTCCTGGAACAAATCTAATAATTTGTGGAGACGGTGAGGAAATTCCATCACCGTCCCAGATCTTGTTCGACAAGACCGTGGGGTTCTCCGCCGTTTGTGTGGACTGCTGTAGAGTTGCAGATCCATTTCCACGAGAACTCACCTAGCCGCTGTTTTCGATTCCACACATGTAACTTTGCATTTGCTATGTTTTACTTCTTGATTAATGGTTTTCGCAAGATCCAGTTCTAGTTAGGTTTTTCTTGAACTCTATTCCGCTGCGCACATGTGATGTGCAAACCCATAATGGAAACCCTACACTCGTAGCCCTTGTAGCCCAATGCATGCGACGATTAGTTGGGCAATTTCGTCGAAGACCGCCAAGAAGTGGAAGGTTGCATTTAGCTTCCTGTTACCATGGTGAAAACATCGATATTGTTCATGTTCATCATCATAAACAACCCCAACGCATAATTCCATCTTTGCTGAAAGCACTTGGAGCCATTTTATCGACACAACACCTCATAATTAAATTCTGTGCCAATGTCAAGGAGAATGTGATCGTGGGAGATCCTTCTGCATCCCAAAAGTGCTACGTTGATGCCGTGAATGTAGTGAAAGAAAGCACGCTTGATGGAGATGTGTCTCGCCTCATCCCAGCCCATCCGGTTCAGCGAGCTCGTGCGGATGAAGGAGAAGAAGCAAGTGGAAACAGGAAAACGTTTGCGATCAACGAAGAGCTCTCAGATGACGAGAAAGGAGAGCTGATCAAATCCCTACGTGAAAACCTTAATGTTTTTTTCCTGGTCACCCAACGACATAAGAAGAGTCCATCCCCGAGTTGTGCGCTACAGTCTCAACATTTAGCCCGAGGTACGCCCAGTGAAGTAGTGGAAGAGGAATGTTTCAGATGAGTTCGTGGCCCCGATACAGGATGAAGTCGAGAAGCTGCCAAAAGCATGTAGGTTTTGTGCGAGGAGTACAATATCTAGAGTTAATGAAGCCACCCCATAGGATTCTTGCATACCACCTTCAATTGGTGTCGTGGTTGACTCTACGTCTGACTTTTCTTTCTTGAGTTTCCTCAATGCCTTCTCTGGATGTCATCATATCCAGTTACATTTGTCATATCGTCCCAAGAGATCAGTTATCACTAAAGAAGGCTGCTTTTGCTATGGGGTAATGAATGCCCTTCAGCCTCAAGAATATGTTACGGCGCCTACCGAGCCCGAAGGGCGTTGGGGACAAACGTATCGGCGTCGTCTACCGGCAACGACGGAAGGACAATTTTAATTCCCGCTTTTATTTTCTGTCTTCAAAACAAACTTATGTTTTATTTTTTGCGAACGTTTTATTTTAACCCACGTGTCTAAGCCCAAGTGGGGGGCCGGTTTTTGTGTGCACCGGGCTTAAGAGCCGGTTTGGGGACTTTTTTGAAGGAAGCATGAATTAATCTTCTTTTCCCTTCTCTCTCTAAAATCTGCTCTCCTCTCTCCCTTCTTCCCGTTTTCCCGCACCGCTCCCTGTAGGGTTTCCGCAGCCGCCGCCCGCTCCGCCCGGCGCTCCCCCCTCTCGGTGCAGCCCCGCCTCTCTCTCTCTGCTCTCTATCTCTCTCTCTCTTCTCCCTCCTGGAGGCTCTCCCATCCAGCAACCATAGAACCGACCAAGCCCCCACCGGCTCCGTCGGATCTACGGGGTTTTCCCTCTTTCGAAGGTCCTATCACTCGATCTCGGTCGGGGGATCGTATCGACTTGGTATCAGAGCCAAACGCCGGCGTTCTTCCCTCCGGCTCCTACCGCGCAGCCCTCTTCCGCCCTCACCGTCCCTCCGCAGCGCCGCCGCCGCCGCCGAACCTTGCCGCGGGGCTTCTTCCGCCGCCTGCACCTGCTCTCCGTCTGCCGCCCCTTCCTGCTTCCTGTCCGTCCGCCTCGATGGGCGACGGTCCTCCTTCCCTCACTCAGATCATGGATCTCTTTCAACAAATGCTCGCCGACAAGCTGGACGTCATCACGACCCGTCTTGACTCCTTCCATGGTACCCCGCCGCCTCCTCCGCCTCTGCCCCTTCCCACCAACTCTTCCACCGCCAGTCGGGCTGATCCAGCCCCTTTCCGCAACGATTCACCGCCTTTCCACCGCTCCGTGCACATGGATTTTCCAATATTCGAGGGCCGGGAAGACCCCTTGCCGTGGCTGCAACGTTGTGAGTTCTATTTCACTAATCAACACGTTGCCGAAGAGGACAAAGTGGGTTTGGCATCCTTCCATCTCCTCGGGGCCGCCCAATTGTGGGTCACTCAGCTTCTTCGTGAACACCTGGATGCCACTTGGGAGGAGTTTCGCGCGTCGTGCACGCTGCGTTTCAGGCCGGCTATGCCGGGCAACCCTCTCGGGGATCTTATCGCCCTCAACTACACGGGCTCGATGGACACCTACTTGGAGCAGTTCCAGTTGCTCTTGTCGCGCGCGACCTCTGTTTCACCTTCGCAGCAGGTTCCCATTTTTACTGCCGGCCTCCCCGACCGTCTCCGCTGGGACGTGGAGTTCCAAAAACCGGCCGATCTTCTGCAGGCCATGAGCTTGGCTCGTGCCTTTGACTACCGCTCCTCCATCGACCGCCCACCGCCACCTCGTCGGGAGTTCTCGGGCCCCCGTTCGTCCAGCGTTCTCCCCTCTCCGCCGCCACGCGACGATGATCCAGCCCGACCTCCTTACCGCCGTCGTCTTACACGACCAGAGATGGTCGCGCGTCGCGCCAAGGTCCTCTGTTTCAACTGTGACGAGCAGTTTACGCCTTCACATCGGTGCAAACGCCTCTTCTGGTTAGAGGTTGACGATCCTCCGGATGACGAGGAAGCCGACAGTGACGATTTGGGCACTCCCCAGCTGTCCCTGCATGCCTTGGCTGGGCCGCAGGAGGGCTCTACCATCCAACTCTACATTACTATAGGGGGCCACCCCGTCCTTGCTCTTTTGGATACGGGAAGCACACACAGCTTCCTCGTCCGGGATAAGGCGGGCCAGCTTCGCCTTCCCAACGTCGCTCGCGACAACGTCAAGGTGGCCGTGGCCAACGGTCAACATATGGTTTGCCCGGGCGTGTGCCGCCGGGTGGAATTCATGGTGGAGGATTACCCGTCCCACACGGACCTGTTTGTCGTCGACTTGAGGGGCTTCGACGTTGTCTTGGGGGTCCGCTGGCTGCGGACTTTGGGCCCCATTACGTGGGATTTCGATCGGCTGACGATCTCTTGGCAGGCGGGCACCCGTTCTGTTCGGTGGCAGGGTACGACCCCCACGTCCTCTCCTGCATCATACTTGGTTTACACTGCGCCGTCATCCCTTCTGCTGCCACAGCCCGAGGTCGGTCCCTCCGATTTGGCCGCTGTTCTTCAGGCCTTCCCGGACATATTTACGGGCCAGCTGGGCCTTCCACCGCGGCGGCAACAGGACCACCGCATTTGTCTCCTTCCGGGTGCGGCCCCGGTCGTGCTGCGTCCTTATCGGTACCCGTACCTCCAAAAGGACGAAATTGAGCGTCAGTGCGACCTCCTCCTACAACATGGCCTCATCCGGCGGAGCGTGTCGCCGTTTTCATCACCGGTGTTGTTAGTCCACAAGAAAGACAACTCTTGGCGCATGTGCGTGGATTACCGGGCGCTCAACGCCATCACCGTCAAGGATAAGTTTCCGATACCGGTGGTCGAGGAACTCTTGGACGAGCTCCATGGCGCTTGCTTTTTCACCAAGCTGGATCTCTCGTCCGGCTACCATCAGGTGCGGATGGCCGAAGGTGATGTGGAAAAGACGGCGTTCCGCACTCATCACGGGCAGTTCGAGTTTTTGGTCATGTCTTTCGGCCTCACCAACGCTCCCTCCACCTTCCAGGCGCTAATGAATGAGGTATTCCATTCGCTCCTCCGCAAATTTGTTCTTGTGTTGTTTGATGATATCCTCGTGTATAGCCGCTCTTGGGAGGAGCATCTTGTTCACCTGGAGACGGTTCTTAGCTTGGTGCACTCTCACCATTTGATCCTCAAGGCGTCTAAGTGCTCTTTCGGGCAACGCTCCGTGGCATACTTGGGCCACATCGTGGACAACGCCGACGTCTCGGCCGACCCGGCCAAACTGCAAGGGGTGGCCGATTGGCCGCTACCCACCTCCACCACCGAGCTCTGGGGATTCTTGGGCCTTACGGGCTATTATCGGCGCTTCATCCGCGATTACGACACTATCGCCGCCCCCTTGATGACTCTTCTTCGCAAGAATGCGTTTGTTTGGTCGGACGCCGCAACTCAAGCTTTCCGCTCGATCCAAGCCGCCCTGCAGTCCGCCCTGCAGTCCGCCCCGGTGCTCCGCCTTCCCGACTTCACGGTCCCTTTCTTGATAGAGTGTGATGCCTCGGGCATCGGCTACGGGGCTGTTTTACATCAAGGAGGCCACCCGGTTGCTTATTTCAGTCGCCCCACCGCTTCCCACCATCGCAAGCTCCCGGCCTACGAACAGGAGCTCATTGGCCTCGCCAAGGCCGTACAGCATTGGCGGCCGTACCTTTGGGGCCGGCCATTCATTATTCAGACGGATCACTATAGCCTCAAGTACTTATTGGAGCAACGGCTCACGACCGTACCGCAGCAACGATGGGTTAGCAAGCTCCTTGGCTTCGACTTCCTGGTGGAACATAAGGCTGGTACGCTCAACCGGGCCGCCGATGCGCTCTCCCGCCGTGACACACCGTCGGACGGTGCCCTTCTCGCCATCTCTTTTCCAACAGCTCAACTCTTACCCGCTCTCCGCGCCGAAATTGCCAAATCCGTGGAGCTGTCCGAGCTTTTGCGCCGGGCCGATCAAGGTGTGGCGGGCCCGCATTGGACGGCTTCTAACGGGTTGCTCTACTATCGCACCCGGTTGTATGTTGACGCCGCCTCGCCGCTTCGCTCGGCTATTCTCGAAGATGTGCATGCACGGAGCCATGAAGGAGTGCAGCGCACACTCAAACGCCTCCGTTCGGAGTTCTTTTGGAAGGGGATGCGTCGCCATGTCCACGACTTCATTGCCAATTGCGTCGTCTGCCAACAAAACAAGGCGGATCACCTCCTTCCGGCCGTCTTGCTTCAGCCACTGCTCGTGCCCACTCAGATATGGGCGGACCTCTCCATGGATTTCGTCGAGGGGCTGCCCTCGGTTCGCGGAAAGTCTATCTTGATGGTCGTGGTGGACCGTTTTTTCAAGGGGGCGCACTTCATCGCCTTGACTCGACCGCTCGTGGCAGAGACAGTAGCTCAAGTCTTCTTTCAGGAAATATTTCGGCTCCACGGGATGCCGGAGACGCTTGTCTCGGATAGAGATCGGGTGTTCACCAGTGCCTTCTGGAAGGAGCTGTTCACCCTTAGCGGCACCAAGCTCGCTTTCTCCTCAGCTTACCATCCCCAGTCCGACGGGCAAACAGAGGTCGTTAACCGGTCCTTGGGCATGTTTTTGCGATGCATTACCGGTGGCCGGCCCCGCGATTGGCCGCGTTGGCTTCCATGGACTGAATATTGCTAATAATACGGCGTACCATTCAGCCTTGCAGACCACTCCCTTCCGTCTCATTTATGGTCGCGATCCCCCCCCCCCCCCCCCCCCCCGGCTGCTCTCCTATACGGGTGGTTCGGCCAACATGGCCGCCGTGGACGCCCAGCTCAAGGACCGCGATGAATTTCTGCACATTGCACGGAACCAGCTATTACAGGCTCAACAACGGATGGAAACGGCTTACAACAAGGGTCATCGCGAGCTCACACTTGCCGTAGGTGACTGGGTGTGGCTGCGCCGTCGTCCTTTTCGCCAAGTGTCCGCCGTCCGTCCGTCCTCCAACAAGCTCGGCCCGAAGTTTTTTGGCCCCTTCCAGATCACCGCCCGTATTGGCGAAGTGGCTTACCGGCTTGCGCTTCCTCCTGAAGCTCGCATACACGACGTCTTTCACGTCTCGCAGCTGAAATTATTTGTGGGACAACCGCCGACTGCACCTCTTGTCGACATCCCACCCCAGCTTGTGGACAAGCTGTCTTTGGACGAGGAGGGTGATGTTACGGCGCCTACCGAGCCCGAAGGGTGTTGGGGACAAACGTATTGACGCCGTCTACCGGCAACGACGGAAGGACAATTTTAATTCCCGCTTTTATTTTCTGTCTTCAAAACAAACTAATGTTTTATTTTTTGCGAACGTTTTATTTTAACCCATGTGTCTAAGCCCAAGTGGGGGGCCGGTTTTTGTGTGCACCGGGCTTAAGAGCCGGTTTGGGGACTTTTTTGAAGGAAGCATGAATTAATCTTCTTTTCCATTCTCTCTCTAAAATCTGCTCTCTTCTCTCTCTTCTTCCCGTTTTCCCGCACCGCTCCCTGTAGGGTTTCCGCAGCCGCCGCCCGCTCCGCCCGGCGCTCCCCCCTCTCGGTGCAGCCCCGCCTCTCTCTCTCTCTGCTCTCTCTCTCTCTCTCTCTCTCTCTTCTCCCTCCTGGAGGCTCTCCCATCCAGCAACCATAGAACCGACCAAGCCCCCACCGGCTCCATCGGATCTACGGGGTTTTCCCTCTTTCGAAGGTCCTATCACTCGATCTCGGTCGGAGGATCGTATCAGAATACCTGTGTTACCTTCCAATGCACCATGGACCTCATTTTCAAGGCACAAAAGGTTGGAATGCCAAAATTTATGTGGATGATCTGCTCATCAAAAGAAAAACATTCCAAGACTACATTGCTAACCTGAGTGAATCGTTTGACACACTGCACAAACATCACATGACCTTGAACCCACTCAAGTGCATTTTATGTGTCAGTTGAGGAGCATTTTTGGGTCATTTGTTTACACCCCTGGTAATCAAGCCAAATCTTTATAAAATCACTGCACCCCCACAGATGAAGTCTCCGCCAACACTAAAAGACCTTCAACGGCTAGCTGAGAGGATTACTGGCCTCGGTCGATTTCTCTCAAAAGTCAGTAAAAAGTGTTCACCTTTCTTCAAATGCCTAATAGCGGTGACTCAGTTCAAATGGACTGTCAAATGCGAGACAGCCTTGCAAGAGCTTAAAAGTCAATTGCTGCCCCAATTTTGATGCAAAGCCCTCGCTAAGGGAAACCACTTTATCTCTATCTCGTCTTCAATGGAGAAACAGTTAGTTCGGTATTCGTCCGCGAATAGTCTAACAAACAATTCCCTGTTTTTATGTCAACAGGTCGCTGAAGTGTGTGAAACTCAAATACCCATTTTCGAGACGCTCGCCCCCACTCTTCTAATTGCCGCCAGGAAGCTTCAACTATATTTCCATGCACATTTGATCAATGTTGTTTACCTAGACATATCTGTCTTTCTACCCCGCTAATCGTATTTAATCCAATCTCTCCTCGATTCACCCATGCAAATCATGGACCAAGTGTCAAATCCAACCCTGACATTGTACAAATTGCCTTGGCCAACCGCAAAGGGAAAGACTCTTCCCATGGAACAGGCTCCACTAGTGGAAGTTTCTACTATTGCGAGACTCTACTACTGACCCATGCAATTCAACACATTCGCCTATAAATATCCTTTTTTGAGAACAATGAATGAACCAATTTTTCGCCTTCTCAGGACTCTTTTCTCCAACACCATGTGAAAACAAGAGACGTAAAGCTAGTTTTGGAGGGGGATCTCAGTCAGCAAGCTCTTGGGTATGAGGTGAGATTTCCGACGATCGCTGACCACCTTTGTTGTTCTCAACCATCGAACTAGTAATGCCGGCCATGAGCACCGATAATTCAGGACCTAACACCCTCCAAATTGTGCGGTGAACGTAGACGCGGGTGTCTGATATAAAAATCTTCCTTTTCCTCCTAACAATGGGTGGTCCAAATGACCATCCTCCTCCAAAATTTCCCACGAGGCAAGATTTGACTACCATGTCGTATTCTGTGGAGGCCCTTTCTCAGTCTGTTGGGGTCATGACAGAACTCCTTAATCCCTTAACCCCTCCCGTGCCTCCCGACGTTCTGTGCCCCCACAAACTCCTTTTGTCCAACATACCTAACAACTGCCCCATCAACCTCCACAACATCACGTTACTTCATTCTCTGTTTTCGGGACATCTCATCCCTTGAGTATTCCTTGGCTGTTGTGTTGCACCAGCTGGTGCATCACCTCCTCATGTTGATGTAATTCTAAGGAGGAAGAACATGAGTTTTTGGACTTCTTTTCCACCAGTTACCAAGTTGCCTTTTTGCCACAGTTTTTTGGCAATCAAAATTGTTGAGCACAATGAAACTAAGACCCAAATGCACATTTGAAGTGTTTTGAGTCTTATCTGGTTACAAGAATTTGTCAGGAAGTTTAAGGTGCTGATTCCTCTTTGCTACTTTGGAAGCATTGGCGATCAATTGGTTTTTTGGCCTACCAGCCGAAAGTATCACCAGTTATGGAGAGTTCAAAAGCTTGTTGACGTCTAACTTTGCTAGTTCAAAGTGACTGAAGTGCGGACCAGGTCATCTATTGGACCTACGACAAGGTGAGAATGAGTCCTTGCGTGATTGTCACTCGGTTCCAGAGGGCAACAGTTGAAATATCCTTAATAGATGTCAAAATCTCACAAATCACTCTGGTAAGGGGTATTCACAATGGATTTTTTAAATATCAGCTACATTTCCTCCCTCGAACCACTTTTTCTTAAATTTTGGTGGTCGACACATGGAAGCAGAAGAAAGTATGGCCATTCACTTACATTGGCCCGTTCTTCTCGCAATGCCTCTACCCATGCCACCAAGACGAGAAAAGATATGCAACGACTTAGTTTCCCTCAACAATTTCATCATAGTGTCCGGGATGCGCCCTCGACACCACAACAAGCTCCCCCACCAATGCTCTGTCCATGTCCACCGTTCCTTCCGCCGTGAGAAGTCACCTTTCTTCGTTGAATCAACCCTTGCACAGATTGTTGCCTCCATTTGTACTTCCCATTTCTTTCGAGCCCCTCCTCTTATGCCAGCTCCGATTCGTCTGTAGAATAAGGACTTATATTGTAAATATCATCGAGAGACATGCCACACTACCGACAACAACTAAAGGAGTTTCTGCTTTGCTTGTTATATGAAGAAAATTTGCAAGATTTCTTGTTGA
Source organism: Platanthera guangdongensis (assembly GCA_039583875.1). Classification (NCBI taxonomy): domain Eukaryota; kingdom Viridiplantae; phylum Streptophyta; class Magnoliopsida; order Asparagales; family Orchidaceae; genus Platanthera; species Platanthera guangdongensis. The sequence continues at coordinate 182,736,751 of CM077158.1, forward strand.
AGTCCCCTTCGGCCAAGGGATAGAAGAAAGTTGGTGATGACGCAATGTCTTTCCAAGTCTCCCCGCAAGAGCCTAACATTGATGTCAAGACCATCAATGGAGGCCTCGACTTAGATGCGAGAAGCTGAGTCAGCGTGAAGCAAGTGCACACAGGAGAAGTTGCTCTCGCCACCCTTGTGACAAAATCTATACTGTTGGGAACCATCTTGTTCTCTAAAGCAGATACGATACTCGTCGAAATACCGTTCCATGACGCCATCATCACGATGGTCATTTCCAATGCCAACGTTCCACACGTTATGGTGGATATGGGGAGTCGTCAATATTTTGTTCAAAAAGGCTTTTTGGCTGTAGAACTGGAGCTTTGCTCCTTGAAGGCGTGCGACATATTAATAAGTCAGCTTTGCGGGAGATCGTACATTTAAGAGGGGTGCATTCAGCCCCTAGTTATTATGGCTCAGACAGTGAGGATGACCACCTTCATCGTTATTAATGGACCGGACATACATAACACCATCATTCGAAGATCGTTGCATAATGCTTTTCGAGCCATCTTGTCTATGCATTCGTTGATGATGAAGTTTTGGGCCAACAAAAAGGAGAACATAATCATGGGAGATTCTGCCCTATCTCAGAGATGTTATTTAAAAGCTATAAATGTGGTCGAAGGTGTCCCTGAGGAGGAGGTGTTGAACACTATCTAGTGCGTGAGCAATTCCCGTCGAAATAGCATCGTCGGTGCATGGATCAAAGTAATAGAATGGTAAGAAAAAACCTTATGTTGATCCCAAGGAGCGTGGATGAAGATACACACAAATTCAATACCGCGGGCTATCCAAGCGAAACGTGTACTCTAGGGTTTTCAAATCTAATATTAAACCTAATTTAATACAAATCGAAGTAAAGTGCATACTATCAAATATTCACTCCTAGACATGATTTCTATCATAGGAAATGAGAGAGTTAGCTTACAACTATTTGTAATGAGAATCCATGGGCAAGAAAGGACGGAGGCGAAAGTAGCACCAAAGATACAGAGAGAGAGAGGAGAGCCGACTCCTTGGGTGTCAAAGATAACATCGCAGCTCGTCATTCCCGTCTTGCTTCGTGCTTTGGTCCTTGGACGCTTCTAGCTGTCACCTTGCTCCTAGTAGTCCGTTATTATGGGTCCCCACCATCCGGTGTTGATGACGCATATTTCATTTGTGTCTTTATGTATGTTATTTCAAGTCTTCGAATCAAGTCGTACTTACGACTAATTAAAGTCGTCAAGTTTTATTATTCACACATCTAATTTTATTTTTGTGTATTTACATTTGTGCCACTTGAAAGCCCTTAAATAGACCCCTCAGGTCATTATATGGATTATGAATGACATTATGAAAGTTATATTTCTCTATTGAGTTCTCACCTTCCTCAATTTCTAGGATTACGGTTGAGCACGACTAACATAGGAATTTCTCATCATTGTTGGTTTATATCAAGGTTCAGCTTTAAGCCCTTATCTCTTTACCCTTATCTTTGATGAGCTCACCGGACATATCCAACAAGCAATACCTTGGGATTTATTATTTGTGAATGCTATCGTTTTGGTCGATGAGACACTCAAGGGTGTAAAAGCGAAACTTTAATCTTGACAAAACACTTTAGAAAAGAAGAGTTTTAGGTTGAGCACGGTAAAGATGGATTATATGGAGCTTAGGTGCAAGTAGGACAAATAATTTTGTTTTTAATTTTGGTGATCAAGATATTTCCTGCAATGATTGCTTTAAATATCTTGGATCGATAATTCAAAAAGATGGAGGTGTTAATAAATGTCATACATGGAATTCAAACAGGTTGGTTGTGGTGGAGAGGCGCGTCAAGTATCTTATGTGATCGTAAAGTACCATTAAATTTTAAAGACAAGTTTTATCGTATTGCAATTAGACCAGCGATGCTCTATGGTTTTGAGTGTTGAACAATGAATTGTGTACTTAAGAAAAAATGGGAGTTGCGGAAATGAGAATGCTTATGTGGATGAGCGAACACACGCGACTGAATACAATTAGGAATGAATATATCAGAGATAAGACTGGAGTGACACCAATTACAGAGAAGATGCGAGAAGCTCGAGTAAGATGATTTGGACACGTATAAGTACTGTTAGAGAAGCCCAGTTTAGGGCCCATCTAGTGGCCCAATTTTTCCCACTTTTCCTTCTCATTGTATTAGTCCCACATGTTAGATTGGGATTTATCCTCTTTCTCCTTTCCTATATAAATGTATCCATACTTGTAACTATTAATTCAAGAAGTATATATAAGGTTTTGGGCCTCTCTTTACATGGTATCAGAGGCAACTGGTCTACTCCTTATATTTATTTTCGGTCTACTGTTCGCGGTCTCCCGCTTCTGCTCGCCCGGACTTGCTTGTCCGGCCTGTTCTCCTCCCTCTTAGCCGCCGTATCATGCATCCTGTCTCCTTCTAACCACTCTCTCTACTTTGTCTCCTCGTGGCTTCCACTTCTCCTCCTCCTCCTACCTCTCTTTTATAAACTCTCACGTGGGGCCCACCTTCTATTGTATCTGTCCGCGCGGTCTTCCTCACTATCTGCGCGGCCTGTTTTTCTCTTCTTTCCGCCTTCCGTCACTTCTGTAGTCGCCACGGTCTCCCGCTGTCTCTGATCGAGCGGTCTCTCTTGCTATCCGCGCGGCCACCCCCTCTTTTTCCCGGCTTTCCCTCTTCACGCTGGTCGCGACTTCTCTCACATTGCCGCTGTTTCTCCTCTAGCCGAGTGTCCGCGTCTAGGTCGTGGCACCTCTATTTGCCGCTGGTGGCCTCACCTTGACCGTGCAGACTCCCTATCCTGCCTCTACATTGGCTAGCCGCTGCAACTTGTCTTGTCGTTAGCGATCTCTTCTCTTCCTGCAAGCCGCATCCTGTTCACGAGTCTCCTTGTCGCTGGTGTGTCCGTCGAGACCGTGCGGCTTCTGTTTCCACCGCTCCTTATCTCTCTATTCGACCTCCCTCTAGCCTCCCGACTTGCTATTTTAGCTGCCCGGCTTTCTGTTTTAGCCGCCTGGCCTTCTCTGCCAAGCCGAGCGCCTTCTCCTTGCTAGCCCGGTCCTCTCCTTACTCTCCGCCCAGTCTTCCCCCCTGCTAGCCGCCCGGTCTCTTCTGATAACCGCATGACTTCTGATGATTCCCCTGCCACCTCTGCTCCTCCAGCCCGTGCGACTACCACGGCTTTCGAACTCCGCGATGAGCTCCAGATTACTACCATTTCACTGACTGGGAAACAAAACTTCATTGAGTGGGTTCACTCGGTTCGACGTGTCCTGCAGACCAAGGAACTTCTTCACCACTTGACCCGAGCTACCCCCGATGCTCCCTCCGATGACTGGCTTCGCGATGATGGTCGGGTCCAATCCTGGCTCCTAAATTCTATGGATACTGAGCTTTACAGGATGACCATGTATCATGACGCGGGCAAGGCCATGTGGGAGGAACTACACTCTTTTTACTCGGGGCACAACAGTCTTTAGCACCTATATAATATTCTCTCCGACCTTCAGAACCTCACTTCAAGTGCTCCCGGTGATATGATATCTTTTGTTGCCCAAGCCAAGACCCTGACCGAGGCCTGGATTCAACATCAGCCTCCAACCACTGATCTCGCTGCTCAACGGGCCCAGAAAAAGGCTGTCACCATCGCGATGATGATGTCCCGTGTTCCTCCCCACCTGCATAGTGTTCAGGCCCAAATTCTCTCTTCTACGACGACTCCTTCGTTATCAGATGTCTGCTCCATGCTGCTTAAAGTTACGCTTCCTATTGAGGCTCCTCCAGGATTTGCACCTGCTCTCCTTCAGCAAGCTCTTCTTCCGACCCCTTCTCCTCCTCGTGGCTCTTCTACCGGGGGGGGGGGGGCACCTACGTCTCGGGGACGAGGGCGTGGGGGTCGTTCTTCTATGAAATGCACCTACTGTGGCCGGGATGGTCATCTCGAGGCTACTTGTTACCGCAAGCATGGTCTACCTCCCCACCTTGCGACTACTTCCTCTACTGCTTCTGCTCCCACTGGGGCTTCTACTCAGGATTCGACATATACTACTCCCCAACATATCGATGAGCTCCGCACCCAACTCCAACAGCTATAGGGTGTCCTCGGCCGCTCCTCCGGCTCGGTTGTGTCTTTTTTGCAGAAGGTATAACATGTCTCTCTCATAGCCCCTGCTGGATCGTTGATTCTGGCGCTACACACCATATTACCTCCCAGAAGCCTTCCCAGTATCTCCAGACAGCTCATCCTTCGCATATCACTGTGGCCGATGGTGACACCTTACCGATCTCTGGCGCCGCAGCTCTCCAACTTACCCCGGCCTTTTCTCTCTCCTCGGTTCTTCATGTTCCGGGGCCGCCCTTCAATTTACTCTCTGTTAGTCGCCTAACACATGAACTTGATTGTTGCATAACCTTTTCTCCTTCCTCTTTTCTTATGTAGGATCGCCGCACCCGAAGTATCATTGGTAAGGGGCAGCTGGTGAATTGGCTCTACATCTTTGATATACCATCTACTCTTCTCTCCGCTGTCTCCACCGTCGACTGGCATCATCGTCTTGGCCATGCTCCTCTTCCGATCCTCAAGCGAGCTCTTCCCGATGTTCCTCTACGAGAGTTCTCTTGTGAATCTTGTATCTACGGTAAACAACATCGTTCTTCCTTCCCCCCTGCATGTACCCGGAGTAGTACTCCTTTATCTCTAGTTCATTCTGATGTATGAGGTCCCTATAAAGTCCCTAGTATCTTTGGATTCCGCTATTTTGTCACGTTTATTGATGACTACTCGCATGTTAAATGCATATATTTACTGCATGATCGTACTGAACTTACCTCTGTGTTTCGTGCCTTTTTAACTGAAATGCGTACGCAGTTTGCCACCCCTCTCAAAGTCATTCGCACTGATAACGCTCGTGAGTATACTAGTACCTTCTTCACTCTTTGCACCGAATTTGGCGTCATCCATCAAAGTTCGTGTGCGTACACCCCTCAACAAAATGGGGCGGCTCAACGAAAAAATCGCCACCTCCTTGATGTTGCTCGGTCCCTTATGTTTCAAATGCAGGTTCTGGCCGACTATTGGAATTTTGCTATCTACACAACATGTCATCTCATCAACCGCCTACCCTCTTCTGTTCTTGACTTTGGCATACCTATTCAACTTCTCTATCCTTCCGCAAATCCTACCTCTCACCCCGCGAGTCTTCGGGTGTGTTTGTTATGTTCATCTTCTTGGCCCACCTTCCGACAAACTTGCTACTCGGGCGGCCAAATATATGTTTGTTGGCTACTCTCGTACGCAGAAGGGGTATGTTTGCTACTCTCATTCTGATGGCAAGTTGGTTGTCTCGGCGAATGTCACGTTCTGCGAAGATCAGCCCTTCCACTTACCTTCACCCACTTCGACTTCCTCTCCTCCTCTTCCCCGGCCTGCTATACCTGTCACGTCCTCTTCTCTGCCATCTCTAGCTACCTCTCTCCCTGACCCCCTTGGGTTCCTCCACCCCTTATCCGTGTCTACGCCCGTCGCTTCAAGGATGCTTCCCTGCACCAGCTACCACCCTCCAGCGACACCCCGACAACGGCATATCCAGCTCCCGCCTCTACAGCTCATCCCTTCGCCAACTATGTTTCTCTCCATCGGCTGAGTCCACCTCTCTACACCTTTGTCACCTCTCTTTCCTCCATCTCTATTCCTAACACTGTGCAGGAGGCGCTGCAACACCCGGGGTCGCGTGCAGACATGGACGATGAAATGCGGGCTCTCTGGGCTAACCCGACTTGGGATCTGGTTCCTCTTCCCGCAGGACAGCACTGTGTGAGCTGCAAGTGAGTCTTTGTTGTTAAACATGCGGCGGATGGCACCGTAGAACGACCAAGGCCCGCCTCGTGGCCCGGGGTTTTACTCAGCAACATGGTTTGGATTATGAGGAAACATTCTCTCCGGTGGCCAAATTTAACACCGTCTGCGTTCTTCTCTCCTTGGCTGTTCATCGACATTGGCCTCTTTATCAGCTGGATGTTAAGAACGCCTTCCTCAACGACGATCTGCAGGAGACTGTTTACATGCACCAACCTCCCGAGTTTAAGACCACGGGGAGTCTCGGGTCTGTCTTCTTTGGAAGTCTATTTATGGTCTCAAACAGTCCCCGCGTGCTTGGTTTGAAAAATTCAGTAAGGTTGTCTGTGATATTGACTTTATTTGGAGCTCGGCTGATTTCTCTCTCTTCACCCGACACCGGACAACCGAAACTGTGATCCTACTTGTCTATGTTGATGATATCCTCATTACTGACGATGATACTACAAGGATACAACATATCAAAGAACAGTTAAACTTTGCCTTTCAGACCAAAGATCTTGACAACATTCGATACTTTCTGGGGCTTGAGGTTGCTCGACGCCCTGATTGTCTTGTGTTATCACAAAGGAAGTACTGTATGGATCTTATTCATGATGCCGACTATTCTGGATGCAAACCTGCGGATACTCCTATAGACGCTAATCACAAGCTCTCAGCCCACAACTCTGACTTCGATGAGCTGCTTACAAATCCAGAATACTATAGAAGCTTGGTTGAGAAGCTGATCTATCTCTTGGTTACTCGCCCAGACATCTCTTTTGCTGTAGGAGTCGTGAATCGTTTTATGCATGCTTGCTGAACATCTCATCTTCAGGCTGTTGAGCGCATTCTTCGATATCTCAAGACCGCTCCAGGACAAGGGCTGGTGTACAAGCCATCCACATCTCTATCTCTTGTCGTGTACTGTGACGCTGACTATGCTGGATCCATTGATGATAGACGCTACACAACAGGTTTTTGTACCTACTTTGGAGGACATCTGATAACTTGGCGTAGCAAGAAACAAACCGTGGTTGCTCGCTCTTCTGCTGAAGCCGAGTACCGGGCTATGGCCGCTGTCGTTTCTGAGTTAACTTGGCTTGAGGGCCTTCTGAGTGACTTAGGTGTTCGTCTCTCATCACCGGCGACTCTATTCTGTGACAGCCAAGCCGCCATACATATTGCCAAGAATCCGGTCTTTCACGAACGCACAAAGCATATTGAAGTTGACTGTCATTTTATCCGGGAAAAAGTATAGTCAAAGAAGATAGAGTTGGAGCATGTCCATGCTACAAACCAAGTTGCTGACATCTTGACTAAAGCTCTCTTCCGGCCGCTACACTATCCGTTTTTATCCAAGCTTGGTGCCTACGACTTGTACGCTCCAGCTTGCGGGGGAGTGTTAGAGAAGCCCAGTTTAGGGCCCATCTAGTGGCCCAATTTTTCCCTCTTTTCCTCCTCATTGTATTAGTCCCACATGTTAGATTGAGATTTCTCCTCTTTCTCCTTTCCTATATAAATGTATTCATACTTGTAACTATTAATTCAAGAAGTATATACAAGGTTTTGGGCCTCTCTTTACAAGTACAAATGAAACCATTAGAGGCACCCGTTAGACATTGTGAGAGTTAGTCACTAGGCATGTTAAACGGGGGAAGGGTAAACCGACAATGACTTGGAATAAAACTATAAGGAAAGACATGATGTACTTAGGCATTAGTGAGATTATGACTAAAGATAGAGCACAATGGCGTCAAATGATCCATATAGTCAACCCCACTATAGTGGGATAAAGGCTTGAGTGTTGTTGTAGCCTTGTAGGATTGAGCACGACTTCCTTTCTCCCTCCCCCATTCTCCACGGGTAGAGCTCTTCTCCCTTTGTATCTCCGCCTCCACCACCGATCCTCTTCTTCTACGTACAACACTTTCTCCTCTTTTTTGAAGCAAGCTAATCGACAACCGAAGACAGCAAATCATCTGTCGATCCTCTTATGCTCTACTCGCATACGATCTCAACAACACGACCTGTCCCTCTTCTAGCGCCTTTGTCGTGCTCGTCACACGATCGATTGTTCCACATCTAACTGAACCAACCTCTGCCTGCACGCATGTCAAACTCTCGTCCAATTGTCGTCGTCCTTGACTGGATGCATGCAGGCGGCCTCTGCCCACATGCCCACGTCGGGACTTCGTGCACTCCTGACATATCTACGTCGACTGCCTTCCTCTAGGCATGGCAACCCCGGAGCCACCCGTCAAAGCTTTGCCACTAAAGGTTTTTTGGAGGCACTCCCTGGTATCCATAATACACCATATTGGCTTATCGAGAACACATCGCGCCTACGTCTCCTCGTACGAACTGCACGCCATTCCTGCCTTTCCAGAAACACACCTATGCATCCTGCCGTCCACACTTGATGTGGACTATTCCAGCAGCACACATTGCAGGCCTATATTAATTAATGAACTTTTATTGATTAAGCCCGTTAAAAGCAGCCTCTTACAAAATTGCTGGGTAAGGTTTTCCTAAATTTCACATTTGTGGTGGGATTCATCCCCGAACCCTCGCTGCATGAGGATGCTTTGCTTATCGTGCTTCCATTAATTGATTAAGCCCATGTCTGCCTCAGGAATTCCTAATTAATTGATTAATTAATACCTAGTTGTATTTATTGATCAATTAATTACTACAGTTTCATGTTGAGCTCTGACGAGCAACTTCTTCGTTCGATGTACCAGAAGTTACTAGAGATGTCAGCATCACATGACGTCGTGCTTGCACGACTCACCACCAACATTGACTGCCTCTTCAGGTGTCTGATTCCATCGGCGCCGTGATTGATCCCATTATCGTAGTCATCGATCCCACCCTCGCTCAAAGTAGTTCCTCCGACCGACACAGTTATCGTCACTCCACCATCGCCTCCGGTTGTTCCTTCACCACAGTTCACACAACCGGCCACGTCGCCGCTTAACCCTGCGGTGGTGCTGCCTCATTTTGCAACTCCATCTGTTCCTGTGGTCTCCACTCCGTAGCCACATGCTCCGCCGATCCCTCTAGAGCCTGGCTTTTTGATGATCTCTCCCGCGCCGATGTTGCCGCTTTTGACTGCTGCAACTCACCTTCATCTAGGGCCTCAATCTTCCTCATCTGTATGTATTCAACGAGCGCACTTGCTCCGACCCCAAAGTTTCTGTCGGACGGTCTTTCTTCGACAAGCGTCTCTGCCACGTCAGATCCTTGCATTCTCTCGTACCTTCTGTGAGCATGCCAACGACCTGCAACTGGATGCAGATGCCGCCACAACACGCGCTAGTAAGAGTTATTCTGGCGCGAAATGAAGGAGCCAGGCGAACAAATCACCGAGCCTCATTTGAGCTTGAGTACAAGCTCGATTTGAAGTACGAGTTGGACATTATGAGTCTTTTATGTATGCTATTTCAAGTGTGCGAGTCGAGTCCTAGTTACAAATAATTTGAGCCGTCAGGTTTTAATATTCACTCATCTACTATTATTTTTGGGTATTTATATCCATGCTACTTTTAAGTCTTTCAATAGACCAATTGGGTCATTGTATGGATTATGGATGAAATTATGAAAGTTCTATTTCTCTCTTGAGTTCTTTTCTTCTTCCTCAGTTTTTAGGGTTAGGGTTGAGCACGACTCCCCTTCCTCCTCTCTCCCCTCGCATTCTCCGCGTGTAGGGCCCGACTACCCTTGTATCTCCGCCTCCACTGCCTCCTCCGACAAAGTTGCGAAGTAGGCAGGTTACACCCGTCTTCTCTTCACGTATTCTCAACTTCATTCTTCGTCAGAATCACCTTCTAATAGCCCTCTTTTCCTTTGATAATCTTGCCTTGAGGTGATAATTAGAGTGGAAGAAATATTCCTCAGAGCTTGGGAGCTCATGACTTAGAGAAAAACAAAATCAGAATGAAAATTCACAGCCTAACCCTAATTTCCCCAATTTATAAAAGCAGAAAAATGATCGTGTACGACCTGGCGCATGAGCATGTGCATAGCCTGGCGCACGATCAATGAAAATTTAGTGGAAAAATTATGGCACCGGAAGAGATGGAGGCGGCCTGTCAGAGTATACGTCACAACCATGCTCACGAGGTGGCACAGTTGTGTCTGAATGATGAACACATCAGGTTTGTCATCACCATGAAAATGAAGTGCGCTCGCACACGTGAGCACGACTGTGCCTGAAGGATGAACACATCAATCTTGCCATCTGCTTGAAAATAAAACAGTTGCCCGTGCGCCCGTGCATTAATAGAACTCTGGATTTTGACATGAATTAATTTTTGTTTAAAGATGGTTTGCCTCAAGAATAGGAACGATCATGCCAAAATTACAAAAAGAATGTCTCAGTAGGCCGTTCGCTCAGGCACAGTCGTGTCTGAAGAACACGCACATGTAGATACCGGAAGTAATGATTTTTGGCCAAAATCAACATTTGATCAAGTATGTCCATGCCTCAAGAACAACCACGACCATGCTGATAATGCATTTTGAATTCAATGACTGCCCATGCCCTGCTGATAATGCATTTTGAATTCAATGACTGCCCATGCCCCTAGGCACGGCCATGTCTGTAGAATACGCACGAATACGCACGAGAAGGAGATAGAACTTGCATTTGTTAGAAGAATGACGAATTGCTCACGTACGATTGTGCGCCATTGAAATCATCCACGGAAATCATCCACGCCGCGGAAACCGCGGTTGCGGTCCAACGACGTTGATGATTTCTGCGAAAACCCCATCGCCAGGTCAAACGAGGCCATAAATATTCCAATACATACACGTGGTATAAACATGCAAATATCCAAGTAAAACAGGGATAAAGTACACTAAAACTATGCAAATTGCTGTACAAAATATTGGTATAAAATACATGTATTGATTACCCACAAACTTAATTGTTTACTTGCCCTAAGTAAACCACACTCACCCCTGGAGATAATAAAAAACAATATGTAGATTAGCATCCAATAGAAATAATGTTCTAATTCTTAACAATTGAAGGCAATTAAGAAATCACTTAAGCTAAGCAAATTCACAAGGAGATGAGTTGCATGATCTTTACCCATGTAAATGCAATGCAATACCCTTACTCTAATCACAAAAAAGTAAATCAATCTAAGATATGCGCATTGAGAAAACTAGAGCTCTATAGATGAGATTCTTGACTCGACTACTCCCAGTAAGCCTGCGATGAAATCCATCATCGATAATAGTCATAGACTTACCCTTCTACCCATCTCCACAATACCTATAAATTTTATGCTTCTAATTACTTAGGACATGATTTAGGCAAACGTTAGGCTTGTGCTTAATGTGAGATGATCAATGATAAATAGAGGCTAAGCTCAAGTTTAAGCAAAATGTTTTGAGTCCATGACAAAATTTTCACCAACAAGAGCAATGAAGAAGATCCCCCCAACTTGCAAGCAATTTAATGTATGGGTCGGGTCTACTTTATAATATGAGCTATACACCGATCAAATGAATAACTATCTTTTCATCTTCCAATTTTTTAAAAGTAGGGGGAGCCTTGGCGCACCGGTTAAGGGGTTGCCGTGTGACCTTGAGGTCACAAGTTTGTGTCTTGGATGCAACTTCTTGCAAAAATGCAAGGTACGGTTTGCCTACATTTCACCCTTGTGGTGGGATCCTTCTCCGGATCCTCGTTGCGTGGGGATGCTTTGTGCACCGGGCTGCCCTTTACTCTTTTTACATCAAGAAAGACCATCATCAGCAGCATAAAGGAAATGCAAATGAACTCAAACCTTGATTGTGAAGATAGGTTGGCTATTTGGCCTTGATGAAAATGGGTGGTGGCGCTAACAATAGGAATCAGTGTATGCTCAACGTGTCTAGCATTGGTAACTAATAGTGGAGAGATATATTTGTTCAACTGATCCAAAGAGAGGTCTAGATCATTTTCTTAACATAAAATGATCTATGCAAACGTCTCAGGAGTTGTATATGGGCAAGTTCTAGTTATTAAGTTAAGAGACTCACTTATAATTGAACAAGAATCCTTCTCTACATCGATCAAACACACTACTATGCAAACCTATAGAAATTAATACTATGTATGCGGTAGAAATAGGAAAATTATATGATTTGCATGATAAAAGAGTAAGTCACACCTACACTAATTCAACATGACTTAAGAGAGCTTCATATGAAATCAACTTAAGAAGTAGGTAGGAATTACTGCTAATGAATAGCGAATATTACATGCTTAATCACAAGAACTCAGGTAATTTGACATAAAAATAAACTAAAAGTAGGATATAACAACATATTCGGTAACCACAACATGCCAATTAACCCCCCCAAACAAACACACCACCCCTCCAAAAAAATGTAAAACAACATTGTCTCAATGCAAGTGCAAGTTATTGTAGAATATGTGAAGGTGGGGAGAAAAGGAAAGTGATTACCTAGTAATTTGCATCCAAAATACGATCTCAAATGTGATAAGCCAAATTCCACTCCAAACCACGTAAGCAAATAAATCAATAATAAAAAAATAACAAAACAAGTGTGCTATATATGCATATGGATGTAAGCTACTATAAAAACTACAACAATAATGCTTGGGGTGCCTCCTAAGAAGCGCTTTGTTTAATGTCCTTGAGTTGGTCCAAATACATGTATTAACACAATAAATAAATATAGAATCACAAATGAAAGGGGAAACTAGATCTGATATACTCTAGAGGGGGGGTGAATAGAGTATATGGTGCTTTTTAAAAACACAAAGAAAACTTTTTGCAAAGCTTTACAACAATTGTTGTAATGAGTGTAAGCAGGGAAGCAAAAATAAAACTAAGCTATGCAGATATTAAGCACAAGAAAATCTAGGCCAGAAACAAAAAAGAAAACATGCAGAACCAGATGACACAAGGAAATATAGTGGTTCCCCAAACTTGGGTACATCCACTCTTCTACCACCCTAGGTAGGAATCCACTGCAGGATGAGTTGATCAGGTGTCCTGGGCACCAATGAGCTTTTGATAAGGTGCTCAAAAACCAAATCAGATTTTTTGATCAGGTGTCTTGCCACCAATGAGCTTTTGACAAGGTGCTCAAAAACCAGCTTCAAACTTTTGAAGGGAGTTTGAAAAACCCTTTACAGAATGGGGGTGAGAGAGTGATGACAGTCTTCTCTTTCTCAAGCAACTGAGAAGACTATATGGATTCAGTGATGTTGTCAAAGCTCCCCCTGAGTCCTTGGAATCTTCAGGAAAATGAGCTTTGCTGAGGGTGATAGGCCTTCAAAGATAGATCTCCAGCAAAAGATGATTTCAGCAAGCTGAAATGTTGAGTGTCTGGAGTCTTGAGATGATGTTGGCCTTGAACACTTGAGAGCTGAAGAGATCTGAAGAATGTTTGAAAGCTTGATCTCTTGATGAGTGTTCTTCTGAATTCTTGTTGACAGAAGATTGAGAGAGTCTCTGTGTATAGAGAGGGGTGTCCTCTACTTGTCTATCTCTATTCTCTTGTTCTTGTCTATCTTCTGTCTGATTCAAAAAACATTCTGTCTTTTATTCTCTGAGTCTGAATAGAAAATTGCTCTGTCAAAGATAGTCGTTGGTCTGAATTAATTACAGCCTTAATTGCATAAAATGTTCTGAAGGAAAGTCCACTGAATTATTCCTTGAAAAGTCCCTTGAAACTTGCTCCAGAAGTAAATGAAAATGGCTGGCAGATCTTCTGAATTAAATGCAGAATAACTTCTATCTGATTTGAATTTGAATTCAGAAAGATAACTGAAATCGTCGAACTGAGCTCTGCTATCGTCGAGCTGAGCTCAGCGAATTGGAAAAAGCAAGCAGCAAAGAAATCGTCGATCTGAGCTCAAAGATCGTCGAACTGAGCTCAGAGATAAGGATCCAGTGCAGAGTCAAAATCGTCGACCTGAGCTCAGCGATCGTCGAACAGAGCTCGACGATGTTGAGAAGTTGAGCTCAGCGATCGTCGACCAGAGCTCGACGATATTATGAGGATTGAGCTCAGCGATCGTCGAATGGAGCTCGACGATCTGTCAATAGTTGAGCTAGACGATCGTCGACCGGAGTTCGACGAAACGTCGTGCTGAGCTCGACGATTTGGACTTGGTTTCCAGAAAAACTTGGGTCTTCAGGGCAGCTTCCAAACCTAGACTCCTGATCCGTTAGACTCAATTCTAATTGACCTATTATCTATACAGAAGGTCAAAACATAAATTCCTAGAGACATAGTGATACTGACCCAAATTAGTAATAGGGTGTTCCAACAATCTCCCCCTATTTGGGTTAGGAAAACTATTTACAGACTTTGAAAAACAAACAACATCATACAGTCAAAAAAACATAAAAACAACAATAACAAGACACAGAGCAGAACCATCACAGAGATATATATATATGTGTTATCCAGATAGCAGTTAGAAGAACCAAAAGTTGTCACCTTACAGAGTTACTCATTTTCTTTGCCTTTTACCATTTTAATTTCTCTGTTGGGATCTAAAGCTTGTTGTTTGGATCTGGTATCATCAGCTGCACCCAAATAAATTTGCTTTGAAGCTCTGGGAACCACTGCAGCTGGATGCAACTCCATGTATCTGTCTGCATCAAAGAACTTACTGGAGGCATATCTTTCTAACTCTTTTTGCCTTTGCTCTGACATGGTAGATATGTTGGAAGTGTCTAGCCCTTGTTCTTTTGCTTTCTTTATCTGATCCAAAGCAGCCAGCTCTTTCATCCTTGCAGTCCAAGCCATAGGATTTTTCTCAGGGTCCTCAAATGGAACAGGTGGCTCATACCTGTTGGAAGTAGTATCTTGAGGAGTCCTGACAGTCACAGTATCTTTGAGCTTGTAGGGGAAAGGACCAGAAGATGTATCAGCAGAAACATGTCTTCCCCTAGAGTAAGGATGCTGCCTGGAGTGTCCTTTGGAGTAAACCCGAGTCTCTCTTTGGTTTCCCCTATATCCTCCCCTTCTAGAGTAAGACCCCCTAGACTGGCTTTCCCTTTGATAAGTTCTTGCATGAGGTTGGTAGGGAGCCTGGCTTCTAGCAGAGCCTGATCTTGCAGAGCTGCCACCTGCACCTGCATCAGGTGGAGGTGGTGGAGGAGGATGAGGGTGCTTGAACTGAATGGAATCTTTTTCATACTTCCTCTTCTTTTTCATAGCTTTCAACTGGTTCTTAGAGAATTGCATCCAATGCTCAGTGATTGGGCAATTATGCAGAATATAGTATGGAACATCATTATCATCTCTAACTTTGGCAGGAGGAACTCTCTTCAAGGCCTTACTTCTTGCTTTCCTTTTCTTAGCAATTGTGGCAGATGAGTCATCAGAAGCAGTGTTATAATCCTCAGATTCAGAACTTTGTGCATCATACAAGGCATCAAGCTGTTTCATCAAATCTTCTTTCAGTTTAACAGCAGCTGATGGAGCAACAGATACAGAAGCAGGAGGAGCAACAGAAGCAGCAGCAGATGAAACTATAGGTACTGGAGCAGCAGAAGTTACAACAGATATTGCTTCAGGAATGAGGGCAGCAGCAGCAGCTTCAGAAACAACAACTTCTACAGCAGGCTCAAAATCAAGAGCCTCTGTCATCAAAACATCCTGAGATGAGGGCTCAGCAGAAACAGTGACTTCAGCAGCAGATATAACTTCAGAGGTAGACACAGCATTGTCTTCAGCAGCAGCAGCAGCAGTAACATCAGAAGCAGCAGTCACTGACAGAATAAAATCAGAAATGATTCTGGGGTCACAGCAAGAGAAGGGCACTAGAGCCTTGGACAAATCTTCTGACTGGGCAGCAAGAACCTCTGGAGGCTGGACAGGATATGGCTCTGGGAGGCAGCAGAAGTAAGCAGTATCAAAAGTAGATAGCAGAGACCTTAGGTCTATTGCTAGTACTGGTGTAGCAGCAGCAGCAGAAACAGACACAGCAGCAGTAGCAGCAGAAACAACATCAGGGGCAGCAGCAGCAGCAACAGCTTCATAGGGCATCTCCCCCTGCCTGGATGCAGATACCTGTGCATCAAGGCACACTGCTGGGGGTGCTGCTAGAGGAGTAAGGAAAGAGGAAAGCCTGGCAGAGAGAGCTGCCACTGATTGTTGTAGAGGAGCTAAAGAGGCCTCCATGAGAAGAGAGAGCCTAGGTGCAAGGAGCTCATACAACTGATCAGCAAGGGCTGGGAGATCTACATGCTCAATGAGAGGAGCAGAGGTAGAGGGTTGAGGGATGGCTGAGGGAGCTGGAGGAGGAGGGCTGAAGGGTGGAATGAATGGCTCAGGAGAGGGGATGGTAGATATGGAGGATAGAGGGATGGAAATGGAGGGAGTGAAGGTGGGTTGATCAATAATCTGGTGGAGAAGGTCTTGTAAAGATGTGGAGGAGGATGGGAAGTCTGGAGGAGAAGAGGGGGAATCATCCATGTAGGATTCATCCAAGAGAGTGAAGGATGGAAGGGATGGGGATGAGGTGACATCTGGAGGGGGATAAGAGAATAGGGGGTGGAAGTGGTCTGCTGGTGGAGAGGAAATTGTTGCTGGAGATGGAATGGAAGTTGAAGATGGGCTGGAGATGGTAATTGTGGAGGTGGCTGGAGAGGTGGATGGAGCTGGAGGTAGGGTTGAGCTTGGAGGAGGAGAAGCAGCAGCACTGGCAGCAGGCAGGTCTTCTGCAGGGGCAGAGACCTGGGGTGGAGTGACTCTTAGAGTCCTAGTGCCTGAAGGGGCAGAAGAAGAGGGCCTGCTGGGCTTGGAGATTTGCCTGTCCCATTTCCCAAAAAGGGCACAGGTGAGTCTCTTGGAGGCATTGATGTGCACTCCAGAGGAGACTAGCAGGGTAGGGCACTTAGCCTGGAGGAAGATTCCCAGTATTCTTCCAAAGTTCACAAATGTTTTGTTGAGCTTTTTCTTCAGCAGATCAAAAAATACTTCTCCCCAGTTCAAGCTTTTTCTATCTACCAGAGCTCCCATAAGGCAAAGCTGATATCTGGAGATTGTGTCATGAGCAGAATGCTTGGCCAAGAGAACCTTGCCTACTACATCAGCCATAAACCTGTATTCCACAGACAGGTTCCTCTTAAACAGCTTGCTAGGGTTCCCCTCAGGATGACCCATCCTGGCAAGAATATCAGAGAACTCATCTCCAGAGAGTTCAGCAGAATCTTCACCATTTCTTAAACCAAAAACCTCTGTGAGTACTGTTGGGGTCAGAGGTACCTGGGTGCCACCAATAGAACCGACTATGGTATTGTTGTCCAGGTTGTGGGCAGTATATACCCATTCTTTAATCTCATCAGATGCAAGTTTGATTCTGGTTGTCATCAGGGCAGATAATTGCTGATCTTTGAACAATCTGAGAATATCCTGGAAGATTTGATCGGTTGTGTTGAAGGAGTCGAGATCGATGTCAAAGCCTGCATCAAATTTCATTGCAGAGAGTACAGCAACTGAAACGGCCATGGTACCTGCAAAAACTTAACAAACAAAACGACCAAGGTAGAACTGTTTGGAGGGAAGAAAAGTTTTGCAGAGAAATTGAAAGCGCAAGAGAGAACGACGGCGAAAAAAGAGTTTTATATTAGGGTTCGACGCAGAAAAGGAAAGATCGTTGAACTCAGTTCGACGATCGAGGCTTCTAAAGGAATCTGAAGAGACTCCAAAATCGTCGATCTCCGTTCGACGATCTGGAAAGGCGTCGAGCTCCGTTCGACGATCGTTCAGTGAACAAAATCGTCGAGCGCCGTTCGACGATCGTTGACCAGAGGAGATAGTTCATGCTGTCTGAGGGGCGCTGAACTCAGTTCGACGATTCTGGAGATCGTCGAACTCCGTTCGACGATCTGTGGGGAAATCGTCGAGCGCAGTTCAGAGATCAGAGAAATCCTAGACACTAAGGAAAATCAGAATTTTGCCTAGTCTTGGTCCATTTTTAGCTTTCAAAATCTTGGGGATTATTAAAGACTTCCTCCATCTAACATTCCTAACTGATTTAGGAAGAAGGTATGTTTCTTTTCATCCAAGGGCTTGGTGAAAATATCTCCCCTTTGTAAATCAGTTGGGATATATTGCAGTTCAATTTTATTCTTTTCAACATTGTCCCTTAAGAAGTGATGCCTAATCTCTATATGTTTTGTCCTACTATGGAGGACTGGATTTTGAGCTATGGAGATAGCACTTGTATTGTCACAAAAGATTTTTGACTTCTCTAAGTTGTAACCATAGTCTAGGAGTTGATTTTGAATCCACAGTATTTGTGAACAACAACTGCCTGCAGCCATATATTCAGCTTCAGCAGTTGAAGTTGACACAGATGTTTGTTTCTTGCAAAACCAAGAGACAAGTCTATCACCAAGGAACTGACAAGTTCCACTGGTGCTTTTCCTGTCAATTCTGCATCCAGCATAATCAGCATCAGAGAATCCAGTTAACTCAAATGCTGAATCTTTTGGATACCAGAGACCTAGATTTGGACAACTTTTCACATACCTAAGAATCCTCTTTACTAATGTGAGGTGTGACTCTCTAGGGCTAACTTGGAATCTAGCACATATGCATGTAGCAAACATTATATCTGGTCTACTAGCTGTAAGATACAGTAAGGAGCCAATCATTGCTCTATATGTTGTCTGATCAACAGGTTTCCCATGTTCATCAGCATCCAATACAGCATTGGTAGGCATGGGTGTTTTCATACAAGATGCCTCAGACATGCCAAATTTCTTAACCAGCTCATTAGCATATTTGGTTTGAGAAATAAAGATGCCCTCAGCATGTTGTTTGACTTGCAATCCTAGGAAGAAGGATAGCTCACCCATGCTACTCATCTCAAATTTAGAATGCATTAGGTTAGAAAACCTTCTGCACAATTTTGAGTCAGTAGAACCAAAAATGATATCGTCTACATAGATTTGTACTAGTAGGGTATGAGACTTATGAGTTCTAATGAAAAGAGTTTGGTCTACTCTACCCCTTATAAAACCATTTTCCAAAAGAAAGCATGCTAGGGTCTCATACCATGCTCTAGGAGCTTGCTTGAGACCATATAATGCTTTATTTAATCTAAAAACAAAATCAGGATGAGTTGGAGAGATAAAACCTGAAGGTTGTCTGACATAGACTTCCTCTTTGATGTCTCCATTTAAGAAGGCACTCTTGACATCCATCTGATAAACCTTGAAGCCTTTGTGAGCTGCATAAGCTAGAAAAATCCTGATGGCTTCCAATCTTGCAACAGGTGCAAAGGTCTGGTCGTAGTCAATTCCTTCTTCTTGAGAATATCCTTGGGCAACTAGCCTTGCCTTGTTCCTTATTATTATTCCTTGATCATCCAGTTTGTTTCTGAATACCCATTTTGTTCCAACAATGGAATGATCCTTAGGCTTGGGCACTAGTTCCCATACTTTGTTCCTCTCAAATTGATGCAACTCCTCTTGCATGGCAATGATCCAGTGTGGATCTTGCTCTGCATCTTGAATGGACTGAGGTTCAATTTGAGAAAGAAAGCAGGTGTGCAACAGGTTTTGGTTGACCTGATTTCTGGTTTGCACACCAGCTGAGATTTCTCCAATTATTTGGGTAATTGGATGGTCTCTTGATGTTACTAAATCAACAGGGGGTGTTGATTGTTCACCAACCTGTGTTGTTGTTTCCTCTTGTGGTACAACAACTGGCTCTTCCGGTTGAGCTTCAATATGTTGAGCATTGATTTCATTTTCACTGCTTTCATCTTCTTGAGCAACCTGTAGCTTGTTCATATCTTCAACTAGAGAGTGTTCTTGCAAAGGTTCTATGGTAGAAGAAATCTTCTCCTTGAAAGACATGTTAGTTTCATCAAAAGAAACATGAACAGATTCCTCAATTTTTAATGATGATTTATTATAAACCCTATAGGCCTTGCTGATCATGGAGTATCCCAGAAACACTCCTTCATCAGGTTTGGCTTGAAATTTTGCTAGATGTTTCTTATCATTATTGTGAATATAGCAAATGCAACCAAAAATTTTGAAATAGTCAACTTTAGGTTTCTTCCCTTTGAGTAATTCATAGGGAGTCTTTCCCTTCAGTTTATGTATCAGACTTCTGTTCAGCACATAGTTGGAGGTGTTCACTGCCTCTGCCCAAAAGGATAGAGGTAAATGAGCATCTGACAACAATGTAGTGGCAGATTCAATAAGGGTTCTATTTTTCCTTTCAGCTACCCCATTTTGTTGAGGAGTTCTAGGAGCTGAGAAAGTATGCCTGATCCCTTCACTCTGGCAGAACTCTTGCATAAGAAGAGAATCAAACTCTGTCCCATGATCACTTCTGATCAGGGCAATGTGAGTATTGAACTCAATCTTTACACATTTGAGAAACTCTGTCAGACACTTAAAGTTATCAGACTTCTTCCTTAGAAAGAACACCCAAGTGAATCTAGAGAAGTCATCTACAATCACCAAAGTGTAGGATTTTCCTCCTAGGCTTTGTACTGTGATGGGTCCAAATAGATCCATGTGTAACAGATACAATATCCTAGGTGAATCACTCTTATTAAGTGACTTAAAACTGTTTTTAGTTTGCTTGCCTAATTGACAAGCCTTGCAGAGTCCTTCCTTCTTGTAGGGGCCAGAAGGTAGTCCTCTAACAAGGTTGTCCTTGGATAGCCTAGCAATAGTTCTAAGGTTTATGTGTCCTAGTCTCTTATGCCATAAAACATTTGGTCTACAAACTGAGTTGAATAAACAGATATCTACAGTAGTTGAAAGAAAATCTACTAGGTAGATGTTACCTTTCCTTTTACCTGTCAACACAGTGGTGTTGTCCTCTGACTTGATTTTGCATAAGGTCTTGCTGAAGGTCACCTGGTAGCCTTCATCATATAGCTGACTGATGCTGATTAGATTGTGCTTCAGTCCTTCCACATATGCTACCTTCTTGAAGGTTTCAGAACCAATCTGGACTTCTCCATATCCTTTAGTTTGTCCAAAGTTGGAGTCACCAAAGATAACTTTGGGTCCAAGCTTGGCTCTAAAGGAATTTAGGTTGTCCTTGTTCCCTGTCATGTGCTTAGAGCACCCACTATCCAAATACCATTGCTGGTTAGATGTTGGATAGGTCTTCACCTGCACATAAAACAATTCACTTGTTTTTGACCCAGTTTACCTTGGGCCTAGGTTGATAACCTTTAAATTCAGAAATGAAAGACATCCCTGGCTGACTCTTATATTCTTCAGGATGATATCTCCTTGGAGGTAAAATCCATTCAGTATAAGAGTTAAATGTTTGGGATGAAGAACCCTCAGGATTCAATTTTGACTTGCCATTGAAAAACTTTCCAGAGCTCTGACCTCTGTTCGACGATCTTGGAGCTGAGTTCGACGATCTTGGGTCAGATCGTCGAGCTCCGTTCGACGGTCGACTATGGCTGAGGTCAGGTATGTGGGATCGTCGAGCAGCGTTCGACGATCTTGGCTGAGATCGTCGATCAGCGTTCGACGATTTGTCCTGAGATCGTCGAGCTGCGTTCGGCGATCGTCGATCTTCATTCGGCGATCGTCGATCTCCGTTCGACGATTTGTACTGGACTTTAGTTTTCTGAGGCAGATCAGAATTTTTCCTGGCAACCTCTACAACTCCCTTTCCCTTGTCAGAAATGAACTTGATAGGGGTTGTTAGAACAATAGGTTGGCTGGATGAGGCACCCAAGCCCAGTGTACTGTTGAATCTTGAGTTCACTGTGCTTGTGATGTCCATCAGCTTGATGCTTCTCCCATTGAGAGATTCTTCAAGCTTCTTGGCCTCAGAGAGTTCACTCTTCAGTGAAGCTATCTGTTCCCTATGGTTCTCCAACTTCTGAGAGAGTTTGAGGTTTTCTGATTTTAAACCACTTTGTTCAGATAATTGATTTATGAGAGAGATGATCTCTTTCTCAGACTTTAGCAGGTCTAAACATAGTGCTTTAAATTCAAGTTTGAAATCTTCTGAAGTGAAATCAAAAGAGCTGATTACCTGATCTTCTTCAGGTTGTGTCTCTGAGTCTGACTCTGACTCCTCTTCCTCTGAGTTGTGTTGTGAGGCATTGATTGCCATCATGCAGAATTCTTTTTCCTCTGCATCATCCTCATCATCACTTGAGCTGGAAGAGGCCTGTGACTCCTCTTCAGTCTCACTCCAGGATTCAGCAACAAATCCTTTCCTTGTGTGCTTATTTTTGCTGGTGGAAGGTTTGCTACTTCCATGCCTTTTGGAGTCCTTCTCCTTTCTTCTTTCTTTTTTGTCCCTCCTGTCCTTGTTCTTGTTTTCTGGACAGTCAGGAACCATATGCCCTGGTTTCCTGCAACCAAAGCAAATAATGTCTTTGCTATTGCCAATGGACTTGTCATACCTTGGCTTATCTTGCTCCTTGTATGATCTTCTTCTGAAGTCCTTTCTGGCCATCTTATAGAATCTTTTGGCCAACAAGCTGAGAAGTTCATCATTGGCTGTTCCTTTTTCTTCAGGCAAATACTCAGCTGTCTTAAATGCTATAGTCTTCTCTTTTCTTGTGGCTGGTGAAGCAGCCTTCTGTTCTTCTTCTCTGTTCTTGATGAGTAGCTCATAAGATTTGAGCTTACCCAACAAGGCTTCAGTCGTGATCTCATTCAGACTTCTGGCATCTTTAATTGGCCAGATTCTTGAATCCCAAGTGCTAGGGAAGCACATTAGGATCTTATCATTAAGTTATGTTAATGAGATCTCTTTGTCTAATGTCCTCAGTTCACTGACAATTAGACTCAGTCTGTTGTACATGTCTCCCACTGACTCAGTTTCTCCCTTCTTGAAGTTCTCATATTGGGAGATGAGATGGGATCTTCTGTCTTTTCTCTCATCAGCTGATCCTGAAACTATCTCTGAGAGCTTGTCCCAGATCTCCTTGGCTGAATTACATTCAGCTACCTTCTGAAAAATGTCATCTGACATTGTTTGAGCTAGAATGTTCATTGCCTTGGCATCAGCTACTTTCCACTTTTTAATGTCACCCTCTGTTCCTGATGGAGGTGGAACAGCATTTGTGCTTGTGCTCTCTGGAGGTCTTGGACACACTGTCAAAACAGAATTAAAAATATCTTCGTCAATAGAATTCATGTATAGTCTAATCCTTGCTTTCCAAAGTGCAAACTTTGATAGATTGCACACTGGAGGTCTGGTGCTAGCATAATCTTTGTTCTGGGCCATGATTTGTGCAAGCTAAATCTAATAAAGAAATATAAAAGAAGGATCTAGTTTGGGATCTTTGGGGTTCAGGTGTTAGCCTGTACAACCAAACAGATATGGTATGTTTAACCAACCTGGCTCTGATACCAATTGAAAGGGGAAACTAGATCTGATATACTCTAGAGGGGGGTGAATAGAGTATATGGTGCTTTTTAAAAACACAAAGAAAACTTTTTGCAAAGCTTTACAACAATTGTTGTAATGAGTGTAAGCAGGGAAGCAGAAATAAAACTAAGCTATGCAGATATTAAGCACAAGAAAATCTAGGCCAGAAACAAAAAAGAAAACATGCAGAACCAGATGACACAAGGAAATATAGTGGTTCCCCAAACTTGGGTACATCCACTCTTCTACCACCCTAGGTAGGAATCCACTGCAGGATGAGTTGATCAGGTGTCCTGGGCACCAATGAGCTTTTGATAAGGTGCTCAAAAACCAAATCAGATTTTTTGATCAGGTGTCTTGCCACCAATGAGCTTTTGACAAGGTGCTCAAAAACCAGCTTCAAACTTTTGAAGGGAGTTTGAAAAACACTTTACAGAATGGGGGTGAGAGAGTGATGGCAGTCTTCTCTTTCTCAAGCAACTGAGAAGACTATGTGGATTCAGTGATGTTGTCAAAGCTCCCCCTGAGTCCTTGGAATCTTCAGGAAAATGAGCTTTGCTGAGGGTGATAGGCCTTCAAAGATAGATCTCCAGCAAAAGATGATTTCAGCAAGCTGAAATGTTGAGTGTCTGGAGTCTTGAGATGATGTTGGCCTTGAACACTTGAGAGCTGAAGAGATCTGAAGAATGTTTGAAAGCTTGATCTCTTGATGAGTGTTCTTCTGAATTCTTGTTGACAGAAGATTGAGAGAGTCTCTGTGTATAGAGAGGGGTGTCCTCTACTTGTCTATCTCTATTCTCTTGTTCTTGTCTATCTTCTGTCTGATTCAAAAAACATTCTGTCTTTTATTCTCTGAGTCTGAATAGAAAATTGCTCTGTCAAAGATAGCCGTTGGTCTGAATTAATTACAGCCTTAATTGCATAAAATGTTCTGAAGGAAAGTCCACTGAATTATTTCTTGAAAAGTCCCTTGAAACTTGCTCCAGAAGTAAATGAAAATGGCTGGCAGATCTTCTGAATTAAATGCAGAATAACTTCTATCTGATTTGAATTTGAATTCAGAAAGATAACTGAAATCGTCGAACTGAGCTCTGCTATCGTCGAGCTGAGCTCAGCGAATTGGAAAAAGCAAGCAGCAAAGAAATCGTCGATCTGAGCTCAAAGATCGTCGAACTGAGCTCAGAGATAAGGATCCAGTGCAGAGTCAAAATCGTCGACCTGAGCTCAGCGATCGTCGAACAGAGCTCGACGATGTTGAGAAGTTGAGCTCAGCGATCGTCGACCAGAGCTCGACGATATTATGAGGATTGAGCTCAGCGATCGTCGAATGGAGCTCGACGATCTGTCAATAGTTGAGCTAGACGATCGTCGACCGGAGTTCGACGAAACGTCGTGCTGAGCTCGACGATTTGGACTTGGTTTCCAGAAAAACTTGGGTCTTCAGGGCAGCTTCCAAACCTAGACTCCTGATCCGTTAGACTCAATTCTAATTGACCTATTATCTATACAGAAGGTCAAAACATAAATTCCTAGAGACATAGTGATCCTGACCCAAATTAGTAATAGGGTGTTCCAACAACAAAAATAGTTGTCCATCACAGATAAAAAAACAACAATGGTTGTCCAACACAACACAACAAAGCATCAAAAGAGCACTACATAATTTACCGTCATCTCGACGCACGACCAAAAGAAGTAATAAAATGCATAAAGAGAAGTTAAGGGTTGTCTTCAAGAAAGATTAGAAGGTGAATCTTCTCGGCCTCTAGGTCTCATGGAAGACTAAGATGGGTCCATACCCAAATGTGCACCTATATGGCCGAGGTAGTCTGTTATCAAAGATGACATTCCATTACATGTTGAATATGGGCAAGATACAATCGAGAGACAAGTTCCTGTTAAATTTTGGTGGCTGGGTCCTCCAAAGTGTTTTTCATTAATGAGAGCCCAAACTTCAACTAGCCAAAGGAAACTCAAACACATACCACTCCCTCTTATATATATGAGGGAATGCACACAAACAAAAATTTTTAATTAATGCAATTAATTTAATTAATATTAATTAGTAATAATTAATAAACCTTATTTATTTAATTAATATTAATTAATTACAAATTAATTTATCACGCGACTTCCATATGCCTTCTCATGACTCCTGCGAGGAGATGAATTCGGGCGGATGCGTCTCCGTAACATATTTTCCCTGGAAAATTGACTGTCCCCCTTGGTCAAGGTCATTTTTTTGTCTTATTCTTTAAGAATGGTGCTAGATAGAAACTGGGTGGACGAATATATACTATAAAATTTGGCTGGGGGGGGGGGGGGGGCTCATGGAGGGGAAAATAATGGAGGGCATAAGTGATCACAGGGAGTGGGGGCAAAAAGGCAAGTGTAGAAAAACAAAAAGAATTTGAAAAAAATTGATAGGGGTGGCCACGGGTCGGGTAGTGGGGGGGTCCATGATGAAAAACAGAGGAAGAAGTGATGGCAGGCTGGGGGATCATGGATGGGGAAAATGTATGGTCCATGATATGACAAGGAGTGGGGGTAATGTGATAAGGAGAAAAAAGAAAGGAAAATGAAAGGGATGTACGTGAGCTTGCAAATAAGTATGTGGTGGGTAGGGTGAGTGCATGGACGTGGTGCTACAATGTGGTGGTCGAATAGCGAAAGAATAAGCAAAGGAAAAGGTGTTTGTGGCGGTAGCGGGTCCCCTCATCTATGACCCGTGATGGAGTGAAGCAGGGGATGGAATTCGTGGATTGTTGTGCCCAGTGTGGATATAAAAAAAAACGGGATGTGATGACCTGAGCTTCTGCAAGTTGTGAGCATGTGCGAAGGCGTGGGAGACAATCGACGGTGCAAAGGGAAGAGCAGATGCACTGACATATGAGGTAGGATAGAGTTGTGCGTTTGCTGTGACAGAGGCAAATGTATGCTGGCGGGAGAGATGATCGGTCTGCACGTCAGAATCAACGTTGGAAGGGTCGGGATCCTTTGACGTGGGTCGACATAGTTGGGAAAATGCTGGAGGTAGCGACCTTTGGAAGGAGTTGCGAAGACATCGTTGCGCGGCGGGAAGCTGAGATATAGGGCTTTAGACCTTTTGTCGTCTGCCGCAGAAGGGGGGACAGTTGTAGGGGGTCGGCAAGGATGCCCCAATTGTGCTGGATGCTGCAGAGGAGGGCGATGATGTCATGGAGTTGGGCTGTGGTTCGACCGAAGTGGGCATTGAAAGAGGCGCTGACACCCGACAACTGAAGGGGCAGCGGGCGGAGCCCGACAGGTCGGACCATTGTTACCAAAGAAGACATTGCATGACACATTGAACATGAGCAGAATACAATCAGGAGACAAGCTCCTGCCAACTCTTGGAGGGTGAGTCCTCCAAAGAGCTTCTCTGTAACAAGAGCCCAAACTTCAACTAGCTAAAACACACATACCCCTCCCCTTTTTATAGATGAATGGGAGCAAACACAATTACAAATTATTTTAAATAATTCAATTAATATTAATTAACTAATAATACTTAATTTATTAATACTAATTAATTACAAAATGAAATTATCATGACGGCTTCCATGAGCGCTCCCATGACTCTTGCGAGACGGTTTACTCTAGCGGATGTATCTCCGTAATATAGTTTGCCATCCAGTCCACAGTGGACCAACGGTCCACAATGCTACCCTACACATCGGGGTAATCCTCCTTGAAAGACCTTCGTGCAAATGAGGGCTGACCCCTCTCTTCCCTTGCTGCCTTCACTGCCGCGTCTTGATATTTTATCCTTGCTCTCCTCCTCAACGTGGTCTCTCCTTCCACCTAATCTCCTCCACACTGAGGTTTTTCATCACATATTCCGAAGATTTCCCTGCAATGTTACGCCAGATTATAATAATTTTCTTGAACTAGTTCCAAGAGTTTTATGATACCAATAAGCAATCACATTTCAAAACACGAACAAGGACTTAACATATTACATTAGAAACAAAATGAAGATACAAGATATCATGGCATGCTTGTTATGTCAGTTCTAGAGAAAGGCCCTCTCTAACAACCTCTCTTTCTACAAAGTGAACTAAAAAAACTAATATCTAAGGTCCCCTTAATACTTCAACTTGGACTCCTTGTATGAGATGGAGACCCGATAGAAGATTTATTATACTATAGACAAAATACATAATTCATTAGGAATACAATATTATCTATAGAACCACACATTTGAGGTAACTCTCGTGAAAAGAGGCGGATCGTCCCATCTTCCGTCCCTCCAGAACGTATTCGTATAAATACACTCATCCTAAAAATTTACTTTATCCTCATGGTCGAGTGAGGGGATCAGACTTAAAGCTCTTTGTTGCGGTGGAAACATGTTTGTTAGGTCAAGGCTTCGTCCGGAGTCGTGACAATAGGAAGAATGACAGAGCAATCCGTTATGGGCCTACTCGTAGGTTGCCAGAGTAGTGGTCGGAGACGAAGATGAGGGTGGTGGAGGATACAACGGAGCCCTAACCGTGGCTGCCTAAGCAGAGCTTGCTCGTTGCAGGAGAGAGCTACTGAGACCCCGCACAAGAGAATAGGAATTAGATTTGATTTCATTCATACCGATATAAGACTCTTAAGGGTCTATTTATAGGATCCCTGAGGCAAACACGTAATTACATCAAACATTAAAATATTAAAGATAAACCTATGACGCGACTAGACTTATACACCGCTAATAATACGCTCGACTCGGCTGAATACATATATAATACTATAATAATATGACCAAATAACTGACGGTTGGATCTACAACATCTTCTCCGTCTTTGAAATCGAGTTTGTACTCAAGCTCGAACTCCACTTGGCGACCAGATCATCTGGCTCCTTGATTGCACACCAGAAGAACTCTCGGTATAGGGTCGCGGCGGCCGGGGCATCAGAGAGAAGCTGTGGACCCAACGACATGGTTGACGATGAAAGGACTTGGTCCGGAGGGGCTGGCAAAGTGGTGGCCGACAACATTGGTAAGTTGGTCGGAGGGGCCAGGGATTGTAGCAGGAATGAATCCAACAGTATGGCGCTGAGCAGCAGTGGCAAGGCTGCCAGATGAATGACGACCGACAGCTGAAACAGGTCCGTTGGTTTTGGCGAAGCGGGGGGAGGGGGGGAAGGGCCGGTGGGAAGGCAGCCGTGGTGTCTGACAGTGGTGGCCTAAGGTGGGGCGGCACCACCATGGGCGACAACACCACGAAAGGTGATGGCGAAAGGGAAATCGCCGCTAAGAGCGGTGGCACTTCAGCGGTTAGCAAAGTTGGCGATTTAACAAGAAGCGGCGACAACAAGGTGACAGCTTTGGTGGCATGACTGCTATCAAATTATCAAGCTTGTAGAGGAGCGTGGTCATGGATTCCCGACGACGTGATTCGGTGTCCTGAAGGCGTGCGTTCCAGGAGGTTAACATTTTCTCAATAAAATGGAGGGCAACCAACTCCGCGACTCTAAGCTTGCAGCCCATGACAATTAATTGACTATGTTATTAATTCTAATAAGAATTAGACTTCATTTGGTTCGGCGGTGGCGGATCGATTCGGCGGGTGGAAACGGAGTGTTCGAATAGGAGGGGGGAGGTGGATTCTCCAAACGGAGCTTTTTGGGGCGTTTCTCAAGGCGGGCGGGTGGAAACGGAGCAAACGCCGCCGGAGGTTCATTAGTTTACCCGCCTTCCGACGGCGTTTGCCCCAAACGGAGCGGCAAAACGCCGAACCAAATAGAGCCTTAATTAACAAGTCAAATAATATGTGAAAATTGTTGTAGCCGGCCATTGAAAATTTTAAATAAGGCTTGTCCCACTGTTATGTGCTCAAGAGAAAAGGAGCGCGACTTGATGGTTGGGAGGGCAGTGCGGGATAAGGAGGAGACATGACTTAAAGTTATTTAAAAGTCCCGGCAGGTCGTTCGATAGAGGGAGAAGAGAAGGCGGGTGGCTCAATATGACAGGAAACGAGCAGGCGAGTTCGATGGATAGGATCGTGTAGCTGTCAGAGGTTTTGATGGGCTCGAGGAAGGGAAGTCAGTGCGGTAGCTTGGCAAAGCAGTGACGGGTCGACGAAGCAGTCGACGACGCAACAACTGGGATGATGTGTCAATTCTGGATGACGAGGAACGAACAAAAGCCTGTGGCTGGAACTAGAGGAGCGATCGTCGGGGGATGGAGACGATTCCGTTGGAGGCTTGAACTTGCAAACTTTCTTCTTTGGTGTCAAGGCGTGCTGTAGATGAAGCAGACATGAGACAAGATGCTGCTAGCGCTAGAGGTTTTCTCTTCAGAATCAGTGACTGGACGATGGATGCGTCGATCGCTGGGATGAACCTTCCTTAAGGACTGAAGCCGACGGAAAAGGATCGAGAAGCTCTGATAGCGCTAAGAGCTTACATCAAGGAGGTGAAGGGTTCGAATCCGATCTCAACAACCTTCCGCGCTAAGAACACGGGCGGTGATGAGTTGGGGTATGCAGGACGCGGGTCTGTGCGGTGCGGCTCGACCGACCAAATTAGGCCCGTGAATGAGCGGCCCACAACATAATCTTGTCAGTGTTTAGTGTAGTTATTTGTGCAAAAACAATTTTTGCAAGAAGAGGTGAAGTAGCGGTGCTATAACGAATGTGACGAAGATGCACATTGCAGGACGATGTAGTTTTATAATACCAACAATGAGACATGTGGTTGTTTCGTGTGCTGCAGTGGGTGAAAAATGTTTTAAAAGTGGAAGCATCTATGGAGAGAGAGAAAAAAATGAGTCCATTAAATTTAAAGTGGAGATGGGTGTGGGTTTGGGTGAATTTGTGACAAGGTGGAGTAGGGAAGCACCTTTTAAGGATTGAGTGGCTCGATAAAAAAGTTCGGACTAGGCTAGCATGGGAAGAGAGAAGGAGGTGCGCCTATGTGAAAAGTGAAAGTGTAGAATGAAATATGAATATATCTCTAGAGGAGGGGGGTGAATAGAGAGTACAAAATTTTATTCTCAAATCACAAACTATTGTACAAAAAGATGAATCTCAGATAAAAATATGTAAGCAAAAATAAATAAATGCTATAGAGAGCATATGCAATATAAAAGATAGTAAATTTATAGTGAATCCCCAATCAAATCTGGGATGTTCACTTCCAGTGTTGTAGGGATAACACCACCTTTCCAAGGCCACAAAGATTTTTCCTAGAGAGTCCGCCACTACACAAATCTTTTAGATGGAGATCCAGTAATCTTTTACAGATTGTTGTGAGTGATAGAGAGCAAGTATCAACAGAAAGAAGGGGTGATTCTAGAGACTCAATTTACAATGAAAACATACAGAGTCAACAAAGAAGAAAATTGGCATTATGAAAAGAATAATACCAAGAAGGGTAGAAGAAATATCTTTGTCGTTTTAGAGAGACCATATATATTCCTTCATTTTTTCCATGTACCCAAAATGATGGGCTCCAAATTGTCGTGTCTTCATGTTTTGCTTCAGCAACAACTCTATTCAAATCCAGACAAATCTTCAAACTTGGCCGGTGATCGCTGAATGCCCGACCAGCGAATAGCGATCGCGTGGCCTTGGCCGACGAACGAATATCACATATCTTGTTCTTCTTAGCTGTAAGGAGGGTTCTGTGATTGTGGGTAGAAAGGAGTGGCCATCGTTTTTGAGTTTGTCGGCCAACGAACATTGAAAGATTCCTGGCCGCTCAATGAATAAGTCTAAGCTTTGAGGGAAAGGACTTGAACCCGATTGATGTTCTGGTCTCCAGTCGCCGAACTATCGGTCGAGGAATAGACATCCAGTCAGCGATTGTCGACTTTTGGGCGGCGTTCCAATGTGTAGTTAGCCAATTCTTCTGAGCATGAATTTGGCTTCTTCAGAACAACTTCAAACTGGGACATACATAATAATATATTTTATACAATTAAGTGCATCAAGATTAATATGGTCTACAAAATCATCAGGGTTTTTCCTAACAAGTACTGCTCGAGGATACGGAAGATGGATGCAAGGTGGGGGTGGAAAGGCCGTTTTAGAATCCGATGGAGAAACACCGACTGACTGGACTCTCAGCAGGGGGCACATGGGGGTTGGACTTTGGCGGGGTTGGGGAAATAAAAATCATGATAACAGTTGTGGGAAGCGAGAGCGCAATTGACTTGATATGCAACCGCAACAACTGCTATGTTGAGGTGCGTTCATATGTGAGATGGATGAGTGGTGGAACTCGGGACTAGTGTCGAATGAGATTGTGCGGACAAAGCTAGAGAGGATCGCCTGGTGAAATAATCGACTAGTGTAGTTGAAGGCCTAAAGACATCTAGGGAAGGAGGGGTTGGCCGAGCCTTGGCTAGTTGCAGGGTGTCGTGAGGAGTTATGGTTTTTTATGGTGGTTGCGAGAGGGAGGAGTTGTTGTGGGAGGGAGACACTAGGACATGTGCCATAGGGAGGTGGAGCCGGTAGTGGATCTATTGTGCCTATTTAGGATGTCGACCATGATGGAGTCTATTATGTTG
Source organism: Platanthera guangdongensis (assembly GCA_039583875.1). NCBI lineage: Eukaryota > Viridiplantae > Streptophyta > Magnoliopsida > Asparagales > Orchidaceae > Platanthera > Platanthera guangdongensis. The sequence continues at coordinate 182,768,532 of CM077158.1, forward strand.
AAGTGCATGTTTAAGAACTATATGGAGGGTCATGGTGGATGGGAAGTAGAATGTTGCTTGCCGACGACTGAAAGTGTGACAGGAGCAAAGCAACTTGTCAGACCAATTTATACAAATAAGCCAAAACGTATCAAGAACAAGAACATGAACTCATCATATTGTATTAGAAACATAATGAATTTATATGATATCTTGACATGCTCATTTCCCAACTGATGTGGTCGCAACCATCGAACGCAAGGATCTCGATCCGATGGATATGGGTCGAGTGGATGTCCGTAGCAGGATGGAGAAACCCCATGTAGTCTGGGACGGGCCGAGGGGGTTGTGGTCGCGGTGGCATGTAGGGAGGTGGGCGATTTACCTCCGTGGTCGCGAGCTCTCGAAGGAGGAGAGTGAGATCCTCAAGTCGAGCTTCGAGTCGATCCAAGCGATTGATGCCCGCAGTGGTAGTAACAAAAACATCCTCGTCGGCGTGAACGACCATTGAACAAGTCTGGGTCTTGGAACAGAGGTGAGGGAGGGAGACAACAAGTTGCAGAGCTGAACGGGGGCGGTGCGACGGCTGAGCGTTGCGGAAAGAAGTGTCGGGGCTGCTTTGGACCATGTGTGTCGGCGGTCGGGTGCAAAGGAAGGGCCCTAGGATGCCCGACAATCAGTGGGGGTGCCGGTGGGTGTTGATGAGCTCGGAAAAAAGAGAGCGGAGGTTGTGAAATCGACATCTGGAAGGAGTTGGCGGGCTGGAGATGGCATTGGCGGCGGAGAATGGACCTGGCGGTGGGGGCACGTGCCGCTGGAGGAGCCTTTGGCAGTGGAGGAACGCGAGAAACGGTCACTGGTTTGGCACTTTGCGCGCGCCAGTTAAACTCGACGTGTAGGGGGGAGGGGGGCGTGCACGTGGCACCGCGAGGCGCTGGAGCGGAACACCCGTTTGGCTGCGATGTTGGGATCGAAATACCAAAATGAGGGAATTGGCGGCTGGCCGCAATGCTGGGATCAGAAAACCAAAATGAGGGAACTGGCGGCTGGCTGCGGCGTTGGGATCAGAAGATCAGAATGAGTAAATTGGCGACTGGCTGCGACACTGGGATCCACGGAACTCGTAATAGATGATTGCAGGATTGGCTAGAACAAAACCGTGGAATTTAGGGTTCACGAGGTAACCCTAACGCAGTCTGCAGTGGCAGACTGGCAAGTCGAACCAATTTATATGGGCTAGCTACATCGTATCGCGAATAGGAACACAAATAAGAAATTGTATTGCATGAAATAAAAGATACAACTCGGGAGACATTCTTCTGCGAAGCACCCAGTGGCCGCGCCTTCCAAAGTACTCCCCTCTCCAAGAGAGATCAAATGTCTAATATTCCCAAGATAATCTCACCACCTAAGGTGCTCCTATATCGATGGAGGCCCTACTACAAGACAAAGGCACTACATGACGAAATACATATCATGCCTCTTTCTCTCTCTCTCTTTCTCTCTCTCTCATGCGTGGGCACATGCCCTCTCCCTCCCTTCTCCCTTCCTTTGCACCCAACTCCTCTTTGTTCTCTAACTTGGCATTAGGAGGTTGAGAGTCCTTTTTTCTGTGTTCAAATAATTAAATTGATTAGGTTGTATCTGTTACTTGCCCTCTTATGGAGGGCGGTTGACAATATAAATGTCAGCCCCAGGGTTGCTGTAGCCCTTCAGACATGTCTTGAAGAATAGATATGCCTTCTTGACCCAGTGTATGTCTTAGATGTTATTTGTTTATAGGAATATGCATTTACAGTTTTTTGTTTGTTTATAAAATTTAAAACAATTATCAACAGTTATACCAACCAGTTTTATAGTGTTATTATCATTTACAGTAAAAATGTGTCTATAACCGGCAATGATAAAAAAATGCTACGAAAGCTATAATATCTTTAATACTATGAGTTTGTTGAAAACACCTGTACACAGTGAAAAATAAATAAGAAGAAAAAACTTTACTTGCTGTTCTTTGTATATGCAACCATCTTCTTGGTTATTATAGACTCCTATTATCATTGTACTTTTATATGATCACAGAGTAATAATATAGTTCCTTTTATAGTGCCAACTGGTCACCAGTTCTTAGATGGAACTTCAATTTTGCAGCTTGTTTTTTTTATGAATCTTCTCCTTTTAACTGATTCAGGCACAGATAAGGAAGGAAGAGCTGAGAAGGCTTCCTGAACAAACTATACTGGCAGAACTGCGTCAGATGGTTGAAGAAATGCAAGGAGTGAATCGGCAGATCCAACAAACCGTAAGCACATTTACCATGACTCCTCAATATTATTGCATATCTTCTAATTCAACATATGACCTCCTAATATCTAAAAGGTTTCAATATCTTTGAGATTTTATGTTAATGCAACTAAACTACCCCGAAGACTATTTGAATCTTTCGGTTCAATCCACATTAATAAGTATAACTTGTTACTCAAGTGAGGTTTACCTCCTTATTTTCTTTTAATGGTACAAACTGCCGCATTCTAAAAGTATGTGCTATAAGAGCGCTCATTTTCTTAACATAAAGAATGAAGATGATTAAGGGGGGAAATGATACAATAGGATATTCATCTTATTGCACTGTCTTTTTTGATATGATTTATGTTCGGCGGTGTGAATTTTTCGTGGTTGAGAGAGGGAGGAGATGATGGGAGATGACAATTAATTTACTTGAAGAGGAAAAATGATAATAAAGATGCTCATTAATGACTATTAATGACACTCATTATTGCTTGATAAAGATGGGCATTAATTTGATAATAAAGATATTCATTAATGCACAAGTATAAACACTCATTAATGCACCGATAATGATACTCATTAATGTGTCCATAAAGATGGTCATTAATGCACAAATTTAATATTCATTAATGTGTCAATACTAGTACCTTCTATCTACTTAATGACGAGTCTCATTAATACATCCATAGTTAGGGATTTATTGTGATACCGTTCAACATTGCCTTCTTGGAATTTCAAAGGTTTCTCGCAAGAAAGAGTGGGAAAGGTGAAAATAAATCCAAGAAACATTCTTGGGCTGCCCAAGGTTATAGAGTTCAGTCATCCAAGACATCCACAATACAAGCGAGCCATTATTTAAGCCCTACTCAGTGGCATTATAATAACTAAGACTTACCCCAGGGCATTACAGTAATTTAGCAAGAATAATAATATGCAAGAAGTTAAATGTGCTAAAAATAAAAGGATGACAGCCCTCCTTAGATGATCTCCCTAGTTGGTGCGGCCTGCTTAGAGTAGACCTGCGAAGTACTCGTCGCAGCCTCGTTATCTCACCCTCCTTTGGATCAATGTCTCCTAAAAAATTTGTCTTGCCCTCAATGTAGTAGTCTGGAAATTGCATGTGAAAGTCACCATAGTCTAGCCATGTGATAGCACCGGCTATTGTATTAGAATTTCATCCAAAGCAGCAGAGATACAACTCCCGAGTTAGGCTTGTGTCTAGTACCCGAGTGTTGATTTCCTCTTGAAGACAGCCCCTCTCCAAATGAGAGTTCAAACCTAGATGATCAAAAGATGATGCTAAAAACTTATCTCCAATATCTTATATATGCGAGAGTAAGCATCCAATATTAAAGAACTGTCACTAGGGCTACATAGGTAAAAATATAGACAAATAGCTTCGTGGGGAGTCATATTTGTACTGGGTTGGAACCCGAAGGAAAGGAGGAATGACTGAGCGAGAGGAGACACTGACAACAAACCTTGCGGCTCGATCACGAACACTTGCAGTAGTGACATGTGCTAGAGGGTGCGTGTTGGATTGAGAGGCTTTTAGGGCTGGTAGATTCGACCATTGATTTCCAGTGGATGGAGAGGAGAAAGTGACTAGATCAAGGGTTTTTCGCGACCTAGGGTTGGACGCAGGGGAGTGGTAAGGCTGGTCCATGTTGATACATACTAATTCGAAATACAATAAAATGTTAGATACATTTGTGAGATATTCTCGCACTATGTTTTTGGTGATTTGTTCCCTCAAAGACTCTCTCAGAGCATGCATATCGCGTAACTAATTAAGTAGTAATATCGTAATTAATTTACAACATTTGTTATAATTAAAATTGTTGCGGGCCGCTCGAGCCTCTAGGTATACCAGACTAAATTGGGCCGACTTAGCCTGTGCAGCGGTCGAACACGCAAACAGTCACCGAGTAAATAGAGAAATGCATAAGATTTTTAAGGTGAAAAACCTATAAATTTAGTAAAAAATCACGTGACCGTTTCGATGTCAGTCAAACTTCATTGTCAGTGGCAGTTTACATGGTGTCAGATTAATCGTGGGCGACAGACCGCTTCTCGTTACAGCTTGGGGATGAGAGAAAATATAGGTGCACTCATAGGGTGACAGACCGCCACTCGCTAAGATAAAAATCTGTCTCTCACTATTGGCAGAGAACACTCGCGGACGTTGCCCGGGCGCAGTGTGTTGGAGCGGCGCGCGTAGGAGAATTGTTGTGGGAGACTCGCAGAACGCCTTCACGTTGGAGAATTCTTGAATTGGTCGGAGGGACGTCATGCACACCGTAACGTTGTGGACTTAGCCAAATTCTTCAAACGCTCGAAGGGAGGAGGCTCGTAACAAGATTTTGACAGAGCTCTAGCCTGTAGGAGAAGACTGGGAGGAGAAAAGTTTGAAATGAGAGGGGTCTAGGGTCTTCTTTATAGGCCCCAGAGGGTGGTTACAGTAGTTATGCGGCTATCCACAAACCGTAACCACCTATATTATTAGGTGCAAACCATTTTTAATATAGTTTTAAGCATGTATTATTTTATAATATTTTTTATACGCAAACCATTATTATTTCATTTATTTTCCCCAACTTATGATGGTGGTTATGCCGGTGGTTACGCCGATAGTTACATTGGTGGTTACCAACGTAACAGACAACGATGATCGCGAGAGAACGATCATACGACGGAGAGGGGATCACCGTTGATGCTTTGTGGGCGACGATCCCCCGACGGTCGGGGGAGGAGGAAAAATCCGCGACTGGCCGGGTTGCCGGCCCGGGCACGAAAGGCGGGATGACCGGGCAGGGCACCGACAACGCCTCGCAGCCACGGCTGGCCAAACGCGCCGAACGGGTTGGCCGGGCGCGGGAGTCCGCGCCTCGTCGCTGCGGCGGTGGTCTCCCTCGGAGGTCACAGACTCGCGGTCGCGAGGTGCGGCCATGGCAGTTGCGAGGTGTGGCTGCGGCGATCGCGAGGTGCGGCCACGACCGGTGGCGATCTAGTCATGGAGGCAAGGCGCAGTGCCGGTCGCGCCTCGTGGCCACACCACCGGACGCGACTCGTGGTCGCGGTCTCACGGACGTGAGAGAGGCCACAATCGACTTAACTCGCCGGCCTGGGGGGCTGCTGGCGGCGCCGACCGAGCGCGTCGGCAGGGGAGGCCGGCGGAATCGTCGGCCGAGACCGATCGAGAGGCCGTCCGGGAACGCGTCAACCCAGGATTGGCCAGCAGTCGGGGGGCGGCGACCGCCGACCGTTTTGGCCGCTGGTGGTTAGTTGTGCGCATGGTGGGATCGCGTGCGTGGATCATGTATAGATCAGGCGCACCGATCGCGCGCGCGGTTGTTACCTTCATGATCCCCAACAAGTTAGTGGAGGTCATGGGTCACTATTTATTTACAACGGTTTTCCTTTAAATGATACATGACCCCATCATTTACCCCCTAGAGTTCGCGGCGTTCAGAGCCTGAACGTGAGAAGTGAGAGAACTTTTTACGAGAGATTGGGCTATGACAATCATGGTAGAGGTGAACAGAGGAATGCCAGAAAATGCAGACCGCAATAGCGCGAATGCCAAGGTGCGATGTGAAAGAGCAGAGAGGCAGAGCGAAAAAAGACGCGCCTGCGCGGGATTCACCCGCGTGCGCACTGAGGGGGTCCACGCACGCAGATTAATTCTTCAAGCAAACAAATGTCACATATTTGCATTTTTAATAATGCTTCTATATTTTGTATGTCTGTTAGACTATCTCCTATAAGTTCGGCTTATAAAATTGAAACTAATTTATTAATCATATTTTCTTTTGTTGTGACAATTCTAATATTTTGATTTTTTTCAGGATGCATACTATCAAAGTTATTTAGACAGGCCAGAGCGAATCCTTCTCAAAGGCTTGTGGCATATAGTAGGAAATCTTCTTGGTTGAGCTCTTTAGGAAGAATTTGTATGGTACCATTTATGTGTTGGGTCCATTCGGTCATGTATTTTTTAAAATCTCGATGTGGGTTATTGTCAATATTGAAGAAACTTCTTAGATTGTTATGAGAATTATGTGTGTGCGCCTTATTACGATATTGTTGGTGATTAGGATAATTCATCCATTTTTGTCATTTAGCATATTTAAAAAACTCTGGATCATATGTTTCATCCTTAACCTCGGTTCGTTCATGTTTTCTAGAAGCATTACCATCCTCTGCAATATTGTTAGGGGTCTAATAATGACATTACGTATTATTGTTTATTTCCTAATATGCTTTTATTATGTCATAAGAGTCACGTCCTTATATGACGTCGTGTCCTTTTTAGTCTCTTGTCCAAGTCTGTCGCTATTTCCTTTAATGTTCTTTCCTGTTTGGTGTCGATTGTAAGTCCTATTTAAGAGACCTAGTTGGTCTTGTATCAGTATGCATGAATGAAAGTTCTATTTCCCTAATCCTAAAAGAGATTGTGGAAGCTCTCTCTCCCTCGAGCACGCCCCGCTTAGGCAGCCACGGTCAAGACTCGTAATATCTCCACCGCCACCAGCAGCCTCTCCTTCGGGAAACATTCGTGGATCCTTAACAACTTGGTGTCAGAGGCAACTCCTCCCCACCTCCTCGAAGATTCTCAACCCGGCGCACACGATACAATTGCTCACACGGTCGCTGCCGTCCACAACCTGAGAGCCCTGTTCCCAACCTTGGGAGCCCTGCGACATCAGCCCCCCACCGATCCAGCCCTCTACCTTGATCTCACCCTGCTCCAGCAACGACCTCGGTGCACACCTCCATTTCCCCTTCCGCTCGACGAAGCAGGGATCTGCGCAACTTCCCGCATGACAACCGACGACGACATCTTTAGCGCCTAAAAACTGCTCGACGTCTACGGTCAAGGGGCTGCTCTGCATCCAATAGCCGCTCAATCCAGTCGGCCACGTCTTCTTCATGCTACTCAGGTCGGCGTGCAACCAGCCACACGAGTCGACCGCTCCTGTCTCTCCCAGTTTGCTTCCAGGCTACGTGCACCAAATTTATGCGTTGCTTCTTCCGCATACACAATCATTTGATCCGCCCCCTTCCCAAAGCTGTTTTATTTCTTATTCTATCTTCTTGGCTCCTCTCATTTATTAATATCCTCATTAAAGTCGCCTGCTTTCTTTTTTTGCCTTTCCAAAAAAGGTGTACTTAAAATAGAAGCCGTCACGCCTATTATTTTGACATTATTGGGCGGCGACGCGGCTCACACGACAACTGTTGGTGTTACCATTGTGATTTGGAAGTGATCAAACATGTGACCTCACTGCCAACTCAGTATGAGCCTATCAAGGTCGCACATAAGATTGTAGAGAAATTGAGAGATTGGATTTGTATAATATAGCTCATATGATGAGTTGAAAAGACTTGGCTCAATCAGGCTAAAAACGCCGAGTGCGTTGAGACCAGTCAACGCATGCGTAGAGTTAAGCATTAACTAGTCGAATGCCGGTGTTGAGTGTGTTGAGTATATTCAGCGATTCGTCGAGTCAAAATGTTGATTCGACGAGTATGACACTTAAGCGTTGAGTGTGTTAACTATACTCGACGATTTGTTGAGTAAAGAAGTTGTTTCGACGAGTTTGAGTCTTAGGCGTTGAGTGCGTTGAGCTCACTGAATGCCTTTGTCGAGTAAAGGGTTTACTTGGGAATCCGACACTTAGGCGTTGAGTGCGTCGAGTGCACTCAACTCCATTCGACGAATCTGGCTTTTGGCGTTGAGTGCGTTGAGTGCACTCAACGCCATTCAACGATTCGTCGAGTATGACGCAAAAAGCGTTGAGTGCGTTGAGTCCACTCAACGCCTTCACAGAGTCAAGCGTTGATTCAGCTGAGGATGACGTTGAGTTCGTAGTGTATCCTATGGATACTCCACGATTCGTCGAGTATATGATGATACTCGACAATTCATCGTGTATGCTATAGATACTCGACGATTCGTCGAGACAAGCGTTGTCTGACCGAAATTCTGGATTCTAAGTCTGGGTCTGCCAATAGCGGCGGGAACTGTTTTGTTTATTCTTTGGGTATAAATAGGATGTTTTAGGGTTTCTAAAAGATGATGCGATATCTTTGTCAAGCATGCGAGCGGTACTGTGCGAAAAAACAGAAGCCCTAGAACCCGACGGAAGCGTTCCACCGATTCCGTCGCTGTCGCCGATCCCGATCCTAGCGAGTGTCTCCGCCGCCTCTCCTCTAACAGATCTAGTAGTCTGTGGAGACGCTGAGTGTCCTCTCCCGACCTAGTGCTTCTTCGACAAGTGGCTGCGGGTTATCCCGATCGTTTGGATTTCCTGTAGAGACGCGAATATACTTTCTGCGCTCAAGACTCGAGCCGCTAAGTGGCCGGCTGATTTTCTGGAGCATCTTGGTTGAGTATAGACGCAATCCCTCAAATGTATTGTTTTTTACAACAAACTTTACATCTTGATTCATGAATATTGCCAGATCCGAACACTTTGGGGTTTCTTGTTCTCTATTTTCCGCTACGCGCACAAATGTTGTGTCGTCCAGTAAAACCCAACAGTGGTTTTAGAGGGAGGTTCGGGCAATGTTCATCGTTTTACAAGTTGCTTAATCCATGGCGTGTACATTTGAAGATTTTAGAAGTGTTCTAAAATGCCTGAATTTATTCTTGGAACTCCACCAAGAACGCATGCGATTTCTTTGTTGCTACTTCTTAACAGTATTCGTCCCTATTGTTGGTTTGTGAAACCAAGTATGTGGTAGATTTTGAATCTCACACAAAATGACGAGCTTGTCTACTGTTTAAGTGGAGTTGGTGTTGCTCATGTTCAGTGCATGTAAATTTGAGAATTTAGAAGGGTTCTAGATGTTCAGATTTAATCCAGTTCATCAAGTGTTGATGATTTTATTGTGCACATCTGGGGTGCATTTGGATTATGATTGCTGTTGTTTTATTTTGTGGATGTGCACATTGGTTAATTGTTAACCACGATTAAATGTTAATCAACAATCTAAAATCCCTTAAGCAATATTAAATATTCGGATGCCTTCCGATGGATGACTCTTCCTGCCTCGATCGATGAAGTGTGAGCTTGCCAAAACAAGGTGCATTAATCTATCTTGGTAAGGGTGCAAGCGGATAATTGTGATATCCCAGAGGCATGAAGTTGACATGCACCATATGATGAATGCGAATAAGGAATTATTCGACAGCCATACAGAAATTGCATTGTGATGCAATTGACAAGCATTGCATACCTAAATAGCTGCATTGTTAGAGAAAAGCCAACGTCGAATCATAGTGTTAGTGAAATATGGATCTTGTCCACTAAGAGGGTTACTCGCTAAATTCTTCGAATTGATATCGATGGTTATCGGTTTGATAAAAATACTGAGAGTTATTTTAATTAAAGTCCTAATTGAAAGATAAATTATATTTGAAATGCAGTACTAATTTGCTTTACTTGATCCTTGTAAAATTTCCATGACAAGTGGTTCACATTCCACCTTATCCCTCCGAGCGATCCTTGAGAAGGAAAAACTGAGTGAGACTAATCATTTGGACTGGTACAAGAGCTCGAGAATTGTTCTCAGGCAAGAGCGTAAGCTCTATGTTTTGGAAGAGGTGACCCCAGATGAGCCTGCCGGGAATGCGTCCCGTGCTGATAAAGATGCTTATAAGAAGTATCTTGACGACTACTTAGGCGTCGAATGTCTCATGCTAGCGACCATGAACTTTGAGCTTCAAAAGCAACATGAAAACATGGGTTGCAAGCAAATTGACGAGCCTCTCAAGAAAATATTTCAAGGGCAAACTCGTCAAGAGAGATTCGATGTCACTAAGGCGTTGTTCCAGTGTAAGATGGGAGCTCGAGACCTTGCAGGGACTCACGTACTCAAGATGATTAGGTATATCGAGAACCTTGAAGGAATAGGGTTCCCTTTGGGCCAAGAGTTGGCCACGGACCTGATCCTGCAATCATTGCCGGACAGTTATGAGCAGTTTGTCTTAAACTATAACATGAATGAAATAGACAAGACACTGCCTGAGCTCATAGGCATGTTGCGAACTGCCGAGATCAACATGAAAAAGGTCATGCCTGCTAGCCCGATACTGATGGTGCATAAAGTAAGAGTAAGATCAATGACTTTAAGAAGACGAAGGTAGGACCTAAGTTTGCTTTGTAGCCCAAGTCTTCTGCACTGAAAAAAAAGGTTCAGGGAAAGAGGGAAAGTGCCACCACTGTGGTAAGGCTGGTCATTGGAGAAGAAACTGTCTTTCATACATTGAGGGTCTGCAAAAGATGAGGGGAGGTATGACTTCCGTCTCAGGTATTTATGTTATAAAGATAAACCTTTCTGCTCCTTCATCCCGGGTATTAGATACCAGATGCGGTTCTCACATTTGTATAAATGTGCAAAAACTGGGAAGGAGAAGAATGCCGAGTAAAGGAGAGGTGGACCTGCGTGTCAGCAATGAAGCAAGAGTTGCTGTTGTCGCCGTGGGTGTTTACCGTCTTGCCTTGCCCAGTGGGCTTGTAATTGAATTAGATAATTGTTATTTTGTTCCAACCATAACTAGAAACATTATATATATTTCATGTTTGGACATGGTTGAATTTTCTTTTATTATTAAGAATAATTGTTGTTTTATATTTAAGAATGATGTTTGTTATAGTATAACACAAATGTTTAATGATTTATATGTTTTGAATTTACACAATCAGATCTATAATATAGAAAGTACTAAGAGACTAAAAATAAATGACTCTAACCCCACGTATTCTTGACATTGTCGTTTGAGTCATAAATGAGAAACGTATATCCAAGCTACATAGAGATGGACAATTGTACTCATTTGATTATGAATCATTTGAGAGATGCGAATCTTGTTTGTTAGGCAAGATGACTAAGATCTCTTTCACTCGAAACAATGAGAGAGCTGATGATCTCTTGGGTATAGTACATAATGATGTATGTGGACCTATGTGTTCTATGGTTAGAGGTGGATACTTCTACTTTGTTACATCTACTGATGATTTCAGTAGATACATATATGTGTATCTTATGAAGTGCAAATCCGAGACCTTTGAAAAGTTCAAAGAGTTCAAGAACGAAGTAGAGAACCAACTGGGTAAGAAGGTTAAAACACTCCGATCTGATCAAGGTGGCGAATACCTAAGTCATGAGTTTCGTGATCATCTGAAAGATTGTGGTATTGTATCACAACTCACTCTACCTAGAACACCACAACATAATGATGTGTCTGAGCGGAGGAATCGTACATTGTTTGACATGGTACGATCGATGATGAGTCATGCAAATCTGCCTGTTTCCTTTTAGGGTTTTGCTATATAAACTGCTGCTCTTATACTAAATCGTGTTCCAACGAAAGTAGTTCTAAAAACATCATATGAGATATGGACTGAGAAGCATCCTAGTATGTCATTCATTAAGCTTTGATGCTGTGAGACATACGTGCGACGTCAAATGCCTGACAAGTTGGAATCCAAATCAGATAAGTGTTATCTTGTAGGGTATCTTAAGGAAACTAAATGGTACTATTTCTATCTACCGTCTGAGGGCAAAGTGTTTGTCAGAAGGACTGATATTTTTCTTGAGAAAGAGTTTTTAAGTAGAAAGACAACTATGGTAGAACTTGAAGAAGTTCAATAATCACAAACTATAAATGAATCAGAATTGGAACCTTAGTCAGGACTACAAGTTGTTATAGCTGGAGAACCTGCTCAGGAAACACAAGTTTCACGTATATCTGGTAGAACAAGGTTTGAGCCTGAGAGATATGGATATCTCGTGTCTTAAATAGGTAATGTGTTCCCCATGGATCATAGTGTTGAGCCTGCAACCTACCAAGAGGCTATGAGTGGACCGAATTCCGAGAAGTGGCCTGAGACCATAAAATCTGAAATGGACTCCATGTATGAAAAACAAGTTTGGACCTTGGTGGAACCACCTGAAGGGGTACGACTCATAGAGTGCAAGTGAGTCTTCAAGAAGAAAACCGACATGGATGTGAATGTACAAACATTCAGAGGGCGACTAGTGACTAAGAGTTTCAAGCAAATTCATGACATTGACTATGATGAGACCTTTTCCCCTGTTGACATGCTTAAGTCCATCAGAATTCTGTTTGCTATTGCTGCGTATTATGACTACGAGATCTGACAAATTAATGTCAAAACGACTTTCCTAAATGTAAATCTCTGTGAGGAAGTGTATATGACACAACATGAGGGTTTTGTATCTTCAGGTGAAGCCACTAAAATATGAAAGCTGCAGAGATCCATTTATGAATTAAAACAGGCTTCTCGAAGTTGGAATCTTCATTTTGATGAAAAGATCAAAGAGTTTGGTTTTATCAAGAACGAGGATAAACCATGTGTTTAGAAGAGGATTAGTGAGAGCATTGTTGTCTTCCTGATATTGTATGTAGATGACATACTGCTGATCGGGAATGACAAACTGACCCTGCAAGTTGTTAAAAATAACCTGGGGGACTGCTTTTTAATGAAGGACTTGAGTGAAACGACTTATATACTTGGTATTAAGATCTATAGAGATAGATCAAAGAAGTTGCTGGGATTGACCCAAAGTACGTACATTGACAAGGTGTTGAAACGGTTTAACATGCTTGACTCCAAGAAAGGATTCTTACCCATGTCTCATGTTGTGAGTCTCTCTAAGGACCAATATCATAAGTCTTTTGAAGATAAGGACCGCATGAAGTTGATTCCATATGTTTTGGCAATTGGGTCAATCATGTATGCAATGATATGTACTAGACCCGATGTCTCTTATGCCTTGAGCATGACTAACATGTATAAGTCTGATCCCGGTGAAAGTCACTGGATTGCCGTTAAGAATATCCTGAAGTACTTGCGAAAGACTAATGATACGTTCTTGGTATTTGGTGGAGAGGAAGAGCCCGTTGTAAGGGGTTACACGGATGCTAGCTTCTAGACTGATAGGGATGACTCAAAGTCTCAATCAGGTTTCATATTTTGCCTTAATGGAGGTGCCGTTAGCTGGAAAAGTTCCAAGCAGGAGACAGTTGCCGATTCTACAACTGAGGCCGAGTATATCGCCGCTACTAATGCAGCGAAGGAGGCTGTATGGATTAGGAAATTCATCGGCGAGTTAGATATAGTTCCTAGCATTGTTCGTCCTGTAGATCTATATTGTGACAACAACGATGCAATTGCACTTGGTTCAGAACCTAGATCTCATCAGCGCTCCAAACACATACATCGGCGGTTCCATCTAATTCGAAAGATTGTCGATCGAGGAGATGTGAGCATTTGCAGAGTGTCGACTGAGGAGAACATTGCAGATCCACTGACAAAGCCTCTCGCACAGAGAAAACATGATGGTAATGTTAGATCTATGAGTATACGATACCTGAATGATCAACTTTAGTAGCAGTCTTGTGGATTGTATGTTTGTTGGCTGTATTATTTCATTTGATAAATAAAGTATTGTATGCATTTCATTTATATATTTTGGCAAGTTCTTTTATTATGTTATTATTTCTATTATGATAGAGTAGTTAACTAAATAAATGCCCTTAGAGTGTTTGCTTCCATATGTCAAGTAGTGACTTGAATGTGAGAACCTATGATCCCAGAAGCTTTATTCTTAATGATCACTGGTTGTTGTATCATCTTAGAAGCTTAGGGCGATGATGATACCTTTAATACTAGCATGTGCGTTGACTGATGACCCGTCCTCACAGGTCATGATATTGTGATATCAAGTCATCACATGGGTACGTGTTATGAACAAGTTGTACTGGACAGACCTACCATGAGAATAATTTGTGGATTGTTATATAAACGTGTCACAAGTATGACTCAAGTGACAATGATGTTTGTGGTCCTTTGACCTGAAGTCACAACATTTATCGAGTGAGGAAGAACGTGCTTTGATGCCATCAAAAGTCCAGTCTTGAGAAAGTTGGATGATAAAAGTGGTTATTGGGTACGTTACGAATCATTTGGGTGTTTGCGTGTGAGCAAAGATGAGATATGTCCTCCTTTATGACAGGAGTTGCATCCATGGACCCCTTGATGGAATGAAACTGAGAAATGCATGACCATGCTTGGTTGAGTCAATATATGATATTGGGCTCACCAATTTCTTGAAATCCATTCTAAATCGGGAAACTGGGATTGAACCATTATGAGGGTGACACGGTCTATACCTCTAGTTCTATCCGGATGTAAGAGACGAAGAGACATGACAACACTGTAGCATTGGTCACAATGGATTTTGAGTTTATAAACTCTTACTGTTTGTGGAGCAATGATGTATTACTAGATGCCGCTCATTGTTTGTGAATCTTTTGTTTGATACTTTCAAAATCAAGTGAGAGACTGTTGGTGTTACCATCATGATCTGCAAGTGATCAAGCATGTGGCCTCACTGTCAACTCAGTATGAGCCTATCAGGGTCGCACATAAGATTGTGGAGAAATTGAGAGATTGGATTTGTATGATATATCTCATATTATGAGTTGAAAAGACTTAGCTCAATCAGGCTAAAAGCGTCGAGTGCGTTGAGACCAGTCAACGCCTGTGTCGAGTTAAGCGTTAACTCGTCGAATGACGACGTTGAGTGAGTTGATTATATTTAGCGATTCGTCGAGTTAAAGTGTTGATTCGACGAGTATGACACTTAAGCGTTGAGTGTGTTGATTATACTCGACGATTCGTTGAGTCAAGGAGTTGTTTCAACGATTCTGAGTCTCAGACGTTGAGTGCATTGAGCTCACTCAACACCTTCGTCGAGTAAAGAGTTTACTTGACAAATCTGACACTTGGCGTTGAGTGCGTCGAGTGCACTCACGCCATTCGACGAATCTGGCTTTTGGCGTTGAGTGCACTCAACGCCATTCGACGATTCGTCGAGTATGGCGCAGAAAGCGTTGAGTCCACTCAACGCCTTCGCAGAGTCAAGCATTGATTCAGCTGAGGATGACGTTGAGTTCGTCGTGTATCCTATGGAACTCGACGATTCGTCGAGTATGTGATGATACTCGACGATTCGTCGTGTATGCTATAGATACTCGACGATTCGTCGAGACAAGCGTTGTCTGGCCGAAATTCTGGATTCTATGTGTGGTTCTGCCAATAGCGACGGGAACTGTTCTGTTTATTCCTTGGGTATAAATATAATGTTTTAGGGTTTCTAAAGGATGATGCGATATTTTTGTTAAGCACACGGGCTGTACTGTGCGAAAAGACGGAAGCCCTAGAACCCGACAGAAGTGTTTCGCCGATTTCGTCGCTCTCGCCGATCTCGATCCCGTCGAGTGTCGCCGCCGCCTCTCCTCTAACGGATCTAGCAGTCTGTGGAGATGCTGAGTGTCCTCTCCCGACTTAGTGCTTCTACGACAAGTTGTTGCGGGTTCTCCCGATTGCGTGGATTTCCTGCAGAAGCGCGGATATGCTTTCTGCGCTCAAGACTCGAGCCGCTAAGTGGCCGACTGATTTTCTGGAGCATCTTGGTTGAGTATAGACTCAATCCCTCAAAAATAATTTTATTTACCACAAGCTTTACTTCTTGATTCATGAATATTGCCAGATCTGAACAATTTGGGTTTTCTTGTTCTTTATTTTTTGCTGCGCGTACAAATGTTGTGCCGTCTAGTCAAACCCAACAACAACTCCCAACAAGCCGCTCCAAAGGACTTTGGCCGACCCATCACCCGCTCTATCTCTCGGCGATCATGTCAGCCGATGGGGGACTCACAAGATTTTACGGCTGCCCTTCAGGACGTGATGCAGACTGTCCTGACCACCATGAAAGCACGCTTTCGGGACGCCAAAATCCGTCATCGAGATGATATGGCCACTATCACTGCCAGGCTTAATGAGCTGACCGCCTCCCTTCGCGTGGTTACCTCGCCACCCACGGATCACATCAGCAGCAGTCAAGTTCAGCTACCACCGCTCATCCTCCAGGAGCCGCCACCGCAGGCCCTCTTACGCCCTGAAGTTGCTATTCTGCCACGCTATTCCTGGTTGAAATTTCCCACCTTCGACGGGAAAATAGATCCCCTAGGTTGGCTCACCATGTGCGGACAATTATTTAGTCATCAACAAACTCCGACAGCTGAATGTCTTCCTTTGGCCTCCTTCCACCTTCTCGGCTCAGCCTTGCTTTGAGTCAATTGTCTCCTCATTGATCAGCCGGGCCTGACATGTGACGACTTCAAGAAATTTTGCAACCTACGCTTGCAGCACCCCCCCCCCCCCCCCCCCCCCCCCCCCCGGCGCCCTCACAACACTCCGCCAGACAAGCTCCATGGAAGAATATCTGGCCCAGTTTCAGCTACTTCTGGCCCATGCCACATTGCCCCCCCGGGATGCAGGTCAACATCTTCACTGCCGGGCTTCGTGAACGTCTTTGACTTGTTGTCGAATTCAAGTCTCCTCCAGACTTAGTGACTGCCATGAGTCTGGCCAGGTTATGTGACCTTCGCCTCCAACTAGCACAGGAGGCTTATTTCTAGGGGTGTGCATGAAAAACCGAAAACCGACCAAACCGCCCAAACCGAACCGATTTTACACCGAACCGAACGACTCGGTTCGGTTTTGGTTTTCCTCTCTGAAAAACCGAACCACACCGACTAATAATGCATGTAAAAATATTACCAATAATGATCTTTTAACTATTTTTATTAACTAAATAATGTACAGAAATTATATCAACTTAATAATTTTAATATCATTTGAACTAAAATAAATTTTTGTAATGCATATTTTGTGCATCAAGACGAATTAAACATTTTGTTGAACAGATTTTTTTTATATCTTTTTTATATTTATTACTCAATTTCAAAGTAATAATATTTAATCATTTTTTTAATGTAATATGAGCTATTAGCTATAATATATCATTTGTAAATAAAGCTTGATGATATTAATTCTTTAATTGTCATAACTTTTTTAAAATTTTCTTGAGATATTTAAGTACATAATTATTTTAAATAGTATAACTGAAAAACCGAAAACCGAATCGAGTAAACCGACCAAAAAACCGAACCGAACCGATAAACATCGGTTCGGTTTCGGTTTGGGTCCAAACCGACCCAAACCGAACCGCTTGCACCCCTACTTATTTCACCACCGACACGAGCATTCAACAGGGTCATCCCGAGGGATATTCACCCCCACCTGTCCGTAAACTATCTCAGGACGAGATAGTAGAACGACGAGGCTAAGAGCTTATGTTTCAACTGCGACGAGCCGTACACGCGCGACCACAAGTGCAAACGACTTTTCTATGTACAAGTCGATGACTCTGATGATGAGGGTATGACTAACGCGTACACCTTTGACCTTCCTCGAGCTTTAGGACAAGCTCTTTTTGCAAGTCGGGTGTGATGTTAGGGGTCTAATAATGACATTACGTATTATTATTTATTTTCGAATATGTTTTTATTATGTCATAAGAGTCACGTCCTTATATGACGTCGTGTCCTTTTTAGTCGCATGTCCAAGTCTGTCGTTATTTTCATTAATGTTCTTTCTTGTTTGGTGTCGATTGTAAGTCCTATTTAAGAGACTCAGTTGGTCTTGTATCGGTATGCATGAATGAAAGTTCTATTTCCCTAACCCTAAAAGAGATTGTGGAAGCTCTCTCTCTCTCTCTCTCGAGCACGCCCCGCAGAGGCAGCCGCGGTGAAGGTTCCGTAGTATCTCCGCCACCACCACCGGCCTCTCCTCCGGGCAACATTCGTGGACCCGTAACAAATAACGTCACCAGTTTCAACATATATTTTATAATTGTCTGGTGTTGTAATAGTTTGTGTGTCGGAATCAGAAGAGGATTTAGAATTGTTTTTACAGTTAGAATTGTTTTTACAGTCTTGATATTTATAAAGATCTATGACGTATTGGTGTTTGTTATAATATTTATAAAGTTGCGTGCAACTTATTTTTCGGTTAAGTTCTTTTTCTTTTTGTTTGAGAAAAACATCATAATATGATCTAATTCGGTGATATTAATTTTATTTTTTTCTTCTGAACTATATTTTATCATGTTGATGTTATTTAACCAATGAAATTTTTGTTTTCAATTGATTTGGGTTCGAATATTGACTGTTTTCCTTTCATATTGATGGTTAGCTTGTATAAATCTGTACTGATTGTTTGAAAGTTATCAATTATAAAATTTAGAATGTTCTTTCGAGCATTGGAATTTTCATTTGTTCCATTTGTGGGAAGATGCATATTATGATCGTATTGGTGAAAAGTTAAATTATAAGGACAACAGTAGTCATCTTCGACCAAAAATGATTGGCGATAGACCTGAATTTTGCATATTTGGTAAATAGATCCGTCCGTGCGGGAGAGTAATTATTTTGCGTAGTAGTAGTAATATATGTTTTAAAAATAAATTTCCATTTAAAAATTTGCGACTGTAATCGCAAGGATTAGAACGTTTATCATCTATTTTTGGGTTTTGACCCTTTTCTCCACGGCTAGACGTCGGACCCCAATCCTTGAATTTCTGGTTGGGTGAAGTGACAAACTCATACCAAAGGCTTATCCAACCGCTTCATAGAGAGAACAATTTTAATTCGTTTTCTACTTTAAAACGTAGCGGAAAATAAATTAAAACAACGCAAATTTTGTTCACGAAAAAAAGTTTTAAAACATTGACTTCTACGTGACAAAAAAAAATTAAATCATCCCGCAGAGAGCGGATCCAGTGAGATAACATTAAAAAAATTTACAAAAAAACCCTCGGGGGGAGAAGGCCGAATTTGCTAGCTGTTTGGCGCACGCGATTGGGTCTTGCCCTGGCGTCACCGTGACCTACCGTGGGGGAGAAGGGCGAATTATCGATCCGCGACGGTGAGAGGTCACTGGGGCAAAGCCTCAGAGAGGGAGAGGGGTAGACCCTACTAGCCGTTTGGTGCAAGCCAGGGGGGCTTGCCCTGACGTCACCTTGACCTACCGCACGGGAGAAGGGGGAACCTTCGATCCGGGGCGGTGAGAGGTCACTGGGGCAAAGTCCCGGCGGCGTGCCCTTACCGCAGGTGAGGAGGGCAAACCTTCGATCCGGGGCAATAAGGACTACTGTGATGTTGACTGCGTATAGTTGGACGGACGAGGTTAGAGCATTCCTACGATAGCAGAGTTAGGAGCAAACAAACGTATTGCATTAGATGAAAACTTGAGTTCATATACAAACATATAATAATGAGTCTGCCGAATTAGAAATTTTTTTAATCATGAACACTAGATAAAGTAGATAAAGGTGGAAGTTGCCAAGCCGGAATATAGTGGGCGCTCTTGCCCAACTCCAAGCTTTTCCTCGAGTACTTTAAATGGAGATGTTGTGTCATGTGCTAGTTTGGAATGCGTCCAAGAGTGATTGTTGGAGTATGACGGCATTGTCAGAATCTACTTGAATGATGATAAATCGTACATCGTAGGTTACTTGTAGGGGTGTTCGTTACCTAAAGTGATCGGTAGAATGACGGTGCCTAGGACCGGTACTGGAGTGTTACCTGGGATGTGTGCGCTAGTAGACCTTAACTCGATGCTTCCACTTGTTAGGTTGAGTTGAAGCAGTGTTGACAAGAATAACACGTTGACCGTGATCTCATTGTCTTCCAAAATTCGATTTATTTTGGTTGGAGGTTCCCCGATAATTATGTTAACACTCATCGGGCTTTGGCGAGGGACTGGTTCTTTCTTTGTTTGTAAAAACTGATCAATCATCCCAAGGCGAGCTAATCGTTCAATTTCTTTCTCTTTGGAGATTGCATCTTTCCGTATCATGACAGGGTCCTTGGTGATATTTGCAGTATTTCGAGAGATCTACTCAATTTGGTGCAAGCGGCCTGGGTTTTCGCAAGGCAGGATGATTGCAGATAACTAGGAAAATCTTTTCCTGAGAAACAATGAGTGGCGTGATGACGCAAGAAGAATCTATAGGCGGCAAAAAATCTACGACCTAACCCTACATGCTATGCACAAGTTTGACAGATAGATCACAATTGGTTAATAAATTAAAATCATCACACAGATAAATTCAGGACAAGACAACATATTTTATTTGGGCAAAACAAGCTTAGGATTTCCTACATGTGGAGGGCCAAAGCAAGAGCGCGCGACGAATAAATTCTGCAAATCACGATAATTATCTAACAATCCATCACAATACAAGATATCCAAACTAATATAGTGATCCAACCCAATATAAAAGTGTTGAAAATAATAAACCAGTACAACTAAATCTCACCAAATAGCAGGCTGAACAAGACACTGAAGAATCCAGAGCCGGAGATACGTGCACGATGATCCGAGGTGGAACCAGAGGCGTGGAAAACAATGGAGGTGGTTGTCCTCGGAGGTGGAAGGTGGAATTGGATCGGAAATGGATAGATCCGACCACATGAGGGTAGATCCAAGCGAGGGATGGATGGATCCGATGTTTGATTGCAGATCCGGGCTAAGAGATGGAGTACGAGTGGAGGGGAAGACGGATCAGGGCCTGAAATTCCAGGATTTTTACTTACCCGGGATGGAGAGGGAATTGGATGGTGGTTCAACGTGGGGGAGGGCTGGCGTCATGGTGTAGAAGGGATGATAAGGGGGCGGCTATAGGGAGCTGAAGAGGAGGACGACGGCTACAGGGGGTGGCTGGTTGCGGGTAAACATGGGGGAACTCGGAGGCCACCGGTTGGGGGTTGAGGGGAGGTGGTAGGCGGCCTGCTGGGAGGAAATTTTAGGGGGCTTTGGGGCAGTGGCAGTGACGGTGGAGTGTCTGAAATTGATTTCCTGGAGGAGGAAAAAAATAGGACCGACAACAGTTGTTGCTTTTTGGGGCCTGCTGAGACTGAGGAGGGGTGTGGAGGTGGCATCCCGGCAGGAAGGATCACTGTTTTGGAAAATATAGAAAGGAATAGTGAATTTCATAAATCAACAACAACAATGAATGAAAGTAGGAATTTCTGCACAGCCATCCGTGGCTCCAGTTTGAGGGTTGTAGGGATTGCGTATGACGGTTTCAGAGGGGGAAGAAGGGGACTAGAGTTAGAGGGTACCTTGGGGAGGGAGATACAAGCCTAGGAGTCGTCACCTAGGGTTCCACGGAGTCGGCACCGTGGGATGATCGCGGGAATCCGGGAATTGCATTCTCCAAATTCTGCAATACCTTAGATCAGCCCCTAACACCTCTATTTATTTTAAAACAAGGATTAGGACATCCTCCATCAATGACTATGATTGGCCGAAGGTGAGCATACCCAAATACATTAAAATAAATGCAAACATAGTAAAATAATATATCAAATCGATTCGCAAGGCGAATCCGGACACATCTGCGGAGTCCGATCGTCAATCCGGGCACGCCATATATGGTAAGTCGCCAAATCAGCCACGAACATGCTCAAAACTCGTTCTCGTCTCTGCTCCACATTAATCTCCCCGGCTTAAAAGAATTCTTCTCCCGTTGAATTGAGATCAGAATTCTCTCGATGAATGTTAGGTACAACTCGAAGAGGTACAATGGAAGTCGTCCAAGTGTCATTGACGGAAGAGTGTCATCGCCAATCAACTCTCCCTGACTGAAAATTGTCATCTCCGGTGAATAGAGACAGACGTACTGAAGTCGAAGTTCAGGGGAGAATCGATCAAGCTCTGCTGCAAGTACCCAGACATCCTCGATGTATGTAGTAGGAGTGTTCTGGCGGAGTCTGGTCTCCGTGATGCTCTCAACGCTCAACACACGAGTGGTGGATCCCGGTGCGATCCAACACTTCCTTCTGAGCATTGTGGACTGCTAGCATGTTGTCGACAGTAATATTCTGATTTTCCAAGATCCCATTCTGAATATGACATATTTCTGTCAGTTTGCTTTTTGTATAAGTTACAGTAGGAGCAACTCTCCTAAAAAATGCCACAGTATTAGTCTTCAACAAGTTTACGTCGAATCTTATAGATTTGATCTCTGTTGTCAAATCTTTCCTCAGGATTTTGATAGCCATATACAAAATTCTCTAGTTGTCTTCTTTGATCATCCGACAATCCTCTCAGTTGGGCTAGCAAGAATGGTGACATCTGATCAGTCTGATAAGATGTCCCTTCATCACAGATGTTTGGTTGCACTGGCCTTTCTTCTTCTCTCACAACTGAATCAACCATTTAATAGTCTGAGGAATGTGCATCGTCAGGTACATCAACAACAACATTGTTCTTGTTAGACTCAAAGGATTCTATCTCAACTATAGTACTTGGAATAAGGAGTTCAGAGTGAACTTCCCCCTCAATCTCTGCAATATCCACAAGGACATTCAGATTTACAGCAGTGTTGATTTGATTTTCTTCCATTTTTCAGCTCGTTGATCATTCATAGTAGGAATCTGATTACTCTCCTGCATGAACTTGATTTGCTCCCCCTCAGCAAGAACATCTTCCATAATTATCTCAAGAAGTTGCTCCCCCTCACTCTGAGGTCTGAAGCAACTATGTAGTTCTTGAACTGAAGGTGCTGCTTCTTTAGTAGGAGCTGGTGTTTTGGATGTCTCCTCCTCCATAATAGCAGATATCTTGTTCACTATATCCTCTGCCACCTTTACAACAACCTCAGCTGGAGGTATATCCATAGTATCAGCTGGAATCTCTTCAGACTGAGTTCCACTCACTTGGATCCTTGCTGCAGGTTCAGAGGAAATTGATACCTGAGCACTTGTATCCCTTCTGGTCTCTTCAGTACACCAAGACAGATTTGGGTCATGCGACTCTTCTTCACTATTCTCAGATGAACTGCTCTCTGTGCTGACA
The DNA here is from genome assembly GCA_039583875.1 of Platanthera guangdongensis. Taxonomy (NCBI): domain Eukaryota; kingdom Viridiplantae; phylum Streptophyta; class Magnoliopsida; order Asparagales; family Orchidaceae; genus Platanthera; species Platanthera guangdongensis. The sequence continues at coordinate 182,791,607 of CM077158.1, forward strand.
TCTGGAACTGCCTTCTTCTTTTTCTTCTCTACAGAGTGAAGGTGTGGCTGTAGAACTCTCTCCCACCTGTCAAACATTTTGGAGTCCATTCTTCTCATGTGATGAATCTTAGCCCCTAGCCTCATGTTGAGGATTCATGGGACTGTACTGTGTAGATACAGAGACAATATTCTGCCCAGGTTAGGTTCTGGGATGCATTCCACTATTCTCTCAAACAACACTTTGCCCCAGTCTGTTTTCTTTGATAGAATAATCTTGGTCATAAGTTTGAACATTTTCTTAGATATCTTATCATGTGAACCTGTTTGCAGAGCAAAGCTTTTCCCACAATGTCTGCTAAAGAACTTTCCTCTGTTGTTCATCTCTTTTCTCAACACAGAACCAGTGGAATGCTTGGAGAGTCCACACCATTTCAGTGCTGTCTTGACATCATTCTGAAATAAGTTTGTATCTTCATCAGACTCCTTTACCTTGGGTAAATGCAATGCCTTGCATAATCTCTTGTGAATGATCTTAATCTCTTTCCCATTGATTGAGGATTTGATTTTGGTTGAAGATGAGTCCACTATGTCATTTAAATAAAGTTCCAGAACTCCTCTCTTCCAAATCAGGATTGGCTCAGACAGGACGAAGCTTAGGTCAGCGATCTCCAGTAAGTGCAGAACCTGCATTACCTCCTCAGGAGCATCCATGAAATCATTTCGAAGCAGCTCGGACCCCTCACAAAAGAAATCCATTCCTTTTGGAACCATTGATTTGCTGAGTTTCTGAAGAATTGACGATCTTTCGTCGCAAAGAGATAGTAGTTTGCAAATGGCCAGGAATAATGTCTCTTATTCTAGGCACACTTAGTTCTATTTATACTTGCCTCTAAGTAAAGAATGTGGAGAGGCGCATACCTTTTGTTATGATCACAAAGTGATCAACGGTTGTGATTAATCCCGATAGTTAGCCGCAAAAAAATGATCCTGGGAGTATGCGTTGAGTCAACTCGACGCACTCAACGCTCTCGACGCTTGTAGTTATCTCGATGCACTCGACGCCTGAGCACTTAGACTCAACGCACTCGACGCTTGACTTGTCTCAGCGCACTCGACGTCTGGACACTTAGTCCATTTCTTCTTTGTTATCCTGCAGTGATTAACACTACCTACAACAGGAATATATGAAATATTACTGAAGCTAGACTAAGTTCAACATACCCAGTTCAAATTTGAAGGTGTTGAACTTGACTTTATCTAGTGGCTTAGTGAAGATATCAGCTAATTGCTTGTCTGTAGGGACAAATTCAAGACGGATGTCTTCACATTACACATGCTCTCGAATGAAGTGATACTTAATCTCTATGTGCTTAGTCCTGCTATGAGACAAAAGATTCCTAATAATAGAGATAACACTAGTAGAGTCATAGAACATATGAGTTCTACTTATCTTAAGATTATAGTGCTGGAGCTGATGCTGGATCCACAGCAGCTGTGAACAGCAACTTCCCGCAGATATGTATTCTGACTCTGCAGTTGAGATTGCAACACTTGTTTGCTTCTTGCTGCTCCAAGATATAAGTCTTCTTCCTAAAAATTGACAGAATTCAGAGGTGATTTTCCTGTCTTCTCTGCAGCCTGCAAAATCTGTATCTGAATACCCAGTTAGTTCAAAATCATTATTCCTAGGGTACCATAGGACAAGATCAGCTGTGCCCTTGAGATATCTCAAAATTCTTTTAGCTGCAGAATAATGAGACTCTTTAGGTCATGCCTGGTATCTGACACAAACACATGTAGCATACATGATGTCTGACCTACTAGCAGTAAGATAGAGGAGTGAGCCAATTATGCCTCTATACAGGGTTTCATCAACAAGTTTCCCTATCTCATCCTTGTCTAGTGATACATTTGACCCAATAAGAGTTTTCATTATGGAGGCACTCTCCATTCCAAAAATTTTAATTAACTCTCTGGTGAACTTAACTGTGAGATGGATAATCCATTCTCAAACTGTCTTACTTAGAGGCCCAAGAAGTACTTCAGTTCACCCATACTGTTCATCTCAAATTTCCCCTACATAAGTTTAGCAAACTTCTTGCAGAGGTTATCATCAGTAAACCAAAAAATTATATCATCTACATAAATCTGAACTAGGATGATCTTGCCCTTGACTTCCCTTATGAATAACGTCTTGTCTATCTTTTCTCTTGAGAATTTGTTCTCAATAAGAAAGCTAGACAGGGTCTCATACTATGCCTTAGGGGCTTGCTTCAACTCATACAATGCTTTCCTAAGCTTATAAACATAATCAGGTGAGTTAGAATTGCCAAAACCTAAGGGTTGCTCAACTTAGATCCCTTCTCTTAGGTCGCCATTAAGGAAAGCTGACTTGACATCTATTTGGTAGACCTTAAATCTCTTGTGTGCAACATATGCAAGCAATAGTCTAATGACTTCCAATCTAGCTACTCGAGCAAAGGTTTGATCAAAATCAATACCTTCGTCTTGTTTATATCATTTGACTACCAATCTAGCTTTATTCTTTACTATAACATTATTTTTATCAAGTTTATTCCTGTGGATCCACTTGGTTCCAATGTTGTTATATCCTTGTGATCTGGGAAGCAGCTTCCAGACCTTGCATCTCTTGAACTGGTTCAGTTCCTCTTGCATATCCACAATTCAAAATGATCTATGTTGGCATTTTCAAACCTTCTAGGTTCCACCTGAGACAGGAAGCTAGAGTACATTGCAATGTTCAGGCTTCTGCTTCTTGTAGTAATCCCTTGGCTAGCATCTCCTATTATCTGATTTCTGGGATGATCCCTCAAGTGCCTGACTCCTAGAGGCATTCTTTCTTCAGCATCATGAACTTCAGTGGTTGGAGCATGCTGGTCTTCAGCTACAACTTGGGTGTCTTGTTCTTCTTCTGGAATGTTCACACCATTACCTTCTCCTTGTGCAGTTGTAGTAGTGTCCTTGATGTTCAGGTTGTCCATCTCCAGTTCTACACCTGCAGATCTAGATGTGCTAGGAAGCTCACTGTTAATCATTGATGATTCATCAAAGACTACATTAACAGACTCTTCTACAACTTGATTTTTTAAGTTGTAGTCCCTATATACTTTGCTATTATTGTTGTACCGAACAAATATCCCTTCATAGAACTTGACAGCAAACTTGGTCAAGTATGGCTTACCATTATTAAGCACAAAACATTTACTACCATCAATGTTACAGATGTCGGATGTCGGGGACACGTCGGTTTGGGTTTTCATGTCGGTTTTTTATATATCGGGGGATATATCGGGGATATTTGATATATCGGATTTTAATATTTAATTAATTATATATGTAATTAAATGTTATTTTTTAATTTTTATACATATCACAGTACTATCTATTTTACAACCTATTGAACTTTTAAATATTAAAATCTATATGTAGCATTTAACATACAACACTTTAATGATGAAAATTTGCAAAACTAGTGATTTTAAGATTAAAATTCCAAAAATCAAATTTCAAACATATCTCATTATTCATCACCTGAGAACTCATCTATAGTCGGCAGAGTAGATAGAATATGATCTTCATCCGATGAACCTTCTAGATCTCCCTCGTCCACTTCAAATATTTTTCTCTTTCCTCTTCTTTGATAATTAATTGCCACTTCTTTGCTTTTAGCTAATCTTTGAAGTCTCCTTTCATCATGATCAGCGTCGACTACATTGCCAATTTGCGCCCATGTCTGCCCCTCGCCAGGAAAGACTTCATCATCGTCATCTTCATCTTCATCCTCCTCAGGATCAACATTCACCATCCACTCTTGTACCATTCCAGAATCAACATTCTTAGCTGCCAATGGATCCCGAGATGTCTCTGAATATTTTGACTTTAGCAAAGCATTGAACTTTGCAAATACTAAATCGTTCAATCTCTTGCTATCAAGTTTATTTCTCTTTTTAGAATGTATCTGTACATTTTTAAAAAGAGTTAAATAATGCATACAATCATATAATAAGATATAAATGTTTAACTACATAACTAAATTAATGTATACCATCTCGAATGTGCTCCAGTTCCTCTCACAGCCAGAAGAAGTAGTCAGACTTAAAATTTTCATGACCATAGTTTTAAGGTACGACGTATCAGCACCGTTAAACCGCCATCAATGTACTGTGAAAATTAAAATGACAACACAATGTATTAAACTATTAATTATTCATTTATTATACATAAATACATCATTATTGTTAATAAATATATATATTAAAATGTACCTGGATTTAAGTTGGGATTTTGTAGCTGTCTCTTTGGCATCTCTTTACCAAATAACCCTTGTTGGTATTGGTAAACATCAAACTCAGCGCTGATGTGATCCTGTGTAGAAGGATCTTTCTTATATATCCTTGAAAGACACTCAACAAAATCACTCATAAACCTTCCGTCAGCCTCAATCTCCACTCGATGAGAATAATAAAAATATTGGTTTAAGTAATACCCTGCAAAGTGCATAGGACTGTTCAATCTCCACTCGACAAAAATAATAAAAATTTGGGTTTAAGTAATAACCTGCAAGGTGCATAAAGCTGCTCATCTTCTTCTCCCATCTGCTATCAATCAACTTCCATATAGGAAGATATTTGTTCTCTTGGTGATCGAGAACTACGGCAAACTCTTCCCTAGTTTTTTTGATATCACCATATAACCCCCCCATGGATGGTGTATCCCCGTCGACTCTTCTCAAAACTCTCACAAATGGTGTGAATATACCAACAACCAGCTCGACATTCGCCCAAAATTTAGCGCTCATCACTATCATTGCAGCCTACCATATGCAAAATAAAATATTAAGAAAATACTATAAAATGACAACTTTCAAAACATATATTTTAAATGAAATGAATAAAGAAGCAATAGTTTTACTTGCTTTCCCCCCAGCATTACTGGCCAACTTTGTTGCAGCCCACTTTGCAGATGTGAATAAACTCCTCAATTGATTCTTCTTCTCTAAGATGCTCTCTAAAGATAGAAATGTTGTAGCGAATCTCGTCACACCTGGTCGAATAAGCTCATAAGAGTCCAAGTCCTTTGTTGACTCTCTAAACATGTCGAGCGAGATGGTGTGACCATAGATGAATATAGAGAGTTGCCGGCCTAAGGAGATAACACTCTTTATTGGATTCAATTTTTCTATATCTTGTAACAGTAGATTAATAGTGTGAGCCGCACAACAAGTCCAAAAAATCGTAGGTCTTTTCAAAGCCATAAGCTTTGCAGCAGCCATATTATTGGACGCGCTATCCGTCACAATCTGCAAGATATTATGCTCTCCTGGGCTCTCAGGGCTATCAATCGCCTCATCCAAGAAGTCAAAGATGAACTTTCCATCGTGTGTGGAGGAGGAGACATTCTTCGAAAGCCAGAATGCCACTCCGGAATTACAATGTATCATGATATTCATCACGCTCCTACCCTTCCGATCTGTCCCCGCATCGGTCATGATACTGCAACCATTCAATTTGCAGGTCTGCGCGAATAGGCCCAACATCTCCTTCGTCCTCTCCACCTCCCCTCGCAAAATTTTCTCTCAACTCATAAAATGTTAGGATCTTCATCCCAGGTCCGCATAAACCAATGACATGAGCCTTCTGCTGAAAGGATGAATTACATATGGCGTTAAACGGGATCCCGTTTTCATATGCCCATCTACCTATGTACACGGCAGCATCATCTCTGACTTTCTTTCTGTACTTACTCTCTATCGTGCTCTGTTGGGAATCTTTTCCCTTGGTAGACTCGGCAGTTGAATGAACAAACTGGTCCATTGGACCCTTTGAACCTGTGCTCCTAAGTATGCTAGTGTCCTCTTCTTGATCAACATGAACTCCAACAACCACCTCATTCAGGATTGCTTGAAACTTGACACTTTTAGCCCTCTTACTCTCTAAATTTGAGTTCAGGGCCGAATCCGCTTTAGCCTTAACGTCGGCGGGAACGTGAGGGCATGACTTAACAGTACCCTTCCACCCAGTCAAGTGATGCTTGAAACGTGTAATTCCGTCATTCACTGTCTGCTTGCAGTAGTTGCATTTGATTCGGTTTGTGTCGTTTGCAACCAGCTTCTCACCAAATGCCCATAACAGATCTCTACCGGTTGGTATCAGTGATACGAGAACCTCACTAGAACCAGCAGAAGAAGCCATTCTAATAGGACACAAAATGAAAATAATATTAGTTAAATGAAATGAAAAAAATATTTTACATGACTATATCACGAGAAAAATTGTTAGTTGAAAAAAAATCAACATCATAAAAGCCCCATAACTTCATTAGATCTTCAGATATCTTTTATATTATCCATGCAATACTTTATTTATCCAATAAAATTTTGCATTCTCAGTAGTATACTAGTTTACAAAGTTATAACTATCATTCAAACTTTCAAAGTATCTAACAAAATGAACAAAACATTCAAGTATCATTCAAATTTTCAAAGCATCTCATATTTTATTTATTAAAAGTCACAAAGCAGCATGACAACTACAAATGTGATTAGATATACATGCATCATTGATTGCAAAATGAAGTTGAATAAATAACTATTAATAGGGGTATTTCAAATCATTTGTTGATTAATAAACGTGTCAAATAAAAATAAATCAACAACTAATAAGACAAATAAAGCAACAGCGCAGCCACTATGCTACAACCAGAAAGACAACCATAAAAAAAATAGCGGACCGACATGTCTGATAGCATGTCTCTGGTTCTTTTTTTAGCCCAGAGCGCACCAACGAGCAAAACATTAAAGATTAAACTGCTATAATTTTACACTAAACATATTATCTAATATTAACTTTTTAATAAGAATGAATACGTTTTAAAGTTTTAGTAAATGAAATAATATATACATAATAGTCACTTGCATATTTAATTTGTAATAGCCTTGGCAAAACCTCAAAAGTAGCCTCTACAAATAAATCATGACAAGAAGTATCAGTAAAAAAGAGTCATCTCAGTACCAATAAGTTCTCTTCACAGTTAGTCGAAATAATCATTATTAGGATCCATGCGGAAGACCTATTCAATTATTAAGAACATTCTTCCTGTCCCTTTTCTATTAGAACGTATTCATTCTTATTAAAAAGTTAATATTAGATAATATGTTTGGTGTAATATTATAACACTAAAAAAATGAAATGCAGAGCGATAGAATGAGAGGGGGATGTAGGGAGAAGAATAAACCAGCCGAGAGAGCACCAGCGAGCAGGGAGAGGAAAGGACCAGTGAGCTAGAGAGCACCAGAGAACCAGAGAACCAAAAAACCAGAGAGCACCAACGAGCAAGGTGAAGAAAGAACCAGAGAGATAAAGTGCCGACAGCGTGCGAGAGAGGGAGAGCACCAGATAACCAGAGAACCAGAGAGCACCAGCGAGCACGGAGAAGAAAGAACCAGAGAGAGTGCCGACAACGCGCGAGAGAGGGAGAGCACCAACGAGCTAGAGAGCACCGGAGAATCAGAGAACCAGAGAGCACCAGCGAGCAGGGAGAAGAAATAACCAGAGAGACAGTGTCGCCGACGCGCACGAGAGAGCTAGGGCAGGAGCGACGGGGAGAGCTAGGGCAGAGCGACGGGGAGAGCTAGGGCAGAGCGGGATGAAGTGAAATGAGCGGGGTCTTGTGAAATGAGCAGGGTCATTTTATTATTAAGAAATAAGAATTAATAAAATAATTTTTTAAATAAATAAAAAAAGGTAAAATAACGCCCGATATCGGGCGTTATTTGGTGCCGACATGTCAGACCGCTATTTTCAAAACGCTACGAAACGAAATTGTGCCGGTTTTGTGTCGTTTTTGCTCCCAAACCTTCATGTCGGCCGACATGTCGGACATGTCGGCCGATATCCGCAACACTGACTACCATAGATTCTGAGATAGACTAGATTATGTTTTCCACCTTTCATAATCTCATATGAAGGTTTTTTGTGGTACTTGTTGATAGAGGTCCTATTCAGGATATGACAAGCAGTGTTCACTGCATCAACCCAAAAGTATTCTGGGAGAGAAGTGTCACTGCACAGTGTCCTGCCAGCCTCTATGAGAGTTCTGTTTTTCCTCTCAGCTATCCCAATTTGCTGGCGAGTTCTGGGTGAAGAGAATTCCTGGTGAATCCCTTGGTCTTCATAGAACTTTGTTATGCCCTCAGACTGAAATTCTGTACCATGTTGACTTCTGATTTTAACCACAATACTGTCTTTTTTATTCTGAACTTGCCTAACAAAGGTCACAAAAGTGTCAAGGGTTTCTGACTTTTTTTTTCAAGAACACCCAAGCAAATCTGGAGAAGTCATAAACTATCACAAGTGTGTAGACTTTTTTACATAGACTGTGAACTGATATAAGACCAAACAAGTCCATATGCTGGAGGTACAAACACCTCACATAATCTTTGCCCCCAATGCTCTTAAAGGATACTTTGGTCTGCTTGCCATTTTGACATGCCGAACAAATGTCCTGCTTGGTGCATTTGATGTTGAGACCATTTCTGACTAGCTCTTCACTAAAGAGCTTGATAATGGACTTGTAGTTCAAGTGAGCTAGTTTCTTGTGTCATTGCACACAGTATGCGACTTTCTCATTAGCAAATAAACACACAGGTGTGTTAGAACTTAAACATAAAAAGTTTAAACAGTAAATATTCCCACTCCTAGTGCCTGTCAACATGACCTCTTGGTCACTTGACCTTTTGATCAGACACTAATCATTATGGAAGACAATGACATATCCAAGATCACAGAGTTGGCTTATGCTTATCAGGTTGTGTTGCAACTTTTCCACATAAGCCACTTTTGTGATTGTGACTATACAATTGATGATCATACCATAGCCCTTGGGGACCCATTTGTCTGAGCCTCCAAAAATCACCTTAGGCCCATTCTTCACAGAAGTGTATTCCTTTAAATGGTTTTTTGTTCCAGTCATGTACCCGGAACATCCACTGTCCAAGTACCATATTAGTGCATGAGTACTTGGACTATCCTGTAACCACCAGTTTATCTTGGGACCCCAAAAGGGTTTGAGTCCTAGGTTCTTGTTAGTCTGAAAATGAGCATGTCTGTCTGCAACATTTCTAACAGGTAGACTTGCCCTAGCACTAGACACATTGGGGTTGTGCCAACAATCTATGACAAAATGTTCCACTTTGCCACAGCACCAACACTCATGAATATTGTATCTCCTTTTATGAACAGCTCTTGTAGACAAGCTGAAACCAGCTGACTGTTCAGAACGGATAGCAGCAGCTCTTTTCATATTTCTTTCTACAAGGATCTGACTGAAAGTGAGTCTTCCAATAGATGTACTTGACTTACTGTGAATGCCACTAACAACAGTCTTCTTTGCAAAAGACAAGCTATTGATTGCATCAGAGATAGCCAAGCCACGCTTACTGTTTGACTTACTTTTGGTCTGATTCTTTACTGGAGGAGCTTGACTATTTGCCACTGCTTTGTTCTTGAGTGTGGGGGCTAGTGCACCAGAAACAAATGATTCATAATGGGCCATATGAATTTCCCTATGGGGAGCCTTAAAGGCACTCAAACCCATGCCCTTCCTTTCACTATGTCTGTGAACATTTTTGTTTACACTGGTGAATCTTCCATTCAACCAGTGATCATAAATGTTTTCTTGGTCATACCTGTTGGATGACAACACAACTTTCTCAAAGGAGATAACATGATGAATAGGGGTCTTGCCTTTCCTTCTATTCCTTCTTCCAGTGTTCCTCTCAATGTACCCCATCCCTTCTTTTTTGTTTGGAGGTGAAGGAATCAATGAGTGACAACACTGATTTAGGCTTGGAGTACTAAGCCACTAGCATCCTCTCTTTGAGAAACTTATCTTCTAACTCTTTAATTAAAGAGCACTTACCATTAATGGTTGTACCTTGGATAATGGTGATGGTTTTCAGTTGGGATATCTCTCTTGCTCATCTGGCTCACCAATGTGGCTGTCTCAGTGTGCAAAGAGAGATCTTTCCTTAAGGAAATTATTTCGTTGGCTTGTCTTTTGACAAGCTTCTTGCTCTTTTTCACAGCATCCAAGTTCAACCCATAATTGTGAATCAATTGATTGATTTCTTCCTCAGATTCTGAGCCATCTTCATCACAGGATGAAAGAGCCTCAGAATTGAGACTAGTCTCATAGTCGGATTCAGAGGAGGAGCTAGACAGAGAATGCACCTTATCTGGACCATGCTGGTCCTGACTGGATTCTCCATCTGTCATGGCCATGAGTCCATAACTGCTATTATCATCTTAATCCACCTCAGTGTCACTGTCTGCATGTGACAGAGGGGCCCTAATACCTATTCTTGCAGCTGGATAGTCCTTATCTACTTCATTAGCAACAACATCAAACAACCCAATATAGGCTTCTTCTTCTTCAGAATCTGAAGATGCTGAGTCACTCTGACTAGCTCTTCTCATTCTTGGCAATGAAGGTCTTTTCCTTCTTGCCCTTCAGATGGTGATGCTCCTTCTTACTTGTCTCTTTTCTTTTGACTGGGCAATCAGCTATGACATCCCCAGACTTGCTACAAAAATAACAAATAATTTTAGAAGAACTATGTTTACTAGATTTGGAATCATACCTGTCTCTTTTGGAGAACTTCTCAAACTTGTGGTGATCCCTTTTGTTGTGTGAAGAGGAGAAAGGTTTGTTCTTCCACTTCCTTCTCTTCATCATCTTCTGGAATTGCCTTGAGTAGACAACAAATTCTCCATCTGACATGTTGCTGTCAAATGAACTTGACTCAGAGTTGTTTGAATCAGCCGACCTTCTTGGGGGAGAATCAATTCTCTCCTTTCTCTTCTTAGAGCTATCAGCCTTGAAGGCCACTGTCTTCTCCTTGTCTTGGGATCTAATGGTGGTCTCCTCCTTCCTGACAGACAGCTGCATCTCATAGGAGAGCAGCTTTCCAAACAATGTATGAGGAGTTTCAGCTAGCTTGGCCACTTCTCTGATGACACAGATCTTTGTGTCACAGTCTCTGGTTAGAGATCTTAGGAACTTGTCATTCAGCTCATAATTGCTGAAGATCCTCACATAAGTTCTCAACTCATTCACCACTATGAAGAATTTTTCATAGCACTCAGCTATGTTGTCCTTCTTGCTCTGCCTGAAAGCCTCATATTCCTAATTGAGTAGAGATTTTCTGTCATCTCTAGCTTCTTCAGTGCCTTTTATGTAGACAATCAAAGTGTCCCACATTTCCTTGGAAGTATTGCAGCGGACAAGATTCTGGTATGTAGAATCGTCAATGACACTTACAATAATGTTCTGTGCCCTCTTGTGCATAGTAGCCAGGATGACCTTATCCTTGGTCATCTCAGAATACTTCTTAGGTGTCTGGACATTAACATCCAGAACTGAGACCATCATGAGGATGAAAGGTCCTTCTTGTACAGTTATGAAGATTATAGGGTCAGATGCTTGCATGAACAATCTGACTTTTTCCTTCCAAATCCCAAAGTTCTCTTTCCTGCATATTGGAAGCTTCATTGAGCCCAACTTTTTATGATTCTCTCCTGAACCCATAAAGATAATTCTATAGCTACTCTTGGAAATTTGTTCAGACTGTTAAGTCCTTTTTGAACCTCTCTCTGATATCACTTGAAAGACTTTGTTTTTAAGTGTAGCTAAACACCTAGAGGGGGGGGGGGTGAATAGGTTTTATATGTCTTTTATGACAATCCTTTACTTAGGTGAGTTGTGATTTAGATTTTGATTAGCTTTCAAGATCACACAACAACACACAAAATATTTATAGTGGTTCTCCAAGGTCTGGCTACATCCACTGTCCCTCCCACCTTTCTAACAGTGTGTTAGACAAGGCCAACTTCTCCAAACTCGACTCATTGAGCTTACAACATAGATCCCTCGAGATCTCTCAGGCTGCTCCAAGTCCTACCTCAGGCCCAAGGCCCTACACTTGGAGAAATATTCTCCTACAACTCATTGATCTGCTCCAGAACACCTACCTCAGACTTTAACTCAAAGTCCTACACTCAGGCTAGGAGGCTAGACCTACACTCAGATCCACCATTGGATCCTACCTCAGAGAGAAACTCTCCTACAACTCAGATTCTCAACCAGAATCCTACAACTCAGACACAAATGCCCTACAACTCAGATCTATAGAAAAGATCATACCTCAGTCTTTATAGTTTAGACTTACACTCAGATCAGTTAAGATCTTACATAAAGAAATGTTGGTTGTTGATGTTGATTGACTCCAAAGAAATATTCTCCGAGTCTGCCTCTTCCTAAACTGAGATGACTCAGTCCTATCTTCTTCACACCTCCAAGGATGGATCTTCAAGAATGTTCTGCTTGAGCTGTGAAATAACTGCAGCCAGGGCTTGCTCTGTTCCTTATTCTAACTCAGAGAGATAACTCCCTGATCTTGTTGTTGAAGGTGTGAATGACAACAACTAACTTTCTTGAACTTCCAGATCAACAACAAAAAAAATTTCTTCAAACTCTGCTACTTTGTTGACAGGAAGAAGATGAAGCTATGGATTTCCAAAAGTTAATTTCTTCTTCCCTGGAATACCACTTTTGTATCTCGCTGTCCAACGGCTCTTTGAGCAGTGAGACCACCTGGAGTTAGTAGCTGCAACTTCTCTTTTGCATTATTGTTCTACAACAAGCAAACAATGTCATTTGTCGTCTACTGTTCCGTTCCCGCAACATTTGAATTTTTGCTGATGTTATCATGACTGAGCACCTGTGGACTTAGCCAAATACAGACAATTCTGCATAGGCGTTGAGTGAAGACTTGTCACTCAACGCCAAAAAACTTAGAATTTGCTCCACCAGGCGTTGAGTGATCATTCATCACTCAACGAATATCGACAATTGTAGTCTAATTGATTTTCTTTATATTACGGTGTTGAGTGAGTTGTCTTCACTCAACGCTTTCTGCCTTTGCCTGTTTTATTGAAGAGGCATTGAGTGAACTGCATTCACCCAACGCTTCTGTCCTTAGATAGATTTTATGTTGAATAGACGTTGAGTGAGTTGTCTTCACTCAACGCATCTGTCCTTAGGCAGATTTCCAAGTCAATCAACCCTGCGACTCTGACTGAACAGTGTGCTGTCAACGCTTTCTCTTCAGTGCGTTGAGTGAAATACCTTCACTCAACGCTTCTGGACTTAGCCAGAATTTTTGTTAGCTTCTTTCTCGCTTTGACTGTTTTAGCTTTACTCAACGCTTCTGGCTCTAGGCGTTGAGTGAACTGACTTCACTCAACGCTTCTGGACTTAATCAGATTTCTGTTTTTACACATCTGAGCCTTTGACTGCCTAGGATTTACTCAACGCTTAAAGTCATCTGACATTGAGTGAACTGCTTTCATTCAACGCATCTGGACTTAGGCAGATTTCTGCCTTGTAAGCATCCTGTCTTGTGTCCACCTGTCATTGTTGCTTAGACAACCTGTTTAAATAGTGAACAAGGAGCAACCTGCATACATAGAACTTAGAGCATGCATCAATTACAATTATGTGTATACCATTGTCTTATATGACTTCTTCAAATCTGGGATATTGTGATCAATTGACCCAACAAAGGTTCTGGATAAGGATGTCTTGGAATTTTTTCAACATGTTAAACTCCGACGTGAGGATACAATCATCAAAAGCAAGGTCAGGAATCTTTAAATCAAAGTGAATGCCTCCCTCCTTACCCGATTTTTGCAGCTTCCAGAACTTTAAGAGGCCGACCTCATCGAGGACAGAGACTTCACAAGGGCTTTACTGTTCTGTGGTTTGCTTAGAGGTACTTCAGCCATCAAAAGGAAAGTCATGAATGACGATGGAAATCTTTTATCTGATGTGATTGGGAAAGTCTTCTTATGCAAAGTTGTCTCCCACGACTACCTCTCGAATGACATGTTCAAGCTCATCGCTGCAATCATCTGCAGGAAAAAAATTGATTGGGGAGCAGTTCTGTTTGGTAGGATCAAAGACAGTTTGCGTGCTTCAAAATTTGGAAGGATACTCGGTCTTTATTTGAACCAGTTGGAGAAAAACACCTTTGACATGACGACAGGTGTACCAATCTGTCACCTGAAGAGAATTGACTCTTCGATCTTCTCCAGATGGGAAAGAAGAATCCCCAAGCAAGGTGGACTTAGGGAATTGGCTGAGGAAGAAGAAGAAGTTGTTCCTGATGCTAGGATTACTACTCCTAGCCCCCATGAAGCTCCTGAGAGCTCTCGTGCAGGGGTTGAGGGGGAGTCAGTTTCGACTCTAGTGGTTGCTGATGTTCCAATGCCTTTGATTGTTCCCTCATCCTTTGAGCGAGTTCCTCTGGGCACAGTTAATGCAGAGACAGTGGTTCCAGACACAGTTGTTGCAGAGATAGTTGTTCAAGACACAGTGGTTGCTGAGATAATAGTTGATGATCGTGTTCTTGATGCTGCTGTCGAGGAGGATTTTGATGTTGCTGCTGGTGCTGCTGGTGCTGCTGTAGTAGAAGTTGTTGATCTTGATGTTGCTGGTGCTGAGATGTCTGATGATGGTGCAGCTGATGTTGATGAAGTTTTTGATGATTTCCTTGTTGGTGATAATAACATTGATATTGCTGATAAGGATGGTGAGCCAGATGAAGAAATTGTGTTGGATTCTGGTGAGATTGCTGCTGCTGCCAACATGATCATAAGTCTCCCAGAAATTCTTCCAGCGGTGGCTGTGGGGGAGCAGATTTTACCTTCTGCTTCAGTTCAAACAAAACTTGATATGTTTATTCGCAACCTACAGAGAAGGATTGCCCGGATTCCAGGTGGGTCTCCCATTGAGGGGGAGGACAATGTGGAAATTTCTGATGAGGAAGGAGAGGCTGCGATGCTTCCTCCTATCTTAGAGGCAGAAGATCCCACTTTAATGCTGAAAGCTCATGTATCTCCAGTGGCAGAGTCTTCTGGTGACTCTGAGGACGTTGCAGATCTTCCCTCTCCTCCCAGACTTCAGACTGAAGACATTCCAAGCTCAAGTGCAGATAATTTCTTGCTAAAATCTATTGAAGCAATGTTAGCCAAGCAACAATCACATTTTGATCACTCGCTAAAGAAAGTACTCAATAAAGTGAAAGAGGTTGAATGAGATGTGAACAACGGACTTGCTGGAGTCGTTTTGATAAGTTGTAAGCAAATCTCGGCACATGGTTAGTTCAAGGTGGGAAAGCTATTGTTCACACAATGGCTGGGCTGAAAAACAATCTTGAGGTGACTAAGAATGTTAATGAGAATGCTAAGATCATTATTGCTGCCCAAAACGACGGGATGAACTACTTTGATGAACAAATGTTGCATTACAGTAATTAAATATCAAAGGTTGTGCTTTTATAAGTCAGAAAAGGGGAAGGAAGAACTCAAAGGTAAGGTGAATGCGGTTGGAGCTACCTTGAAAGAAAAGTTTCAGGCAGTCAACACTTACAGTTATGACAACTTCAAATGGCTACATGGAGAACTATTTAGAGTTCCAGGAAATGCAGAAGCTAGTATGCCAGAACCTGTGCATGTTGATGTTCATCCTGCTCAGGACTATTCTCCATAATATTCTCAGTGTGGGACAAATTCTACTGCTGCTGCTGCTGAACCATATATCGAGTTGGTTGAAGATATTCCTCAATCTGCTTTCAAGAAAAGAAGATTTGGAGATGACCCATCTGCTCACAGGTCTGATCCTAACAGGGAACTGTGTGAAGTATGGAGCTCAATCTCGAAGGGCATTATTCTGGATACTTTTACGTTAGTTGACATGGGAAATGAAGACAGGTGGTCGCATTATAGCAGAGAGGAATGACAGAAATAAGAAGTGGCCAATGCTAAAAGAAGGATTCATTTCAGAAAATTCAGAAGAGATGATGCAAATGCTCCTCCTCCGCGAAAGTATTTCCCGAAGCCTAAAGCTTACTTTGACAGGCAAAATCAGAAGACTAAGGACAAACATGTCTGAAGTTTATATTTTCTCTGATATTCATTGTGTGATGACTTTTGTCCTCATAGAATTATTTATATATTCACATTAATGTTTTGATTGAGATAGAACTTATTGTTAATTATTTTTTATCTTCTTTCTTTGTTTTTATTTAAGATTATTTTGTGTACAATTCACCTTACTGCATAGGGTTCTGACTTCTTCCAATAGGGAGAGATTGTTGGGTATTGTATCCACAATAATCTTGATTTGAAGAAGTGTCCTTTGAACTACGATGAATTGAGTTTGTATTTGATGTTGTTTCTTTAGTCATGTGCCTACAGGATTTTATTACTAAGTACAAACCAATGTCAGGTTAGAGTGGGTCATGAAACACAAGACTATATAATGTAATCCCTCATTGTGTAGACCAAATTGTTGACTCACGTGTAATCTCTTTATTGGATTGTACTTCTATTACAAGTGCATTAGAAGGATCAAGGGAGGACAGGTTGCTGTATTCAGGAGAATCAAATTTATTTCCTAAGTAAAATTCGTCGAGTATAGTAGTGAATACTCGTCGAATTCGTCGAGTATACTTATGAATACTCGTTGAATTCGTTGTGTATACCTATTGACACTTTCGAATTCATCGTCTTTACTTATAGAATATTTTCTGTGATCTTGGGAATCGATTAAGTAAGATTCGTCGAGTATCCTCAAGTATACGTGTCGAATTCGTTGAGTGTACCTATTGACACTCGTCGAATATACCAGTCGATACTAGTCGAATTCGTCAAGTCTCGCTAGTAAAGCTTCTGAGTTCTCGAACTTACATTTCTGAATTTGTCTAAGTGAAATTCGTCAGATATCGAAGTGATTCGTCGAGTATACTCATGGATATACAACGATACTCGACGAATGGACTTAGCGCAATTTTTTGATTTTCTTTCAGACTGGTTTCTGTTTCAAGTCGTCGGTCATGTACAGTACACGTGGACTGCTCGTTTCAGAAGAAATTTTTCTAGCCGTTAGAAGAAGGAATCCTATAAATACTTGGGATTAATTCATTCAACCCTAATTGCTAATTCGCACTTTGAAATCGTGAAAAAGGCCGCTCGTTTCTGTTGGATCTACCACTTTAGGAAATCGAAGAATCGTCGACCTATCTTCTCTCGTTCATCGATTCCTTCAAGAAGTGATTCGACATATCTTGTTTCAAGTTCTACTGAAGTTTTTCAGATCTAGTTGGATCAAGATTTCAGATCAAGCTTTCAAGATAAATTTCAGATTTTCTCATTCTACAAGAGCCTCAAGTCTTTCATTCCAAGAAAGAAGAAGATAGGATATTTTCATATCTGAAAAAGTAGATTGATCTTCAATCTAAAGAGTTGTATAAATTTTTTTGTACTATTATAGGAAGTTTTCTCTTCCGAGATGTAGATCCCTGTAAAGGGATCGAGTTGTAGGAGAGTTTGTTCTCCGAGTGTAGGAGAGGTTGTTCTCCGAGAAGTAGAAATGTTGATTTCGAGTTGTAAGATTTGTTTATATCTGAGAAAGGTGAAGTAGCCGAATCTACCTCTTTGTGGTAGATAGGCGAGGCGGGATAGTGGACGTACCCAAATCGGGGAACCACTATAAATTCATGTGTTGTGCAGTGTTTGTTCTGTGTGCTTGCTTGTAATAATTTTTAATCCACTATATGACACAGAACTTACCTATTCACCCCCCTCTAAGTGATTTAGGTAGACAACTAGATACTTTTAGCACCGATTTTCCTATAAATGATACATGGTCCCATCAAAAATCGTGTCAAGAAACTTATTTTTCCAACATAAAACATTTATGGAAAGTCACAGAACTTAATCCCAACAAATAAAAAATATTGGAAATCACCAAAAATTGCGCACATAAAAAAATGAGTGACAGGCTCGGGGCTTCGCCCATACGGCCAATCGCAACAGTATCCCAACTGCGATATTGTACGGGGGGTCTTCAATGTCCCGCCTGATATTATTCTGGCCATGGCATTGTCTCGGCCTGATGGCGCTCCTGCCGCTCGCAAACCCCCCGAGCGTTATACTCCGCCTGTCGCTCATTTTTGTTGTCTGCATGGGGGTTGCGAGCGACGAGGAGAACACATTTTATATTGCAGATAAGAGATTTTATCTATATGAGCACAATTTCAAAATAAAACAAAAAAACACAATTTAAAAAGTGGAATTTTTGTAATGATGGGTAAAATCGGAAAGTGAATGTTTAACCAAAGGGTGTTTTTCCCCTTTAATATAATATAAATAATGGAAATTACCAAAATTTGCGCACATAAAAACACGTAAGATCATCACGATCGATTGTAGAAAATATGTCGACGAACATAGAATAGAATTCCACGAAAATGACATTCAAACCAATGCAAGTCAATAGTCGAATGCATTTCGACTTATGTGGCTTAGAAAGCAGCGGCCGACAAACGTCAAATACAATTCGACGATTATCGAGTTGATTCTACAAAATAAGAAAAAGAAAAGTGCGTTGTGTTTGTCGATAAACATTCAAATAATGTCGATATGATGGCACGACGAAAACAATTTGTGTGCCCATAGGCTTACAAAAATGACAATAATTTTGGACAAAAGTAGGGTCAAATCAATTTTACCGAAGTACAAATCCCAAATCTAACTTCAAGTTGAAGTTTGTTCTGATGCATGCCAGTGATTACTCACTCGCTTGTGGTCTATTGACTTTCTTCATGTTTATTTAGCATAATTAAAATGAGAAATGATTTATATACCCAAATAAAGCAGAGGTGTTTGTCAAAGTAGGACTGAGTCTGAAACTAGGAAGCACTGGTACGGGTACGAGTACCGGATACGATACGTATCCGATATGGCAGTACGACAAAAATTTTAAAACAAAGATACGGGTACGGCGGGATACGTTGTATTAAATATAATAAATATGTATATATATCTCACAAATGTAATTAAAAGTCCTCAAAACAGTATTAGATCTAGTATAATTGCATAAATCATCAATTTTTATACCTTATACATACTAAACAACATGAGTATGAAGAACTAACAATGCATGTATATAGTAAAAAAATAAAATAATAAAATTTAAATGGAATTCTTTATAATTTTAACGAAAAAAAAAGATACTTAAATCTGAAGTGCATTTTGTTATAAACAAACACCGCAAAATGCATTTATGGTTCATAAAATTTTCTTTTCTAAAAGTCACACAAAATTCTTTTGTTTACTTTAGAAAACATACCCTATCACAATATGTAGAACGATCTGGCAAGTCCAAATGTATTTACATATTAGAGTAACAGGTGTATCCGCCAAGTATCGGATACGTACCGGTATCAGATACGTATCCGGTACGGGTACGTGACCCTCATGGAGGTATCGGTGCTTCATAGGTCTGAAATGATTCATCTTTTCATAAAAGGATTCCCCTTCAAATATATTAGATTTCCTTTTAATATTTTTGAGCTTTTTCCATCAATTGATGTGAGCTACTATACACCATGAAGACTATGAAAAAAATATGAATTGATACAAATTCTAACACCTAAAACATTTGTCCAGCGCATCTAAAATTCTTAGTTTTTGAATTTTTGAGTTTTTTTTAAGATATTTAAAATGCAAATGCTCTTAGGCTCCGTTTGGCATGGTGGTGGCGGTCATGAACATGGGGTTAAATTGTCATTTGTTAACACCCATCTAAGAAACTTCATCCACTTTTATGTTCAAACGATGATGTTTGTTAGGTGATTCGTGTTTTAACCCATGCGTTTACGACCACCACCATTGTGCCAAACCGAGCCTTGGTCATTTTTTGGAGGTAAATAATTTGTCAAAATAATTTATTTGTTCATGAAACTTAGTAAAGTATACGAGTCACAGTGTCAAATTAAATTTCTTAATAAACCATGAACATAATTGATAGACTTGACTATTATGGTCAAATATTTAAATTTTGAATACGGGATACAACTTATTGAGACATACTCGATGCATCTCTTGCGGGCAGATTCCCTCTTAAGAACCACTCTCCTATAAAAGCCTAAATCACAATAATGATCCCAGATGCCCCGCACATACACTGAGGTATGTTCGCAAGTCCTATACATATTAGTTTTGCAAGAAGTCTAGACATTTTCAGTCATTATTTGGATGTAAATAATTTGTCAAAATAATTTTTTTCCAGGAAACTTGGGCTCCGTTTGGGGGGACTTATTTTCACCGGTCAAGCGGTTACGACCTTATGAACCGGTTCTTATGAACCGGACCTTATTTAAAGTCCGGTTCATGCGGTCGTAACCGCTTGACCGGTGAAATTAAGGCTCCGTTTGGGGGGACTTATTTTCACCGGTCAAGCGGTTACGACCGCATGTACCGGACCTTAATTAAGGTCGTAACCGCTTGACCGGTGAAATTAAGGTCCGGTACATGCGGTCGTAACCGCTTGACCGGTGAAAATAAGTCCCCCCAAACGGAGCCTAAGGCTTCATTTGGTTCGGCGGTGGCGGGTCGATCCGGCGGGTGGAAACGGAGTGTTCGAACCGGAGAGGGGAGGTGGCTTCTCCAAACGGAGCGTTTTGGGGTATTTCTCAAGGTGGGCGGGTGAAAACGGAGCAAACGCCGCCGGAGGTTCATTTGTTTACCCGCCTTCCGGCGGCGTTTGCCCCAAATGGAGCGGCAAAACGCTGAACCAAATGAAGCCTAAGTCCCCCCAAACGGAGCATTAGTTCAAGTAAATGAATCTCAAATGGCTTCAAATTGGAATTTGTTTCTTAATAAACCATAAACATAAATCATTTTAATGCGTGTGTTAGCCAGGCGTACCTAAAAAGTTTCTTAAATTAATAATAATAGTTATAGTTCTGTTGTAACTAATTGTTTTTGAATTCCCCTGATCGAAGGAATCTGCAATCGAGGAGTACTTCAAGCCGCTTGACAAGAACGCTGAGATCATCATTAATTTACAACTTGAGAAAGAGGAAGAGAGAATGAAAGGAATGATGAAGGCGATGCATGAACAGTCTGCACAGCAGCAGATTTCAGGGGAAGCCAAATCATCGGAATCAACAAACTCCTGCAATACCCGTCCTATCCAACCCATTGATCCCGTCTCTTCGCAGCACGAAAATACCAAATGATTTCTGCCCACACGAGTTTTGTACTTGTCAATCTCATGTGATTTCGTCAACATGCCGGCAGATGGTATTTTCCAAAGGTTACTTTCAACACAAACCAATCTCAGTTGGACGTTGCTCCTGTTATGATCGATCTTATAGTGCAAGGTAGATTGCAGAATCATTTATTTATTTTGGACGGCTAAGATCATCTTATTAGCTCATATGGATGGCTAGGGTCAAGTCTTACATGTTTTTTAGAATCTAATATATTTGCATTCTTGAAATTTATTAGACTTGTATTTTATAAAATTTTTTAAAAAACTGGTGCCGTGTACTGTTACTTTTTATCATGATATAAATCAGATCAGTTTTAAAATGAAATTTAACATAAATATGTAACTTTAGATTTAAATTAAGAATATTTTTTAGTTATCGTCCCAAACAAATTTAATTAACAAAATTTATAAAATTTAAACATTAAAATTATATTTTCACTTGATTAAATTGTTAGATAGTTGAAAAAAAATAATTAACTGATTTATTTTTTATAAAAATTTAACTGGATGAGATCATGAGCGGTTAAAAATTAAAATATGTATTTAATTTCAAACAATTTTGAAAAAAATTCAAGCCGATTAAATTTTTAATGTTTCAAAAGATGGAGTTTTCTAAAAATTATAGAAGATACATCTATCCTTTTAAATAAAATTTAGAAGTGCTCATGTATTCTATAATTTAATGCGCGGAGTTTTTTAAACAAACTGAATTTTCTGAAAAAAATTAGGAGATATACCTCCTAATCCTATCCTTTTAAATAAATTTTTGAAGTACTCAATGTAATCTACACTTTAATGCTTGTTTTTTTTTTGTTTTGCTTTGGTGAGTTTGGATTGAAGTGCCACAACTATCAAATGTGTTTGACATAAAATTTGGCCAAGGAAAATAGCCTTGAGTGAGGCAAGTTCTCTCAACTCTCTTGACGCTCTCGACGCTCTCGACGCTCTCAAGTCCAAATGCGTGGATAGCTTGGCTTTCGTCGAGTTCAGCTTCGTTTAACTGAGCTTAGCTTTCGTCGAACTGAGCTTGAAGTTTGTCGAATAGAATTTACTCTTTCGTCGAACTGAGTTTAGCTTTCATCAAACTTAGTCTAAAATTCGTTGAATAGAATTTTTGCTTTCGTCAAACTGAGCTTGCCGTTCGTCGAACGGAGCTCAGCATTCGTCGA
This sequence comes from Platanthera guangdongensis, assembly GCA_039583875.1. Lineage (NCBI taxonomy): Eukaryota > Viridiplantae > Streptophyta > Magnoliopsida > Asparagales > Orchidaceae > Platanthera > Platanthera guangdongensis. Next base: position 182,813,958 of record CM077158.1, read on the forward strand.
GCTTAATACTTAGAATTTTGTCTAAGTGTTGTGGCGTTGAGTGATTCCTACTCACTCAACGCCTTTGGTTCTAATGATTGAATTTTGTACAAGTCCACAGTTGCTGAGTCATGCTGACGTCAGCAAAGTAAAAAAGTCAATCAAAATTCAAATATTGCGGAAATGCTGCCAGAGATGTTGGCGGCCAACTGTTATCATCTTCTGCACTTTCCAAGAAATATTTTCATCATTAAGTATTGGGGCCCACACGCAGCAATGAGCCGTTGAATCATGATTAAATGGAAAGGATGCGCTGAATGGCTCAATCTCAACTATCAATCCTGGTGGTGGGGCCCACTGCTCAATTTGCATTCAGAGTAAAAAGAAGTAATCAGGCAGAGAAAATTAATCGATTCCTTGTCTAGCTTTTCTGAAAACGAAAAGTGCGGCCGAACTACATCTTCTTCCTCGTCATTTTCGTCGAGCCTGAAGAAGTTGTTCTGCACAGAAAACCTAGCTGAGGAAAGAGATAGCTGAATCAATCACCATTTGCAACTGCAGGTTCAGAAGAGATTCTGAGGGAGCAGATCAATAAGTTCTGCAGAGAAAAGATAGCTGTTTGAAGAAAGTTTCTACTGCCTACTTCATTGTCTTCAACAACAAAAGCTTGGACTGATATCTGCTTAGTACAGGAAGAAGTAGACACAAAGATCTTTCTTTGGTGTCTAATCATCTCATTCTTTATTTATTCTTCTGTAAAGATTCTTATTGAGTCTTTAGTTGTAAGCCTGTTTTATAAAGACTAAGGTCTTTGTGACCTGTGTTTGGCTTTATGCTGGGTGAAAGGTTTTTGTGACATGGGTTTGGCTTAGTGCCTAAGTTGTAAGTCTGTGTGACCTGTGTGGTCTTGCGGGATCTGTGCTGTAAGCTCTTAAGGGGCTGAGTTCTGGAGGGAGAGCCGAATCTAACGCACTATTAGATAGACGCAGAGGGACAATGGATGTACCCAATATTGGGGAACCACTATAAATTACTGTTTCATCTATGATTGATCTTAAAAGCTGAAAACTAACCTAATCACCAACCACAGAAATCTGCAAACAAGCAAGAAATTTTAAATAGGGACTAAAATCTATTCACCCCCCTCTAGGTGTTTAGCTAGCCTTGAAAATAAGACTGTCAAGTGGTATCAGAGCGAGGTTGCTCTTTAAAGGCTTAACAGTCTGAGTAGATCTCCAAGGTTAGCTAGAAGTCTGTCTCTATGGGTTCAAGAATGACCAATAAGGAGCTGAGTGCTGTGAGACTTCCAATCTGTAGGAAGGAATATTGTGGTATCTGGAAAACAAGGGCGAGGCAGTTCATGGAAGCTACTGACCCTAGGATGTATATTACAGTTGAAGAGGGACCATTCATCCCAATGAAGGTCTCTGCACTGTATGCAAATGTCAAGACCCAAAATACATATGATGAGATGACTAAGGATGAGTTGGCCCTGGCCTCAATAGATAAGAGGACAAAGAATATCATTATGAGTGTTGTTGATGGCTCTACACTTCAGAACCTGATCCATTGCACAACAACAAAGGAAATGTGGGAAACACTTGTGATCTACATGGAGGGGACATATGAAGTTAGAGATGATAGGAAGTCCATGCTCAACCAAGAGTATGTGGCTTTCAGGCAATCCAAGGGGGACAACATAACCATCTATTATGACAGATTCTTTAGGATTGTGAATGAACTGAAGATTTATGGAAGGGTATTCAGTTACTATGAACTGAATGACAAGTTCCTTAGGTCTCTATCTAGAGAGTGGGACACAAAGATCTGTGCCATCAGAGAAGTGGCAAAGCTGGGTGAAACTGTTCCTCACACCCTCTTTGGGAATGAAAGATATTGTACCTAATCACCTAGAGGGGGGGGGGGGTGAATATGTGACTTAAATATTTTTAACTTTTTAGGCAGAATTCAGAGTATATCACAGAATTATAACTACTGTTTCATAACAATCAATCAACAATCACAGCAATCTATCAAGCACACAGTGAACACACAAATTTATAGTGGTTACCCAAGTTTTGGGTACATCCACTTTCCCCCTTCGCATATCTAGTAGTGTACTAGATTCAGCCAAACTCCTCCACTATCTCAGATCCATAGATCTTACACTCAGAACCTCAATCAGGTTCCTACAGCTCAGGCTCAAGCCCCTACAACTCAGTCTTCTCCAAAGACCTACACTCAGCTTCTTCACAAAGCCTACACTCAGCCACAGCAGGCCTACACTCAGCCACAACAGGCCTACACTCAGAGATACAAATCTCCTACACTCAGGCACACATGCCCTACACTCAGCCTTTATAATTCCAGGCTTACAACTCAGATCGCTAAGGATCCTACAAGAAAATATAAAATACAAAGAGTATATACCTACAACTCAGAATAGAGAGATGAGTTGATAGGTTCTTGATAAGTTCTTGGATGAACTCTGCTGAGATCAATCTGACTTGGCTTTCTTCAAAGCTTCTTGAATGTAGAACACAATAGGATTGATCTCCTCTGCAGTTGATCCTTGATCTCTGCTACTTAAGATTCAGAACAAAATCTGAACCCTTCTTCTTAGCCTGGTTCCAATGACTGTCTTCTTGGATGGAGCTCTCTCTCTCCAACTACTTAGTGTTGGGTTTCTCTATAGGGTTGGCACGACGCTTGTGCACGCAGCGGAAAAATAAACATCAAGAAAAACCCAAAGAGATGTGGATCGGGCTATGAACGTTGAATCAAGAAGTTGGCAAAACAAGGCAAAAATTACCTCGGTGGCGTTGAGTCACAACCCAACGGAGATGCTCCAAACTTTATCTGCTTGCTAGTGGCGAGTTCTACGTGGAATAGTGTCCACGTTTCTGTAGAAGTCCACACGAGCGGGAGAACACCGATCTATCCGTCGCACGGATTATCGGGAAGGAGAAGACCGCACCTTTGCTTTCCCACGGACTGCTAGGTCCGCGCCAGGGATTGCAGCACCAGCGACAGTCGCCGGAGAAGAGGTGGTCGACGGAGCGAACACGGCGGCGGCGGAACTCTTCCGTCGGCGGCGGGGATCGGGATCGACGGATCGAAAGGCGGAACGGCTTCCGTCGGGTTTCGATCTGCTACAGGAGAAAATCGCGAGCCCGTATAATCCCGAAAACCCTAAGTGTCCTATTTATACCAAAGGTATAAATAAACCCAGGAAAATCGCTATCCGCAGACCACCCGAAAATAGGGTTCAGAATCGACGAGTATCAGTCGGTGAGAATCGGCGACAATCGGCGAGAATCACTGAGCAGGTTCGGCGAGAATCAGTCGACGAGTATCATACAGGATCGGCGAGAATCAGAGTACAATACTCGACGATTCTTGCCGATCGTCGAGCCGCGCTCAACGATACACAACGATACTCGACGATCGTCGAGCCGCGGTCGACGACAATTGTCGAAGTAGTCGATCGTCGAGAATCAACAATTGATTCTCGACGATTCTCGTCGATCGGCGAGAATCAGAGAGACGATTCTCGCCGATCGGCGGGAATCAGAAGACGATTCTCAACTAATGTCATCGACCCTCGGACGACAATCCCAACCAGCCCTTCAAGGCAACATTTGCCCAACCCGATGATCCTATAAGGCAACACTTTGCCCATAACCCTATTCAGGTCGGTGATTGGTAACCTTTACCAACACAGTCAGTCATCCAACTTCTCCACATCTCTTATGTGCGACCCTGCAGGCTCATATCGCGTTGGCAGTGAGATTATATGCTTGATCACTTACAGATCACAATGGTAACTCCAACAGACTCCCACTTGATCTCGAAAGTATCAAACCAAAAACCTCACAAACAATGAGCGGCATCTAGCAATGCATCATTGCTCCCCAAGCAATAAGAGTTTATAACTCACAAGCCTTTATGACCAATGTATCAGCGTTGTCTTTTTCCCTTTGTCCCTTACATCCAGAAAGAACTAGAGGCATGGACTGTGTCACCCTCGTAATAGCTCAATCCTAGTTTCTTGATCCAGGACGGACTTCCAGAGAATGGTGAGTCCAATATCACATATTGACTCAACCAAGCATGGCCATGCATTTCTCAGTCCAGTTCCATCAAGGGGCCCATGGATGCAACTCCTGTCATACAGGAGGACAAATCCCATATCTGCTCACACACAAACACCTAAATGATTCGTAACATGCCCAACAACCACCCTTATCATCAACCTTTCTCAAGGAAGACTTTAGATGGCATCAAAGCACGCTCTTCCTCACTTGATGAATGCTGTGACTTCAGGTCAAAGGATCACAACACCATTGTCAATTGAGACCTACTCGTGACACGATTGGATGACAATCCACAGAGTAGTCTCAGGTTGGGTCTGTCCAGTACAACTTGTTCACTAACAAGTACCCACGTGATGACTTGATATCACAATATCATGACCTGTGAGAACCAGTCATCAGTCAACGCACGTGCTAGCCTTCATGTACCATCATCACCCTTAGCTTCTATGATGATACTCGACCAGGGACCTTTAAGAATGAAGCTTCAAATAAATCATGTGCTCTCACATTCAAGTCACGTACTTGATGTCCCATGGAAGCGAACATTCTAAGGGTATCTATTTTGTTAACATTTAACTATCATATATAGAAAAATTCATAATAAAAGAATTTGCCATTAATTATAAAAGAAAAACTAGGTACACAGTTCATCATATGAACAAACAGCCAACAAAATACAAGATTACATGCAACCCACAAGATTCTCGCTAGAGTTGATCATTTAGGTATCGTATACCCATCGATCTAGTATGACCATCATGCTTTCTCTGCGCGAGAGGCTTTGTCAGCGGATCCGCAATATTTCCCTCAGTCGGCACTCTGCAAATGTTTACATCTCCTCGTTCGACAATCTCACGAATAAGATGAAAACGCCGGAGTATGTGCTTGGAGCGCTGATGAGATCTAGGTTCCTTAGATTGTGCAATTGCACCATTGTTATCACAGTAGAGAACTACGAGACCAACAATGCTAGGAACTACATCAAGCTCGCCGATGAATTTCCTAATCCATACAGCCTCCTTCGCCGCATTAGCTGCTGCGATATACTCGGCCTCTGTTGTAGAATCAGCAACTGTCTCTTGCTTGGAACTCTTCCAGCTCACAGCTCCTCCATTCAGGCAAAACACAAAACCTGACTGAGACTTGGAGTCGTCTCGATCAGTTTGGAAGCTAGCATCCGTGTAACCACTTACAACGAGCTCTTCCTCTCCACCATACACCAAGAACACATCCTTAGTCCTTCTCAAGTACTTCAGGATATTCTTGACTGCAATCCAGTGACACTCACCGGGGTCTGACTGATACCTGCTAGTCATGCTCAAAGCAAAGGAGACATCGGGTCGAGTACATAACATCGCGTACATAATTGATCCAATTGCCGAAGCATATGGAATCAACTTCATGCGGTCCTTATCTTCACAAGACTTTGGACACTGGTCCTTAGAGAGATTCACACCATGAGTCATGGGCAAAAATCCTTTCTTGGACTCAAGCATGTTGAACCGCTTCAACACCTTTTCGATGTACGTACTCTGGGTCAAACCCAGCAACTTCTTCGATCTATCTCTATAGATCTTAATACCGAGTATATAAGTCGCTTCACCCAAATCCTTCATTGAAAAGCAGTTCCCTAGGTTGTTCTTAACAACTTTCAGGGTAGGAATGTCATTCCCAATCAACAGTATGTCATCTACATACAATATCAGGAAGACAACAATGCTCCCACTGATTCGCTTGTAAACACAAGGCTCATCTTCATTCTTGATGAAACCAAACTCTTTGATTTTCTCATCAAAACGAAGATTCCAACTTCGAGAGGCCTGTTTCAGTCCATAAATGGACTTATTCAGCTTGCATATTTTAGTGGCTTCATCTGGGGATACAAAACCCTCGGGTTGTGTCATATACACTTCCTCAAGGAGGTTTCCATTAAGGAAAGCCGTTTTGACATCCATCTGCCAGATCTCGTAGTCATAATACGCAGCAATAGCAAGCAATATCCTAATGGACTTTACCATGACAACAGGGGAAAAGGTCTCATCATAGTCAATACCATGAATTTGCTTGAAACCCTTAGCCACTAGTCGCCCTTTGAATGTCTGTACATTCCCATCCATGTCGGTCTTCTTCTTGAAGACCCACTTGCACCCTATGGGTCGTACCCCTTCAGGTGGTTCCACCAAGTTCCAAACTTGGTTTGCATACATGGAGTCCATTTCGGATTTCATAGCCTCAAGCCATTTGTCGGAATCCGGTCCATTCATAGCCTCTTGGTAGGTTGCTGGTTCATCATCATGATCCATAAGCAACACATTACCTATTTGAGACAAGAGAAATCCATATCTCTCAGGCTCAAATCTCGGTCTACCAGATCTACGTAGGACTTGTGTTCCTTGAGCAGGTTCTCTAGCTACAACATCTTGTAGTCCTGTCTCAGAATCCAATTCCGGTTCATTCACTACATGTGGTTCTTGAACTTCTTCAAGCTCTACCTTTTCACTCTTTCTTGATAAGAACTCTTTCTCCAAGAAGACACCAGTCCTTGCGACAAACACTTTGCCCTCAGACGGTAGGTAAAAGTAATACCCTTTCGTTTCCTTAGGATATCCCACCAGATAACATTTATCAGATTTGGGTTCCAGCTTGTCAGGCATTTGACGTCTCACGTATGCCTCACAGCCCCAAATTTTAATGAACGACATACTAGGACGCTTCCCAGTCCATATCTCATATGGTGTCTTCAGAACCGTTTTAGTTGGAGCGCGATTCAATGTCATTGCAGCAGTCTCTAAAGCAAAACCCCAAAAGGAAACAGGCAAGTCTGCATGACTCATCATCGAACGTACCATGTCTAACAGAGTACGATTTCTCCTCTCAGACACACCATTATGTTGTGGTGTTCTAGGTGGAGTGAGCTGTGATACAATACCACACTCTTTCAGATGATCACGGAACTCATGACTCAGGTATTCGCCACCTCGATCAGATCGGAGTGCTTTAACCCTTTTACCCAACTGGTTTTCTACTTCATTCTTGAACTCTTTGAACTTTTCAAAGGTCTCGGATTTGCACTTCATAAGATACACATATCCGTATCTACTGAAATCATCAGTAAATGTAACAAAGTAGAAATACCCTCCTCTAGCCATGGAACTCATGGGTCCGCATACATCACTATGTACAACACCCAAGAGATCCTCAGCCCTCTCAGTATAACCAGTGAAAGGAGCTTTAGTCATCTTGCCTAACAAACAAGATTCGCATCGCTCAAATGATTCATAATCAAATGAGTCCAAAAGTCCATCTCTATGGAGCTTGGATATGCGCTTCTCGTTGATATGGCCCAAACGACAATGCCAGAGAAAAGTAGGGTTCGAATCATTTGTTCTTAGTCTTTTATTGTTTTCTACATTACAGATCAGATGGTCCAAGTTCAAAACGTAAAGACCATTAAACAATTGGGCTACAGCATAACAAACATCATTCTTAAATATAGAACAACAATTGTTCTTAATTATAAAAGAAAATCCAATCATGTACAAACATGAAATAGATATAATGTTTCTAGTTATCGCCGGAACAAAATAACAGTTATCTAGTTCTATTACAAGCCCACTGGGCAAAGAAAGACGGTAAACTCTTACGGCTACAGCAGCAACTCTTGCTCCATTGCCGACGCGGAGGTCCACCTCCCCTTTACTCAGCAATCTTCTCCTTCCCAGTTCCTGCACATTTGTACAAATGTGAGAACCACATCCGGTATCCAATACCCAAGATGAAGGAGCAGAAAGGTTTATCTCTATAACGTAAACATTAGAAGCGGAAGTCATACCTCCCCTCAATTTCTGCAGACCCTCAATATATGAAGGACAATTCCTCCTCCAATGACCAGCCTTGCCACAGTGGTGGCATTTTCCTTCCTTCATCGTGCTCTTCTTTTTCATCAGTGCTGAAGACTTGGGCTCAAGATATGACTTAGGTCCTACCTTCGTCTTCTTGGAGCCCTTGGCTTTGCCCTTGCCCTTATGCACCATCAGTATGGGGCTGGCAGGCTTGGCCTTCATGTTGATTTCGGCAGTTCTCAATATGCCTAGGAGTTCGGGCAGTGTCTTGTCTATCTCATTCATGTTGTAGTTCAAGACAAACTGTTCATAACTGTCCGACAACGATTGCAGGATCAGATCCGTGGCCAACTCTTGACCAAGAGGAAAACCCAGCCTTTCAAGGTTCTCTATATACCCAATCATCTTGAGTACGTGAGTCCCTACTGAGTCTCGAACTCCCATCTTGCACTGAAACAACGCTTTCGTGATGTCGAACCTCTCTTGACGAGCCTGCCCTTGAAACATTTTCTTGAGATGCTCGTCAATCTCCTTGCACCCCATGTTCTCATGTTGCTTCTGAAGCTCAGAGTTCATCATGGCAAGCATAAGGCACTCGACATCCAAAGCATCGTCAGTATACTTCTTATAAGTATCTTTCTCAGCACGGGAAGAGTTCCCGGTCGGCACCTCGGGGGCTTCTTCTTCCAAGACATAGAGCTTTCGCTCTTGCCTGAGAACAATTCTCAGGTTCCTATACCAGTCCATGTAATTTGTCCCACTGAGCTTATCCTTCTCAAGGATGGCTCTCAGAGACAACGTGGAGTGCGCAACGCTTGCCATGGAATTCTACAAGAATTTATGCAGAATAAAATCAGTACCTAAATTTCAATTACAATTTATTCTAATTAGGACTTCAATTAAAATACTCCCACTATTTTATTCGAAATGATAGCCCTTACTAACAATCCGGAGAGTTCATGGAAGCTACTCTCTTAGTGGACAAGATCCGTATTTCACCAACACTATGAGTCCGCTTTGGCGTTCCTCTCACGATGCGGTTATTTAGGTAGGCAACGCTTGCCAATTGCATCCTCATGCAATTCTTGTATGGTTGGTGAATAACTCCTTATTCGCATCCATCATATGGTGCATGCCAACCCTATGCCTCTAGGCACTCAACCTTTGAGGTCACCTAGTTAAGCTGTACCCGATGTCGACAGTGGGATATCACAATTATCCGCTCGCACCCTTACCAAGATAGATTGATGCACCTTGCTTTGGCAAGCCCACACTTCATCGATCGAGGCAGGAAGAGTGTCATCCATCGGAAGGCATCCGAACACTTAATATTTGATGAAGGGATTTCAAATATAGGTTAACAATTAACCATGATCAACATTTGATCGACGTGCACATCCAAAGAAAAACAATTCTTCTAAAACCACATGCATCCCTTATGTGCACATCCTGACACCATCAACATTTGATAGAAGGAAGGGCTAAATCTGAACATCCGGAAATTTCCAAATCCTCAGATTTACATGCATTGGACAAAGGCAAATACAGCTCAACTTAAAGCAGTAGACAAGCTCATCTCTCTTTGTTGGATTCAAAATCCAAAACAAAATCGAGGGATGGTTAGTGCTAAGGAGATCACTATTTCTAACACTTAGAAATCCACCGAAATTCCAATCGTTCTGGCGAGGAGACCAAGACTAAATCTAGACATTTAGAACACTTCTAAATCCCTATGTTTACACGCACTGGAATAACAAACTTCCAAAACAACGATCATGGCCGTAACCTGGCTCTGATACCACTGTTGGGTTTCTCTATAGGGTTGGCACAACGCTTGTGCACGCACCGGAAAAATAAACATCAAGAAAAACCCAAAGAGATGTGGATCGGGCTATGAACGTTGAATCAAGAAGTTGGCAAAACAAGGCAAAAATTACCTCGGTGGCGTTGAGTCACAACCCAACGGAGATGCTCCAAACTTTATCTGCTTGCTAGTGGCGAGTTCTACGTGGAATAGTGTCCACGTTTCTGCAGAAGTCCACATGAGCGGGAGAACACCGATCTATCCGTCGCACGGATTATCGGGAAGGAGAAGACCGCACCTTTGCTTTCCCACGGACTGCTAGGTCCGCGCCAGGGATTGCAGCACCAGCGACAGTCGCCGGAGAAGAGGTGGTCGACGGAGCGAACATGGCGGCGGCGGAACTCTTCCGTCGGCGGCGGGGATCGGGATCGACGGATCGAAAGGCGGAACGGCTTCTGTCGGGTTTCGATCTGCTACAGGAGAAAATCGCGAGCCCGTATAATCCCGAAAACCCTAAGTGTCCTATTTATACCAAAGGTATAAATAAACCCAGGAAAATCGCTATCCGCAGACCACCCGAAAATAGGGTTCAGAATCGGCGAGTATCAGTCGGTGAGAATCGGCGACAATCGGCGAGAATCACTGAGCAGGTTCGGCGAGAATCAGTCGACGAGTATCATACAGGATCGGCGAGAATCAGAGTACAATACTCGACGATTCTCGCCGATCGTCGAGCCGTGCTCGACGATACACAACGATACTCGACGATCGTCGAGCCGTGGTCGACGACAATTGTCGAAGTAGTCGATCGTCGAGAATCAACAATTGATTCTCGACGATTCTCGTCGATCGGCGAAAATCAGAGAGACGATTCTCGCCGATCGACGGGAATCAGAAGACGATTCTCGACTAATGTCATCGACCCTCGGACGACAATCCCAACCAGCCCTTCAAGGCAACATTTGCCCAACCCGATGATCCTATAAGGCAACACTTTGCCCATAACCCTATTCAGGTCGGTGATTGGTAACCTTTACCAACACAGTCAGTCATCCAACTTCTCCACATCTCTTATGTGCGACCCTGCAGGCTCATATCGCGTTGGCAGTGAGATTACATGCTTGATAACTTCCAGATCACAATGGTAACTCCAACACTTAGAACTTTACTTAAAAGTCTTCAATCAATTGTTTTTCAACAACTTTGATCATCATTTTCTATAGACAGTATAAGCCTATATATAGGCCTTCTTCATGGTAACCGGCTGGTCCAGTTCCTAACTGATTTCTGACAACTCTGACAGGTGCAGTAGACCGGTTGGAATGGCAGCTGTCAAGTCATCCAGTCAGTTCTTGAAAATCTGTAACTGTCTGAAAGTGTCGAGACTGTCTGTCTTTAAGTGTCGACACTTATAGACCAAGTGTCGACACAAGTTGACTAAGTGTCGACACTAGCCTACAAGGTGTCGACACAACTCCTTGTGTTGTAGAATTCACTTCTCGACACAGCTTCTTCATCATGTGTCAACACTGATATTGAGTGTCGACACAAGTCCTTGTTCTTCAGTACTTTGTTGATTTCTTGTAAGTGTCGACACATCTCCTTTGTGTCGACACATCTTCATGTGTTGAACTTGTTCAGTGTCGACACATCTTCTTGGTGTCGACACAAGCCTTCAGTGTTGATACTTGCTGAGTGTCGACACAGCTCCTTGTGTCGACACATCTTCTTATGTTGAGACTTTTGCTGAGTGTCGACACATTTCCTTTGTGTCGACACTTATACTTAGAATATTGTTGAACTTTGCTAAGTGTCAACACAGCTCCTTGTGTCGACACTTTGTTCAAGTGTTGAATCTTCTGCTGAGTGTCGACACATTTTTTCTTGTGTCGACACTTTGTTCAAGTGTTGACTCTTCTGCTGAGTGTCGACACATTCTTTCTTGTGCCGACACTTTGTTCAAGTGCTGAGTCTTCTGCTGTGTGTCGACACATTCCTCTGGGTGTCGACACTTATACTTAGACTCTGCAGACTTTTGCTGAGTGTCGACACTTTCTGATGTAGACACAGTTCCTCTGGGTGTCGACACAACTGCTAAGTGTCGACACTGCTTCTCTGAACTTTTCTTCATTGAGTGTCGACACAGCTCCTTGTGTCGACACTTTCTGTCTGGTGTCGACTCCACATCCCTGGTGTCGACACAAGTACTCCAAGTGTCGACACTGCTTGCCTGGGTGTCGACACAAGTCTTCTTAAGTGTCGACACATTTCTTCTGGGTGTCGACACATGGACTTAGAATCTTTTCTGCTTTCCCTGCAAATACTTAACCTGCACAACACAACTCAAAACACATCAAATACATTTTGATGTATATCATTGAGTAGGGTGAGGCTTCTTCAAATCAGGTACATTTACACCAATGTACCCAACAATCTCCCCCTATTTGGAGAAGTCATAACCCTTAGTCAATGATATACACCATACAGAATAAAATCATAGCATGATGTAAAGCAGGATTATATAACAGAGCAAATTCATAAACATGTATTAATCAAAACATGTAAACATAGATATTATCTCAGAACAATTATGGAATAGATTTATAACACATCACATTATTCTAATCAACTTTGTCATATTCATTATACAAAAGTTTACAAAATGTTTTAATACAATTGATTACATAGTAAACTTAAGATAATGCAATTCTATTTCTGCTCAGCCTCCTTGATCACTATGCCCTTCCCAGACTTTATCTTTGCTTGCACAGGGGCTTCAGCATCTTCAGTATCAGCAGGCTTTTTTCCTTTCAGCTCCTTCTTCTTTAGCTCTTCAGCTTTAATCTTTTGCCTCTCAAAATAATGATAAGGCTTGGGAAAGTACTTGCTAGGCTCCTGCGCAGTAGGAGGTAGCTTTCCCATCTTTGCCTTTCTCCTGTATTGCACTATGGCTTCTTGCCTTGTCTCGTGTTTCCTCCATTCTAGTTCAGAAAACCACTTGTTTCTGTCTTGAATATTATCTTTTGCAGCCTTCCATGCAGTTAAGATAATGTTTCTTGAAGTGAGGCTCCACTGCTCAAAGTCAGGCCTTTGTTCAGCTTGCTCTCTGAACCTCTTCTTAGACAATCTAGCTTCTTGTTCAGCTTGCTCTTTCAATATAGCTTCCTGTAAAGCCTCAGATACTGGCTGAACCACCTTCTCTAGGATGACATTTTGCTGACCCTCAGGTGGGCTGTACATTGAATGTACATCTGCTTGTATCATATCAAAATCTGGTGGAGGATAGATCACCTGAGCTACTTCAGCTTGCTCACCTCCAAGATAGACAGGATTAACTCCAGATTCTGCTACATTGTCATCATCACATAAAGGAGGATAACCAAGAGTAGCTCTGATAGAATTAGAAATCCACTTAGCATGATCAGAGCTGGCTTTGACTAACACCCTCTCCCCCTTTATGACTTCTCTTTCTATATGATCTCTTACATCATCTTTCTGAAATCTGACCTGGTTATCCAAATAGTTGACTCCATCTTTAAAGAAAGGTTTCAACCTTTGGAGTTTTCCAGTTATCAACTTCTGAGAGTCTTGAATTGCAGAAGTAACATCAGTTAAACTCTTTTGCAATGCTTTATCAAACTCTGCTTTAGCAGTAGCAATAGAAGTAGACAGTCCAGTAGCTATGTTCTTCATCTCTGTGACAATGGCATTGTGTGAAGCTGTTAAGTTGTCATTCATTCTGATTTGGTTCTCAAGAACATACCCTTGCTTTAGTACAATGTCATCCACTTGAGCTTTGATTTTCTCTTGATGTGTAGCCAAGTAAACCACTGCATTCCCTCCCTTGTGGAAGCAGTCAGTCATCTCCTTCTTATTGAGATTCATCTCAAATCTTATGGACTTTATGTCTTGGGCCAGATCAAACTGTAAAGACTTATGCCCCTCATCCACATATGTTTCTATGGCTTTCCTGTGCTCATCAAGTTTTATTTGCATAGCAACCATGAGAGAACTATAATCTACAGATGGTGCTGGCTGTGATATAGGCTGTGGTGTAATAGTTTGCAAGGCCTTTTTGTAATTTTGGCTCCTTCTCTTAAAGACTTGAAATTTCCTTTTCTTAGCTCTAGCAGCTTCCTCATCTTCAGATGCTGATGTGCTAGCAATATCTACCCTCTCTCTAGGTAGCTCCTCAACAGCTTGGTGCTTCTCAGGCTCTTGCCTGACAGGTTCTTCATCAAGTATTACCTGCTCCCCCTCAACTTGGGACTTCTCCCCCTCAGCAGCAACACTTTCCTTGTCAAAGTCTGTTTGATCCAGATTAAGGAAGAGATCTTCCATTGTATATTCTTGTGGAGAATGGGCTGGAGAAACTCTTGGCTCATCTACCACTAGATCAGATACTACTTGAACTGTAACAAATGTGTCCTTCATGACAACATCTGGGAGTTGACTATCAATCTGAGATTGCTGAGTAACATCAGATAATGAATCAGACAAAACATTATCCTCTATAGGGAAATCTAAAGCATTAATCTTAGTGATTACCTCAAGGATGATGTGGGTGGCTCTTTCACTTTCAAGAGGAGTTGGCTCTTCCACTACTAGTGGCTCCCCCTGAACTGAATCCTGGTGTAAGGGGCTAGCTTGAGGTAGCTCCCCCTGCCTCTCTGCAACATCTTGTTGAGCTGGAGACTTCCCAGCATCTCCAGGTTCTTGGTCATCATCAGGTGTAAAGACAACTTGCTCCTCAGAGCTGCTAGATGAATCCTAAGCCACTAGGGCAGTTTTCTTCTTCTTCTTTTGAGGAGTTATTTTCTCAGGAGTAGGCATCTCCTTAGTTAAAACTCTGTCCCATCTTGAGAAGATCGTCATGTCCATCTTTCTCATATGGTTGATCTTAGTTCCAGTAGCTTGACTCATAACCTCTGGTATATTACCAGCAAGGTACAGACTAAGAATCCTACCCAAATTAGGTTTCTTTAGGCTCTCCTTAGTCTTTTCAAAGACAACAACAGACCAATCAGTTTTCACTGTGAAGATTATCCTTGTCATAAGATTGAACATATGGGCTGAGACCCTGTCATGCCCTCCAGACTTACTCAAGATCACTTTTCCAACAATTTTTGAGAGAAATTTTCCTTGCCTGTTCATGCCTTTTCTATGGAATACAGAACCAATTTTCATCTTTGCATCCAATCCACACCATGTTAATGCTTTCTGGTCTTAGAAGCAGTTACTTCATCCTCTTCTTTTGTCCTTGTCAGATTTAGGACCTTTCTTAAACTCTTTGGTGAGACCTTCACCTTTTCTCCATGTACCCTTGACTTTATTTTGAGTCCAGTCTCGTCTAGGGTTGCTCCATTTAGAAATTCTAAAACTTCTTTCTTCCAAATCTTTGTTGGTTCTGACACAAGAAAATCTAACCCTGAGTCTGCAACTAGGGTTACGACATCCCTGATCTCTTGTTCTGCATCGTCAAATGCATGTCGCACCAGTTCATAGCCTTCGTTCACGTTCTCCTCGAGCTTTGGCGCCATTAGGGTTTGAAGAATTCGAATTGAGAGAAGAGAGGTGTCGACACACAAGTTTGGTCGCGAAACTTTGGTGAGCGTGTCGACAAACAAAGGCAAAATCCTATTTATACCTTTCTAGGTTTGAAGATGAAAGGGCGCGTTAAGCAACTTAAATTGTGTCGACACTGTTGAGAAGTGTCGACACAGACTTATAATGTCTCGACACACTGTGTCGACACAAGTTTAGTCGACAGATAATATGTGTCGACACTTGTTTATGTGTCGACACCACTTAACTCGACATTTAGTCGAGACTTTACTTAGATAATTCTGAGTAAACTCTAAGTGTCGACACCACCTTGGATGTGTCGACACCTACTTGTCATGTGTCGACACTAATATTCTGAAGTGTCGACACAGACTTCCTAGATGTGTCGACACCTTTTCCCTGAAGTGTCGACACCACTTTGCTGTGTCGACACAGATAACTCTGTGTGTCGACACCTTTTTACTTAGTCAAATTTGTAAACTTATTCTAAGTTTATCATACCTAATTCAATTTTGAACCTATTGAACTTGGTTTCTTCTAGGGGCTTAGTATACATGTCAGCTAGTTGATTATCAGTATTTACATACTTAAGTGATATATCTTGTTTTTCTACATGTTCCCTTAGAAAATGATATTTTATCTCAATATGTTTAGTTCTACTATGGGAAACAAGATTGTTAGCAATTAATATAGTACTAGTAGAATCACAAAATAGTGGTGTTCTACTTACCTGAATTCCATAATCCTCAAGCTGATGTTGTATCCATAGAAGTTGAGCACATCAACTTCCTGCAGCCACATATTCTGATTCTGCTGTGGAGATAGCCACACTTGTTTGCTTCTTGCTACTCCATGAAATCATTCTTCCACCTAGGAATTGACAGGTTCCAGTTGTACTTTTTCTATCTTCTTTGCAGCCTGCAAAGTCTGCATCTGAATAACCTGTTAGTTTAAAATCTCCATTCCTAGGGTACCAGAGGCCTAGATAAGGAGTGCCCTTTAGATATCTCAGTATCCTTTTGACTGCTGTCAAATGAGACTCTTTAGGGCATGCTTGGTACCTAGCACAGACACATATAACATACATGATATCTAGTCTACTTGCAGTCAAGTATAGAAGGGAGCCAACTATCCCTCTATACAAAGTCTCATCTACAGGTTTCCCTGCATCATCTTTGCTAAGAGACATACTTGACCCCATAGGAGTCTTCATGGTACTGGATGAATCCATACCATACTTCCTTATGAGTTCAAGGGTGAACTTAGAATGGCACATGGATAATCCATTCTCAGTCTGTCTAACTTGGAGACCCAAGAAGAACTTAAGTTCCCTCATACTACTCATCTCAAATTGTCCTTGCATTAGTTTTGCAAACTTTTTGCAAAGACTACTTTCAGTAGACCCAAATATGATGTCATCTACATATATTTGGACTAGTATTATCTTGCCTCTAGATTCCCTAAGGAATAGAGTCTTGTCTATTTTCCCCCTTGTGAACTTATTCTCAATGAGGAAACTAGACAGGGTTTCATACCAAGCCCTAGGGGCTTGTTTTAACCCATACAAAGCTTTTCTAAGTCTATAGACATGATTAGGTTGAGTTGAATCAACAAAACCTGATGGCTGTTCCACATAGACCTCTTCTTTCAGATTACCATTCAAAAAGGCCGACTTAACATCCATTTAGTAAACTTTAAATCCTTGATAGGTTGCATAGGCCAGGAACATCCTTATGGCTTCCAGTCTGGCTACTGGAGCAAAGGTTTGATCAAAGTCAATACCTTCTTCCTGTCTATATCCTTTAGCAACCAATCTTGCTTTATTCTTGACAATTACTCCATGTTCATCCATCTTGTTCCTAAAGATCCACTTGGTCCCAATTATGTTGTGGTCTTTTGGTTTAGGAACAAGCTCCCAGACTTTGCACCTCTTGAACTGATTCAGCTCTTCTTGCATTGCCTCAATCCAATGAGGGTCTAGGATGGCTTATTCAAAGTTCTTTGGCTCTACTTGGGATAGAAAACTGGAGTAGAGTACTGCATTCAGATTTCTGCTCCTTGTTTATACCCCTTGTCTTAGATCACCAATGATTTGATCTGCTGGATGATCTCTAAGATGCCTATTAGTTGGAGGCATCCTGGCTTCAGGTTGAACTTCTTCAGTTTCTTCATCTTGCCGCACTCCTTGGACTTCTTCTGCATTAGGTACATGTAGTACTCCCCCTGGACAACATCCACTATCTTCTACCTGCTGTCTTGCATTAGGTCCTTCTTCTATAGTGAGCTTGTCCATCTTCTCAGTCACACCTGTGGAACTGCAAATACTACTAGACAACTCATTGTTAATAAGTCTAGTTTCATCAAATACTACATGTACAGACTCTTCTACAACTTGAGTAGACAAGTTGTAGACTCTATAAGCCTTACTATTGTTGCTGTACCCAACAAAGATCCCCTCTTGGGACTTGGCAGCAAACTTAGTCAAGTAAGACTTTCCATTGTTAAGTATAAAGCATTTACAACCAAAGATCCTGAAATAGGACAGGTTTGGTTTTCTGCCTTTCACAATCTCATAGGGGGTCTTATTGTAGCTTTTAGTAATGGTAGCCCTATTAATTACATGGCATGCAATATTAACTGCCTCATCCCAGAAATATTCTGGTAGAGATGTATCACTTAATAGGGTTCTACCAGCCTCAATCAAGGTTCTATTTTTCCTCTCAGCAATGCCATTTTGCTGAGGAGTTCTTGGTGAAGAAAACTCCTGAAATATCCCAAATTCTTCACATAGTTTTGTCATGCTATCAGACTGGAATTCAGTACCATGGTCACTTCTTATCTTGACCACTGTACTGTCTAGTTCATTCTGAATTTGCTTGACAAAGCTATAGAAGATACTAGGTGTTTCAGATTTCTGTGTAAGGAAGAATACCCAGGAAAACCTTGAGTAGTCATCTACAACCACAAAGGTATAGACCTTCCTACCTAGGATGTGAACTGGCATAGGACCAAAGAGATCCATATGCAAGAGGTATAAACACCTCACAGTATCTTTGTTTTCAATGCTATTAAAGGTGGATCTAGTCTGCTTGCCCTTTTGACAAGCTGAGCATATTCCATCTTTAATACACTTAACTTGAGGACCATTACTCACTAACTCTTTGCTATAGAGTTTGTCAATTGTCTTGTAGTTAAGATGGGCTAGCCTCTTGTGTCATTTGACACAATGAGAGACTTTCTCATCATCTACAAGACACACTGGAGAACCATTGGTCTCACACATAATGTCTAGGCAATAGACATTTCTTTTTCTATAACCTGTCAAAATGATCTCTTGATCATTTGACCTCCTGATATGACAACCATCTTTCACAAATGATATGTCATATCCTAGATCACTCAATTGACTTATACTAATAAGGTTATGTTTCAAACCTTTAACATAAGCCACTTGAGTAATAGTAATATGGGTGCTAGAAATGTTACCAAAACCCTTGATGATTCCTTTTTCAGAAACACCAAAGGTGACTTTTGGACCATTTTTGATGAGTGTGTAATCCTTTAGCAATCCCCTTGTTCCAGTCATGTGTCTGGAACATCCACTGTCCAAGTACCATATTGGGGCATGGCCACTTGAACTTACCTGCAAAACAGATTAGTGAACCTTAGAACCCAAAGAATTCTTGGGTCTTTGGTACTGGTTAGTTTGCTTCCTAACAAAGCTACCTGCAGGTTTTCCAACAGGCAGTTTGCTACTCACTTTGGCACTAGCATTGTGCCAACAATCCATGACAAAGTGGCCTACCTTGCCACAACACCAACACTCAAACCTAATGTACCTTTGCTTAGGTACATCCCTAGCTGTTTTATCTACAGCTGGCTTGTTGAGAGTTGGGGCTTTGCCCTTGGACTTGGACTGAACAGTCCTAGCTGGTTTAGTAAACCCCAGTCCAGCTTTACCTTTTTGATGAACAAATTCATCAATTAAGGGTAGAACTGACTTTGGTTTAGAAAACCTAGCAACTAAATCTCTCTCCTTCTGAAGACTAATCTCCAAACTTTTGATTTGATCATTCTTAAATGTTATAGTCCCCATCTGAATCACAGTTATGTGCTTCAGTCTGGCTATTTCATTTAGCTTTTGATCAATCATCTTCTCAAAATCAGTTTCAGCAGCTTTGAGACTAGCAATTTCCTTTGCCTGACTCTTGGCTAGGGACTTGCTCTTCTTAAAAGCTTGCAACAGAACTTTATATTCATCTATCAATTGATGAATATCCTCTTTAGACTCAGATGCACTCTCATCACTTGATGATGATGAATCTGTTTCTGAACTAGCACATGAAATTGAACATAAAGAACAATTTTGTACCTTACTAGGTCCAGACTGCTCCTGGATTTTGTCACTTTCTGTCAATGCCATCAGTCCTTGGCACTGACTGTCCTCTTGTTCATATATAGAGTTCATGATCTGGATGAACTCTTCTTCCTCTTTCTCAGCAAACAGTCCTATGTATGCTTCAGCATCTGACTCAGTTTCTGATGAAGATATGTCTGACAGGCTCTTATCCTTTTTGGCAACAAAAGACCTTTCCTTCTTGCCCTTGAATTGAGTCTTCTTCTTATCATTAGACTCCTTCCTTTTCTCTGGACAGTCTGCAACAACATGTCCTTATCTATTACAGCAATAACATACTATTTTTGATAGAGTTGCTTTGCTTGACTTGGTCTTTTTCCTGTCTTTCTTTGATGACTTTTTGTTCTGATAATAGTCTTCTTTACCCTGTGATGTGGATGGCTTTGTCCTCCACTGTTTCTTCTTTAAGAACTTCTGAAAGTGTCTTCTGAATGCTGCAAAGTCCTCATCACTTTCACTGCATTCAGACTTTCTGCTTGCTGACTCATCTGACTCAGTCTCAGCTACTTTAGGAGGTGGAGTTGGTGACTTACTTCTGTATTTTCTGGTGGCTTCTGTCTTGAATGCCTCTGTCCTTTCTTTATGTTCACTTCTTGTAGATTTCTCCTCTTCTTTCGTCACCATCAACTGCATCTCATAGGATAGCAGTTTTCCAAACAGTGTTGGTGGAGGGATATATGCTAACTTTGCCATTTCCCTAATGACACAGATCTTGGTGTCCCAATCCTTAGTTAGGGACCTCAGAAACTTATCATTTAGTTCATAATTACTGAACTCTCTGCCATAGGACATTAGCTCATTCACAATCCTATAGAACTTATTATAGCATTCTGTTATGCTATCAGTCCTACCTTGCCTGAAGCTTTCATATTCTTGGTTTAATAAGGACTTTCTGTCCTGCCTCACTTCTTCAGAACCCTCCATGTACACAATAAGAGTATCCTACATCTCCTTAGATGTCTTACAGTGTATCAAATTCTGAAAGGTAGCATCATCTATAGCACTCACAATGATATTCTGAGCCCTCTTGTCCATTGTGGCTAGAATTATCTCATCCTTTGTCATTTCAGAGAAATCTTTAGGTGTTCTCTGATTTGCATCTAAGACTGAAACCTTCATGGACACATATGACCCTTCTTTAACTGTGATGTAAATCCTAGGGTCTGAGGCTTCCATAAATAGTCTCACCCTTTCCTTCTAGATGCCAAAAATTTCTTTTCTGCAAATGGGTAGCTTCATGGATCCAAGTTCCTTGTGATTCTCAGTTGAACCCATGTTTCTTGATTTTCTTGATTCTGTACTTTACTTAGTGTGAATCTGCCAACAGGATCTACTCAGACAGTTAAGTCCCTTTTTGAGTAACCTGGCTCTGATACCACTTGAAAGATATTGTACCTAATCACCTAGAGGGGGGGGGGGGTGAATAGGTGACTTAAATATTTTTTACTTTTTAGGCAGAATTTAGAGTATATCACAGAATTATAACTACTGTTTCACAGCAATCAATCAACAATCACAGCAATCTATCAAGCACACAGTGAACACACAAATTTATAGTGGTTCCCCAAGTTTTGGGTACATCCACTTTCCCCCTTCGCCTATCTAGTAGTGTACTAGATTCGGCCAAACTCCTCCACTATCTCAGATCCACAGATCTTACACTCAGAACCCCAATCAGGTTCCTACAACTCAGGCTCAAGGCCCTACAACTCAGTCTTCTCCAAAGACCTACACTCAGCTTCTTCACAAAGCCTACACTCAGCCACAGCAGGCCTACACTCAGCCACAATAGGCCTACACTCAGAGATACAAATCTCCTACACTCAGGCACACAGGCCCTACACTCAGCCTTTATAATTGCAGGCTTACAACTCAGATCCCTAAGGATCCTACAAGAAAATATAAAATACAAAGAGTATATACCTACAACTCAGAATAGAGAGATGATTTGATAGGTTCTTGATAAGTTCTTGGATGAACTCTACTGAGATCAATCTGACTTGGCTTTCTTCAAAGCTTCTTGAATGTAGAACACAATAGGATTGATCTCCTCTGCAGTTGATCCTTGATCTCTGCTACTTAAGATTCAGAACAAAATCTGAACCCTTCTTCTCAGCCTGGTTCCAATGGCTGTCTTCTTGGATGGAGCTCTCTCTCTCCAACTACTTAGAACTTTACTTGAAAGTCTTCAATCAATTGTTTTTCAACAACTTTGATCATCATTTTCTGTAGACAATATAAGCCTATATATATGCCTTCTTCATGGTAACCGGCTGGTCCGGTTCCTAACTGATTTTTGACAACTCTGACAGGTGCAGTAGACCGGCTGGAATGGCAGCTGTCAAGACATTCAGTCAGTTCTTGAAAAATCTGTAACTGTCTGAAAGTGTTGAGACTGTCTGTCTTTAAGTGTCGACACTTATAGACCAAGTGTCGACACAAGTTGACTAAGTGTCGACACTAGCCTACAAGGTGTCGACACAACTCCTTGTGTTGTAGAATTCACTTCTCGACACAGCTTCTTCATCATGTGTCGACACTGATATTGAGTGTCGACACAAGTCCTTGTTCTTCAGTACTTTGTTGATTTCTTGTAAGTGTCGACACATCTCCTTTGTGTCGACACATCTTCATTTGTTGAACTTGTTCAGTGTCGACACATCTTCTTGGTGTCGACACATGCCTTCAGTGTTGATACTTGCTGAGTGTCGACACAGCTCCTTGTGTCGACACATCTTCTTATGTTGAGACTTTTGCTGAGTGTCGACACATCTCCTTTGTGTCGACACTTGTACTTAGAATATTGTTGAACTTTGCTAAGTGTCGACACAGCTCCTTGTGTCGACACTTTCTTCAAGTGTTGAATCTTCTGCTGAGTGTCGACACATTCTTTCTTGTGTCGACACTTTGTTCAAGTGTTGACTCTTCTGCTGAGTGTCGACACATTCTTTCTTGTGTCGACACTTTGTTCAAGTGCTGAGTCTTCTGCTGTGTGTCGACACATTCCTCTGGGTGTCGACACTTATACTTAGACTCTGCAGACTTTTGCTTAGTGTCGACACAGCCTCCAAGTGTCGACACTTTCTGATGTAGACACAGTTCTTCCGGGTGTCGACACAACTGCTAAGTGTCGACACTGCTTCTCTGAACTTTTCTTCATTGAGTGTCGACACAGCTCCTTGTGTCGACACTTTCTGTCTGGTGTCGACTCCACATCCCTGGTGTCGACACAAGTACTCCAAGTGTTGACACTGCTTGCCTGGGTGTCGACACAAGTTTTCTTAAGTGTCGACACATTTCTTCTAGGTGTCGACACATGGATTTAGAATCTTTTCTGCTTTCCTTGAAATACTTAACCTGCACAACACAACTCAAAACACATCAAATACATTTTGATGTATATCATTGAGTAGGGTGAGGCTTCTTCAAATCAGGTACATTTACACCAATGTACCCAACAGGGAAGCTGCTGTCATATGAGATGCAGCTGGCTGCAAGGAAAGAAGAGGAGAACCAAAAAAAGTCTCGGGCTAGAGACAAGTCTGTTGCATTCAAAGCTAAAGGCTCCAGCAAAAGCAGAAGCAAGTCTCCCTCTCTACCTAGGAGAGATGCTGAATCTAATTCTGGGAGATCAGAGAAAAGCACATCAGACTGTCAATGGTCTGATGAAGATTTTGCTGCCTTCACCAGGCAATTTCAGAAGTTCTTGAAGAAGAAGAACTAGAGAGGCGGGCCTTCCTCCTTCTCACATCCCTAGGATGACTACTACAAGGGAGGGAGAAAATCATCTAAGGAGGACAGGTATGGTTCCAAAACTAATAAACAAGTTTCATCTGACATGACTTGTTACCATTGCAGAAAACCTGGGCATGTAATAGCCGACTACCCAGTGAAAAGAAGAGAACATGGTGAGAAAAAGGACCACCAGCAAAAAGGCAAGAAGGAGAAATCCCTCATTTCTAAGAAGCAAAGAAGCTGGACTGACTTCTCCTCATCAGAGTCAGAAGAGGAAGAGGAAGAAGCCTATATTGGGCTGTACTCTACTGAAGAAGGAGCTGTAGAAGCAGACTGCATCAAAAGGCTGGCTGCTTTAGAAGAAAAACTGAGAAGGTTCATCCTACTGCCAGGATTGAAGACAGGGCCCCTCTATCACAGTCTGATGGTGGTTCAGAGGCGGATTATGAAGAAGATAGCTGCTGTCTTGGGCTGATGGTGAGGTCTGATGAAGAAGTCAGCCAGGATCAGCCTGGTCCAAGCAAGGTAAACTTTGTTACTAGCTCTTCTTGTTCAGATTATGAATCAGTTCCAGATTCTTGTGCCTCTGCATCAAGTGATGATGATGGATCAGAATCTGAAAGAGACATCAATCAATTGATTGATAATTATGGTGCACTTCTGCAGGCTCTAAAGAAAAGCAATCTCCTAGCCAAACAACAGGATCAGGAAATTGCTTCTTTAAACCTTGCTGCTTGAGAATCAGTAAAATTGTTGGATCAGAAGATGCAAGAAGTCAACAAATTGAAGAATGTAACAATCCTTCAGATGAGCACCATAACCTTCAAGAACAACCATATCAGGAATCTTGAAGAAAAGCTCCAAAAGGAGAGGGAACTAGTGGCTAGCTACTCCAAGCCTAGCACAGTGTTGCCCATGATAGACTCATTCTCCACCCAAAAGGGAAAGAAAGGGTTGGGTTTCAAGGGAAGGACAAGTGCTACTAATCCCAAGGGAAAGGGCAAAGCTCAAGTGGAGCCACTAGCCTCTAAGCCTCGTGTGAAATTTAATAAAGTGCATTTTCCTTCTAACAGACATGACCATGAGAGTATTTATGGTCACTAGAATCATGCTAGACCATCTTCTATGAAGAAAGATGTTCCACAATATGGTGGTAGATACAACAATGGTGCAAGTGCCTATGAGAAAATACAAATGGCCCATCCTGAACAATTTGTATTTGGTGCAACAACCCCTTCAGTCAAGGGTAAAGCTGCCGACTGTTCTTCAGTTCCTCCAGCCCGCTCTACGACAAAGTGTTGAAGTTTGTGAAGTGGAAGTGGTTGACGGGATAGGCCGGGCGGCCTGGGTGGATAGCTTTGGCGGACTAAGCGGACTGGGCGGACTGTGATGTGCGACCTGGTGGAAGGTCTAGTGAAAAGCCGGCTGTCTTCTGAGCGGGTTGTTTGCATGAAGTCCACGGACTATGCGGCCTGGTATCTGCGGATAGAGAGGCTTGCGGACTGGTGCTTTGCTCAATGGCCGTTGTGCAAGCTTGTGCTGATAGGCGGTTTGGCTTGTGTCCGCGGGAAGCTTGCGGACTGATGTGTCCGCGGTGTGGGCTGTTGCGGACTGAGCTTAGAGCTTGGCTGAGGCCTTGTCGAGCTCTGGTGGTACAGCAGGTGCTTTGCTGTGGAGGTATTTGGCGGACTGGTGTTTGGAGTCCGGGAGGAGGCTGCTGCGTTGGACGAGTGCGAGGAGCTTGCGGACTGCTGGCGGTCTGTGCTAGGGTGTTTGGCGGACGGGTGTTTATGTCCGCCATGCTCGCATTGGCCTTTGATGGCTTTGGACTTGGTCACACTCTGTGCCAAGACCATGGTGTCCGCGGTATCCGCCAAGTCTGTTGTGACCGGGCGGACTGTTGCTATCTGCCTTTGGTCGTGGACTTGTGGCGGATTGAGGTGTGAGTCTTGCGGACTGCCTCGGGTTGGTGCGGACAGCCATTGAAGGGGATTGCTGTCCTGCAGTGGTCGGAAGATTTGCGGGCTGATGACTTGTCCGCATAGCTTGGGCGGACTGGAGAGGGTTCGCCAATGTTGCCTTGCTCCTGGCAGTTTTTCTTAGTATCCGGCTAATTCCTTGCAGACTCGACGGACGGTGTTTTGCTATCACGCGGGCTGGGGTGGTGTCTCTATCTCTAGGGCGGTGACCACACTCATCACCTCACCTATAAATAGGACCCCCTTATGTAACACCCCAGTTTTTGCAAGAGGTTCAGTCTGCAGTTCTGAACATTTTTGGGTTTCTGGCAGGAGGCACACGGCCTGCGACACGGGCGTGTCGCAGGGCGTGTCGAGGCCATGTCGACACTCGGCCCAAGTGTCGACACTTTCGCTCGACAAAGTGTCGAGAGTGGGGCACACGGCCTGCGACACGGGCGTGTCGCAGGGCGTGTCGAGGCCGTGTTGACACTCGGCCCAAGTGTCGACACTTTCGCTCGACAAAGTGTCGAGAGTGGGGCACACGGCCTGCGACACGGGCGTGTCACCGGGCGTGTCCCGCTTGGTCGACGATCTTCGCTCGACGTTTTTCCGCGGTGTCGACACAAAGCCTGTCGACGGGTGTCGAGACTTGGCACACGGCTTGGGACACGGGCGTGTCCCAGGCCGTGTCATCTCTCGGGTTGGTTCCGGGGCCGTGTTGTTGGAGGCACACGGCCGGCCACACGGCCGTGTCACTGGGGACACGGGCATGTCGGGTTGAACACGGGCGTGTCGGATGCCCGTGTGCGGTTCCAGGTGCGTCGATTTGAGACGGCGAATGAGGCACACGGCCCTGGACACGGGCGTGTGCCACGCCGTGTTCGGCCCAGGTCTTTTATTTTTCCAGTCGAATCGTGGCCATTCTTTCCCAGATTTTGGGATCTGACGGCTCAGGACTGTTCTTGGGAAGTTAAGTCCGATTCTAGGGTTGGAAACCCTCATTTGTTTTCCAAGTCTTCTCTTTCTAAGTTCTTGAGAAAAACTAGAGCAAGGAGGAAGAAGAAGAAGGTCTTGGGCTGTAGGAAGAGTTTCGGAGCTCCAAATCGCGAGCCGAGTCCGGATCCGTGAAGCTTGGAGCGTTGCGAAGGTTTCCATCCGGTTTTTTTTGCCATGGCAAAGAAGAGGAGTCGGAAGGTAATGACATCTCTCCTCTCGGTCCTTAGGATGCACGTATTAGCATCATTTAGTTTTCTTTCTCCCTAATTTTTGGGCACCGAACTCTCAAATGAGAGGGGTTTTGGTTTGCCAAGTTTCAAGAGGAACTTCCGGGTTGATTGAGTCCGTCCCCGACATATTTTTGCATTAGAGATCCGCTTCGCTAGTGGATTAGGCATGGTGGGTGAAGCCGTAGTCGCGACCGTTAGTCCGACTCGGTGATGTTGCATACGAACTTAGGGATTCGTAGAGATTTTCCGTTGCGGCAAGATGTCGTTTGTGTTGTGGTGGTGATTGTCCCGTTTATTTGCAAAGGTACGTGTAGTCGGACCCGGACAAGGTTAGCTCCTCGTGGCGGTAGATGGTTTCCTTGAGGGACAAGGTTAGCTCTGCACGAGTTGGAGATGGTTTCCTTGGTACGCGGGAACGCTGCAGTACAATGAGGGTTTTTGATGTATTTTGTCTTGGTTTGTGTTGTGCCAAGGCGTGGCTATGTCTCTGTGGTCGGCTGGCTATCCCGTGACATGTGCGTCATGTGTGGAGAGTGTCCCGGCGAGACTAGTCCCCTTCTGTGAGACTGACGAGAATGCCAAGCTTGGGGCAAGCCCGGGCAAAGAGGCCATGAGCGGGTGGGTCCAGCAAGGCTTCTTAGAATCGGTCGGTCTGTGTTTGTTGGAATCCTGACATGAGACGTCAGAGTTTGCAGGCAAGCCCGGGGCTAAGCCCACGAGCGGGTGGGGCCTTGGCAAGAATTCCATGTGGCGGCCTGTGCGCCGTTTGAGGGAGTTGTGTCTCCCTCATTGTTTGCGGCTTTATGCCAATGGGGAATGTGAGTACCCAAATGTTGTGATGTTGTGCTCGTTGCATACGCAGTAGGGTGCCTTGGGCGAAGCCCGAGTGTTGCATACATGTTGCATAGTAGGCCCTTTTATTACATGCTCAACCAGTAGAGAACGTGTTTGATGATTGAGACATCCAAGCCTGTTTTAATGCTTTTCTATTTATAGATGATTATATTGCATACGAAGTGCTGACTTGTAGGTTGGAGGGTTCCCCGGGGTCCGTTAGGGGCGGCCGGGAGGAGATGTGTTGTTACAAAGTTTGAGGTCAGCCTTTGCTGACCCACGTTACTAATGATTTTTACAGGGCAAGGATCGCATGCAGAAGCTAGCACGCCGGCCAGAAAGGCCTAAGCCCCATGAAGTGTTTTTCCCTTTTTGTAGCACTACAGTTATGATGATGTTTGTTTGAGACTATTTTGTCCGGCTTGCATGCCGAGGTAGACTAGTTGTTCTGAGCACATTCATGTTTGATGTACTATTTCTTTTTGGACACTTGTTGTAAAGCCTTAAGGCCATTTGTCTTACTCTTTAGTGGTGGATAACTTCTAGTCCTGTTTTGTTTCCGCTGTGTTGTGCAAGTGTTTTGAGTTTGGGTAGTCATATCAACTTATAATACTAAAGTTGTGGCGTTCGTATGCTGTGGGGCCCCGGCCGGACCCATATTATACGTCCACTACAAGGGAGGTGTTACAATTTGGTATCAAAGCGAGGTTAGATTCAAGGTCAGTGCGTAGAGAAGTTATCCACATAAGAGTAATGCGGGACCGTGAGTGTCCTTATGTTCTAGTTTTGAGATTGGAGACTAATCCCTTATTTCTTATTTTCCTGAAGAGTGCAAGCAACGAGGCGGGCACTTCAAGAGCAAGGGATGATCTCTCGGCGAGCAGTGCAACTGCTCCAGGCCTTCTAGGCACGGGTGTAAACCCGGCTGACTTCTGCCGTATGCTTGCAGAAGCGATGGTGGCGGCGCAAGCGGTGGCTGCAGCCCAGGTAGCAACCCCTGCTACACCGGACACGGCGACGGCCGTGCTAGGCGGAGAAGCCAGGCGAGTGGAGCCTTTGGCAGAAAGGGTGGTGGTAGGGCATGGAGACCGACACATGAAGTATTTCCTGAGTTTCCATCCCCCGTCTTTCAAGGGTGTAGGAACGCCAACGGACGCGGAGGATTGGTGGGTTCGTATTCAAGAACTGTTAAGGGCGGCAGAGACGCCAGAGGAGAAGAAATCCGAGTATGCGGCGTTCATGTTGGAAGGAGACGCCAAATTGTGGTGGGTGAGCCATAGCGGCCGCCTGTTCCCGGGGCGCACCCCGTCAGTGGAAGAGTTTGGGGACGCTTTTCTTAAGAGGTATATTCCAGTTTCAACACGGTTGGCCCTGTAGAGGCAGTTTCTGCATCTAATGCAGCGAGACAAGACAGTGGATGAGTACGTGCAAGAGTTCACCCGTTTGGGTCGTTATGCGGGAACGACAATGGCGGATGATGTAGAGAGGGATAACCTCTTCTACCAAGGTTTGAGGGAGAATCTGAGACAGCCTCTCATCTCCATGAAGAGGGCGGGATTTAATGAGCTAGTTGAAGCCGCCAGGAGTTTGGAGAGTGATCTGGAGCGAACCCAGCGTCAAAAGGGTTTTACTCCCAAGCATGGGGAAGGGAATCCCTCCCAATCTCATGTAAAGTCTGATGGGAGCAGGTGGAGGAGGAAGCCTCACCCTTCCAGGTCGGGTGAGAGGAGCACTTGGACGCCTGGGGGTTCTCACTCTAGGGGACCGCCGACGTGTTACAACTGCGGGAAGGTTGGGCACATAGCCCGTGCTTGTCAGCAAGGGGGAGCGAGGCAAGAGTCAAAGCAGGAGCAGTCTGTGCGCTCGGGCCCCAGTGCTGCAGAGAAAGGAAAGATGGCGGAGTCGAGCGCTTCTCGGTTCCAACCGGTGCAAACAAGGGCTTACAACCTTGGACAGCAAGAAGCGATCCGCCAAACCGATGTGGTGACAGGTATGAAGAAAATTTAAGTTTGCATTTGTGCTTCATACTTTTAGACCCCCCCTTTCCGTGTGTTGTCTTGTTGTAGGCTTCGTGTTAGTTTCTGGATACCCCGCTAGGGTATTGTTCGATACTGGGGCTTCGCACTCTTTTCTTGCGGAGAGTTTCATCCGAAGGGTAGGAGTCGAGACTTTCTCGGCCGACGCGGAACTGAAAGTGCGCATGCCCAATGGGTCATCTATGACCACCGGGGCTAAAGGGCGCATCTGTTGGGAGCTAGACGGAGTTGACTTCGTTTTGGAAGCGGCAGTGTTGCCGTTAGTAGAGTTCGATGTCATTTTGGGCATGGACTGGCTTGCAGAGCAGCGCGCCAGCATTGATTGTTTATCCAAGGTAGTGACCCTAAAGAGTAAGGGGCAAGCGGAAGTCAAGTTTATGGGCCTTTGTGGAGTAGCCCATTCCCTAATTACGGCCATGCAAATGATGCGGACGGTTAACCAGGGAGGTGTGGCGCTGGTAGCGTTGTTGGAGGTTCGTCTCTCCCAACTTTCGATTGAGGAAGTGCCTGTGGTAGCAGAGTTCAAGGATGTGTTTCCGGATGAACTTCCTGGAGCGCCTCCTCGGCGGGAGATCGACTTCTCGATAGAGTTAATGCCGGAGGCTAGACCGGTGTCGCGTCCCCCATTTAGGATGACACCAAAGGAGTTAGCGGAACTTAAGGTACAACTACAGGAACTGTTGGAGCAAGGGTATATTAGACCCAGTTCTTCACTGTGGAGCGCACCGGTGTTGTTTGTAAAAAAGAAAGACGGTAGCATGCGCCTATGCATAGACTACCGAGAGCTGAATAAATTGACCATTAAGAATAAGTATCCGATCCCTCGGATAAACGATTTGTTCGACCAATTGGTGGGGTCAGAGGTATATTCGAAACTGGACTTGAAGTCAGGCTACTATCAGTTGCGAATTCGGGACGAGGACATACCCAAGACTGTCTTTGGTACAAGGTATGGACACTTTGAGTTTACGGTGATGCCGTTCGGGTTGACGAACGCACCATCGGTGTTCATGGACCTTATGAATCGGGTATTTCGGGAATACTTGGATTCGTTTGTGGTTGTCTTCATTGATGACATTTTGGTGTATTCCAAATCGCAAGTGGAGCATGAGACCCACTTGAGAATAGTTTTGCAAGTGTTGAGGGAGAATGAGTTGTATGCAAAATTCTCCAAATGCGAGTTCTGGCTGGAGAAGGTGGTATTTTTGGGCCACGTGATTAGTGGTGATGGGGTGGCAGTGGATCCGGCGAAAGTGGAGGCCATCAGAGACTGGCCGGTGTTGAGGACCGTGGCGGAAGTCCGAAGTTTTCTTGGACTAGCCGGGTACTATAGGAGATTCGTGGAGAATTTCTCGAAGTTAGCTCTACCCCTCACCTCACTCACTCGTAAAGACCATAAGTTTGTGTGGACCAAAGAGTGCAGTCAAGCATTCGAGGCACTGAAGGAGAGGCTTATGATGGCTCCGATCCTGAGTTTACCGCAAGGGACCGATGGATTTCAGATTTTCAGTGACGCATCGGGATGCGGTTTGAGTTGCGTGTTGGTGCAACATGGCAAGGTAATAGCTTTTGGGTCTCGACAGCTGAAACCTCATGAGAGGAATTACCCCGTCCATGACTTGGAGTTGGCGGCGGTAATCTTCGCGTTGAAAATATGATGACACTATGTGTATGGTGCAAGGGTGGAGATCTTCACGGACCATAAAAGCCTGAAGTATCTCTTGGATCAGAAGGACTTGAACATGCGGCAACGCAGATGGGTTGAATTTCTTGGAGACTACGAAGTGGCGATTCAGTATACGCCGGGTAAGGCCAATGTGGTGGCGGATGCGTTGAGTAGAAAGTACTCGGGGCAAGGAAATTGGATCGAAGCTCATGATGAGCGGTTGGTTCGGGAATGGGAGTCCCTTGGGTTGGAATGTGTTGCGAGAGGCGAGTCTAGCGTGGCTCGGTTGAACTGGATTGAAGTGCAAAGCGACTTGTCCGATCGTATTCGGGAAGCGACTCGATTGGATGTGGAGTTTCAACCTTTTGTGTTGGAGGCTCAAAAGGGCGAGAGCAACGCCTGGGAGATGATTGGGGGAATCTTGAGAAAGGATGGAAGGGTTTGTGTACCGCAGTTTGGCAATCTCCGTGAGGAGTTGATGTTTGAGGCTCACTTCTCAAAGTACTCCATTCACCCGGGCAGTACAAAGATGTACTTGGACATGAAGAAATCCTTTTGGTGGCCGGGGTTGAAGCGAGATGTAGCTTTGTATGTGAGTCGTTGCCAAACATGTGCCTTGGTGAAGGCCGAATGTCAGAAACCGGGCGGGTTCCTGAAGCCCCTTCCAATTCCTGAATGGAAATTTGAGGACATCTCCATGGACTTTGTGCATGGTTTGCCTAGATCGCAGCATGGTAATGATGCTATTTGGGTGATCGTGGATCGCCTAACCAAGGTGGCTCACTTCATCCCAAATCGGAAAGAGGACAGCGTGGAGAAGCTGGTGGAGTTGTATGTTCGCAACATTGTGCGACTGCACGGAGTTCCTAAGAGCATAGTCAGTGATCGTGATGGGCGATTTACGTCCAAGGACTGGAGATTGGTTCAGAAGAGCTTGGGCACGAAGCTAAAGTTTAGTACGGCGTTCCATCCTCAAACTGATGGGCAAACGGAGAGAACGAACCGTACTATGGAGGACATGTTGAGGATGTGCGTTCTTGATTTTGGCAAGAGGTGGGAGGATCACCTCTTCATGGTAGAATTTGCGTACAACAACAGTTTTCAAGCTAGTATAAAGATGGCGCCATACGAAGCTTTGTATGGGAGGCGGTGTCGAACGCCAATGTCTTGGGTAGAGGCGGGAGACACCAAACTTTTGGAAAAGGGTGCGGTAGTTGACGCTTGTGAGTTGGTACGGACCATCCAAGAGCGTATGAAGGTGGCACAAGACAGGCAAGCAAAATATTTTAATGCTCGTCACCGGAAGATGGAATTTACAGTTGGTGATTGGGTTTATCTGAAGGTCAAGCCGTTCAAAGGCGTCTCACGGATTCGCCGACTCAAGAAGTTGAGTCCAAGGTTTTTGGGGCCTTTTGAAATTGTTGAGCGGGTAGGAGAAGCAGCATATCGGTTGGCTTTGTCCGCAGACTTGAGTGGATTACATGACGTCTTCCACGTCTCCGCTTTGAGGAAAGCCTTGGTGGAGGCTAGTGTGGTGATAGAGCCGACATCGGTACCGATTGAGGAAGACTTGAGGACGCGAGTCCTCCCAATTGCTATAGAGGATTCGGAGACTCGGCAGTTGCAGAATAAAGAAGTCAAACTCGTGAAAGTTCGATGGGACAACTGCGGTCGTGAGGAGTTCTCTTGGGAACGAGAACAGGCCATGCTAGAAGATTATCCAGAACTCTTCATGTCAGGTACGATTTAAGTTTTGTACCCTTTTGTTTTGAAAATTTCGGGACAAAATTCTGTTAAGTGGGGGAGAGCTGTAACACCCCAGTTTTTGCAAGAGGTTCAGTCTGCAGTTCTGAACATTTTTGGGTTTCTGGCAGGAGGCACACGGCCTGCGACACGGGCGTGTCGCAGGGCGTGTCGAGGCCGTGTCGACACTCGGCCCAAGTGTCGACACTTTCGCTCGACAAAGTGTCGAGAGTGGGGCACACGGCCTGCGACACGGGCGTGTCGCAGGGCGTGTCGAGGCCGTGTCGACACTCGGCCCAAGTGTCGACACTTTCGCTCGACAAAGTGTCGAGAGTGGGGCACACGGCCTGCGACACGGGCGTGTCACAGGGCGTGTCCCGCTTGGTCGACGATCTTCGCTCGACATTTTTTCGCGGTGTCGACACAAAGCCTGTCGACGGGTGTCGAGACTTGGCACACGGCTTGGGACACGGGCGTGTCCCAGGCCGTGTCATCTCTCGGGTTGGTTCCGGGGCCGTGTTGTTGGAGGCACACGGCCGGCCACACGACCGTGTCACTGGGGACACGGGCGTGTCGGGTTGAACACGGGCGTGTCGGATGCCCGTGTGCGGTTCTAGGCGCGTCGATTTGAGACGGCGAATGAGGCACACGGCCCTGGACACGGGCGTGTGCCAGGCCGTGTTCGGGCCAGGTCTTTTATTTTTCCAGGCGAATCGTGGCCATTCTTTCCCAGATTTTGGGATCTGACGGCTCAGGACTGTTCTTGGGAAGTTAAGTCCGATTCTAGGGTTGGAAACCCTCATTTGTTTTCCAAGTCTTCTCTTTCTAAGTTCTTGAGAAAAACTAGAGCAAGGAGGAAGAAGAAGAAGGTCTTGGGCTGTAGGAAGAGTTTCGGAGCTCCAAATCGCGAGCCGAGTCCGGATCCGTGAAGCTTGGAGCGTTGCGAAGGTTTCCATCCGGTTTTTTTTTGCCATGGCAAGGAAGAGGAGTCGGAAGGTAACGACATCTCTCCTCTCGGTCCTTAGGATGCACGTATTAGCATCATTTAGTTTTCTTTCTCCCTAAGTTTTGGGCACCGAACTCTCAAATGAGAGGGGTTTTGGTTTGCCAAGTTTCAAGAGGAACTTCCGGGTTGATTGAGTCCGTCCCCGACATATTTTTGCATTAGAGATCCGCTTCGCTAGTGGATTAGGCATGGTGGGTGAAGCCATAGTCGCGACCGTTAGTCCGACTCGGTGATGCTGCATACGAACTTAGGGATTCGTAGAGATTTTCCGTTGCGGCAAGATGCCGTTTGTGTTGTGGTGGTGATTGTCCCATTTATTTGCAAAGGTACGTGTAGTCGGACCCGGACAAGGTTAGCTCCTCGTGGCGGTAGATGGTTTCCTTGAGGGACAAGGTTAGCTCCGCACGAGTTGGAGATGGTTTCCTTGGTGCGCGGGAACGCTGCAGTACAATGAGGGATTTTGATGTATTTGGTCTTGGTTTGTGTTGTGCCAAGGCGTGGCTATGTCTCTGTGGTCGGCTGGCTATCCCGTGACATGTGCGTCATGTGTGGAGAGTGTCCCGGCGAGACTAGTCCCCTTCTGTGAGACTGACGAGAATGCCAAGCTTGGGGCAAGCCCGGGCAAAGAGGCCATGAGCGGGTGGTGTCCAGCAAAGCTTCTTAGAATCGGTCGGTCTGTGTTTGTTGGAATCCTGACATGAGACGTCAGAGTTTGCAGGCAAGCCCGGGGCTAAGCCCACGAGCGGGTGGGGCCTTGGCAAGAATTCCATGTGGCGGCCTGTGCGCCGTTTGAGGGAGTTGTGTCTCCCTCATTGTTTGCGGCTTTATGCCAATGGGGAATGTGAGTACCCAAATGTTGTGATGTTGTGCTAGTTGCATACGCATTAGGGTGCCTTGGGCGAAGCCCAAGTGTTGCATACATGTTGCATAGTAGGCCCTTTTATTACATGCTCAACCAGTAGAGAACGTGTTTGATGATTGAGACATCCAAGCCTGTTTTAATGCTTTTCTATTTATAGATGATTATATTGCATACGAAGTGCTGACTTGCAGGTTGGAGGGTTCCCCGGGGTCCGTTAGGGGCGGCCGGGAGGAGATGTGTTGTTACACAGTTTGAGGTCAGCCTTTGCTGACCCACGTTACTAATGATTTTTACAGGGCAAGGATCGCATGCAGAAGCTAGCACGCCGGCCAGAAAGGCCTAAGCCCCATGAAGTGTTTTTCCCTTTTTGTAGCACTACAGTTATGATGATGTTTGTTTGAGACTATTTTGTCCGGCTTGCATGCCGAGGTAGACTAGGAGTGCTGAGCACATTCATGTTTGATGTACTATTTCTTTTTGGACACTTGTTGTAAGGCCTTAAGGCCATTTGTCTTACTCTTTAGTGGTGGATAACTTCTAGTCCTGTTTTGTTTCCGCTGTGTTGTGCAAGTGTTTTGAGTTTGGGTAGTCATATCAACTTATAATACTAAAGTTGTGGGGTTCGTATGCTGTGGGGCCCCGACCGGACCCATATTATACGTCCACTACAAGGGAGGTGTTACACCCTGACAGGTCTACAGTAATTAGAGTGAACAGTAAGTTGGGTTGGGCGAAGTGCTGCGGTCTCAGTTTGTCAGTCCGCACGGATTGTTTCAGTGCTGACGTTTGCTGTGTGCAGGTCGCGCGGGTAGCTTCAAGGAGCCAGGAGTTTGGCTATGACTTCGGTCAAGTACTTGGAAGTGTGCGGTCTCTGCGGATTCAGCAGGAGGTCGCTCTGCGGCTTGTCAGCTCTGTTTCATCTTTGCCAGCTTCAATAACCTGTCCGCCGGCTTCAGGCGGGTAGGGGGTGTTCCTCAGTTCAGCTTCAGCATGAGACGAATAACGGTGTGTCCGCGCGGCCTCGCGGCTTCGGCGGACTCCGTGGCTATTCGACGGACTGCAGCTATGTGCGGGCGATCTCAGCGGACTCGGCGACCTCGGCGACCTCGCGGTCTCGGCGGACTCCGGTGCTGTCCGCCCGGCTTGGGTTTTGGTGCTTTCTGTTTACAGCTGTTATACTAGCGAAATCATGTCTCGCTATGTATGCCTCGTGTTGTAAAGAAGTGAATGAATAAAAGACCTACTTGTGCTTCCATTGTTTGTTGGGATTAACCTTTGTTCCTTGGTTTTCCGCTGGTTCAACGTGAGAACTGGGTAGTTCCGAAGATATTAATTTGGCGTTTGGGCTATCTTGCTGAGCACGTTGAGAAAATTTAACATGGTATCAGAGCGAGGTTCAATTGCGTGAGCGGAAGTCAGCCAGTGTTGTTACTCAGTGATTGAGTGGTGATCAACCTGTGTTGTTGCTCGGAGCTTCTGAAAGGTTGCCAACATGTGTTGCAATGGAAGGGAGCTTTGCAAGAGGTCTTGGCATTGAACTCTTAACGCCGACTAACTTTAAGAAGTGGAAGTCGTGCATGAAGAGTTATCTTCTTGGAGAGGAGTTGTGGGAAGTCGTCGGTGGTGACGACAGGCAGGAAGTCACGGCTGCGTTCGGTACTGCTGAGCATGTTAGGCTCTGGAGAAGAACAAATGCTAAGGCGGAGTTCATTCTGAAGAGAGTCGTGTCTCCGGAACTGTTTGATCACATCGTTAGATGTGAGTCGGCTGCTGATATTTGGACAACCATTGATGAGTTGTTCAATAGGAAGAATGTGGCGCGGCTTCAGTTCCTGGAGAATGAGTTGGCCAGGGCAACTCAGGGAGACCTTTCCATGTCCAAGTACTTCTTAAAGATGAAGAGCTTGTGTGCTGAGCTGTCGGCACTGGATCCTGATGAGCCTATCTCTGAGGCGAAGATGAAAAGGCACATTATCCGCGGCTTGCGAAAGGAGTATGTGGCCTTTGTCACATCTGTTCAAGGGTGGGCTACTCAGCCGTCTTTGCTGGAGCTGGAGAATCTGCTTGCATCGCAGGAGAGCTTGGCAAGGCAGATGGCTGGAGTGAACTTGAATCAGGAAGGCAGCGAAGCTCTCTTCTCAGGCAAGAAGAAAGGATGGGAAGGGAAGAAGAAGAAGGTGCAGGTCATTGGTGAGAAGGAGACTTCAACTTCATATCAGCTGGAGAGGAGCAATGCTCCTAAGGACTGGAAGAAGAACTTGAAGTGCTACCGGTGTCATCAGCGAGGGCACTTCAAGCGGGACTGCAAGGTCAAACTGCAGCCTGGGCATGCTGCGGGAAAGGAGGAAGCTTGCTCGAGAAGTGAAGAAGCAAGATGGGGCGGAGCTTTTATGACGGGCACCTGTGTCCGGGCCTTGTCTGCTGAGGACTTCAACGGCGAGTGGATCGTGGACTCCGGGTGTGGTCATCACCTCACCGGAGACAAATCGAAGTTCACCTCCATGCAGGCTTACTCAGGTAATGAAGCTATTATCACTGCTGATAATACTGTTTATGCAGTAGAGAAAGAGGGGGTCGTGTCTTTGGGTAGTGATCAGGGGCCACTCACGTTAAGGAGTGTGTATCACGTGCCGGGCATGAAGAAGAACCTCTTCTCGGTGACCAATGCGGTGGACGCTGGGTATCACGTTTTGTTTGGGCCAACAGACGTGAGGTTCCTTCGCAACGTATCAGCGGTAAAGGCTGATGTTGCTCATGTTGGGAGGAGGGTGAAGAACTTGTTTGTTCTTGCCACCAATTCATATGTTGATAAGATGAGGGCCAATGATAGCGCTGCTATTTGGCATGAGAGGCTGGGGCATGTTGACATGGACAAGCTAAAGGCGATGGCTAGTAGAAGTTTGGTGAGGGTGTTACCGAAGTTGTCCTCCTTTGGTGATAGACATGTTTGTGCGGGCTGTCAATACGGTAAGGCACATCGCCTTCCGTTTGATAAATCACAAACAAGGAGCAAGAAACCATTGGAGT
Organism: Platanthera guangdongensis; assembly: GCA_039583875.1. Lineage (NCBI taxonomy): Eukaryota > Viridiplantae > Streptophyta > Magnoliopsida > Asparagales > Orchidaceae > Platanthera > Platanthera guangdongensis. The sequence continues at coordinate 182,851,758 of CM077158.1, forward strand.
GCATTCATGACGACCTGAAGGGACCGACGGTTACTGCCAGCCTTGGTGGAAGCAGATACATGCTTGTCTTGGTTGATGACTACTCAAGGTATACTTGGGTGTACTTCTTAAAGGAGAAGTCAGAAGCCTTCCGTTTGTTTGTGGAGTTTAAGGAGTTGGTAGAAGGCCGGCTTGGCTTGCGGAATAAGAATCTTAGAACTGATAACGGGGGCGAGTTTGTCTCCTCCGAGTTTTCTAACTTCTGCAGGAAGCACGGGATCCAACGGGAGCTTACTTGTGCTCACACTCCCCAACAAAATGGGGTAGCGGAGCGGAAGATCCGTCATCTGACGGAGACCTGCAAATGCTGGCTTCATGCGAAAGATATCCCAAGGTCCTTTTGGGCGGAGGGGATGTCTTGTGCTGCTTATGTTATCAACCGGATGCCACTCAGCCCTATCAACATGAAGACTCCTGTTGAGCTGTTGCTGAAGGAGAAGCCGAGTGTTGGACACCTTAGGGTGTTCGGTTCAACTTGCTACGTGCATGTCCCGGATGCTTCACGGACTAAGCTGGATGCGAAGGCAAGGAAACTTGTCTTTGTTGGCTACGATGAGCGGAAGAAGGGATGGAAATGCATGGATCCTGTGACGAAGAAGTTCGTGGTATCAAGAGACGTTGTCTTTGACGAGCTGACGTCATATGGAGGTGGCTCGGTGGAGCTAACCGGAAGTAGCAAGGTTGATGAAGCACCGGTGGTGGCTGCTGAAGGCTTGGAAGAGGAGCTTGCTGTTTCACGAGTAGCTCCTGTTGCTTCGAACTCCGAGGCTGAGCCTTCTGACTCAGGAAGCAGGGGGAGCACTGCTCAATGCTTGCCCCAGGTAGGAGTGGAGCCCGAAGAAGCAACAGAAGCAGTGAGCAAGGAGCCGACCCTTCGGAGATCGAAGAGGGTGGTTAAGCCACCGGCTCGGTACTGTGATGGGAATGCAGTGAGCTTTGTCTCCTGCTTCTTTGCAGGTCCTCTGGATGAGCGAGAGCCTGCAAACTTCAACAAGGCCACTGGAGTGAAGGAGTGGGAAGGTGCCATGAAAGAAGAGATCGATGCTCTGAAGAAGAATGAAACCTGGGACCTTGTGCCCAAGGTTGATGGAATTACTCCGGTTACTTGCAAGTGGGTGTATAAGTTGAAGAAGAAGGCTGATGGGAGCATTGATAGGTTCAAGGCTCGCCTGGTCGCTAGAGGATTCTCACAGCAGTATGGAGAAGACTATGAGGAGACATTCAGTCCAGTTGCGAAGATGACTTCAGTAAGAGTGGTGATCGCCATGGCTGCTAGCAAGGGATGGAGGTTATGGCAACTCGATGTGAAGAATGCCTTTCTTTACGGAGAGATTGACAAGGACATTTTCATGGATCAGCCGCTTGGTTTTGTCTCTGAAAAGCATCCGGACTATGTCTGCAAACTCAGGAAGGCTCTCTATGGGTTGAAGCAAGCTCCTAGAGCGTGGTATGGGAAGATTGCAGAGTACTTGCAATTCTGTGGATACTTTGCTTCTAACTCGGATTCAAGCTTGTTTGTTAAGAAGAAGGGGGAGCTACGAGTCTTGGTCCTGCTGTGTGTGGATGACATGATCATCACAGGAAATTCGGAGGGGGAAGTAGCAAGGCTAAGGGCTGAGCTTGCTATACGCTTTGAGATGAAGGACTTGGGAGAGTTGCATCACTTTCTCGGCCTGGAAGTGGAGAGGAAGGAGTGCGGGGTTCTCATTAGCCAGAAAGGGTATGCTGATCGCATTGTGAAGCGGTTCGGCATGGGCGAAGGGAAGAAGTGCTCTACTCCACTGGAACCTGGGCTGAAGCTTCGATGAGATGAGGGAAGGGTTCTTCATGATCCTTTGGTGTTCAGGGCTCTTGTTGGGAGCTTGATTTACCTGACGATTACAAGGCCAGACATTGCTTATGCTGTTGGCCGAGTAAGTCGGTATATGGCTGAACCAAGGCAATCTCATCTAGTGGGGGCAAAGGGAATTCTGAAGTATGTCAAGGTGACTTCTGACATGGGACTCCTCTATGGAAGGGACTCAGAGTTTGCGTTGCTCGGGTACACGGATGCTGACTATGGAGGTGATTCGGATGATCGAAGGTCCACTTCAAGTTATGTGTTCACTTGCGGTTCAGCTAGCATCTCGTGGTGTAGCAAGAAGCAGGACTCGGTGTCAGTTTCAACCACGGAGGCGGAGTATAAGGCTTCGGCCTTGGCTGCTCGGGAAGCCGTTTGGTTGAGGAGGCTTATAGAGGATGTTCATGAAGAAGTGCAAGGGCCTACTTTACTCCGGGGTGACAATAAGAGTGCTCTCAAACTGGTTAACAATCCAGTGTGTCATGCCAGGACCAAGCATATAGAGATTGATCACCATTTCATCCGGGAGAAGGTGTTGGAAGGATCTCTGCTGGTCGGGCATGTTCGGAGTGAAGATAATCTTGCTGACATCTTCACGAAGCCAATGTCGAAGGGGCCCTTTGAACGCTTGCGCAGCTTGCTGGGCTTGGTCACCACTTCCCACTTCAAGGGGGAGTGTTGAAATTTGTGAAGTAGAAGTGGTTGACGGGACAGGCCGGGCGGCCTGGGTGGACAGCTTTGGCGGACTAGACGGACTGGGCGGACTGTGATGTGCGGCCTGGTGGAAGGTCTAGTGAAAAGCCGGCTGTCTTCTGAGCGGGTTGTTTGCATGAAGTCCGCGGACTATGCGGCCTGGTATCTGCGGATAGAGAGGCTTGCGGACTGGTGCTTTGCTCAATGGCCGTGGTGCAAGCTTGTGCTGATAGGCAGTTTGGCTTGTGTCCGCGGGAAGCTTGCGGACTGATGTGTCCGCGGTGTGGGCTGTTGCGGACTGAGCTTAGAGCTTGGCTGAGGACTTGTCGAGCTCTGGTGGTACAGCAGGTGCTTTGTTGTGGAGGTCTTTGGCGGACTGGTGTTTGGAGTCCAGGAGGAGGCTGCTACGTTGGACGAGTGCGAGGAGCTTGCGGACTGCTGGCGGTCTGTGCTAGGGTGTTTGGAGGACGGGTGTTTGTGTCCGCCATGCTCGCATTGGCCTTTGATGGCTTTGGACTTGGTCACACTCTGTGCCAAGACCATGGTGTCCGCGGTATCCGCCAAGTCCGCTGTGACCGGGAGGACTGTTGCTATCTGCCTTTGGTAGTGGACTTGTGGCAGATTGAGGTGTGAGTCTTGCGGACTGCCTCGGGTTGGTGCGGACAGCCATTGAAGGGGGTTGCTGTCCTGCAGTGGTCGGAAGCTTTGCGGGCTGATGCCTTGTCTGCATAGCTTGGGTGGACTGGAGAGGGTTCGCCAATGTTGCCTTGCTTCTGGCGGTTTTCCTTGGTATCCGGCTAAGTCCTTGCGGACTCGGCGGACGGTGTTTTGCTATCACGCGGGCTGGGGTGGTGTCTCTATCTTTAGGGCGGTGACCACACTCCTCACATCGCCTATAAATAAGACCCCCCTGACAGGTCTACAGTAACTAGAGTGAACAGTAAGTTGGGTTGGGCGAAGTGTTGCGGTCTCAGTTTGTCAGTCCGCGCGGATTGTTTCAGTGCTGACGTATGTTGTGTGCAGGTCGCGCGGGTAGCTTCAAGGAGCCATGAGTTTGGCTGTGACTTCGGTCAAGTACTTGGAAGTGTGCGATCTCTGCGGATTCAGCAGGAGGTCGCTCTGCGGCTTGTCAGCTCTGTTTCATCTTTGCCAGCTTCAATAACCTGTCCGCCGGCTTCAGGCAGTTAGGGGGTGTTCCTCAGTTCATCTTCAGCAGGAGACGAATAACGGTGTGTCCGCGCGGCCTCGCGGCTTCGGCGGACTCCGTGGCTATTCGGCGGACTGCAGCTAAGTGCGGGCGATCTCAGCGGACTCGGCGACCTCGGCAACCTCGCGGTCTCGGCGGACTCCGGTGCTGTCCGCCTGGCTTGGGTTTTGGTCCTTTATGTTTACAGCTGTTATACTAGCGAAATCATGTCTCGCTATGTATGCCTCGTGTTGTAAAGAAGTGAATGAATAAAAGAACTGCTTGTGCTTCCATTGTTTGTTGGGATTAACCTTTGTTCCTTGGTTTTCCGATGGTTCAACGTGAGAACTGGGTAGTTCCGAAGATATTAATTTGGCGTTTGGGCTATCTTGCTGACCACGTTGAGAAAATTTAACACAAAGGGCAAGGCTGTGTTGGATCCCTAGTTTGGATTTGGGATAGGTTCACTATTAGGTTATTAACTCTCCATGTATAGCCTAGGGTCAAATTTGTTAGTTCTAGGTATAGGTCAGTTTGACTAGGTTAGACAGACATTGATCCAACACTCAGAAGAAATCAGAGATCCAGAAATAGAAGAATGACAGTCATTAAGAGTTCAGAGAATTAGTTTGAAGTTCTTCGAACTCAGCTAGACGATCGTCGATCGCAGATCGACGAACTTGGAGCTCAGGTCGATGATCTTCCCTCTTCTCTCAAGTTCTCTGGTCGACGAAATTCCTTCTCAGCTCGACGAACTTGGATCTCAGCTCGATGAAGACAATTTCTCAACTCGACGAAGATGATTTCTCAGCACGACGAATTTGATGTTCAGGTCGACGAAATCTATTCTGAGTTCGACGATTTCTATCAGTTTTGGCGTTTTCTCTCAGTTTGTTTTCACTTTGGATTATTCTAAGGCAGTAATTCTCTGAAGTTAATGCTCATATTCTCAAGAATATAGCCGTTGCTTGGCAACATTAATTATGGATTTCATAGAGTAATTACTTGACTTATTTACCGAGACAGTTGAGGAAATGCATTTAAGAAAATTCCAGCCATTCAAGTCCCAGGATTCCAGCATTAATTCAAGTATAGAATTCAAATTCAAATGCTATTTTCTGGAAGGAATATAAAAGGACAGTTTTCAAAAGATAAAATAGGGAATTGACATAGAGAATTCACTGAGACACACAGACATATACAGAGAATCTCATAGAGCTCTTCATCATCAGCTTTAGAGCTTTTCATGGGACAACTATTCAGTATCAATCCAAAAAGCTTCTAAAGATCTTCTAAAGATTGAAGGCCTACACTGCACCATGTGCAAAGCTCTCATCTTAATGAACTATTTTTCATCTCAGGGGGAGCTTCGACAAGATCAAATCCACTAGTCTTCTCTTAGACTGTTGATAGAGAAAAACACCATCAATTTTCTTTTTCCCACGGTGTACAGGGTTATAACTCCCTTCAAAAGTTAACCCCATGGTTGTTAAGTCTCCTGATCAAAAGACTTAGTTTGGTTTTTGGGCACTTGATTAAAAGCTCAAAAGGGTTGTTTTATCTCCCTTGAAAAAATAGATCTTGTGGTGACATGACACCTGATCAAAAACCTGTGGCAGGTCACCTGATCAAAAACCTGTAGTGATTTCCTACCAGGGTGCTAGAAAAGTGGATGTACCCAAGTTTAGGGGAACCAATATAAATTTTTTGTGTCGTTTGGAATACTTTATTGTTTATTTTCTGTGTATTGTGATAGTTTTTGTTTTCTTCTCTCTTTATAGTTATACTTATCATATATTTTAATCCGCTGTAAAAATTAAATAAAGTTTTAAAATACTCTTTTCACCCCCCTCTAGAGTTAAGCAGATCTATCCCTCATTGGTATCAGAGCATATCTGATCTCTTTCAATTAGTATTAGAGGGTAAGATTGTTTGGTTTCACAGGCTAACACCTGAACCAAAAGATCTTTGATAGATCTAATTATCTCTAGTGTCTTTTTTATATCATGACACAGAATAAAGAATATTCAAGCACCATACCTCCAGTATGCAATCAAATAAGTTTGTAATCTGGAAGGCAAGAATTAGATTATATATGAACCCTATTGATAAAGATATATACAATTCTATTTTGACAGGTCCCCCTACTCCTTCTGCCTCTACATCAACAAGTACTTCAGTAGTTCCACCACCTGAGTGGACAGAAGCTCAGAAGAAGTTGAAGATGGCTGATGCTAAAGCCATGAACATTCTGGTACAAACCATGACTAATGACATCTTTTCAAAGGTTGCTGAATGCACATCATCAATGGACATTCAGGACTCTCTAAACCAAATGGTTGCAGGATCAGCTGATGAGAGAAAGGACAGAAGATCTCATCTCTCAATATGAAAATTTCAAGAAAGATGAATCTAAATCAGTAGCTGACATGTACAACAGATTCAGCGTAATCATCAATGAGCTGAAGAATTTGGACAAAAATATCTCACTAACTGAGATAAATGACAAAATGCTTATGTGCTTCCCTAGCTCATAAGATTCCAGGATTTGGCCAATCAAGGAGGCCAGAAGTCTGAATGAAATTTCAACTGAGGCTCTTTTAAGCAAGCTCAAATCTTATGAAATCTTATAAAGACCAGAGAAGTAGCTGAGCAGAAGACTTCTATATCAGGAAGAAAAGAGCAAAGCATTGCCTTTAAGGCATCTGAAGAATCTGAAACTCTACCAGCAAATGAAGAGTTGATGAGTCTATTAGCCAAAAGATTCTATGAAATGGCTAGGAAAGACTTCAAAAGAAGGTCAACAAGTCAAGATGACAAACCAAGATTTGACAAAACTCCTATAAAGGAGATTGTCTGCTTTGGTTGCAAAAAGCCTGGACACATTCTACATGAGTGTCCAGAGAAACAGAGGAAAGACAAAAGGAAAGACAAGGACTCCAAGAAACAATACAATAAACCCTCTTCCAGCGAGCACAAGAGGAAGGAAAAAGGTTTTGTAGCAGAAACCTGGACAGAAACAGAAGAAAAATCCTCATCTTCCAGCTCCAGTGAAGATGAAGAAGAAGCTAGAGCAAAAGAAGCTTGCTTGATGGCTATCAATGCATCAAGCAATACATCAGAAGCTGAAGAATCAGAAGTAGAAAATTCTGAGATTGAAGAGGATCAGGTAATATCCTCATTTGATTTTACTTCTGAACATTTTAAAACTGAATTTAAATTATTATGTAATGATATAATAAAATCTGAGAAGGAAATCAAACTTCTCAGAGATAAGCTAATTGAACAAGAAAATTTGTTATCAGAAAATATTGAACTAAAAGATAAACTAGTTATAGCTTATGAAGAAATTAATACTCTAAAAATTAAACTGAATGAGGCTAAGCAATTTGAAGAATCCCTAAATGGGAGAAGCATCAAATTGATGGCCATCACAAGCACTATTAATGCCAGGCTTAATGACAAGTTGGGCTTGGGTGCTTCATCAAGCCAACCTCATTTAATTCAGAAAAATACACTTTAAACCCCCATTAAATTCATATCTGCAAAGGGTAAAGAAAAGACTAATGAGAATAATAAACCAATTGAATTAAAACAGAAACCCAAGAAAAAGGAGAAGAATAAGAAAAACCTTAAGCATAACAATGTTCAACAGATTTTGTCGAATTCAGATCGACGAAATGTGTACAGTTCGTCGAACTCCAGTCGACCAACTCCGAACACTGATTTTTATTATAATTATTCTTCAAACTACGATCGACGAAACCAATATAGTTCGTCGAGCCGAGATCGACGATATTGGGGCACAGAGAATGAATATTTCCATTATCTGAGCGGAGTTCGATGAACTCATCCCTATTCGTCGAACTTAGTTCGACGAACTTATCAGAATTCGTCGATCCCAGTTCAAATTAATAGAAACTTTAATTATTCCAGAGCATTTAATAAATCAAAAGTATTTGTTAACCCATTTAAATAATGGATAATTCCACATAGAAAATTTCACCCCCTAGGATATAAAAACAAACCTGAATGTTCCTATATTTCTATTTTTAAGTTTGTAAAGAATCAAGGACCCAAGTTTACCTGGGTTAAGAACACCTAACTTTTATTTTTTAGGTGAAATGTTATCCTACCACAGAGGAACAGTGCTACTTGGATAGTGGTTGCTCAAAGCACATGACAGGAAGCAAGGACAATTAAATAAACTACAAGTCCAAGCTTGGTCCAAAGGTGATTTTTGGTGACTCCAATTATGGCCAGACTGAAGGCTATGGTAATGTAAAGATTGAAGCTATCACTTTCAAGAAAGTTGCATATGTGAGTGGTTTAAAACATAACCTGATATTCATAAGCCAATTATGTGATGAAGGTTATCAGGTATCCTTTAACCATTTTTCTTGCATTATATCTTCTATATATAATATAACTGGCTTAACTGGTCTTAGGCAAGGAAACATCTATGTAGTAAACTTTAAATCTGCTAGGTCAGAAATTTGCTTATTCAATCAAATAAATAATAATAATGAATTATGACATAAGAGATTAGGACATGTTAATCTTAAAAATATTGCTAAACTCTCTAGGGACAACCTTGTTAGAGGATTGCCTTCGTGCCCCTACAAGAGGGAAAGCCTTTGCAGGGCTTGTCAATTATGCAAGCAAATCAAAAATAGCATTAAATCTATTAATAAGAGTGATTCACCCAGGATTCTGTATCTGCTACATATGGATCTGTTTGGACCCATTGCTGTACAGAGCTTGATAGGGAAATCTTATACCTTAGTTATTGTTGATGACTTCTCTAGGTTCACTTGAGTGTTCTTCTTGAGAAACAAGTTAGATAACTTTAAAGTTCTTATATACTTTCTTAAGAGCATAAGGATTGAGTACTCTACTCCAGTTGCATTGATCAGAATTGATCATGGTACTGAGTTTGAATCTCTTCCTATGCAAGAATTCTGTGAGATGAAAGGTATCAGGCATTGTTTCTCTGCTCGTAGAACTTCTCAACAAAATGGGATAATAGAAAGGAAAAACAGAACTATCATTGAAGCTACATGTATATTGCTTGCAGATGCTTACTTGCCCCTATGCTTTTGGGCAGAGGCTATAAGCACAACAAATTATGTTCTGAATAGAAGTTTAATACATAAACTTAAGGGCAAGATTCCCTATGAACTACTCAAAGGGAAGAAACCTAAAATAGATTACTTTAGAATTTTTGGCTGTAGATATTACATTCATAATAATAACAAAAAGCATCTTAGAAAGTTTGAAGCCAAAGCTGAAGTGAGAATTTTTCTTAGTTATTCTCAATTAAGCAAGGCCTATAGGGTTTTCAATAAATCAACTTTAAAAATAGAAGAATCTGTACATATAACCTTTGATGAAGCTAATATGTATTACAAGGAGAAGGATTCTTCTATTACAGATTTATTGCAGGTACCCCAATTGTGTGAGAAATTGGATGATTTAAACCTCAATAATGAGGCTTCATCATATCCCTCTCCACATATTGAAGAAGACAATGAAGATAATATTGATGAAGTGATTGCTGAACCTCCAACAACAAACATAATTCCACAAGAGGAATTAATTACTAATGTTATTGCTGAACCAACTCCTCCTACTGATCTTGTCATACTTAGAGATCACCCTATATCTCAAGTGATTGGAGACATATCAGTCGGTGTGCAAACAAGGCATCAACTCAACCAAGACTTGATGCATGCTTGCTTCATATCTCAACTTGAGCCCCAATCCATAAAAGATGTAGAGCAAGATCCACACTGGATTATTGCAATGCAAGAGGAGCTCAATCAGTTTGAGAGATGCAGAGTTTGAAATAAATTGGATGCACAAGGAGCTATTATTAGAAACAAAGCAAGGCTGTTAGCAAAAGGATACAAACAGGAAGAAAGAATTGATTTTGATCAGACCTTTGCACTTGTTGCAACACTAGAAGCTATCCGGATATTTCTTGCTTATGTAGTCTATAAGAAGTTCAAGGTCTACCAGATGGATGTCAAAAGTGTAGCGCCCCCACAACCTTTTTGCCCGGGTCAGGCCGGAGGGGTACTACTGGCCCAAGACGTCCACTCAGTGCTTTTAGGGGAAACGATCCACCCTATCCAAGCACTAGATGGGTGCCTTGCTCGGCTCGAATCATAACATTCACAACCCATCAAAGTATAGCAGAAGCATTAACATGAAACCATTGCAGATATATATATAACATATCAATATCATAGAGGTTCTAGGGCCGAAGCCTAAGTGCTTATACAAGCCTGTGGGTTGTACATGATCTACATATATCGCTCATACTCCCTCTCTCTACGCTGCTCGGCGGTACTCACGTCTCTAAACTCCGGAGACAGCGGGGTGCATCTACTCGAGTACTCCTAGCCGCCGACATAGTATCCCGCGACAGCGAGTCACTACGATGCTCCATTTCCTATGAATGGTTAATCAAATAACCGTTAGTTACAGAGCTAAGTGGAAACAAATCTCCTACCCAGATCCATATCCTGGGGATGAGCACCCACCCACCCGACAGAAGTAAATAGCCGAAGCAAGAGAGGGTTAACACAACATTTCATATATGTACAGCTAGGAGCAATTATAAAAAGTGCAGAATAATATAACTGGAAAGAAAAGCAACAGCAATATAAACCAGTTATAATGAGGCTCCACTAGCTCGTCAGCACATCAGGTGTTCATATCCTGAATTCAATCACATGCATTCATAGCCACACACACACCGCAAGCATTCATAGCCGCACACACACCGCAAGCATTCATAGCCGCACACACACCGCAAACATTCATAGCCGCGTACATAAACCATATGTCGACATAGTTTGGACCGCTTCTGTTCCAGCAGGGTAGCGAGCCCTGCTGGCCTCACCGATGTGGCCGTCGGTGACAGTGGCTAGTCCTGCAACTTCTGGGGGTGATTGTACCGCACAACCCCAGGCCCTAACATACAACCTTGTGTACTGTTGGATGTGAGCGACATCCGGCGAATAGTTTTGGCCGACCAGCGGAGGAAAACCCGACGGGGAATAAAACGGCCGGTCACCCGTGGTACTCATATCCTTATCGCCTTGAGTCGTCGACCTTCCCGCACCAGTACGAATGGTCTGTGAAAGATATTGTACCTAAACACCTAGAGGGGGGGGGGTGAATAGGTGACCAAATTCTTTTTAACTTTTTATGGCAGCAAACAGTTTCTAACACAGATGTATATCTAATTTTGCACAGCAATCACACAGCAATCACAGCAAATCACAACACACAGTAGACACACAGTTTTATAGTGATTCCCCAAGGTTTGGGTACATCCACTTTCCCCCTTCGCCTATCTAGCAGTGTACTAGATTCGGCCAAACTCCTCCACTATCTCAGAACCCAAACTGGTTCCTACACCTCAGGCCCAAGGCCCTACAACTCAGCTTCTTCACAAAGCCTACACTCAGCCGCAAAGGCCTACACTCAGCCACCAAGGCCTACACTCAGAGATTTCAATCTCCTACACTCAGGCTCTTAAGCCCTACACTCAGCCTTTATAATTACAGGCTTACAAGACTCAGATCCAAAGGATCCTACAAGATAAAATGAATACAATAATGTGACTCAACAACTCAGAGAAAAGAGAGAGAAGAGTTGTGAGTTTCTTGATGAGTTCTTGGAAGAACTCAGCTGAAATCAATCTGACTTAGCTTTCTTCAAAGCTTCTTGAAAGTAGAACCCAATAATATTGACTCCTTCTGCAGTTGATCCTTGATCTCTGCTACTTAAGGTTCAGAGTAGATCTAAACCCTTCTTCTCAGTCTAGTTCCAACAACTGATTTCTTGGATGGAGCTCTCTCTCTCCAACTTCTTAGATCTTCACTTGATAGCTAGATCTTCTTTAGACAATTACTTGATCTGAACTTTGACAACTTCAACAACAACTTCTGTAGACTGTATAAGCCTATTTATAGGCCTTCTTCATGGTAACCGGCTGGTCCGGTTCATAACTGAATTCTGACAACTCTGACAGGTGCAGAAGACCGGCTGGAATGGCAGCTGTCAAGTCATCCAGTCAGTTCTTGAAAATTCTGTAACTGTCTGCAAGTGTCGAGACTTTCTGTCTTTAAGTGTCGACACTTATAGACCAAGTGTCGACACAAGTTGTCTAAGTATCGACACTAGCCTACAAGGTGTCGACACAACTCCTTGTGTTGTAGATTTTATATCTCGACACTACTTCTTCATATGTCGACACAGATAATGTGTGTCGACACAAGTCCTTGTACTTCAGTATTTTGCTGAATTCTTCTAAGTGTCGACACAACACCTTTGTGTCGACACATCTTCATGTGTTGAACTCGCTGAGTGTCGACACTTCTTCTTGGTGTCGACACATGTCTTTAGTGTTGATACTTGCTGAGTGTCGACACAGCTCCTTGTGTCGACACATCCTTCTTCTGTCGAGACTCTGGCTGAGTGTCGACACATTCCATTAGTGTTGACACTTGTACTTAGAATATTCTTGAACTTTGTTGATCTTTGCTAAGTGTCGACACAGCTCCTTGTGTCGACACTTTCTTCAAGTGTTGAGTCTTCAGCTGAGTGTCGACACATTCTTTCTTGTGTCAACACTTTCTTCAAGTGCTGACTCTTCTGTTATGTGTCGACACATTGCTTTGGGTGTCGACACTTGTACTTAGTCTCTGCTAGCTTTTGCTGAGTGTCGACACAGCCTCCAAGTGTCGACACTTTCTAATGTAGATACAGTTTCGCTGGGTGTCGACACAACTGCTAAGTGTCGACACAGCTTCACTGGCTTTTCTTCATTGAGTGTCGACACATCTCCTTGTGTCGACACTTTCTGTCTGGTGTCGACTCAGCATCCCTGGTGTCGACACAATGAGTCCAAGTGTTGACACTGCTTGCCTGGGTGTCGTCACAAGTCTTCTTAAGTGTCGACACTTTCCCTCTGGGTGTCGACACATGGACTTAGAAAATTTTTCTTCTTTCCTGCAAATACTTAGCCTGCACAAGTAAACTCAAAACACATCAAATACATTTTGATGTATATCATTGAGTTGGGTGAGGCTTCTTCAAATCAGGTACATTAGAACCAATGTACCCAACAATCTCCCCCTATTTGGAGAAGTCATAACCCTTAGTCAATGATATACACCATTCATAATAAAATTACAAAATGATGTAAAGCAGGATTATATATAGCAGGACAATCATAAACATGTATCAACCAAACATGTATAAATAGACATTATCACAGAACAAATATGAAAAAGATTTATCATATAACACATTGTTCTAATATCTGTCATATTCATTTTCAAAAGTTTACAGAATGTTTTACATCAAAAAGATTACACAGTAAACTTTAAGAAAATTCTAATTCTATTTCTGTTCAGGCTCTTTGATCACTATTCCTTTTCCAGCTTGTACTTTGGCTTGAACAGGAGCTTCAGCAACTTCAGCATCAGCATGCTTCTTGCCTTTCAAGTCCTTTTTATTTTGTTCTTCTGCTTTGATCTTTTGCCTTTCAAAGTAGTGATAAGGCTTGAGAAAGTACTTGCTAGGCTCCTGGGCAGTAGGAGGTAGCTTTCCCATCTTGGCCTTTCTTCTATATTGGACTATAGCCTCCTGCTTGGACTCATATTTTCTCCATTCAGCCTCAGAAAACCACTTGTTCCTGTCATGCACATTATATTTTGCAGCTTTCCAGGCAGTCAAAATGATATTTCTTGAGGTAGGGCTCCACTGCTCAAAGTCTGGTCTTTGTTCAGCTTGTTCCCTAAACCTCTTCTTAGACAATCTAGTCTCTTCTTCTTTCTGCAGTGCTTCTTGCATAGCTTCAGAGATTGGCTGAACAACTTTCTCTATAATTACATTGTCCTTGCCCCCAGGTGGGCTATACATGGACTGTATGTTAGCATGAACCATATCAAAATCTGGAGGAGGGTAGATGACTTGAGCCACTTCAGGTTGCTCCCCTCCTAGATATGCAGGATGAATTCCAGATTCAGCAACATTATCATCATCACAAAGAGGAGGATATCCAAGAGTTGCTCTGATAGAATTTGATATCCACTTGGCATGATCAGAGCTGGCTTTGACTAAAACCCTCTCCCCCTTTATGACTTCTCGTTCTATATGATCTCTGACATCATCTTTCTGAAATCTCACCTGATTATCCAAATAATTAACTCCATCTTTAAAGAAAGGTTTTAACCTTTGGAGTTTGTCAGTTATCAACTTTTGAGAATCTTGGATGGCAGTCTTAACAGCAGTTATTTCCTCTTGGAATACTTTGTCAAAATTTGCTTTTGCTGTAGCTGGAGTCTGCCCTGCAGCTAGATTCTTCAGCTCTGTGACTATGGCATTGTGAGATGCAGTTAAATTATCATTCATCCTAATTTGATTTTCAAGTACATATCCTTGCTTGACTGCAAAGTCATCAACCTGCGCTTTTATTTTCTCCTGATGTGTAGCCAAGTACACCACTGCATGTCCTCCCTTGTGAAAACAGTCTGTCATCTCCTTCTTATTAAGATTCATCTCAAATCTTATTGACTTTATGTCCTGGGCTAGATCAAACTGTAGTGATTTGTGCCCTTCATCAACATACTTCTCAATTGCCTGGCTGTGCTCATCAAGTTTAATCTGCATGGTAACCATCAGTGCACTATAATCAATAGTTGGTGCTGGCAGAGATATAGGCTGTGGAGCAACAGTTTGCAAAGCCCTCTTATAACTCTGGCTTCTTCTTCTGAATACTTGAAATTTCTTTTGCTTAGCCCTTGTAGCCTCCTCATCTTCAGAGGCAGATGTGCTGGCTATATCTACCCTTTCCTTTGGTAGATCCTCAACAGCTTGGGGCTTTTCAGGTTCTTGCCTTACAGGCTCTTCAAGAATTGGCACTTGCTCCCCCTCAACTGGAGCATTCTCCTCTTCAGCAGCAGCATTGTCCTTGTCAAAGTCTTGTTGATCTAGATTTAGAAATAAATCTTCCATTGTAAATTCTTGTGGAGAATGAGCTGGAGAAATTCTTGGCTCATCTACCACTGGATCAGAAACAACTTGAGCTGCAGCAGATGTGTCTTCCATGACAATATCTGGGACTTGACTAGCAGCCTGTGGTTGCTGATAAACATCAGACAAATCAGTATCCTCTAAAGGAAAATCTATAGCATTAAGCTCATTGATTACCTCTAGGATGATGTTTGTAGCTTGCTCACTCTTAAGAGGAGTGGGCTCTTCCACAACTAGTGGCTCCCCTTGGACTTGATCCTGATGTATGGGGCTAGCTTGAGGTAGCTCCCCCTGCCTTTCAGCATCTACTTGTTGTGCTGGAGACTTCACAGCAATTCCTGTGTCTTCTTCATCAGGTGTGAAGACCACTTGTTCTTCACTCTCAGAGCTGCTTGATGGAACTTGAGCCACTGGAGCAGTTTTCCTCTTCTTCTTTTGAGGGGATACTTTTTCAGGAATTACCTTCTCAGGGGTTGGCATTTCCATAGACAACACCCTGTCCCATCTGGAGAATATTCTCATATCCATTTTCCTCATATGATTTATTTTACTTCCAGCAGCTTGACCCATAACTTCTGGTATAACACCAGCAAGGTATAGACTTAAAATTCTGCCCAGGTTGGGCTTCTTCAGGCTTTCCTTGATTTTCTCAAATATCACTACAGACCTGTCAGTTTGCAAAGTGAAGATGATCCTTGTCATAATACCAAACATATAGACAGACACTCTATCATGCCCCCCTGGCTTGCTCAATATCACTTTCCCAACAATTTCAGACAGGAATTTCCCCTGACTGTTCATTCCTTTTCTATTGAAGACTGTACCAATCTTCATCTTAGAATCTAGTCCACACCAGGTTAGAGCTTCCCTAGTCTTTGAAGCAGTAACTTCATCTTCTTCTTTAGTTCTAGGCAACTGAAGTATTTTTCTCAGACTTTTTGAAGAGACCTTAACCTTCTCACCATGTACTCTAGATTTGATCTTGTAGCCAGATTTGTCCACTTCAGCTCCATTAAGGAATTCCAAGACTTCCTTCTTCCAAATCTTTGTTGGCTCTGAAACAAGATATTCTAACCCTGAGTCTGCTACTAGGGTTACTACAGTCTTGATTTCTTGGTCGGCATCATCAAAAGCATTGCGCACCAGCTCGTAGCCTTCGTTGACGTTCTCCTCAAGCTTTGGCGCCATTAGGGTTCGAAGAATTTGAACTGAGAGAAGAGAGGTGTCGACACACAAGTTTTGGTCTCGAAACTTTTGAAAGAGTGTCGACAAACTAAGGCAAAATCCTATTTATACCTTTTTAGGTTTGAAGATGAAAAGGCGGGCAGCTAACTTAAATTGTGTCGACACTAGCGATAAGTGTCGACACTGACTTATAATGTCTCGACACCTAAGTGTCGACACAAGTTTAGTCAACAGATTATATGTGTCGACACTTGTTTATGTGTCGACACCACTTAACTTGACATTTAGTCGAGACTTTACTTAGATAATTCTGAGTAAATACTAAGTGTCGACACCACCTTGGATGTGTCGACACCTACTGGTCATGTGTCGACACTAATTTTCTGAAGTGTCGACATCAACTAACTAGATGTGTCGACACCTTTTTCCTGAAGTGTCGACACCTTTATTGTGTGTCGACACAGAGATCTCTGTGTGTCGACACCTTTTTACTTAGTCATTTCCAATTCTATAAACTTACTCTAAGTTTATCATTCCTAGTTCAATTTTGAACCTATTGAACTTAGTTTCCTCTAAGGGCTTAGTGTACATATCAGCTAGTTGATTATCAGTTTTAACATATTCTAGTAAAATATCTTCTTTCTCTACATGCTCCCTAAGAAAATGATATTTTATCTCTATATGTTTAGTTCTACTATGGGAAACAGGATTATGTGCAATTGATATATCAGTAGTAGAATCACAGAAGAGTGGAGTTCTACTTACCTGAAATCCATAGTCCTCTAGCTGATGTTGTATCCACAGAAGTTGAGCACAGCAACTTCCTGCAGCCACATATTCTGATTCTGTAGTGGAAATAGCCACACTTGTTTGCTTTTTGCTACTCTAAGAAATCAGTCTTCCACCTAGGAATTGACAGGTTCCAGTAGTGCTTTTTCTGTCTTCTTTGCATCCTGCAAAGTCTGCATCTGAATAACCTGTTAGTTCAAAATCTCCATTCCTAGGGTACCAGAGGCCTAGATAAGGAGTGCCCTTTAGATATCTCAATATTCTTTTGACTGCTGTCAAATGAGACTCTTTAGGGCAGGCTTGATACCTTGTACAGACACATGTAGCATACATGATATCTGGTCTACTTGCAGTCAAGTATAATAGGGAGCCAACTATCCCTCTATATAAGGTTTCATCTACAGGTTTCCCTGCATCATCCTTGCTAAGAGACATACTTGACCCCATAGGAGTCTTCATGGTACTGGATGAATCCATACCATACTTCCTTATGAGTTCTAGGGTGAACTTGGACTGGCAAATGGATAAACCATTCTCAGTCTGTCTTACTTGGAGACCCAAGAAGAACTTTAGCTCTCACATACTACTCATCTCAAATTGACTTTGCATTAGTTTTGCAAACTTTTTGCAAAGACTACTTTCAGTAGACCCAAATATAATGTCATCTACATATATTTAGACTAGTATTACTTTGCCTCTATATTTCCTAAGGAATAGAGTCTTGTCTATTTTCCCTCTTGAGAATTTATTCTCAATAAGGAAACTAGACAGGGTTTCATACCAAGCCCTAGGGGCTTGCTTTAACCCATATAATGCTTTCCTAAGTCTATAGACATGATTAGGTAGAGTTGAATCAACAAAACCTGATGGCTGTTCCACATAGACTTCCTCTTTAAGATTACCATTCAGAAATGCTGACTTGATATCCATTTGGTAAACTTTGAATCCTTGAAAGGTTGCATAGGCCAGGAACATCCTTATGGCTTCCAGTCTGGCTACTAGAGCAAAGGTTTGATCAAAATCAATACCTTCTTCCTGCCTATATCCTTTAGCAACCAATCTAGCTTTGTTCTTAATGATGACTCCATGTTCATCCATCTTATTCCTGTAGATCCACTTGGTCCCAATTATATTGTGGTCTTTAGGTTTAGGAACAAGTTCCCAGACCTTGCACCTCTTGAACTGATTCAGCTCTTCCTGCATTGCTTCAATCCAATGTGGATCAAGGATGGCTTCTTCAAACTTCTTTGGTTCAACTTGGGATAGAAAACTGGAGTAGATTGCTGCATTCAGATTTCTACTCCTTGTTTGTACCCCTTGTCTTGGATCACCAATGATTTGTTCTACTGGATGATCTCTAAGATGCCTATTGGCTGGAGGCATCCTTACTTCAGGTTGAACTTCTTCAATTTCATCATCTTGCTGTACTCCTTGTACTCCTTCTGTATTTGGTACATGTAGTACTCCCCCTGGACCACCACCACTGTCTTCTACCTGCTGTCTTGCAGTAGGTTCTTCTTCTAGAGTGAGCTTGTCCATCTTCTTTGTTAAACCTGTGGGGCTGCATACACTACTAGACAACTCGTTGTTAATAAGCCTAGTTTCATCAAATACTACATGTACAGACTCTTCTACAACTTGAGTAGACAAGTTGTAGACTCTATAAGCCTTACTGTTGTTGCTGTACCCAACAAAGATTCCCTCTTGGGACTTGGCAGCAAACTTAGTCAAGTAAGACTTCCCATTGTTAAGTATGAAACACTTACAATCAAAGATCCTGAAATAGGATAGGTTTGGTTTTCTGCCTTTCACAACCTCATAGGGGGTCTTGTTGAGGCTTTTAGTTATGGTAGCCCTATTAATAACATGGCATGCAGTATTGACTGCTTCAGCCCAGAAATATTCTGGTAGTGATGTATCACTTAATAGGGTCCTACCAGCCTCAATCAAGGTCCTATTCTTCCTCTCAGCAATGCCATTTTGCTGAGGTGTTCTAGGTGACGAAAACTCTTGAAATATCCCAAATTCTTCACATAGTTTTGTCATGCTATCAGACTGAAATTTAGTACCATGGTCACTTCTTATTTTGACCACAGTACTAGCTAGTTCATTCTGAATCTGTTTGACAAAGCTATAGAAGACACTAGGTGTTTCAGATTTCTGTCTTAAGAAAAACACCCAGGAAAACCTGGAGTAGTCATCTACAACTACAAAGGTATAGACCTTCCTACCTAGGCTATGAACTGGCATTGGACCAAAGAGATCCATATGCAAGAGGTATAAACACCTCACATCATCTTTGTTTTCAATGCTTCTAAAGGTGGATCTAGTCTGCTTGCCCTTTTGACAAGCTGAGCAAATACCATCTTTAATACACTTAACTTGAGGACCATTCCTCACTAACTCTTTGCTAAAGAGTTTGCCAATTGTCTTATAGTTTAGATGAGCTAGCCTCTTGTGCCATTTGACACAATGAGAGACTGTCTCATCAGCTACAAGACACACTTGAGAACCATTGGTCTCACACATAATGTCTAAGCAGTAGACATTCCTCTTTCTATAACCTGTCAAAATGATCTCTTGATCATTAGACCTCTTGATATGACAACTATTCTTAACAAATGAGATATCATACCCTACATCACTTAATTGACTTATACTTATTAGGTTGTGTTTCAACCCTTTAACATAAGCCACTTGAGTAATGGTAACTAAGTTACTAGAAATGTTACCAAACCCTTTGATGATTCCTTTTTCAGAACCACCAAAGGTGACTTTTGGACCATCTTTGATTGGAATGTAGTCCCTTAGTAATCCCTTTGTTCCAGTCATATGTCTGGAACATCCACTGTCCAAGTACCATATTGGGGTATGACCACTTGGACTCTCCTGCAAAACAGATTAGTGAACCTTAGAACCCAAAGAATTCTTGGGTCCTTGGTACTTGTTAGTTTGCATCCTGACAAAGCTACCTGCTGGTTTTCCAATAGGCAATTTGCTACTCACTCTGGCACTAGCATTGTGCCAACAATCCATGGCAAAGTGGCCAACCTTGTCACAGCACCAACACTCAAACTTATTGTACATTTGCTTAGGTACTGTCTTTGTTGTTTTATCTACAGTAGACTTGTTGAGAGTTGGGGCTTTGCCCTTGGGCTTGGACTTGGACTGAACAGTCCTTGCAGGTTTAGTAAAACCCAGTCCAGCTTTACCTTTGTGATGAACAAATTCATCAATTATGGGTAGAACTGACTTAGGTTTAGAAAACCTAGCAACTAAGTCCTTCTCCTTCTGAATATTAATCTCCAGACTCTTGATTTGATCATTCTTAAATGATATAGTTCCCATCTGAATCACAGTTATGTGCTTCAGTCTGGCTATCTCATTAAGCTTTTGATCAAATAACTTCTCAAACTCAGTTGCAGCAGCTTTGAGAGTAGCAATTTCCTTTGCCTGACTTTTGGCTAGGGACTTGCTCTTCTTATAAGCTTGCAACAGAACTTTTTATTCATCTATTAACTGATGAATATCCTCTTCAGACTCAGATGCACTCTCATCATTTGATGATGATGAATCTGATTCTGTACTGGCACAAGAAACTGAACTTAAAGTTGAACTTTGTACCTTACTAGGTCCTGGCTGCTCCAGGATTTTGTCACCTGTTGTCAATGCCATTAGTCCTTGGCACTGACTGTCTTCTTGTTCATATATAGAATTCATAATCTGCATGAAATCTTCTTCTTCCTCCTCAGCAAATAGTCCTATATATGCCTCAGCATCTGACTCAGTTTCTGATGAGGAAATACCTTACAGGCTCTTGTCCTTCTTGGCAACCAGTGACTTTTCCTTCTTGCCCTTGTATAGAGTCCTTTTCTTGTCACTAGACTCCTTCCTTTTTTCTGCACAATCAGCAACAACATGACCTTGTTTATTACAGCAATATCATACTATTTTTGAAAGAGTTGCCTTGCTAGACTTGGTCATTTTCCTGTCTTTCTTTGAAGGCTTTTTATTCTGATAAAAGTCTTCTTTTCCTTGTGAAGTTGATGGCCTTGTCCTCCATTGTTTCTTCTTCAAGAACTTCTGGAAATGTCTTGTAAAGGCAGCAAAGTCCTCATCACTTCCACTGCTTTCAGACTTTATACTTACTGACTCATCTGATTCTGTTTCAGCAACTTTAGGAGGTGGAATTGGTGAATTACTGAAAGTCCACCTAGTGTTGGCAAAGTGCACCTATGGGGGGGGGGAATAGGTGACGTGTAGCGCTTTTGCGGAATTTACGAATGTACCTGCACAATAAAAATAAACAGCACAGCACACAGAAAACACAGGCAATTTATAGTGGTTCCCCGACTTGGGTACATCCACTTTCCCCCTTCGACCTATCTCCCAACAAGGGACGACTCGGTCTCTTCTCCAACAGGATTGAAATCCAATCCCTGCACTAACGGAAGGAACCCTTCCACACGTGAGAGTCAACACTCCCACAAAACGGGTTGCACCCAACCCTTACAACACGGAACAAAAGTTTCTTTACAACAAAAGTAAATATAGAATGTATACGAGATACAAACTTCATTCGGAGACTACGGTGTTCCTCTTCGTTCGACGACGTGTTCGTGAAGTCAACGAAGAGTCTACAACCTTGGTCTCTCTTGGAGAGGATCTCCCCGGAACCGGCGGCGGCAACACGAGCGGCGGCTAGCTTCGGGATCGGCGGCTATGATGATGAGCGGCTGCTGAACTTGGAGATCCAAACTTCATAGCGAAGCTAGCTTGGTCTTCCAACGGTCACACGAGGATCAGTCGTCTCGATCGATTCGGACGGGGGAGTTTTTCCCGGTCAACAAATCGAGAGACAAGAGATCTCTGGATAGACACGTGAGACTCAAGCTTTGCTAAGCTTCTGTCGCCGGAGATCACGAATGATTCCCGATTGTTGACGGCGACCTACTTGCCCGAGCGCGACGGCGGCGGCGGAGAGAATTCGCGATTTTAGGGTTACGTCGCGGCTCGGTTTCTTTTCTCCCTGTTTTACTGTTCAAAATACCCGAATATATATACTGTATATAACTCCAATATGACCGTTTGTGGGACCCACAATAGAAATCCCTAAATCCCGGTCCAGAAAATTGACAGCTGTAGAATCCGGTTCAGGAACATCCCGAGAAAACGCTAAGTGAAAATCGGCGAGAATCGCAGGTGATTCTCGACGAATCGGCGAGAATCACCAAGTGATTCTCGACGAATCGTCGAGAATCGCTAGTGATTCTCGACGAATCACTTATTGATTCTCAGCGATTTTCACTTGGTATCCATGATCTGCTTAACCACTGATTCTCGCCGAATCTTACTTGGCACCGTTTTGAGGTAGCCAGAAGAAGTCGGCGAGAATCACTAATGATTCTCGTCGATTCGGCGAGAATCACTAGTGATTCTCGTCGAATCGGCGAGAATCACTTGGTGATTCTCGTCGAATTTTCCTTGGACGAATTTTCGTCTTCCACCCAGGAGCTGCTCCTTGACCCATCCATGCTCCTTGTCTTCTCTTGCATATGAACGGCCCTGTACTTGAAAGTAAGTGCACTCCAATAGAGAGAGTACACGTAGGCCAACACACTGATCTGCTCAATGAGGGATTATGTCTTGCAGACCCGTGTATATTGACCTACTGCACCCTGACATTGGTGTGCACTTAGTGTGGAGGAGCTGCAAGTACAACTTAAGATGTTTCATCAAATACATTGTGAATTCATCTTAGCTTGACAGGTGGCTTCCTCAAATCCAGGTAATTGTGGATACAATACCCAACAATCTCCCCCTATTTGACGAAGCCAAAACCCTACTAGCTAAGATGAATAACACCTATCAAATAATAAACATAGCATTCAGAAATTAAACATGCAGCACAAGAGAATATATGCAACCAGATCAGGACTTGAGTCATTCACAAATTCAAATATATATACCAATATATATACACACATAATCTCAGAATTGTTCATATGATAACAATAATCATTAAGTGTTCTTAAGACAAAGTGACAAGCTATAAGTTATTGACTATTTTTCCTTAGCTAAGTCACCCTTAGGATTTTGAGCCAAGTACTTCTTGCTTTGCCTCTCCATGTATTCTTTGGGCTTCGGGTAATACCTAGGAGGAGGAACTTTATCTGCATCCTTGTTGTTTCTGAAAAAGATGTTGCGTTTCGCTTCAAACGTTTTGTGCGTTTCCCACTCATACTGGCTATATACTTCGTTTCGATTGATCTCTCCTCTTTCTTGCAGCCAGAAGGTGTCTAAGATGATGTTCCTTGAAACTAGACTCCACCTTTCGTTTCGTACATCCTCCTCACTCATTCTGATTCTCTTCTCAGCTAGAGTCTCCTTGGAGGTCCCTTCCTGAACTTTTCTCTTTCCCCTGGCTTTTGCTAAGTCCTCTTGGTCAAACATGCTCCTCAGTTTAGCTTTGGAGAGAGCCCTAGCATCAGTGTCATTTGTGGGAACATCTGCAGCACTTGTACTTAAGTCCTCAGCAGCACACACTCCCTCAGCGGCCGTAGATGTCTCAGGAACATGAATACCTGCAGGATTGTCAGGCAGAACGACGCCTAACGTACCTAACGCCTGTTGGAGCATCCACCAGCAGCTCTCATAGACATATTTGCTTGATTGTGCAAAGTGTGTGCTCATGCTTTCTTGAAGCTCGACCAACTTAGCTATATACTCTTTCTCCCCCTTTTTGGCTTCGACAGCGATGCAGTTTGCATATGAGTGCAGGGAGTCATCAATATGCTTGGTGGTCGTGGAGAATTCAGAGACCAAGGCCTGCTGATTGGCGTTAAGAGTTACCATATTACCGTCGAACTTCTGAATGTTGTTGGCTACAACATGTGCATTCTGATTGACGACGGCAAGAGTATCAGTATTCTTTTTCAAACCGGCCATTAGAAGTGTGACAGCTTGTCCGGCCTCGGTGTACTTTTCTTCAAATTTCTTCTCCATCACATCCAGTTTATGGTTGATCTCAACCATATTCTTGAGCATGAGCTTTTTAGATGTCTTAATCCTGTTCAGCAGTTTATTCTGAGCTTCATCAAAGGAGGCTTTAAGTTCATTCACAATGCCCTGAATGACATTTACTGTGTGAGTGGCTAGCTCATCTCGTAACGGAATAGTCGGAGGCACTTCGTGGCCTTGCTCTTCAGCAGACGCATCTGTAGAGCTGGATACAATCACAGTCTCTAATGGAGGAATGCTGGCGGCCTCTGGAGATTTATCGGACTCCCCCTCCACTGGTGCATGCTTTTCAGATGGAGGTTCAACAAGATCCGGATGCGCCAATACTTCATGCCCCTCATTCCCATCTTCCTCTCCGTCATCATCCAAGAAATCATCTATATCAGCAGCCTCTTCCAATTCTTGGTCAGCAGTTTCCAGTACAGCATCACTTTCTTCTTGAATTTCGGCCACAGTAGCCCTGGCCACCTGGGCGATTTCAGATACTACATCAGTATGCGAGGGTAGAGGCTCCCCCTCGATTCCTGCAGTCAGGGTATCAGGAATTTCACCGGGGGTTACTGCTGGAGATACTCCCTGTTGCTCTTCCACTGCAGTCTGCCCAATACGCCTCTCCCATCGATCAAACACACTTGTGTCCATCTTCTTCAAGTAGTGGAGAGGGACACCCTTACTCATGTCGAATTTGTCTCCATTTAGCTGGTTGAGATATAGAATTAAGATGCGGCCAAAACTTGGAGAGCCCAAGGTGTCCTTGATCTTCTCGAACAGCAACTCCCCCCAGTTAAACCTCTTGCGGCAGACGACGGCTATCAGGATCTTGAACATATCCCCTGAGATATGGTCATAAGAGCCTGGCTTGCAGATGAGCACCTTTACAATAATGTCGGACAGGAGCTTCCCTTCTTCATTCATCTCTTTTCTCTTTATTGACCGAGTTCCTCGTGGGAGACCGCAGAATAGGAGAGTTCTGGTTTTGTCCTCGTCCTCCAGATAGTCCTCATGCTCCGAGCTAGAAAGCTGTAGGTAGCGAGTCAGCTTGCTGGCAGACAGCTTGACCTTTGCCCCAGCCACTTTGCTTTTGATTACGGAGTCGCCATTTCGGAGTCTTGCGGTAGCGAAGAACTCCAGCTCCTCTTTGTCCAGGATTTTGCAAGGGTGCTCCAGGACGAAGGTTAGCCCAGCCTCTTCTAGCATCAGAATGATGTTGCGGAATTCGTCCGAGGCGTGAGAAAACCCAGTTCGAACCAGCTCGCAACCAGTGACCAACCCAGCAGTTGTCCTTGGGGCCATTGCAGATCTAGAGAGAGAAACCCTACTCTAAGCGTTAATGAACATTCAAAAAGAAAGCGTCACTAGTGAGAGCGTCCAAGTACGGGTGAGGGGATACCTAGCGATATAGACGATGAGTTAGTTCGAGTGGAGAAGAATTGAAACTTGAAGAGTTCGTCGGTGAAAGCGTCGGCGGGATTCTTGCTGGAGACCGTTGATGGAGACGGATTCGGCAAGCTTTCCGGCAGGAGTCGGCGAGGTGTCCTTCCGGTAAGTGTCCCTAGCGGCGGTTAGTTGCCCCTCGGCGAGTGTCCAGCGGAGGAGAGTCGGCGAGGTTTGGCGTGCTTCCGCGAGTCGGTGGGAATGGGAAGGGTCGGCGTGATTCGACGAGCTTCCTGCGGATCGGCGGAAGAACCCTTGTGACTCGGCGTGATTTCTGCGAAGGTAGGCGGGATTCGTGTGGCTTGCCCCTTCGACGGGATACTTAAGGAAGTTGAACGGTCGGCGAGCTTCTTCGGCGGGATTCGGCGGGATTCTTCGGTAGGATTCTTAGTATATAAAGACGAAAGTGAAGGGTTTTCTTTACTAGGAATTGAAAGGTTCCAAATTTGAAGAGTTTTCGGCGGTTTTCTTAACCAAGTATAAAAATGATCCCAAGATTCCGAGTATATAATGGGTCGGCGGGATTTGTCTAATCCGAAATTGAAAGGTTTCTCTACTGGGAATTTTCACGTTAGAAGGCATTGCAACATTTTCGAACTCTTCTGATGTCAAGTCAATATAAGAGCGATAAATACATTTTTATTGTACATACAATCTATTTGGATTTGAGCGGGGCTTCTCCAAACACTTCTTGATGTCAATTGTGAGTTGTCGAGATTCACAATGACATACCTTCGTTAATTTTTGAAGTATAAAGGTTTGCATGTATCGATTTAACCTATCCTGAGATGTGCATAGATACACTAATATACAAAGATGTATCTGAATATAAGGATATATATATATATATATATATATATATATATATATATATATATATATATATATATAGGTAATTGTCAATTGAAAATGACTCAAGTCTTGGAACTGATCATGAGTACCTGGGATTTTGAGAGTCATCGTTTAAGTCCCACAGGTAGAACATATTATAAGCTCAATGTGAGTATGCTCAAGTAGATATCACGTCTGTTATTGCAGACGCTTGTTCCAATTTTGTCTTGAGCCACCTACTGTCTAGTTCCCATCATATTCACGGGAACCTAGACTACCCTGCAAGAAAGAATTACTTTACCTTAGGAACCCAAATCATATTGGGTCCTAGGTTCCTGTTAGCATAAGCACGCAACTGCCTTCCTTCAGAAAACCTGTCTGGAAGACTACCTCTGTCCCGAGAATGTGAATAAGCCCTTGCCGTGGGCACAGAGGGGTTGTGCCAACAGTCGATGGCAAAGTGTCCCACTTTGCCACAGCACCAACATGGGTGAATGTTGTATCGCCGTTTCCGACCTGATCTCGTGACTGATGTAGTCACGGTCCTAGATCTAAATGGGATAGGGCATGATCTTGTCACAAAAATTCCTCTTCCATCGTGACACATGGAAGGGTGGAAAGAATGCATGTTGTGAGCGTTATGAGGCCGGGAAGGTGGTGCCATTCTTTCAGGCATCTCCCTTACAGAGGCCCCATGGAACCTGACATCATGACTTCTATCCTCTCTATCCCGTGTCCTCGAGTGGTGAGAAGTCTTCTGTGAGCTGGGACATGCAGATCCACACTGTGTTGAGGTAGTGGCAGTGAATACAAAGAGCTCAGAATGAGCCTTAGGTATTTCCTCATGGGTGGCCATGACGGCCCTTGCACTCTGGACGTTTCCACATGGGGACAGATCACCCTTGCAGTGACCACGACTATTCCTGTGGTCATACCTGAAGGCATGATGAGTTGCCTTCCTGCTTGGAGTGGGGGGTCGGAATACCGTTTCCCCATTTCTCCACGAATTGATAATCCGGGAGATCCACCCGTTTTCTTGCTTTCTCTTAATGGCATCAACCTTGGATAAGTTTGATACTATTCTTTTCTCATTCTCCAGACTACTCTCTAGAGCTGAGATCTTAGAGTCCTTGGCCTTGTTGGACGCCAATTGGAGAACCAACAAGACCTTCAGTCGAGCAATCTCTTGAGCTTGCTCCTCAGCAAGTAGATTGCTTGACTGAAGGGCTCTCTTCAGGGAATCAGCATTTTCTGAAGGAGGGCAGTTCCTGTCTTCAGAAATTTCAAGAGATACGGGGCAGGATGAAGAAGTTACCTGCACTTCTGTGTTATTGTCGTTAGATCCAGTGACTATTGTTTCATCCACATCAGAGCTGCTTTCCTCACTGTCCTCTTCAGTCTCTGACACAGACACTGGAGCTCTGATGCAGTCAGAGGGATCCTTGCCTTCATCTTCAGAAGTGAGGACCCCCACATACGCTTCATCCTCTGATTGACAACATATTCCAGCTTTCTCTGACCCCCCCATCAGCTCAGAGATCATCATCCACAGAGATTTAGCCGTTCTACATTTTTCCAATCTAGAGCGAGAGGCTCCTGACCAGATATCCATGATAATTTGACGAATCCTCTCGTCCAAGTGAAATAGTGATAGTTCTGTCTCTGACATCTCAGCAATGCCCATGGGCACTTGGATCCCAGAGTCGGAGGTCTTCATTGGAATAAACGGACCCTCTTCCAGGATGAAGGATGCTCGAGGATCGATAGCATCAAGGTGAAATGACACTCTCATTCTCCAGATGGGATAATAATCCTTTGTGCATGCGGGGAGTTTGAGTGGCGGTATCTCATAATCCAGATCCATGCTTCTGACACTGGTGGCAGGATTCTACTCAAGGTGTTAACCTTTTTGAAGAGGAACCTCGCTTTGATACCACTTGAAAGTCCACCTAGCGTCGGCAAAGTGCACCTATGGGGGGGGGGGGGGGGAATAGGTGACGTGTAGCGCTTTTGCGGAATTTACGAATGTACCTGCACAATAAAAATAAATAGCACAGCACACAGAAAACACAGACAATTTATAGTGGTTCCCCGACTTGGGTACATCCACTTTCCCCCTTCGACCTATCTCCCAACAAGGGACGACTCGGTCTCTTCTCCAACAGGATTGAAATCCAATCCCTGCACTAACGGAAGGAACCCTTCCACACGTGAGAGTCAACACTCCCACAAAACGGGTTGCACCCAACCCTTACAACACGGAACAAAAGTTCCTTTACAACAAAAGTAAATATAGAATGTATACGAGATACAAACTTCTTTCGGATACTACGGTGTTCCTCTTCGTTCGACGACATGTTCGTGAAGTCAACGAAGAGTCTACAACCTTGGTCTCTCTTGGAGAGGATCTCCCCGGAACCGGCGGCGGCAACACGAGCGGCGGCTAGCTTCGGGATCGGCGGCTATGATGATGAGCGGCTGCTGAACTTGGAGATCCAAACTTCGTAGCGAAGCTAGCTTGGTCTTCCAACGATCACACGAGGATCAGTCGTCTCGATCGATTCGGACGGGGGAGTTTTTCCCGGTCAACAAATCGAGAGACAAGAGATCTATGGATAGACACGTGAGACTCAAGCTTTGCTAAGCTTCTGTCGCCGGAGATCACGAAGGATTCCCGATTGTTGACGGCGACCTACTTGCCCGAGCGCGACGGCGGCGGCGGAGAGAATTCGCGATTTTAGGGTTACGTCGCGGCTCGGTTTCTTTTCTCCCTGTTTTACTGTTCAAAATACCCGAATATATATACTGTAGATAACTCCAATATGACCGTTTGTGGGACCCACAATAAAAATCCCTAAATCCCGGTCCAGAAAATTGACAGCTGTAGAATCCGGTTCAGGAACATCCCGAGAAAACGCTAAGTGAAAATCGGCGAGAATCGCAGGTGATTCTCGACGAATCGGCGAGAATCACCAAGTGATTCTCGACGATTCGTCGAGAATCGCTAGTGATTCTCGACGAATCACTTATTGATTCTCAGCGATTTTCACTTGGTATCCATGATCTGCTTAACCACTGGTTCGGCGAGAATCACTAGTGATTCTCGCCGAATCTTACTTGGCACCGTTTTGAGGTAGCCAGAAGGAGTCGGCGAGAATCACTAATGATTCTCGTCGATTCGGCGAGAATCACTAGTGATTCTCGTCGAATCGGCGAGAATCACTTGGTGATTCTCGTCGAATTTTCCTTGGAAGAATTTTCGTCTTCCACCCAGGAGCTGCTCCTTGACCCATCCATGCTCCTTGTCTTCTCTTGCATATGAACGGCCCTGTACTTGAAAGTAAGTGCACTCCAATAGAGAGAGTACACGTAGGCCAACACACTGATCTGCTCAACGAGGGATTACGTCTTGCAGACCCGTGTATATTGACCTACTGCACCCTGACATTGGTGTGCACTTAGCGTGGAGGAGCTGCAAGTACAACTTAAGATGTTTCATCAAATACATTGTGAATTCATCTTAGCTTGACAGGTGGCTTCCTCAAATCCAGGTAATTGTGGATACAATACCTAATAATTACTCCTATACTTTCTGGGAGCTTCTGATTTGAAGGCAAATGTTCTTTCTTTGTGTTCACTTCTTGTTGATTTCTCCTCTTCCTTCCTCACCATTAACTGCATTTCATAAGACAGCAGTTTGCCAAATAGTGTAGGTGGAGGAATTTCTGCCAACTTTGTCATTTCTCTAATGGCACAGATCTTGGTGTCCCAATCTTTTGTTACGGACCTTAGAAACTTATCATTAAGTTCATAATTACTAAACTCTCTGCCATAGGACATGAGTTCATTCACAATCCTGTAGAACTTCTTATAGCATTCAGTTATGCTATCAACTTTTCCTTGTCTAAAACTTTCATATTCTTGATTTAGCAAGGATTTTCTGTCTTGCCTAACTTCTTCAGAACCCTCCATGTACACAATAAGTGTATCCCACATCTCTTTAGCTGTCTTATAGTGTATCAGATTCTGAAAAGTTGCATCATCTATGGCACTCACTATTATGTTCTGAGCCCTTTTGTCCATAGTGGCTAGAACAATTTCATCCTTAGTCATTTCAGAGAAATCCTTTGGTGTTCTCTGATTTGCATCTAAGATTGATACCTTCATGGGCACATATGGCCCTTCTTTGACTGTGATATAAATCCTAGGGTCTGAGGCTTCCATAAACAGCCTCACCCTTTCCTTCCATATGCCAAAGATTTCCTTCCTACATATGGGCAACTTCATGGATCCCAATTCCTTGTGATTCTCAGAGGAACCCATGGTTCTTGATTTTCTTGATGTTGTAACTCACTTAGACTGAATCTGCCAATCAGGATCTACTCAAACAATTATGTCCTCTTTTGAGTAACCTGGCTCTGATACCACTTGAAAGATATTGTACCTAAACACCTAGAGGGGGAGGGGTGAATAGGTGACCAAATTCTTTTTAACTTTTTATGGCAGCAAACAGTTTCTAACACAGATGTATATCTAGTTTTGCACAACAATCACACAGCAATCACAGCAAATCACAACACACAGTAGACACACAGTTTTATAGTGGTTCCCCAAGGTTTGGGTACATCCACTTTCCCCCTTCGCCTATCTAGCAGTGTACTAGATTCGGCCAAACTCCTCCACTATCTCAGAACCCAAACTGGTTCCTACACCTCAGGCCCAAGGCCCTACAACTCAGCTTCTTCACAAAGCCTACACTCAGCCGCAAAGGCCTACACTCAGCCACCAAGGCCTACACTCAGAGATTTCAATCTCCTACACTCAGGCTCTCAAGCCCTACACTCAGCCTTTATAATTACAGGCTTACAAGACTCAGATCCAAAGGATCCTACAAGATAAAATGAATACAATAATGTGACTCAACAACTCAGAGAAAAGAGAGAGAAGAGTTGTGAGTTTCTTGATGAGTTCTTGGAAGAACTCAGCTGAAATCAATCTGACTTAGCTTTCTTCAAAGCTTCTTGAAAGTGGAAATCAATAAGATTGACTCCTTCTGCAGTTGATCCTTGATCTCTGCTACTTAAGGTTCAGAGTAGATCAGAACCCTTCTTCTCAGTCTGGTTCCAACAACTGATTTCTTGGATGGAGCTCTCTCTCTCCAACTTCTTAGATCTTCACTTGATAGCTAGATCTTCTTTAGACAATTACTTGATCTGAACTTTGACAACTTCAACAACAACTTCTGTAGACTGTATAAGCCTATTTATAGGCCTTCTTCATGGTAACCGGCTGGTCCGGTTCATAACTGAATTCTGACAACTCTGACAGGTGCAGAAGACCGGCTGGAATGGCAGCTGTCAAGTCATCCAGTCAGTTCTTGAAAATTCTGTAACTGTCTGCAAGTGTCGAGACTTTCTGTCTTTAAGTGTCGACACTTATAGACCAAGTGTCGACACAAGTTGTCTAAGTGTCGACACTAGCCTATAAGGTGTCGACACAACTCCTTGTGTTGTAGATTTTATATCTCAACACTACTTCTTCTTCATGTGTCGACACAGATAATGTGTGTCGACACAAGTCCTTGTACTTCAGTATATTGCTGAATTCTTCGAAGTGTCGACACAACACCTTTGTGTCGACACATCTTCATGTGTTGAACTCGCTGAGTGTCGACACTTCTTCTTGGTGTCGACACATGTCTTTAGTGTTGATACTTGCTGAGTGTCGACACAGTTCCTTGTGTCGACACATCCTTCTTCTGTCGAGACTCTGGCTGAGTGTCGACACATTCCATTAGTGTCGACACTTGTACTTAGAATATTCTTGAAATTTGCTGATCTTTGCTAAGTGTCGACACAGCTCCTTGTGTCGACACTTTCTTCAAGTGTTGAGTCTTCAGTTGAGTGTCGACACATTCTTTCTTGTGTCAACACTTTCTTCAAGTGTTGACTCTTCTGTTATGTGTCGACACATTGCTTTGGGTGTCGACACTTATACTTAGTCTCTGCTAGCTTTTGCTGAGTGTCGACACAGCCTCCAAGTGTCGTCACTTTCTGATGGAGACACAGTTTCGCTGGGTGTCGACACAACTGCTAAGTGTCGACACAGCTTCACTGGCTTTTCTTCATTGAGTGTCGACACAGCTCCTTGTGTCGACACTTTCTGTCTGGTGTCGACTCAGCATCCCTAGTGTCGACACAATGACTCCAAGTGTTGACACTGCTTGCCTGGGTGTCGACACAAGTCTTCTTAAGTGTTGACACTTTCCCTCTGGGTGTCGACACATGGACTTAGAAACTTTTTCTTCTTTCCTGCAAATACTTAGCCTGCACAAGTAAACTCAAAACACATCAAATACATTTTGATGTATATCATTGAGTTGGGCGAGGCTTCTTCAAATCAGGTACATTAGAACCAATGTACCCAACAGTCTGCGGGAGGGACTGACCCGCCACTATTTAACCGCAAGCAATTTACAATCAATCAAACAAAAGGCAAATAATATAAACTTCGAGTCTACGTCGGCCTGCCCTACTAGGCTTTGGACTTCAGGCGTCGGCACTCAGCTCTACTTTCGACATGGAGCGTGGGAGAGCATTATTTGGCGCTAGACCTGGAGGACTACATCAACTCCGGTTATCCCCAACTAAGGCTCGACGACTGCTTGTCAGAGCAGGACCCGAGACTATAATAGTAAATTGCAATGGGAATAAGTGCGTTGAATATGCTGCTTATTTAAAGTGCTGGAATGAAATGTGACCAGTACGAGACTGGAGTAGTACTGAATAGAAAGTACTAAAGTAAGCTCGACCAGTACGGGACATGAATAATACTAAATAGAAGGTGCTGAAATAAGCTTGACCAGTACGAGACTGGAGTAGTACTGAATGTAAAGTACTAAAATAAGCTTGACCAGTACAAGACTGGAATAGTACTAAATAGAAGGTACTGAAATAAGCTTGACCATTACGAGACTGGAGAAAGCATAAAGAAAATAGTTAGTAGTCCAATCACTCTCATTCAGGAGGCTTCAAATTCATCGAGATTTAAAGGAGATTTTGATGGGTTACATCAATTATTAGGATCCAATTAATTTGGTTGCGCCATATTTATTACGGCTTAATTGGACCAAGGTCCGGTTAGGAGTTATATTCTTATTAGGTGTCGAGAAGAACTCCAAGTTCATCACCCGTTCTTTCACTTTCCGAGCGTGCCCAATATACGAGAGAGTCGAGGCGCTCGACGGTTTTACGAAATCTGGAAAACCTGGAGCTTAGAAACCTGCCTCGGTCGTTCTCATCGATAAAATAGTTTAAAGGACTTATTTAATTATAAGGAGTGGTCGCGCACTCCAATTTCCATCTTTTAGGGAAAACGAACGGATAAAGGATCCGTACGCGACCCTAGGCTTCAATATTTTAGGAAAAATATCAAAACTTATCCTCAAGACCCCAAATTTTGATACAACCCTTGGGAGGGCCTAAAATGAGCCTAGTAATGTTTTTATAATTTTCCAAGATATTTTGGGTATTTAATTTAGCCAAACAAATTTTATTTTGGCTTTTAAAAATACTAAATTAATTCCACAAATTCTCAAAATTTTTGTGGAGGTAGCCCTCATCATGGGGAATATTTTTCTTGTTGGTCACTTTTCCCCTAGGGTCCTAGATTTGGCCCAGAAATTTCTAGAAATTTCTATTATGCAAGTGGTCTGCATTTTGCAGATCACAGAGAGATCCTGCGGCTGAGATTTTGCCGTAGGGAGCAATCAGCCAGCGCTTCCCCACAACGGATCGACCACGGATCCGCTGTGGGGGGCACAAAAATGGAGGCGGGCGGTGATTAAGAAAACGCCAGCCACCCGACCGTCATCACCAGATCGGGCGGCTGCTGCTTCTCGCCGGCGATGCAGGGGATGAGCCGCCTCCACCACCACCGGAAAGTCATCGCAGATGCTGGTGCCGGCCCCGGTCGGCTCGCCGAGGGCTGATGAATCTCTGGGCGGCGGTCTGGCGGCCTGGCGCCACCGGCCACCGCCGGAATTATCCATCCCGAGAGCTTGGGGTTGCGGTGGCCCTGCTCCCGGCGCCACCGCGCTACCCCCGCTCCTCGGGCAGGTTGCCTCCTTCCAGTCCACCCTCGGACGATGTGCCGGGGGTCGGGCTTCATGCCGGCGGTGGTCCGGCGGCCATGTGCCGCCGGCCGCTGCCGCCGTTTTAAAACATATAAATCTCTATTTTTGCGGGTGCCGCCGGAACCGCATTTTTCGGCGGCACCGCCGCTCTTCGTCGCTGGGGTCTGCTGGCCCCAGTGGTATAACACTCCCCCAGCGCCACCATCGGCGCTGGGGGAGGATCCTTCCTCCTTGGGCGCCACCCGGCTTGGAACAAGGCTCGGGTGGCGCTGACGGTGCTCCGGCCGCCGGGAGGGCCATGCACCACCTCCAGAATGGGGAGGGGGAGGGAGAGAAGGTTCCACTTGGGTATGGTGGGCTCGGGAGGGGCCGTCCTGGTCGGTCATGGATTGGTGGTGGTGGAGGGGGAGGGAGGCCTCGGCTTGGCTTTTTCCGGCCACCTGAGCTCCGACAGGGGGTTGGGCAGGGGGAAGGAGGTGGCTCAGAAAGTTTGAGGGGGAAAGAGGGAGGTGGGGGCCTTTTATAGCTATAGGGGAGGGGGTCTCCCTTCCTCTAGATGGTGTGTGACTAATCCCTCCTTAGGGAGGGAATAATCCCACCCTCCAGCTGTCCAAGTACAGCTGGAGTGCTTGGAGGTTTTCCCCACATGGGGAAAAAGGGTAAGCCCCCTTTGGGCTTGGGCTTTTGGGTGGGAAAGAGAGAGAGAGAGGGAGAGAGAAAAGTCGGTGGGCCTCCACTTATTTTAGGATAGGGGCTTGCTGGTTGGGGGCCCAAGGAAAGTGAGGGGGGCATGGGCCATCCTCCATTGGAGAGGAGGTGGGCCCCTACTTGGAGAAAAATCCAAAAAGTGGATTTTTAGGGGGGTTTGACCAAGTCAACCCTTGGGTGGGTCCCCCTTGCTGGTCAAAGTCAAAGTGGGTCCAAGTCATCAGGGTTGGGTCAAAGTTTGGGTGTCGTGTCATAATTGGTGTGCGCACGCTTTTCGGTGCATGACTACGCTTGATTTGACCACGGGTTAACCAATTGTCATCGAAATTGACTGGGATGACTTCCGTTGACTTCGTATTGACCACACGAGTCCAACGCCACTGACTGGGGTTGAATCATAGTCCATTTGGCGAAAGTTCAAAATTTGCGCGTCGTAGCGCACTACAATGGTCGAAGTGTGTAAAACTGCCGTTAGACCTCAGATTGTGATGTGACGGATTCCGACGCACATGTTTACATTATATGAGGTCACAGGAATCGACAAAACTCAATTCGGAGTTCTCTAGGTCGATATCCAAAATCTGCTCTCGTTGCGTTTTATGAGGAATGGTCACATTCATTATATGGCCTCGGGGTCCATCTAAACGAGTTCTGATGCACTCGTATTGACTATACGAGGTCACAGGGACTGACAAAATTCAATTCGGAGTTCTCTAGCTCTATTTCCCGCTTAGTGTTATCTCCCACCGGGTCATGGGTAGGGTTCGGGCCACTTTTATTGGGCCCACTAGGGCTCTGGTGGCCCAATAAAAGTTGGGATGTTACAAAAAGTTCCTTTATCAATGGTGAACTCAAAGAGGAAGTATATGTGGAACAACCACCAGGTTTTATCTCTCTAACTCATCCCTCTTATGTTTTCAAATTGCATAAAGCTCTTTATGGTTTAAAGCAGGCTCCAAGAACTTGGTATGAGACCCTAGCTATCTTTCTTTTAGAGCATAAGTTCACTAGGGGCATTGCAGATAAGACCTTGTTCATTAGACATCATAAAGATAAAAGTTTGTTAGTATAAATATATGTAGATGATATTATTTTTGGCTCTACTGATTCTAAACTATGCAAAATGTTTTCTGACCTGATGCATTCTAAGTTTGAAATGAGTAGCATGGGTGAGCTTTCTTACTTCCTTGGTCTCCAAGTGATGCAATCCCATGATGACATTTTCATATCCCAATCAAAATATGTTAAGGAGCTAGTTAAAAGATTTGGGATGTTTGATGCCTCAGTAATGAAAACACTATGTCTTCCAATGCTGTGATTGATTCTGATGAACAGGGCATGCTAGTTGATCAGAAAACATATAGGGCTATTGTTGGGTCCTTGTTGTATCTCACAACTAGTAGGCCAGATATTATGTTTGCTACATGCCTTTATGCTAAGTTCCATGTGAACCCAAAAGAATCTCACCATATTTTCCTTAAAAGAATTTTGAGATATATAAAGGGTTGTCTTAATCTAGGACTTTGGTATCCGACAGAGTTAGAATTTGACTTAACTGGATTTTCAGATAATGACTATGCTGGATGTAGAGTGGACAGAAAAAGCACTTCAGGAACATGCCAGTTCCTTGGAGATAGGCTTGTGTCCTGGTTTTGTAAGAAGCAGACATCTGTGTCAACTTCAACTGTAGAAGCTGAATACATTGCAGCTGGCAGTTGTTGTTCACAAATACTGTGGATTCAAAACCAACTTCTGGATTATGGTCTCAACTTAAATAATTCAACTATACTTTGTGACAATACCAGTGCAATTTCTATTGCACAAAATATAGTACTACATAGAACAAAGCATATAAAGATAAGACATCATTTCATTAGAGATTGTGTGGACAAAAGGAAAGTTAATCTTGTCTTTATCGCTACTGATTTACAAAGAGCAGATATCTTCACTAAACCTTTAGATGAGAAGAAACATATGTTCTTTCTGAATCAGCTAGGTATGATTAATGGAGAAGTTTAATTTGATTTTGGTCCAAGGTCGAAGAATTGATCACATTTCTTTGAACAGAGATCGACAATCTGAGAACTGTTCTTGAGATTTTTCGTCAACCTGAGATCGATGAACTCTCTACGTGAAGTTATTTAGTCGAGCGGAGATCGACGATCTTGCTTCAGAAAACTTTTCGTCGACCTGAGAAAGACGAAAAGTTTTCCCTCTTCTAACTGAGATGGACGATATTATTTCTTCATGAAATTCTTTCGTCGACCTGAGAATGAAGATTTTTTATTTTTCGCAGAACAGAGCCCGACACTTCATATTATGAAAACCTTATATCTAGGTTTTCGTCGCACTCTATCCCGTACTTTCTGTTCTCTTGCTATTGCTCTCTTTTGTTTTTGCAGGAAAATGTATGGCGATTCCGGCACGCTCCCTCTCCAACATGAAATACGACACCGGATTCGACATTGATTTTGATTCCTTTAACCACACAGATCAGATCTTCATAGACATCCTACAGCTGTGTGAAGAACAAAAACTGAAGAAATTCATGACTACATGGATCAAGCTGCCCGCAACTGAAATCATAGAATGGGTCTATACATCAACCTCTCCAGATGCAGACACAATGACTGGCACCATTGGCGGCAATCAGGTTACTCTAACTCCTGAAGTTTTAACTGAGGTTTTTGATTTGGCTATTGGAGAAGAAGAAATTGAAATAGATGATTCTAAGTATGAAATATGTTGACTAGAATGGGTCACTCTGAAGGAAACCCCTATAAACTTTTGAAAAAGAATTTATCTGTTCAGTATAAGTTTCTGGCAGATATTGTTGGCAAGGTTTTGCTGGGCAAATATACAACCCATGATTATATAACTAGGCACCAGTTTCTGGTGATGTGTGCTCTGGTAGATAAGAAAGCAGCCAACTTGGAAAAGATATTATTTGAATTGATAAAGAAAAAGAATACTAAGAAAGAGGTGTGCTTTGGGAGGATTTTAGGAATTTTCCTCCAGGAAAAGGCACCAGAATTATTGGTCTCCCAGCCAATATTCATAAATGCCTCAAAGAGGATAACCTCTGCTGTTTGGCAGATGGGAGAGGTCCATCCCTAAACCATCCAGGGCCTCTTCCTCCAGGACTTCTGAGGACACAAGGGCAGTCATAGCCTCTCCACCACCTCTAGAAGAAATTCCTCCAACCACCAGAATTACTTCACCTCCTACTCCTCCTCAACAACAATAACAACAACAACCTCTATCACCTCTTCCACAACCATCTCCTCCACATTCTCCAATTATCATTCATGAGGACATTCCATCTCCACCTCCTCAATCTCCACTTCAAACTTATGTATCTGATATTCCATCCACCTCCTCACAGCCAAACTTCAATATGCTGTCTCCTCCTCAACCATCTCCACATTATTCACCAGTTACATCTCCTGTTCAGGAACCCACCTCAACACCCACTACCCAAGTTCCTACCTTCTCTACTGAAATTCCATCCAACCCTCCTTCCACATTTCCAGAATACACCCATACAGATTTCTCTCATGCATTCTCTGTCTGTTCCAACTATGGACATCACACCCCTTACACCACCTCTGCTCCTGAACCTCTCTACTTAAATTTCTCTGACATAGCAAAAGATCTTCTTGCTTTCATTTCTCCCACTCTTGAGCAACTAATAGCAAATGCTATTGCTCCTCTGCCTCCATCATTTCTCTCTATACCAGAATCGCTGCTCTCTCTTCTATTCCTTCTTCTGGAGGACTGGCTTTAAGACCCTCTGAAACCAGCTAGGGGGAGATGTTCAATGAAGAAGTTCCAGTTCCTCCTCATGTAGTAGCAGAAGCAGCAACAGATTCTGATATGATTGATGATTCAGCAGATGCAAATACTCCCATTGAAATAATAGATATAATTAATTCTGATACTGACATGGCTGATACAGTTACAAAAATAACCACTGTTGGTGATTTCATTATAAATCCCACAGTTGATTTAGATTCTTTACTGCATTCTTTTAATTCTGCTTACATAAATATTTTACCAAGTTTTTTTGCTCAGTATTCTAAAGCTATTATATTTTATACTGCTCCAATAAGTCCTGTAGGTGTAGAACAACTAAAGGAAAGTCTTGTAGTTTCTAAGTTTACAAAAAGTTTTGCTGTTGAAGAAATTAGTGAGCCAGCTCCTTAGCACAAGGCATTCTCTCCACCAAATTTTTGCTGGTGTGAATCTCCAATGCCAGATTTGGATGATATTTTGTTTGCTGATATGGAAGAAAAAGAAAATGTTCATATTGCTACAGATAGTTCTTGAAAGTGTTCAGTTGTCTACCTAAATCACCTAGAGGGGGTGAATAGGTGAGTTGTGCGTCTTTTGCGGAATAAAAAATTAGCGATCTATGCACAAAAATCTACCAAGCATTCACAGACGACAAGAGATTTATAGTGGTTCCCCAACCTTGGGTACATCCACTTTCCACTCACCAATCTAGCAAAGCACTAGACTCGGCTACTCCACTATCTCGGATTGAAACCAATCCTATGCCTCAGAACAAAGTTCCTACAACTCGATCCACAACACAGATCTACACTCGAAAGATGAAAACTTCCTACAACTCAGAGAACAAAGCTCTTACACTCGGATAGTAATCTCCTACAAGAATAAAATGAGAAAATGAAATACAAACAATAATAATTCTCAGATCTGGAAACTTTCGGCCAAAGTCTTCTTCTTAAACTTTGCGGCTTTATCAGAAAATTTGAAGAAGATGCTCGGCTAGATCTAGATCTGAAAACTTCTTGACTCACACGATCAGAGAGAAGATCTGTAGATGGAAGAGTATCTGATCTGCATGTCAACCCCTCTGAATCGTCCTGGATCGACAGCCCTAGGCGATGAGGAATGTGAGCGGCGAGGGCGTCCGATTTAAGAAAGAGAAATTACCGATTCAGAATTCTTAGAATAAATCTTTTCAGCGCTTGTTAGGGTTAGTCGATTTGACAAGACCTTATATAAGATCTCCCTAACGGTCATAATTAGCATTAATGACGTCCATGTGGACCAATCACATCACATCATTTGAAAATCCCGTCTGATAAGGACTTAGCAAATTTTTCTGAAAACTTGACTGAATTACTCGAGTGGAATATGAACTACTCGAGCACAATGATGAGTACTCGAGTGGACAAGGTTAGACGACTCGAGAAGAATTCCTTGAGAAAAATTCAGAACAGAATGTGTAATCACTCGAGTAGAAAAAGGCTTACTCCAGTGCTAGAAGTATCACACGAGTGGTAGAAGGATTACTTGAGAGGTGGAGAAGAACTACTCGAGAAAAGGACTTGGTGAAAATTCTGGGAGATAAAATCTGGTTACTCGAGTACTGGAGCTGGACTACTCGAGAAGCAGATAGACTACTCGAGTACATGAACTGAACTACTCGAGTGGGGTAAATACATCACGAGAATCTTCCTTCTGTCACTCGAGACAAAGTATTCATCTACTCGAGTGGTGAACTTGACTACTCGAGTAAAGTACTAAGAAAATTTTCTGAGAGGAAAAACTGTTAACTCGAGAATTAGAAGAAGTCTACTCGAGTAATGGACTTGGCCACTCGAGAGCTCTGTTCAGACTACTTGAGAACCATTTCCCTTACTCGAATTCAGACAGACTTACTCGAGTATTTACTAAGGGCTCAACTCGAGTACTTAAGTTTATACTCGAGTGAAATACTTAGAATATTTTCCTTCATGAGAATTTTTTCCTTTCTTCAATAAAATCAGCAACACGTCTTTCTCCAACAATCCTAGTACTTGAAAAATGAAGTGTATCCCAATAGAGAGGCTACACAAGAGTCAACACCGTGGATCACATAATGAGGGATTACATTGTATGGTCC
The DNA here is from genome assembly GCA_039583875.1 of Platanthera guangdongensis. Taxonomy (NCBI): domain Eukaryota; kingdom Viridiplantae; phylum Streptophyta; class Magnoliopsida; order Asparagales; family Orchidaceae; genus Platanthera; species Platanthera guangdongensis. The sequence continues at coordinate 182,892,586 of CM077158.1, forward strand.
CGTGTTTGGTGACCCATTGTAGACTGACATTGGTATACACTTGGCAAATTAGTCCTGCAAACACATAACTCAAACAATACATCAAATACAACTTAATTCATCTTAGTTCAAGGGTGACTTCACACAAATCTAGGTTATTGTGGATACAAAACCCAACAATTTCCCCCTATTTGTAGAAGTCAGAACCCTCTACATTAAGGTGAATTATATAGACAAATAAAGAGTTAGATGTGTAAAATAGAAAATAGAGTAACAAGCACAAAGGTTATAAGCAAAGAGAGGATAATCAAAATTAAGGATTATATAATTAGAATTGTCCAAAAATCATTTCTACATAATTCTTATCCACACTCTTATAACATTCTTCATTCTTAGACTTGTTGTTGCTGTTTATCCTTCTTCTCTTATTGTCTCCTTTGATAACTGTAAGACTTTGGATAGCACTTGGGAGGCTTTGGAGGAGTAGCAGTGTTGTTTCTTCCATGTTCTCTATCATGCAGTCTTCTCTTGGTCATAGACTTCTCATACAAGTCCCATTCTAGGGGGCTGTAATGATCATGACTATTTTCATTGAAGTCCAAGACTAACTTTAGAGTATCAAGGATGAGGGACTTAGATGTAGGAGACCAAATTTCTATAAATTTTGGAGCTTTCCTTTTCTCTGAATCTGGAACTGGAATGGATCTGCTGGCAGAGGCTCCATCACCATATCTTCTCTTCTTTGGAATGTGAATTTCAGGAGGAGCTTGAAGAAATATGTCTACTGGATCTGACTCCCAAACCTGAGCATAAGATTCTAGAGAAGGGGCTTCAAAGCCTTCATGTCTTGGAGAGAAGGTAGGATGAGGAGCAAGAACTGGAGCAATAGGAGCTAGGGGATTCAGAAGATGAGGAATAACATTTGGATCAGCTTTAAAATTAGGGAATATCTGGTTATGCATCCATACAGCTGTATCATAAGTATGGAATTTTACACTTTGGATCTGACCCTGCACATCATCATGAATTTCCTTTATCTTTGCTTACCAGAGGGTTTGCTTGGCAGCATCAGATTTCTCTAAGTATTCTTTGACTAAATTCTCCCCCTTTCTGACTTCTACAGTCAGAGTATCGATAGCATCTTCTTTGAAAGTACCTACTTCACAGATTTTGAATGTGTGAGCTTGAGCATTCTTTTCTAACTGAATCTAGTTATTTGCAACAGTAACAGCTTGTTCCATGACATGACCAACACTGGTGATTGTGTGGTCTAGAGCTTTTCCACCTATCTTGAATAGCTGTCTTAATTCATCTGTATTATGCTAAATTTTAGCAAATCCTCTACTCATCTCTTTCTCAAGAGCAGTAACTTTATCTTCAACAACTTTGAGAGAGTCGTCAAAGTACTTTCTTTGTTCAAGTAGCAGCTGTTCAATCTTACCTATAATATTATTTGCAGCAGGAGGAGTAGCAGTAGAAGGAACTGGAGGAGGAGGAACAGTCCATGGAATAACTTCTTCAATAGTGACTGAGCTCTTAGCTCTGGTGGTGTGAATCAGAGCATCACCTTCTTCATCAATGAAGCTAGGTAGAGGGAAATCCAAGCACTTCAGGGGAGCTTCAACTGGTTCTGGGGACTGTTCTTTCTCATCAGAAATTAAAATAGTCTCAACCTGCTCTTTGTCAACAGTAGGAGAGTGGTGAACATGGGATTTAGGAGATGGAGCAGGAGATCTTGGAGATGGAGTATGAGTGGGAGATAGGACTGGTGTTCGTTGCTTTGATGGTTTAGTAGGTTGTTCTGATTGGAATGGAGGAAGAGGTTCATCAGTACTTAACTCTTCAATCATCTAATTGATGGCTTCTTCTGTAGAAAGAATTGTGTCCTGTACCTGAGCATCTGAGGGTGTTTCTTCAGGAGTGGATGGAGGGAGAGAAGTAACCGGTGGAGTAGGTACTCTATCTTCTGGAACAGAAGGAGTAGGCTCCCCCTCAGCAGCTGCACCAGATATGCTGGCCATATGAGGTGGAGAGGGAGATGGGGTCCTGTCCTCTACAGCAGGGTGATCATGGGCTCTAGCAGACTGGGCAGGATTCAGCAGTTTTAAATCCCATCTCTGAATGAAGGAGATGGATACCTTCTTCATGTGGTGTAGTGTTGTACCTTTGGAGAAATTGAAGACTTCAGGATTGATCTCATGCAACATCAAAGAGATGATCCTGGTATAGTTTGGACCCTTGATGCTCTCCCTGATTTTGTCAAGAATCAACATACCAAACTAAAATTTCTTCCTACAGATAATGGTTGTCATGATGTCAAACATGTTAAGAGAAATGTCTCTGATGGAACTAGTCTTGCATATGAGGATTTTTCCAATAATATCTCCAAGAAATTTGCTCTCTGGATTGAGCTCTGATCGACGAATGGTGAGTACTTCTGGTGAGAGACCACAGAACATACAGGATCAGTCAGAATCTTCATGACTGAGATGTTCTTCTTCATCAACGACTAGTAGCCGAAGAAGGTTGGAAACAGAGGTTTTGCTGAGCTTGATCATGATACCCTTGACTGTGGTCTTGAGAACTTTACCATTTCTTCTTACCTTGATGTTCTTGAAGAATTATTCAACCTCTGATACCAATTGAAAGTGTTCAGTTGTCTACCTAAATCACCTAGAGGGGGGTGAATAGGTGAGTTGTGCGTCTTTTGCGGAATAAAAAATTAGCGATCTATGCACAAAAATCTACCAAGCATTCACAGACGACAAGATATTTATAGTGGTTCCCCAACCTTGGGTACATCCACTTTTCACTCACCGATCTATCAAAGCACTAGATTCATCTACTCCACTATCTTAGATTGAAACTAATCCTACACCTCTGAACAAAGTTCCTACAACTCGATCAACAACACGGATCTACACTCGGAAGATGAAAACTTCCTACAACTTGGAGAACAAAGCTCCTACACTCGGAGAGTAATCTCCTACATGAATAAAATCAGAAAATGAAATACAAATAGTAATAATTCTCAGATCTGGAAACTTTCGGCCAAGGTCTTCTTCTTGAACTTTGCGGCTTTATGAGAAACTTTGAAGAAGATGCTCAGCTAGATCTGGATCTGAAAACTTCTTGACTCACACGATCAGAGAGAAGATCTGTAGATGGAAGAGTATCTAATCTGCAAGTCAACCTTTCTGAATCATCCTGGATTGACAGCGGATTTAGGAAAGAGAAATTGCCGATTTAGAATTCTTAGAATAAATCTTTTCAGTGCTTGTTAGGGTTAGTCGATTTAACAAGACCTTATATAAGATCTCCCTAACGGTCATAATTAGCATTAATGGCGTCCATGTGGACCAATCACGTCACATCATTTGAAAATCCCGTCTGATAAGGACTTAGCGAATTTTCTGAAAACTTGACTGAATTACTCGAGTGGAATATGAACTACTCGAGTACAATGATAAGTACTTGAGTGGACAAGGTTAGACGACTCGAGAAAAATTCCTTGAGAAAAATTCAGAACAGAATGTGTAATCACTCGAGTATAAAAAGGCTTACTCGAGTGCTAGAAGTATCACATGAGTGGTAGAAGGATTACTTGAGAGGTGGAGAAGAACTACTTGAGAAAAGGACTTGGTGAAAATTCTGGGTGATAAAATCTGGTTACTCGAGTACTGAAGCTGGACTACTCGAGAAGCAGATAGACTACTCGAGTACATGAACCGAACTACTTGAGTGGGGTAAATACATCACGAGAATCTTCCTTCTGTCACTCGAGACAAAGTATTCATCTACTCGAGTGGTGAACTTGACTACTCGAGTAAAATACTTAGAAAATTTTCTGAGAGGAAAACTGTTAACTCGAGAATAAGTAGAAATCTACTCGAGTAATGGACTTGGCCACTCGAGAGCTCTGTTCAGACTACTCGAGAACCATTTCCATTACTCGAATTCAGACAGACTTACTCGAGTATTTACTAAGAGCTCAACTCGAGTACTTAAGCTTATACTCGAGTGAAATACTTAGAATATTTTCCTTCATGAGAATTTTTCCTTTCTTTAATAAAATCAGCAATATGTCTTCTCCAACAATCCTAGTGCTTGAAAAATGAAGTGTATCCCAATAGAGAGGCTACACATGAGTCAACACCGTGGATCACACAATGAGGGATTACATTGTATGGTCCTGTGTTTGGTGACCCATTGTAGACTGACATTGGTATACACTTGGCAAATTAGTCCTACAAACACATAACTCAAACAATACATCAAATACAACTTAATTCATCTTAGTTCAAGAGTGACTTCACACAAATCTAGGTTATTGTGGATACAAAACCCAATAGTTCTACAGAGCCAACAAGTCAAGCACAACCACAGATTCCAGGAATCTCAGTTGATTTACTAAGGCAGCTGGATGCTCTTTATGATAATCCAAAAAATTCTTCTCAAGATGATGATAATGAGTCAGATGACCCTGATAATAATAGTTCAAAGAAAAGAAAGGCGAAGAAGAAGACTGCTCCTCCAAAGGTTGTTCCTAAGCCAAATCCATCTAGTGATGTTCCATACTATATCCTGCATAATATTACACTCACTCCAGACACCCCAAACTGGATGAGATATTCCACGAATGAGCAGAAAGTTAGGAAGAAGAGCAGGAGATACTATCCTCCTCCTAAATTCAGGAGAGGTCCTCCTCCTCCTCCTCCTGTAGCAGGATCTTCTGGAAGTGTTGGTCAAGTTCAGAAATCTACATCTTCTCATCAGTCCCAACCTTCCTACAACAGACAACAATATAGTTCCAGCAGCAGCAGACAATAATAATACCAGAAGCACAGCAGGCAACAGAAAATATCTGAAGATGATCAACCTGATAAAGCATCTCCTGAAAGGCCTCTTTCTCAAGTATGTGATCCAGAAATTGACCCCAACTCCAGAATGGCCAGATTTCAAGAATTAATAGCTCTGTCTCAAGTCAGAAAAGCAAAGGAAGAAGGACATGACATATCTTAGTATACTACCATGTCCTCCTATAGAAAGGAGCTAGACAAATACCAGGTACATAATATTTTTAATGCATATGCTTATATGTCATTACATCTAGAAGCAGTAGTAACAAGAGCTGCCTCTGTGACAAAACAACAAGCTACAGATCCAAAAAGGGAAATTATCTTCACCAGACCCGCCTCAGATGAACAGAAGGACTCTAAGAAAGCCTGAACAATTTTTCTTTCTATATTTTTGATTAGAACTGTTATCTGTTATTTGTATTCACAAGGCACTATTGTTAATATCTGCTGAATAGTTTTAAATTCTGTCAGATATCTTTTTTATGCTTTGTAATTTTCTTTTTCTATTGTTCATAGTGACCTCACCCAAATAGGAGGAGATTGTTGGATCCCTAGTTTGGATTTGGGCTAGGTTCACTATTAGGTTATTGACCCTCCAAATATAGCCTAGGGTCAAATTTGTTAGTTCTATGTCTAGGTCAGTTTGACTAGGTTAGACAGACATTGATCCAGCCCTCAAAAGAAATCAGAGATACATACATAGAAGAATGGCAGTCATTAAGAGTTCATATAATTATTTCGAAGTTCTTCGAATACAGCTCGACAATCGTCGATCGCAGATCAACAAACTTAGAGTCCCTACTCTGAGTTGAGCTCGACGAACTTGGAGCTCAGGTTGACGATGTTCCCTCTTCTCTCAAGTTCTCTGGTCGACGAAATTCCTTCTCAGCTTGACGAACTTGGAGCTCAGCTCGACAAAGATAATTTCTCAACTCGACAAAGATGATTTCTCAGCTCGACGAACTTGATGTTCAGGTCCACGAAATCTGTTTTGAGTTCGACGATTTCTACCAGTTTTGGCATTTTCTCTCAGTTTGTTTTCAGTTTGGATTATTCTAATGCAGTAATTCTCTAATAGTTAATGCTCATATTCTAAAAAATATAGCCGTTTCTTGGCAGCATTAATTATGGATTTCATAGAGTAATTACTTGACTTATTTACTGAGACAGTTAAGGAAATGCATTTAAGACAATTCCAGCCATCCAAGTCCCAGGATTCTAGCATTAATTCAAGGATAGAATTCAAATTCAAATGCTATTTTCTGAAAGGTATATAAAAGGACTATTTTCAGAAGACATATAGGGAATTGACATAGAGAATTCACTGAGACACACATACATATACAGAGAATCTCACAGAGCTCTTCATCATCAGCTTCAAAGCTTTTCAGGGGATAACTATTCAATATCAGTCCAAAAAGCTTCTAAAGATCTTTTAAAGATTGAAGGCCTACACCCTGTGCAAAGCTCTAATCTTCCTAAACTATTTTTCATCTCAGGGGGAGCTTTAACAAGATCAAATCCACTAGTCTTCCCTTAGACTGTTGACAGAGAAAAACACCATCAATTTTCTTTTTCCCACTATGTACAGGGTTATAACTCCCTTCAAAAGTTAACCCCTTGGTTGTTAAGTCTCCTTATCAAAAGACTTAGTTTGGTTTTTGGGCACCTGATCAAAAGCTCAAAAGGGTTGTTAGATCTCCCTTGAAAAAATAGATCTTGTGGTGACAGGGCACCTGAGCAAAAACCTGTGGTGGCAGGGCACCTGATCAAAAACCTATTGTGGATTCCTATCAGGATGGTAGAAGAGTGGATGTACCAAAGTTTAGGGAAACCACTATAAATTTCTTGTGTCATCTGAAATGCTTTATTATTTATTTTTTTTGTGTTGTGATAGTTTTTGTTTTCTTCTCTCTTTATACTTATACTTATCACATATTTTAATATGCTGTAAAAATTAATTAAAGTTTTAAAATACTCTATTCACCCCCCTCTAGATTTAAGCAGATCTATCCCTCATTGGTATCAGAGCATATCTGATATCTCTTTCAGGCTGTCAGTAGACCATACCTGGGCATATCTGAGGCCATCAAGAGTATGCTTTCTGAAAAGAAAGTTGCTGCTAGAAGGACTCAAGATATCCCAAGCATTTCTACTGCCAGACCCACCACTTGTCAGATTGGGGTTGGGAAACTAAAGAATAGGATTGCTGCTACTCCTTCTAGACCAAGAGCTACTGTTAACACAACCACTAGACCTGCTCCAAAAGGAGGTACAACATCCATGAGTCTTGGTACTATGGCAAGGTAGGCCACTTTGCTGTTGATTGCTGGCACAATCATAGTTTGCAGAGAGCAAATGTTAGCTTGACTGTCAGAAAAGCTGCAGGCAGGCAGAATTATATTTAGTCTAACATGCACCAAGGACCCAATAAAAATTGGGGTCCTAATGTTAACTGATTTGTGTCTTGCAGGTTAGTCCAAGTACTCATACCCCTATATGGTACTTGGAAAGTGGATGTTCCAGGCACATGACTGGAACAAGGAGCATGTTGATGGATTATGTTCCTGTAAGGAATGGACCAAAGGTTATCTTTGGTGGATCAGAAAAAAGGCGACTAGAGGTTAGGGTAAGATCTATAGTCGCATAGTCACTATCACTAGAGTAGCATATGTGGAAGGGTTGCGACACAACCATACAAGCATTAGACAACTCTGTGATCTTGGCTATGACATAGTATTCCACAAGGATGAGTGCCAAATTAGGAGGTTAAGTGACCAAGAGGTCATCTTAATAGGCACTAGGAGTGGAAATGTATACTCTTTATATTTCCTATGCTATCGCAAAGACTCACCTGTATGCCTAGTTATAGATGAGAAAGCCTCTTCCTGTATCCAGTGGAACAAGAGGCTAGCCCATCTAAATTATAGGACCATAGACAAGATATTCAACAATGAGTTGGTTAGGAATGGGCCAAAGTCTATATGCACTAAGGAGGGTATTTGCTCTACATGCCAAAAGGGCAAACAGACTAAGACCTCCTTCAAGAGCATTGACACCAAAGATTCATTGAGGTGCTTATACCTCTTGCATATGGATCTATTTGGTCCTATGCCAATTGAAAGTTTACGTAGGAAAGTCTACACCCTTGTAGTTGTTGATGACTTTTCCAGATTTGCCCGAGTGTTATTTATAAGAAAGAAATCTGAAACCCCTGATGTCTTTCAGACATTTGTCAAGCAAATTCAGAATGAATTCAACAACACTGTGGTCAAAATTAGAAGTGAACATGAGACTAAGTTTCAGTCTGATTGCATGACAAGGTTCTATGAAGAGCTAGAGATTCATCAAGAATTTTCCTCTCCTAGAACACCCCAGCAAAATGAAATTACTGAGAGAAAAAATAGGAATCTCATAGAGGCTGGTAGAACCTTGTTAAGTGACTCATCCCTCCCAGAATACTTCTGGGCTGAGGCAGTTAACACTGCATGCTATGTCCTTAATAGGGCTTCTATCACCAAGAGCCACAAGAAGACTCCCTATAAGATCTTGAAGGGCAGAAAACCAAACCTGAACTATTTCAGGTTCTTTGGTTGCAAGTGCTATGTGCTCAACAATGGAAAAGTCCATTTAACTAACTTTGCTGTCAAGTCCCATGAAGGGATCTTTCTTGGGTACAACACTCATAGTAAGGCATATAGAATCTACAACTTAACTAGCCAAATTGTAGAAGAGTCAATGCATATTATTTTTGATGAGTCCAACATGGTTAACTGTGAGCTGCCAAGCTCCTCCTCTTATAGTATTACAGGTACAGAGCAAATGATGAAAAAGCTGACCATCATGGAAGCTACCCCCACAGTCCTAGATAATGATGATGGACTACCTATTCCAAGAGAAGGGGACAACATACATGAAGAGAATGTAGACCAGCTAGCTGAAAACCTTGAAGATTAGCTAGCAACAGCTAGATTGCCTCCAACTACCAGGCATCTAAGGGACCATCCAGCACACCAAATCATTGGTAATGCAGATCATGGAGTCCAGACCAGAAGCAGGAGCATGAATACAACTCTCTACTCAAGCTTTCTGTCTCAAGAAGAGCCCAAGAAGTTTGAAGAAGCAATCAAGGACCAGTTCTGGATTAGAGCAATGCAAGAAGAACTGGACTAATTTAAGAGATGTAAGATCTTGAAGTTGGTTCCCAGACCACATTGACAAAATGTCATAGGGACCAAGTGGATCTATGATGAGTCCGATATTTATAGGGTTTTTCGGACTCATCTGGGCTTATTATCTTGCATGTGCACCACTTTTTCAATTAGGAAAGTTATATTTTTGTTTAGATATTCACTTGACCATTTTGTGCACTGTTTTGGCCCAAGGGTGTGCATTTGCACATTCTGTTGTTCGGGGTAAGCACATGGTGCTCCCCATGGCTCTTTCCTGCTGTTATCTTTGCTGTATTTTTGTTGCTGGGAGCTTGTGCTCCAGTTTTGGTTTTGTTGTGCAGGTGGAGCATTTTCCCAAAGGCAGGAATTCTATTTTGAGGAAAACGCACGGTCGTGCATTTTATTCGCGCATGGTTTGAGCCTGATCGTGCGTTTTGTTCAACTGGAAGAACGTCGAGTTGAGCTCGACGAATTTCGTCGAGCTGAGTTCGACGATCCTCACGCACGGTTGACGCACGGTTTCATCGTAACCGTGCGCGAAGGAAACGCACAGTTTTCCTATAGCTTTCTAATTTGTTCCATTCTGTGGTTAATCGTGCGATTTTTTCACGCACGGGCGGAAGCGCTCGTGCGCGAGTAAAACACACGGTTCTCCTATTTGTCCCTACATTACAGCTTTATGTCCCTCCCGTGTGATTTCCTTCACGCACGGGCAGAATCGTCCGTGCATGAAGAAAACACACAGGTCAACGCCTCTCATTCCACAGGCTTGTTGTGAAAGTTAATATCGCACGATTTGTGCACGGTCGTGCGCCAAACCGTGTGTGCCTATTTTTCTGACCTGCTTCTATTTAAAGTGCAGATTTCTTCTTCTTCCTAGGGCATCCCGATCAAGTCCGACCGAGCCGCCATTTTCTTCTCTTTTGAGCGGGGAAATCTTTCCTTTGGCCGTTATTTTCTCTCTCCTTCTTGGAGAGTTGATCCGGCCACCATTTCTACTCCAATACCTAGCAACTTCTTCATCTCCAACCACCACTGTCATCTCCAAGCTCCAAGCTCCATGTCAAGCTCAAAGGTTGCTGCATCCATGAAGTTCTCCGGTTAGAACCAGCCAGTGATTATTCATGAAGAAGACGAGATATTTGAAGGAAGTGACAACCCTTTTTGGTTCCCAAACGTCAACTGTAGACCGAGTTCGGACAAGGCCCGACAATCCTTGAATCCGGGCGTGAATCTCGGAGAGACTTCGTGCGTTTGGTTCTTTCTCTTCCCCTTCACTTGTAGTATTTCTTTTTCTGTATATTTGGGTGTTGGATTGATGTGGAAGAACATTGATAGCTTGAATATTTCATCATGTCAAAGTGTTGATATATTTTAGTTCTGGATATTGTTGTGGAACTTCAGATTTTCTCTTGTTCAAGTTGTGATTGTGCCGTTCTAACAATTGCTAGAAGCATGCGTTGTAAAGAGGTGATCACGACCCTCATTAACTCACCCATCTTCCGTATTACTCTCTTGAGTAATCCACCAAAGAGATGCGGTGACAGCGACCCGTAATAGTTTTCTTATTATTGTTAACTTAGGAATCCAAACCAAAACCCCCTTTGTTTATATTAACGCTTGAAATCACCTTTTCAATAGCGAAATCACACTCCCTACTTGCACTCCTCGAAAGATCGATATCCGGGGATTTAAATCCTCAAATTTATTACTTGACATCGACCGATACACTTGTCGTGAATGCATCAAGTTTTTGGCGCCGTTGCCGGGGAGTGCAACCGTTGTTGTACAACCCCGTATTCGCGAAGAGTGGGCCCCAAACAAGGCGGACGCGTTTTTAAGCTTTTTGGAGATTTTGCACTCTCGGTGGCCAATTTTGGCTCTAGCTTGGAAATATACTAGTAGGGGGGAAAAATTTTACCTCCCCCCCGGTGGCCCCCTTCTTTGAGGCAGGTGCAACGGATTGGCAGGGGCGAGACCGGCCCGGGGCTGGGTCTCGCCCGCCCCGCGGGCAGGTGGGGGCGGGACCGGCCCGGGGCCGGGTCTCGCCCGCCCCACGGGCAGGTGGGGGCGAGACCGGCCCGGGGCCGGGTCTCGCCCGCCCCGCGGGCAGGTGGGGGCGAGACCGGCCCGGGGCCGGGACTCGCCCGCCCCGCGGGTAGGTGGGGGGCGAGACCGGCCCGGGGCCGGGTCTCGCCCGCCCCGCGGGCTGGTGGGGGCGAGACCAGCCCGGGGCAGGGTCTCGCCCGCCCCGCGGGCTGGTGGGGGCGAGACCGGCCCGGGGCCGGGTCTCGTCCGCCCTACGGTTTGGCATGTGGGCTCTCCCCATCCTTGGCCCCCTTTGGGCCTTGTCGTTACCGTTTTGCCCCCGAGATGTTTTTACCTCTTTGCCCCCCTGCGTGGCGGTTCCCTATTGGCCCAAGGCTTATTTGCCTTGGGGGCGTTTCAGACATTACGGGTCATGTGCTTGGGAAAAACTATAAATAGACCCCCTTGGGTGCCTTTGGGGAAGATCTTGGCTTCCTCCTCCCTTAGTTCCTCCTTGGTAGAGTAGAGAGGGCTCCTCCAAGGCACCCTAGCTCGAGCATTGGCTAGGGAGGGGAAGAGCTCAGGTAGCCTTCCGGGTGTGAGGTGGGACCTCCGCGCTAGAGCCGAGGGTCTGTTCCTAGCTTCCCAAGTCTTCGGTCCATGACGTTCCTCCGAGTGTAGTAGGTGTGAGGTCACCCCTCTTTTGGGACCCCGAACTCCACGAGATACCAAGTTTCTGGTTTCAACATTTTGGTGCGGTGAGCGTGGAGAGTGACCAGCATAGAAGATCTCGGGAGAGAGTCGTGACTGGAGGTGAGGGAGGTAGTGATGATCTCGGTGAGCTCCCTAGCTCAAGACCTTTTATGGGGAGGCAAGAGTTCATGGCCTCCATCCAAGGCATCATGGAGATGCTGCGAAGCATTGCTCCTCAGGGTGGCAGCTCCACCCCGACCCCCCAGGAGCTAGCTCCCCCGCTCGACGAGTCGACTCCCAGGGGTCTAGGCGAGATGACCCCAGCGGGGGGAGAGGGAAGCGCACCAGGAAGAAGGCCAGGAAAGGAGAGGATGGGAGATGGGGTCGAGCGAGACCTCACCGGCCGGGAGCTGTTCTCCAGCCCGGCGAGTGCCAACCTCCCAGGCGAGCAGGTCGCGAGAGTGGAGGTGGCGAGACGACCCCTTAGGGGGTCACCCTTCAGCGAGCTGATCATCTCAGCTCCCGTTCCCGAGGGGTTCAGAGAGCCAGACATGGCTTACTATTCCGGGAAGGATGATCCCGTCCAGCACTTGCAATGGTTCGAGGATGCGGTCTCCATCAGGCCGATGACAGATGCCTTCAAGTGTCGCCTCTTTGCGATCACGTTGAAGGAGAAGGCAAGGGACTGGTTCCATCAACTCCCTCCAAGGTCGATCTACGGGTTCGAGGACTTGAGCCGGAGCTTCCAGCTTCGCTTCTCCACCTCCAAGAAGAGGAAGAGGAGTCCTGAGTCCATCTTCCTGATAAGACAGGGGGTCGAGGAGTCGCTGGCCCGGGTATGCTCTCCAGATGGCCTTCACTGTTGGGCTGAAGGAGGGCTTCTTCAAGATGAGCTTGACCCGGAAGGCCCCCCTTTCCTTCGAAGAGCTGATGGAAAGGGTGGCAGAGGAGATAGCCATGGAGGCGGCCAACCCGTAATTTGTCAAAAAGTTGGCAAGGCTAACAGAGGCGGAGTCGAATGAGCAAGGAGGCGCAAGACATATGGAAGGAAGAAGGAGAGAGGAGCAGAGATCTCAGGGGTTCCAGGGACTGGAGGGTCCAGAACCAGGTTGGAGGCAGCAGGGAGGACCCATTCGGGGTCCAGGAAGAGGTCACAACCAAGGTGGGGGTGATTTTCATGAAGGTCGGGGGAGGTTCAACTTCCAAAGGCAAGCCCCTAGGCAACTCCTACCCCCACCACAGAAAGCGATGGAAATTGGTCGATGGGAGAGGAGGAACCGAACGGGAAGGAGAAGAGTCAGAGTAGAGTTACCCTACTGTGAGTTCCACTAGGAGGAAGGCCACGCAACATCTACTTGCCCCGAATTTCTGGAGTTGAGAAGGACAAGAGCTCCAGCACCGCAACCTCATCAGCCTCAACAAGCACAAGACCCGGTGCGGATTGAAGAAGTCCGACTCGAGGCAGCAGAGGAGAGATGTGAGGACAGGGTTGATGTGGGCACCTGGGGAAGGATCAGATGATTCACGGGGGAAGAGGGAGGTAAGAGAGAAGTGAATCATCTCTTTGTAATGAACTTAGCTTGCGTTGTATCAGCTATGATTAATGGTAGAAACCACCGAAAAATATTTATGGTCCATGAAAGGTCTCACTCCGAGATGGATTCCGCTGCCAGGCTCTCACTAGCTGGCAGGGCAGGTTGATCTCTCGTGGAGGCTAAGTCCTTTAGCTCCGAGATGGATTCCGCTGTCAGGCTCTCACTAGCTGGCAGGGCAGGTTGATCTCTTGTGGAGGCTAATTCCTTTAGCTCCGAGATGGATTCCGATGTCAGGCTCTCACTAGCTGGCAGGGCAGGTTGATCTCTCGTGGAGGCTAAGTCCTTTAGCTCCGAGATGGATTCCGCTGCCAGGCTCTCACTAGCTGGCAGGGCAGGTTGATCTCTCGTGGAGGCTAAGTCCTTTAGCTCCGAGATGGATTCCGCTGCCATGCTCTCACTAGCTGGCAGGGCAGGTTGATCTCTCGTGGAGGCTAAGTCCTTTAGCTCCGAGATGGATTCCGCTGCCAGGCTCTCACTAGCTGGCAGGGCAGGTTGATCTCTCGTGGAGGCTAAGTCCTTTAGCTCCGAGATGGATTCCGCTGCTAGGCTCTCACTAGCTGGCAGGGCAGGTTGATCTCTCGTGGAGGCTAAGTCCTTTAGCTCCGAGACGGATTCCGCTGCCAGGCTCTCACTAGCTAGCAGGGCAGGTTGATCTCTCGTGGAGGCTAAGTCCTTTAGCTCCGAGATGGATTCCGCTGCCAGGCTCTCACTAGATGGCAGGGCAGGTTGATCTCTCGTGGAGGCTAAGTCCTTTAGCTCCGAGATGGATTCTGCTGCCAGGCTCTCACTAGCTGGCAGGGCAGGTTGATCTCTCGTGGAGGCTAAGTACTTTAGCTCCGAGATGGATTCCGCTGCCTGGCTCTCACTAGCTGGCAGGGCAGGTTGATCTCTCGTGGAGGCTAAGTCCTTTAGCTCCGAGATGGATTCCGCTGCCAGGCTCTCACTAGCTGGCAGGGCAGCCGTACCTCTCGTGGAAGCCCAAGTCCCTTCGCTCCGGGGTGGTCCCGCTACCAGGCTCCCACTAGCTGGCAGGGCCGGTGGTACCTCTCGTAGAGCAAATATTTTCACCCTGAGGCCGTCTCGTCACCCAGGCTCCCATTAGCTGGCTTGACAGGTTGACCCCTCCGGAGTCGCGCGCAAAAAGTACACTCCGCGAATACGTGGGGTTGGACGTTTCTTTCTGAGCTTGTGCCAACCTCGAAAAGAGCGGGGATTGTGTACAACCCCGTATTCGCGAAGAGTGGGCCCCAAACAAGGCAGATGCGTTTTTAAGCTTTTTGGAGATTTTGCACTCTCTGTGGCCAATTTTGGCTCTGGCTTGGAAATATACTAGTAGGGGGGAAAATTTTACCTCCCCCCGGTGGCCCCCTTCTTTGAGACAGGTGCAACGGATTGGCAGGGGCGAGACCGGCCCGGGGCCGGGTCTCGCCCGCCCCGCGGGCAGGTGGGGCGGGACCGACCCGGGGCCGGGTCTCGCCCGCCCCGCGGGCAGGTGGGGGCGAGACCAGCCCGGGGCCGGGTCTTGCCCGCCCCGCGGGCAGGTGGGGGGCGAGACCGGCCCGGGGCCGGGTCTCGCCCGCCCTGCGGGCAGGTGGGGGAGGGACCGGCTCGGGGCCGGGTCTCGCCCGCCCCGCGGGCAGGTGGGGGCGGGACCGGCCCGGGGCCGGGTCTCGCCCGCCCCGCGGGCAGGTGGGGGCGGGACCGGCCCGGGGCCGGGTCTCGCCCGCCCCGCGGGCAGGTGGGGGCGGGACCGGCCCGGGGCCGGGTCTCGCCCGCCCCGCGGGCAGGTGGGGGCGGGACCGGCCCGGGGCCGGGTCTCGCCCGCCCCGCGGACAGGTGGGGGCGGGACCGGCCCGGGGCCGGGTCTCGCCCGCCTCGCGGGCAGGTGGGGGCGGGACCGGCCCGGGGCCGGGTCTCGCCCGCCCGGGCCGGGTCTCGCCCGCCCCGTGGGCAGGTGGGGGGCGGGACCGGCCCGGGGCCGGGTCTCGCCCGCCCCGCAGGCAGGTGGGGGCGAGACCGGCCCGGGGCCGAGTCTCGCCCGCCCCGCGGGCAGGTGGGGGAGAGACCGGCCCGGGGCCGGGTCTCGCCCGCCCCGCGGGCAGGTGGGGGGCGAGACCGGCCCGGGGCCGGGTCTCGCCCGCCCCGCGGGCAGGTGGGGGCGAGACCGGCCCGGGGCCGGGTCTCGCCCGCCCCGCGGGCTAGTGGGGGCGAGACCGGCCCGGGGCTGAGGCTCGTCCGCCCTACGGTTTGGCATGTGGGCTCTCCCCATCCTTGGCCCCCTTTGGGCCTTGTCGTTACCGTTTTTCCCCCGGGATGTTTTTACCTCTTTGCCCCCCGGCGTGGCGGTTCCCTATTGGCCCAAGGCTTATTTGCCTTGGGGGCGTTTCAGACATTACGGGTCATGTGCTTGGGAAAAACTATAAATAGACCCCCTTGGGTGTCTTTGGGGAAGATCTTGGCTTCCTCCTCCCTTAGTTCCTCCTTGGTAGAGTAGAGAGGGCTCCTCCAAGGCACCCTAGCTCGAGCATTGGCTAGGGAGGGGAAGAGCTCAGGTAGCCTTCCGGGTGTGAGGTGGGACCTCCGCGCTAGAGCCGAGGGTCTGTTCCTAGCTTCCCAAGTCTTCGGTCCGTGACGTCCCTCCGAGTGTAGTAGGTGTGAGGTCACCCCTCTTTTGGGACCCCGAACTCCACGAGAGACCAAGTTTCTGGTTTCAACAGTTGTGTGTATTTTTATTTTGAAAAAAGTTTGCAAGTGCTGTTGGTATTTTTGAAACAATTTTTTTATGTTGTATGATAGATCCCAACTCCGGTCTGCTGCTGCTGAAGAAAGAATGGAGAATAATGGCCTAGGAGGAAATGGCCAAGGAGAACGGGTTGTTGCTAGCTAAGAGGTGGTCCAGCCACGCATTAGGACAATGCGTGATTTCACAACCCCGACTGCAAGAAGTGTTTACCCTGGCTTCGGGCCGGCCATCGTAAACAACCACTTTGAGATAAAACCCGCCATCCTGAATATGATCAGGAATAATACACAGTTCTCGGGATTGCCGAGTGAGGACCCGCAACTCCATCTGGCGGAGTTCTCGGAGATATGTGGCACATTTCGGTATGCTGGAATTTCTGACAATGTTGTGAAGCTGAGGTTGTTCGCGTACTCACTGAGGGACAAGGCAATGACCTGGCTTCATACCATTTTTCCAGGGACCGCTACTACCTGGGAGGCATTGTCCTCTATGTTCTTGGCAAAGTTCGACCCGGTGGATAAGATAGTGAATGCTCAGAGGGATATTACAACCTTCCGACAAATAGACCATGAGACGCTATACGAGGCGTGGGAGAGATTCTCGGAACCACAACATCGATGCCCAGAGCACGACTATGAGCTGTGGAATCTAGTTGAAATATTTTATTTTGGTATTGAGCCTAATTTCAGGGCAATGATCGACGCAGCTGCTGGTGGAATGATAATGAACTTATCTCCGGAGGAGGCATTGAGGCTACTTCGAGATACCACCTCCCATAACACTTATTTGACCGTCGGGAGAAATGCCCCTAGAGGGGTGAGGACTTTGTTTGAAGTTAACGCTGTGGTGCAGCAATCGGAGGCGTGCCATCACACTTTAGATGGAAGGAATATGTTGACAAGATCGGACCCTCCTCCAGCTCGGCATATGGACATATCTTGTCAGGGTTGTGGTAACCCCGACCATCATGCGTACGAGTGCACCGCTGGAGAAAGCATTGCTGAGCCGTCACGTATAATGTATGATGAAATGTGAATTTTATAAATAGTCAAAATCGCAATGTTCCTTTTAATAATGTTTATAACCCCAATGTGAGAAATCATCCCAATTTCTGATGGAATCAGAATGCTCACAGTCAAAGATGGCAGGGAGGACAACATCAATTTGATGCTCAAGACTCTAGTAGCCAGCTGCGACCGCTGCATACGGGTTATAATCTGAACGTGCAAGGTACGCTCAAAAGTGCGCTGGAAGAAATGATGGAGAAGTTTGTTGAGATGGCCCAATCAAATATGGCCACTCAAACTGCGTCCATGAGGTACTTGGAGACACAGCTGGGGCAATTGGCCCAAGTTTTCTCCGAGCGTACTCGCGGCACCCTCCCAAGTGATACAGAGAAAAATCCCCGTGAGCAAGAGAAGAGTGCTGGGGACGCGAGAGAGTGCGAGAAAAATGAAGTGGCCATTAAATGTGAGATTAATGCGGTAGAGACGATAGCATTATGTGATTCTGGATCTTCCTGCAACATTCTTGCTTTGCAAGATGTTGAAAAGATGAATTTAATTATCGAATCTGATGTCCAGAAATCCCTAGTATTAGCTGATGGATCGGTAGTTAAGACCGATGGTGAGATTAAGGATGTGGAAATAATTATGAATGGGGCTGCTGTAGTCACCAACTTTCAGGTGTTAGGGCCCTTGGGAAATACGTCAAAACCCATCCTAGGGGTCCCATTCCTGAAAGCCAGTGAAGCTACCTTGCAATTAAATGCGAGTGGTGTGACTTTGGATCCTAAGGTAAATCTGACTCTACCATCTTCACCTCCCCATATTAGTTCAAATGAACATGGAGAAGTTTTGCAACTAAATGATTCATTATCTAATGATGTATCTAGTGCTGCTGAGATAGGTCTTCTACCGAAGGAGCAAGAGCAGGTTAAGAAAGTGATAGAATAGTTGATGGTGGCTGAGGGAGTGATAGAGACGGAGTCACTTGACATGAAACAAGATTCCGTTGAGAAGAAACATGAGCTGAGCACGCCCGTTGATAGCGTGAAGAAAACTGAATTGATATCTTCTATTTGTTCTAACAAAGTTTGTAAAACTATTAAACAGGTAACTTGGGATGATCTTTCACCCACTGCGGTTGAGGAAAAGATGCCCCCAGATGCGAAAGGTAAACTTGCTGCCGAATTGGTGGGTGTGATTATACCACCCTGGCGATCCCCTTCTGTGGATCTGAAATGAAAGGAGCTGCTCCAGCGCAAGGCGTAGAATTCTGCCCACCGGTGTGAGAAGGACAAGGTTAGGAGCAGGGGAGACTCGTCTTCCCTGGGACCTAAAGCTTTCTCCTTGTCCTCATCTCGCATGACTGGGGGGATCTATCACAGGTCAGTGTTCAGCTGAGGAGTGAAGGATCTCCGGGGTTTTCCTTTTGTAACACACCAAAATTCGAAAGAGGGACGGACAATGTTCAGAACCAAGTTTGGGTCTTGGTGAGGGTCACACGGCCTGGGACACGGGTGTGTTGCTGGCCGTGTCATGCTCGGGTTTGACGAAGAACTCGGGTGGTCGATGAGCTGGTCTCGATGAAGTGTCGAGACAGTGAACACGACCTAGGACATGGGCGTGTCCATGGCCGTGTCGTGCCCGGGTTCGTCGAGAGCCCGGGAAGTCGACGATTTTCGCTCGACGAAGTGTCGAGACAGGGAACACGACCTGGGACACGGGCGTGTCCAAGGCCATGTCGTGCACGTGTTCGACGAATTTTTCACGAAGTCGATAAAAAGGCATTCTACGATCGTCGAGACTTCGAACACGGCCTGAGACACGGGCGTGTCCCAGGTCGTGTCCTGCTCGAGTTATTGGCCGGGCCGTGTGAGAGGATAGACACGGCCTGGAGCCCAGGCGTGTTCATGTTGGACACGGGCGTGTCAAATGTGACATGGGCGTATCACATACCCATGTTCTCCTCGGGTTGTGTTTGTTCCTGTGTCGATGGAGGAACACGCCCAGGCACACGGGCGTGTAGTGCGTGACACGGGCGTGTCAGATATGACACGGGCGTGTTCAGAGCCCGTATCCTTTTCTGGGTACGACAGTTTCGACGTCGATTGAGGCACACGGCCTTGGACACGGGCGTGTCGCAAGCCGTGTTCTGCGCAAGTGTTTTGGTTTTAAGTTCGGATCGTGGCCGTTCGTTTCCTTCTAGTGAGATCTGATGGTCTAGGGCTTTCCTTGCTGAGTTATGTCCGTGAATAGGGTTTGGAAACCGTCATTCTTCATCTAGTACTCTCTTTCTAAGTTCTAGAGAGAAGGGAGAGCAAGGAATAAGGTGAAGGATAGATCCGGCTGCCGAATAAGCTTTGGGGCCCCAAATCGCGAGCCGAGTCCGGATCCGTGGAGGCAAGACCGTTGCGAAGGTTTTCATCCGACTAAGTTTCCATGGCTAGGAAGAGGAGTCGTAAGGTAACGACACTTCTCCTCTTGGTTTTAGGATGCGTGTTTAGCATCTTTTCTTTCAAGCTTTTGGGCATCAAATCCCTCACACGAGAGGGGTTTGAGTCGCCATGGTTCAAGAGGAACCTCCGGGTCGATTGAGTCCGTCCCCGATATGGTTTTGCATTAGAGATCCACTCCATTAGTGGATTAGGCATTGTGGTAAAGTTGTGGTCGCGACCGTTAGTCCGACTCTGTGATGTTGTAAACGAGCTTTAAGGATTTTGTAGAAATCCTTTGCGGCAAGATGCCGTTTGTGATGCTTGTGTTTTCCCCCTTTTCTCGAGTGAGTACATGTAGCTGGAACCAGACAAGGTTAGCTCCGCAATGGCGGTAGATGGTTTCCTTAGTGGACAAGG
Source organism: Platanthera guangdongensis (assembly GCA_039583875.1). NCBI lineage: Eukaryota > Viridiplantae > Streptophyta > Magnoliopsida > Asparagales > Orchidaceae > Platanthera > Platanthera guangdongensis. The sequence continues at coordinate 182,912,511 of CM077158.1, forward strand.
TTAGCTCCGCATTGATGGTAGATGGTTTCCTTGGAGCGCGGGGACGTTGCAGTACAAATGAGGGATTAGGTTGGGAATGGTTTTGGATTGTGATGTGCTAAGGCGCGGCTGTGTCTCTGTGGTCGGCTGGCTATCCCGTGACGTGAAAATCATGTGTGGAGAGTGTCCTGACGAGACTAGCCCCTTCTGTGAGACTGACGAGAACGCCAAGCATGGGGCAAGCCCGGGTAATGAGGCCATGAGCGGGTGGGGTCCAGTAAGGGTTCTTAGAATCGGTTAGTGTGTTAGACGGAATCCTGACATGAGAAGTCAGAGCTTGCTAGTAAGCCCGGGTCTAAGACCTTGAGCGGTGGGGCCTTGGCAAGAGTCCCGTTGGGGGATGTGCTAGAAGCATACACGATAGGGTGCCTTGGCTGAAGCCTGGGTTTTGCATACATGCTGCATAGTAGGCCCCTTTTATTTATATGCTCAACATAGAAAACGTGTATGTTGTTTGAGACATCCAAGCCTGTTCTTTTATTGTTTTACTTATTTATGTATATGGTATACGAAGTGCTAACTTGCAGGTTGGAAGGGTACCCCGGGGTCCGTTTGGAGCGGCCGGGAGGAGAGGTGTTTGTTACACATTTTGAGGTCAGCCTTTGCTGACCCACATTGCAACAATTTTTTACAGGGCAAGGATCGCAAGCAGGAGCTAGATCGCCGACCAAAAAGGCCTAAGCCTCAAGAAGTGTTACCAGTTTTGCATTAACTCTACTTTTGTGATATTGTATGTTTGATGCTCTAGACTTCTAGCTTGCATGCCGAGGTAGCTTAGGGGTGCCTTTGCACATTGATGTGTTATGTATCAATTGAAATTGTGGACTCTCTTTTGTTGTAAGGCCATAAGGCCGTTTCGATACTCCTATATGTGTGGATAACTTCTAGTCTTGGTGGATGTTTTCGCTGTTGTTTACTTCCAAGTTTTGAGATTGGGTAGTTATATCATCTTTTAATGCTAAAGTTGTGGCGTCTATATGTTGTGGTGCCCCGGACGGATCCATATTATACGGTCTTTATCGGGGAGGTGATACAATTTGGTATCAGAGCCAGGTTAGATTCAAGGTCAGCGCGTATAGAAGTTATCCACATAGGAGTAATGCAGGACCATGAGTGTCCTTATGTTTGAGTCTTGCGATTAGAGACTGATTCCTTGTTTCCTTGCTTTTCTTAAGAGTGCAAGAAACGAGGCGGGTACGTCAAGACCAAGAGAAGAGCTTTCGGCGAGCAGTGCCACTGCTCAGGGTCCTTTGGGCATGGGTGTAAACCCGACCGACTTCTGTCGCATGCTTGCAGAAGCAATGTTGGCAGCTCAAGCTACAACGACAGCTCAGGTAGCAACCCCTGCTACACCGGATACGACGACGGCCGTGCCGGGCGGAGAAGCCAGACGAGTAGAGCCGTTGGCCGAAAGAGTGGTAGTCAGACATGGAGACCGGCAGATGAAGTATTTTCTGAGCTTCCATCCTCCCACGTTCAAGGGAGTTGGTATACCGACTGATGCGGAGGATTGGTGGACACGGATTCAAGAGCTTCTAAGGGCGGCTGAGATGCCAGAGGAGAAGAAATCTGAGTTTGCAGCTTTCATGTTGGAGGGAGACGCAAAGTTGTGGTGGGTGAGCCATAGCGGCCACCAATTTCCTGGACTCACCCCGTCCATAGAAGAATTTGGGGATGCTTTCCTAAAGAAGTACATACCTGTTTCAACGAGGTTGGACCTTCAGAGGCAATTTCTGCACTTGATGCAGCGGGATAAGACGGTGGACGAGTATGTTCAGGAGTTCACTCGTTTGGGTCGTTATGCAGGAACGACAATGGCAGACAATGAGGAGAGGGATAACCTCTTCTACCAGGGGCTGAGGGAGAATCTAAGGCAACCCCTCATCGCCATGAAGAGAGATGGTTTCAATGATCTAGTTGAGGCTGCCAGGACGTTGGAGAGTGATCTAGAGTGAAGCCAACATCGTAAGGGTTTTGCGCCCAAGCAAGGGGAAGGGAAGCCTTCTCAATCCCAAGAAAGGTCTGAAGGGAATAGGTGGAGTAAAAAGCCTCACCCATTCAAGTCCGGTGAGAAAAGCAAGTGGACGTCCGGAGGGTCTCACTCTAAGGGACCACAACCGTGCTTCAATTGTGGTAAGGTGGGGCACATTGCTCGTTTTTATAATCAAGGAGTTGCGGAGCAGGAGCCAAGGCAGGAGCAGACTGTGCGCTCCGGCCCCAGTGCCGCAGAGAAAGGGAAGATGGCGGAGTCTAGCGCTTCTCGGTTCCAACCGGTGCAACCAAGGGCCTACAACCTTGGACAGCAGAAAGCGATCCGCCAGCCCGATGTGGTGACAGGTATGATGAAGTTTAAGTTTAACCTTGTGCTTCATACATCTAGACCATTATGTTTGATGTCTATGTTTTAGGCTTTGTGTTGGTTTCCGGATACCCCGCTAGGGTATTGTTTGATACGGGAGCGTCACACTCTTTCCTTGCAGAAAGCTTCATCTGGAGGATTGGAGTTGAGTCGTTCTCAACAGGTGCAGAGTTGAAGGTGCGCATGCCCAATGGGTCATCCATGACCACCGGGGAGAAAGGGCGCATTTGTTGGGACCTAGGCGGAGTTGACTTCATGTTGATAACAGCGGTCCTACCGTTGGTTGAGTTTGATGTGATATTGGGAATGGACTCGCTAGCAGAGCAGCGTGCCGGTATTGATTGCCTGTCCAAGGTGGTGACCCTAAGAAGCGAAGGACAGGCAGAAGTCAAGTTTGAGGGCCTTAATGGAGTGCCCTGTTCCCTGATTTCGGCCATGCAGTTGGTGCGGGCAGTTAAACAGGCTGGGGTAGCTCTTGTAGCATTATTGGATGTTCGCCTTTCCAAGTTATCGCTTGGGGAAGTGCCTGTAGGCAGAGTTCAAGGATGTGTTTCCGGATGAACTTCCTTGAGCACCTCCTCGGCGGGAGATTGATTTCTCGATTGAGTTAGTGCCCGAGGCTAGACTGGTGTCAAGTCCTCCGTTCAGGATGGAACCAAAGGAGTTGGCCGAACTCAAGGTACAGTTGCAGGAACTGTTGGAGCAGGGGTATATCAGACCCAGTTCTTCACCGTGGAGCGCGCCTGTGCTGTTCGTGAAGAAGAAAGATGGTAGTATGCAGTTGTGTATAGACTACTGAGAGTTGAATAAATTGACGGTCAAGAATAAGAATCTGATTCCTCGGATAGACGACCTGTTTGACCAACTGGTGGGGTCAGTGGTGTATTCAAAGTAGGACTTAAAGTCAGGACACTATCAGTTGCGAATTCGAGTTGAGGACATACCCAAGATAGTGTTTGGTACGAGGTATGTCATTTTGAGTTCTCAGTGATGTCGTTCGGGCTGACGAACGCACCATCCGTATTCATGGATTTGATGAATTGGGTATTTAGGAAATACTTGAACTCTTTTGTAGTTGTCTTTATCGATCACATTCTAGTATACTCCAAATCGGATGTGGAGCATGAGACTCACTTGAGAGTAGACTTGCAAGTGTTGAGGGAGAACCAGCTTTATGCAAAGTTCTCAAAGTGCGAGTTCTAGCTAGAGAGGGTGGCATTTTTGGGCCACGTGATTAGTGGGGATGGGGTGGCGGTAGATCCAACAAAAGTGGAAGCCATCAGATATTGGCCGATTTTGAGAACCGTGGCGGAAGTCCGAAGTTTTCTTGGACTAGCCGGGTACTATAGAAGATTCGTGGAAAACTTTTCGCGGATAGCTCTACCCCTCACATCACTACTCATAAGGATTAGAAGTTTGTGTGGACTCAGGAGTGCATTCAGGCATTTGAGACACTGAAGGAAAGACTGATGACGGCTCCAATCCTAAGTCTACCAAAAGGCACCGAAGGATTTCAAATCTTCAGTGATGCACCGGGTTACGGTTTGGGTTGCATTTTGGTGCAACATGGTAGTGTGATAGCCTTTGGGTCTAGGCAGCTGAAGCCTCACGAGAGGAATTACCCCGTACATGACTTAGAGTTTGCAGCAGTAATTTTCGCGTTGAAATTATGGAAGCACTATATTTATGGTGCGAAGGTGAATATCTTCACGGATCATAAAATCCTGAAGTATCTCCTAGATCAGAAAGACTTGAATATGCATTAGCGCAGGTGGGTCGAATTCCTTGGAGACTACGAGATGGCGATTCAGTATACGCCAGGCAAAGCCAATGTGGTGGCAGATGCCTTGAGTAGAAAATACTCGGGGCAAGGGAATTGGATCGAAGCTCATGATGAGCGGTTGGTGCTGGACTGAGAGTCCCTCGGTTTGGAGTGCGTAGCAAGGGGCGAGTCTAGCGTGGCTCGATTGAATTGGATTGAAATGCAGAATGACTTGTCTGATCGTATTTGGGAAGCGACCCGTTTGGATGTGGAGTTTCAACCATACGTGGTGGAAGCTCAAAATGGCGAGAGCAGCTCCAGGGAGATAATTGATGGGATTCTGAGGAAGGACGGACGGATTTGTGTATCGCAGTTCGGCAAGCTCTGTGAGGAGTTGATGTTTGTGGCTCACTTTACAAAGTACTCCATTCACCCGGGCAGTACAAAGATGTACTTGGATATGAAGAAATCCTTTTGGTGGCCTGGACTGAAGCGGGACGTAGCTTTGTACGTGAATCGATGCCAAACTTGTGCATTGGTGAAGGCCGAGTGTCAGAAGACGGGCGGGTTCCTGAAGCCTCTTCCAATCCCCGAGTGGAAATTCGATGACATCTCCATGGATTTTGTGCATGGGTTACCTAGATCACAATAGGGTAACGACACGATTTGGGTGATTGTGGATCGCTTAACCAAAGTGGCTCACTTCATCCCAAATCGAAAGGAGGACATCGTTGAGAAGCTGGTAGAGTTTTATGTTCGCAACATTATGAGACTACATGGGATTCCTAAAAGTGTAGTCAGCGATTGTGACGGACGTTTCACGTCCAAGGACTGGAGATTGGTTCAAAAGCATTTGGGCATGAATCTCAAGTTCAATACGACTTTCCATCCTCAAACTGACAGGCAAACCGAAAGAACAAATAGTACTATGGAAGATATGCTAAGGATGTGTATTCTTGACTTCAGCAAGAAATGGGAGGATCACCTCTTCATGGTGGAGTTCGCGTACAATAACAGTTACCAAGCAAGTATAAAAATAGCGCCAAACGAAGCTTTGTATGGGAGGCGGTGTCGAACACCGATGTCTTGGACAGAGGCGAGAGACACCAAACTATTGGGAAAAGAAGTGGTAGCTGATGCTTGTGAGTTGGTGCGGACCATTCAAGAGCGCATGAAGGTGGCTCAAGATTGGTAAGCAAAATATTTTAATGCTCGCCACAGGAAGTTGGAGTTCGCGGTAGGCGGTTGGGTCTATTTAAAGATCAATCCGTTCAAAGGCGTTTCACGGATTCGCCGACTCAAGAAGTTGAGTCCATGGTTTTTGGGACCTTCCGAGGTTGTTGAACGGGTGGGAGGAGCAGCGTACCGGTTGGCATTGTCCGCAGAGCTGAGTGGATTACACGACGTCTTCCATGTCTCCATCTTGAGGAAAGCCTTGGTAGAGGCTAGTGTGATGATCGAATCGGCATCAGTGCCGATAGAGGAAGACTTGAGGATGCAAGTTCGTCCAGTTGCTATAAAGGATTCAGAAATTCGGTAGTTGCGGAACAAAGAAGTCAAACTCGTAAAGGTCTGATGGGACAACTGCGGTCGTGAGGAGATCTCTTGGGAGCGAGAACAGACCATGCTGGAGGAGTATCCAGAGCTTTTCCGTTCAGGTATCATTTAAGTTTTGTGTACCCTTTTTGCTTTATGTAATTTCAGGACGAAATTCTTTTTAAGGGGAGTGAGTTGTAATGCCCCAAAATTCGAAAGAGGGACGGACAACATTCAGAACCAAGTTTGGGTCTTGGTGAGGGTCACACGTCCTGGGACACGGGCGTGTCGCTGGCTGTGTCATGCTCGGTTTTGACGAAGAACTCGAGTGGTCGACGAACTGGTCTCGATGAAGTGTCGAGACAGTGAACACGGCCTAGGACACGGGCGTGTCCATGACTGTGTCGTGCCCGGGTTCGTCGAGAGCCCAGGAAGTCGATGATTTTCGCTCGATGAAGTGTTGAGACAGGGAACACGACCTGGGACACGGGCGTGTCCAAGGCCGTGTCGTGCGCGTGTTCGACGAATTGTCCACGAAGTCGACAAAAAAGCAGTCGACGATCGTCGAGACTTCGAACACGGCCTGAGACACGGGCGTGTCCCAGGCCATGTCCTGTTCGGGTTGTTGGTCGGGTCGTATGAGAGGATAGACACAGCCTGGAGCCTAGGCGTGTTTGTGTTTGAACGTGCGTGTCAAATGTGACACGGGCGCGTCGCATACCCGTGTTATCCTCGGGTTGTGTTTGGTCCTGTGTCGATAGAGGAACACGCCCAGGCACACAGGAGTGTACTGCGTGACACGGGTGTGTCAGATGTGACACAGGAGTGTTTAGAGCCCGTGTCCTTTTCTGGGTGCGACGGTTTCGGCGTTGATTGAGGCACACATCCTTGGACACGGGCATGTCACAAGCCGTGTTCGGCCCAGGTGTTTTAGTTTTAAGTTCGGATCGTGGCCGTTCATTTCCTTCTAGTGAGATCTGATGGTCTAGAGCTTTCCTTGCTGAGTTATGTCCAGGAATAGGGTTTGGAAACCCTCATTCTTCATCTAGTACTCTCCTTATAAGTTCTAGAGAGAAGGGAGAGCAAGGAAGAAGGTGAAGGAGAGATTCGGCTGCCGGAGAAGCTTCGGGGCCCCAAATCATGAGCCGAGTCCGGATCCGTGGAGGCAAGACCGTTGCGAAGGTTTTCATCTGACTAAGTTTCCATGGCTAGGAAGATGAGTCGTAAGTTAATGACACTTCTCCTCTTGGTTTTAGGATGCGTGTTTAGCATCTTTTATTTCAAGCTTTTGGGCATCAAATCCCTCACATGAGAGGGGTTTGGGTCGCCATGGTTCAAGAGGAACCTCTGGGTCGATTGAGTCTGTCCCCGACATATTTTTGCATTAGAGATCCGCTCCGTTAGTGGATTAGGCATTGTGGGTGAAGCCGTGGTCGCGACCGTTAGTCCGACTCGGTGATGTTGCATACTAGCTTTAAGGATTTTGTAGAAATCCTTTACGACAAGATGTCGTTTGTGATGTTTGTGTTTTCCCCCTTTTCTCGAGTGAGTATGTGTAGCCGGAACCGAACAAGGTTAGCTCCGTAATGGCGGTATATGGTTTCCTTGGTGGACAAGGTTAGCTCCGCATTGGCGGTAGATGGTTTCCTTGGAGCACGGGGACGGTTCAGTACAAATGAGGGATTATGGTGGGAATGATTTTGGATTGTGATGTGCTAAGGCGTGGTTGTGTCTCCATGGTCGGCTGGCTATCCCGTGACGTGCAATTCATGTGTGGAGAGTGTCCCGACGAGACTAGTCCCCTTCTATGAGACTGACGAGAATGCCAAGCAAGGGGCAAGCCCGGGCAATGAGGCCATGAGCGGGTGGGGTCCAACAAGGGTTCTTAGAATCAGTCAGTGTGTTAGACGAAATCCTGACATGAGAAGTCAGAGCTTGCAGGCAAGCCCGGGTCTAAGACCATTAGCGGGTGGGGCCTTGACAAGAGTTCCGTGTGCCGGCTTGTATGTCGTTGGGGGAATTGCAGTACCCTTTTGTTTGAGGCTTAATGCCAATGGGGAAATTGGAAGTACCCAGATGTTTGATGATGTGCTAGAAGCATACGTGATAGGGTGCCTTGGGTGAAGCCTGGGTTTTGCATACATGCTGCATAGTAGGCCCCTTTTATTTACATGCCCAACATAGAAAACGTATATGTTGTTTGAGACATCCAGGCCTGTTCTTTTAGTGCTTTACTTGTTTATGTATATGATATACAAAGTGCTAACTTGCAGGTTGGAGGGGTACCCCGCGGTCCGTTAGGGGAGGCCGAGAGGAGAGGTGTTTGTTACACAGTTTGAGGTCAGCCTTTGCTGACCCACGTTACGACAAATGTTTACAGGGCAAGGATCACAAGCAGGAGCTAGCTCGTTGGCCAAAAAGGCCTATGCCTCATGAAACGTTACAAGTTTTGCATTAGCTCTACTTTTGTGATATTGTACGTTTGATGCTCTAGACTTCCGGCTTGCATGCCGAGGTAGCTTAGGGGTGCCTTTGCACATTGATGTGTTATGTATCAATTGAAATTGTGGACTCTCTTTTGTTGTAAGGCCATAAGGCCGTTTCAATACTCCTATATGTGTGGATAACTTCTAGTTTTGGTTGATGTTTCCGCTGTTGTTTACTTCCGAGTTTTGAGATTGGGTAGTTATATCATCTTTTAATGCTAAAGCTGTGGCATTTGTATGTTGTGGGGCCCCGACCGGACCCATATTATACGGTCTTTACAGGGGAGGTGTTACATCTTTGCTCTTTTTCTAGTTTCATTTACTGCTTATTACTGTGTGTATTTGTAGACCTTTATTATTATGTTTTGAACTTATTCCCTGAACGATATTTATATAACTGCTAATACAGGTATTTGGTCCACCTTAAGGACGGTAAAGAAAAGGGCTTATGGGTGACAACCCAATTTCGCCATTTTTAATTTGCTCAATTTTGCTGCTGTTATTATATGCGTATAGTATGCATGGTTGAAGATATTCTCTTATGCAGGTGGAGTTTGTTTTGGCCGTGGACTGTCTGCTGAAATTAACGCCAAGCTTCTGGTATGCTCATTTGTTGGGCATGTGGTAACCTCTTCCCTCAACTTTTATTTTTCTGTTTTTATTACAAATCATGGATAGATTGTTTAGTATAAGTCTGGTGGGGGAAAGTTTCGCGAGTTACCTTTGCACATGCACTTACATACCATGAGAGTATTTTCATTTTCAGTTTTTATTTTATCATGACAGCATTGTGCACCTACACCGCATTAGCGCGCACTCAAGCACGCTCTCAGCCCAAGTTTAATTTATTTCTTTTGTGTTAACTTTAAGATAGTGGAGCTGGCTTAGGATTTTAGGATAGAGTAGTGTGAAACTCGTGCAATGTTCCTAATCGAGTACTCATGGTGTGTAGAAATAGTATAGATTTAATTTTTCTTTATGCTTGTAGATTTATGTTTTTCTGCATTTGTAAATAATGTTTGTACTACTCAAAACTGTGGAATCTGGAGCAATCAAACGGTAGTGTAGGAATGTGTGTAGCCGCCACTAGCCTCGTATTGCTCGAGTCGGGAGGAAGGGTTGTCTTTCTCGGTGGCTAAGAACTTGCCCCTAGCTACTCCCGAAGCTTGGGAACATGATTAGTCAAGTGTGCGTGTGATGTAGGCCGTCACTTTGTCTAGTTTGAGCCTTGTACCATTCCCGACATCTATCCGTTGTCGTCCCCGTTAAGCCTGTCCCTACCTTTGACATCCCTACGCCTCGCCACCAAAGCCATATAGCCTTTATTACTCGCACATCTGAATGTGGCCGCTCGATTAGTTGTTTTGCTGTAGTTTGTATCTATTATGTGTGACATTTATGTGGGCGTTTGAGCAGCTTGTGGTGTTGCCGTTTTTTCGGCTTCTTTTGGCTTTTTGGATAAAAAAAGGAAGAAAAGAAAAAAAATATATAATAGTAAATGAAATGAATTAAAACAAAAAAATAAATTCTTAATGTGGAATAAAAGAGAAAAGAAAATTTTATTTTTGTTGAGTTGGAAATTTTGTCGTATTGTGTTTGTTATGGGCGTGCACGCACCGTCAAAAGTCCAAGTCTGGTGGTGCGCCACACTTGTTTGTTCGTTGAGTTTAGCTGTGAGTGTTTTCGGGCGATCTCATTTTGGGTGTGTGTGTCCGTCTTGTTTTCGTTGTATACCCCACCTTCGCCTAATCTTATATTATACTCCAAGTCCTACGAATTCGTGCTTGAGTCAAACTAGTGCCGTGGAGAGAGTGTGAACAGGCGAGCTTATGGTTACAGACATTGGTGGATTCCTTTGGAGATTTTCCCGAGCCTCGGTCTTTGGCAATGCTCAACTTAGTGGCCTGCCTACTTTCTTCCTATGCATGACTGAACGATTATCCAGAATTCTATTTTTGAGTAGTTACAATACTTATTTACACTTGTCGAAATTTATAAAATTCGTAGCATAATTAAAAATTATATCTATTATATTTTTATGCCCACGCTGTTTTCGATTTCTCGCATTACTGTGTTTCGAAATCAATAAGCCAACTAGCTGTTTTCTAGTTCACAGAGAGACGATTTGCTCGGGACGAGCAAATGTTTAAGTCTGGTGGTGTGATGAGTCCGATATTTATAGGGTTTTTCAGACTCATCTGGGCTTATTATCTTGCATGTGCTCTACCTTTTCAATTGGAAAAGTTATATTTTTGTTTAGATATTCACTTGACCATTTTGTGCACTGTTTTGGCCCAAGGGTGTGCATTTGCGCATTCTGTTGTTGGGGGTAAGCACATGGTGCTCCCCATGGCTCTTTCCTGCTGTTATCTTTGCTATATTTTTGTTGCTGCGAGCTTGTGCTCCAGTTTTGGTTTTGTTGTGCAGGTGGTGCGTTTTCCCAAAGGAAGGAATTCTGTTTTGAGGAAAACGCACGATCGTGTATTTTATTCGCGCACGGTTTGAGCCCGATCGTGCGTTTTATTCAGCTGGAAGAATGTTGAGTTGAGCTCGACGAATTTTGTCGAGCTGAGTTCGACGATCCTCACGCACGGTTGACGCACGATTTCATCGTAACCGTGCACGAAGGAAACACACGGTTTTCTTGTAGCTTTCTAGTTTGTTCCATTCTGTGGATAATCGTGCGATTTGTTCACTCACGGGCGGAAGCGCTCGTGCGCGAGTAAAGCGCACGGTTCTCCTGTTTGTCCATACATTCCAGCTTTCTGTCGCTACCCGTGCGATTTCCTTCATGCACGGGCGGAATCGTCCGTGCGCGAAGGAAACGCATAGGTCAACACCTCTCCTTCCGCAGGCTTGTTGTGAAAGTTAATATCGCACGGTTTACGCACGGTCGTGCGCCAAACCGTGCGTGCCTATTTTTCTGACCTGCTTCTACTTAAAGCAGAGATTTCTTCTTCTTCCTGGGGATCCCGATCCAGTCCGACCGAGCCGCCATTTTCTTCACTTTTGAGCGGGAAAATCTTCCCTCTGGCCGTTATTTTCTCTCTCCTCCTTGGAGAGTTGATCCGTCCACCATTTCTACTCCAAGAGCTGACAACTTCTTCATCTCCGGCCACCACTATCATTGTAACAGCCCAAATTTCTCAAATAGGAAATTTTTGGGTGACACGACCTGGGACACGGGCGTGTCCCAGGGCTTGTCAAGCTGGGGTCGACGAGTTGGCCGCGAAGTCGATGAAATTTGGAGTCGACGGTCGTCGAACAACGGACACGGCCTGCGACACGGGCGTGTCGCAGGGCGTGTCGAGGCCGTGTCGACGATCGGCCTGGGTGTCGACAATTTTTTCGCTCAACGATGTGTCGAGAGTGGGCACACGGCCCAGGACACGGGCGTGTCCCAAGCCGTATCGTGTGCTCGACGACTTTTGCTCGACGATCGTCGAGTGTCGAGATGTGGGTGTCGAGTGTCGAGAAGTTGAACACGGCCTGTGACACGGGTGTGTCACAGGGCGTGTCAAATCAGGTCGACGAACTCAGCCCGACGAAGGATTTCGACAGGGCGTCTCTTCATGCCGTGTCTGGGCACACGGCCTGGGACACGGGCGTGTCACAGGCCGTGTGAAGTCTCGCGATGTTTTGGGATTATTTTCGCCAATGCACACGGCCACAGACACGGGCGTGTCTGAAGGCGTGTTCGGTGACACGGCCCATGACACGGGCGTGTTCCATGGGCGTGTCACTGGTCTGGATAGGTCGGTTGACCACCGCTTGAGGCACACGACCTGGGACATGGGCGTGTCACATGCCGTGTCAGGTCAAAATCAGTGTTTTTGGCAAAATCGTGGCCGTCCATTCCTTCAGCCTGGATCCAAAGGCTGAGCTTCTTTCCTCTTTTCCTAAAGGCCGAAATCTGAGAATTTATTCTCATTGTACTTAGCCTTTATCTTTCTTCAAGTTAAGAGAGAAAGGAGAGGAAGAAGAAGGAAGAGGGGGAAGAGCTGCTGCTGGTGGTGCTGCGGTTTACCGACAAGAGATCCGAAGCCGGCGTTGCGGAGGAAACGCTCTTACGAGTCTTTCAAGCAAGCTTTGAGGTCATGGCACCGAAGCGGTCGTCAAGGGTAACGACTTTTCTTCCTAGCCATGTGAAGGCTTCTTTTTGGCATATCTTTGTGATTCCCCCACCAAGAGGTGGCTGATTTTGGGAGTCGTTTGGGTGATTCATGAAATCCCCTTTGTTGGCATATAGATCCGGAAATGGAGTACGGAATAGGTATGCTGTGCGAAGCCCATCTGGACAGGTTGGTCTGGATTGGTGATGTTGCATACAAACCAGAGAAGACTCCGTGATAAACGTGTCGTTTAAGGAGTCAACGGGTTATGCCTGCGAAAAGGAGTAGCAGGAAGTACTGGAGTGGTAGTCCAGGAAAATATCCGTGTTATATTTTGTGTCCTACCTGTGGATGAGGCACAGGAAGTACTGGTGTGACCAGGAAAGGCCCTTTGTGATGCTTGGTAGCCAGTAACAGGAAGTACTGGCATGGTAGTCAGGAAAGACCCCTGACATTTGTAATTTTGCGGTGTCCACCTGTGAAGAGAGTAACAGGAAGTACTGGGATGCCCAGGAAAGACCCGCTGTTGTGTTAAGAAAATGGGTATCGAGAAATACCCAGGCTTGAATGCCAAGAACAGGATTGGTGAGACCGACCAGCGCCTTTGATATAGCCATGAGTACGCTGTACTCGGAGAAGGCAAGGCGATTTGAGCAACGGGGGGTGGAGGATCCGACCTGCGCTATGTCCGTCCGACATAAGACCAAAAGGTGCGGTCTGTTGGAGCGCATAGCAAGTGTCTTCGGCCTGCGCTCCATGACACAATGGGGGGCTACGGGCCATCCCGGTGTAGGAAGACTAACTCCGGCTGCACGCCATGGAGTAAATGCTCAAGAGATTTACCGTTGGGTTGTGACCCTGATACGGTGGTGGGCAAGAGCTTTGCCAGAACACTAAGAATTTGCCCTGAGTGCACGGACCGTTGGGCCGGGTGGCGAACGGTTGTGATGGCTTGTGTGCGTGAAAGCACATTTTGATGAGATATCTTGCCATACTGTGATATGATATGCCTGCAGGGAAGATTACCGCTGCCCCGAGAAAAAAGGGGTAGGGTCGTTATAATTTGGTCAGCTGAACGCTGACCGTTGCTTTTGTTTACCACTGTTGGGTGGATTGTCCCCGTACAGGTGCTGGAGAGCCAAGCGGGACGCGTAAAGGCTAATGTTCCTGCTGCTGTTGCTGCTACTACTACTAGCCCTCGAAGGCTTTTGTTGTTGACTGCTTGTTATATTTTCTAGTATTGTGGCCGGCCTGCGCGCCAATCTATAGGCCACTGTTTGACAGCCATGTAAGGCCATAATGCCAACTCTTTGAATTGTGTAAGACATTCCTATATCGTATAAAATGTGGAGTTTTATATTTGGACATTCATGAGGGGTTCAAGTTGTAGGATAGGCTTCCGCTAGAATGCATTGTGATAGGTGCGATGCGCTACTCTGGTATCATCCTGTACCTTCACCGCCTGTTTTGTGATATATACTGTGGGGCCCCGGCCGGACCTTCTAGAATATACCATATGAACGGATGGGGTTGTTACATTTTTGGTATCGGTTGTCTTGGTCTTTCCCTCTCGAAGTCGTGGCCGCCTTCTTTTGTGGGGTGGCGAGCCTGTGTTTGTGCAAACCATAGTCTACGAATGAACTCTTGAATGTCCATGATAGGAATGCAAAATTGATGTGTTTGAGGAACCTGCGTGTTCTTATTTGTGTTGTTTGCTTGGGTACGACCGCTAATGTGTGTGTCTTGTCGACCTTTAGGTGACACGAAGTGCAGCTGGGCCGTCTGAGCCCCAGCGTTCTGATGAAAGTACGGCACCAGCCGCGGTGCAGACACCTCCACCGTCTGCCAAAGAAGTTCGACGAGGCGAACAAGGATGCGGCATGGATTCTGTCCATGCAAGATGAACTACATCAATTCGAACGTTGCAACGTTTGGATGCTTGTTCCCAGACCATACAAGCAGTATGTGATTGGCACCAAGTGGATCTTCAGAAACAAGCTGGATGAACATGGTGTCATCATAAAGAACAAGGCAAGGCTGGTGGCTCAAGGTTACAGACAGGAGGAGGGGATTGACTTCGACCAGACCTTCGTACCAGTAGCAAGGCTCGAGGCAATCAGATTGTTCCTGGCGTACGCTTTGCACAAAGGATTCACAGTTTATCAAATGGACGTGAAATCAGCATTCCTGAACGGAGACCTGAAAGAGGAAGTATATGTCGCTCAACCCCCAGGTTTTGTCGACCCTACTTTTCCCAATCATGTCTATTTTCTTAATAAAGCATTATATGGGTTAAAACAAGCTCCACGAGCTTGGTATGAGACTTTATCTAGTTTTCTTCTTGAGAACAAGTTCTCTAGAGGTAAAATAGATAAAACATTGTTTCTCAGGGAAGTCAAAGGCAAGATTTTGCTGGTGCAAATCTATGTCGATGACATAATATTCGGCTCAACGGACAACAATCTTTGCAAAAAGTTTTCTAAACTTATGCAAGGAAAGTTTGAAATGAGCAGTATGGGAGAGCTCAAGTATTTCTTGGGACTTCAAGTGAAACAGTCTGAGGATGGAATCTTCATCTCTCAGACGAAGTTCACAAATGAACTCCTTAAGAAATTCGGTATGGAGAATGCAACCTCTATGAGGACTCCAATGGGATCCACTATGTCTCTGGATAAGGATGAGAAAGGTAAACCTTTCGATGAAACCAAATACAGAAGCATCATTGGATCCCTGCTCTACCTTACTGCTAGTAGACCGGATATTATGTTCTCCACATGTGTCTGTGCCCGATATCAGGTGAACACTAAGGAATCTCACTATGTCGCTGCAAAGCGAATTCTAAGATACCTTAAAGGTACTCCTAATCTTGGCTTGTGGTACCCGAGAAACAATGATGTCGAGCTAATAGGCTTTTCAGATGCTGATTTTGCAGGGAGTAGGGATGACAGGAAAAGCACCTCTGGGACGTGTCAATTCCTCGGCAGGAGGCTTATCTCATGGAACAGCAAGAAACAGAATTGTGTTGCAACCTCCACAGCAGAGTCTGAGTACATCTCGGCAGGCAGCTGTTGCGCACAACTCCTATGGATCAGAAACCAGTTAGCCGACTACGACCTTCAGTTCAAGGAAATACCAATGTACTGCGACTCCTCCAGTGCAATTGCCATTGCCAACAATCCGGTGTCGCACAGCAGAACGAAGCATATTGAAGTGCGCTACCACTTCATTCGGGAGCATGCGGAGAACAAAGACATCTCTCTCTGTTATGTCCCCACGGACAAGCAGATTGCAGATATATTTACAAAGCCCTTAGACGAAGCCAAGTTCAGTCTTTTCAAAACTGAATTGGGAATGCTAAACTATGAGGAATGAAGCCTCCAGAAGCTCCAGGCTCGTGCAAGAACTGAGGGGGAGCAAGGAACTCAAGTGTGAACACAGATGCAAGAACTGAGGGGGAGCAAGGGATGAAATGCTACAGACCCCGATTTGCAGAAGCCGAAAAGGGGGAGATTACCCTCTCGGCTATTACCCTCTCGGCTAAGGTGGCTCCAAGTTTGCTCTCAAGAAATTGGTATTGGTAATGAATAACTCACTCACCTCAATTTCAAGTTTATGTTTTTCATTCCTATACGCTTTATTCACCTTAGCTTGTAGGGTTTAGGCTTCTTCAAATAGGGGGAGATTGTTGGGTATTGTATCCACAACGTACCTGATTTGAAAAAGCCCCTGAACAAGCTAAGGTAAATAGGCAATGTTTTTGACAAATTATTTCAAGTTGTGCTTGCAGTTATTCCACGCTAAGTGCACACCAATGTCAGGGTGCAGTAGGTCAATATACACGGGTCTGCACGACGTAATCCCTCGTTGAGCAGATCAGTGTGTTGGCCTACATGTACTCTCTCTATTGGAGTGCACTTACTTTCAAGTACAGGGCTGTAATCTTGCAAGAGCAGAAAAGGAGCAAGGATGGGTCAGGGAGCTCATCATGGGTGGAAAGACGAAAATTCGTCTAAGTGAAAATCGACGAGAATCGCCAAGTGATTCTCGCCGATTCGGCGAGAATCACAAGTGATTCTCGCCGAATCGTCGAGAATCGGTGGCTTATTCCCGCCGACTCGATCCAACTACACTTCGAAGCAAGCAACTCTGATTCTAAGTAAGAATCGACGAGAATCACTAAGTGATTCTCGCCGATTCGGCGAGAATCACTTTGATTCTCGCCAAATTGTCGAGAATCTCTGGCTGATTCTTGCCGTCTCGACCCGGGCTGAATCAGTGCGTGCAACCAAGTCAACTTCGACGAGAATCATCCTTGATTCTCGCCGAATCGTCGAGAATGACCTTTGATTCTCGACGATTCGACGAGACTCACTTTTGATTCTCGCCGATTTTTACTTGGGCATTTTTCTGGAACTTCCTGAACCGGTTTCTGTCGCTGTCAATGTTCTGGACCGGGATTTAGGGATTCTTCTTGTGGGTCCCACAACGGTCAAATTGAAAGTATCTACAGTATATATACGGGTATTTTGAACAGTAGCGATATACAGAAAGAAGCCAAGCAAAGACTTTGACCTAAAAATCGCGATCTTCACTCCGCCGCCGCCATCTCGCTCGCGCGAGTTGGTCGCCGCTGTTGATCGCGATTCTTCCTGATCCTCCGGAGACAGAAGCTTAGCCAAGCTTAGAGTCTCACGCGTCTATCCAGAGATCCCTTGTCTCTCGATTTGTTGATCGGGAAAACTTCCCCGTCCGAATCGATCGAGACGACCGATCCTTGTATGACCGTTGGTAGACCTAGCTAGCTTCGCTACGAAGTTTGGATCTCTAAAGTACAGCAGCCGCACATCGTCGTCGCCGCCGATCCCGTGAACCTTGCCGCCGTCCATCTTGCCGCCGTCGGTTCCGGGGAGATCCTCTCCAAGAGAGATCAAGGGTTGTGGACTCTTTGTGGACTTCAAGAACACGTCGTCAACAAAGAGGGACACCTTAGTCTCCAAACGAAGTTTGTATCTCGTGTACATTCTAGTTTTACTTTTGTTGTAAAGGAACGTTTGTTCCGTGTTGTAAGGGTTGGGTGCAACCCGGTTTGTGGGAGTGTTGACTCCTACGTGAGGAAGGGTTCCTTCCGATAGTGCAAGGATTGGATTTCAATCCTGTTGGAGAAGTGACCGAGTCGTCCCTTGTTGGGAGATAGGTCGAAGGGGGAAAGTGGATGTACCCAAGTCGGGGAACCACTATAAATTGCCTGTGTATTCTGTGTGCTGTGCTGTTTATTTTTATTGTGCAGGTACAATCTTAAATTCCGCAAAAACGCTGCACGTCACCTATTCCCCCCCCCCCCATAGGTGAAGCTAGTTGACACTAGGTGGACTTTCAGAAGGGTCAGCCCCTATCTGCCTATTCTGCAAAAGTCAAAAAGGGGGAGAGAAGAGAGAAGGTCTTAGCAAGGGGGAGAAATACCAAGGGGAGAGATGGCAAAGGGAAAAAAGGACATATCCAGTCATCCAGAGAAGGATATACGACAATCAAGTAAGAACAAACACCTTATAACAAAACATGTGGAGTAAGTGATGCTCACCAGGAAATGAGGTACACTTACTTATAGTTTATCAGAATTTCAATATTTATTTTGTTGTATAGGTTGTGCGTGTAATTGACCAAGGAAAGAAAACATTTTTTAATTTTTTGATAAGGGTTTTGACTTCTTCAAATATGGGGAGATTGTTGGGTCCATTGTTCCCAATGTCCCTGATTTGTGAGAAGTCAAACAGGTCAATGTCACACACATCAAATGTATTTGATGTGTATTTGAGGTTTTGAGTGCAGGTTAGTCCATTTCATATTGATTAGACATATGGACACAATAAATGGTTGCTGGACATAGCAAAAATCGACTAAGTCCATAAGCGTTGAGTGGAGCAAGCTCACTCAACGCCAGAGGTATGGATTCAATATTGTCTAGTAGAAATTTGCCCAAGTCCACAGGTGTTGAGTGAGGACAACTCACTCAACGCCATATAACAAATACCGTTGAGTCTCTCTCAGCCTAACTATTAGATAGCCAAAAATATGGCTAAGTACAAAAGCGTTGAGTGTAGTCTACTAACTCAACGCCATACATCTAAAAGATTGTGAGTCAGGCTGAGTCAGGCAAAGCCTAGAGAAATTGGCTGAAAATGTGGCTAAGTCCACATGTGTTGAGTGTGGTCTACTCACTCAACGCCATACAACTTTTAGCGTTGAGTGTTCCTATGCCTGTCAGCTCCACATAAAAGTTGGGAAAATATTTGACTAAGTCCACAGGCGTTGAATGTATCTTATCACTCAACGCCAGATAACAGAAAAATTCTGTTAAGTAGTTTGGCGTTGAGTGGAGCTAGATAATCTGGCTAAGGCAAATACCATTGAGTGAGGCAAGCTCTCTCAATTCTCTCGACGCTCTCGACACTCTCAACGCTCTCAATGCCTTGACACAGAAAATTTGGCTAAGTCCAAATGCGTGGATAGCTTGGCTTTCATTGAGCTCAACTTCGTCGAACTGAGCTTAGCTTTCGTCGAACTGAGCCTAGAGTTCGTTGAACAGAATTTACTCTTTGATCGAACTGAGTTTAGCTTTCGTCAAACTTAGTCTAAAATTCGCCGAACAGAATTTTTGCTTTCGTCGAACTGAGCTTGCCCTTTGTCGAACGGAGCTCAACATTTGTCGAGCTCAATACCTAGAAAAAATTTGTCTAAATGTTATGGCGTTGAGTGATGCCTACTCACTCAATGCCTTTGGTTCTAATGATTGAATTTTGTCGAAGTCCACAGATGCTGAGTCATGCTGACATCAGCAAAGTCAAAAAGTCAACCAAAATTCAAATGTTGCGAAAATGCTGCCAGAGACGTTAGCGGCCAGCTGTTATCATCTTCTGCATTTTCCAAGAAATATTTTCATCATTAAGTGTTGGGGCCCACACACAACAAAGAGCCGTTGAATCAAGATTAAATGGAAAGATTGCGCTGAATAGCTCAATCTCTGCCATCAATCCTGGTGGTGGGGCCCACTGCTCAAATGGCATTTAGAAAATAAAAAGAAGCAAATCGGCTAGAGCAAATTAATCGATTCCTTGTCTAGGTTTTCTGAAAATGAAAAGTGCGGTCGAACTTCATCTTCTTTCTCGCCATTTTCGTCGAGCCTGAAGAAGTTGTTCTGCATAGAAAACCAAGCTGAGGAAAGAGATAGCTGGATCAATCACCATCTACAACACCAGGTTCAGAAGAGATTCTGAGGGAGCAGATCAAAAAGTTCTGCAGAGAAAAGATTGTTGTTTGAAGAATGTTTCTACTGCCTACTTCATTGTCTTCAACAACAAAAGCTTGGACTGATATCTACTCAATCTAGGAAGAAGTAGACACAGAGATCTTGCTCTGGTGTCTAATCATCTCACTCTTTATTTCTTCTTCTATAAAGATTCTTAGTGAGCCTGAAGTTGTAAGCCTGTTTTATAAAGGCTATGGTCTTTGTGACCTGTGTTTGGATTTGTGCCGGGTGAAAGGTCTTTGTGACCTGGGTTTGTCTTAGCACCTAAGTTGTAGGTCTATGTGACCTGTGTGGTCCTGCAGCATCTGTATTGTAAGCTCTTAAGGGGTTGAGTTCTGGAGGGAGAGCCGAATCTAACAGACTGTTAGATAGGCGTAAAGGGACAATGGATGTATCCAAGATTGGGGAACCACTATAAATTACTGTGTCATCTGTGATTGATCTTGAAAGCTGAAAATAACCTAATCACCAACTACAGAAATCAGCAAACAAGCAAGAAAATTTAAATAGAGACTAAAACCTATTCACCCCCTCTAGGTGTTTAGCTAACATTGAAAACAAAACTTTCAACATCTCTCCCAGAATATTTCTAGGCTGAGGCAGTCAACACTGCATGTCATGTCCTCAACAGAGCCTCTATTACCAAGAGTCACAAGAAAACTCCCTATGAGATCTTGAAAGGCAGAAAACCAAATCTAGGCTATCTCAGAATCTTTGGTAGTAAGTGTTATGTGCTACATAATGGGAAGTCCTATGTGACTAAGTTTGCTGCCAAATCCTTTGACGAAATTTTTGTTTGAAATAACAATCATAGCAAAGCCTATAGGAAATACAACATGAAAAGCCAATTTGTAGAAGAGCCAGTGCATGTAGTCTTTGATGAGTCTAGCATGATTAATAGGGTACTGTCAAGCCCCTCCTCAAGTACGACAGGTACAGAACAGATGATGGACAATCTGACCATCAAGGAAGTAGAACCAGTTATCCAAGATTAAGTGAATACTCTAGAAGGGCTATCAGACACACTTGTAGCAGAGGATGATCAACAAGAGGCTGTTCCTGAAGCTACTGCTAAAAGAAGATTACCTCCAGCAATTAGGCATTTAAGAGACCATCCAGCGCACTAAATCATTAGTGAACCAAGACATGGAGTAGTGACAAGAAGAAGAAATCTAAATACAGCTATGTATGCAAGCTTCCTGTCACAAGTGGAGCCAAGGAAGTTTGAAGAGGGCAACATAAATGATTTCTGGATAGTGGCTATGCAAGAGGAACTGAACCAGTTCAAAATATGCAAAGTCTAGAAGCTGGTTCCCAGACCTCATTGACATAATGTCATTGAAGTCAAGTGGATCTACAGAAATAAACTTGATGAAAATGAGATTATAATCAAGAATAAACTAAGATTAGTAGCTAAGGGGTACAAAAAGGAAGAAGACATTGATTTTGATCAAACCTTTGCACCTATAGCAAGGTTTGAGGCCATAAGGTTATTCCTCGCATATACTGCACACAAGGGATTCAGGGTCTACCATATGGATGTGATGTCAGCCTTCCTGAATGGTGACTTAAAAGAGGAAGTCTATGTTGAGTAGCCTCCAGGTTTTGTAGTTCCTAACTCACCTGATTCTATTTATAGACTTAGGAAAGCTCTATATGGGCTAAAGCAAGCCCCTAGAGTATGGTATGAGACTTTGTCTACCTTCCTCATTAAGAACAAATTCTCAAGGAGGAAGATAGACAAGACCATATTCCTAAGGGAATCTAAAGGTAAGATCATCCTAGTTCAAATCTATGTAGATGACATCATCTTTGGATCTACTGATGACAACCTCTGTGGAAAGTTTGCCAAACTTATGAAGGGGAAGTTTGAGATGAGCAGTATAGGTGAACTTAAGTTCTTCTTAGGTCTCCAAGTAAGACAGACTGATGATGGCTTGTCTATATCCCAGTCTAAGTTCACTAGGGTGTTAATAAAGAAATTTGGTATGGAAAATTCCTCCACCATGATAACTCCCATGGGATCAAGTATGCCCATATGCAAAGATGAGGTAGGAAAACCTATTGATGAGACTTTGTATTGGGGGATAGTTGATTACCTTCTTTATCTAACTACTAGTACATCAGACATCATGTATGCTACATGTATTTGTGCTAGGTATCAGGCTTGCCCCAAAGAATCTCATTACTCTGCTGCAAAGAGAATTCTGAGGTATCTTAAGGGCACACAAGATCTTGGCCTGTGTTACCCTTGGAATGGAGAATTTGAACTAACTGGCTATTTAGATACAAACTTTGGTGAAATGCCCTAGGGAGAGATATGGTGGTAATTGGACACATGCACCCCACTCAAACCCCTTAGTAAGTATTTAGGTTCTTAAACCCTATAAATTATTTAATGGGTCATATGACCTTGAATCTTAGTGGTACTTTGGTAAGGGCAATTTCATAGTATTATTAGCCTCTGGGATTTATCTTAGGTTGTTTAGATATCAGTAGCTCACCCTTGTAAGTTATAGCTTCCATAATGCCCTTTTTGATGATAATGATGTATTTATGATTTATGTGTCTTAGGATGGTTTGAAACTATGGAAAAGCTAATAAGACCTCATGTAGTTGCACTAGTAATTTAATTGTGGTGGTTGAAGATTTCTTTGTAGTACTTCATTTGTAAAGAAAATTAGTGCATCTTATCTTGATAAATAGGAAATAAATAAAATGGCTTGCTGGAATATTGTGATACTTTGCCAGAGAACATTTTAGGGCATATAGAAGCATGGAAAACCTGTTAAATGTTGTTTAATTGAGATTACAAGGGTGTGTCTTCATAAAGTTCCTTATAATGGTTTTCCTTAGGATAATCTTTTACCTGGTTTTCGGACTTGGAAATTTCATGAAACTTAGGCAGTGAAGTTTTATGATCATAATGTAGCTCTGTTAATGTTTGAGGAATTTTTGGACTAGTATTTTTGGTACTTCCTTCAATACCCCTATTTATATGAATTATTTTGGATTAAATAATTAGAGGTTAAATGATTTGTGAAAGTTTATGATATTTAGTATTCCCTGATATCTTGTTATTCTACAATGTTCATATTTTTTGTATGGTCATACACTAAGTAAATCTAGAGCTTCATGTTCAAATCACCCATGGATTAATTTTGGGAAAAATTAATTAAATATCAAATTTAATTGGAAAATTATAAATTTCTGAATTTAGACTGAATATATAAGGGTAGACCCTCAATAAATATCTTAGGGCATTTGGATGAAAATTTGGAGTACCTCCTCTCATGTACATCATATAACATGGGTTGGTCTGCATTTAGTAAAACTGTAAAAATCGTGTTAACATGGGGAATGGTCATAGGGAGGTGGGATTGTGGTTTACTGATTTTATTGAAGTGGATTGGAGTATACCATTGGAAGCTGGGATGAGTAGGTTGTAGAGTTGTCTAAGATTAGGTGGTGCTCGGGATCGACGAAAGATCGTCTTTCCTATGGAGGGAGAGAGAGGGGGTCAAAATAAATTAGGGTTAGAACCAGTGTAATACTAAATGGATCGGGAATCGGGTATTAACCAATATAATAAGTGCCTTGCGAAAGGGAATGATGGACTTCAGCTACCATCAAAGTTCCTAGTGCCCTTTGAGAACCCTTCATGGGGAATACCGGGCGCAGTCCTGGGCTAACCAAAACTGTAGGCAAAATAAACTGCAAGAGTAACTAGTATAACTAGGGATTCACTTTCACTCACCTCGATGTCTCGGGATGTTAGGTTGGGTCACTCGGGCAGTAGGCTCGGTGGATTTGGTGATGGGCAGGTTGGCCCGGCGAGCTTTGGCTCGGTTGTTGTTTGTGACGGACGGGGTGGTGGCTCTTCGGTACTGGAGGGTAGATGTACCAAAGCCAATACGTTGACTCGGCAAGTGTGGTTTTACACTTCGCCAAGTTAAGTCCGGTGAACTTGTCGGCAAAGAGTACGCAGGAGCGGATCGTTGAAAACATGCTTAAGGTTTTTGACTGGCTGAGGGATCTTAATTGATCAATTTAAGGTTATTTGAAAGCATATTCTTGAGAGAAACTCTTTCATAATTTGGGAATATACACCATCGAATTGTTCTCAATCTAGTTTTAGAAATTTTAGTTTTACAAAATATTTTACTTAAGAAGGATTCTCGATCAAACACATTCTTCTTTTTTATCTTTTATTCATTCCCAATACCAATTTTATTTTCGATCAAATAATAGTAATTTGCGTGAGTAGAAGTAATCAACAGACCAGTGGAATACGACACTTGATATTTAATTTTCTTAAATATCTTATGTTATGAATGATAGGTGCTCTTACCTATAGTTTGTAGAATTTGGAGATATATATTTAATCTTAAATTTTACCCATCAAACACTTTGGATAAGAATTGTAAAGTGTTTTGTAGCAAATAAACTATCACCACTTTTTTTAGTACACCGGATCACAAATTAAAATAAATAAATAATAATCATAAAAATAATAATTATGATCCCCTAAGCACTACTTTGTACCCTAATAAGTCTTAATGAACATTGTGTGTGCAGAACACCTTAGTAGTTGCACTTGATATTTATGTGTATTGAAAAAATTTGGATGTAAAATTATGTCTTTTAATGCTATGTGTATTCCATTATATTTGTCATGTGTTTTGATTATCTCACTTGTATACTTTCTCAAAACACTATTTTGTACACATCATTATCCCGCATAACACTTAACTTATGAGAATTGAACCCTAACACACACCTACATAAATTCTCTACATTTTTTAGTAAATGCACTAGATAGCAATGCATGATCTCTGCAATGTTAAGTCCATACAAGGACATAACACCCTATGTCCCTCACAAGCCCCCAAAGTTCAACCTTAAGGTTTGAACATGGGTCCTAGGGAAAATCCACTCTAATCCACCCCATAATCCATGTGAGGGAGCTTACTGACATAACAAATCAGTGGCCCACTTTTCAACCTCTGTTGAGGTGATTTGGCCACTTAAACCCACACGGGACACTTTGACCTAAATACCCCTTTTTGGTCCATCTTAGGGTTTACTTATTTCCAAACTAAATCATCTCCAAATGAGATGAAAATTTATAGAATAACTTATATTGACCTCAATAACCTTTCACAAAAAAGTTGGGAGATTTTGGAGTCATTAGGCCCCCCTAATTAAATTATTCTAGGATTATTAAATAAATACAAAAACTATAGAAATCGTATATCCAAAAATTCCCATTTTTGGATATGTTCTATGTATAGGTAAGAGTGACCCCATTCAAAATTTCAAGTCATTATGATGGATGGATTGATGGGGGTACTCAAAAAAATGTCTGATCTAGCCTAGGTGTAGACCTCACCAAAATAAGTGATGTGGTCTAACCACTTACCCATATTGGTTGCAATTAAGTTTAAGTTAAAGTTGATTCAAGGGCTACAATTTTTTATGTTAGTTACGTTTTTTGTAGGGGAACCTAGCTATTTTTAATATTTAATTTAAAACAACCAAGTAAACATGACATAAATTGATAAACAAAAATTATATAAATACAGATTAACACGAATCTTAAAACATATCCAGTGGCTCCTGGTCATCTTCTTCCTCCAGCCAGGGGTCATGATTGGCCAAACCTAGAGCTTATTCTAAGCCCATTCCCCGGCCACACGGCCACCTACCTAGTCGTCCACCACCGCCACCACCTTCGTTGAGGTGGGGGATATGGCCGGGCGGCGGCACGACTGCTGGAGGGGCGGTTTTCAGCGATCCCACAAGGTTGAAAATCCATGAAAAAATCTGAAATTTCTCTCACCCGATCGGGCTCAATTGAGCCCGATTTCTCTCCTAAAAGATTTAAAGATCTAATCCACGAAGAGAGGAGTAGAGGAGGACCTTTAAGCGAGCTTGCTGGCGAGTGTGGTGGTGGTGCGCCATGGCCGGTGGTGGAGCTTTTTGGTGCTCTGCAACTACATAGCCAAATTGCTCGGTTTCTTCAGGTAAAGGGTGGAAACGTCTCCTCTAACCTTGGGGAAGCTGTTAAAAGAGCCAAAAGGGGGAGGGGAAGTGTCTAGCATGCAATGGCCATTAATGGCCACTAAACTCTCATTTTGGCCAAGTTGGTTCTCTGAATTCAGCCACCTAAAGGCTGAGAAAAACCTTTGATCTCCTCTAAATAATGAGGGGAAGATGAATCAAGACTTTGGAATCAATTGAAGAGGGACTCTTGCTCTCCCATGGCCATTAATGGCTTTCTCTCTCCTCTTTCTCTCTCTTCCTTATGGGAGAAATTAAATTCAGCCACTTTTGTGGCTGGTTATGGTTATTCAACTCCTCAAAACTGATGAGGGAGAATGTATCCACCAATTAGAGAGGCACTTGATCTCCCTTGGCCATGAATGGCCATTTTTTCTCACTTTCTCTCTCCTCCATTAAAGAGAAAAATGTAGCTTTCTCTCTCCTACTCACCATGGCTGAATTTTTATCTTTCCTCCAACCTATTTTCACCACACTGACCCGTATGAATAATAAAAATGAGGTTAGCCCAAGTGGGGGAAATGAGTTTGAGCTTGGGTTAGCCCATTTGGGCTAATTTGACCTAAACCTAGACTAGGGTTGACCTCGGTCAATTTGACCTTTTGAGTCACCATCAATGTGTCCTTGGTGACCCATTGGACTCTCCTAAAGTTTAGAAAGGCTTGGGTAGGGTTGGTTGGGCATCTTGGGGGTCACTTGACCCTTAGTTAGGGCACTTTGACAAAGTTAGGGCTAGAGTAGACTTTAGTCAACATGACCATTTGGGTTGACCCCAAGGAGTCCTTGGTGACCCCATGGCTTCCCCTAAGGTCTAGGAAGAGTTGTGTAGGGTTAACTTTGCACTCTGAAGGTAACTTGCCCTTAGTTAGGGCACTTTGACCACTTTAGGGCTAGGGTTGACTTGGGTCAACTCAGGCTCTAGAGTTGACCCCAATGGATCTTTGGTGACCCATTGACCCCACTTTAGGTCTAGGAAGACCCTGCTAGGGTTGGTTGGGCTTATTAGGGGCATATTGCCCTTAGTTAGGGCACCTTGCCCAATTTAGGCCTAGGATGGTCCTAGGTCAACTTGGCCACCTGGGTTGACTCCAATAGATCCTTAAGGCCTTTCAATAGATTGGTGAGGTATTGGTGGGGTCTTGGAGCAACGACGAAGCCCCATGATCATCCTAAACTAGGGTTTAGGAATATACTATTTGTAGAGCATAGTGATCTCACATACATTCCTAGGTCCACTTTGTCTTCTTCGGCTTCTTAGGGTTTTGTCATGACCTAGTCATGACAAAACCACTCCTAGGCGGTCAAGTTGTCTGAGGGATGCTACAAATCCCAATACATAAACAAAAAATTTCATCCCCGAAATTCGAGTTAGGCCTACGGGTTTTCAGGTATGAAAAATAAATTGTAACATCACGAGAGGTTGTAAGGAATACCTGACTGAAGAGCTCCAGGTACTTTTGTTGCATCAAGTACTGTGGCTCCCATGTGTGCTCCTCCTACCCATGATTTCACCACAAGACCATAACCAAAAGGACCTTCTTGCGTCGCAAGACCCGTATGCCCTTGTCGTTAATCCGGACCGGCTCCAGGTGAACTGACCGATCAGATGCTACCGGCCCATCCGTGGCCGTAACCTGCTGCTTCGGGCGTAGTAGAGCCCTCCCAAGAGAGGATACGTGGAACACGTCGTGCAGACCCTCCATTTCTGGCGGCAGCTCCAGCCTGTATGCTAAGGGACCGATTAGCTCCAGGATCCTATAAGGCCCTATATATCTTGGGCTGAGCTTCTTCTTCCAACCACGCACCCGTGAAACTCCATGCATCGATCGGATATTTGAAAGTCCACCTAGTGTCAACTATGTTCACCTATGGGGGGGGGGGGGAATAGGTGACGTGCAGAGCTTTTGCGGAATTTAAATTGTACGGTGTCCCTCTTCGTTGACGACGTGATCTTGAAGTCTACAAAGAGTCCACAACCTTGGTCTCTCTTGGAGAGGATCTCCCCGGAACCGGCGGCGGCAAGAAGGGAGGCGGCTAGGTTCACGGGATCGGCGGCGACGACGATGTGCGGCTGCACTTCTTTAGTGATCCAAACTTCGTAGCGAAGCTAGCTAGGTCTACCAACGGTCACACGAGGATCGGTCGTCTCGATCGATTCGGACGGGGAAGTTTTTCCCGATCAACAAATCGAGAGACAAGGGATCTCTGGATAGACGCGTGAGACACTCGGCTTGGCTAAGCTTCTGTCGCCGGAGATCGGGAAGAAACGCGATCAACAGCGGCGACCACTAGGGCGAGCAGCGACGGAGGCGGCGGAGCAGTTTTGCGAATTTAGGGTTAGATCGTGCTCGGCTTCTTTTCTGTATAAGTATTCCGTTCAAAATACCCGAATATATATACTATAGATGCTTTCAAAATGACCGTTGTGGGACCCACAAGAAGAATCCTTAAGTCCCGGTCCAGAACATTGTCAGCGGCAGAATCCGGTTCAGGAACTTCCAGAGAAATCGCTAAGTAAAAATCGGCGAGATTCGCAGGTGATTCTCGACGAATCGACGAGAATCAGTTAGTGATTCTCGACGATTCGTCGAGAATCACTTGTGATTCTCGCCGAATCACTTGTTGATTCTCAACGAATATAACTTGTATTCAAGATCTGCTTAACGACGGGTTCGGCGAGAATCACTAGTGATTCTCGCCGAATCTTACTTGGCACCGTTCTGAGGTAGCCTGAAAGAGTCGGCGAGAATCACTTGGTGATTCTCGTCGAATTTTACTTAGACGAATTTTCGTCTTTCCACCCAAGAGCTGCTCCTTGACCCATCCTTGCTCCTTGTCTTCTCTTGCATAAACACGGCCCTGTACTTGAAAGTAAGTGCACTCCAATAGAGAGAGTACACGTAGGCCAACACACTGATCTGCTCAACGAGGGATTACATCGTGCAGACACGTGTATATTGACCTACTGCACCCTGACATTGGTGTGCACTTAGCGTGGAAAAACTGCAAGCACAACTTGAAATAATTTGTCAAAAACATTGCCTATTCACCTTAGCTTGTTCAGGGGCTTCTTCAAATCAGGTACGTTGTGGATACAATACCCAACAATCTCCCCCTATTTGAAGAAGCCTAAACCCTACAAGCTAAGGTGAATAAAGCGTATAGGAATGAAAATCATAAACTTGAAATTGAGTTATTCATTACCAATACCAAATTCTTGAGAGCAAGCTTGGAGCCACCTTAGCCGTAGCCGAGAGGGTAATCTCCCCCTTTTCGGCTTCTGCAAATCGGGGTCTGTAGCATTTGATCCCTTGCTCCCCCTCTGTCACAACCCGCATTTTCTCATTAATAAATAAATAAATCAGAGCACAAGAAAACTACGAGTTGTGATGTCACGTCAAGCAGGGGATAACTGCTGACGCTCAGGCGACACTCTAATTCTTCAAATCATAAATTAAAATGAATAGAAAACTGATTTTTTTAATTAATTGGCCGTATCCCTCGGCTCAGTGGATCAAATAGTCCACGGTTTGAAAACAATTTTTATACGTAGCGGAAAAATACTTCATTTATGCTTAACATCCTAAAAGAGCGCATAAGTGTCCTAAGAGGACAACTTACACTATGCAAGACCCTAGATTTCAATTTATAATATTTATAAAGAAAACCATCTTTTTTACGCATTTGGAAAATAATGATTGAGCTTTTATAAAACATGTTGATCATGCAATACATATAGTAGTTCTTTATAGGTTTTAAAGTAACTAGCAACCTAGCATAAAACATTCCCAGAGAGCAAGTGAAACTACCACAAAACAGGTAAACTAGCAGCTAAGCAAAGTCTTAATTTCACAAAGGAAAATCACCAACGGGCGTCAACAACCTGACACGAACCCGCTGGCGAGCATGTATGTCTGTACTACTACAAGGCAAAAGAACTACCTCAACAAGTGAGGAAAACACTGCCACAACGCAGTCCACAGGGAAACTCCTGAAACTAGCCGCACAGCCGGCTACAGACCTGAACCTGAGGCATTCAAAAGAAAAACACCTCAGCAAGAAATAATGAAACAGGAGGCAAAGAAACATCAGATAATAATCGAATGAAAAGAGCAGAAAAAAAAAGGGTTACCAACCCTGCAAGAGAGATGCTGAAAATCTCAGCTAAAGGATCCAAAAAGGGACAAAATGTAAGTAAAACAATAAGTAAAGTGAGAGAAATGCAACAAGTACTATAACGTACCAAACTCCGCCCAAGCCTGCAGAGACAAAAAGGGCACCAATATGCAACAAAAGAACAGTATGAAAGGAACTAACAGTCCTAAACTTGTAAATCGTTAGCACTGGCACAAATCCCAAACCTGTGTCGGAGACTAAGAACAGTCACAACCGAACAACCAGGTCCAGGTGTCTCAAGAGTACTAAAGGGGCCGCCACAGGGTCCACACACATAGAGTTCCAACCTCTTACAGGAACCCAAAATGTCCAAAGGAGGGAATGGTGGTGGCCACGGCTCAAACTCCCCTGGTACCATACTCCTTCAGAAACCCAGCTACCACATGCTAAGGATCTACGATTCGGCACCAAAACTAGCCGACAACACCACTTAAAACTACCAAGTTCTACAACCAAAACCCGCCGAATTATTTCCCTCTACCCGCCGAACTATTTCCCCCTACCCGCCGAATTATTTCCCCCTACCCGCCGAATACAACTAAAATAAATTCCGATAACTTCCTAGTTTAGGCCGATCACAAGCCCTAAACTAGGAATATTCCTATCTCACCTATTCTACGACAAAGAGAAAAGAAAAATAAAGCAAAAATACAACTCATGGAGGCGCGCAAGAGGGGAGAAACCCACTTGCCTCAAATCGACCTTGAAAACGTCCTCCCAAAATACTCCAACACGTAGATCCGTCCAAAAGGGGGCACGCGGAGACGAGATCTACGAAAAAACGGACAATGGGGGTTAGGGCCGAAAAAAACTAAGGCGAAACGGTCACCGAAACGGGAAAAACTTACCGCGATCTCGAAGCTCTCGCCGAGAGCTTTCCAACGCCGCGATCGGATCGAAATTCCGTCCACCGGATCGACGGTGGCGGCCGCCGGAAGATTCGCGAATGGATCCGCACTCGCCAAAAAAATATCGCACAGGAGGGGGGGGGGGGGGGGGGGGGGCTGATCGGGGAAGAAGAAGATTTTCTTCTTAAACTTATATATATATATATATATATATATATATATATATATATATATATATATATATATATATATATATATATATTAATAATAATAATATATTTATTATAATAACATATTAAAGGGGGGGAAGGCCGATCTGTGAGAATGATTCTCACCGATTCTCTACTAAATAAAATTATTATTTTTTATTTTTTATTTTTATAAAAAAATTCTTTATATATATATATATATATATATATATATAAATATATATAATTATTATAACATGATAACCTGGTTACGGAGGGCCAAACGCGCGCCGAATCGAACGAAATTCGCACCGTAGGCGAATGACGACGCTACGAATCCAACGACGAAGTCGAAATCGAATTCCGACGCACCGTTTTCGAGATAATAATTTCTAAAGCTAACGGCGTACGCGAAAACATACAAACTACAATCACGCGCCGAGGCTCCAAAAATGCTCGGAACGCGACGAAACTTGACGAGCAAGTCTAAAATTAGCCGATCTAATTTCCTAATGTAAAATTTTCCACTCCCGACGCAAATCCCAAAATTTGGCCGGTCAAACCTAACGAACGCAAACGCGCTACGACAAAGTCGGTAACAAAATCCGACGAACAGAACTCGGGCAAAATTCTCCCGAAGCCAAAACACAAGCATTCCCCAAGAGGCTCCACCGAGTCACCAAACAGACTCCGGCTCGCTAGGGAATCTTGCTACCAGGCATCACCAAGCCACGCAGGGAACCTAAAGAGCTAAAAGCACGCTCTAACAACGTCACACGACCAACACGCGCTAACAAAACGCTCTGACGTCATAATACGCCAAATAAGAAATTAAATAAATCACTGGAAAATCTGGGGCGTTACAGTCACTCCCCCTAAAAGAAAGTTTCGTCCCGAAACTTTACGCATAAAACACTTCTACCATAGAAGGAAAAGAAAATAACCAAGGGTTATCGAATGCTTACCGAGCACAGCTAGGAGAACAAATGAGGATGCGCCTCCCTCATAGCTGACTCCAGCTCCCAAGTCGCGCTCTCCACGTCTTGGTTTCTCCACAGAATCTTTACCATCGGTATTGTCTTTCTCCGCAACACTCGATCTTGCACATCCAGAACACGAATAGGAACTTCCACGTAGGAAAGGTTAGGCTCTAACTGGGGCACTGCATCCAGAACTTGTCTGTCACTTAGCACGCACGTCCGCAGTTGGCTCACGTGAAAAACATTGTGCACGCCAGGAAAATTTTCGGGCAATTTCAACTTGTAGGCTGACACACCAATCCGCTCCACAATTTCAAATAGTCCTACATACCTTGGGTCCAACTTATGGTTCTTACCGAACCTCTTCACTCCAACCATCGGGGAAACCTTAAGGAATACCATGTCCCCCACAGAAAATTCCAAAACGGACCTACGCCGATTGGCGTTCTTCTCGTATCGCTCTTGGGCTATCCGAAGCTTCTCTCGAATAAGCTTTACAGAGACTTCCATTTCTTCTAAGGCATCTGGACCTAACATCGGCCTCTCACTAACCTCAGCCCAAAATAGAGGAGTTCTACATCGTCTTCCATATAGCGCTTCGAACGGAGCCATTTGCAGACTCTCTTGATAACTGTTATTGTATGCGAACTCCATCAACCTCAAGCGTTCATCCCGCGCTCCTCCGTGGTCTAATATATAACAACGGATCATATCTTCCACAATCTGATTAACACGCTCCGTTTGACCATTGGTCTGTGGATGATATGCGGTAGAATATCTCAAGTCAGTTCCCAATCCTTCTTGAAGGCTCTTCCAGAAACGAGACGTAAACCTGGAGTCTCGATCTGATACTATACTTACGGGTACTCCATGTAACCTGATAACTTCATTCAAATATAGTTCCGCTATCTTTTTCATCGAGTAACCAATCTGAAAGGGTACGAAGTGCGCACACTTTGTTAATCTATCAACAATCACCCAAACAGAGTCATGCCCTCGGGGAGATCTCGGCAAACCAGTAATGAAATCCATTGAGATACTCTCCCACTTCCAAGTTGGAATCTCTAAAGGCGCTAACTTTCCACCAGGCCTTCCATGATCAGCCTTAACTCTTTTGCACGTAAAACATTCCGACACAAACCTTGCAATGTCACCCTTCATCCCAATCCACCAGGCAATCTGCTTCAAGTCCTTATACATTTTTGTAGACCCTGGATGGTAGGCCACACTTGAACTGTGTGCCTCACTGCACAACTTAACTCGAATGTCTCGAAAATTGGGGACGCAAAATCTACCGCGGTACTTTAGAGTACCCGCATCATCGATCGAAAAGTCAGGCAGCTCCCCCTTCTCAGTTCTATTATGAAGGTGCAGTAGATCAGGATCGTCCTTTTGATGAAGCCTCGTAAGAGAAATCCATGAAGGCTCAGACACTTCCAAACTGCTTGGCGAGTCACATCTGCCAACTGAAATATCCATTAAAAGGAACTCTTCTACTAACAACTCAGTGGAGAGATTGAAAATTTTCCCTGTCTTTCTGCTTAAGGCGTCGGCTACCACGTTAGCCTTACCCGGATGGTACAGGATCTCCACTTCATAATCAGCCACATACTCTAACCATCTGCGCTGGCGCAAGTTCAACTCCTTTTGAGTGAAGACGTACTTCAAACTCTTATGATCTGTATAAATCTTGCACTGCGCGCCATACAACAAGTGTCTCCATAATTTCAATGCATAAATAACTGCTGCGAATTCCAAGTCATGCGTAGGGTAGTTCCTTTCATGAATCTTAAGCTGTCTTGACCCATTCGCAATCACTTTTCCTTCTTGCATCAGCACACAACCAAGACCCACGTGGGATGCGTCCACGTAAACGGCATAGTCTAATCCTTCCGTAGGCAATGTCAATATTGGAGCAGTGCACAGTCTATTCTTTAGCTCTTGGAACGCTTCTTCGCACTTATCGCTCCACACAAATGCTGCATTCTTCTGCGTCAATTTGGTCAATGACGCAGATAACGTAGAGAAACCCTCTACAAATCTTCTATAGTAGCCAGCCAACCCTAGGAAGCTTCTTATTTCTTTGGGTGTGGCAGGCCTCGTCCATTCCATAACTGCGGCTATCTTTTCTGGGTCGACAGAGATTCCGTCCTTGTTAACCACATGACCCAGGAAAGAAACCTGAGGCAACCAGAACTCGCATTTACTTAGCTTGGCGAACAACCTATGGTCCCTCAAGGCAGATAAAACTAGACGCAAATGTTGGTCATGCTCCTCAACATTGCGTGAATACACCAACACATCGTCTATAAATACGACTACAAACTTGTCCAGAAAGTCCTTGAAAACCCTGTTCATCATGTCCATAAAAGCAGAAGGTGCGTTGGTCAAACCAAACGACATCACCAAAAATTCAAAATGTCCATGTCTGGAACGGAAGGCAGTCCGCGGGATATCTGATTCACGGATCCTTAACTGGTGGTAGCCCGAACGAAGGTCAATCTTAGAGAACACGGCACTGCCTCGCAGTTGATCAAACAAATCATCTATCCTCAGCAACGGATACCTATTCTTGATCGTTACCTTATTTAGCTCTCTATAATCGATGCACAACCTCATCGATCCATCCTTTTTCTTGACGAACAAAACGGGAGCACCCCAAGGCGAAGAACTCGGCCTTATAAATCCGTTCTCAAGCAACTCGTCTAACTGGATACGCAACTCCTCCAGTTCGCGTGGGGCCATCCGGTAAGGCGCCTTGGCAATAGGACGCGTACCCGGCTCCAAATCTATAACAAACTCCACGTCTCGATCAGGCGGGAGACCAGGAAGGTTAGCTGGAAAGACATCAGAAAAATCACGAACCACCGGGATCTCCTCCAAACACGGCAAACTAACCTTGGTTTCTAAAACCGAAACCAAACACGCAGAACATCCGGAATCTACAAGCTTCCGAGCACATACCGCCGATATAGTCGGAGAATCCTGGCGCGGATAACCGTAAACACTCCCGGGCTGACCGTTGTCCATCCTGAAGTCCAAGCGTTTACCCTTGCATTGGATCACAGCATCATATCTGGACAACCAGTCCATGCCTAGGATCACATCGAAGTCTTCCAGATCCAACAGCTTCAAATCAGCAATCGCGAGAAAATCGCCTAGTAAAATCGAACAACTCCGAATACCCTGATCCGAAACTACAGATTCGCCTGAAGGAAACTTGACATAGAACGCATCACCAACACGATCGAGATCCAAACGGTAAAGCTCTACGAAGGCCTTAGCCACAAATGAGTGGGTAGCGCCGGAATCGAACAGAACACGCGCCCCGCGGTTTTTTACCTTAAATCGTCCTATAAAATTGCACACGCGACTAAGGAAGCGAACGCTCAAAACTATAACTATGAGCTAATCATTAAAATTAGGGGAGAATCTAACCTGATATCACTTGCGTGGACGCCTGAGCTTCCTCCATAGAGACCACGTTCAACTTTCCTTTTCCCTTGTCCACACGCTGCGGCGGCGGCAAGGCCTGAAGAGGAACTGGCTGCAGAGTAAGCTGAGCTTACGGGCACTGATACTTGAGATGACCCTCTTGACCGCACAAGAAACAACTCCTCGCCTTCTTCCAGCAATGGGCAGCATCGTGCCCCGGCTTCTTGCATACAGAACAAAACAAGTCTTTCTTTGGGATATCTTGGATCGCATGAATCTGCTCTTTCTTCTGAGCTCCTAATCTTTGATAGCACCTTTCAAAAGGATGGCCCGGTCGGCCACAGAAACTGCATACCTCTTTGTTTCTCTTCCTCGGAGCAGCATCAGGGACCTGAGTACTCTTACCCTCATCAGACTTTCTTTTATCTTTTCTCAGTTGTTGACCTCGATTCTTGGCGTTATCAATTGCCTCTACCTTTAAGGCAGCTTCCACCATACCAGCATAACTTGAGGTCGCATAGGCACTTGCTAATTGCTGGACGTCACTCCTTAGCCCAGCCAGAAATCACTTGCTTCTATTTTCATCGGAACTCACCAAGTCTGGGGCAAATCGGCTTAGCTTACTAAACTCGATTTTGTACTCACTAACCGTGAGCTGCCTCTGCTTTAAGTGCAGGAAATCATTCATCAGACGGTCCCTCTCGACCGATGGCAGAAACGTGCTCAGAAGTAGCTCCTTAAAGGACTCCCAGGAACACCCGTCCTTCAGACCTTCTTTCTCCCTCAGCCACCAGCCCTTTGCCAAACCTTTGAGCTGATATGCGGCTAACATCACTTTCTGATCATCAGTGATCCCGGAGTATGAGAACATCTCCTCGATTGATATCATCCAATCGTCTAAGACCATGAAATCTGCCTTGCCATCATACGTCGGAGGCCTAAGTCGCTGAAACTGAGAAATAAAGGTCATCTCTGGTGGCACCACGACCGGAGGCACCATAGGAGCGGGGGGAACAGGGACAGCTTGACCCACAACAGGGTCCTGAACTCTCGGAATCTGCCCTGCCACAACTGCTAACAAGGACTGGACCTGAGACTGCAAATCCACTACTTGCTTTGACAAGGCTTCATTGCTTTGTCGCAGACCTTCTATCACTGCGCTGCTCTGCGCACCAGAAGATTCTCCCTCCGATTGGGGAGTCAACCTTGTCGAAGGACGCCTCGACATTCTAATGGAACAACAAAACACTAATCAGACACCTAGCCCACCCACTAGAACCAAACAACATAGTACAAACAATACATACTTAAGTACTTGCTCATGCTGCTAGCTTGCTCTGGGATTTTCAATAATGATGATATGCTTATCCTACGATGATTCACTATCATCACACTAACTCTTGTGCCTAGATCGGGAATGCATGAATTTATATTCTTTTTGACTCAAAAATTATGTGTGTACACATGTCATCCTGCAAATCTTTAGCTTGGCACGTTGTGCTTATGCAATGTTATACTATGCATGATTGTGCTATGCATTCTAAAAAGGCCCTAATGCATGTTATGAGCGGCGTACACATGAAAATGTTATGCATCCCATACTACATAACATTTCCATGCAACGAAAAAGAAAACGTGCTAGCCGCATTCATGTGGTGAGGTTATGCATCCCATACTACATAACCCTCACATGTTGCCTCCTATGGTGGATCCATATACAAACACATAGTATGCATCCCATACTACATAATATGCCTCGTATACTTCATGTTATGCTATGAGTGTAGTGTTCGTGCTTCAGCCAAGACGTGCTGATGACATATCGGTGTGTGTATGATATGACTCTAAACACCTAACACTTACAGGGACAGGTTGCCCGACAATTTGTCAAGCAACCTCCCTCTGATACCAACTGTCACAACCCGCATTTTCTCATTAATAAATAAATAAATCAGAGCACAAGAAAACTACGAGCTGTGATGCCACGTCAAGCAGGGGATAACTGCTGACGCTCAGGCGACACTCTAATTCTTCAAATCATAAATTAAAATGAATAGAAAACTGATTTTTTTAATTAATTGGCCGTATCCCTCGGCTCAGTGGATCAAATAGTCCACGGTTTGAAAACAATTTTTATACGTAGCGGAAAAATACTTCATTTATGCTTAACATCCTAAAAGAGCGCATAAGTGTCCTAAGAGGACAACTTACACTATGCAAGACCCTAGATTTCAATTTATAATATTTATAAAGAAAACCATCTTTTTTTACGCATTTGGAAAATAATGATTGAGCTTTTATAAAACATGCTGATCATGCAATACATATAGTAGTTCTTTATAGGTTTTAAAGTAACTAGCAACCTAGCATAAAACATTCCCAGAGAGCAAGTGAAACTACCACAAAACAGGTAAACTAGCAGCTAAGCAAAGTCTTAATTTTACAAAGGAAAATCACCAACGGGCGTCAACAACCTGACACGAACCTGCTGGCGAGCATGTATGTCTGTACTACTACAAGGCAAAAGAACTACCTCAACAAGTGAGGAAAACACTGCCACAACGCAGTCCACAGGGAAACTCCTGAAACTAGCCGCACAGCCGGCTACAGACCTGAACCTGAGGCATTCAAAAGAAGAACACCTCAGCAAGAAATAATGAAACATGAGGCAAAGAAACATCAGATAATAATCGAATGAAAAGAGCAGAAAGAAAAAGGGTTACCAACCCTGCAAGAGAGATGCTGAAAATCTCAGCTAAAGGATCCAAAAAGGGACAAAATGTAAGTAAAACAATAAGTAAAGTGAGAGAAATGCAACAAGTACTATAACGTACCAAACTCCGCCCAAGCCTGCAGAGACAAAAAGGGCACCAATATGCATCAAAAGAACAGTATGAAAGGAACTAACAGTCCTAATCTTGTAAATCGTTAGCACTGGCACAAATCCCAAACCTGTGTCGGAGACTAAGAACAGTCACAACCGAACAACCAGGTCCAGGTGTCTCAAGAGTACTTAAGGGGCCGCCACAGGGTCCACACACATAGAGTTCCAACCTCTTACAGGAACCCAAAATGTCCAAAGGAGGGAATGGTGGTGGCCACGGCTCAAACTCCCCTGGTACCATACTCCTTCAGAAACCCAGCTACCACATGCTAAGGATCTACGATTCGGCACCAAAACTAGCCGACAACACCACTTAAAACTACCAAGTTCTACAACCAAAACCCGCCGAATTATTTCCCTCTACCCGCCGAACTATTTCCCCCTACCCGCCGAATTATTTCCCCCTACCCGCCGAATACAACTAAAATAAATTCCGATAACTTCCTAGTTTAGGCCGATCACAAGCCCTAAACTAGGAATATTCCTATCTCACCTATTCTACGACAAAGAGAAAAGAAAAATAAAGCAAAAATACAACTCATGGAGGCGCGCAAGAGGGGAGAAACCCACTTGCCTCAAATCGACCTTGAAAACGTCCTCCCAAAATACTCCAACACGTAGATCCGTCCAAAAGGGGGCACGCGGAGACGAGATCTACGAAAAAACGGACAACGGGGGTTAGGGCCGAAAAAAACTAAGGCGAAACGGTCACCGAAACGGGAAAAACTTACCGCGATCTCGAATCTCTCGCCGAGAGCTTTCCAATGCCGCGATCTGATCGAAATTCCGTCCACCGGATCGACGGTGGCGGCCGCCGGAAGATTCGCGAACGGATCCGCACTCGCCAAAAAAATATCGCACAGGAGGGGGGGGGGGCTGATCGGGGAAGAAGAAGATTTTCTTCTTAAACTTATATATATATATATATATATATATATATATATATATTAATAATAATAATAATAATAATATATTTATTATAATAACATATTAAAGGGGGGGAAGGCCGATCGGTGAGAATGATTCTCACCGATTCGGTGAGAATGATTCTCACCGATTCGGTGAGAATCATTCTCACCGATTCTCTACTAAATAAAATTATTATTAATTTTTTTTTATAAAAAAATTCTTTATATAAATATATATATATATAATAATATATATAATTATTATAACATGATAACCTGGTCACGGAGGGCCAAACGCGCGCCGAATCGAACGAAATTCGCACCGTAGGCGAATGACGACGCTACAAATCCAACGGCGAAGTCGAAATCGAATTCCGACGCACCGTTTTCGAGATAATAATTTCTAAAGCTAACGGCGTACGCGAAAACATACAAACTACAATCACGCGCCGAGGCTCCAAAAATGCTCGGAACGCGACGAAACTTGACGAGCAAGTCTTAAATTAGCCGATCTAATTTCCTAATGTAAAATTTTCCACTCCCGACGCAAATCCCAAAATTTGGCCGGTCAAACCTAACGAACGCAAACGCGCTACGACAAAGTCGGTAACAAAATCCGACGAACAGAACTCGGGCAAAATTCTCCCGAAGCCAAAACACAAGCATTCCCCAAGAGGCTCCACCGAGTCACCAAACAGACTCCGGCTCGCTAGGGAATCTTGCTACCAGGCATCACCAAGCCACGCAGGGAACCTAAAGAGCTAAAAGCACGCTCTAACAACGTCACACGACCAACACGCGCTAACAAAACGCTCTGACGTCATAATACGCCAAATAAGAAATTAAATAAATCACTGGAAAATCTGGGGCGTTACACCCTCAGTTCTTGCATCTGTGCTCACACTTGAGTTCCTTGCTCCCCCTCAGTTCTTGCACGAGCCGGGAGCGTCTGTAGGCTTCATTCCTCATAGTTTAGCATTCCCAATTCAGTTTTGAAAAGACTGAACTTGGCTTCGTCTAAGGGCTTTGTAAATATATCTGCAATCTGCTTGTCCGTGGGGACATAACAGAGAGAGATGTCCTTGTTCTCCACGTGCTCCCGAATGAAGTGGTAGCGCACTTCAATATGCTTCGTTCTGCTGTGCG
Organism: Platanthera guangdongensis; assembly: GCA_039583875.1. Taxonomy (NCBI): domain Eukaryota; kingdom Viridiplantae; phylum Streptophyta; class Magnoliopsida; order Asparagales; family Orchidaceae; genus Platanthera; species Platanthera guangdongensis. Next base: position 182,952,736 of record CM077158.1, read on the forward strand.
ACACCGGATTGTTGGTAATTGCAATTGCACTGGAGGAGTCACAGTACATTGGTATTTCCTTGAACTGAAGGTCGTAGTCGGCTAACTGGTTTCTGATCCATAGGAGTTGTGCGTAACAGCTGCCTGCTGAGATGTACTCAGACTCTGTTGTGGAGGTTGCAACACAATTCTGTTTCTTGCTGTTCCATGAGATAAGCCTCCTGCCGAGGAATTGACACGTCCCGGAGGTGCTTTTCCTGTCATCCCTACTCCCTGCAAAATCAGCATCTGAAAAGCCTATTAGCTCGACATCATTATTTCTCGGGTACCACAAGCCAAGATTAGGAGTACCAGTAAGGTATCTTAGAATTCGCTTTGCAGCGACATAGTGAGATTCCTTAGTGTTCACCTGATATCGGGCACAGACACATGTGGAGAACATAATATCTGGTCTACTGGCAGTAAGGTAGAGTAGGGATCCAATGATGCTTCTGTATTTGGTTTCATCGAAAGGTTTACCTTTCTCATCCTTATCCAGAGACATAGTGGATCCCATTGGAGTCCTCATAGAGGTTGCACTCTCCATATCGAATTTCTTAAGGAGTTCATTTGTGAACTTCGTCTGAGAGATGAAGATTCCATCCTCAGACTGTTTCACTTGAAGTCCTAAGAAATACTTGAGCTCTCCCATGCTGCTCATTTCAAACTTTCCTTGCATAAGTTTAGAAAACTTTTTGCAAAGATTGTTGTCCGTTGAGCCGAATATTATGTCATCGACATAGATTTGCACCAGCAAAATCTTACCTTTGACTTCCCTGAGAAACAATGTTTTATCTATTTTACCTCTAGAGAACTTGTTCTCAAGAAGAAAACTAGATAAAGTCTCATACCAAGCTCGTGGAGCTTGTTTCAACCCATATAAGGCTTTATTAAGAAAATAAACATGATTGGGATAAGTAGGATCGACAAAACCTGGGGGTTGAGCGACGTATACTTCCTCTTTCAGGTCTCCGTTCAAGAATGTTGATTTCACGTCCATTTGATAAACTGTGAATCCTTTGTGCGAAGCGTACGCCAGGAACAATCTGATTGCCTCGAGCCTTGCTACTGGTGCGAAGGTCCTGTCGAAGTCAATCCCCTCCTCCTGTCTGTAACCTTGAGCCACCAGCCTTGCCTTGTTCTTTATGATGACACCATGTTCATCCAGCTTGTTTCTGAAGATCCACTTGGTGCCAATCACATTCTGCTTGTATGGTCTGGGAACAAGCGTCCAAACGTTGCAACGTTCGAATTGATGTAGTTCATCTTGCATGGCCAGAATCCATGCCGCATCCTTGTTCGCCTCGTCGAACTTCTTTGGCTCAACCTGTGACAGGAAGCTAAGATGCAATACTTCGTTAATAGTACCTCTTCGAGTTCTGACACCGACACGAGGATCTCCGATGATCTGATCTCTAGGATGATCCCTCACGTGCCGGAGCTCTAGAAGTCTGGCGTCTGGGGCTTCGACTACTTCTTGAGCTTCTCCTTCTTCTAAGAGATTTGTTTCATTTTGATCTTCAACATTTTCAGATGACGTGGAGGTGGAAACTTTGACGTACTTAGGAGCGTCATCTTTAGCGGTCTCATCCAGACTCAGCTGTTCAAGTCGTGTACCAGTATCTTCAAGAATACCACTGGAAGAATTGCTGTTAAGCAAACTTCCTTCATCAAATACAACATTTATTGATTCTTCTACCAATAGAGTTTTCTTATTGAAGACCCTATATGCCCGACTGTGGGAACTATAGCCCATGAATATGCCTTCGAAGCATTTTTCACCAAATTTAGTACGCGGGTACTTCCCATTATTCAGTACATAGCATCTGCAACCAAAAATCCTCAAGTAGGACATGGTTGGTTTCCTGCCTTTCAGTAGCTCGTAAGGCGTCTTACGATGATGCTTGTTGATCAATGCTCGGTTTTGTACATGACAAGCTGTATTGACAACCTCTGCCCAGAAGTATTCCGGGAGAGAAGCGTCTTTCAACATTGTCGTGCAGGCTTCAATGAGGGTTCTGTTTCTCCTCTCCACCACTCCATTTTACTGAGAAGTGCGCGGGGAGGAAAACTCATGAAAGATACCTTGTTCTTCACAAAATTCTGTCATAGCACCAGATTCGAATTCTGTTCCATGGTCACTTCTGATTTTGACCACTGAGTAGTTAAATTCGTTCTGAACCTGCTTGACAAAACTAGTGAAGATGTCAAACGTATCTGACTTTCATTTCAAAAAGAACACCCATGTAAACCGAGAATGATCATCAACTATCACTAGCGTATAGGACTTGCCTCCCAAGCTATGAACTTGCATTGGACCAAACAAGTTCATATGTAAAAGGTAAAGACATCGGGAAGAGTCTTTGTCTGCAATGCTCTTAAAGGTAGCCCGAGTCTGTTTGCCCATCTGGCATGCAGGACAGGGGCTATCTTTGATGCACTTGATACTGGGAGCATCCCTAACTAAGTTCTTAGAAAACAGCATACTAATTGTCTTGAAATTAATATGTGCCAATCTCTTGTGCCATTGGTCACAAAGAGATGCACTGCCTGTTGCCACAAGGCATACGGGGGTAGATGAATCTAAACTGAGAAAATCTAAGCAGAAGATATTTCTGCTCCTAATGCCTGATAATACCGTCTCAGAAGAGGTACGTGAAATTATCAGGCATTTATCCTTGCAGAACTTAACGTGATAACCTTTGTCACATAACTGACTTACACTGATCAGGTTATGGTTTAACCGTTCAACATAATCCACGTCGGTGATAGAGATTATACCGTTTGAAATCATACCGTAACCTCTGGTGACTCCTCGATCTGACCCTCCAAAGATGACTTTGGGTCCATTCTCGACTGGAGTGTAATCACGCAGCAGGCTTCTTGTCCCAGTCATATGCCGGGAGCATCCACTGTCCAAATACCAGATCGGCATTTTGGTGGCCTTTGGACATTCCTGCAAAACAAAATTAATTTGCCTTAGGAACCCAATCGAACTTGGGTCCTAGATTCCTGGTTAGCACACTCCCCCTCGGTTAGTTAACCCTACGAGTGGTCGGCCTCGCATTGCTAACATGGGGAGTCTCGTAATACCTTGGATTAAACCAACAATCCACGGCAAAGTGACCGACTTTGCCACAACACCAACAGTCGAATCTGTTGTACCTCTTCCTAGGCTCCTGCTTTACCCTGGGAACGGTGGGTACAGCTGGGGCCTTGGATCTGGAGGTGGAGGCCTCATGGTGACAGCAGTCACATGACTTCGTCACCTTCTGTATAACAGGCTTGGCTTTTGGTGCCTGCTTTCCATTATGGCCGCTAGAGAACGGACCATAATTTCCCATGTGGATTTCCTCATAAGGCGCCTTGAAGGCACTCTCACCGAAGTTCCGGGGAAAGGTCCAACCGTCATATCGGCTCTTTGGCTTTGCAACCGAGGGCCGGAAATGATGGTCAAATGTTGACTCAAAGTCATGTTGGTTGCACGGAAAGCCAGGCTTTCTGAACGCAACAGGACTAAGCGGAGCCTTTCCCTTTTCATCAGCAGAGGCCTTCTTGGCGGCCTTATTCTTCCTCTGGTTCCTGTTTCTCCTAGAGGAGGAACCAGATACCCCTACATGCCCCAAGCCAGCTCCTTTGGCCTGAGCAGAGAAGGTATCAACAACTGGAAGAACTGTTTTTGGCATAGAGAAGCTCTTGACGATCTTCCTTTCTGCCGCAAGTTGTTCTTCCAACTTGTCGACTTCCTCCTGCTTAAGATCAAGGAGCTTCAGAGACTCTGAATACTTTGAGGTCAGGTCAAGGTGCTCCTGTCGGAGAGAGATCAAACTGGTGACCTCTTCCCTTAGGGAAACACACTCACCCTTAAGGAATTTTACTTCCTTTTTCTCAGCCTTCAATCTCTTTCGGCACTCCTCGAAAGTGTTGAGCAGAAGCTCATACTTCTCGAGGAGCTCAGCTTCACGGGCTAAAGGGCTATCCTCTGGTTCATCATCCTGAGACTCAGGATCAGAGTCGGAGTCGGAGAGAGGGGGTGTGAGCTTTTACCTTCCCAGTAAACGGGGGGCATTCTCCTTCTGAGTCGGAGCGACCCACCATCCCGAAGTAGGCTTCCTCATCATCACTGGAGTCTGAGGAATCAGACTCACTCAGTGTCTTTGGCCTTTTGGCGATGTAGCTCCGCTCTTTCTTCTTATCTCTCGAAGATTTGTGCTCCTCTTCTTTCCCTTTTTCTCTCTTGCCTTGATAGCAGTCGGCCATGACGTGTCCTGGCTTATTGCATCCAAAGCAAATAATGTCAGAGGAGCGATGTTTGTTCGGTCTGGAAGCATACCTGTCAGAAGAATAATTTTTCTTCTGATGCCTGGAGGAGGAGTCGTCTCTCTTTCTTTGATTCCTCATCTTGAGGAACTTCTTGAACTCTCGAGTGATGAGGGAGAAATCCTCCTCCGACACCCTTGAGCTGGAGGAGCATGGCTCGGAGTCCTCCTCCTCATCCTTTTTCCTGGCACGGTATGAAACCGCACCCTTGCCTTTTCTGGAGTGACTGGCTTTTAGATCCACAGTCTTTTCTTTGGCTACAGCCTTCTCTGCTTCTTCTTCTGCTTTCCTGGTGTTCAGCTGAAGCTCATAGGACATCAGCTTCCCAAACAGGATTTGCGGGTCTGTTTCAGCTAGTCTGCCAAACTCTCGGATGGCGCAGATCTTTGTGTCCCATTCCTTAGTAAGGGACCTAAGGAATTTATCATTGAGTTCACCATTGGTGAACACTCTTCCGTATCCTTTGAGGGCGTTGACAATCTTGAGGAAGTTCTCGTAGGTGACTCCGATCTCTTCCTTAGGCCCTTGTCTGAAGGCCTCATATTTCTGGTTCAGGAGGGATCTCCGATCATCCCTCACTTCATTCGTGCCCTCCATTAGGATGATCAGGCACTGCCAGATCTCCTGTGCTGTCCTGCAGTTGCTGAAGTTTTGCATCATTGAGTCATCAACCGCGCTGACCAGAATGTTTCGCGCCTTCTTGTCAAGCCCTACTAGCACCATCTCGTCCTTGTCCATTTCAGAAAGTTTCTTTGGCACTTTCTGAGTAGGATCAATGGTGGATGCCTTAGTGGGGACATAAGGTCCCTCCTCCACGATCATGAAGAGTCGAGGATCGACTGCTTCCATGTAGAACCTGATCCTTTCCTTCCAGATAGGAAAGTTGAGCCTGGTGCACACTGGGATCTTGCCTGTGTACTTGAGCCCGTCCATAGTAGCTGTTTGTCTTCTTCTTGACACTAGTGGCAGGATTCAACTCAAGGTGTTAACCTTTTTGATGAGTAACCTCCCTCTGATACCACTTGAAAGTCCACCTAGTGTCAACTATGTTCACCTATGGGGGGGGGGATAGGTGACGTGCAGCGCTTTTGCGGAATTTAAATTGTACGGTGTCCCTCTTCGTTGACGACGTGATCTTGAAGTCTACAAAGAGTCCACAACCTTGGTCTCTCTTGGAGAGGATCTCCCCAGAACCGGCGGCGGCAAGAAGGGCGGCGGCTAGGTTCACGGGATCGGCGGTGACGACGATGTGCGGCTGCACTTCTTTAGTGATCCAAACTTCGTAGCGAAGCTAGCTAGGTCTACCAACGGTCACACGAGGATCGGTCGTCTCGATCGATTCGGACGGGGAAGTTTTTCCCGATCAACAGATCGAGAGACAAGGGATCTCTGGATAGACGCGTGAGACACTAGGCTTGGCTAAGCTTCTGTCGCCGGAGATCGGGAAGAAATGCGATCAACAGCGGCGACCACTAGCGCGAGTAGCGACGGAGGCGGCGGAGCAGTTTCGCGAATTTAGGGTTAGATCGTGCTCGGCTTCTTTTCTGTCTAAGTATTCCGTTCAAAATACCCGAATATATATACTGTAGATGCTTTCAAAATGACCGTTGTGGGACCCACAAGAAGAATCCTTAAGTCCCGGTCCAGAACATTGTCAGCGGCAGAATCCGGTTCAGGAACTTCCAGAGAAATCGCTAAGTAAAAATCGGCGAGATTCGCAGGTGATTCTCGACGAATCGGCGAGAATCAGTTAGTGATTCTCGACGATTCGTCGAGAATCACTTGTGATTCTCGCCGAATCACTTGTTGATTCTCAACGAAGATAACTTGTATTCAAGATCTGCTTAACGACGGGTTCGGCGAGAATCACTAGTGATTCTCGCCGAATCTTACTTGGCACCGTTCTGAGGTAGCCTGAAAGAGTCGGCGAGAATCACTAGTGATTCTCGACGATTCGGCGAGAATCACTAGTGATTCTCGCCGAATCGGCGAGAATCACTTGGTGATTCTCGTCGAATTTTACTTAGACGAATTTTCGTCTTTCCACCCAAGAGCTGCTCCTTCACCCATCCTTGCTCCTTGTCTTCTCTTGCATAAATACGGCCCTGTACTTGAAAGTAAGTGCACTCCAATAGAGAGAGTACACGTAGGCCAACACACTGATCTGCTCAACGAGGGATTACGTCATGCAGACCCGTGTATATTGACCTACTGCACCCTGACATTGGTGTGCACTTAGCGTGGAAAAACTGCAAGCACAACTTGAAATAATTTGTCAAAAACATTGCCTATTCACCTTAGCTTGTTCAGGGGCTTCTTCAAATCAGGTACGTTGTGGATACAATACCCAACAATATTCAAGAATACCTGGTCCCCCATCTGAAACTCGACCTAACGATGCCGAGCGTCGTAATACTTAGCCTGTCTGCTCTGAGCCTATAACATCCAATCTCGTATTAGCCTCACCTGAGCCTCGGTGTCCTCAACAAAATCTGAGCCCAGCACCTTCGGATCCTCGTCCTATATCCAAGACAGAGGAGTCCTGCATCTCCGCCCGTATTGAGCCTCATAAGGGGCCATGCTGAAAGTGCAGCTAGATCTGATATACTCTAGAGGGGGGTGAATAGAGTATACGGTGTTTAAAAACTTTTTACAACAATGGTTGTAATGTGAGTGAGCAGGGAAGCAAAAATAAATCTAATCACAAAACTAAACTAATCAAAAGCTAATCACAGAATAATCAAGGCCAGAAACAAAAATAAAGACAAGCAAAACCAGAAGACACAAGGAAATATAGTGGTTCCCCTAAACTTGGGTACATCCACTCTTCTACCACCCTAGGTAGGAATCCACTGCAGGATGAGTTGATCAGGTGTCCTGGGCACCAATGAGCTTTTGATAAGGTGCTCAAAAACCAAATCAGATTTTTTGATCAGGTGTCTTGCCACCAATGAGCTTTTGACAAGGTGCTCAAAAACCAAGTTCAAACTTTTGAAGGGAGTTTGAAAAACCCTTTATAGAGAGGGGGTGAGAGAGTGATGGCAGTCTTCTCTTTCTCAGATCAGCTGAGAAGACTATGTGGATTGGTGGTGTCAAAGATCCCCCTGAGTCCTTGAGATCTTCAGGAAAAGAAGCTTTGCTGTAGGGTGATAGGCCTTCAAAAGTTTAGCTCCAGCAAAAGATGATTTCAGCAACAGCTGAAATGTTGGATGTCTGGAGTCTTGAAATATGTTGGCCTTGAACACTTGAAAACTAGAGAGATCTGAAGATTGATCTCCTTGGATGTGTGTTCTTGAGAATTCTTTGAGACAGAATGTTTTGTTCTTGTTCTGAAGAATACTGATGTCTGTATATGTATCTCTGTAATCTGTGTGTCTCTCACAGAGATTTAAAAATTCTTCTATTTTATTCTCTGGTACTGAATGGGAAAAACATTCTCTGAGAAGAATAGCCGTTGGTCTGCATTAATTGTATCCTTAATTGCAAAATCTCTTCTGGAGGAAAGTCCATAGAATTATTCCTTGAAAATCCCTTGAAACTTGGTCCAGAAATGAATGAAAACAGTTAGGAAATCTTCAGAATTAATTGCAGAATAACTCCTTAACTGATTTGAATTTGAATCTAGAAACATCCTTGAAGTTATCTGAAAACGTCGAACTGAGCTCTGCTATCGTTGAACTGAGCTCAGCGATATGGATTTATACAACAGTAAAATATCGTCGATCTGAGCTCAAAGATCGTCGAACTGAGCTCAGAGATAGAGATTCAAAGCTGAGTCAAGATCGTCGACCTGAGCTCACCGATCGTCGAATGGAGTTCGACGATATGATGAAGTTGAGCTCAGCGATCGTCGAATGGAGTTCGACGATCTGTAGAAGTTGAGCTAGACGATCGTCGATCGGAGTACGACGAATCGTCGTGCTGAGCTCGACGATATGACTTAGTCTCCAAACAGAAAATCCTGGTCTTGAGGGCAGCTACCAAACCTAGACTTCTAACCCTTAGACTCAATTCTAATTGACCTTTTGAACTATACAGGAGGTCAAACATTAGTTTCCTAGAGACATAGTGATCCTGACCCAAATTAGTAATAGGGTGTTCCAACACATGCCGATGCTGGACTGGTGGTTGTTGTTGTATGAGAACTCTATCAACGGTAGCTGCCTCTCCCACGGCTCACCGCGATCCAATATGCAAAGTCGTATCAGATCTTCCAAAGTCTGATTGGTGCGTTCCGTCTGCCCATCAGTCTGGGGATAAAAGGCTGTACTGAATGTCAGCCAAGTGCCCAAGTAAGTCTGCACTGATCGCCACTCCTTAGACGTAAACCATCCATCCCGATCCGATACGATCGTCCTGGGTATACCATGATAACAGATGAACTGCTCCACAAACTTCCGAATCAGCACACCAACCGAGTCATCCTTTCTGATCGGGATAAATCTGGCTACCTTTGTCAGCCGGTCGACGATCACCTAGATCGAATCATTCCCCGTCCGCGATCGGGGAAGCCCTTATATGAAGTCCATCGCGATATCATTGAACTTCCACTCCGGCACCGGAAGTGGCTGCAACAGTCCGGCCGGGTTCCTACACTCTGCCTTCACCAACTGACAGGACTCGCAGTGGGTCACAAAGTAGGTGATGTCCCTCTTCATGCCCAGCCAGTACATCGTCTTCTTCAGGTCGGCCGTCATCTTGGTGATGCCTGGGTGCACTGAGTACCTGCACCAGTGAGTCTCAGTCATGATGTCCTCCCGGATTCCGTCCCCAGCCGGTATGTATACTCTGCCTCTGAAGCATATCACCCCATCTCTCTCTGTATATTCCCCAGCCATGCCTTCCTGCAAGGATCTGAACACTGGCTCCAGCTTGTCGTCTTTCCTCTACTCAGCTCTGATACGATCACGAATGTCATCTGTGGCAACCAACGATGATAGGTATTCCCAATATAGATCTGGGTGATCCTCGGACACTAGGGATATCTGCATATTGTCTAACATCTGAACCAACTCCATGGCCATCAACTGAGGTCCTGCTCCTGAGATTGTAGCCTTCCGGCTCAGCACGTCTGCCACCACATTCGCCTTCCCTGGGTGGTAGTGAATCATGTACTCATAATCTGAAAGGAACTCCACCCATCGTCTCTGGCGAACGTTAAACTCCTTCTGCGTATCAACATATTTCAGATTTTATGATCCAAAAATATGTCGCAGTGCACTCCATAGAGGTAATGCCTCCAAATCTTCAGCGCAAACACTACTGCCCCCATCTCCAGGTCATGAACAGAGTAGTTCTGCTCATGCTTCTTTAGCTGTCGTGGGGCGTATGTTATCACATGACCATAATGCATCAGTACAACACCCATTCCATGAAAAGACGCATCCACATACAACCGAAAGCCCTCCTTCCCAGATGGAAGGGCCAGGATAGGGGCCGACATAAGCTGCCTCTTCAACTCCTGGAAGACCGCCTCATACCGCGACATCCAAACAAACAGAGCGTCCTTCTTTGTCAACGATGTAAGTGGGAGGGCTATCTGAGAAAACCCCTGCACAAACTTCCGCTAATATCCAGCCAATCCCAGGAAGACTATGCTTGGTGTAGTTAAATATCTTAGAAATCTGGTTATGGTTTTCCTTCCTATTCTATCAATTCTATATCCATGAGTATAGCCTTTTAGGGAAAAAAGAACTTAAAATTTACTGGCGTACCTGTGATCACTTGCTCCGGGTTTCGAGGTTGAGCCAGATCCAGTGCATACACTTGCTCCCTCTCTGTCTGCGGTCTTCGCCCTGGTGTACACGTCCTCGTCCTCCAAACTACTGAGTAGGCGGGACAGCTCGTGGTGCTGGTAGTGGTTCCCCCTTCATGGGGCAGTTCCTCCAGATATGCCCCACCTGATGACAGAAGTAGCAGTCGGGCGGGGGATATGCCATACCCCCGGGTCTCTGCAGCTCCCGCATCTGGAGAGGTTGAGGAGGCATTACCACCAGCTCCCTCGGCTACTGTCTCACCTCCTGATGAGGCTGGTCCTCTGCCCTTCTCCCATCTATCCCATCAACAATGCGGCCCTGTCGCTGATCATTTCTGGCTCCCTGGCCCTGATCGTCAGCTGGCCGCTTCCGGCCTCGAGTAGTGTGCCAATCTGCCTCAATTCTCTTCGCCATCTCCAATATCTGAGGAATAGGCCCATCGGATACAAACAACAGAGCCTATGTCAGATCCTCTCGTAGGCCCTTGTAAAACCTCTTGGTGTATTCTGCCTCATCCAGCTGATAGGAGTCTGCGAAATGGGCTAGATGATTGAACTCCCAGAGGTACTCCACCACTGTCTTGCTGCCCTGCCTCAACTGTATAAATCTGTCTTCCAGCTCATCTCTGTCCGACTGCGGAACAAAATGCTCCAACAGTGCAGCCCTGAACTCCTCCCAAGCAATCTCTGCAACCTCTCTATCAGTAAATGTCGTGTCCAGCGATGTCTTCCACCATCTCTTGGCATGGGACTCCAACCAAGAGACCACCAAAGGCACCCTCTCCTCTCATGGGCACCGTATCCCGATCATCATCTCATACATGATGTCCAGCCACTCCTCCATCCGAACGACCGACTCTGTCCCAAAGTAGGATGGGGGAGAAAGTCCTTAGAAAATACTCAACAAATTGGCCCCCGAGTTTGGATGCGGAGCCGGAACCTGTTGGGCCTTGAAAGCCTCTAGTATGGATGTCAGAGTCTGCCCCATCTCCGAATGTAGGAACAGAGTGGGAACCAGGGGAGGTGGTGCAACATTCGGAGTCTGCTGAACTCCTCCCTGTGGTGTAGGCTGTATCAGAGGCTGCGTAACAAAAACCATTTGTAAATAATCGACTTGAACCTAAATAAAAGTGGACAATTTACATGTGATCCCCCATATGGGAACACCACTGCTTCCGCTGCTTAGTTTGTCCCCAAACTAAACTCGCGCCGGGGTGACCCGGGGTTTGTGGACTGCTACTTTTCGATAGAGGTTTCCTCTGATACCACTTGTAAGACCTCCCCCCCCCTTTTTCCTTTTTAGAACTACAGGTCTTAGGCCCAGAACCGCCGCTTTGTGGTGACACCTTCACGCCCGGGAAGGGCATCACTACAAAACGCCGATCCTGCCGGCCAAATCGATCACAAAAAAGATAGTAAATAAACATCTCCATAGAGATCACATATATAGTAAATAATCTCCACGAAGGGAGAGTCCACAAAAATAATAATAGAGGTACTGAAAATAGGGCTCATGCCCGGTACATCAATATCCTCACTACATATCACTCAGCGCAGAAGCAAAAAAAACTTAACATCTGCTAATGATCGGGACTCACAGTCCCAGCTGTCTGAACTCCGGTAATAGATTGTCCCATATCCAAGCGTGCCGACCTCCGGGGCTGTTCCTCCATGCTGGGCTCCACGGTCCCCTAAAATGATGTTGTTCGAAAACCGTTAGTCTTTCGTTAATCTAAAAGACTAAGTACTATCATCCCCCACCCCTTCCCCCATGGCTCCTAGGCACCGAGCGGGGAGGAGGAAAGGAGAGGTAGTGAGGGTGGAGAATGAACAAGAAGCAGGTGATGGAGGAACTAATCTAACTATTCTATAAGTATATATGGAAGTAATAAAGGTATGAAAAACTGAACAAGAAATAAGTAACCTTAACTTATATGAAAACAAATAAACTAAGGGATCTTTTGCAAGTCTCCTATCATATAAAAAGTCCCATACCAATTTATACGATAGAGTGTCAGTTTTTTAGCAAGCATATATATATCTACAAAATAGAAACCTTAACTTGTATGCACGCTCACGCGAGCTTATAAACAAGGGGTCATTTTGCAGGGCCTATTGTATAAAAAGTCCCATACCAATTTATATAATAGGTGTAAGGTTAAATGCAATGGTTATGCTATGACATGCAAATATGCTATGATGTGAATCATGCAAGTGCAACACACTCACTCGAGTCTGTACACACAGACCTTTAGTTCCCCCTTTCTGGAGCCTAACCTCCCAGGATACCTCCATAGTGGCAAACAGAAGCGGTAGGTTGGGCCTCGCCCACCTCCAAACCGGTAATAGCACTACCAGTCAGGCCTATCGTACGCTCGACGCTGGTGCACTAAGCGGAGCTCCTGCGTACTCTTTGCCGGCAAGTCCATAGGACTTAACTTGGTGAAGTGCAAAACCACACTTGCTGAGTCAACGTATTGGCGTCGGTGCATCGACCCTTCAATACCGAACACCCACCACCTTATACTTTATTCACATATAACCTTATGTATCAGTAACCGAGCCAAAGCTCCCCGGACCACCTCGTCTGTCACAAACAACAACCGAGCCAAAGCTCGCCGGGCCAACCTATCACCAAATCCACCGAGTCTAATGCCCGAGTGACCCAAACTAACATCCCGAGACATCGAGGTGAGTGAAAGTGAATCCCTAGTTATACTAGTTACTCTTGCAGTTTATTTTGCCTACAGTTTAGTTTAGCCCAGGACTTCCCCCGGTATTAGATGCGCTGTTGGAAGAAATGAACATTTGCACTAAATCCAAGGAAACAAAAGCGCTGGCTACTATCATTTACGCAATTTGGAAAGCCCGAAATCAACGTGTCCATGGTGAAGCATTTTTACAGCCATCATCTATAGTTCTAAATGCGGTTACGGAAGCATCCAATGGTAACAGGGCGGCCCGTGTAATCCCCGAGCCCTTTTGGTCGCCCCCGCCATTTGGATGGTTAAAAATTAATTTTGATGGATCCGTTCACCCAAATAGTGTAGCCGGAATTGGATGCTCTGTCAGGGATCAGGATGGGACCTTAATTGCTGCCAAGGGTGTCAAAATACATAGCCGGTCGGTTGGCATGTCGGAAGTGAGGAGTGCGCTGCTTGGTATCAACGTGGCAAATAATCTCTTGCATACTGCTCGTGGTTTGATTCTTGAGGGTGACTCTGCCTACGCTTGTGCCACTATAAACCGTATTCTATCAGGCATTTGGAACGGGGAACTGGAAGGAATGCTAGCTCGCTCGCTAAAGGATTGTCCCAACATTATGATCTCTCATGTTGATCGAAGAGCCAACTCCGTCGCCGACTTTGTTGCAAATTCCGCTTGTAGATCTGATTTTTTATGGGAAAGGGGTATGCCCCTTCCCCAAGCTCTTTCTTTTATCCTCTCTAAGGATATGATGCCTATGTAATCCTTTTATTTGGATCTATATATATATAGGCTAATGCCACCTTCAAAGGACTTCCCCGGTATTCCCCGTGAAGGGCTCTCAAAGGGCACTAGGAACTATGATGGTAGCTGAAGCCCATCGTTCCCCTTCACAAGACACTTATTATTAATGGTTAATACCCTATTCCCGATCCCTTTAGTATTACACTGGTTCTAACCCTAATGTGTTTTGACCCTCTCTCTCTCCCTCCACAGGAAAGACGATCTTTCGTCGATCCCGAGCACCACCTAATCTTAGACAACTCTACAACCTACTCATCCTATCTTCCAATTGTATACTCCAATCCACTTCACTAGAATCAGTAAACCACAATCCCACCTCCCTACTGTAACACCCCCTATCCGTCGCATAGCATATAGCAGTAGGTCCGGCCGGGGCCCGATGCCATATACCACAGACAGACCGGGTGGTTACTCATGGAAACCATCCAACCAATCATCACGTCCTGCACAGAGCATTCTAGCGGAAGCATTTTAATAAGTTGCAATAAAGAACACAGCACAAAAGCATGAATGTCCACTAATACCAAATAGGAATGTTGTACATACACAAGTACAGGCCTTAAGGCCTTACAAAATGGTTTACTTGATATTACATGTTTTACAAACCACGGCACGCAGGCCGGTCATACATGAATAAAAGCAGTAAACACTCCAATTAGGCCTTCGAGGGCCGGCTTCGCAAATTGGGCTTTAGCCCACTATTGACCGCTTGGTCCAGCAGCACCTGCATGCAACAAACCACCGCACGGTGGCAAAATAAGGCAACAGTCAGCAATGTTGACCAAATTATAACGATCCCGCCCCAACTCGGGGCGGCGATGCTCCTTCCCTGCATCTCATTAGCATAAGCGAGCAATTTAACAATATTCATTTCATCACAGGCGTTGGCTCGCACGGCCACACACCCCGTGCTCTCAGGGCACATTCTCGGTGAACCGGTCGATGTCACGTCAATTAAAGCCATAGACATTTCGGACTCACCACCGCCACTTTTACGACCAAACCTATGAGCATTTTGTCTTCTTGGCCTGGGTCACGATAATTTAATCCATAGACCGCCGAAGACCCTAATCTATGCCAACGGCAAGTGCCATGTACCCTTAGGTCTCTTTAACCGAACGACATAGAACGGGTACGGTTCCATCTAACCCGTGCTCACATCGCAACGACAATTTAATCCATTTGCGTGGGTCAAACTTCTCCCGAGTCTCGTTTCCGTCACATTTCACATAACTCAGTTATGTTCAAGTTGTCTCTCAGGCCACCAAGTTGGCAAGATCACGCATCCGCCCTGTTTTTCGGGTGCACCTTTGGGTTAATCCCCAAGGCTCGTTGTTGCAATCTACCACGTAGAAAACCCGAAAAACAATCAATCGCACGGAGTCTTCTCCGGCATTTATGCAATGCAACATCACCGATCCAGACCAACATGTCCGGATAGGCTTCACACATCATGCCTATGTCCGTTCTCGCTTACGGACTCTATACAACGGGGACTTTACATATCTACCCGAAGGAACGCCTCCAACTCACCGCAAACTTGCGAGAGCGGGCTTCCTATGCAAAGAAGGAGAGCTACACATGCTCAAGAAGAGAATCGTTACCCTAGCGTTCTTCTTTGGCGCCATGGAAAAGTAAGCGGATGAAAAGCACCACACTCTCTTCGCCTCCGTAGATCCGAAGTCGGCTCGCGATTTGGAGCTTCAAAGCTCCTCCAATGGCCGGATCTAGCTTCTTCTTCCTCCCTTGGCTCTCCTCTCTCTCTATACTTTAGAAAGATAACCACTCAAGTAAAAGTGAGGGTTTTAAAGGTCCAATCCCGGGTATATCCCATCAGGAACAATCCCCAGCCGTTGGATCCCAAATTAAAGAAACGAACGGCCTTGATTCGGGCCTGAAATGTACAATCTGGACCGAACACGGCCTGGCACACGCCCGTGTCTAGGGTCGTGTCCCTCATTCGCCGTCAAAATCGACGCGCTTGGAACAACACACGGCATCCGACACGCCCGTGTTCGACCTGACACACCCGTGTTCCAACTGACACGGCCGTGTGGTCAGCCGTGTGCCCCCATCGATTTATCCCGAAAATAACCCGAGAACTACACGGGTACTGGACACGCCCGTGTCCTTGCCCGTGTCTACATCAACACGCCTGGGCTCTAGGCCGTGTACACGGTCTCGACACTTCGTCGAGTGAAGTTCGTCGAGCACCCGACACGGCCTTGGGCACGCCCGTGTCCTAGGCCGTGTGCCTTGTCTCGACACATCGTCGAGCGAAAATGTCGACATCCCGGGCCGGTTGTCGACACGGGCTCGACACGCCCTGAGATACGCCCGTGTCTCAGGCCGTGTGCCTCGTCTCGACACTTCGTCGAGCGAAAATCATCGACACACCGGGCCGATTGTCGACACGGGCTCGACACGCCCTGAGACACGCCCGTGTGTCAGGCCGTGTGCCATGTCTCGACACAGTGTCGACCGAAATTCGTCGAATTCATGGCCAAGTCGTCGACTCCAGTATGACACGCCCTGGGACACGCCCGTGTCCCAGGCCGTGTGCCTACTGCCAGATTCCAAATCTGGCCCAAAACTTCCCCCGTCGCTCTTTTGAGTTTTGGGGCGTTACAATTTATTCCTCCTTAGCGTCTCCAAAACCAAATGAAGATGCTTGAAGTAATCTTCCTCACTCTGCGAGTACACCATGTTGGGTATTGTATCCACAATTACCTGTATTTGAGGAAGCCACCTGTCAAGCTAAGATGAATTCACAATGTATTTGATAAAACCTTTCAAGTTGTGCTTGCAGTTATTCCACACTAAGTACACACCAATGTCAGGGTGCAGTAGGTCAATATACACGGGCCTGTACGACGTAATCCCTCGTTGAGCAGATCAGTGTGTTGGCCTACGTGTACTCTCTCTATTGGAGTGTACTTACTTTCAAGTACAGAGCTGTGTTAAGGCAAGAGCAGACAAGGAGCAAGGATGGGTCAAGGAGCACCTCATGGGTGGAAAGACGAAAAATCGTCTAAGTGTAAATCAACGAGAATCACCAAGTGATTCTCGCCGATTCGGCGAGAATCACTAGTGATTCTCGCCGAATCATCGAGAATCACTGGCTGATTCTCGCCGACTCGATCCAGCTACTTCTAAGCGAGCAACTCTGATGCTAAGTAATAATCGACGAGAATCACCAAGTGATTCTCGCCGAATCGTCGAGAATCACTGGCTGATTCTCGCCGACTCGACCCGGCTAAATCAGAGTGTGCAATCAAGTCAACATCGACGAGAATCATCTTTGATTCTCGCCGAATCGACGAGAATCACCTTTGATTCTCTCCGATTCGACGAGAATCACCTTCGATTCTCGCCGATTTTGACTTGGGCAATTTTCTGGAAACAGCTGGACCGGATTCTGCCGCTGGCACTGTTTTGAACCGGAATTAGGGTTTCTTCTGGTGGGACCCATAACGGTCATAAAAGAGTATTTTACTGTATAAATACACACGTATTTTTCAACAGTAGAGGTGCGAAGAAGATTTGAAAAAGACGAGCCGCGACGTGACCTAGATCGCGAGTTCCGCTCCGTCGCCGCCGCCGTCGCCGCTCGAGCAAGTTGATCGCCGGTCTTGATCGTGGTTTCTTCCAGATCTCCCGTCGACAGAAGCTTAGCCAAGCATAGCATCTCACGTGTCTAACCGGAGATCCTTTGTCTCTTGATTTGTTGATCGGGAAAACTTTCCCCGTCCGAATCGATTGAGACGATCGATCCTAGTGTGACCGTTGGAAGACCTAGCTAGCTTTGCTACGAAGTTTAGATCTCCAAAGTACAGCAGCCGCACACCGTTGTTGCCGCCGATCCCGTGAACCAAGCCGCCGCCCATCTTGCCGCCGCCGGTTCCGGGGAGATTCTCTCCAAGAGAGATCTAGGGTTGTGGACTCTTCGTGGACTTCAAGAATACATCGTCAACGAAGAGGGACACCTTAGTCTCCAAAAGTAGTTTGTATCTCTTGTACATTCTAGTTCATTTTTGTTGTAAAGGAATGTTGGTTCCGAGTTGTAAGGGTTGGGTGCAACCCGTGTTGTGGGAGTGTTGTCTCCTACGTGTGGAAGGGTTCCTTCCGAGAGTGCAAGGATTGGATTTCAATCCTGTTGGTGAAGTGACCGAGTCGTCCCTTGTTGGGAGATAGGTCGAAGGGGGAAAGTGGATGTACCCAAATCGGGGAACCACTATAAATTGCTTGTGTACCTTCTTTGCTGTGTTGTTTTATTTTTGTGTGCAGGTACAATTTTAATTCCGCAAAATGCTGCACGTCACCTATTCCCCCCCCCCCCATAGGTGAAGGTAGTTGACACTAGGTGGACTTTCAAGTGGTATCAGAGGCAGGTTGCTCATCAAAAAGGTTTACTCCTTGAGTAGAATCCTGCCACCAGTGTCAGTAGCATGGAGCTGGATCATGAGATATCGCCACTAAGACTTCCCATATGCACAAAGGAGTATTATCCCGTCTGGAAGATGAGAGTGTCGTATCACTTGGAGGCTATCGATCCTCGAGCATCTTTCATCCTGGAAGAGGGTCCTTTTATTCCTATGAAGACCTCCAGCTCTGGAAAGAATATCCAAGTGCCCAAGTGTATTGCTGAGATGTCGGAGACGGAACTCTCATTATTTAATCTGGATAAGATGATTCGTCAGATTATCATGGATATCTGGTCTGGACCTTCTCGCTCCAGATTGGAAAAATGTGGGACGGCCAAATCTATGTGGGTGATGATCTCAGAGCTGATGGAGGGATCAAAGAAAGCTGGAATCTGCTGTCAACTAGAGGATGAAGCCTATATGGGGGTCCTCGCCTCTGAAGATGAAGGCAAGGATCAATCGGATAGCATCAGAGCTCTAGTGTCCGTGTCAGAGACTGAAGAGGACAGTGAGGAAAGCAGCTCTGATGAGGATGACACAACGGTCACTGGCTCTAATGACAATAACACTGAAGAGCAGGTAACTTCTTCATCTTGCCCCGTCTCTCTTGAAGTTTCTGAAGACAGAAACTGTTTTCCTTCAGAAAATCCTGATTCTCTGAAGAGAGCCCTTCAGAAAAGCAACCTACTTGTTGAAGAACAAGCTCAGGAGATTGCTCGGCTGAAGATATTGTTGGTTCTCCAATTGGCATCCAACAAGGTCAAGGACTCTAAAATCTCTGATCTAGAGAGTAGTCTAGAGAATGAGAAGAGGATAGTATCTAACTTTTCCAAGGTTGATGCTATAAAGAGAAAGGAAGAAAATGGGTGGATCTCCCGAATTATCAATTCGTGGAGAAATGGTGAAACGGTATTCCGACCCCCCACTCCGAGCAGGAAGGGTACTCATCATGCCTTCAGGTATGATCACAGGAACAATCGTGGTCACTGCAAGGGTGATCTGTCCTCATGTGGAGACACCCATAGTGCAAGGGCCGTCATGGCCACCCATGAGAGAATGCCTAAGGCTCATTCTGAGCCCTTTGTATTCTCGGCCACTGCCCCTACTCGGCATGAATCGGCTGGTATCAGCTCTCAGAACTCTTCTCTCCACCCAAGGACACAGGAAAGGGGGGTTAGAAGTCATGCTGTAAGTTCTCATGGGGCCTCAGGAAGGGGGCTGACTGAAAGGAAGGCACCTCCTCCCAGGCCTTGTGACGCTCGCTGCATGCATTCATTCCACCCTTCCACGTGTCACGGTGGAAGAGACAGTTCTGGGAGCAGATCCAGATCTATCCCGTTTGGACCTAGGCTCATGACTACCTCAGTCACTAGATCAGGTCAGAAACTGAGATACAACATTCACGCGTGTTGGTGCTGTGGCAAGGTGGGACACTTTGCCATAGACTGTTGGCACAACCCCTTTGTGTCAAGGGAAAGGGCCTATCCACATCTCCTGGGCAGAGGTAGTCTTCCTGTCAGGATTTCTGAAGGAAGGCAGTCGAATGTTTATGCTAACAAGAACCTAGGACCCAATATGTATTGGGTTCCTAAGGTAAAGTAACTCTCTTTTGCAGGGTAGTCTAGGTTCCCGTAAATATAATGGGAACTAGACAGTAGATGTTTCAAGACTATATTGGAACAAATATATGGAATAACAGAAGTGATATCTACCTGGGCATACTCACATTGAGCACCTGGTATGTTTTAACCAGAAGGGCTAAAAGATAACTCTCATAATCCCAGGTACTCTTAATCAGCTCCAAGACTTGAGTCATATTGTATCGACATTTCCATATATATATATATATATATTTATATACACATATATGTGTGTACACCTAAGGATAGGTTAACACGGTAAACATAAACCTTAGACACATCAATGAAGATTTATCGGAAATTCCACTGGTAGATTCGAGAACTAACATCTACAGGCGTAAATCAGTTCACTGAAAACTAACGAAGATACGTCATTGGAAATCTCGACAACGAAGATACGTCATTGGAAATCTTGACATCAAGAAATATATGGAAAAGCCCGGTTCAAACCCTAAATATATTGGCTTTGAGAAATATATATATATTTAGAAATTTTTTTTTTAATTATCTTGATATCCGAAGACCCGTTAAAATCCGTTAAAATCCCTTTAGACCCATCGATATCGCACATTTCCCGCCGACCCTTCACATTCCGCAGGAAGCTCACCGAAGGACTCTCGCCGATTCGTGAAGCATTCCTGCAAGATTCCCGCAAGCTTCTTCCCGAAGGACTCTCACCGAAGGACTCTCACCGAAGGACCCGTGATTCTTCCCCTTCCGTCGACATCCCGCAAGAATCCCGCAACTCGTGAAGAATCCCGTCGATCTCGCCGATTTCCTTCCGTGGATCTCTCCTCTCTCTCGTCCAGGGATTTCTCTGCAGTTTCGATCAATCTCAGTCGCGTGCACCTCCCGGGTGTCCGTCGTCCTTGTCAAACTAACTCACCGTCTACGCTCTTGGGTAACCACATCCTCATCCTTACAAGAACTTTATTACTAGTGTCGCTTCCCTTTTGACTTTTGATTAAGCGTAGAGTAGGGATTCTCTCTCTAGGTTTGCAATGGCTCCAAGGACAACCGCTGGACTGATCACTGGATGTGAGCTGGTTCGAACAGGGTTCTCACATGCTTCTGACGAATTCAGAAACATCATTATCATGCTAGAAGAGGCTGGACTCTCATTCGTACTGGAGCACCCGTGTAAAATCTTGGACAAGGAAGTGCTGGAGTTCTTCGCTACCGCCAAACTCCGAAATGAAGACTCTCTCATCAAGAGCGAGGTTGTAGGGGCAACGATCAAGATGTCTGCAAGCAAGCTAACCCAATACTTGCAGCTCACTAGTTCGGAGCTAGAGGATTATCTTGAGGAAGAGGACAAAACCAGGACTTTATTATTCTGTGGACTCGCTCGAGGAACTAGGTCGATAAAGCGAAAGGATATGAATGAGTAGGGGAAACTTCTGTCAGACATCATTGGGAAGGTACTCATATGCAAACCGGGTTCACATGACCACATCTCTGCGGACATGTTCAAGATCCTTGTGGCAATTGTCTGCCGAAAAAGATTCAACTGGGGGGCATTGCTTTTTGAGAAGATAAAGGACACCCTCAGATCTCCTAGCTTTGGCCGAATCATCAGTCTGTATCTCATTCAGTTAAACGGAGATAAGTATGACATGAGTAAAGGTGTTCCTCTACATTACTTGAAGAAAATGGACTCGAGTGTTTTTGACAGATAGGAGAGGCGCATTGGGCAGGCTGCCGTGGTAGAACAACAGGAAGTATCTCCAGCCGAGGACGGAACTGTGGCTGACTCCTTAGTAATCCCAGTGAAATTCCTGATTCTTTGACTGCAGGAATTGAGGGGGAGCCTCTACCCACTTATGCTAATATCGTATCTGACATCTCCTAGATAGCCAGAGATGCAGTGGCGGATATACAAGAAGCAAGTGAAGCTGTGCTGGAGGATGAGGAGGCCCTGAACCTGAACGATCTAGGTGCCGGAGGTGCTGTAGAGGAGACTGCTGACGAAGGGTTGGAAGATGATGCTGATGCGAATGATCTCATGGATGATGAAGGTGAGGAAGAAGGCAATGAGGGACAGGAAGCATTGGAGACTCAGGATATCACTGAAGTTCCATCTGACAAGCACGCTCCTGAGATCGTCCCTGAGAACATTGGTGCAACAGTGGAGGGGGAGTCCGAGAAATCTACAGAGGCCGCAAGCATTCCCCCTTTAGAGACTGTGCTCGTGTCCAGCTCTACAAGTGCATCTGCTGAAGAGCAAGGCCAAGGAGTGCCTCTGGATCATCCACTACGAGTTGATCTAGCCAATCACACCGTGAATGTCATTCAGGGTATAGTGGATGAGCTTAAAGCATATTTTGAGAAAGCTCAAAATAAACTATTGAAAAGAATTAAGAAATCGGAGAATCTCATGCTCAAGAACATGGTGGAGATCAATCACAAACTGGACGTGATGGAAAAGAAGTTTGAAGATAAATATACAGCGGCCGGCCAAGCTGTCACTCTTCTTATGGACGGATTAAAAAGGAACACTGATACTCTCACAATCGTAAATCAGAATGCTCATGTCGTCGCAAATAACATTCAAAAGTTTGATGGCAATATGGTAACTCTCCACACCAATCAACAAGCCTTGGTCACTGAATTCTCCAGGACTACAAAGCATATTGATGAGTCACTGCATTCTTATGCAAACTCCATTGCAGTCGAAGCCAAAAAGGGGGAGAAAGAATATATAGCTAAGATGGCTGAGCTTCGGGAAATCATGATCCAAAACTTTGAACAATCAAACCAATATGTCTATGACAGTTGCTGGTGGATGCTCCAACAAGCGTTAGGCGTCGATTTGCCTGAAAATCCTGCGGGTATTCATGCTCCTGAGAATACTACGGCTGCTGAGGGAGTAAGTGCTGCAGAAGTTCCCTTAAGTGAAGCTGAGGCTGCTAGGGCCACCTCCAAGGCAAAACTGATGGCAATGTTTGACCAAGGAGCCCTAGCAAAAGCCAGAGACAAAAGAAAATCTCAAGAAGGGACATCCAAGGAAACACAAGCTGAAAAGAGAATCAGATTGAAGGAGGAGGAAGTAAGAAACGAAAAGTGGAGTCCGGTTTCAAAGAGTATCATCTTGGACACATTCTGGCTACAAGAAAAAGGAGAAATCAATCGAAACGACGTATACAGCCAGCATGAGTGGGAGCTGCACAAGACGTATGAAGCTAAACGGAACATCTTTTTCAGGACCAACACTGCGGCAGATAAAGCTCCTCCACCCAGATACTATCCAAAG
The DNA here is from genome assembly GCA_039583875.1 of Platanthera guangdongensis. Taxonomy (NCBI): domain Eukaryota; kingdom Viridiplantae; phylum Streptophyta; class Magnoliopsida; order Asparagales; family Orchidaceae; genus Platanthera; species Platanthera guangdongensis. The sequence continues at coordinate 182,975,656 of CM077158.1, forward strand.
CCCAAGGAGTATGTTGAAAGGCAAAGAAAGAAGTTTTTGGCTCAGAAGCATAAGGATGACCTAGCCAAAAATCCATAGACAGAAATTCATAGATTGTCATTGTATCTTGAACACTTTTATCTTGTCTTATTGATATATGAACAATCCTGATTATATTTATATATATATATATATGTATATGAATTTATGATTGACTCAAGCCTTGATCTGTTTGCCTATATTTTCTTGTACCGCATCTTTATATTCTCTATGTTGTATATATTATCTGGTTAGTGGTATTCATCTTAGCTAGTAGGATTTTGGCTTCGTCAAATAGGGGGAGATTGTTGGGTATTATATCCACAATTACCTGGATTTGAGGAAGCCACCTGTCAAGCTAAGATGAATTCACAATGTATTTGATAAAACCTTTCAAGTTGTGCTTGCAGTTATTCCACACTAAGTACACACCAATGTCAGGGTGCAGTAGGTCAATATATACGGGCATGCACGACGTAATCCCTCGATGAGCAGATCAGTGTGTTGGCCTACGTGTACTCTCTCTATTGGAGTGTACTTACTTTCAAGTACAGAGCTGTGCTAAGGCAAGAGCAGACAAGGAGCAAGGATGGGTCAAGGAACACCTCATGGGTGGAAAGACGAAAAATCGTCTAAGTGTAAATCGACGAGAATCACCAAGTGATTCTCGCCGATTCGGCGAGAATCACTAGTGATTCTCGCCGAATCGTCGAGAATCACTGGTTGATTCTCGCCGACTCGATCCAGCTACTTCTAAGCGAGCAACTCTGATGCTAAGTAATAATCGACGAGAATCACCAAGTGATTCTCGCCGATTCGGCGAGAATCACTAGTGATTCTCGCCGACTCGTCGAGAATCACTGGCTGATTCTCGCAGACTCGACCCGGCTAAATCAGAGTGTGCAATCAAGTCAACATCGACGAGAATCATCTTTGATTCTCGCCGAATCGACGAGAATCACCTTTGATTCTCGCCGATTCGACGAGAATCACCTTCGATTCTCGCCGATTTTGACTTGGGCAATTTTCTGGAAACAGCTGGACCGGATTCTGCCGCTGGCACTGTTTTGAACCGGAATTAGGGTTTCTTCTGGTGGGACCCATAACAGTCATAAAAGAGTATTTTACTGTATAAATACACGCGTATTTTTCAACAGTAGAGGTGCGAAGAAGATTTGAAAAAGACGAGCCGCGACGTGACCTAGATCGCGAGTTCCGCTCCGCCGCCGCCGCCGTCGCCGCTCGAGCAAGTTGATCGCCGGTCTTGATCGTGGTTTCTTCCAGATCTCCCGTCGACAGAAGCTTAGCCAAGCATAGCGTCTCATGTGTCTAACCGGAGATCCTTTGTCTCTTGATTTGTTGATCGGGAAAACTTTCCCCGTCCGAATCGATTGAGACGATCGATCCTAGTGTGACCGTTGGAAGACCTAGCTAGCTTTGCTACGAAGTTTGGATCTCCAAAGTACAGCAGCCGCACACCGTTGTCGCCGCCGATCCCGTGAACCAAGCCGCCGCCCATCTTGCCGCCGCCGGTTCCGGGGAGATTCTCTCCAAGAGAGATCTAGGGTTGTGGACTCTTCGTGGACTTCAAGAACACGTCGTCAACGAAGAGGGACACCTTAGTCTCCAAAATTAGTTTGTATCTCTTGTACATTCTAGTTCATTTTTGTTGTAAAGGAACGTTGGTTCCGAGTTGTAAGGGTTGGGTGCAACCCGTGTTGTGGGAGTGTTGTCTCCTACGTGTGGAAGGGTTCCTTCCGAGAGTGCAAGGATTGGATTTCAATCCTGTTGGTGAAGTGACCGAGTCATCCCTTGTTGGGAGATAGGTCGAAGGGGGAAAGTGGATGTACCCAAATCGGGGAACCACTATAAATTGCTTGTGTACCTTCTTTGCTGTGTTGTTTTATTTTCGTGTGCAGGTACAATTTTAATTCCGCAAAAACGCTGCACGTCACCTATTCCGCCCCCCCCCCCCCCCCCATAGGTGAAGGTAGTTGACACTAGGTGGACTTTCACACCAGAATATCATCGATGAAGACGATCACAAAATGGTCCAAGTACTCCCTGAAAGTCCTGTTCATCAAATCCATGAACACTGACGGCGCATTAGTCAGCCCAAACGGCATGACCGTAAACTCATAATGCCCGTATCTCGTACTGAATGCTGTCTTCAGGATATCACTCTCCCTTATTCACAACTGATAGTACCCAGACTTGAGATCCAACTTTGAGTACACCGTCGACCCGACCAACTGATCAAAAAGATCATCGATCCAGGGGATCGGGTACTTGTTCTTCTCCGTCAACTTGTTGAGCTCTCGATAATCAATACATAACCTCAAGCTTCCGTCCTTCTTCTTAACAAAGAGGACCGGCGCGCTCCAAGGCGAAGAACTCGGCCGCACATACCCTTGCTCCAATAACTCTTGCAGTTGAACTTTCAGCTCCGCCATTTCCTTAGGCGCTAGCCGATATGGGGATCGTGACACAGGCTTTGCACCTGGCACTAGCTCAATCGTGAAATCTATCTCCCGTTGCGGGGGGGCTCCAGGAAGATCTGCGGGGAACACATCAGGGTATTCTGATACCACTGAAATACAATCAAATGCGGGCTTCGGCTTTGCAACCTCCACTAGTGTAAAGAACAGTTCTGCACCGGCACGAACTGCCTTCACCACCTGAAGAGCAGACATCAATGTCTTGCTCGGCCCCTTTAAGCCCGTAAAATTCGTCTCACGACTTGCTCCCAACTTCACTTCCTTACGACCGCAATCAATATAGGCTTGCTGCTCCGAGAGCCATTCCATGCCAAATATAACGTCGAACTCCACCAATGGAAGTAACGATGCTTGCAGATCGAATTCCTGATTCCCAATACGAATCTTAACATCGCAGATTCTATCCGCGCGCATCGAACACCCATTGGGCAACAACACATCCAACGTATCCTTCGCCATCAAAGAAGGGACTCCGATGCGTGATATAAATCCGTCGGACAAGAAGGAGTGCGAAGCTCCCGTATCGAAGAGTGCTCTTGCCGGATTTTCACAAATCAAAACAAATCCTAAACAAGCAGTGGTAAGGTAACATGTGCATAACAAGTATTTAAAGAAATTAACTTGCTATAAATTAAACTGTACATGTCACCACATCCTCCTGTTTGATGGCCTCCTGTTGGCCAAGATTATACACCCTTGGTTGGGCCGGAGCATAATGGGACGCGGTCGACTCCACCGCCTTGCCCTTCTCTTCATAAGTCGCTCCCGGCCTTCTCTCGGACTTAGGGTGTCCGCTCCAACAATCGCGGGCAAAGTGCCCCGGCTTTCCACAAGTAAAACACGTGCCCGGGGTCCGACTCGTAGTCACCCCAGAAGCACTAGAAGGAGCTGGACCCGAAGTCTTATGCTTCTTAAAGAATCTTCGATAGCCGGACTTTGAAGTAGTCGGCACTTTGAATTCAAACTTCTTGTCATGCAAGCTTTTCTTTGCTTGTACGTTCTTCATGTCCTTCTCCAAGGACCGGGTCGTGTTGACCAAGGTCAAGAAACCTTGCGTCATCGGCGCCGAGAGTAGTAACCTCAACTCATCTCTCAATCCTTCGTAGAATCAATTCGTCTTGCGCTCCTCATCCGCAATGGTGGAGCTAGCATATCGACTCAAACGAGTAAACTCGTGGAGATATTCATCCACGCTATTGTCCCCTTGTACCAACTTCAGGAACTCGTTCTCCATCGAAATCCTCTGAGTGGAAGGGAGGTACCTTGCTAAGAACAATCCCGAGAACTCTTCCATCGGGACGTCTGTAAGTTGCCTACCTCTCAAATGATGCAGCTCCAATCCTTCCCACCATAATCTCACTTCACCGTCCAAAAGGAACGTAGCAATGGTGGTCATTTGCCACTCCTCCATATCCGTTGCTGTCATGACTCTCTTCACCCTGGAGAGCCAGTCTTCAGCTTGAGATGGGGTTCCCAACCCCGAGAATACCGGAGGATTAAAGCTCATGACATTCTTGAGCTGCCTCTCGGTTGCCCTCCTTGGCACCAATGGCTCCACTACTACCTGTTCCACTCTCCTCGGCTCAACCGCTTGCAGCGGTACCTGCTCCATCGCAGGAGCGGGCTGCTGCGTTTGCCTTGCGGGCTGCACATTAATCATGGCCAACACTGCTTCGGTCACCAATCGTATGGTCTCAGCCGATAGAGGTGTTGTAGGAGCTTCATTAGGTGCACTGCTAGCCTCAGAAACTCGACGTTTCGACGGCCCAGCACCACTTCTGGTCACCTATAGTGGTACAAAACACCGTTAAGCGACCAAATAAAATTGCAAACAGCAATTATAGGAACACGCAAGTTCCTCAAACACGTGTATTTTCATTCCTAAGTGGACATTCATGGGTTCTTTTACTGTTATAACGATGACGCACACACATGTGCTCACCACCCCTTAAAAAGAATTCGTCTACAAATTTATTTTAAGTCCGACCAAAACCAGGAGTCTGGCAGTAGGCACACTTCAAGCATCTTCATTTGGTATTGCAGTGGCTCCGGTGAAGATTGTTGCGATACGGGAGTGGCCCGAGCTTGCTACTGTAGCGGAAGTCCGGAGCTTTCTGGGGCTTGCCGGCTATTATAGGCGCTTCGTAGAGAACTTCTTGCGGATAGCGTTACCTCTCACTGCTTTGACGAGGAAGGAGCAGAAGTTTGTTTGGACGCCGGATTGCGTGCGAGCTTTTGAGGAGTTGAAATGTCGGTTGACCACGGCGTCGGTGCTGAGTTCGCCATGTGGGACCGAAGGCTATGAGATTTATAGCGATGCTTCGGGCAGCGGTTTGGGTTGCGTGCTACTGCAACACGGAAGTGTGATAGCTTATGGCTCGAGACAGCTGAAAGTGCACGAGAGGAACTATCCGGTCCATGACTTGGAGTTAGCGGACGTGATTTTTGCCTTGAAGCTGCGGAGGCATTATTTGTACGGTGTGAAGATTGATATCTACACCGATCATAAGAGCCTGAAGTATCTGATTGATCAGAAAGATCTGAATATGCGGCAGCGTAGATGGATGGAGTTCTTGGGAGACTATACATTCACGATCCACTACGTGCCTGGTATAGGGAATGCGGTTGCGGACGCGTTGAGTCGCCGAGCCCCAGCTCAAGCCAATTGGCTATCGATGCATGATGAGCGGTTGGTACGGGAGTTGGAGGCGTTGGAGATTGCTTGTGTAGATAAGCAATCAAGTGCTGAAGCAGTACTGAATTGGACTGAAGTCCAATATGACCTAGCTGATCGGATTCGGCAGGCTTTGGATTTGGATGACCACTTGAAGCAGTTCAAGGAAGAGGCTCTGGATGGGTGAAATTCCGAATTCGTCGTGGAGGACGGATTACTTTGGAAAGACGGTCGTTTGTGCGTCCCAAGTGTGGGCAATTTGCGGGTGGAATTGTTGTACGAGGCACACCATACCAAGTACTCAATTCACCCGGGGAGCACGAAGATGTACCGCGATGTAAAGAAACTGTTTTGGTGGTCGGGTTTGAAGAAAGATGTGGCGCTCTACGTGGCGAAGTGCCAACTTGCGCCTTAGTGAAGGAGGAGTGCCAAAAGCCGGGAGGATTTATTAAGTCCTTGTCTATTCCGGAGTGGAAATTCGACGACATCTCTATGGACTTTGTGCACGGTTTGCCAAGGTCACAAAAGGGGAACGACGCCATTTGGGTGGTCGTAGATCGGCTAACGAAGGTGTCGCATTTCATTCCGCATAGGAAGGATGATCCGATGGAGAAGTTGGCAAAACTGTATGTGGATAACATTGTACGGCTTCACGGTGTGCCCCGCAGCATCGTGAGTGACCGAGATGGGCGGTTCACGTCCAATGATTGGATGCTTGTGCAGCAAATGTTGGGAACAAAGCTAAAATTCAGCACAACCTTCCACCCGCAAACAGATGGGCAGACCGAGAGGGTAAATAGAACTATGGAAGACATGCTTCGCAAGTGTGTCTTGGATTTTGGAAAGCAATGGGAAGACCATCTTTATTTGGTGGAGTTCGCATACAACAATAGCTACCAAGCGAGTATTCAAATGGCGCCCTTCGAGCCCCTATATGGTAGAAAATGTCGCACGCCGTTGTCTTGGCTAGAAACGGGTGAGTCAAAGTTGTATAAGCGATTAGAAGTTTAGGATGTTACTTCGTTGGTGCGTACCATTCGGGAGAGGTTGCTTATCGCTCAGGACCGGCAAGCGAGGTACTATAATGCCAAGCACAGGAATGTGTAGTTCGCCATGGGCGACTATGTGCACTTAAAGATCAAGCCGTACAAGGGTGTCTCGCGGGTGCGGCGATTGAAAAATCTAAGCCCGAGGTACCTTGGGCCGTTTGAGGTTCTGGAGCGAGTTGGTGAAGCAGCCTATCGGTTGAAGCTTTCAGTGGAGCTTGGTGGATTACATGATGTATTCCATATTTCGGTGCTTCGGAAGGCGGTGCAAGAGCCTACGCAAGTGATCGCGGTTGATTAAGTGTCGGTGGATAGTGGGCTGACGACAAAAGTCAAGCCCGTGCGGATTGAGGACTCGAAGGTCAAGCGGCTACGCAATAAAGAGATCAGGATGGTCAAGGTCCGGTGGGACAATTGTGGTCGTGAGGAGCTCTCTTGGGAATGAGAGCAGACTATGCTTGACGAGTATCCGGAGTTGTTCCGCTCAGGTACAATTTAATTTTGGTACTTGTCTTTCCTTTATATAATTTCGTGGACGAAATTCTTTTAAGAGGGGGAGAGTTGTAACGCCACGAAACTCAAAAGAGCGACGGGGGAAGTTTTGGGCCAGATTTGGAATCTGGCAGTAGGCACACGGCCTGGGACACGGGCGTGTCCCAGGGCGTGTCATACTGGAGTCGACGACTTGGCCGCGAAGTCGACGAATTTCGGTCGACACTGTGTCAAGATATGACACACGACCTGAGACACGGGCGTGTCTCAGGGCGTGTCGAGCCCGTGTCGACGATCGGCCCGGTGTGTCGATGATTTTCGGTCGACGAAGTGTCGAGACGAGGCACACGGCCTGAGACACGGGCGTGTCTCAGGGCGTGTCGAGCCCGTGTCGACAACCGGCCCGGGTGTCGACATTTTCGCTCGACGATGTGTCGAGACAAGGCACACGGCCTAGGACACGGGCGTGTCCAAGGCCGTGTCGGGTGCTCGACGAACTTCACTCGACGAAGTGTCGAGACTGTGTACACGTCCTAGAGCCCAGGCGTGTTAAGGTAGACACGGGCAAGGACACGGGTGTGTCCAGTACCCATGTAGTTCTCGGGTTATTTTCGGGATAAATCGATGGGGGCACACGGCCGTGTCAGTTGGAACACGAGCGTGTCAGGTCAAACACGGGCGTGTCGGACACGGGCGTGTGCTAGGCCGTGTTCGGTCCAGATTGTACATTTCAGGCCCGAATCAAGGCCGTTCGTTTCTTTAATTTGGGATCCAACGGCTGTGGATTGTTCCTGATGGGATATACCCGGGATTGGACCTTTGCAACCCTCACTTTTACTTGAGTGGTTATCTTTCTAAAGTATAGAGAGAGAGGAGAGCCAAGGGAGGAAGAAGAAGCTAGATCCGTCCATTGGAGGAGCTTTGAAGCTCCAAATCGCGAGCCGACTTCGGATCTACGAAGGCGAAGAGAGTGCGGTGCTTTTCATCCGCTTACTTTTCCATGACGCCAAAGAAGAACGCTAGGGTAACGATTCTCTTCTTGAGCATGTGTAGCTCTCCTTCTTTGCATAGGAATCCCGCTCTCGCGAGTTTGCGGTCAGTTGGAGGCGTTCCTTCGGGTAGATATGTAAAGTCCCCGTTGTGTAGAGTCCGTAAGCGAGAACGGACATAGGCATGATGTGTGAAGCCTATCCGGACATGTTGGTCTGTATCGGTGATGTTGCATTGCATAAATGCCGGAGAAGACTCCGTGCGATTGATTGTTTTCGGGTTTTCTACGTGGTAGATTGCAACAGGGAGCCTTGGGGATTAACCCAAAGGTGCACCCGGAAAGCAGGGCGGATGCATGATCTTGCCAACTTGGTGGCCTGAGATCCAACTTGAACATAACCGGGTTATGTGAAATGTGACGGAAACGGGACTCGGGAGAAGTTTGACCCGCGCAAATGGCTTAAATTGTCGTTGCGATGTGAGCACGGGTTAGATGGAACCGTACCCGTTCTATGTCGTTCGGTTAAAGAGACCTAAGGGTACGTGGCACTTGGCGTTGGCATAGATTAGGGTCTTCGGCGGCCTATGGCTTAAATTTTCGTGACCCAGGCCAAGAAGACAAAATGCTCATAGGTTTGGCCGTCAAAGTGGCGGTGGGGAGTCCGGAATGTCTATGGCTTTAATTGACGTGACATCGACCGGTTCACCGAGAATGTGCCCTGAGAGCACGGGGCGTGTGGCCGTGCGAGCCAACGCCTGTGATGAAATGAATATTGTTAAATTGCTCGCTTATGCTAATGAGATGCAGGGAAGGAGCATCGCCGCCCCGAGTTGGAGGCGGGATCGTTATAATTTGGTCAGCATTTCTGACCGTTGCCTTGTTTTGCCATCATGCGGTGGTTTGTTGCTTGCAGGTGCTGCTGGACCAAGTGGTCAATAGTGGGCTAAAGCCCAATTTGCGAAGCCGGCCCTCGAAGGCCTAATTGGAGTGTTTACTGCTTTTATTCATGTATGACTGACCTGCGTGTCGTGGTTTGTAAAACATGTAATATCAAGTAAACCATTTTGTAAGGCCTTAAGTCATGTACTTGTGTATGTACAACATTCCTATTTAGTATTAGTGGACATTCATGCTTTTGTGTTGGGTTCTTTATTGCAACTTATTAAACTGCTTGCGCTAGAATGCTCTGTGTAGGACGTGATGATTGGTTGGATGGTTTCCATGAGTAACCACCCGGTCTGTCTGTGGTATATGGCGTCGGGCCTCGGCCGGACCTACTGCTATATGCTATGTGACGGATAGGGGGTGTTACACCTACGACCATTCCCCATGTTAACACGATTTCCGTAGTTTTACTAAATGCAGACCAACCTATGCTATATGATGTACATGAGAGGAGGTACTCCAAATTTTCATCCAAATGCCCTAAGATATTTATTGAGGGTCTACCCTTATATATTCAGTCTAAATTCAGAAATTTATAATTTTCCAATTAAATTTTATATTTAATTAATTTTTTCCAAAATTAATCCATGGGTGATTTGAACATGAAGCACTAGAATTACTTAGGGTATGACCATACAAAAATTATGAACATTGCAGAATAACATGATATCAGTGAATACTAAATATCATAAACTTTCACAAATCATTTAACCTCTAATTATTTAATCCAAAATAATTCATATAAATAGGGGTATTGAAGGAAGTACCAAAAATACTAGTTCAAAAATTCCTCAAAAATTAACAGAGCTACATTATGATCATAAAACATCACTGCCTAAGGTTCATGAAATTCCCAATTCAGAAAACAGGTAAAAGATTATCATAAGGAAAATCATCATAAGGCACTTTATGAAGACACAACCTTGTAATCTCAATTAAACAACATTTAACAATTTTTCAATGTTTCTATATGTCCTAAAATGTTCTCTGGCTAAGTATCACAATATTCCAGCAAGCCATTGTATTTATTTTCTATTTATCAAGGTAAAATGCACTAATTTTCTTTACAAATGAAGTACTACAAAGAAAGCTTCAACCACTACAAATAAATTACTAGTGCAACTACATGAGATCTTATTAGCTTTTCCATAGTTTCAAACCATTCTAAGACACATAAATCATAAATACATCATTATCATCAAAAAGGGCATTATGGAAGCTATAACTTACAAGGGTGAGCTACTGATATCTAAACAACCTAAGATAAATCCCAGCGGCTAATTGTACAACCCTATATCCAGCGAGTGAGCTCGACAAAAACCAGACAGGCGGCCCCCCTTTTTTCTGAGACGGGCGAGCACCAAGAGAGACGCGGGGCTCGACAACATCCAGTTCACTCAGGCGAGCCCGGTGCATGTCACGTGAGTTCGGCCAATCTCGCGAGCTCGACGCTCGACGAACTGATCTCGGCATTCGTCGAACGGAGCTCGACGTTCGTCGATCTCTCGACCCTTTTTTCCGACCTCCAGATGGCTCGTCGAGTCCAGACAGCTTAGCGGGCTCGCGATTCGCGAGCAGGGCAGTCCGTGCCCGTGCTCGCCGCCCTTGCCGAGTAGAGACTGCCGAGGGCTACTCGTTCATTGATTCGTGAGGTATTTTTACCATTTTGCCCCTGCTGGCCTGCCCATAATCTTTTTGAATAGCGGAGTGACGCTGTTGGCAGGCCAACCTGGACTGCACATAGCCATTCAGGACAACGAAGGTTGGCTATTTGCAGGCCATTTTCAGAAATCTATAAATAGGACCGAAGGGGTACCTCAGAAAGCATGCTTCTTGTGCCCACTTGTTCCATGATCTTCTAAGCGCTTTCTGAGGTCACCTTAGCTCGGCCTTTGGATAAGGAGGGGAAGCGCTCTAAGATCTTCCGGGTGTGTGGTGGGTCCTCCACGCCGAGCCCTTGGGTCAGTTCTTCTTTGCTTCCTTTATTGTTTTGCTTGCAGGAGAGAAGTAGGTGTGCGATCACCCCTTCCCCGAGGGTGAACTCCACTAGTGACCGAGTTTTAGGTTTCAATATTTTGGTGCAGTGAGTGTGGAAAGTGGTCAGTATAGAAAATCTTCAGCAAGCTCGATGACAGGAGGACAAGGATCTGACAGGTCGGACTCGCCTCCCCCACACCTCTGGCCATGGTGGGAATGTTTGAGGACTTCAGGAACGAGGTGCTCGGCCTCGTTAAGGTTGCACTTGGAGAGCGGGCCGAGTGCTCGACCCCAGCTACCTAGATCGCAGCCGGCCCATCTCTGGGCGAGGACGCCCCCGACAGGCGAGCTGGGAAGGAGGACGCCGATGAACGAAGGGGATGCGAGCTCCCCGAGCGCGTGCTCTTCCCCAGCTCGGCAAGCGGAGGCCGGATCGACGAGTTAGGGCCGCGAGATGTGCCTGCTCGCCCAGTAGGGGGAGGCAGCCCCTTTAGCGAGTTGGTTTCTTCTGCCCCGGTTCCAGAGGGGTTTAGGGAACCCAAAATGTCCTACTACACCGGGAAGGGGGACACGGTTCAACACGTCCAATGGTTCGAGGACGTGGTTTTGATCCGGCAGATGTCGGATGGGTTCAAGTGTCGACTCTTCGCCATCACCCTCAAGGAGAAGGCGAGGGAGTGGTTTCACCAGCTGCCGGCCAGCTCCATCTACTGCTTCGAGGACCTACGCCAGGGGTTCATGTTCAGGTTCACTACCTCGAAGAGGAGGAAGAAGGAGTCAGAGTCCCTATTCCACATTAAGCAGGGAGTGAATGAGTCGTTGGGGAGTTACGTCGACCGGTTCCAAGAGGAGGCCACTCAGGTCCAGGAGATGCCGATCTATAGTCTGATGATGGATTTCATCCTGGGGCTGCAACAGGGTTTCTTCAGGATGGAGCTGAAGAGAGTGTCGCCCTCTCTTACGAGGTGCTGATGGAGAGGGCGACAAGGGAAGTCTACAGGGAGGCGTCGAATCCAGATTTAGCCCTGAACAGGGAGGCCCGAGTGCCAAGACCAAGGGCCTCGAAGAGGATACTAGGAAAGGGATCACAATCAGGGGGCCAGGATCAATTCCACCCCCCGGTTTGGAGGCTGGCGCAAAGGACTCCACTCCCCAATCAGGATCAGGCTATGGTCATAGCCATGGGGGAGAGGAGGAGAGCGACGCGGAGGAGGAGAAGAGAAGTAAGGGTGGAGTTGCCCTACTGCGACTTCCATCAAGAGGAATGACATGCCACAGCCACGTGCCCGGAGTTCCTCGAAATGAGGGGAAACAGGGAGCAATAATAGCAATAGGGACGCAAGGAGGTGAGGATCGAGGAGGTCCTGCCTTGGGTGGAGGAGGATAGTTGTGAAGATCGGATGGATGTCGGGACTTGAAGAGGGATCAGAGTGATCCATAGGGGGGGGGGAGGCTTCTCGGAGGGCGTGCCTCGATACTATGTATCGCCAGAGCGTTGGCTACACATCCCAAACCCCACCCCCAGAAGAGAGGATTACCTTCTCGAGGAGCGATATGTCGGATCATGAGGATCTCTTTTGCGATGCGCTGGTCATCCAGACAGCCATAAAAAAACTTCACCATCTCCCGGATCCTTGTCGACAACGGAAGCTCCATCAACATCGTCTTTAAGAAGGCATTTGACGCGATGAAGGTGGATGCAAAGAGAGTGTTGGCCTCGGATGGGCCCTTGTTTGGGTTTTCGGGGGAGAGAAAGGAGGTAGAAGGAGGAGTGGGGCTCCATGTCACCCTGGGGGGGGGGGGGGGGGGGCAGTCCCAGAACTGCAGGTTTGTCAACGTGGATGCCCCCAGCAGCTACAGCGCCATCTTCGGGAGGCCCCTCATCAATGCCTTCCGCTGCGTCCCCTCATCTTTCTACCACTGCTTAAAGTTTAATGCCGTGGGGATCCATGTCCTGGTCCGGGGTGACCCCAAAGTAGCAAGGGAGTGCTACGTCGCAGCCATGAACTCCATCTCTTGGTAGGAGGGGGGCCGAGGAGATGGAGCGGAGGATGGACGAGGTAGAGCAGGAGGATGGCAGGGAGGAGACAGAGGTGGAAAGCTGCACCGAGGTAGATGTGGCAGGAGGAGGTCAGGAGGAGCTGGCCGAAGCGATGGTCGTGGAGGGAGTAGAGGAGGAGGTCCTTATCCCAGAGGAGGGGGACATCAGAGAATGGGGGGATCACCCCAGGATGGATCCTGCGGAAGAGGTGGTGGAGCTGGAGGTTCTCACCCTTGGAGGCAGGGTAGATAAGGTCCGCGTCAGCGGAGGGCTGACCCCGGAAGCTCAAGGCAGGATGCTGGCGTGCATCCAGAATAACGTGGACATCTTCGCATGGAGCGCCGAGGAGATGCCGAGGATTGACACGGATGTGGCTTGCCACAGCCTCAACCTGGACCCGGGAGCATGCCCCGTCCAGCAGAAGAAGAGGTCCACCTCGGACAAGCTGGCCGAGCCCATCAGGGAGGAGGTGGCAAAACTTCTCAAGGCCGGCTTCATATCCGAAATCTAATACCCCGGCTGGGTCTCCAATGTAGTCATGGTTAAAAAAGGAGATGGCTGGTGGCGTATGTGTATCGACTTTTCTTTGCTTAATAAATCGTGCCCTAAGGATTGCTATCCCTTGCCTCGGATTGACGCGCTTGTTGATTCAGCCTTCGGTTTTTTTGTAATGAGCTTTTTAGATGCGTTTTCAGGTTAACACCAAATCAGGATGCACCCCCCGGACATCAAGGACGTCTCATTCATCACGGGGGATGGATGCTACTGCTATAAACTTATGCCATTTGGGCTGAAGAATGCAGGAGCGACCTACCAAAAGATGATGGACAGGGTCTTCAGGGAACAGAAGGTGAGGAACCTGGAGGTGTACATAGATGACCTCATGATTAATAGTCAGGACATAGACTCTCACCTCCAGGACCTAGAAGATACTTTCTCCACCCTGCACAAGTACAAGATGCGGCTGAAACCCCTGAAGTGTTTCTTCGGGGCCAGCAGGGGAAAGTTCTTGGGGCATCTCCTCACCCCCGCGGGGGTCGAACCAAACCCTGATAAGGTCAAAGCTATCATGGAGCTGGAGTCGTCGAGAAATACTAAGGAGGTGCAATGATTGACAGGGAAGCTGGCGAGGTTAAGCAGGTTCCTCTCCCGGGCTGGGGAGAAGAGCCCCCCTTCTTCAAAACACCAAGGGGGGGGGGGGTACAAAACTTTGAGTGGACCAAGGAGTGAGAGGAGGCATTCCAAGCTCTTAAAATGCAGTTGACGGTTGCTCCGTTGATCCAAGGGCCAAAGGAGGGGAAGGACCTATTTTTGTATCTCGGGGTCGGGGCAGAGGCCTTGAGCTCTATCCTGGTGCGTGAAGAGGGGAAGAAGCAGCTCCCCATATACTATGTGAGTCGGGTCCTGAGAAAGGCCGAGCTCTGATATCCAATCTTGGAAAGGCTGGCCTTTGCCCTAATCATCTCGGCCCGAAGGCTGCGGCCCTACTTCCAGGCACACTCCATCCGAGTGGTGACTGACCATCCACTCTGCAACATCTTCGAGGGGGTGGAGCACTCAGGCAGGTTGGCTAAGTGGTCGGTAGAACTGAGCGAGTTCGACATCTCCTTCGTCCCTCGCCTCTCGATGACGGCTCAAGAGATGACCGACGTTTTGGCCGATTATGTGATCGAGGTGGTGGATGAAGAGCTCACTCGTCCGACTCCATGGAAGGTGAAGGTAGATGGCACTTCAGGGAAGCATTCCCTGTGGGTGGGGGTGATCTTGGAGATCCCCCAGGGAACTAGAATCGAGCAAACGGTGGTGGTGCCCTTCCCCATCACCAACAACCAGGCCGAGTATGAGGCCGTGATAGTTGGGCTGTGTCTGGCTAGGGAACTAGGAGTGTTGGACGTGGAGGTCCTCACTGACTTAATAGTGGTATCTTCCCAGATCAACGAGGAGTTTGAGGCAAGAGAGCATACCCTACGGCTATACTAATCCAAAGTAAAGGGGGTCGTCGGCGCGTTCCAAACTTTTTCCATCCGATACGTGTCGCGGGAGGAAAATGAGCAGGTCGATCAGCTAGCAAAACATGGTCCCCGGGTGGGGGGTACCATCACCGATCTATTCCGCCCTTCCATCGAAGAAGGAGAGCTGATGGAGATAGATCAACGCCCCTTGTCGATGGCCTCGGTCATGACTTTCCTCTCCATGGGATAGTATCCAGAGGGGGTGGACAGTAAGAAGCTCAGGTACAAATCGGCATACTATCTCCTCCAGGACGGGAAGCTATATAGGAAGACTCTCTCGGGAAAGCTGGCCCGTTGCGTGGCCAAGGGGGAAGTACAAAGAATCTTGGAGAAGTCCAATCCGGGGAATGTGGGAGTCACTCCTAGAGTTGGACCCTAGAAGGAAGGATCGTCAGGCAAGGGTATTTCCGGCCCACCCTGGGCCGCAATGCTGCAGAGTTCGCAAGGAGATGTCACAAGTGCCAACTATTTGCCCCCGTCCAGCTACATCCGGCGCAGCGCCTCAAGAGCATCACAACCCCCTAGCCTTTTGCAATTTGGGGGATGGATTTGGTTGGGTCGTTCCCCCAAGCCAGTTGTCAAAGGAGGTTCCTGTTTGTAATGATTGATTACTTCTCTAAGTGGTTGTAGGTGAAGGCACTGGTCAAGGTGACTTTCTAGGTCATCAGGAAATTTGTTTGGGGGAGATCATCTGCCGCCATGGGCTGCCCTAGGAAATTGTCACGGACAACGGGCCCCAGTTCATCAGCGCAGAATTCACAAGCTTCTATGGGCAGCTCGGGATCGACATCAGGTTCGCCTCGGTTCACCATCCCAGGAGCAACGGGCAGGTGGAATCCGTAAATAAAATTATTGTAAACCTCCTAAAAAAGAAAGTAGAGAATCTAAAAGGGAGCTGGGTGGAGCAACTTCGCGCGGTTTTCTAGGCCCTGAGGACCACCCCTAACATCGCTACAGGAGAGACTCCTTTCAAGCTCTCCCATGGGTGCGAGGCAGTACTCCCCATGGAATTCAAAGTTCAAACACCTCGAGTTGTCGCAGCAAGGGAAGGTAGGAAAGAATGGGAGGCCGAGAACGAGGAAGAGATGCGACTCTCCCTGGATATGGTGGAGGAGCTACGTGACCTCTCCGCTATCCGACTAGAGGAGGTGAAGAGGAGAATGGCTAAGTACTTTGACAAGAACGTCAGAGTCAAACTGTTTGCGGAGGGGGACTTGGTGTTGAAAAAGGTGGATGCAGCGGGAAGGTTGGCAACTGTGGGGAAGCTCAACCCTAGCTGGGAAGGTCCATTCATTGTAAAAGAAGCATTGAGATCAGGAGGGTATCGACTCCAAAATGTGGAGGGCGAGACCCTAAGTCTCACCTGGAGCGGTGACGACTTGAAGCATTTTTATCCTTGAGACATGTAAGTGGTTTTTGTTCTTAATAAAGTCTCTTGACGTGACAATTTTGCTGTAGCGACTCGTATGGTAGGATGTATTTATTTGATAGACCCCGAGCAGATCCCGCTGTCAGGCTCTCACCTAGCTGGCAGGGCTGGATGTCACTTGATGGTGTCTACCCGGACCCCGAGCAGATCCTGCTGCCAGGCTCTCACCTAGCTTGCAGGGCTGGACGTCACTCGACGGCGTCCACCCAGACCCCGAGCAGATCCCTCTGTCAGGCTCTCACCTAGCTTGCAGGGCTGGATATCACTCGATGGTGTCTACCCATACCCCGAGCAGATCCCACTACCAGGCTCTCACCTAGCTGGCAGGGCTGGATGTCACTCGATAGTGTCTACCCAGACCCCAAGCAGATCCCGCTGTCAGGATATCACCTAGCTGGCAGGGGTGGATGTCACTCGATGGTGTCTACCTGGACCCCGAGCAGATCCCGATGTCAGGCTCTCACCTAGCAGGATGGGTTGGATGTCACTCGATGGTATCTACTCGAACCCCGAGCAGATCTTGATGTCAGGCTCTCACCTAGCTGGCAGGGCTGGATGTCACTCGATAGTGTCTACTCGGACCCCGAGCAGATCCCACTGTCAGGCTCTCATTTAGCTGGCAGGGCTAGATGTTACTCGATTGTGTCAACCCAGACCCCGAGCAGATCCCGCTGCCAGGCTCTCACCTAGCTGGCAGGGCTGGATGACACTCGATGGTGTCAACCCGAACCTCGAGCAGATCCCGCTGCCAGGCTCTCACCTAGCTAGCAGGGCTGGATGTCACTCGATGATGTCTACCCAGACCCCGAGTAGATCCCACTACCAGGCTCTCAGCTAGCTGGTAGGGCTGGACATCACTCAGGGAAATCCTATGCTCTCCAAACGTTGCCCAAGGAGTGTGGCAGTTTTCCTAAAAATAGGGGAGAAAAACTCTTCACGGGTGAGTCATGGTTAGACAGCTCAGCTTGGCCTCGACAGAAGGGTGGCGAGCCAGGCCTTTGATCTCACTGAACGGAGGCGAGCTCTCAAGGCCTACTCTCGGGAGCGAGTCATAACAACCATCCTAATTGCAAAATCTATCTACGCGAGGTCGCTAGTGGAAGGGCTCGCGAGCAAGCCGGACACAACAAGGAAACCCAGAAAAAAATGGAAGAAATAGACAAGATCATATCAAAAATGTATTCAATTAAATAATGATAGTTACAGGGGGAGCTCGCCTCGGTGAGATTACAAAACAAAAAGAAAATAAAAGATCAGCATTTGCCCCACTTGCCGGATTGGCGATCCTCCGCTCCTTCACCGGACAAGTCCTGAAAGCCCTTCCCGAAGAGCGCGTCAAGGCTATCTTCCTTCTCGCTGGGCGGCGTAGCCGGGAACAGGCTCAGCATGAGGTCCCAGACTGAGATCTCCTCGTAACACTCCACCAGCACTACTGTATCCTTCATCATCTGGAGGGTACATTCGGTGGTCTGTATTGAGTTGATCCGCAGCCTCTCAGTGACACCAGCCATGCCAAAGAGCCTCGGGCTCTTGTACGGAAAGGTGGACTTGACGTCGTGAGCTGGGAAGAAGATCTCCGCTTGGCAGCGGACCACACGACTAAAGCTCGTGTTCTCCACCTTCAACTTCGCATTCGCCCCATCCAGCTCGGCAAGATGGGCGTGCAGCTGGCCATTCTCATCCTCTAGCCCGGCAGTGCGAGTCCGCAACTCCCCGGCAGCCTCGACATCCTGAAGAACAAAGAAACACATCTAGGAGGGCAGAAATTTCTAAGTATAAATGAAAGGAAGCAGCCCGATGCTTACCAGTCCGCCGACGGCTTGGGAGAGAAGGTTCTCAGCAATGCCAAGCTGCCTCGCCAGGTCGACGGCCTTATACTTGGCGACCTCGCGCGCCTGCTCGGCTTTTTGGAGATGGTTGCTGAGATTGAAGCTGCGGCGGGCCATTATATGTTGGAGCTCCATGGCCCGCATGTGGGCCTGTATTCCCTCATGGTCGAGCTGCCGCAAGGTCATGCCCTCGCAAGCCTCGGCGTCCTCGTGTCCATAGAGACCAAACCGAGTGCATAGACGTGATCGGTGGAGAGCTCGCGGTCAGCCCAAGAGGGGTGGAGTGTGGAAATGGAGACTCGCTGGGCCAGCACATCCCACTGAACCATGGGATCGCCAGCCAAGTCCTTCCACCTCCCTCCAAAGCCGAAGACGGGGTGTTCCTTCGGCGTGGTGGGCTCGCGAGCCACCTTCTTCACGAAAGGGGGAGCAGAGGTCTCTCCACCCTTCTGCCCCTTGCTCTTGATCTCCTTGAGCGGACTCTCCGGCGACGCATCTGGAATGACCTCGGGTGAGCTCATGTATTTGGGGCTTTGTTAATATTGTTGATGTCTCGCCCGAGGGACCACCATTGCCCTCCTCATTTTCTTTGGCGGTTGACAACGGGGCGGGCTCGACCTCGTATCCTCAGGTCGCCTCTTTCTGGAGGAGGGTTTGGAGGAAGCCGCCTCGTCTCGGCAGGTCGCCGCCACCTTCTCGCGAGTAAGAGGGTGCGCGTATAACCTCGAGTCCGCGAATGGCGGGTTCACGGGGATCAGTCATTCTCCTGCATAGAAAGACTTAGAAAATTTCCATGATGATATGCCGAACTAAGCAATGGGAAAGAGGACAATACCTTCGCCATGCAGAACGAGACGGAGCGAGTCGAGGCCACTTCGCAGGAAGGCGACCTCGAAGTCTTTATGGAGGAAAAAATTGTGGAGCTCGGCATCGTTGCCGGACACGGTCGGCGGGAGTTAGACATCCTCGCCTTTCTGCTGGGGCGAGTAGGGGATGTTGCCGAGATTGCCCTTGATAAAGGCGATCTTGGTCATCCAGTTGTGGTGTTTGTTCTCGATCTTGCGAACATTGATGAGCGAGCCCCCGAAATAGGTAACCCCATCCGGAGTCGCATTTTAAGAGAAGAGCTTCCTGAACACAGTCAGGTTGAACTCTATCCACTCTCGGCAGAGGTAGCAGACGAACGCCACCATCACGGCGATGGAGTTCGAGTTGAGCTACGCAGGTACCGCTCCGTAATACTTCAGGATCTGGCAGACTTTCGGCCAGAGGGGGAGGCACAACCCCTCCTCGAAATACGAGATGGGGAAGGCGAGCTCCTTATCTTAGAAGGTGTTGACCGCCTCCCCTTCCTTCAGTCGGCCCGCCTCGAAGCCGGGCGGAACATGGTCACTGATGAATTCAGCGAGCTCCATCTCGGTCGTGTTCCCGTCAAAGAAGCAGTAATCCCAGAAGTGCTGGGTGCATTTGGAGCGACCGTCGGCATCAGGGTTAGTTTTGCCTGTGCTCGCAGAAGGGGGTGGGGCGCGAATGCGAGAAGAAAAAGCGCGGGAAGTGAGAGAAGGTAAGCAGTTAAGACGGTGGTACGAGGTTGGTGGGGGGGGGCTATTTATAGAAAAAGAAATATGGGGCCAAGCTGTCCAATCGGACCAGCTCGCCATCCCAGCTCGCCAACCCCAGCTCGCCGGGTTCTGTCGCGTCCCATCCTATGTCGAGTTAGATATAAAGTAATGCATATACCATTATTCGAATACCAAGTACTGGTCTAAAAAATGTTCAAAGTTATTACAGAAATCAGACAGAAATAAAAAAGGAAGGCGCGCGAGCAGAGGAGGACCAGGAGGCGAGTGCCGGTCGGCTTGGAAATGGAGCCGCCTTCTATCTACCCCGACCTCGCATCCCCCGTCCCCTAGACTTTCGCGAGCGGAGAAGCTCGCGTATCCGCCCCAAATTCCTCCGCGCCACCGAAAGGCTGTCGTCGATCTCGTCCAGAAGCCGGGATGGAGACGTCACCTCGTCAGCCAGGTTGCCCCTCACCTCGTCAGCAAGCCGCACGTAGTCGCGCTGCAGCACCTCGTTGACCTCCTGTACCTCACGCAGGCTGCGCATGAGCTTCTTGAAGATCTTGATCCCCCTCCTCGTCAGCTCATCGTTCTCCACTTCAGGGCCCAGATTAGAGTCCAGCAAGCTCGAGGAAGAGAGGGGAGAGTAGTGGGTTGTCTGTGTAGACTCCTCGGTCGTGGATTGGTTGGGGAGAGTTGTGAAGGTAGAAATATCAGGAAGAGGAGGTGTCCCGGAAAACCACATAAGAATCCAAGGCCAAGGTTACCTGACGAGCTCGCATCTCCAAGAAGGTGCGGGGAGGGACGAATCTCAGGTCCTTCCCGCGGCCTGGGCGGTGCGTTCCCGGTGAGAGGAGGTCGAATCCCGGAATAGGGATGGTTTCCACACCTGCCCCCATGGTCACGACAGGTCGCTAAGGGGAAGGGGCGCGTACCGGCGAGTTCGGCTTCTATGAGTCCACCCCCAAGGTCCCAAAGGGGGGTGACGGGTCCCAGGGACGATTCTCCAGAGTTCTGAATCGCGAGTCGCCAAGTACGTTCTTGGCTCGCGGGATGGAGTCTCGCATCGTGGTGCCATCCATGCCATCCAGCTGGATGTCCAGGCCGTCGCAGAGGTCAACAATATTTTTGCCCTTTTAAAGGGCGGGTAGAGTGGAGGAGCCGCTCCCATGCTCCAAGGTGGTTTTCAAGTAATCGTGAATGGGATCGACCGCTTGGGGAAATGGCTTTGCCCTCTTGGCGGAGTTGAGCTCGGCCGAGCCACCCTGCGGGATGGCAAGTTGAACCGCAGTCAGGGCAGCTACGCGAGCAGCTGAGCTCTGGCGAACCATGGTGAGCCTCTCTTGGATCTCCTTTGGAATCGACATCTCGACAGGGCTAGAGCAAAGGGAATGGCAAGAGTCAGGCAGGTATGCAGGCATTTATATATAGCCACAGGTGGACCCCACCCGAAGATTCTCTCTGATTCCCCCTGCACTCGCCGAACATTTGGGGTTGGATGTTTCTTTCCGAGCTTTTCCAAACTCAAAAACAGCGGGGATTGTGTACAACCCCGTATCCAGCGAGTGGGCCCGACAAAAACTAGACAGGCGGCCCCCCTTTTTTCTGAGATGGGAGAGCACCAAGAGAGACACGGGGCTCGGCAACATCCAGTTCGATCAGGCGAGCCCGACATATATCACATGAGTTCGGCCAATCTCGCGAGCTCGGCGCTCGACGAACTAAGCTCGACGTTCGTCGAACGGAGCTCGACGTTCGTCGCTCTCTCGACCCTTTTTGCTGACCTCCAGATGGCTCGCCGAGTCCAGATAGCTTAGCAGGCTCGCGACTCGCGAGCAGTGCAGTCCGTGCCCGTGCTCGCCGCCCTTGCCGAGTAGAGACTGACGAGGGCTACTCACCCATTGATCCGAGAGGTATTTTTACCATTTTGCCCTCGTTTGCCTGCACATAGCCTTTTAGAACAGCGGCGTTATGCTATTGGCAGGCCAACCTGGACTGCACATAGCCATTCAGGATAGTGGAGGTTGGCTATTTGCATGCCATTTTCAGAAATCTATAAATAGGACCCAAGGGGTACCTCATAAAGCATGCTTCTTGTGCCCACTTGTTCCCTGATCTTCTAAGCGCTTTCTGAGGTCACCTTAGCTCAGCCTTTGGCTAAGGAGGGGAAGCGCTCTAAGATCTTTCGGGTGTGTGGTGAGTCCTCCACGCCAAGCCCTTGGGTCAGTTCTTCTTTGCATCCTTTGTTGTTTTGCTTGCAGGAGAGATGTAGGTGCACGATCACCCCTTCCCCAAGGGTGAACTCCAATAGAGACCGAGTTTTTGGTTTCAACACTAATAACACTATGAAATTGACCTTACCAAAGTACCACAAAGATTCAAGATCATATGACCCATTAAATAATTTCTAGGGTTTAAGAACTTAAATACTTACTAAGGGGTTTAAGTGGGGTGTATGTGTCCAATTACCACCATATCTCTTCCTAGGGCATTTCACCACCCTAGGATCACATGGACTAAATCCCAAGTCCATTCAAGGACATAACACACTATGTCCCTCACAAGCCCCCAAAGTTCAACCTTAAGGTTAGAACTTGGGTACTGTGGCAAATCCACCCTAATTCACCCCATAATCCATGTGAGGGAGCTTACTGACATAACAAATCAGTGGCCCAATTTTCAACCTCTGTTGAGGTGATTTGGCCACTTAAACCCACAAGGGACACTTTGACCTAAATACCCCTTTTTGGTCCAACTTAGGGTTTACTTATTTCCAAACTAAATCATCTCCAAATGGGATGAAAATTTATACTGTGACCTACATTGACCCCAATAACCTTTCACCAATATTTGGGAGAATTTGGAAGTCATTAGACCCCCTAATTAAATTATTCTAGGATTATTAAATAATTACAAAAACTATAGAACACGTATCTCCAAAAATTCCCATTTTTGGATATGTTCTATGTATAGTTAATAGTAACCCCCATACAGAATTTCAAGTAATTTGGATGGTTGGATTGATGGGGGAACTCAAAACAATGTCTGATCTAGCCTAGGTGTAGACCTCACCAAAATGAGTGTTGTGGTGTAACCACTTACCCAAATTAGTTGCAATTAATTTTCCATTAAAGTAGACTTCAAGGGCTACAATAGTTATGTTGGTCACCTTTTCTGTAGGGGAATCTAGGTATTTGTAATACTAAATTTAAACAACCCAGTAAACAGGACAGAAATTGATAAACAGAAATTAAATAAATCTAGATCAGTCAAATCTTAAAGCATATCTAGTGGCTCCTTGTCATCTTCTTCCTCCAACCAAGGGCCATGATTGGCCGAACCTGGAGCTTATTCCAAGCCCATTTCCCAGCCACCCGACCACCTCCCTAGACGGCCACCGCCGCCACCACCTTCGTTGAGGTGGGGGCTATCGCCGGGCGGCGACACGGCCTCCGGAGGGGCGGTTTCCGGCGATCCCGCAAGGTTGAAAATCCATGGAAAAATCTAAACTTTGTCTCGCCTGATCGGGCTCAATTGAGCCCGATTTCTCTCATAAAAGATTTAAAGATCTAATTCACGAAGAGAGGAGTAGAGGAGGCCCTTTAAGCTAGCTTACCGACGAGTGTGGTGGTGGTGCACCATGGCCGGTGGTGAAACTTTTAGGTGCTCTGCAAC
This sequence comes from Platanthera guangdongensis, assembly GCA_039583875.1. NCBI lineage: Eukaryota > Viridiplantae > Streptophyta > Magnoliopsida > Asparagales > Orchidaceae > Platanthera > Platanthera guangdongensis. The sequence goes on from CM077158.1 coordinate 182,998,845, forward strand.
TACACAGCCAACTTGCTCGGTTTCTTCAAGTAAAGGGTGGAAACTTCTCCTCTAACCTTGGGGAAGCTTTTAAAAGAGCCAAAAGGGGGAGGGGAAGGGTCTAGCATGCAATGGCCATTAATGACCACTAAACTCTCATTTTGGCCAAGGTGATTCTCTGAATTCAGCCACCTAAAGGCTGAGAAAATCCTTTGGTCTCCTATAAATAATGAGGGGAAGATGAATCATGACTTTGGAATCAATTGAAGAGGGACTCTTGCTCTCCCATGGCCATTAATGGCTTTCTCTCACCTCTTTCTCTCTCTTCCTTATGGGAGAAATTAAATTCATCCACTTTGGTGGTTGGTTATGGTTATTCAACACCTCAAAACTGATGAGGGAGAATGTATCCACCAATTGGAGAGGCCATTGGTCTCCCTTGGCCATGAATGACCCTTTTTCTCACTTTCTCTCTCTTCCATTAAAGGGAAAAATGGAGCTTTCTCTCTCCTACTCAACATGGCCGAATTTTAATCTCTCCTCCAGCCTATTGGCACCCCACTGACCCATATGAATAATAAAAATGAGGTTAGCCCAAGTGGGGGAAATGAGTTTGAGCTTGGGTTACCCCATTTGGGCAAATTTGATCTAAACCTAGACTAGGGTTGTCCTTGGTCAACTTGACCTTTTGAGTCACCATAAACGTGTCTTTGGTGACCCATTGGCCTCCCCTAAAGTCTAGAAAGGCTTTGGTAAGGTTGGTTGGGCATCTTGACCCTTAGTTAGGGCACTTTGACCAAGTTAGGGCTAGAGTAGACTTTGGTCAACATGACCATTTAGGTTGACCCCAATGGGTCTTTGGTGACCCCATGGCTTCCCCTAAGGTCTAGGAATAGTTGTGTAGGGTTAACTTTGCAATCTGAAGGTCACTTGCCTCTTAGTTAGGGCACTTTGACCACTTTGGGACTATGGTTGACTTGGGTCAACTCAGGCTCTAGAGTTGACCCCATTAGATCTTTGGTGACCCATTGACCCCACTTTAGGTCTAGGAAGACCCCGGTATGGTTGGTTGGGATTATTAGGGGCACATTGCCCTTAATTAGGGCACCTTGCCCAATTTAGGCCTAGGATGGTCCTAGGTCAACTTGGCCACCCTGGGTTGACTCCAATGGATCCTTAAGTCCTTTCAATAGATTGGTAAGGTTATGGTGGGGTCTTGGAGTCATGGAGAAGCACCATGATCATCCTAAACTAGGGTTTAGGATTCTACTATTTGCAGACTATAGTGATCTCACCTACATTCCTAGGTTCACTTGGTCTTCTTGGGCTTCCTAGGGTTTTGTCATGATCTAGTCATGACAAAACCACTCCTAGGGTGTCTAGTTGTCCGAGGGATGTTACATTTGAAGAGCTGAAAGGTTGTCTGACTACGGCGCAAATCTTGACGACGCTATGTGGTTCAGACAGCTATGAAATTTATAGTGATGCGTCAGGGAGTGGCTTAGGATGCGTTCTTATTCAGTTTGGAAAGGTGATTGCTTATGAATCATGCTAGTTGAAAGTGCATGAGCGGAACTATCCCGTCCATGACTTGGAGTTGGTGGCGGTGATATTTGCAGTTATGATGTGGAGTCATTACCTATATGGCGTGAAAGTTGACATCTTCACGGACCATAAGAGCCTTAACTACCTGCTGGATCAGAAGGATCTCAATATGCGACAATGGTGGTGGATGGAGTTCCTCAGGTACTACACCTTCTAGATTCATTATACTCCCGTGAGGGAAAATATGATCGCAGATGCCTTGAGTCGTAGGACTACGGCAAGAGCAAGTTAGTTGTAGATGCATGATGAGCATCTAATCCAGGAGTTGGAAGCCTTAGACATCTCTTGTGTGGACAAAAATGCTACTGCAAATGCGTTCCTGAACTGGACGGAGGTGCAGTGTGACCTTGTGGGCAGGGTTTGGTGAGCAACGGATCTTGATGAAAGTCTAAAACGATATGCAATAGATGGGTCAAATGGCCAATTCTCCAAGGATGACGGCCTTTTCCAGAAAGGTGATCATTTATGCATCCCGAATATGGGTAAGCTACGGGAAGAATTGATGTATGAAGCTCACTTTACGAAGTACTCAATTTACCCAGGTAGCACAAAGATGTACAAGGACATGAAAAGACTGTTCTGGTGGCCGGGTATGAAGAAAGATATAGCCCATTATGTGGCAAAATGTCAGACTTGTGCCTTGGTAAAAGCTGAATGCCAGAAGTCTGGAGGTTTCTTGAAGTCGCTACCTATTCTGGAATGTAAATTTGATGACATTTCGATTGATTTCATGCACGATTTGCCGAGATCGCAATGCGGGAACGATTCTGTTTGGGTGATCGTGGACCGGTTGACTAAAGTGGGTCACTTCATTCCGAACAAGAGGGACGATTCAGTGGAAGTCTTGGCTAAGATTTATGTGAAGCAAATAGTACAATTGCACAGTATGCCCCGTAGCATCGTCAGTGATCGAGATGGGCGTTTTACTTCAAATGATTGGAGCCTAATACATCAATATTTGGGGACAAAATTAAAGTTTAGTATGGCCTTTCATCCACAAATGAATGGACAAACTGAGAGGACCAACAGAACGATGGAGCACATGCTCCGAATGTGCGCCTTGAATTTCGGGAAGAGGTGGGAAGACCATCTCTATAGAGCACCTTCAACCGCCGGCGAAAGCACGCTCAGTCCGCGGCTCATGTCATGCAAAAAATTCCGCCGTCAGGTTAAGGGAGACGATGAATAGTATGGGGGGGGGGTCGGTTTATGAATCCTATTTATATATAAATATAATATTATCAATTAATTATAATAACATAATAACACATTGCATTCCATATAAATTAATACTATAACGATCCAAAATCCAAAACAACTCAGAATTCTATGAAATTCGCACCATAGCTAAATACACACGCTACGAATCCAATGACGAAGTCGAAATTTGAATCCTATGAACCAAACTCGGAAAACACCACTCGAAGCCAAAATACAATCATTCTCATAAAGACTCCACCGAGTCACCAAAATAGACGCGGCTCGCAAGGGACTCTTGCAAACAGGCTAAACCCAGCCATACTGAAAACCTAAATAGAAAAAACCACGCTCTAACCATGACACATGCCAAACACGCGTCCACATAACACCGTGACGTCAAAAATTACGCATCTACGACAATAAAAATAAATACCGAAAAATCAGGGGTGTTATAGCCACCCCTCCTAAAAAGAAGTTTCGTCCCGAAACTTAACATACATAGGATCAAATCCAAAGAAGAATAAAAGCAATCATAGGCTAACAAAGAAAACACATACCAACACATTAGGAGAACATATGAGGATGAGCCTTCCTCATGGCCGACTCCAACTCCCAAGTCGCGCACTCCGCGTCTTGGTTCCGCAACAAAACTTTAACCATCAGTATTGTCTTCCTTTGCAATACCCGATCTTGAGTATGCAAAACACGAACAGGCACTTCCACATATGAAAGGTTGGGCTCCAACTGAGGCATAGAATCAAGAACTTACCGTCGCTTAGCACACACTTCCGTAATTGTCTCAGTGAAAAATATCGTGCACACCTGGAAAACCCGCGGGCAAATCCAGCCTATATGCTGACACACCAATCCGTTCAACAATTCTAAAAGGTCCTAATACCTCGGGTCCAGCATAGGGTTCTTACCAAACCTTTTAACTCCAGACATCGGGGAAACTTTAAGAAACACCATATCCCCAACAACAAACTCCAAATCAGACCTAGCCGATTGGCGTTCTTCTCATATCGCTCTTATGCTATCTGAAGCTTCTCTCGAATATGCTTTAATGAAACATCCAATTCTTCTAACTGTTCAGGACCCAACAACAGTCGCTCACCAACCCCGGCCAAAAATAAGAGAGTCCAATAATGTCTCCCATACAAAGCCTCAAACGGGGCCATCTGCAAACTTTCTTGGAAGCTATTATTGTATGAAAACTCATCAGTCTCAAACGCTCATCACAAGCTCTTCCATGGTCCAGAATATAACATCCGATCATATATTCCACGATCTGATTTACTCTTTCTGTTTTACCATTAGTCTGTGGATGATAAACGATGGAATACCGCAGATCGTTACCCAATCCTTCCTGTAAAATCTTCCAAAAGCGAGACGTAAAACTGGAGTATCGATCTAATACAATACTGACATGCACTCCATGTAACCTTATGACCTCATCCAAATATAATTCAACTATTTTCTTCATGGAGTAGTCGATCTTGAATGATACGAAGTGAGCACACTTTGTCAATCTGTACATTATAACCCAAACAGAATCGTATCATCTGGGAGATCTTGGCAATCCAGTAATAAAATCCATCGAAATGCTCTCCCACTTCCAACTTGGAATTTCTAAGGACGTCGACTTGCCTCCAGGCCTACCATGATCGGCCTTAACTCGCTTGTAAGTAAAACATTCTAATACAATTTTAGCTATATCACCCTTCATTTCATACCACCAGGCAATCTGTTTCAGATCCTTATACATTTTAGTAGAACCAAGGTGGTGGGCAATACTGGAACCATGCGCCTCTTTTCATAACATAACTCGGATATCCTCAACTGCGGGAATGCAAAATCTACCGCGGTACTTCAAAGTCCCCGCAACATCAATCAAAAAGTCTGACAATTCCCCTCTGCAGTTCTGTTATAAAGGTGCAACAAATCGAGGTCATCCCTTTGATGTAGTCTCGTCAGTGAAATCCACAAAGGCTCTAACACTTTCAAACTGTTGTGTGAGTCGCTACTCTCCACCGATAAATCCATCAGAATAAATTCTTCCACCAGCAAATCGATAGAAAGATTAAAAATTTTCGCTGACTTCTTACTCAGGGCATCGACTATCACATTAGCTTTGCCCGGATGATATTGAATCTCTACATCATAATCTGCCATATATTCTAATCACCTTTGCTGGTGCAAATTCAATTCCTTTTGAGTGAATACGTACTTCAAACTCTTATGATCGCTGTAAATTTTGCACAAAGCGCCTTATAAAAGATGTCTTCATAACTTCAAGGAGTAGATAACAACTGTGAATTCTAGATCATGTGTTGGGTAATTCCTTTCATGAGTCTTTAACTGCCTCGACCCATATGCTATCACTTTTCCTTCTTGCATTAACACACACACACAAGTCTAACATGTGATGCGTCCACATACAAAACATACTCTATCCCTTCGGTAGGCAAGGCCAAAATCGGAGCAGTGCACAATCTCCTCTTTAGTTCCTGAAAAACCTCTCCGCACTTATCGCTCCAAACAAAAACAGCATTCTTCTGCGTAAGCTTACTCAATGGAGCAGACAAAGTAGAGAAACACTCCACAAATATCCTATAATATCCTGCCAACCCGAGGAAGCTCCTTATCTCTTTGGGAGTGGCAGGCCTATTCCAATCCATGATAGCAGCTATCTTCTTAGGGTCCATAGAAATTTCATCCTTATTAACCACATGACCCAGAAAAGAAACATGAGGAAGCCAAAACTTGCTCTTACTTAGCTTGACATACAGCTTATGCTCCCTCATGGTAGACAAAACTAAATGCAAGTGCTGGGCATGCTCTTCAGCAATGCAGGAGTATACCGGGACATCATCTATAAAATCAACCACGAAAAGGTCCAGGAAATCCTTAAATACTTTGTTCATCATATCCATAAAGGCAGAGGGCTCATTAGTCAAACCAAAAGACATAACTAAGAACTCAAAATATCCATCCCGTGAACGAAAGGTAGTCCGTGGAATATCTGTCTCGCGAATCCTCAACTAATGGTAGCCTGAACGAAGATCAATCTTTGAAAACACATAGCTACCACACAACTGATCAAACAGGTCATCAATTCTGGACATGAGATATCTATTTTTGATGGTCACCTTATTCAGCTCTTTATAATCGATGCAAAACCTCAGCGATCCATCTTTTTTCTTTACAAACAGCACAAGAGCACCCCACAGAGAAGAACTCGTCCTAATAATACCATTCTGCATTAACTTATCTAATTCAGTATGAAGCTCCTCCAGCTCACGGGGGCCATACAGTACGACGCCTTAATAATAGGACGAGTACCCGGCTCCAACACTATGATGAACTCCACGTCTCTCTCAGGTGGAAGACCAGGAAGATTATCAGGAAATACATCCGAAAACTCACGTACAACAACAATCTCCTCCACTCGTGACAAACTACTATCAGTCACCAACAACGAAACCAAACAAGCAAAACATCTGGAATTTACCAGCTTCCAAGCACGTACCGCAGAAATAAATGGAGAAACTTGCCGCGAAAAACCATAAACGCTCCTAGGTTGACCGCCATCTTGAAGTCCAAACGCTTGACCTTGCATTGGATGACCGGATCATACGTGGACAACCAGTCCATGCCCCAAATCACATCAAAATCCTCCAAGTCTATCACCTTCAGATTAACAATGGCTAGAAAATCTCCTAACAAAATCGGACAACTCTGACTGCCTTGGTCCAATACCACTGATTCTCTAGAGGGAAACTTGACACAAAATGCATCCCCAACAAGATCGAGGGTCAAACTATGACGCTCAAAAAAGGTTTTAGCCACGAACGAGTGGGTATCACTAGAATTGTAAAGAACATACCCCCAGTGGTTCTTGACCTTAAACTTTCCTATAAAAGCGCACACGCAACTAAGGAAACAACCGCAGAAACTACGACAACAAATTAAAAGCTAGAAACAGGTTATGATCTAACCTGAAATAACTTGAGAAGACGTCTAAGATTCCTCCAAAGATATCACGTTTAGCATGCCCTTCCCCTTGTCCAATAGCTACGGCGGCGGCAAGTCCTGAAGTGGAACTGGTTGCATTGGGGGCTGAGCAATTAGAGACCCAAATACTAGGCTCTTTAACTGAATCAAGGATCAGACAATAGTTTTGAATAAAAAGGGTCACACAAGTCCACTAAAAATTCACAACACAACTATTAAAATGAAAAAGAAAATGCGCAAAAATCTCGAAAAATTCGTACTGCCTTTATCATCATCATTAGGGAAAAATACTTATTTGTTTTGCAAATTTCAGGTTGTTACAGAGCCTGCGGGCACTTCTACTTAACATGTCCCTTCTGCCCACACTATAAGCAGGTCTTGTCCTTATACTAACAATAGGCAACATCATGCCCCTCCGCTTATATGCAAAACAAACTAAATCTCCTTTAGGAGCACCCTAAATCGCATGAACCTGCTCCTTCTAAGCTCATAATCTCTGGTAATATCTTTCAAATGGATGGCCTGACCGACCACAGAAACTAAATATCTCCTTCTTCTTTTCCTTGATGCAATGCTGGATTCTTGGGAACTCTTTCCCTCACCAGTCTTCCACTTATCCTTTCTCATTTGTTGACCTCAATTCTTGGCATTGTCAATCATCTCAACCTTCAGATCAACCTCCACAAATTCAGCATAGCTTTCATGTCCATACGCACTAGCTAACTGCAGGATGTTATTCCTAAGACCACCTAGAAATGGTTTAACTCAGTTAGACTTTGAAGACACCATGTTCGGGGCAAAATGACTCAGTTTGCGGAACTCCACCTCGTACTCGGTAACAGTAAGCTGCATTTGCTTAAGGTGTAGAAAATCATTCATCAGATGATCTCGCTCGACCGAAGGCAAAAACCTTTTTAGCAGCAACTCCTTGAAGGATTCCCATGAACACCCATCCTTAAGGTTCTCCATCTCTTTCATCCACCAACTGTTAGTGAGTCCCTTGAGTTGATACATAGTGTCCATCACCCTATAGTTCACTGAAACTCCTAAGTAAGTAAATTTCTCCTCGATGGCTATTATCCAGTCATCCAAAGCCCTAAAATCTGCCCTACTATCATAAGTAGGGGGTCCTAGTATCTGAAAATGCGAAATAAACATCATCTCTGGTGGAAACAACATCAGGGGAACCAGAGGAGCCGGGGGAATAGGAACAGGAACAGTCTGACCCAGAGTTGGGTCCTGCACTCGTGGTAGCTATCGTGACACAACCGATAACAATGATTGGATCTGCGACTGCATTTCCACCATCTGTCTAGACAAAGTCTCATTACTCTGCTGCAACCTTTCAATCATCACTTCGCTTTGCGCACCTGAAGACTCACCCTCCATCTGGGGAGTCGACCTAGTTGCCACACGCTTAGGTGTCATTCTAATAAAATAATGAATACTAATCAAAACCTAGCCCAACTGCTAGCACCAAGCAACATAGTCCAGACAAAACATACTTAAGTACTTGCTCAAGCTGCTAACTTGCTCTGGGATTCTCAATAATGATTTCATGCCTAAACTTAGGATGATAAACAGTCATACTACTGACTCATGTGCCTAAACCATAAATGCATGAATTTCTTATTCTTTTTGACTCAAAACCATGCGTGTACATATGTCATCATGTAAATCTTTAGCTTGGCATGTGTGCAGATGCAATGTTATGTCATGCATGTTGTGCTACGCAATATAAAAAGGCCTTAATGCATGTTATGAGTGGCGTACATATGAAATATTATGCATCTCATACTACATAACATCGCATGCAATGAAAAAGAAAACGTGCTAATGAGCACCCATGTGATGATGGTTATGCATCGCATACTACACAACCATCACATGTTGCCACCTATGGTGGATCCATATACAAACACCTATTATGCATCCCATACTACATAATATGCCACGTATACTTCTTATCATGCTATGAGTGTAGTGTTGATGCTTCAGCCAAGATGTACTGATGACACATTGATTTGTGTATAAAATGATGCTAGACGATGAACACTAACCTGAGATAGATGTTCGACCAATTGTCAAACAACCCATCCCTGTGATACTGAATATCACAACCCGCATTTTCTCGGCATTAAAGGATATATCAGAGTAAGAGAAATGCGCGTCATGATGCCACACCAGTATGGGATAACTGCAGATGCTCAGGCAAGACTCCAACAGAACACCTTTAGGAAAGATTTATAGGTTATTTAATGTAAATCCAGTTTAAGTTAAATGGTTAGTCATATCCCTCAGCACAATGGCTCAACTAGTCCGCTAGAAAAATATAGTTATACGCTACAGAAATACTTTAATTAGATTGAATTAACATCCTACATAAGTATAAACATCCCCAAAGGACAACTCATGATATGGAAGACTGTAGATTTATAATAATAGTAAAAGTAGCTTTTACGACCATTTAAATATAGTAATTTAGGTTTTTCAAATATGACATGTATGAGGTAATGATAGTAATTTTTATATTTTAAAATAAATAACAATGCAACCTAACATAAAGCCTTCGCAGAGAGCAAGTATAAACAACCACAAAAAAGGCAAACTCAGTTGCTTAGTAAAGTACTTAATATTCCAAAAAAACCAACCAGTGGGCGTCAACAACCTGACACGAACCCACTGAAGATATGTATGTATTTTTTAACAAGGAAACAACCAAAGAAAACTACCTCACAAGGGTGAGGAAAATCTCTACAACAAGCAGTCCATTAGCAAACTACCAATCTTAGCCGCTCAACCGGCTACTTCCCTGAACTTGAGGCATTCAAAAGAAGAACACCTCAGCAAAAAAATACAAGTGACAAAGTAAAATAATCAGGTAATAAGTACAAAGGAAAAGAAGGGTTTACCAAACCCAAGTAAAAGAAATGCTGAAAACCACAGCTGATTAGCCAATTAAATACAAGTACAGAAAAAGTCCATAATAAAGGAGTTAATTGAATAAATGCACCAAATGTGGAACAAAGCCATGCTTCGATAAAATCTGTAAGTATTAGCATGAGTAGCATAGACTGATCTAAGAAGCAAAACTGAGCACAAAACAACTCGAAAAACGTGAATCATTAACACTTTGTAAAATCAACCGGGCTGAAGTCGGTGACCAATTGTCCCATACCAGGCTCCCAGACCCAAATGTCTCAAAAAAAGGCCCTGCGGTGGTGACCATTTGTCCAAAACCAAACCAACAGTCCTCAAAAACAGAGGCCAAACACCCTCCAAGTGTAATGATTCACAAACTGACGTCCAGTTGGCGGTAATTTATCCACTGCCAGCCTTCACAGCGGAAGAAACATCAGATCCTAACCAAATCCCAAGTCTAAACACCAAGAAAACTTAAACAAGTCCTAAAACCACTAAAAGGATCAAACACGGTGAATTGAGACAAAAACAACAAAAATAATTCTAAGTCCTGACCAAATTCGGTGAAAATCACCTAGTCCAGCGCTAATTCGGTGAGTATACTCGACACACATGATGATACTTGTCAAATCGGCGGAAAAGACTTGGCGACGAAAATTTACCCGACGACACTAGACGAATCGACACGATTCCTCGTGTATACTCATCGAATTTCATGACGATATCTGGTGAATTCCTATAATACTCGAAGAATCTCCCTTAGTCTAACTGCGATACTCGACGAAATGGACTGGCGATATTCGCCGAAAATGACTTAACGAAAGATAGGCGATACTCGCCGAATTTACCTTGAGCTAATCCTTAACATACCCGACGAATAACTTACCAAACTAGCTAAAATGGACTTAACGATATACGTCAAATTTCTAACCTATACTCTCCGAACTAGACTACCAAAACTCGACGAATTTCCTACCTAAACCCATCGAATTTTACTTAGATCATTAGCCTATACTCGACGGTTTGGCCGAAAAATCTGCGCTACCCTAGGGGCTCTTCCATGGCTCATTCTACACTACTCCTATTCTCTAAGGAAGGAGGAAAGAAAGGAAGGAGACGACATGAATAAACATGCAAGGGGAAAAATCCACTTGCCTTGAACCTTCGAAAAAAGTCGTCTGCTCGCACCGCAACAAGGATCGGCCGTAGAAAGCCCTAAGCAACGTTTCCTGAAACATTTGGAGGGGAAAAAGAGTCAAAAACGCTAACCCTAACATATAAAAATTGAGGAATCGGGGAAAACTTACCAAAATCGCGTAGCCCTCGCTATGAGCTTTCTGAATTTCTACTATATTAATGAAACCGACCACCAGAGCGCCCTCAACCGCCGGCCGAAAGCACGCTCCGACCACCGCTCATGTCACGCAAAAAAGTCACTGTCGGGTTAAGGGACGATGAATAGTACTGGAGGGGGTGGGGGTGGTAGGGTTCGGTTTATGCATCCTATTTATATATAAATAAAATATATTATTAATTAATTATAATAATATAATAACACATTACATTCCATATAAATTAATCCCAAAACGATCCGAAATCCAAAACAACTCGGAATTCTACGAAATTCGCCCTGTAGCTAAATACCGATGCTAGAATCCAACGGTGAAGTATAAACTCAAATCCGATGAATCAAACTCGGGCAAACATCACTCGAATCCAAAACACAAGCATTCCACAAAAGGATCCACCGAGTCACTAAAACAGACCCGGCTCGCAATAGAATCTTACAAACATGCTAAACCTAGCCACACTGAAAACCTAAAGAGAAAAAACCATGCTCTTACCACATCACATGACAAACACGCGTCCACTTAACGCCCTGACGTCAAATATTATGCCACTACGGGAATAAAAATAAATACCGAAAAATCAGGGGTCTTACAATTGTCCCTCAGGGAAACCAGCCGGGACATCTACAGTTTGGTGGAGGATCAAGGTCGGGAGATCAAGCAGACGATGAAGGAAGTAAAGGGAATGAAGAATATGCTCAAGAAGATCACGAGCAAGTTCAACATTTCTCCCACTTCTTCAGAGGAGTAGCTTTGTATTTTTAATTTTTATATCTTATGCTGTAATAAGATAGGTGGTCCATAATTACTAATAGTTAATATTTCTGATGTGTTTAGTTTAGTGTTAACCTCATTCTTGTTATGATTCTTTCTTGTTCTTCTTAGTTTTATAAAACCATCTATCGTGTTAGTTCAAAGCTTGGAACAGACACAAAAAAGAAAAAAAACTACGATACTCATATTTACGAAAATAAGAAAAGAAAGAAGAACAAACACAACAACCTAGTGGGAATATCATGAAGTAATTTATCGTGTAGTTCTTTTGGAACTTACTTAATGCAGATTGTGGATGCTAATAGATAAGAGATTTAGGTATCCAAAAGGAGCCATGAATGACGATTCCTTTGGGTACCCAAACACAACGTGATATACCCTGGGGGAATGACGATGGATGGGCCCTTTTGAGTGGAATGCGTGAACTGTTTTGAATGATAGGCCTACATTCATATTTTGGCTTAATGTTTTTCTTATGTTACAAATTTCCATTTAGATTTCTAGGAGTCCTTACATGATGAACTTTAGTTGAACAAGATTGTGTTGGTGGTTTAACTGTGTTGAGATTATTTTCTGAGTTACGATAATCATGCTTAGCGTAAGGACTCATAGTGTAGTGATTCCTTGAAGGAGATTTACTTTCGATCGATGTTATGAAGGAAGCAGTTTGTTCATGCAAGTGAGGGTAATTTTTGAGTATGGAACTTTTGCTCGCATTAGCTCGAGGTTTTCTACTTCCTTTGGATTTCCTAACTACTGTGTGTGAGCTTACGTTCAATATGCTTCTGGCTTTTTCGTGACACTGTATATTTATATTTTGTGAATATTTCTTAAGCATTTCCTTAAGCTAGTTGATTTTCATTTCCAAGTCCTTATTCTTATTTTTGAGATTCAATCTAGCTTTGTTATAAGCAATTATGTTGTTCTTAAGAGTTGAGGCTATAGAGCTAATATGAGCTTCATTCTTATTTCTGTATTCTTCGATAGTCTCATTAATCTCATCAATTTCGATTTTAAGGTCAATGCATCCAACACAATTCCTTTTTAAAGATGCGTTTTGTAGACATAGTTTTTCAGTTTGTTCTTTTGCCGAGAGAAGCTCCTTTTCAACCAGCTCATGTTTTTTTATTTTAATGTATTACTGTCTATACAAGGGGTAGAGGTGTTTTCTAAAGAGCTGTTGGGAGAGCTAGACAAACCACAAGTAGATTCTACATTGGCATTTGCTTTCAACCTTTTATTTTCTAAACATAATTTTGAGTTAATACTCATCAACTTCTTAATTCTACGTTTAACATTGTTTGGCACACGCAATGTAGAGATAGAATTATAAGAGAAACAAGAATGTGACCGCCTTACAGTACTCTTAGATGAGGCAAGATTGGATCATACGGTTTCTTTGACTCCTTCATGTGTTTCCTCATCCAATGTTGAGATCTCATATTACCTTCCGTGTGATGTGGTTGCCATGTCTTTTCCCAAGGGCAAGTCTCCATTTGGTTCTTCACTTGGATCCACGAGAAATTGCTCAGGCTCGTTATCTGCAGAAAGTGGATTATAAGTATACTCGAGAAATTTCCATATATCATAGGCAGTGGGAAGTGTGTAGATGAGTTTAAAAATTTCTTGACCAAGCCCACAAAATAAACTATTCATAGCTTTAGTGTTTAAATGGCACTCGTGCTTAGTTAAGTTATTTGGCGGCTTGATACACGTTATGTTCCACACCTCTATGTCTAGACTTATTAGGAAATTTCTCATCAACATTTTCCATCCTTCGTAGTATTTACCTAGGAATAGTGGTGGTGCTAGTGATTTTTTAGTGTACTAATTTCCATCTCCACTAGTCGATTCGAGATCAGGGTTGGCAATTATTCCGGGTGGCGAAACTATTTTTGGACTAACCTAGCTCTGAAACCACTTGTTGGATCTAGTGGCCAACCTTAGCGGCGGGGGGGGGGGGGGGGGGTGAATAAGGTTCTAATGACATTTATTAAAAATTTGAAATATTTCTAACCTAGAGAATTAGTACAGGAAGATACCGTGGGGCGCTAGGTAGCTAGCGCACCGCGTTATGTCTCTAGACTAATTTTTCTGGGAAGAATATCTTTTGGAGATCTATGAAATCTTCAGAATAGCATAATCTAACAACCACAACAGTACACACAGGTAAATAGAAATAAATGAATTCCATTTCCAAAACTAAAATCAATAATTGTTTTAAAGATTACAAAAATTGATCTCCGTGACGCCGGAGATCGAAGGCAGTGAATAAAAACAACATTTGGTTTTCTATACCATCCCGCTTCACGGATAGGTTGGCTCTCTCCCTTTCCCTCCAAGAAAGGTCTTCGAGCCGGCTCTTCACCTCCACGCAAGGAAGGATCTTAGAGCCCCGCTAGATCACCCAATCTAGACGTCCCTTCTTCAGGACAATTTCTCAAGGAATCCTACCCTGAATTCCAACAACCTTCCCCGGTCGATTTCCTTCAACACAATCAATATAAAGAAGAGAAAAAGAACACAAGAATATAAAAAGATTTAAGTTTAAATCTCCCTCAATCCGACTTCTCCATTGAGCGAACCGTGATCAGTGCTAGAGATCTTTGTGGGCTTGCAACTGATCAAATCTTCGTAGGCTTTGAAGTTCTAGGCTCGCCGGAGTTATTTGTTGATGTAGCCTGCGAATAGACTCTTATGTGGGCGGTTGGTTCAATGAGTCGATCGCCGCGGGCTTGCTTAGGTAGGCAAGTGCACCTATCGCAAGTAATACAGAATATTCGGGGGAATATCCAGATCGTAAATTTCTCAGGAACGGGTTGATTATCTCTACTGCTCCGAAAGCACTATTATTTTACCGAAATAGTAAGGTGTTGATTTTAACTAAAATAGGATGAAAATAGATTAATATTAAAGACGATGAAGAGATACACTCGGTATCGAATTATGTTAGGATTAAAAATAGATTTAAATAACTAGAGATCTATAGTTTCAATTTAATTAAAGCGGAAACTTGGCCGTGGTGGTTCCAAAAGAATGAGCTCACCTATCTCTAGGAATATCGCTCACCTGGACATTAAGACTATTCGACCGGGCTCTCGTCCGACGAAGGATTCCTCTTAATGCCCGCAGTACGCTAAGAACCCTGCTATTGGGTGGGGAACCCAATCCGGTAGAGTTAGCGTGCCTCATCTCTCGAGGGTTAGTGCGGAACTCTCTTTACTCAGGGGTGATCAGTCCATACGCATGGCCTCTCGGCTAGCTAGCGTAGGGATAACGAAAATAGAGCCCACACATCGATATGTGGTTCTACGCGTCATTAACCCGGGGTAAACCTTAAGTTTTTAATTAAATAAAAAAATAAGACCTTTAATTATTTAAAACATTTTTTATATCCCAATGCTCTTCGATACCGAGGGATAAAAGCGATTAGTCACTCATCGGAATGGGGATAGCTTATGAGTTTGGTTAGGCGAGCGCTCTAAACTATTCGCTGAAGGATTATAAAGAAAATAAGAAGAAAAAGCAAGATAACCTAATATTAGAACAGTTACTATAAATAAACGCACTCGCACTCATCCAAACACATAATAAAGAGACAGAAATAAAACTAAGTTACAAGTAAGAGAAAATTGCATAAATGAAATTGCAAGTCCCACTCAAACGAGTGGGCGGGAAATAAAAGCTGAAAATTTGCAAGTCCTACTCAAACGAGTAGGACTGAAATGAAAACAAGTCCTACTCAAACGAGTAGGCAGAAATAAATGCCATTACAAGTCCATCTCAAATATTTACAGGGAAATAAAATCCGGTCATTTAACTCCTAACGAGTAGGCGGAAGATAAAAACCTGCCATTTAACTCAAATGAGTAGGCGGTAAATAAAAACTGAAAATGACATGTCCTACTCAAACGAGTAGGAGGGAAATGAAGTCCGGCCATTTAACTCCTAGCGAGTAGGCGGAAGTAAAAACAACTCCTACTTAAATAAAATCCAGCCATTTAACTCAAATGAGTAGGCAGAAAATAAAAACACACAAGTCCTACTTGAATAAATCCAGCCATTTAACTCAAATGAGTAGGCGGAAAATAAAAACACACACACTTGCTGAAATTAAAACACACACATACGACAAAAAATAAAATACTCACACTGCAGAAAGTAAATATTCACACTTGTAAATCCTACTCAAATGAGTAGGTGAAAAATTAAAGACACGTCATTTAACTCAAATGAGTAGGCGGAAATAAATGCGCACACGCACACACTCTACATAATTGGAGAAAGCAATAAACTTATCTCATTCACGCACGCACGCAGGCGAAAAAATTAAGAAAAACAAAGTTGTCGAAAAATTAAAACAACTGCATTTCTACTGCTAGAATGCCGTAGAAATGCATAAAAAGGTAAAATAAAAATTATTTGAGTAAATTGTTTTCAAATTAAGGTGAGAAAAGCAAGTGCTTGAAAAATTAAAACGTTTGCATTTTTACCGTTAGATTTTGACAGAAATGCACAAAAAGTTGAAATAAAAATTGTTCGAGCAAAAATATTTTTATGTATTTGCTAAAATCAAAGTTCTAAAAAATTTATAATAACGCATTATACATTCTTATAACTATGCAAAACGGGTCAAAAGTGTAAGAAAGCTAAAAAGAAGCGGCAGTTTTATATTCAAAACAAAGAAAAAGCTAAGTTAAGAGGAATGAAAACCACTTTTTTATCGTTTTACAAGTTCATAAAAACGTATTTGGAAGCTTAAAGATCCTAAGTCTAATCAATTTTGCGACTAAAAATTTTAATAAAAATGAAAATTAGGCAAACAATTTTTCATTTTAAAGTATAAATTTTGCAATTTTAACTCATACACGCACGCACGCAATATGAAAATGAAAACAAAAGCACATAAGATTGATGAAAAGGAGGCCATCGGAGATAATTCAGAGCATGTAAGGAGGAAAAACTAACGATTTTTATTACAAAATAAGTTGATTACAAGTGCCTAAACAAACGAACTTAAGAGGGGGGGGGGAATAAAGTCCTTACATAGAACTAAGCAAGCTCCAAACGGCAGCCCTTGCCAACAAAATGGTTCAAAAATTTGGAACTCTTAACTCATACAGCAGCTGCCCTTTTATAGGCAAAAATTTCCAAGTACACGCCCTCCGACACGGGCGTGTCGGGGGGGGGGGGCGTGTCAGCACTATTTATCAGCAGATTTCGGTGGTCTACAGTGATTTGACATTGCGGCTGAAAACGCGGCGGTCACACCCCCGGTCACGGGCGTGACGGTGGGCGTGTCGGCTTTATTTATCATCAGAATTCGGTGATTTGACGGCGTTGTTGACTTCGGGAGGTCCACGTGGCAGTCACTCCCCTAGTCACGGGCATGACGGGGGCGTGTCGGGGATGTTGAACTGGGCATCGTTTGCATCAAAAGTCGCCGGCGGCAGTTTGTCGGGCCAGGTGGAGGAGTCACGCCCTAGGGGCATCTTGACACGGGCGTGTTGGTTGAGTCGATGATCGTCGAGTGAAGAATGTCGAGAGATGGTCACGGGCTTCGGCACGGGGCGTGTCGGTCTGACACGGGCATGGCGCTCATCGGACACGGGCGTGTCCCTGTTGGGTCGACGAACGTCGAGCGGAAAATCATCGAGCTAGCTGACACGGGCCTAGAACACGGGGCGTGTCCTTGGACACAGGTGTGTGTTCAGGCGTGTCACATGATTCTTCTCACTTTTACGGCTGATTTCACGGGAATTGAGTTGTCACGCCCAGGTCACGGGCGTGACCCATAGTACACGGGCGTGACCCATGCAAAAAATTGACTTTTCCTGAAATTTTTCAGAAAATCAAAAATAAACTAAGTTAGAAAATATTTACAAAATAGGCTCAATTTATTACAGAAAATTAAGTAAAAATAACAAAAATAAAGTAAAACGACTTATTTAATATACATCAAATTGCGTATATTTATAACTCATCAAATACCCTCATACTTAGACTTTTGCTATTCTAGAGCAAAAGTTTGAGGTAAACTTATAAGGAATAGAAAAAATTCTAAGTTTATCTACCGCTTAATTAATTATAAGAGAGATCTAAATAAATATACGGGGTGTAAGAGTTAAGTCCTAAAATCATGTAGATGATTTAAATAGCGCAAAAGTTTTGGCCAAAACACTTCTTGATGTACTCAAATAGAAAGTAATAATTATAATGGTTAGATTAACAAAAATAGTTTAGAATTATATGAACTTTAGCTTATAGGAGTTTTACTGGAAATAATGCAATTTACAAATTATGCTCTCAAAAATATTTTTGAATTAATTCTAGAATCATTAAATTGGCTAAGGGAGGTTGATGTTGGTTTATGAAGAGGGTTTGGATTTTGAGGTGAGGTAGTTTTTCTCGAACCTCCATATTGTTTTTTGGATTATTAGGAAAATGAAATCTTATTTCCCTAATATCATATTTTTTTTCTTCATAATAATAAAATTAACTCAATGCATATGTGTGGGAGTAATGAATTTTATCCTCTTACTCCGTAACATATAATCCTTTTATATTATTGGGTGCCTATGTTTACGGAACGAAATCTTATTCTCATTGATATAGGATCTTTTAAGGGTAAAAAATTTTATCATGCCAAGTACGTCATGATAAGTGAGGGGAGAAAAGAAAACTAGATTTTTAATTAAAAAATGTTTGAGAGCAACCTTAATAAATTGTACGTTGCAATTTTTCAGAAAGCTAAAAGTAAACATAATTGAATCTTATAGTTGTTATTTTCTAACATAATACAAATGCTTATATTAATGAAAAATTAGAAGTAGTGCCTAAAACGAGTTCGCTATTTTTAACAAAGCATAATGAATTCCTTAAAACTTAACCCTAACAATTTAAATTTTTCAATCAATAATTAACAAACGAATAACAAACAAAGAATTGATAAAATTCACATATAAATAAACTCAAAATAAAATTTTTGGATAGCAAGAAATTTAAGGATGGTATATTTGATTTGTTTGTTTCAAAATATATTTTTTTTTTGTTTTTTAGAGCTTTTATCATTTTTTGTGTTTTTAATTTATTATCTTTTTTTGTTTAGTTTTACACTTTTTTTTTGAATTTTTTTTAACTTATTATCTTTTTTTTAGATTTTTAAGTTTTGCGAAAAGTGCGAGAAAAAGAGACGTTATTTACAAGAATATTGGTGAAAAGGAAGGGAGAGAGAGAGAAGATTATTTATAAAAATATTTACAAAGATTTTTACAAAATGAAACTAAATAGTTTTGGAATTTTTGTTTTATAATTTTTTGGAATTTTTATTTTATAAATTTTTTGGAATTTTTGTTTTTTATAAATTTTTTTGGAATTTTTGTTTTATAATTTTTTGGAATTTTTGTAATAAAAAGAAAAAAAAATTGTGGGATTTTCATTTTCAAATTTTTTAGTGCAGAAAATAGAAATACAGTGCAGAAAATAGAAGTGCGAAAAATAAAGCGAGAAAACACCACCATACTTAAGTCTAATATTGTCCCCAATGTTGTAACGTAAGTATGCAGAATAAATAAGAAAGGCAATATGTACAAAGAAAATAAAGAGAGGGGGGGGTAGAAGCTTCCCTGAAAGGAGGTTGGGAAGGCACAGTTTAGGAACCCTGCATTATGAAGAAAATAGCAAAGAAAAAGTAAAGAAATAGTGAAAAAGATAAACATGGGGTGCCTCCTAGGAGCGCTTTGTTTATAGTCGTGTAGCTTGAATATTTTGGCAGTTTATATATCGAGGAGGGTTATGGATTCAAAATTACCACCCACAGGATCGTCTGCTATGTATAATTTTAAGCGATGACCGTTCACCTTAAACAAGCCTTTATCCGGGTGGGAGACGAGTACGGTCCCATATGGCCAAACCTCTTCAACTTTGAAGGGGCTGGACCAACGTGATCTAAGTTTCCCGGGGAAAAGTCTAAGTCGTTAGTTATAAAGAAGGACAAGATCGCTCGGAGAAAAAGTTTTTTGGGGCTTGAGTTTTTGGTCGTGATAAAACTTATAAAGCTCCTTATAGAACTTATTGCTCTCGTAAGCGTTTGCACGCCATTCATCGAGCTCGTTTAGTTGCAGTTTTCAATTTTGGGCAGCTAAGTTAGCATCGAGATATAAGAGTTTTAAAGCCCAAAGTGCGCGATGTTCTAATTCTACGGGGAGATGACACGCTTTGTCGTAGACTAATCGATACGGCGTACAACCAATTGCAGTTTTGTATGCGGTACGATAAGCCCACAACGCATCGTCGAGTTTGATGGACCAATCTTTCCTATTAAGTGAAACGGTTTTCTCTAATATGCGCTTTATCTCTCGATTTGCTACCTCTACTTGGCCACTAGTTTGCGGGTAGTAGGGGGTGGCAAGTTTGTGCGTGACGCCGTATCTAGCTAACGTCTTAGCCATCTGGGTGTTGCAGAAATGCGTCCCCCTATCGCTTACAATAGCGCGCGGTGTGCCGAAGTGAGAAAATATTTTTTAAGAAATGTAACGACGACTCGCGCATCGTTGGTGGGTAGAGCTTGCGCTTCCGCCCACCTCGATACGTAGTCGACCGCTACTAAAATATACATATTTTTGAAAGACGGAGGTAGGGGGCCAATGAAATTGATGCCCAATAAATCAAAGACTTCGCATTCTAAAAACAAATTTTGGGGCATCTCGTCACGACGAGAGATGTTACCCGACCGCTGACAGCTATCGCATGCGCTCACAAAATTGTGAGCGTCTTTGAATAGAGTGGGCCAAAAGAAGCCCACCTCCAGCGCCTTCCGCGCGGTCCGGTTAGCTTGATAATGCCCACCAGCCGGACCCTCATGGCAGTGCCTAAGGATTTGCGTACACTCCACACCCGCGACACATCTTCGGACAGCTTGGTCCGCGTAGATACGAAAAATAAAAGGGTCCTCCCAAAAGAAATATTTCAAGTCAGAAAAGAATTTCTTCTTTTGCTGGCTCGAAAAGTCTTTTGGAAGCACCCTCGCAACTAAATAGTTCGCAAAATCTGCGAACCAAGGTGGGGAAGATGAACTAGTAGTTATGGCTAGGAGGCGTTCTTCGGGGAATCTGTCATTTATGTCAGATTCGATGAGTGCTTCCGCACTGGGATTTTCTAAGCGGGAGAGGTGATCGGCGGCTAAATTTTTCGCGCCCTTCTTATCCCAGATCTCTAAATCGAACTCCTGCAAGAGGAGGATCCATCGAAGAAGGCGGGGTTTGGCGTCCGTTTTTGCTAACAAATATTTTAAGGCGGAATGGTCGGTAAATACGATAACTTTGGATAGCATAATATACGAGCGAAACTTATCGAAAGTAAAAACGACAGCTAAAAGTTCCTTTTTCGTTGTCGTGTAATTTCCTTGTGCGGAAGTGAGCATCTTGCTAGCGTAGTAAATAGGATGAAAATATTTGTTTATATGTTGGCCAAGAACGGCTCCTACGGCAATATCACTAGCGTCGCACATAATCTCGAACGGAAGGGTCCAATCGGGCGCCACTAAAATAGGTGAATTGATAAGTTTTTGTTTTATAAAATTAAATGCAGATTCGCATTCGCTATCAAAGACAAAATTTGATTCCTTTTCCAAGAGGCGAGTAAGCGGCTTTGTTATTTTTGAAAAATCTTGAATAAAACGTCTATAAAAGCCCGCGTGCCCTAAGAAACTCCTAATAGATTTAACATTGGAAGGCGGGGGAAGTTTTTCGATAATTTCAACTTTGACCTTATCGACCTCCATCCCCTTAGACGAAATCATATGGCTGAGAACCAAACCTTCTCGAACCATAAAGTTACATTTTTCCCAATTTAAAACAAGATGCGTGTCCTCGCATCGCTGGAGGACACAATCTAAATTACGAAGACAAGACGAGAAAGAGCTTCCGAAAACAGAGAAGTCATCCATAAAGACTTCCATAATGTCTCCTACCAGCTCGCCAAAGATTGCCAGCATACATCTTTGGAATGTAGCGGGCGCGTTGCAGAGGCCAAATGGCATTCGTCGATATGCGAAGGTACCAAACGGGCAGGTAAAAGTTGTTTTCTCTTGGTCATCAGGGGAAATGGGGATTTGGAAAAACCCTGACAATCCATCAAGAAAACAAAAATACGGATGACCGGATAAACGCTGTAAAATTTGGTCTAAGAATGGTAGTGGGAAATGATCCTTACGGGTGGCGTCATTTAGTTTTCTATAATCGATGCACACCCGCCAACCCGTAACAGTACGAGTTGGGACGAGTTCATTGTGCTCATTCTCCACTACGGTAAGACCACCCTTTTTGGGCACCATGTGAATGGGACTAACCCACATACTATCCGATATGGTATAAATAATCCCCACATCTAATAATTTAATAATTTCGGCCTTAACGGCGTCTTTCATGTTTGGGTTAAGTCGTCGCTGCGGTTGAATAGTTTTGCGACAATTATCGAGAAGGAAAATCTTATGAGTGCAGAAAGACGGGTTAATCCCTTTGAGATCAGAAATTTGCCACACAATTGCGTGATGATGTTTAAACAAAACTCCCAATAAATCGGAAGTCTCTGATTCCCTCAAATGTGAAGAAATGATAACGGGAAGGGTATCATCTTTTCCCAAAAAGGCGTATTTGAGTGAATCGGGTAGGGGTTTGAGTTCAAGACAGGGCGGTTCTTCTAATGAGGTTTTAATTCCTATGTCTTTCTTACAATTTGGTTCGAAAGGCAAGTCTATAGAGGTATCTTCATCGCATTTAAAATTTTCGAGCGCATAAATATCGTCGTGTAAAAAAGTAGACTCAAAAATAGGGGAAGAACAATCTCCGAGATATGTGTCTAAATTATAACAAAAGTCATCGCTGGATGACGAGTCTCCTATGGAGGGATTAATAGAGAAAGTAACTTCGGCATCTCCTACCCGAAGGAGGAGACGACCGTTACTGACATCAATTAATGCGCGGGAGGTGGCGAGAAAGGGGCGACCGAGTATAATTGGTAAATCGGTGTCCTCCTCGATGTCCAAGATGACGAAGTCTACCGGAAAGAAAAACTTATCAACTCGGACAAGTACGTCCTCCACTACCACGACAGGAAACTTAACCGAGCGATCCTCTAGTTGGATTCACATTTTAGTAGGGGCCGGAGTGCCCAAACCTATTTTTTGAAAGAGCGAGAACAACATCAAATTAATGCTCGTGCCTAAATCTGCTAGAGCGTATTTTACTAATATATTGCCAAAAAGGCACGGGATGGAGAACCGTCCCGGGTCATTTCATTTTAGGGGCAATTTATTAGTAAGAGCCGCTAAGCAGTCAGCATTTAGAGAAATATGCGAAATATTTTCTAATTTTTGTTTATTGGAAAGAAGTTGTTTTAAGTATTTCGCATATTTAGGCATCTGAGAGATTGCCTCGCAGAAGGGAACATTAATATGAATTTGTTTTAATAATAAAATAAATTTTTCATATTGCGCGTCCTTACGCTCACTATTAAGTTTATGCGGATACGGCAAGGGCGTTTTAATAATTTTTTCATTTAAAATTTGTAAAGGTGGTGTAATCGAAGAAGGGGGAAGAGGGGTCGGAGGTGAAATATATACCCGAGGATCGGTCTGTTTTGGATCGATCACCTCCTTTCCACTACGGAGAGTTATAGAATTGACATTCTCCCACGGATTGGGCTCCGTGTTTCCCGGCAGTGCCCCGAGCGCGGGCTCGGACATCATTCGCGCAAGCTATCCAACCTGGAGTTCTAAGTTTTTTAGCGATCCGGTGATGTTCCGGATATTTGACTCGTTGGAAGCGATATATTTTGAAAAATTCTCCTCCATCGGGGAGGGTTTTGGAAGAGGGGGAGGCGGAAGAAATCCGGGCGCGAAAGAATTGGGCGGGCGCTGCGCATTATTCGCATTGCTCCATGAGAAGTTGGTGTGGTTCCTCCAACCCGGATTATAGTTATTGCTATAAGGGTTGTTGTTGGGGTTGAAGGAAAGTCTCCCAGCATTTCCCACGTAGTCTACAAATTCATTGACTACATCAACATTAGGGGGAATCGCCCAAGGAGGAGTGGTGGAGGCAGCAGACATCTCCGCCACCTGCTTCGTCAGCCTTTCAACTTGAAGGGCTAAGTGGGCAGTGGCATCCACTTCGAAGAGGCCGGCCGCCTGCTTGGGACATCCCCGCG
The DNA here is from genome assembly GCA_039583875.1 of Platanthera guangdongensis. Classification (NCBI taxonomy): domain Eukaryota; kingdom Viridiplantae; phylum Streptophyta; class Magnoliopsida; order Asparagales; family Orchidaceae; genus Platanthera; species Platanthera guangdongensis. Next base: position 183,022,892 of record CM077158.1, read on the forward strand.
GGACGTTCCATTGGTAGGCGTTCATAGCCATCTCTTCAATAAGAGCTTGGGCAGCCTCGGGGGTCTTATTATTCAAGGTACCCCCGACAGCCGCGTCAATAATTTGACGCGTCTGATAATTAAGCCCGTTATAGAAGATTTGGACCTACAACCATGCAGGAAGCGCATGGTGCGGACACTTACGGAGAAATTCTTTAAAGCGCTCCCAAGTCTCAAATAGAGACTCGGAATCGTTCTGCACGAACGAAGAAATGTCCGCCCGTAACTTTGCAGTTTTGGCGGGTGGAAAATACTTCGTCAAGAACTGTTCCGCAAGCTCGGCCCAGGTGGTGATACATCCTCGTGGGAGGGAATTCAACCACGCCTTAGCTTTGGATCTGAGGGAGAATGGAAAAAGGCGCAAACGAATGACGTCATCAGTGACGCCATTAATCTTAAAGGTATCGCAAATTTCCAAACAACTAGACAAATGAACGTTCGGGTCCTCATCCTGCAGTCCATCGAACTGCACGACATTTTGGATCATTTGGATAACGCTTGATTTGATCTCAAAATTATTGTTCGCCACCTTCGGGCGAACAATACTGGACCCAATATCGTCCAAATTCGGTCGGGTGTAATATGACATTGTACGCTCGATGACCGCGTTCGGATTGGGGTCGGCCATAGCAACGGCAGAGGGTTGTCCGATGGATTCTTCGGGATCCAAAGAGGGATTTCGACGTTGAGACCGAATACGCGCAAGCGAGCGTTCGATCTCAGGACCGAATACGCGCAAGCAAGCACCCGTGACTTCGGGAGGTCCACGTGGCAGTCACGCCCCAAGTCACGGGCGTGACGGGGGCGTGTCGGGGATGCTGAACTGGGCATCGTTTGCATAGAAAGTCACCGACGGCGGTTTGTCGGGCCTGGTGGAGGTGTCACGCCCTAGGGGCATCTTGACACGGGCATGTTGGTTGAGTCAACGATCGTCGAGTGAAGAATATCGAGAGATGGTAACGGGCTTCGGCACGGGGCGTGTCGGTCTGACATGGGCGTGGTGCTCATTGGACACGAGCATGTCCCTGTTGGGTCGACGAACGTCGAGCGGAAAATCATCGAGCTGGCTGGCACGAGCCTAGAACACGGGTAGTGTCCTTGGACATGGGCGTGTGTTCAGGCGTGTCAAATGATTCTTCTCACTTTTGCTGCTGATTTCACGAGAATTGAGTTATCATGCCCAGGTCACGGGCGTGACCCATAGTACACGGGCGTGACCCAAGCAAAAAATTGACTTTTCCTGAAATTTTTCAGAAAATCAAAAATAAACTAAGTTAGAAAATATTTACAAAACAGGAGCAATTTATTACAGAAAATTAAGTAAAAATAACAAAAATAAAGTAAAACGACTTATTTAATATACATCAAAATGCGTATATTTAGAACTCATCATTTGTGCACGAACGGGAGGGAGGCGGTCTTCTTTTCCTTTGACAAAGATAGCAGAACGGACCATAGAGTGGTGGCTGAACCCTAGGAGTCGTAGATCTCTGTCTCTTTTCATCTTAGGTTTAGAACACAGAAAATGAGGCGCCTTTATATTTGTCTTCATGAAAATAGGCTACCGCCGGCAGTAAGGCTAGCGCCCGGTGGTAGGTTCATGCGCTTGATGTGACAGCTGTCCTCCACATTTAGAAAAATATTCAAAACAAATATTTTCCTTTTTCCAATGCTAGCACGACGTGGTAGGTAGGTAGCGTCCAAGAGTAGGTTCACACGCTTGATGTTGCCAGCTGTCCTCCATATTTGGAAAAAATATTCTAAGCAAATATTTTTCCTTTTTCCAATGCTAGTGCGGTGTGGTAGGTAGGTAGCGCCCAACAGTAGACCTGTCTCAACATACTCGACGCCACTATCTCAATGCTCTCAATGCCTCGAGCATTGAGTGAGTTACCACGGCGCGGTACCAAGCTAGGGCCTGGTGATAATTCTATCTCGATGCTCTCGATGCCTCTATCTCAAAGCTCTCGATGCTCTCAACGCCTCTGGCAATGAGCATTGAATGGGCTAGCGCAGTGCGGTAGAAAGCTAGCGCTAGTGCAATAGGTTCCCGAGAGCCTGTCAAATTAATTCATCGAGCTAGCGTGAGTGGTAGGACTAGCGCTGCGCGGCAATTTCCCAAGCGCTTTGTCAAATTAATTCAGGCTACCCCTTGGCGTTAGCTACTACCACGCGATATAAGGTTCCTTAGGAGGGCTCCTTGAATTTCTTAGACCAGTAAACCTGCACACTCTAGCAAACACAGGATGTAATCAAATACAACCTGGGAGTTGATATTATCAAACTAAGGGAATTTGAACTGCCGGCTCCAATAGATGTAACTCTTCCGGATTAGAGTAAAATCCAATAGCGAGGTTCACAACCTAAAGCAAGTCTTAGGTGATGCGATTTGAGAACGGAGGTTTGGTCGATACACTTAAGCTTTGTTGAACCTAATCATCGAAAGAGGAGTGTTCATGCTTCGGGAACCTCCACGATAAAAGGCCATTTCAACAAAAGAGTTGCATTGTATTTTTATTCCGATATTTTTTGTTTCTGAGGTGATTCAAACACAAGGTACTAGCTCTTAACCCATCAAATTAATTCCATTAGCATTTTTAGTCTGTACTATTCGCAACCCCAACTCCAAGTTTTAATTGATAAGATAATAACAATTTTCAAAGTACAATTACTCAACCACCCCAAGTCTAATACGACCTTGGTTTTTATAAACTTATGCTACTTTTGATACGGTACACTTGCAATTGTCGTTTGCAGGCATAGTTTTGCGAATCAAATTTTTGGCACCGTTGTCGGGGACTAGGTCGATAATTTGAAAAAGAATTAGTTATTATTTTATCGCTTCTCTTCTTCTTACCCCTTTTTCTCTCAATTTGTTTTTTTAAAAAGGAGCAACTTAAATTCTCGGAAAGGGAGATTTGGGCTTGTCATCCCAGCACACCTTCTAGTAAAATTATATCCCTCGAGGAAACTATTCAACTAATTTTGAATTCGATTTTCATCCCGAAATTGAGGGCACCTTGCGGCGACGTCTCCGATTTAGTGATCTACCAATAATTCACGAAGAGTCAATCAAAGAAACTAATGAGGAACAAATGGAAGATCCCAACCATAATGAGGCCCTGCTACAGACCATGTACGATTATGCGAAGTCGAATTGGGAGGGAACACAATCTAGTATTATCCTCCCGGTAGTGGTGAATAATAATTTTGGAATTAAAACAAGTATCATTCAGATGGCACATCAATCAGTTATATTCGATGGCTTATCGGATGAAATCCAAATTTACATCTACTTATTTTTTTGGAAATTTGTGATACATTTAAAATTAATGGCGTCACCGATGACGCCATCCGTCTGTGTTTATTTCCTTTTTTTGCGGACTAAGGTCAAGCGGTAGTTGGTTCTCTTCCTAGAGATTACATCACTATATGGGCCGAAATGACGGGGATATTTCTACCGAAATATTTTCCTCCAGCAAAGTCCATTAAATTACGTATGAACATTCTCTCGTTTACGCAAATAGATTTGGAGTCTCTCTATGACACATGGGAGCGCTTCAATGAACTTTTGCGGAGATGTCCTCATCATGCCCTCCTAATATGGCAACATGTTCAAATATTTTACAATTGTTTGAATCTCGAAATGAGGCAAATGATTGATGCGGTAGCAGGGGGACTCTTAATAACAAAACCTCCGAGGCCGCTCAAGAGCTTTTTGAGGAGATTATCATGTATGCTTATCAATGGAATGAGCCACGGTCGTGCCCTAATAAGCCAACCAGACTCTTCAAATTCGAGGCCACCCCTAATTTAGCACATCAAGTGGAATGGCTCACAAGACAAGTGGCGGAGATGTCTGCTTCCGCCCCCACCAATTGGTCTAATAATAATAATAATAATAATAATTTTGTTCAAGAGCATATAGATTATATGGGGAACTCCTATCATTCTCCTTATAACCCAAATAATAACATTCCTTTTAATAATAGCTATAATCCGGGTTTGAAGAGTCACCCAAATTTTTCATGGAGCAACCCCAATAATGCTCAACGACCACCACAAGTGAATCCTCCCGGATTTGCTCCATCACCACTTCAAAAGCCATCTTCACTAGAAGAGGTCTTCACCAAGTATGTTGCCTTGAATGAGTCCAATATCCAGAATCTGATAGGATCTATTAAGAATATAGAAATTCAAATTGCACAGCTCGCCAAAATATTTTCCATCCTCTAACAAGGAGCTTTGCCCAGCAATACTGAGCCAAATCCATGGGATAGTTATTGGTATTACCATGGTGATCTGGAAGTGATCAAACATGTAGTCTCAGAGCCAACACAATATGGTCCTATGGGGTCGCACATAAGAGCATTGGAGAAGTTGAAAAGGTATGTGGTGGCCTTGCTCATATGTGATATGTGTGAAAGACCAAGCCTATGACATTTTGGATGTGGAGGATTCTCATTCTAGGACCTATATTGTGAATATGGGTCATCAGGTAAGTGGTCGGAAGAAACTAAGGGAAATTCATCGAGTTTAGCCGAGAGGTTTCGATGAATAGTCTAGAATTCTTAGAGTATAGTCGTGACATCTCAACGAGTCTGTTTGAATTTGTCGAGTATCGTAGTGTTATCTCGATGAATTGGACTTTGTTTGTAGAGTATCGTCATGATAGATTCGATGAGTTAGACCCTGATTCGTCGAATATTGCCTTAATACTTGGACGAGTTTCCATGTCTCGATTTGTCAAGTATACTCGTGTTATTTCGACAAATAACTTTTAATTCATCGAATATCGACCTGAATACTCGACAAATTCCATTTCATCTGGTTTATTTCCTTTAAGTCCGGTTTGGCATGGTCTGCTGGTATCGGTTGGCTCGACATTCATTATATATACGATATGTACAGTAAATAGAGAAAGTGACGATACGTTTTGACCTAATCGCGAGTCGGCTTCTTCTTTCTCCTGACGTCAGAATTGTTCCGCTAGGAGGTGAACACCGATCTCGCCGCCGACTGTCCGTCGTTCCTATACGTTGCCAGAAATTATTTCCTAAGCGTAGTATTCATCACCGCCGCCTCTCCTTTAATAGATCTAGTAGTCCCTGGAGACACTTATGGCAAACCTACTTCCAACCTAGATCTTGTATGACAAGAGTCTAGGGTTCTCTGTGCTCATGTGGATATCCGTAGAGGCATGGACACTATTCTACGCTCGGAACATAGGCCGTTGCCGTTCGTTGGATTTCTTCGGAGCACCTAGGTTGAGTATTGACTCAATCCCTCAAAGGTATAATTTATTTATTGCAATTTTACTTCTTGATCAATGTTTGTCGGTAGATCCGAATCTCTTTTGGATTTTCTTGTTCCATTTCCGCCGCGCACAACTATTGTGATGTATATCAAAATGTTTCATCTTCCTCTCCGCAAGTTATTTCTTCACATATTCTACCTTCTTCTACTTTAGCTTCGCGCTTTATTAAAAACTTTCTCTTATTATCCTTCGAAATTTAAAGATGAGCGCAATGTGAAGAAATGTAAAAAATTTATTGAAATTTCAAAACAAATCCAAATAAACATGTCATTCTGCGAGGCGCTTGCCCAAATGCCCAAGTACGCTAAGTATATAAAGAAATTACTATCAAATAAAAAGAAACTTGAAAAATTTTCGCACGTTTTTCTTAACGCAGAGTGCTCGACTATTATTTTAAACAAACTTCCAGAAAAACTAAATGACCCGGGACGTTTTTCCATCCCGTTCTCTGTTCGAAAATTTAAAAATTAAACACGCTTTAATCGACTTAGGATACAATATTAACTTGATGCCCTTTTCTATGTTTAAAAAGCTTGGTTTGGGTACCCCAAACATGACTAAAATGTGCATCTAACTAGCAGATAGATCGATTAAGTACCCAATAGGGGTGTAAAAATTTGTGATAGCGGAAAACGAGAAAACAGGCGTAGGAACACTCAACCTATTCGAGCCCAAGTAAGCCAGATGCAGACTGAAGGGCTAGAATCTTGTACTATCAAAAAAATCTTTACAAGGTGAGTCATACATGGCGAGATATGATTCACAGATGTACCCGATGGAAACAGGAAAAATTCAAGGCAAGGACCTTGCCGCGCGGACTCAAAGAGTACCCGCCGATTTACTGCTAACTGCTACAGAGTTCGCTGAACCTACTAAGTCACCAAACCACAAACTAACCACGCGGACTGCCCGTTATTCCAATGCTGAACTCTATCCGCCAATCTGCAAGCCGTCTAACCGTACGGTTGCCTAACCTCATGATGGCATGAATAACTACGGCCGAACTAAACTAAGCCGCCAGAAACGGATATCTTATTGAACTAGGAAACAAGTTGTAGAAGAGAAGACTGCCAGGTCACTAACCGCGACCTGCTGCTAACCACTGGTTGCTAACCACGGAGTCTGCACTGTTCTTGACCGTAGTCAGAACTAAGTCCCTGGCTTTCCCGCACTATCCGCACAACCTGCACAACATAAACTAGTCAACACTCTAAACCACGCGACTAGAAAATTCTTTCCGCAGCCACTATCCGCGAGTTCACTTACTGTTCAGTTGGTTTTTTTATTGATGTTATTGGGAGTCCTATTTAAAGGCGCGAAGAGGATTGTGATCACCTCCATAGATGATAGGATAAACACAACATCTCATAGCGAGCACCTAGTTTATCCGCTAAGCAGCGGATACACAACCAAATTGCCACAACTAAGCGAGATACTCAATCCACCAAGGTTGAACCACCAAGGCCAGACACCAAGTCAAACCGCCTTGTCGCCAAGGCCCAGCTAGACATGATTGTCATACAGACGATCTCAACGAATACTGCCCCAGTCCGCCCACCTACGTACACAGCTCCAGTTCACACGTGCATGCAGACATCACTACAGCCCGCATACTCCGAGCCCGCAGCCAACACACACAAGGCTGACAACTGCCGAACTCGATAGATAGAGATATCAGTCAGCGCAGATCACGTGACGTCCCGGACTAAGCCAACCCGCACAACCAGGCGAACTCTAGCATCAGTTTGCTCTAACTGGCAAACTCCGCGATTAACACCAAATACGCCACCAGAGCTAGACCAAGGCATACGCCATGCCGATCTACCGAGCTCTAATCCAATCCACAACCTGGACTCCGCGAACTTTAACAAAGTCCTCACCTCGCCGTTCTTGGTGAGCTATGTGGATAGAAATCCTATCCGCCTGGTCACCTTCTAGGAACTAACTGCTGGTTGAACACAACCCGGCCTGGCTAGCCGCCTCTTCTGTCTGCACAGACAGCACGAACAGGTTGCCCAAGCCGCCAGAGCACAAACCGACTGTAGCACCATTGCCTACCTGTCTAGCCGCCAGCCCTGTCCGCATAGGCTGTACGGACAGGTCGCCGAGTCCACCACTTTCACTTCATGATTTTGAACACCCATCCTTGAAGTGAGAAGTGGTAACCAACCCCAACAGTTCTCGTAGCTGAAAACATGGCCTCTTCGACAGCGACATCGAGAAGATGTCTGTGATATAGTTCACGCTCCGCATATAACAGACCATAAGGGATCCCTCCAGCACCTGCTAAAATGAGTCATGCTTCCCTCCACCTTCTTCTCCAGCTTCAACACCCACTTGTACGGCATAGGAGTAACACCAAAAACCTTTGGCATAAGGTTACAAGCCCCATCTCCCCTAAGGACAGTCATCTACTCATCCTTGGCATTTCCCCCTCCTTGACGCTGGTGGTGTCTATAAAGCTAGAAGATACCTGCTTGATTTGAGGGCCTGCGAAGAAATAAGAGACCAAGCTCACCACATTTCCTTTGCTATATCGAGCTAGTGGGTTGGTGATGCTCTTCGAACTCTGAAGAGCCTGATCATGGCTAACCACCTCCGCTGCTTTTTCTGAACCAGCTCCATCCTCGGGCAAACTTGTATCATTGTTCCCCTTGCTTCCTGAATAAGAAGCCACAACCCTGGAACTAGAAGCACCTGAAGCATCGCTGTAATGACTCCACCCGTTGATATAGTATATAATAGAAGGTCCGATCGGGCCCCACACCATATACCACAAAACAGGCGGCGAAGTCACGGAGTGATAACAGAGTTGCGCATCCTAACTCATACCATTTTAGCGGAAGCTTATAACACGCAACTGAACTCCAAAAATGAATGTCCACCATACAAATATCCACATTGATATATATAAGCAGGAATGTTCACCAAATACAAAGGCAGTTGGCCTTATGGCCTTACAGTTGTTCTTTATAATAGTGGCTTCCAACGATCGGCGCGCAGGTCGGCCACACATGAATAAAACAAAAGAGTTTCATTTAGCATTCAAGGGCTAGCAGAAGCAGCAGCAATAGGGACTTCAACCTTTAAATGCCCCGCTCGGTTCTCCAGCACCTGTACAAGGACAGCCCACCCAATGGTGGCAAACAAGGCAACGGTCAGCATTCAGCTGACCAAATTAAAACGACCCTGCCCCTTTCCCGGGGCAGTGACATTCCTTCCCTGCAGGCATAGAAATTCATATGCACATATATATATCACATATTGTACACTCACACACAAACATTCCATCACAACTGTCAGCCACGCGGCTCGACGATCCGTGCACTCAGGGCACATTCTTGGTGTACCAGCGAATCAGGGTCCCACCACCGTATCAGGGCCGAAACCCAACGACAAAAGTTGAGCATTTATTCCTTTGCGTACAACCGGAGATTTTAGTCTTAATGACCCGGGATTGGCCCATAGCCCCTTATGGTGTCGTGGCGCACAGGCCTAAGACTATCGTTATGCGTTCCAACAGACCGCACTTTCAGGTCTCACGTCGGACGGACATAACACAGGTTGGATCATCCACCCCCATTGTTCAAGTCGCCTTGCCATCACCGAGTACAGCGTACTCGCGGATCAAAAAGCGCGGGTCGGTTTCACCTTACCTGTTTGGCATAAAGCCTGGGTGTTTTCCTGGGCACACTAGTACTTGCTGTTACTACCCTTCACAGACACCACCCCTTCAGTATCACAAGCATCAGAGGGTCTTTCCTGGACTTCTGTACCAATACTTCCTGCTACTACCCTTCACAGGCACAACCCAGTAAACATCATAAGTATCAAGGGTATTTTCCTGGATCTCAAATCCAGTACTTCCTGCTACTAACCTTCACGGCTACAACCCAGTCAGCATCACAAACATCACAAGGGTATTTTCCTGGACTACCACTCCAGTACTTCCTGCTACTGCCCTTCACAGGTCTAACCCGTCGACTCCCAAAACTAGACGTTTAATCACGGAGTCTTCTCCGGTGCGTATATGCAACATCACCAATCCAGACCAACCTATCTAGATGGGCTTCATACAACATGCCTATTCGGTACTCCATTTCCGGATCTATATGCCAAATGGTTGGGGATTCCATGAATCAACCCAAGGGATGCCCGTAACAAGCCACCCTCTGGTGGGGGAATCCTATGCACATACCGAAAAGGAAGCCTTCACATGGATAGGAAGAAAGATCGTTACCCTTGAAGATCGCTTCGAAGCCATGGACTTTTAGCCAGCTGGAAAGGACCACAGCGGCTTTGCCTCCACAAAGCTAGCCTCAGATCTCGAAACGGAACCCCGCAGCTCCACCGGTGGCCGGCTCTCCTCCTCCTCCTTCTCCTTCTTCCTCTCCCTCTCTAGGTTTTTAGAAAGATGATGGCCAAATGCAAATGTGGATTTCTTTCTCATCTTCAGCCTTAAGGAAAAGAGGGATAGCCCTGAGCCATCAGATCCCAGCTGAGAAAATGGACGGCCACGATTTTGCCACAAAAGGATAATTTTTGCCTGACATGGCCTGTGACACGCCCGTGTCACAGGCCGTGTATCTTAAGCGGCACACAATCGACTCATCCAAACAAGTACACGGCCATGTGACACGCCCGTGTTATGGGCCGTGTCACCTGACATGCCTTCAAACACGCCCATGTCTATGGTCGTGTACTTCAGGCTGCACAAAACCAAATCAACCTGATCTGGACACGGCCAGTGACAAGCCTGTGTCACAGGCCGTGTACCCCAAGACACGACCGTGTCCAGCCCGTGTTCACCAGGCCTCAAATGCCCTGGGCACGTCCAGCAAAGGACACGGCCTGTGATACGCCCATGTCACAGGCCGTGTGCCCATATACGGCTGCAGACACGCCTGCAGCTCAACTATGTCGAACTTAATTCGTCGACCAGAGGAGGTCACGTTCTCTGACACACCCGTGTTAGAGGGCATGTTCCCTCATGTTTCGTAGAAACGGATTTTCGTCGACCCCTCGCCGGCTGCTCCACCGAGCAAGACACGCCCTGGGACATGCCCGTGTCCTAGGCCGTGTCACCCAACTTTTTCCCAATCTTGATATTTGGGGTGTTACAACCCTCCCCTCCTTATACAAATTTCGTCCCCGAAATTTGCACTTAGGAAGAGAATCAAACAAAAAATGTTTTATTCCCTAAATATTTCATACAACTTGATACGCACTGCATAACAGTTACACAAAGAGCTCGGGAAAGTCAGCTTGCATGGTCAGCTCTCGCTCCCATGTTAGATCTTCACGGCCATAATTGTCCCACCAGACTTTGACCATCCCGATTGTCTTGTTACTTCTGTGTGTCCACGTATTTCAGGTTCTTGTGGTCGGAGTAGATGTCGCAGTGGACTCCATAAAGATAGTGGCGCCAGACCTTCAAAGCAAAAAACGACCGCCCCCATCTCAAGGTCATGCACCGGGTAGTTATGTTCGTGCTTCTTCAACTGGCGAGACGCAAATGCAATCACATGACCCTTCTGCATCAGTACAGCTCCCATACCCTGGTAGGAAGCATCGGTGTAGACTTGAAATCCTTCTCTCCCCGAGGGAAGAGCAAGTATGGGAGCCGAGGTGAGTCGGTCCTTCAGCTCCTAGAAAGCTACCTGGCACTGCGGGGTCCACACGAAAGGTACCTCCTTCTTCGTCAAAGATGTGAGCGGGAGGGCGATTCGAGAGAATCCCTCCACGAACTTCCGGTAGTAACCGGCAAGTCCTAGGAAACTTCGTACGTCGGTGGCTGTCTTTAGCTGCGGCCAATCCCGAATTGCCTGAATCTTGCCGGATCCACTGCCAACCCGGCTCCACTGATAATATGGCCTAAGAAACCCACCTCCTTCAGCCAGAACTGACATTTGCTAAACTTTGCATATAAATGATTCTCCCGCGGTCTCTGTAGGGTTAGTGCCAGATGGCGAGCGTGCTCCTCCTCCATTCCCGAGTAGATGAGGATGTCATCGATAAACACAATGACAAACACGTATAGATGCTCCTTGAAAACCTAGTTCACGAGGGTCATGAACGCTGATGGTGCATTGGTGAGCCCGAAGGGCATCACCATAAACTCAAATAATCCATATCTGCTACTAAAAGCAGTCTTCTGAATATCCTCCTCTCGAATCCGAAGCTGGTAGTATCCCGACCTCAAATCTAATTTCGAAAATAACTGCGCCCCCTGCAGCTGGTCGAACAACTCGTCTATCCTTGGAAGTGGATAGGTATTCCGGACCGTCAGCCAATTTAGTGCTCGGTAGTCGATACACAATCTGAGTGTCCCGTCTTTCTTTTTGACGAACAATACCGGGGCTCTCCATGGTGAAGAGCTTGGCCGGACAAATCCGGCTTCCACTAACTCCTAAAGCTGGCTCCGGAACTCTGTCAACTCTCTTGGGGCCATCCGGTAAGGTGCCTTGGATGCTGGCTTGGCCCCCGGCACAAGCTGTATCTGAAAGTCCTGCTCCCTGCGCGGGGGTAATCCAGGTAATTTTTCTGGAAAGACGTCCGCAAAATCCCGCACTACTGGAATATTCGATATAGAATTCGTGGCCTCCTCCATTTCAAACAGCACCTCGTAGACCTCCTCCCCCTGTAAATAGGCCTTAACGGCCTGTACTGAAGATAAGGGTATACGTGAGGCAGGTCTTATACCTTCGATGATGATAGAGTCCCCGTGCCTCACGGTGATCCTCTTCGCTTGACAATTAATCTGGGCATGGTTCCATTGTAACCAAGTCATGCCCCGGATCAGCTCGAAGACTGGCATCCTTAGGACCGTTGCCGAAACTTCGAACGGCTTTCCTCCAATCTCCGCCTCCATGCTGCAGTGGGCAGAGGTGAGTATCTCCGATCCGTCGGGTAGACGCACCCTCCTCATCCGACCTGTGAACCGTTCCACTCCTTCCAGCCCTTCCAGAAAGGCCTCCGACACAAACGAGTGCGAGGCACCCGTGTCGAACAGAGTATAGGCGGGCTTGCCGCTGATGAAGACTATACCTGGGACGGTTAAATGTCTTAGTATTTTATAACGAGTTTTCCTTCCTATTTATTCTACTTAGGGCAGTTCTACTTATTGGGCAATTGAGAAAGGGAATTTAATTTAAACAATTTAAATATCTTGGCGTACCTGCTATGACCTGCTCTGGGTTCCGAGCCTGTGCCAGGTCCAAAGCATACACCTGCTCCCTTTCCTGTCTTCGATCCCCTCCCTGGTAATCACGTCCTCGGCCGCGTCCTCGGCCTCCGAAATGCTGAGCAGGTGGGCCACCCTGTGGTGCTGGAAGTGGTGCCCCCCTCATGGGGCAGTTTCTCTGGAGGTGTCCAATCTGATGACAATGGAAGCACTTTGGTGGGGGATACGTCATACCCCCGGGTCTCAGCATATCCTGTATCCGAAGCGGTTGAGGGGCCAATATCACCTGCTCCCTCGGCTCCTGCCTCACCTCCTGACGAGGCTGGTCCTCTATCCTTCTCCCATCTGTTATAGCACCTCGCCGCTGATCATTTCTGACTCTCCGGCCCTGATCCTCAGCTTGCCTCCGGCCCCGAGTGGTGTGCCAATCAGCCTCAATCCTCTTTGCCATCTCCAAAATCCGGGAGATAGGCCCGTCTGATACAAACAACAAGGCCTCCCTCAACTCCTCTTTCAGACCCTTATAGAACCTCTTGATGTATCCTGCTTCGTCCAGCTGGTAAGAACCTGTATATCGAGCCAAATAGTCGAACTCTCGATGGTACTCCACCACCGTCCTGGTGCCCTGCTTCAGCTGTAAGAACCGCTCCTCCAACTCGTCCCTGGCCGACTGCGGAACAAAATGCTCCAGCAGTGTGGCCCTGAATTCCTCTCAGGTAATTTCCGCAACCTCCCTATCGGCAAACGTCGTGTCCAACAGCGTCTTCCACCACCTCTTGGCATGGGACTCCAAGCAAGATACCACCAAAGCCACCCTCTCCTCCCAGGGGCACCGTATCCCGGTCAACATCTCATACATAATATCCAACCACTCTTTTGTCCGCACTGCCGACTCTGTCCCCAAGTAGGACGGGGGAGAGAGTCCTCGGAAGGTGCTCATCCAGTTGGCCCCCGGGTTTGGCTGCGGGGCCGGAGCCTGTTGAGCCCGGAAGGCCTGAAGGATAGCTGTAAGAGTTTGCCCCATGTCTGACTGAAGGAAAGGAGTGGGGACCAGGGGAGGTGTTGCAATGTCCGGAGTCTGCTGAGCTCCGCCTTGTGGGGTGGGCTGAGCTGGGGCTGCAAAACGAACTACATTAGTAGGTAATCGACTCAATACCTAATAAGAAGTGGACAATTTACATGTGATCCCTCATATGGGCACACCACTGCTTCCGCTGCTTAGTTTGTCCCCAAAGTAAACTCGTGCGGGGGTGACCCAGGGTTGTGGACTGCTACTTTTCGATCGAGGTATCCTCTGATACCACTTGTAAGACCCCCGCCCCCCCCCCCCCCTTTTTTCTTTTTCAACACCGGGATCTTAGGCCCAGAACTGCTGTTTTGCGGTGACTCCTTCACGCCGTGAAGGGTCATCACCACAAAGCACCGATTCTGCCGACCAATTCGATCACAGAAAAGTAGCACAATAATGTAAATGCAAACTAGCAGTCCACAGAAAATCACATATCATAGTAAATAAACCTCCGCGAAGGGAGTGTCCACAGAACAATATATCAGAGTACTAAAAATATGGGCTTATGTCCGGTACATCATGTCCTCACTACAAATCACTCATGCGGAAGCAAATACTGAAAATCTACTCAAGGTCGAGACTCACAGTCCCGGCTGTATGAACTTCGGAGCTAGACTGCCCCATCTCCAAGCGCATCGGTCTCTGGGGCTGCTCCTCCATGCTGGGCTCCACGATCCCCTAAATGATGCGGTTCAAAAACCGTTAGTCTAAAAGACTAAGCCCTATCTTCCCCCACCCCTTCCCCCATGGCTCCTAGGCACCGAGCGGAGAGGAAGAAAGGGGAGGACTTGAAGGTGGAGAATATCAAAAATAGATGACAGCGGACCTATACTAGCAATTCCATAATAGATATTGACAATACGATGAAATATGAAAAGTAACCTTCACTTATGTGAGAACACATAAGTCAAGGGATCTTCTGCAAGGCTCCCATCGTATAAAAAGTCTTATACCAATTTATACGTTGGGGTGTCGGTTATCAAACAGCAGTAATTATATATCAAAATTTACCTTAATTTATAAACTTGCCCACACAAGCTTATAGACCAAGGGGTCGTTTTGCAGGGCCTAAAGTATAAGCGTCTCATTCCACTTATACTTTAGGTGTCGGGGTTAAATGAATTGATTATGCTATGACATGCAAGTGGGTATGATGGTACATGCAAGTGCAACACACACACCCGACTCTGTGCACACAGACCTTTAGTTCCCCCTTTCTGGAGCCGTAACCTCCCAGGATATCTCCGTAGTGGCAGACGGAAGCGGTGGGTTGGGCCTCACCCACCTCTAAACCAGTAAAGCACTACCGGTCAGACCTATAGTACGCCTCAACGCTTGGTGCACGAAGCGGACTCCTGCGTACTCTTGTCGGCTGGCGCACCGGACTTCTGTTGGCGAAGTGCTAACCACACTTGCTGAGTAAGCGTATTGGCGTCGGTTCATCGACTCTCCAATACCGAAGACCCACCAGCTTAATTTCCTTTCCTTTTTATGCACATGCAAATTTAGCGTAATCAAAAAAACGAGCCGAAGCTCCCCGGACCAAAACGTCCGTCTCAAACAATCGAGCCGAAGCTCCCCGGACCCAAACGTCCGTCTCTTAACCATCCGAGCCGAAGCTCCAAGCTATCTTCCTGTGCAATCTGTGTTCGTGAAATGTGCAACCCTAATTACTAAGTTACTCTTTTTAGCTTGTTAATACAGTTTATGTTAACCCAGGACTGCCCCCGGTATTCCCTGTGAAGGGCTCTCAAGGGGCACTAGGAACTATGTTGGGATTTCGCCCAGTGTTCCCTTTCGCAGGGTATTTATTATTATTATTGGTTGATTCCCTTACCATTACTTTCTCATGTTACGATAGGCTAATCCTTGGGTGATTTGACTCTACCTCACCTCGGTGAGGACGATCTTTCGTCGAACCCGAGCGCCTCTAAACCCTAGCCAAAACAACACTCTACTCATTTTATCTTCAAATGATGCTTCTAATTCTACTAATCCCTTCCAGCAAACCACTAAACCCAACTCATGTGCTCTAATTCATATCCCAACTTATTTCCTGCAGTTTTACTAAATGCAGACCACTTAAGCTATATGACCCGTAAAATGGGAAGTATACCAAATGATCATCCAGTACTCATATAATAATTATTAGAGGGCTATACTGGCATTTGTAGCCTAAATCCATAATTTCCAAATTTTCATAATTTAACTGATAATTTATTTATTTATTCAAATAACCAAAAGCTCAAAGTTTGAAGATGAAGTACAAGTTTTAGACAAGATAAAATTCCACTAAATTTATGTTAAATGCAAAATGAATAATCATCTAAAAATCCAGAATCTCCCCATTTTTCAGCAAGGTTTAAGCCCTTAAATTTTATTTCAAATTTATTTCATAATAAATCATTTAAAGGGGATGTACTACAATAATACTTCCAAAAATTCAGAGAAAATTCCAGGATGATTATACGGACACATAAAACCTATAGATAAAGTTTCATAATTTTTTTTAGCAAGAATTATTTCTGAATTAATTAAATATCAAGTCTCAAAATTATGGACTTGTAAAGGAAGTATTGTAAACAGCCTTCTAAAAATTATGAATAAATTTGTACAAGTATATTTTGGCCTGAAATCATCAAAACATAAGTCTCATGATTTTTCAACAGATACATCATCAATAATTAATTTTATTCTACCAAAGCCCCTTTCCAAAACTTATGAAGGAAGTGCTAAATATAATCAAGTAAAAATTATAATAAAATTAAGGGATATTCGCTTGGGCCTGGATTATCTTCTGACCAAGTTTCATTAGATTCAAATGAACAGAATAACCAGAAGTAATTTAAAAATCATTTTGGGCCCTTTGGTAATTAACAAATGAAGTACCAGAAATATAATCCATAAAATTCTAGTAAAATTACCAGGGGTTCTAGATGGTCTAAAACCTACTCTACCCAAGTTCCATAACTTTTGGTTAAGGTTTAGTGGCTGAATTTACAAATTTGTGTTTCTACCCTAAAACTAGGGTTAAGGTTTTGAGGTGCCTACCTTCCTCCCAGTCCCCTAAGATTTCTTCCAGATAACTTAGGTTACTCTACCTTTAATTCTTCTGAGTTTCCAAGGGCATACAAAGGCCTTAGCCCTCATGTCCTTCACAACCCCCAGAAGTCCTTCCTTAGGGTTTGATGTTGAACCCTAGGGTAAATCAAGCCTAAATCATCCCATTTTCCTTAAGAGGGTGACATTGGCTATGCCAAGTCAGTGTCCAAAACCTCAGCCTCTGTTGAGGGGAGGTGACCACCCTAAGTCCATAGTGCACTTTTAATCAAAAATACCTCCTTAAAGCCAAACTAGGGTTTGGTGATTTCCTAACCAAAACCTATCCAAATGAGTTGAAATTTTGTACAGAGCTAGGTATTGATGGCACGGACCACACACCAAAATTTGGGAGGGTTTGGAGGTAATTAGACCACTTAATTAAAATACCCTAGCATTATTAAATAAAAGTGAAAACTTTAGGCAAAGTGTCTCTAATAATTTTGAGTTTTGGGCAGGCCCTAGGTATAGCTAGGTTAGACTCTCTTCCAAAATTTCAAGTAAATTGGACCAAGGATGAAGTGTGGGCACTCAGTTTAATGACTGCTTAGCCATAGGTATAGGTCCCACCAAAATGGGTGCCTTGGTTAAACCATGTACCCAAATTGGTTCAAACCAATTTTAAAATAACGTAGACCCAAAGGGCTACAACTTTCATGTTGAAGGTTTTCCCACCAGGTGAGTCTAAGTATTTTTAAAATTTAAAACCAATAATACCAAAATCTGTGACATAAACCACATTATTATAAAAATATATCCTATAGTTTTAAATCGGATGCAGCACGAATCTTGGCGCAAAAGGGACGGAATCCCTTCATCTCCTTCCTTGAGCCGGCGGCCAGGATTCATCCTGCCTGGAGCCACTTCCAAGCTCTGCCGTCGGCGATCCATCCCCTTCCCCGGCCGGCCACCGCCACCACCACCTCCGTTGAGGTGGTGGTTGTCGCCAGGCGGCGGCACAGCCGCCGGAGGGGTGTTTTCCGGCGGTTGTAGTATGAATTTTTTTTGCCAAAAACCATGGTTTGGATCGGGCTCAATTGAGCCCTAACCTTGAACCTAAAGAAATCTACGATCTACCCGTGAGATAAGGAGAGGAGGAGGACCTTCCTGGCGGCCTGAATGCGAGTCGATCTTCGGGTTGCCATGGTAGTGGTGCCGCCGGTCGGATTTCTGCAACAGTGCAGTCATGTTGCTCGAATTCCTCAGGTAAATGGTGGGAAGGGTTCCTCTCATGTCACTGATGGTGTTTAAATCATCAGTTGGGGGAGGGGAGAGGCCAAACATCAATGGCCATTAATGCCCTTGAAAGCTTGGCTCGGGTTGAGTGGGAGGGGGGGCGGGGCTGAATCTTCCTCTTGCTGGCCGGGAAACGGCTGGAATCAACTCCTCTTCCCTAGATGAGTTGATTGCAGCCATAAAGAGTGGTTGTTGGCCTCCTTTGGCCGGCTCCCACCCTTCCCTTCCTCTCCCCCAATTTCTCTCTCCACCATTATCATGAAAGGAAGCTCCTTTCTCTCTCCTAGTCACCCATGTTGACTGGTCAACACCATAGGCTATGTGCAACCCACTTAGTCATAATGATTATGAAAAGGGAGGTTAGCCTAAGGGAGAAATGGCTTGAGCTTGGATTAGCCCATTTGGGCTAGGTTTGACTTGGCTTAAGTTAGGGTTGACTTAGGTCAATTTGATCATTTGGGTTGACCCCATTGGGTCCTTGCTGACCCATTGGCCTCCCCTAAGGCCTATGTGGGGTTATGTAGGGTTACCTTACACTTTGGAGGTCACCTACCCTTAGTAAGGGCACTTTGATCAGATTAGGGGCTTGAGTTGACTTAGGTCAACTTGGCCTCTAGGGCTGACCCCAATGTGCCCTTAGTGACCCATTGACCTCACTTTAGGGTTAGGAGGGCATAGGTGGGGTCCACTTGGCTAGGGGTAGGTCAATTGACCCTAAGTAGGATAGTTTGATCCATTTAGGATTTGGGTTGACTTGGGTCAACTGAGTCTCTTTGATTGACCCCAATGGGTCCTTATGGCTCTAATGGGTCTCCCAAAATGTTTGGGGGTGTTGTGGTAGGATCTTGGGGTCATGGTGAAGCCCCATGGTCATCCTAACATATTGTTCAGAATTCTACTATTTGCAGATCATGATGATTTTCAACTTCATGTCTAAGCTCACTTGGTCTTATTGGGCTTCCTAGGGTCTTGTCATGACCTAGTCATGACCAAAAACACTCTTAGGGGTCTAGTTGGAAATGAGATATTACAAATCCCAATAAGCAAAACAAAGATTTCGTCCCGGAAATCAAGGTTAAGCCTACGAGAATTTCTGCCGAAGAAAAGAAACTTGTAACATCTCATCGTCATATCATGTTTGCTAAATTAGGTTTAAAGGGAAACCTAGATCTATGACCATTTCGCCCAATTGGCAAACCATGATCCCAATAAATAAAAGATAAGCCCCCAATAAACAAAAGTTTAGTCTCTACTCTTCCTGGAGCAGCCCTACTAGTTTAAAGCAGGAAAACAAATTAAACATCTTGAGGGGTTGTGAGGTATACCTGACTGAACAGCTCTGGGTATCTTTGTCGCATCAGGTCCTGCGGTTCCCAGGTATGCTCCTCCTGGTCGTGGTTCCTCCACAGGACTTTGACTAACGAAACCTTCTTGCGACGCAAGATCCGTACTCCTCGGTCGTCGATCCGAACCGGCTCCAAGCGAACTGACCGGTCTGAAGCTACCGGCCCTTCGGTGGTCAAAATCTGCTGCTCCGGGCGTAGCAGAGCCCTCCTCAGCGAAGAAATGTGGAAGACGTCGTGCAGAGCTGCCAGCTCTGGTGGCAACTCCAGCATGTAGGTTAGGGGCCCGATCCGCTGCAGGATCCTGTAAGGGCCCATGTACCTAGGGTTGAGCTTCTTCCTCCGACCACGCACCCGTGAGACTCCATGCATGGGCCGGATCTTCAAAAACACTCGGTCCCCCACCTGAAACTCCACCTGGCGATGTCGGGCGTCATAGTACTTAGCTTGTCTGCTCTGCGCCTCTAACATCCTGTCTCTGATCAACGTCACCTGAGCCTCGGTGTCTTCAACAAAATCTGATCCCAACACCTTCGGATCCTCGTCCTGAATCCAAGAAAGCGGGGTCCGGCATTTCCTTCCATACAAGGCTTCGTAAGGCGCCATCCTGATGCGGGACTGGTAGATGTTGTTATAAGAGAACTCAACCAGGGGTAAGAGTTTCTCCCACGGTTCCCCGCGGTCCAAAATGTATAGCCTCAAAAGATCTTCCAGCGTCTGGTTGGTGCGTTCTGTCTGCCCGTCCGTCTGGGGATGGAATGCGGTGTTGAAGGTTAATCGCGTGCCTAAGTAAGCTTGCACGGATCTCCAATCCCTGGAAGTGAACTGGCCATCCCGATCCGACACGATCGTCTTGGGCACCCCATGATATCGAACGAACT
This sequence comes from Platanthera guangdongensis, assembly GCA_039583875.1. Classification (NCBI taxonomy): domain Eukaryota; kingdom Viridiplantae; phylum Streptophyta; class Magnoliopsida; order Asparagales; family Orchidaceae; genus Platanthera; species Platanthera guangdongensis. Next base: position 183,043,059 of record CM077158.1, read on the forward strand.
GCTCCACAAATCTCCGCACTAATACTCCCACAGCGTCGTCCTTCCTGATCGGAATGAATCTGGCCACCTTTGTCAACCGATCGACGATGACCCAAATCGAGTCATTTCCCGTCTGTGATGGGGGAAGTCCGTGAATAAAGTCCATCGTGATGTCTTCAAACTTCCATTCTGGTACCGGGAGTGGTTGCAACAGACCCGCGGGGTTTTTGCACTCCGCCTTCACTAGCTGGCACGCTTCGTAGTGGGTCACAAACTGAGTGATATCCTTCTTCATGTCAGGCCAGTACATAGTCTTCTTCAAATCCGGAGTCATCTTCGTGATCCCCGGGTGCACCGAGTATCTGCTGTGATGGGCCTCCGCCATAATATCTTCCCGGACCTGACCTCCTTCCCGTATATAAGTCCGACCTCTAAAGCATACCACACCATCCCTCATCGTGTAATCTCCTGCTACACTGTTTTCCAAGGCCCAGAATATCGGCTCCAATTTGACACCTCGCCTCCGTCCCTCTCTGACTCGGTCCCAGATATCGTCTGTAGCACTCACCGCAGCTAAATACTCCATGTAAAGCTCGGGGTCCTCGGATGATACTAGTGTGATGTGCATATCCTCCAATCTCCTTACCAGCTCCATAGACATAACCTGGGGCCCGACCTCGGAAGTGGCAGCTCTCTGACTCAACGCGTGAGCCACCACGTTTGCCTTCCCTGGATGGTAGTGCATCTCATACTGATAATCTGCTAAGAACTCCACCCAGCGCCTCTGCCTGATGTTCAGTTCCTTCTACGTGTCCACGTATTTTAGGTTCTTGTGGTCGGAGTAGATGTCGTAGTGGACTCCATAAAGATAGTGGTGCCAGACCTTCAAAGAAAAAACGACCGCCCCCATCTCAAGGTCGTGCACCGGGTAGTCCTGTTCGTGCTTCTTCAACTGGCGAGACGCATATGCAATCACATGACCCTTCTGCATCAGTACAGCTCCCATACCCTGGTAGGAAGCATCGGTGTAGACCTGAAATCCTTCTCTCCCCGAGGGAAGAGCAAGTATGGGAGTCGAGGTGAGTCGGTCCTTCAGCTCTTGGAAAGCTGCCTGGCACTGCGAGGTCCACACGAAAGGTACCTCCTTCGTCAAAGATGTGAGCGGGAGGGCGATTCGAGAGAATCCCTCCACGAACTTCCAGTAGTAACCGGCAAGTCCTAGGAAACTTCGTACGTCGGTGGCTGTCTTCAGTTGCGGCCAATCCCGAATTGCCTGAATCTTTGCCGGATCCACTGTCAACCCGGCTCCACTGATAATATAGCCTAAGAAGCCCACCTCCTTCAGCCAGAACTGACATTTGCTAAACTTTGCATATAAAGGATTCTCCCGCAGTCTCTATAGGGTCAGTGCCAGATGGCGAGCGTGCTCCTCCTCCGTTCTCGAGTAGATGAGGATGTCATCGATAAACACAATGACAAACACGTCTAGATGCTCCTTGAAAACCTGGTTCATGAGGGTCATGAACGCTGATGGTGCATTGGTGAGCCCGAAGGGCATCACCGTAAACTCAAATAATCCATATCTGCTACTAAAAGTAGTCTTCTGAATATCCTCCTCTCGAATCCGAAGCTGGTAGTATCACGACCTCAAATCTAATTTCGAAAAGAACTGCGCCCCCTGCAGCTGGTCGAACAACTCGTCTATCCTTGGAAGTGGATAGGTATTCCGGACCGTCAGCCGATTTAGTGCTAGGTAGTTGATGCACAATCTGAGTGTCTCGTCTTTCTTTTTGACGAACAATACTGGGGCTCCCCATGGTGAAGAGCTTGGCCGGACAAATCCGGCTTCCACTAACTCCTGAAGCTGGCTCCGGAACTCTGTCAACTCTCTTGGGGCCATCCGGTAAGGTGCCTTGGATGCCGGCTTGGCCCCCGGCACAAGCTGTATCTGAAAGTCCTGCTCCCTGCGCGGGGGTAATCCGGGTAATTTTTCTGGAAAGACGTCCGCAAAATCCCGCACCACCGGAATATTCGATATAGAATTCGTGGCCTCCGCCATTTCAAATAGCACCTCGTAGACCTCCTCCCCCTATAAATAGGCCTTAACGGCCTGTACTGAAGATAAGGGTATACGTGAGGCAGGTCTTATACCTTCGATGATGATGATAGAGTCCCCGTGCCTCAGGGTGATCCTCTTCGCTTGACAATCAATCTGGGCATGGTTCCATTGTAACCAAGTCATGCCCAGGATCAGCTCGAAGACTGTCATCCTTAGGACCGTTGCCGAAACTTCGAACGGCTTTCCTACAATCTCCGCCTCCATGCTGCAGTGGGCAGAGGTGAGTATCTCTGATCCGTCGGGTAGACGCACTCTCCTCATCCGGCCTGTGAACCGTTCCACTCCTTTCAGCCCTTCCAGAAAGGCCTCCGACACAAACGAGTGCGAGGCACCCGTGTCGAACAGAGTATAGGCAGGCTTGCCGCTAATGAAGACTATACCTGGGACTGTTAAATGTCTTAGTATTTTATAACGAGTTTTCCTTCCCATTTGTTCTACTTAGGGCAGTTCTACTTGTTGGGCAATTGAGAAAGGGAATTTAATTTAAACAATTTAAATATCTTGGCGTACCTGCTATGACCTGCTCTGGGTTCCGAGCCTGTGCCAGGTCCAAAGCATACACCTGCTCCCTTTCCTGTCTTCGATCCCCTCCCTGGTAACCACGTCCTCGGTCGCATCCTCGGCCTCCGAAATGCTGAGCAGGTGGGCCACCCTGTGGTGCTGGAAGTGGTGCCCCCCTCATGGGGTAGTTTCTCTGGAGGTGTCCAATCTGATGACAATGGAAGCACTCTGGTGGGGGATACGTCATACCCCCGGGTCTCGGCATCTCCTGTATCCGAAGCGGTTGAGGGGCCAATATCACCTGCTCCATCGGCTCCTGCCTCACCTCCTGGCGAGGCTGGTCCTCTGTCCTTCTCCCATCTGGTATAGCACCTTGCCGCTGATCATTTCTGGATCTTCGGCCCTGATCCTCCGCTTGCCGCTTCCGGCCCCGAGTGGTGTGCCAATCAGCCTCAATCCTCTTTGCCATCTCCAAAATTCGGGAGATAGGCCCGTCAGATAAAATCAACAAGGCCTCCCTCAACTCCTCTTTCAGACCCTTATAGAACCTCTTGATGTATCTTGCTTCGTCCAGCTGGTAAGAACCTGCATATCGAGCTAAATGGTCGAACTCTCGATGGTACTCCACCACCGTCCTGGTGCCCTGCTTCAGCTGTAAGAACCGCTCCTCCAACTCGTCCCTGGCCGACTACGGAACAAAATGCTACAGCAGTGTGGCCCTGAATTCCTCCCAGGTAATTTCTGCAACCTCCCTATCCGCAAACGTCGTGTCCAACAGCGTCTTCCACCACCTCTTGGCATGGGACTCCAAGCAAGATACCACCAAAGCCACCCTCTCCTCCCAGGGGCACCGTATCCCGGTGAACATCTCGTACATAATATCCAGCCACTCCTCTGTCCGCATTGCTGACTCTGTCCCCAAGTAGGACGGGGGAGAGAGTCCTCAAAAGGTGCTCATCCAGTTGGCCCCCGGGTTGGGCTGCGGGGCCGGAGCCTGTTGAGCCCGGAAGGCCTCAAGGATAGCTGTAAGAGTTTGCCTCATGTCTGACTGAAGGAAAGGAGTGGGGACCAGGGGAGGTGGTGCAATGTCCGGAGTCTGCTGAGCTCCGCCTTGTGGGGTGGGCTGAGTTGGGGGGCTGCAAAACGAACTACATTAGTAGGTAATCGACTCAATACCTAATAAGAAGTGGACAATTTACATGTGATCCCTCATATGTGCACACCACTGCTTCCGCTGCTTAGTTTGTCCCCAAACTAAACTCGCGCGGGGGTGACCCAGTGTTGTGGACTGCTAATTTTCGATCGAGGTCTCCTCTGATACCACTTGTAAGACCCCCCCCCCCCCCTCTTTTTTCTTTTTCAGCACCGGGGTCTTAGGCCCAGAACCGCCGTTTTGCGGTGACTCCTTCACGACCTGAAGGGTCATCACCACAAAGCGCCGATTCTGCCGGCCAATTCGATCACAGAAAAGTAGCACAATAATGTAAATGCAAACTAGCAGTCCACAGAAAATCACATATCATAGTAAATAAACCTCCACGAAGGGAGTGTCCACAGAACAATATATCAGAGTACTAAAAATACGGGCTTATGTCTGGTACATCATGTCCTTACTACAAATCACTCATGTGGAAGGAAATACTGAAAATCTACTCAAGGTCGAGACTCACAGTCCCGGCTGTATGAACTCCGGAGCTAGACTGCCCCATCTCCAAGCGCACCGGTCTCTGGGGCTGCTCCTCCATGCTGGGCTCCACGATCCCCTAAATGATGCGGTTCGAAAACCGTTAGTCTAAAAGACTAAGCCCTATCTTCCCCCACCCCTTCCCCCATGGCTCCTAGGCACCGAGCGGAGAGGAAGAAAGGGGAGGACTTGAAGGTGGAGAATATCAAAAACAGATGGCAGCGGACCTATACTAGCAATTTCATAATAGATATTGACAATACGATGAAATATAAAAAGTAACCTTCACTTATATGAGAACACATAAGCCAAGGGATCTTCTGCAAGGCTTCCATCGTATAAAAAGTCTCATACCAATTTATACGTTGGGGTGTCGGTTATCAAACAGCAATAATTATATATCAAAATTGACCTTAATTTATAAACTGGCCCACACAAGCTTATATACCAAGGGGTCGTTTTGCAGGGCCTAAAGTATAAGCGTCTCATTCCACTTATACTTTAGGTGTCGGGGTTAAATGAATCGATTATGCTATGACATGCAAGTGGGTATGATGGTACATGCAAGTGCAACACACACACCCAACTCTGTGCACACATACATTTAGTTCCCCCTTTCTGGAGCCGTAACCTCCCAGGATACCTCCATAGTGGCAGACGGAAGCTGTGGGTTGGGCCTCGCCCACCTCTAAACCAGTAAAGCACTACCGGTCAGACATATCGTACGCCTCAACGCTTGGTGCACGAAGCGGACTCTTGCGTACTCTTGCCGGCTGGCGCACCGGACTTCTGTTGGCGAAGTGTTAACCACACTTGCCGAGTTAGCGTATTGGCGTCGGTGCATTGACCCTCCAATACCGAAGACCCACCACCTTAATTTCTTTTCCTTTTTATGCACATGCAAATTTAGTGTAATCAAAAAAACGAGTCGAAGCTCCCCGGACCAAAACGTCTGTCTCAAACAATCGAGCCGAAGCTCCCCGGACACAAACGTCCGTCTCTTAACCATCCGAGCCGAAGCTCCCAGCTATCTTCCTGTGCTATCTGTGTTCGTGAAATGTGCAACCCTAATTACTAAGTTACTCTTTTCAGCTTGTTAATATAGTTTACGTTAACCCAGGACTGCCCCCGGTATTCCCTGTGAAGGGCTCTCAAGGGGCACTAGGAACTATGTTGGGATTTCGTCAGTGTTCCCTTTCGCAAGGTACTTATTATTATTATTGGTTGATTTCCTTACCCATTACTTTCTCATGTTACGATAGGTTAATCCTAGGGTGATTTGACTCTACCTCACCTCGGGGAGGACGATCTTTCGTCGAACCCGGGCGCCTCTAAACCCTAGCCAAAACAACACTCTACTCATTTTATCTTCCAATGATGCTTCTAATTCTATTTATCCCTTCCAGCAAACTACTAAACCCAACTCATGTGCTCTAATTCATATCCCAACTTATTTCCTGCAGTTTTACTAAATGCAGACCACTTAAGCTATATGACCCGTAAAATGGGAAGTATACCAAATGATCATCCAGTACTCATATAATAATTATTGGAGGGCTATACTGGCATTTGTAGCCTAAATCCATAATTTCCTAATTTTCATAATTTAACTGATAATTTATTTATTTATTCTAATAACCAAAAGCTCCAAGTTTGAACATGAAGTACAAGTTTTAGACAAGATAAAATTCCACTAAATTTATGTTAAATGCAAAATGAATAATCATCTAAAAATCCAGAATCTCCTAATTTTTCAGCAAGAATTAAGCCCTTAAATTTTATTTCAAATTTATTCCATAATAAATCATTTAAAGGGGATGTACAACAATAATACTTACAAAAATTCAGAGAAAATTCCAGGATGATTATAAGGACACATAAAACCTCTAGATAAAGTTTCATAATTTTTTTAGAAAGAATTATTCTCTGAATTAATTAAATACCAAAGTCTCAAAATTATGGACATGTAAAGAACGTACTGTAAACAACCTTCAAAAAATTATGAATAAATTTCTCCAAGTATATTTTGGCCTGAAATCATCAAAACCTAAGTCTCATGATTTTTCAACAGATACATCATCAATAATTAATTTTATTCTACCAAACCCCCTTTCCAAAACTTGTGAAGGAAGTGCTAAATATAATCAAGTAAAAATTATAATAAAATTCAGGGATATTCACTTAGGCCTGGATTATCTTCTGACCAAGTTCCATCAAATTCAAATGAACAGAATAACCAGAAGTAATTTAAACATCATTTTGGGCCCTTTGATAATTAACAAATGAAGTACCAGAAATATAATCCATAAAATTCTAGTAAAATTACCAGGGGTTCTAGATGGTCTAAAACCTACTCTACCCAAGTTCAATAACTTTTGGTTAAGGTTTAGTGGCTGAATTTACAAATGTGTGCTTCTACCCTAAAACTAGGGTTAGGGTTTTGAGGTGCCTACCTTCCTCCCAGTCCCCTAAGATTTCTTCCAGATAACTTAGGTTACTCTACCTTTAATTCTTCTGAGTTTCCAAGGGCATACAAAGGCCTTAGCCCTCATGTCCTTCACAACCCCCAAAAGTCCTTTCTTAGGTTTTGAGGTTGAACCCTAGGGTAAATCAAGCCTAAATCATCCCATTTTCCTTAAGAGGGTGACATTGGACATGCGAAGTCAGTGTCCAAAACCTCAGCCTCTGTTGAGTTGAGGTGACCACCCTAAGTCCATAGTGCACTTTTAATCAAAAATACTTTCTTAAAGCCAAACTAGGGTTTGGTGATTCCCTAACCAAAACCTATTCAAATGAGTTGAAATTTTGTACAGAGCTAGATATTGATGTCAGGGACCACTCACCAAAATTTGGGAGGGTTTGGAGGTCATTGGACTACTTAATTAAAATACCTTAGCATTATTAAATAAAAGTGAAAACTTTAGGCAAAGTGTCTCTAAAAATTCTGAGTTTTGGGCAGGCCCTAGGTATAGCTAGGTTAGACTCTCTGCCAAAATTTCAAGTAAATTGCACCAAGGATGAAGTGTGGGCACTCAGTTTAATGACTGCCTAGCCCTAGGTATAGGTCCCACCAAAATGGGTGGTCTGGTCAAACCATGCACCCAAATTGGTTCAAACCAATTTTAAAATAAAGTAGACCCAAAGGGCTACAACGTTCATGTTGAAGGTTTTCCCACCAGGTGAGCCTAAGTATTTTTAAAATTTAAAACCAATAATACCAAAATCTGTGACATAAATCACATTATTATAAAAATATATCCTATAGTTTTAAATCGGATGCAGCACGAATCTTGGCGCAAAAGGGACGGAATCCCTTCATCTCCTTCCTTGAGCCGACGACCAGGATTCATCCTGCCTGGAGCCACTTCCAAGCTCTGCCGCCGGCGATCCAGCGCCTTCCCCGGCCGGCCACCGCCACCACCACCTTCGTTGAGGTGGTGGCTGTCGCCAAGCGGCGGCACAGCCGTCGGAGTGGTGTTTTCCGGCGGTTCTAGTAGGAAATTTTTTTTTGCCGAAAACCATGAAAACCATGGTTTGGATCGGGCTCAATTGAGCCCGAACCTTGAACCTAAAGAAATCTACGATCTAGCCGTGAGATAAGGAGAGGAGGACCTTCCTGGCGGCCTGAATGCGAGACGATCTTCGAGTTGGCATGGTAGTGGTGCCGCCGACCGGATTTCTGCAACAGTGCAGTCAAGTTGCTCGAATTCCTCAGGTAAATGGTGGGAATGGTTCCTCTCATGTCACTGATGGTGTTTAAATCATCAGTTGGGGGAGGGCAGAGGCCAAACATCAATGGCCATTAATGCCCTTGAAAGCTTGGCTCGGGTTGAGTGGGCGGGGGGGGGGGGGGGGGGGGGGGGGGGGGGGCTGAATCTTCCTCTTGGTGGTCGGAAAACGGCTGGAATCAACACCTCTTCCGTAGAGGAGTTGATTGCAGCCATAAAGAGTGGCTGTTGGCCTCCTTTGGCCGGCTCCCACCCTTCCCTTCCTCTCCCCCAATTTCTCTCTCCACTACTATCATGAAAGGAAGCTCCTTTCTCTCTCCTAGTCACCCATGTTGACTGGTCAACACCATAGGCTATGTGCAGCCCACCTAGTCATAATAATTATGAAAAGTGAGGTTAGCCTAAGGAGAAATGACTTGAGCTTGGGTTAGCCCATTTGGGCTAGGCTTGACTTGGCTTAAGTTAGGGTTGACTTAGGTCAATTTGATCATTTGAGTTGACCCCATTGGGTCCTTGGTGTCTCATTGGCCTCCCCTAAGGCCTATGTGGGGTTATGTAGGGTTACCTTACACTTTGGAGGTCACCTACCCTTAGTAAGGGCACTTTGACAAGATTAGGGGCTTGAGTTGACTTGGGTCAACTTGGCCTCTAGGGCTGTCCCCAATGTGCCCTTAGTGACCCATTGACCTCACTTTAGGGTTAGGAGGGCATAGGTGGGGTCCACTTGGCTCGGGGTAGGTCAATTGACCCTAAGTAGGCTAGTTTGACCCATTTAGGGTTTGGGTTGACTTGGGTCAACTGAGTCTCTTTGATTGACCCCAATGGTTCCTTATGGCTCTAATGGGTCTCCCAAAATGTTTGGGGGTGTTGTGGTAGGGTCTTGGGGTCATGGTGAAGCCCCATGGTCATCCTAACCTATTATTCAGAATTCTACTATTTGTACACCATGATGATTTTCAACTTCATGTCTAAGCTCACTTGTTCTTATTGGGCTTCCTAGGATCTTGTCATGACCTAGTCCTGACCAAAAACACTCTTAGGGGTCTAGTTGGAAATGGGATGTTACAGCCCGCCTACCGAGCCGAGACGGATGCAGGCTGGGTGCCAGCTGAGCTCGCCAGCCTACTGAATTGACGCGGGTGCGCTCGCTCACCCTCTTGGCGGATGCAGGTCGGCTCGCCCGCCTGCCTGGCGAATGTGGGCTGGCTGGTCCGCCTGCCTGGCCGGCTCGCTCGCCCGCCTGGGCTCGCTGGACCCACTCGGCGAACACTGGGTTGTACAACTGCTATTTGCTAGACTTTTTCATTCTTCAATATTGAACCTCGGGCTCAGCTTCTTCAATTTAGATATCTTTGCGGCTTCTGCAGATTTACACTGTTATTCACTAGAGTAATTTTTATAAGTTTGGCAAAGATACTTCTAATCAAATAATTACTTTTTTATGAATTTAGAATGTTCCAAAGAAGTATCCATGCATCGTGAAGGAGATGAAAAAAATCAAAATTAAAATAGATTTTGATAAATAAATAAAACAGCTTACATGGGTTTGGAGTGGTAATAGAACAAACGAGGTGGGACTGTGAGAGTAACAATAACTGCCATACCTTCACTATGATATTCAGCCAGAAAACAAAAATCCTGCTGCATTTGTTATCAACTAAGAAGCTCTGTTTAAAACTAAAGTTTGTAAAATAACTTCACAGAAATAGTTAACTCATGTTATTTCAAAAATTCACATTCTTCCTGCCCGTAAAGTAACAAAAAGTGGCAAATATAATAGTTTCACATTTGTAGCATCCCCTCCTTTTGATCTTCCCATTTCTCTTCTGTTTCCAGTTTCACGGTTAATTCCTCCTTCCCTTCTTCCTTGACTGCCTGAAGTTACACAGCTAATATTCCTTTATCTTCTTCTTGTGTCTCCAATTTCACAGCAAATTCCCCTTCTCTTTTGTCTCTAGTTTCACAGCTAATTCCCCTTTCCCTTCTTCCTTGACTGCCTGAAGTTTCAAAGCTAATATCCCTTTATCTTCTTCTCGTGTCTCCAATTTCACAGTAAATTCCCCTTTCTCATTTGTCTCCAGATTCACAGCTAATTCCCCTTTCACTTCTTCCTTGATTGCCTGAAGTTTCACAGCTAATATCCCTTTATCTTCTTCTCCTGTCTCCAATTTCACAGATAATTCCCCTTTGTCTTCTTCTTCTTCCTTGAGTGTCTCTGGCTTCGCAACTAATTCCCCCTTATCTTCTTCTTCTTCCTTGAGCGTCTCTAGTTTCACAACAAATTTCCCTTTATCTTTTTCCTCCAGTGTTTCTAGTTTCAGAGCTAATTTCACTTATCTACTTCTTCCTCGAATGTCTCTGGTTTCACAGCTAATATCCCTAAAAAACATTCCCGTATGTATACTTTGTTTTAACTAGTCTTCATGTAAGTTTTTAACTAGTCTTCTTGTAAGTTTTTGTAGTAGATTTTATTTCCAAATCAAATATGGTATGTTAATCTTTTCTCATGCTTATGATTCATAAAAGTGATTTTTAAAGTGTTTTTGTTTTCTTTTTTTTTACTTAGCTTTGTTTTAGGATTGTAAAACCTTTTTTGTTCATTTCATTTTCTTTTCACTTTTTAATAGCTTTTATGAAATCATAAGAAAGGAAAAGTTGAAATTTTAATTTTTGAAAGTCTTTAGTTTTTGATTTATTTTGAAAAACTTTTATTCTTTTGTTTTAATTTGTTCTTTTTATTTGTTTTTGGAAAAAGCAACTATTTTTGTTATATTAAACATAGGATATCTGCACCCCACCTTTGGGGAGAATGCAAGCCAACTCGCTAGTCTTTGGGACAGTGTGCGGCCCCGGTTCCCGCAGTTTGTCTGCTTCTTAGGCGAGTGCGGGTTGGCTACGCGCAACTCGCCCGCCTACCGAGCCGAGACGGATGCAGGTTGGGTGCCAGCGGAGCTCGCCTCCCCCTTCCCCGGACCGCATCTCTGAATACCTTGGCGACCCTCAGGATGCTGAGGAAATGAAGAAGCGGGTGACCCGGTTGTTCCAGAACCATTCCCTGATGTTGCGAGAGGTTTGCGGCAGGGTGGACGAGGATAAGGCGGAGGCACGCTACGGGGTCCTGGAGGACGTGAGGCGCCCTGAAGACGATGACGGGAAGACTTCACCCGGATTTCATATCACGCGAGCAGAGGAACGACTCAGGCATGCCATGAAACAGGTCGACCTGGCCCAACGGAAACTGCTGGCGGTTCACGAGTATTTCTACCGTAGCCTAACGACCCATTCCGGGGTGCGAGGGCGGGGCAGGTGGAAGTGGATTCATTACCGAACTACCAGCCCCCCCCCCCCCCGACTGCCAGCTCGCGGACCGAGGTCGTGCCCGTCTTCAGGACCTCAGTCCGCGTGATTCATAACTGCGAACTCATTTTTTTCCTTTTTCTCTCTCTTTGGGAGGGTTTCCCCTCCACTTATTATTATTTATGACCGGACTCGCCCATTGATGGGCTCTCGCTTATGTATATAATTATCTTTTCGCTTGCTGATTTTCTTCGCTATTGTTTAGCTTCTCTTAGGGGGGCGAGCCAGCCTGGCTCGCTCGCCTCTTAGGCTGATGCGAGACAGCCCGGCCCGCTCGCCTCTTATCTCGTTACTGCATAGTTTTCATGGGACTGTGGCGAGTAGGTAGAAATTAGGGGCGGGCTCGAATATCAAAGCGTCGACACGCATTTTTGCTATTCGCACACACCCCCGCCTCCCGCCTAAAGTACAGTTTCCCGCCCCTTTTTCTTTCTATAAATAGCCCACTCTTCCTCTTCACCTTCTTTTCTCCCGCATCTGATTCTCAGCTCGCCACTTTCCGCGAGAACTCCAGCGTCCAGCCCACACACCGAATCGCAAGATGGGAGGAAGTGCTGGCGATGCTGAGGGGAAAAGCAAGTGTGTGTGGAGCTTCTCAGATTATCCCTTCTTCTCCGCCAACCTCACCGAGAACGAGCTCGTCTCGAGAGTCACCAATTTCATTCTGCCTGGGTTTGAGGCAGGGCGTCCAGGAGAGGAGGAAAAGATCAATGACCTTTCCGACATTGAGCTCGCCATCCTCATCGCCCACTTCGATGTGGGCCTCTGGCTTCCCCTGTGGCCCGAGGTTCGGCAGATATTAAAGTACTTCGGGGTCATCCTGGGTCAGCTCACCCCGAATTCTGTCGCGGTGGTGGTCACGTTTGCCTGCTTCTTGTGGGAGGAGCGGATTGAGATCAGCCTTGCAGTCTTCCGCAAGCTGTTCGCCTTTCGGGCGAACAAAGATGACACAACCTACTTCTCTAGCAACCACGTCAAGGAGTGGGAGATAGAGATTAAGAGCCATAATTGGCTCAGGAAGTTCGTGTTCGCCAAGGGGGACTTCGGCAATGTCCCGTTCTCGCCCATCCAACTCAGCGAGCTGAGCTACCGCCCTCCTGGCTTGGGGGGACAAGAAGCCGATCTCTTCGGGTTCTTCTCAGGGAAGAACTTCGAGGTCGCATTCCTTCGGAGGAACATCAACTCCCTCGTCCCCGTCCCGTCTTGGGAAGGTAAGGCTACTCGCGCTCAACCCCTTTTCTCGTCATCATTTTGCTTGTTCTAACTTTGTCGCTGCAGGTGAGCGAGTCCTCCCTTTGCACATCTCATATGAGAGCGCGCGAGTCGCTCCCAACGACCTGGCCCATGTCGAGGCGGCTGCCACTGCACATCGCAAGGTCTCAGCCCTCCTTGCTTTTCAAAGGCGGGTCACTCGTGGACAATCTCCTCCACCGCCACTGTCCAAGAAGTCAAGGACCACGGGAGGCCCGCATCTCGGGAGAACGGCAGAACACCCGCGAGCCATCACCCCGATAAGGTCGCAACCTTGGGGGCTTCTATCAACGGACCTCCTGGCGAGGCGGCTGGCAACTCCAAGGCGTGAGAACAGGAGACCGCCGGCAAGCCCGTGCCGAGGGGGCACCGCAATTTCGGCTACGGCGAGCGGCGTCTCGACGATCTTGGTCGCCCCTTCCTGCTGTGGGATAAAGAGGAGAACCGGGCGTCCATCTCAACCCTGCTGTCGAGCTAGTTGGACCAGGATACAATCAGCGGGGAGGCCTTCGGCCTGTACTCGCGGGAGGATGCCGTGATTGTTGACGAGGAAAACATGCTAGCCCTCGTGCATGAAAGCGCAAGAGCCCAGCTTCGCGGCCTAGAGCTGGCTCACATGGTGGGCCGCCGGTGCATGCAGGTGGAGAGGAATTCTGCCTCACTTCAGAAGAATGCCGCCGACAAAGAAGAATCCCACCGTCCCGTGCTGGAGGAGGTGGAGCTGCACAAGAAAAGGGCGGGCGCGGCCGACACCGTTCTCGCCGGATACCTGGGGGGTGGTAAGTCCCACGATAGAATTCCTTTTTCCTTAGATTTCTTCACGCCCTAACACTTTTGTTTTCTTGCAGGACACGACGACGTCCAAGCGCCTTAGCTTTCAAATCACCACCCTTGAGAAGGAGAATGAGGCGTCGAGGACACGGGTGCGAGAGCTAGAAGCCGCAGCTCCCCCGCCGCCCTCCAGCAGTAGCGGCCGGCTAGCCAAGTACACTGAGTGCGAGCTCGACGTGTTACTGCAGCTAAACTCAACAAAGGCGGCGAAGTACACCCTTCAAACCATGCAGTGGGCCGGACTGGTGACGAGCGAGGGTGCGGGGCTCTCGACGAGCAATGTGGTCCAGGAATTATTCATCCCAGTCCCGAAGCCGGGCAACGACTCCTTCCTTCCCTTCCGGGAGAGCTCGCCGCCCGAGGACACCCTTTGAAGGACCCGCACGTTGTACATTTTTTTCTTTCTGCAGTCAAGTATTTTCTTTTTGTTATACTTGCAGTTTTGTTCACGCGGGATGAGCCCAAGTTTTGTAACATTTGATAATCAATATATATGTTCTTCTCTGAAGTAGATGATGTCTGTTTTTATTGTTTTTATAATAACTTTTTCCTTTTCCTATATTCGCGATCTGATTCAGTCTTTCTCGCTCGCTGCCTCTAAACCTGCACCTTGATAGTGAGATTCGCGATCCTAAAGGACTTAGCTTAGAAAACGTCTTGACCTTCGATAGTCGGCTCGCGAGTAGTGACCCACCCCCTTCGCTCAGAGAGCCTTTTTCACGTCGCTCGCGAGGTCTAGGTCGCCTTCCGACCCGCGCCTAGGGTGTTCGGCTCGCGCGAGCCAGGCATTATTTGGTCGCGACGCGGCCTGAGAGAGTTCGCGAGCGCCTCGCAGCACTGAGCCCTCGTGACCTGGGTCGCCTCACGGGTCCCAGACGGGATACTTGCTGAGCGGGTGTCTGAGGGGCGAGATCCAGCTCGCTTGCAATGCTCGCCCCTTGGCAGTACTTGCCTCTCTAATTCTTTATCGGTCGAGTCTTTAGGAGTTTCAACTTTTCTTTCTTCCCCTTTTTTGTCAGTTGATATGAGATGAGCATCAACCGGGACTTATCTCTTTAGCCAGCCACCAGGCGCTACCACCGGCCCAATTAGCTAATAGGAGCCTGACGGCTGGTGTTGAGCATCAACCAGACTTTCCTCTTTGTCCAACCACCGGGAGCTACCACCGACCCAAACAGCTAATAGGAGTCTGACAGCGGGTGTTGAACATCAACCAAACTTTCCTCTTTGGCCAGTCACCGAGCGCTACCACCAGCCCAATCAGCTAGTAGGAGCCTGACGGCGAGTGTTGAGCATCAATCAGACATTCCTTTTGGCCAACCACCAGGCGCTACCATCGGCCCAATCAAATAGTAGGAGCCTGACGGTGGGTGTTGAGCATCAACCGGACTTTCCTTGTGGCCAACCTCCGGGCAGTACCACCGACCCAACCAGCTAGTAGGAGTCTGACGGCGGGTGTTATGCATCAACCGGATTTTACTTTTGGCCAACCACCGGGCGCTACCACCGTCCCAATCAGCTAGTAGGAGCCTGACGGCGGGTGTTGAGCATCAACTGGACTTTCCTTTTGGCCAACCACCGGGCGCTACCACAGGACCAATCAGCTAGTAGGAGCCTGACGGCGGGTATCGAGCATCAACCAGACTTTCCTTTTGGCTACCCACTGGGCGCTACCACCGGCCCAATCAGCTAGTAGGAGCCTGATGGTGGGTGTCGAGCATCAACCGGACTTTCCTTTTGGCCAACCACCGGGCGCTACCACCGGCCCAATCTGCTAGAATGAGCCTGGCGGCTGGTATTGAGCATTAACCGGACTTTCCTTTTGGCCAACCACCAGGTGCTACCACCGGCCCAATCAGTTAGTGGGAGATTGACGGCGGGTGTTGAGCATCAACCAGACTTATCTCTTTGGACAGCCACTATCCATGCTCCTCATGTTGAGCAAATGAACCATCTATAAGAAGTAAGAATGTGGAAAAGAAACGTTTTGTTACTCTCATGGATATAAGCGTTTTAAGTCATTGCCTCTCCAGGAGTGACCGAGGGGCTCTCCCTCTACATTCTACAGAAGATAACCCCCCGACTTCAATGCCTCTTTAATTACATAGGGACCTTCCCAATTGGGATTCAACTTGCCGACGACTGTCGACCTCCCAGCCGAATCGACATTTTTCAAGACCAAGTCTCCCTTTGTGAACTGCTTGACCCTATCGTGCTTGTCGAAGTACTTGGTCATCCGTCTCTTGACCTCTTCCTGTTGGATGGCTGACAAGTTGCGCAGCTCTTCCACCATATCCAGGGAGCGCCGCAACTCGTCTTCGTTCTTGGTCCTCCATTATTCTCCACCTTCCTCGGCCTCCACAACTCGCGGTGTCCGGACTTCAAACTCTATTGAGAGTACAGCTTCGCAGCCGTGGCAGAGCTTGAAGGGGGTCTCCCCCGTGGACGTTTGGGAGTGGTTCTCAGGGCCTAAAGGACCGAGGGGAAGTGATCCACCCAGCTCCCCTTCAGATTCTCCACCTTCTTTTTTAACAAGTTCATGATGATCTTGTTCGACGCCTCCACCTGCCTGTGGCTCCTGGGATGGTGGACCGACGCGAACCTAAGATCAATCCCGAGCTGCCCAAAGAAACTGATGAATTCAGTGTAGGCGAACTGTGGCCCATTGTCCGTGATAATAGCCTGAGGCAACCCGTGCCGACAAATGATCTCTCCCCATACGAAGTTCCGGATCACCTGTGAGGTCACCTTGGCCAGCGCCTTGACCTCCAACCACTTAGAAAAATAGTCAATCATGACCAACAAGAACCTTATTTGCCAGCTGTCCTGGGGGAAGGGTCCCACGAGATCCATCCCCCAAAATGGTGAAGGGCCAGGGTGCGATGATGCTTCTAAGCCTCTGGGCTGGTAGCAGTTGGAGAGGGGCAAACAACTGGCACTTCTGACACTTCTTTGCGAACTCGGTGGCATCATGACACAGGGTAGGCCAGAAATACCCTTGCGTTACTATCCTCACCTCCAGAGTCCTACTCCTCGAGTGGCTCCCGCACTCCCCTGAGTGGACTTCTTCCAGAATTCTCGGGACCTCCTCCTCAGCCACGCAACGTGCAAGCAATCCTGAGAGGGTATTTTTGTATAGCTTCTCATCGCGCATTAGGTAATATGCCAACTTATGTTTGAAGCGCTTTTTATCTATGCCTTCCGGGAACTCCCCTGTGGATAAGAAGGCTGTGAAGGGATCCATCCAGGAGGGGCGCTGATCCACTTCCATCAGCTCCCCCTCTTTAATGGAAGGGCGGAATAGGTCGGTCATGGTTCCTCTGGTACGGGGTCCGAACTTGGTCGGCTGATCTACTTGCTCATTTTCCTCCCGCGGCACATGCTGAATGACAAACGTTTGGAACATGTTGATGACTCCCTTAACCTTTGCTAGGTACAACTGGAGGGTAGGCTCCCTTGCTTCGAACTCATCGTTGATTTGAGAGGACACCATCATGGAGTCCTTTAGGACTTCCACGTCATGCACTCCCAGCTCCATGGCCAGCCGCAACCTGCTATCACTGCCTCATACTCTGCTTGATTGTTGGTAATTGGAAAGTGAATGACCACTGTCTGCTTTATCCTCATCCCTTGAGGACTCTCTAGGATTACTCCTACTGTCAAGGAGTGCCTTCCCGAGGTGCCATCCACCATCACCTTCCAAGGGACCTGACGAGTGAGCTATGTCTCCGCCACCTCAACCACATAATCGGCCAAGAAATCGGTCATTGTCTCGGCCTTTATTGAGAGGCGGGGGACAAAAGAACTGTCGAACTCGCTCAGCTCCACCGACCACTTTGCAAGCCTTCCCGAGTACTCCACCCCCTCAAAGATATTGCAGAGGGGATGGTCGGTCACCACCTAGATGGAATGCGCCTGGAAGTACGACTAGAGCCTCCGAGCCGAGATGACTAGAGTGAAAGCCAACTTCTCCAAAATTGGGTATCGCAGCTCTGCCTTCCTCAGGACCCTACTCACATAGTATATCGACAGCTACTTCTTGCCTTCCTCCCGGACCAGGACGGAGCTCACGGCCTCGGCCCTGACCCCAAGGTACAGAGACAAATCTTCCCCCTCCTTTGGTCCCTGGAGGAGCGGAGCTTGAGTTACCTGCCTCTTCAAGGATTGGAAGGCCCTCTCGCACTCCTCGGACCATTCAAACTTTTGGCCTCCCCTCAGCACTTTGAAGAAAGGCGAGCATTTCTCTCCCGCCCGAGAGAGGACCCTACTCAGCCATGTCTGCTTCCTTGTCAGGCGCTGGACTTCCTTGGCGTTCCGAGGTGACCCCAACTCCATGATCACCCTCACCTTATCAGGGTTTGGTTCTACCCCTGCAGGAGTAAGGAGGTGGCCTAGGAACTTTCTCATGCTTGCCCCAAAGACACACTTCAAGGGGTTCAACCTCATCTTATATTTTCACAGGGTGCTGAAGGTCTCCTCCAGATCTTGTAGGTGAGAGTTCGCATCCCGATTCTTGATCATGAGGTCATCCACGTACACCTCCAAGTTACTTCTCTTCTGCTCCCGGAAGACCCAGTCCATCATTATCTGATACATCGCCCCAGCATTTTTCAATCCAAAGGACATCATTTTGTAGCAGTAACACCCATCTCCCGTGATGAAGGAAACATCCTTTATGACGGGCGGCTGCATCCTAATTTGTTGATAACCCGAAAATGCATCTAGAGAGCTCATTAGAGATAACCGACGGCTGCGTCAACCAGTGTTTCGATTCGAGACAGGGGGTAACAATCTTTGGGACATGCTTTATTCAAAAGAGAAAAATCAATACATATATTTCAGCGACCATCCCCTTTTTGACAATCACCACATTGGAGACTCGTCATGGATACTGGATCTCCGATACAAACCCTGACTTCAGGAGCTTTCTCACCTCTTCTCGGATCGGCCCAGCAAGCTTATCGGCGGCGGATCTCTTCTTTTGTCGGATGGGACGGGCATCGACGTCAAGGTTGAGGCGGTGACAAGCCACATCTGCGTCAATTCCTGGCATGTCTGCCGCGCTCCACGCGAAGATGTACACGTCCTTCTGGATGCAATCCAGCATCCTGTTCTGATCATCCGGGCTCAGCCCCCCGCTGACCCGCAGTTTCTCCACCCTTCCTCCCTAGGTGAGAACTTTCATCTCCACCACCTACTCTGTTGCCTCTAGCCCGGACTGCTCTTCCCACTCGCTTGCGGCCCCTCACCTGGCACAAGAAATTCCTCCTCAGCTTCCTCTACCGCCATCACCTCGCCCTGCTCCTCCAGAATTTCCTCTGCCGCCTCCGCATGGGCGCGAACTTCTTCTTCCTCCTCCTCCTCCTTCTCCTCAACTTCTCTCATGGCCTCCTGCCCAGACATCTCCTCCATGCTTCTCATCGTCTCCTCGGCTCCTCCCTGCCAGGAGATGGTGTTGACTGCAGTCACGTAACACACCATTGCCACCTTGGGGTCTCCCCTGACCCGGACCTGGATGCCCTCAACATTGAATATGAGGCACTGGTGGAAAGACGAAGGCACGCTGCAGAAGGCGCTGATGAGGGGCCGTCTGAATATTGTATTGTAGCTGCTGGGAGCGTCCACAATGACGAACCTGCAGTTCTGGGACTGGCCCCCCAAGGTAACATGGAGCCCCATTCCCTCTTATACCTCCTTCCTCTCCCCGGAAAATCCAAACAAAGGCCTGTCAGAGGCCAACACCCTCCTGGTCTCCACCTTCATCGCGTCAAACGCCTTCTTGAAAATGATGTTGACGGAGCTCCCATTGTCAATGAGGATCCAGGAGACGGTAAAATTTTTGATGGCGGCTTGAATTACCAACGCATCGCACAACGGATCCTCATGATCTGGTATGTCCTTCCGAGAGAAGGTAATCTTCTCATCTGTGGTGGGGTTAGGGACGTGGAGGTGACGCTCCGGCAATACATGGTGTGGAGGCTCGCCTTGTGGGCGGCCTCGACTGCCCCCCCCCCCTCATGGATCACCCCGATCCCTCCTCGGCCTCCCACGTCGGCCCGGTCCTCACATCTATCCTCCTCTGCACCTAACATGACTTACTTGATCCACACCTCCTAGCTGTGCTGATGCTGCTGCTAGGCCTGCCGCTTGGCTTCCCTCATCTCCAAGAACTCCGGGCAAGTAGTCGTCGTGTGGCCCTCCTCCTGGTGGAAGTCACAGTAGGGCACCTCTGCTTTACCTCCCGGCCTCCTCGTCTGGACACCTCTCCTCCTTCGCAGAGCTATTGTCATTGTCTGATGCTGCTCGGGGAGAGGGGTCCTCGGGCCTTGCCTCAATCGCGGAGGGTTGAAATGGCCCTGCCCCCTTGGCGGTTTTCTCCTCCATGAAAACCTCTCCTCTGTCCCTAATCGTGCCAGTCTTGCTGCCTCCAGCCCAGTCTGTTATTCGAGTCTTGGAGGCCCCACCTCTGCTGTTACTGCTGCTCCCGCGATCGGGACTCTACCCTCCTGACCTCCTGGCCCTTGCCACCTCATGGCACTCTCTCCTCTTCTACAGCCCACTTCGCTAGCTTCCTAGAAAACGCCAGGTTTGACGCTTCGCCCTCGACCTCCCTTGCTGCTCTTTCCATCAACTCTTCGAAAGACAGCAGTGGAACCCACTTCAACTCCATCCTGAAGAAACCCAACTGCAGTCCCAGGATGAAGGCCACCATGAGGGTGTCTCCGGGCATCTCCTGGACTTGGAGGACCTCCTACTGGAACCTATCCACATAGCTTCCCAGGATCTCATCCACCCCGTACTTGAAGAGAAACAGGGACTCCGACTCCTTCCTCTTCTTTGAAGTGGTGAACCTCAGCAGAAACCCCCGACATAGGTCCTCAAATCAGTAGATAGAACTGGCGGGGAGCTGATGAAATCAATCCCTCGTCTTCTCTTTGAGGATAATGGCGAAGAGTCGGAACTTAAAGGCATAAGACATTTACCTGATCGAGACCACATCCTTGAACCACTGGATGTGCTGGACCGGATCATCCCTTCCGGTGTAGGACATCTCGGGCTCGTGGAACCCCTCGAGGACTAGGGCGGATGCGACCAGCTCGCTGAAGGGACTTTCTTCAAGTGTCGGGCGAGTCGAACGATCTCGCGCCTGGACCTCGCCGGTCCTGCTCGCACTTGCCGAGCCGGGAAACAGAGCTCGCCCAGGGAGATCCCGCTCGCTGCCCTCCTCTGCCACTTCCTTCCCAGGTCGCCTAATGGGGGCGTTCTCGCCCGAAGCTGGGGTAGCGACCACTGGGATGGCGGGTGTCGAGCAATCGCTGCGAGCCCCGAATGCGAAGAGTGCAAGAGTCCAGACTTCCTTCTTGAAGTCCTCGAACATTCTGATGGTGGCGAGAGGGGGGAGGTGGCGAGTCTGCCTGGTCAGATCCTTACCCTTCGCCTCCAGTCATTGAGCTCGCTAATGTTTTCTGCGCTGATCACTCTCCACGCTCACCGTACCAAAATGTTGAAACAAAGACTCGACTTCTGTGGAGATCGAACCTTAGAAAGGAGTGACTGCACACTTCTCCTAGCAAGCCCGCTTGATTGAGAACTTAGGATTCCAGACTGACTCAAGGCTGCAACACGGAAGTTCCACCACACACCCGGAAGATCTTAGAGCGCTTCGCCTCCTTACCAAGTGCCGAGCTAAGGGCACCTCAGAAAGCGCTATAAGACTAAAGAATGAGAAAACTTGAAAGTTTGCCATCAGAGGTACCCCCTTAGATCTATTTATAATTTTTTAAGTATGACCTGCAAATAGCGCAACTTCGTTGTTCTAAACGATTATATGCAGCCCAAAGTGGGTCTGCCAATAGCGAAACTCTGTTGTTCGGTGTGGCTATTAGCAGACCAAATTATATTAAACATAGGATATCTGCACCCCACCTTTGGGGAGAATGCAAGCCAACTCGCTAGTCTTTGGGACAGTGTGCGGCCCCGGCTCCCGCAGTTTGTCTGCTTCTTAGGCGAGTGCGGGTTGGCTACTCGTAACTCGCCCGCCTACCGAGCCGAGACGGATGCAGGCTGGGTGCCAGCTGAGCTCGCCAGCCTACTGAATTGACGCGGGTGCGCTCGCTCACCCTCTTGGCGGATGCAGGTTGGCTCGCCCGCCTGCCTGGCGAATGTGGGCTGGCTGGTCCGCCTGCCTGGCCGGCTGGCTCGCCCGCCTGTGCTCGCTGGACCCACTCGGCGAACACTGTGTTGTACAACTGCTATTTGCTAGACTTTTTCATTATTCAATATTGAACCTCGGGCTCAGCTTCTTCAATTTAGATATCTTTGCGGCTTCTGCAGATTTACACTGTTATTCACTAGAGTAATTTTTATAAGTTTGGCAAAGATACTTCTAATCAAATAATTACTTTTTTATGAATTTAGAATGTTCCAAAGAAGTATCCATGCATCGTGAAGGAGATGAAAAAAATCAAAATTAAAATAGATTTCGATAAATAAATAAAACAGCTTACATGGGTTTGGAGTGGTAATAGAACAAACGAGGTGGGACTGTGAGAGTAACAATAACTGCCATACCTTCACTATGATATTCAGCCAGAAAACAAAAATCCTGCTGCATTTGTTATCAACTAAGAAGCTCTGTTTAAAACTAAAGTTTGTAAAATAACTTCACAGAAATAGTTAACTCATGTTATTTCAAAAATTCACATTCTTCCTGCCCGTAAAGTAACAAAAAGTGGCAAATATAATAGTTTCACATTTGTAGCATCCCCTCCTTTTGATCTTCCCATTTCTCTTCTGTCTCCAGTTTCACGGTTAATTCCTCCTTCCCTTCTTCCTTGACTGCCTGAAGTTACACAGCTAATATTCCTTTTTCTTCTTCTTGTGTCTCCAATTTCACAGCAAATTCCCCTTCTCTTTTGTCTCTAGTTTCACAGCTAACTCCCCTTTCCCTTCTTCCTTGACTGCCTGAAGTTTCAAAGCTAATATCCCTTTATCTTCTTCTCGTGTCTCCAATTTCACAGTAAATTCCCCTTTCTCATTTGTCTCCAGATTTACAGCTAATTCCCCTTTCACTTCTTCCTTGATTGCCTGAAGTTTCACAGCTAATATCCCTTTATCTTCTTCTCCTGTCTCCAATTTCACAGATAATTCCCCTTTGTCTTCTTCTTCTTCCTTGAGTGTCTCTGGCTTCGCAACTAATTCCCCCTTATCTTCTTCTTCTTCCTTGAGCGTCTCTAGTTTCACAACAAATTTCCCTTTATCTTTTTCCTCCAGTGTTTCTAGTTTCAGAGCTAATTTCACTTCATCTACTTCTTCCTCGAATGTCTCTGGTTTCACAGCTAATTCCACTTCTTCATCATCTTCTTCTTCCTCGATTGTCTTTGGTTTGCCGTCTAAAATTGCATTGGTCGATCCATGCACCTTTGTTGGAAAGGTGGGCTCAGTGGATTTCATGTTTGCGGACTTCCATCGTTTGGTTAAAACAAGAAAGTGGGCTACTGATTTGTATCCATGACTTTTGACCTGCACAAAGAAAATAATGCATAAAATGATGAAACCATATTCAGAATTGTTTTTAGACATGGTAAGGTACGAATACATGAAAGGCAGGTGGGGAATGCCACACCTTCATGCATTAATGTTTGCTGCACCTTCCTGCGCATTGTGTTTAATGAAGCGCATTATGCCAATTATTTGGATCCATATAGCCGACACCACTATAGTGGGATAAAGGTTTGGGTGTTGCTGTTATTCTAAGAATCTTCAATTATTGATATGCTCTATTAAGTTCAATTCATGTTAAATCAATATGTGAATTGCATAGAGGTCCCTGAGGAATAAGGTTACTCAATGTTATATTGAGTGTTAAATGTCATGAATACAGAAATTTGATTGCGATAGAAGTAGAAAATCGGATACAATCGCGAGAGATACTCGTGCCTAATCTCAGAAGGCTGATTTATCCTAGAAGTTTCTCTCCCAATGAAAGATCACAAAACTAATGATCAAGGATCCCTAATAGTCCCAAGTCCCTTCTTTATATAGGGAGGAAGAACCACTTACAATTTACTCTAATACGCCTTACAAAATAAAATTATATAATAGTAAAAAAAGCAGGCCCCATGTTGTTGGAACCGGAATATGGCTCCAAGAGTAGTTCGGACCCAAGGGGGTAACCTGCACCTAATTCTCCCAAGTAAGAGCACTTGACAGGTAACTCGGAACTAAGGAATAGACCCTAAGCTGGAGCGAGGAATTCACACCACACACCTGCAAAATTGAAAAAAGCTTCCCCTCCCTAGTCAATGTTGAGCTGGGTACCTTGGAGAGCACTAGAGGTCAACCAGAACTAACTAGAGGAGGAAGAAGTCAAAGAAAAGAATTTCTCCAAAGATGCCCCCACTGCCCTTAGGGGTTTATTCATAGTTTTCCAAATTTATCCTGCAAATAGCGGAATCCCGTATTTTGATTTTACAATACGCAGTCCAAATTGTTCTTCCAACAGCGAAACTATTGGGTTTTTTTATACGACACAACACTTATGCGCAGCGGAAGAAGGAACAAGAAAAGCTCAAAAGAAATAGATCTTGTGATGAACATTGATCAAAAAGTAAAGTGCTGTAAATCAAAATTTACCTTTGCGGGGTTGAGTCTCTACTCAACTGAGATGCTCCAATAAAACCGGCGGACACAAGCAGTTGGAGTTCCGAGCGTAGAAATGTATCCACGCCTTTACAGGTGATCCACATGAACGGGAGAACCCTTAGACTATTGTCGCAAAAGATCTAAGTTGGAAGAAAGCACTCTGCGTCTTCACAGACTGCTATATCTGCTCCAGTCGCCGCCGGAAACGGGCTGAGCGACGGCGACAGGATCGGGAATTTCCGAAACGCTTTTCGTCGGCCTTTCCCCCTCGGGTTAACGGCTTGCACATGCTCGTATTTCGCACACTTGTTTCGCGTAGCGCAAAACCTTAAGACATCTTCTATTTATACCCAAAGGAATAAACAGTAGAAAGTCATCGCTATCGGCAGACTCATAACATATGGATGTTATTTCGACGAATCAATCCTTGACTCGACGAATCGTCGATTGGTCACAACGCACTCAACGCCTGACAGTGGCCTCAACACTTGACTCGACGAATCAACACTTAACTCGACGAATCGTCGAGTGGTCTCGACGCACTCAACGCCAACTCGACGAATCAACACTTGACTCGACGAATCTTCGAATGGTCTCGACGCACTCAACGCTTAACTCGACGAATCAACACTTGACTCGACGAATCGTCGAGTCGTCTCGACGCACTCAACGCCATCTCGACGAATCAACATTTGACTCGACGAATCGTCGAGTGCTGTCGACGCACTCAACGCCTGCCAGTACTTGGTCCTCCACTTATCACATGAGTAAGACCAACATTATTCACTCCTCCAAATTCTCCAAACGCTCTTATGCGTGACCCTGATAGGCTCATATTGCGTTGGCAGTGAGACTACATGTTTAATCTCTTCCAGATCGCAATGGTAACACCAACAGTCTCTCACTTGATTTTGAAAGTATCAAATAAAAGCTTCACAAACAATGAGCGGCATTTAACAATACATCATTGTTCATTCCTCCAAATTCTCCAAACGCTCTTATGTGTGACCCTGATAGGCTCATATTGCGTTGGCAGTGAGACTACATGTTTAATCTCTTCCAGATTGCAATGGTAACACCAACAGTCTCTCACTTGATTTTGAAAGTATCAAATAAAAGCTTCACAAACAATGAGCAGCATTTAACAATACATCATTGTTCCCCAAGCAATAAGAGTTTATAACTCAAAAGTCATTGTGATCTATGTATCAGTGTTGTCATGTCCCTTCGTCCCTTACATCCGGACAGAACTAGAGTTATAAACCGTGTCACCCTCATAATTGTTCAATCCTACTTTCCTGATCTAGAATGGACTTCCAGAAATCGGTGAGTCTAATATCATAAATTGACTCAACCAAGCATGGTCATGCATTTCTCAATTTCATTCCATCAAGGGGGCTCATGGATGCAACTCTTGTTATATAGGAGGACAAATCTCATTCCTGTCCACACGCAAATACTCAAATGATTCGTAACGTACCCAATAACCACATTTATCATCCAACTTTCTCAAGACTAGACTTTTGATACCATCAAAGCAAGCTCTTCCTCACTTGATGAATGTTGTGACTTCAGTTCAAAAGAGCACAAACACCATTGTCACTTGAGCCAAACTTGTGACACGTTCATATAACAATCCACAAAGTATTCTCATGGTGCGCCTGTCCAGTACAACTTGTTTACTAACAATTACTCATGTAATGACTTGATATCACAATATCATGATATGTGAGAACTGGTCATCAGTCAACGCACATGCTAGTCTTAATGTATCATCATCGCCCTTAGCTTCTAAGATGACACGCCGACCAGGGACCATTTAAGAATGAAACTTCTAAGAACATAGGCTCTCACTTTCAAGTCACCACTTGACTCTTATGCAAGAAAGCATTCTAAGGGCATTTATTATGTTAAATTAATATATCACAATAAAAATAAATTTACACAATAAAAGAACATGTCATAAATATAAAATGAAATATATAGTACTCTATTCATCAAATGAATTATTACAACCGACAAATATACACTTCACAAGACTCCTACTAGAGTAGATCATTCAAGTATCTTATACTCATTGATCTAACATGATCATCATGTTTTTTCTGTACGAGAGACTTTGTCAGTGGATCCGTAGTATTTTCTTCAGTCGCCACTCTACAAACGTTCACATCTCCTCGATCGATAATCTCATGAATAAGATGAAACTGCCGAAGTATGTGCTTAGAGCGCTGATGAGATATAAGTTCTGAAGTAAGTGCAATTGCACTGTTGTTGTCATAGTAGAGAACTACGGGACCGACAATATTAGGAACTACATCTAACTAACCGATGAATTTCCTAATCCATACAGCCGCATTTGCAACAGCGATATACTCGGCATAAGTTGTAGAATCAGAAACTGTCTCCTGCTTGGAACTCTTCCAGCTAACAGGCTAACAGCTCCCCCATTTAGGTAAAATATATAACCTGGCTGAGACTTTGAGTCGTCCCTATCAGTTTGAAAGCTAGCATCCGTGTAACCTTTTACAGCGAGCTCTTACTCTCCGTCAAACATCAAGAACGTATCTTTAGTCCTTCTCAAGTACTTTAGGATATTCTTGACGGCTATCCAGTGATTATCACCAGGATCAGACAGATACCTGCTAGTCGTGCTCAAAGCATTAGAGACATCGGGTCGAGTACATATCTTTGTATACATGATTGATTCAATTACCGAAGCATATGGAATCAACTTCATGCGGTCTTTATCTTCACAAGATTTAGGACATTGGTCCATAGAAAGACTCACACCATGAGACATGGGTAAGAATCCTTTCTTGAACTCAAGCATGCTGAACCGTTTCAGCACCTTCTCAATATAGGTACTTTGTGTTAAATCCAGCAACTTCTTCGATCTATCTCTATAGATCTTAATAGCAAGTATATAAGTCGCTTCGCACAAGAGCAATTCTCTAGGTTGTTCTTAACAACTTATAGGGTATGTTTGTCATTCCCGATCAGCAGTATGTCATCTACATACAATATCAGAAAGACAACAATGCTCCAACTAATCCACTTGTAAACACACGGTTTATTCTCGTTCTCGATAAAACAAAACTCTTTAATCTTTTCATCAAAACGAAGATTCCAACTTCGAGAAAGTCTGTTTTAATTCATAAATGAATCTCTACAGCTTGCATATTTTAGTGGCATCACCTGGAGATACAAAACCCTCGGGTTGTGTCATATACACTTCCTCAAGGAGGTTTCCATTTAGGAAAGCCGTTTTGACATCCATCTGCAAGATCTCGTAGTCATAATACGCAGCAATAGCAAGCAGAATTCTGATGAACATAACCATAGCAACAGAGAAAAAAGTCTCATCATAGTCAATACTATGAATTTGCTTGAAACCTTTAGCCACCAGTCGCCCTTTGCATGTCTGTACATTCTCATCCATGTTAGTCTTCTTCTTGAAGACCCACTTGCACCATATGGGTCGTACCCATTCAGGTGGTTCCACCAAGGTCCAAACTTGGTTTGCACACATGGAGTCTATTTCAGATTTCATGACCTCAAGCGCGTTCTCAGAGTCCGGTTCACTCATAGCCTCTTAGTAGGTTGCGGGCTCATCATGATGATCCATAAGCAACACATCTATTTGAGATACGAGAAATTCATATCTCTCAGGCTCAAACCTTGGTCTACCAGATCTACGTGTAACTTGTGTTTCTTGAGCAGGTTCTCTAGCTACAACATCTTGTACTCATTGTTCAGGTTCTAGCACTGGTCCGTTCACTGCTTGTGATTCTTGAACTTCTTCAAGTTCTACCATGTTAGTCTTTCTATTTAAGAACTTTTTCTCAAGAAAGACACCAGTACTCGCGACAAACACTTTGCTCTCAGATTGTAGGTAGAAATAGTACCTTTTATTTTTCTTAAGATACCTCACACGATAACATTTATCTGACTTGAGTTCCAGCTTGTCAAGCAATTGACGTCTCACGTACGGCTCAGTCTTAATTCTTAATGAAAGACATACTAGGACACTTCCCAGTCCATATCTCATATAGTGTCTTTAGAACTGTTTTTGTTGGATCATGATTTAGTGTAAAAGCAGCAATCTCTAGAACAAAACTGCAAAAGGAAATAGGCAGATCTGCATGACTCATCATCGACCGTACCATGTCTAACAGAGTACGATTGATCCGCTCAGACACGCCATTATGCTGCGGCGTTCTGGGTTGAGTGAGTTGTGATACAATTACCACTCTTTCAGATGATCACGAAACTCATGACTTAGGTATTCTCTACCTCGATCAGATCGGAGTGTTTTGACCCTCTTACCCAGCTGGTTCTCTACTTCATTCTTAAACTCTTTGAACTTTTTAAAAGATTCAGATTTGCACTTCATAAGATACATGTATCTGTATCTACTGAAATCATCAGTAAATGTAACAATATATAAGTACTCATCTCTAGCCATAGAACTCATGTATCTGCATACATCATTATGTATTATAACCAAGAGATCATCAGCCATCTCATTGAAGCTAGTGAAAGGGACTTTAGTCATCTTGCCTAACAAACAGAATTCGCATCTCTCAAATGATTCATAATCAAATGAGTTCAGTAGTCCATCTTTATGGAGCTTGGATATGCGTTTCTCATTTATATGGCCCAAACGACAATGTCAAATGTACGTAGGGTTTGAGTCATTCATTTTTAGTTTTTTCTATATTATAGATCAGATGCTATAAGTTCAAAATATATAAAACATTAAACATTTGGGTTACGCCATAATAAACATCATTCTTAAATATAGAACAACAATTGTTCCTAATAATAAAATAAAATTCAATCATGTTCAAACATGAAATAGATATAATGTTTCTAGTTATGGAAGAAACATAATAACAATTATTAAGTTCTATTACAAGCCCACTGGCAAAAAAAGACGGTAAATGTACAACCCCGTATTCGATAAGCGGGTGCCCCCAAGATCAGTGTTTTGCCAAATCTTCAGGTTCAAAGTCGCTCAAGAAGCGAGCCCCCCCCCCCCCCCCCCCCCCCCCGCAAAGTATCCGCGAGTCTGGATCTTGGCGTCGAGTGAGGCGAGTTCACTCGACGCCTTTCCCCTTTGGCGTCGAGTGAGGCGAGATCACTCGACGCATTCCGCATTTGGCGTTGAGTGAGGCGAGCTCACTAGACGCCTTCCGCCTTTGGCGTTGAGTGAGGCGTGTTCACTGAACGTCTTCCCCCTTGGGCGTCGAGTAAGGCAAGTGGGGTCGTCGCGAGACTGGTTGGCCAAGTCAGGCAGTCCATTCCCAGGCAAGTCGGCAGGAAGAAGACGAGAGCTCGACAGGCTCGTCGACTCGCCCAGGTGGTGCAGGGTGGAAGAGGGGCGAGTGGAGCACTCGCCCCTAGCTCTCGGCAACAGCAGGCGAGTGGGGCAGGTCTGGCCTGCACTCACCGAGGACCCTGGGGAGGCAGCGAGTGTCAGCCTCATCGAGCAATCGCCGCCCCATGCAAGTGGAGATTTTTGGGGACCACTCGCACAGTAATCTATGTTGTATTTTTACCGTTTTACCCCCGCTGGTCTGCCCATAGCCTTTCAGAACAGCGGAGTTACGCTGTTGGCAGGCTACGTTGGACTGCATATAGCCATTCCAAACAGCGGAGGTACGTTATTGACAGACTAACTTCAAAAAACTATAAATAAACCCAAGGGGGTACCTCAGATGACAAGCTTTTCAAGCATTGCAGTCTCCTTACTCTCTGATCTTCTAGTGCTTTCTGAGGCGCCCTTAGCTCAGCACAGGCTAAGGAGGGGAAGTACTCTAAGATCTTCCGGGTGTATGGTGGGACCTCCGTGCTGGAGCCTTGGTCCGTTCCTAGTTCTAAGTTTTTGGTCGGCTGAGCTTGTGGGGAGAAGTAAGTGCATGATCGCCCCATCCCCAAGGGTTCGGACTGTAACAACCCTGTTTTGATTATATAAACCGAGCCAAACTCCCCCTTCTTCAACAAGTTGGGCTAGGGAAAGCCCAGTATCCCGCGAAGTGAAGCCGCAAGCCGTCACCAGTCTCCGCCTTCCACTCCTACGTTGATTCCCGATCCCGTATCTTGCGCCTCCTGCCGCCGCCGCATGCGCCTCCTGCCGCCGCCGCATGCGCCTCCTCCTGCTGTTATTTCCTCTCCCGATTCCGCCACCTCCCGTGCGCCCCTTTCCCTGGCCAACAACCCTGCTTCCTTTCTCACGTTCATTGAGATTGTCGACCTTCTCTCCATTTCTGGAGGCTTGCAGTGGTTGTTCTCGCCTCCTGGTGGCCGACAGCCGCCTTCTCCCACTACTCCAGAGCCGACAAACGCTTCTCCATCTTCATTGGGCTCCGTTTATGCCTAGGGCGTGGTTCTCTCTCCTCCTTGAGCCCGGACTTGACTTCTGTGAGTAGAATTTCCCTCCTATCCTCTTCTATTCAGATTTATCATAGCCCTAATGATTTATTTGTGCCTCTAGTTGCGCTTTTTTGTGATTTCAAATTTGTGTGCCTCTTTTTGATCGTCTAACCTCGAGTATTTGTGTTCTCCGGCATCGTTCGTCGCACCCTTTGACGGTCCATGTAGGAGACACTCTCCGAATTAGGGTTTCCCCTAACCCAAGCATCGCCAAGTCTGCGCTTCTGCGTGGTATCTCTCGTCCCCTCACTCATGAGGGAGGTAAATTTCTAAACTCTGTTATTGCTTAAGTCTTGCGATAGATAAATTACCTGCGTTAGCATAGTTGTAATTTGTTATAGCGCTTTTGTCGTTCTTGAATAGGTTTGTACAACCTCATATTCGTTGAGTCAGACCAGGAGGCACAATGGTCACAATTGGGCTAGCCGAAGGAGTTCCAGCCCTAAAGGAGATCTCGCCCAAGTTGGCGGGAGCGATCGCGCCAGATCGTCGATCGAAGATCGGCGAGGGCAACCGAATCGTCGAACGGAGAACAGCGGGCCAAGGTCGTCGAGCGCGGCCAGCGCGGGAACGCTTGCGCTTGCGCCCGGCTCCAATCTCAAAGGGCTCTCGCCTGTAAGCATGCGAGAGCGTTCGCGCCAGGCTCTGGACAGGAGGTCCTCGGCTCAGCTCTCGTCGAGTGAGTCTCAGGGCCTTGGGTAAAATGTCCT
The DNA here is from genome assembly GCA_039583875.1 of Platanthera guangdongensis. Lineage (NCBI taxonomy): Eukaryota > Viridiplantae > Streptophyta > Magnoliopsida > Asparagales > Orchidaceae > Platanthera > Platanthera guangdongensis. The sequence continues at coordinate 183,074,301 of CM077158.1, forward strand.
AATTGCCCTCATGCGAATTTACCTCTGTGCCCTCAGGGAAACAGCGGGATTCGGCTATTGGCAGACCAACTAGGGGCTTTTCAGTAATTTCAGGTCAGCACGATGCTATAAATAGACTCATAAGGACTCTTTAGAAGGCAAGCTGTCATTATCTCTCAAATTCCAGTGCTTTCTGAGGAGCTCCTAGCACAGCTTTGGCTTTGCAGGCGAAGCTCTCAGAGATCTTCCGGGTGTGAGGTGGGACCTCCCTGCTGAGGCTTTGGGTCAGTCTTAGGTCCTTTGAATCCAGTCGAGGGTTGAGACTTGAGAGAAGTAGGTTTTGGCTGCACCCCCTTTTCTTCGAACTCCCGTTGAGGTCATATTTGGCTTCAACAGTTCTAGTTCTGTGAGCGTGGAAGGCAGCCGATACAAGAGAGCCTCACGTCTTGTTCCATGGCTGGAGGTGAAGGTGAAGGGTCAGGTTCTGGAGGCTCCCCCACCCGGGGAGCGGAAGCGACAAAGAGGATGTTGGATGAATTTAGGCGAGAGGTCCTGCAGACGATCAGTTTGGCCTTCTCGGCCAGAGGCGAGTGGGCCACCACTCAGGTCCCGATAGAAGAGGTCCCGCTCTTGGGCGAGAACGCCCCAGGACAGCGCCCGGGAAAGGAGGTCCCGACGGAGGCTGGCGAGAGAGATGTGGCGGCGCGGGAACTCTTCCCCGGCCAAAGCCAACGCCCGGGCAAGGAGGCGCTGACGGATCTGGGCGAGAAGGAAGCGGCAGTACGAGAGCTCTTCCCGGGGCACGGTCTCGCGGATCGGGCCAGTCAGCCGAGGCCGCGGGACGTACCCTCTCGCCGAGCAGGAGGCGAGAGCCCATTTAGCGAGCTCATCATCTCAGCTCCGGTACCGGAGGGGTTCCGGGAGCCTGACATGTCCTACTACTCGGGGAAGGATGACCCTGTACAGCACGTACAGTGGTTTGAGGACGTTGTATCGATAAGGCAGATGACGGATGCCTTCAAGTGTCGGATATTTGTCATCACGTTGAAGGAGAAGGCTCGGGACTGGTTCCACCAGTTGCCAGCAAGGTCAATCTACTGTTTTGAGGATCTGCGGAGAAGTTTCCTGTTGAGGTTCTCAACCTCGAAGAAGCGAAAGAAGGAAGCGGAGTGCCTGTTTGCGGTGAGGCAGAAGCCGGATGAGACGCTGGGTCACTATGTCGACCGGTTTCAGGAAGAGATCCTCCTGGTCCAGGAGGTCCCAGGGTACGCACTGATGCTGGCCTTCACCCTGGGGCTGAGACCGGGATTCTTTAGCATGGAATTGAAGAGAGTGCCTTCCCTCTCCTTTGAGGAGCTCATGGAGAGGGCGGCAAAGGAGATTGACTTCGAGAGAGCAAACCCAGCATTCGCCAGGAAGTTGGCCAGACTGGCGGAGGACGACGTGAAGGAACCAGCAGCAGGAAGACAGAAGGAGCCGAGGGAACAGGGGGAGCAAAGGGAAGAAAGGAGAACGGAAGAGCCCCGAAGGTTTGGGCAGCAGCAGGGATGGGGGGCCCGGGAGCCGAACAACCGGTTAGGTTGGAGGCCCCAGGAGGGTCGCCCCCAGGGCCAAGGAGGGGGCTACCAGGGAAGAGATAATCTACGGGAACCCCGGAGGTTCGATCAACCGGCGTGGAGGCAGGCGTCGGGGGGTCATGCCCCACCACCGCAAGAGGCCATGGAAGTGGGAAGAGGAAGAGGAGCGGGAAGAGGAGCACGAGGAGGAGGGAGAAGAGGAAGAGGAGAGGGAAGAACGGGCGGGGAGGCGTTGCTTTTTTGTGACTTCCACCAGGAGGAAGGTCACGCAACGGCCACCTGCCCGGAGTTCTTAGAGATAAGAGAAGCAAGAGGAGCAGAGAGGCAGGATCCACCGGTGAGGATAGTAGAGGTGCAGCAGGGCGAGGTGGAAGATAGGTGTGAAGATCGGGTAGATGTAGGGACCCGGGGAGGAATCGGGGTGATTCACGGAGGAGTGGGGATTGAGGCAACCCGCAAGGGGAGCCTGCAAACCATGTACCGAAGGGGGGTCGCCTCTACCTCCCAGGTTCCCCCACCAGAAGAAAAAATCACTTTCTCGTCAGCAGACATGTCAGACTATGAGGATCCATTCTGTGACGGCCTGGTGATCCAGACGGCGGTGGAAAATTATACGGTCTCGAGGATACTAGTGGATAATGGGAGCTCGGTGAATGTCGTCTTCAAGAAAGCCTTCGATGAGATGAGGGTGGAAGGGAAGAGGATCCTGGCCTCGGATGGGCCGTTGTTTGGATTCTCCGGAGAAAGGAAGGAAGTGGAAGGGGGAGTAGGGCTGCACGTGAAGTTGGGGGGCGTGTCACGGAACTGCAGGTTCGTGATCGTGGACGCCCCAAGCAGCTATAATGCCATCTTTGGGCGCCCCCTCATCAGCGCCTTTCGCTGCGTCCCCTCCTCGTTCCATCAATGCCTCAAGTTCAACAATGGGGGGGTGCAGGTCAGGGTAAGAGGGGACCCGAAGGTGGCAAGACAATGCTACGTTACAGCAGTCAACACCATTTCGTGGATGGCAGAGGCAGAGGAGTTGGAGATTGAGATGGCGGCACTTGAGGAGGTCGTTGAGGAAGAGGGAATGGGCCTAGAGGAGGCAAGAGAGATAGTTGAAGAGGAAGGGGGAGAGGAGGAGACTGAGAAGCAGCAAGGAGATGTGCAGGTGGTCCGGGGGGACGAGTAGCAGGAGAGCCCAGAAGGGGAGATGGAAGTAGGAGAACAAGCGGCAGGAGGAGTTGAGGGAGAGGCCCCGAGGGGCGTGGGAGTCGAGCAGCAGCAGGAGGGGCTGGTAGAAGCGATGGAGATCGAGGAGGAGGTAGAAAGGGGAGAGCTGGAGCTGGAGGAAGAGGCAAGGGCCGGCTGGGAGCAGTCGCGGCTGGAGCCGGCCGAAGAAGTGGTGGAGATGGAGGTCTTCACCAGCGCAGGGCGAGTACAAAGGGTGCGGGTCAGCGGGGGCTTGAGTCCCGAGGCCTGGGAGCAAGTGCGGGCTTGCATTCAAAGCAACGTCGACATCTTCGCCTGGAGCACGGCGGACATGCCGGGCATCGACGCAGACGTGGTCTGCCATCGCCTGAACTTGGACCCCCGCACTTGCCCCATACGCCAGAAGATGAGAGCCATCGCCACCAAGCTGCAGGAGCCCATTCGTGAGGAGGTCAGGAAGCTCCTGGAGGCTGGCTTCATCTCGGAGATCCAGTATCCGGGTTGGATCTCGAATGTGGTAATGGTTAAAAAAAGAGGTGGTAAATGGAGAATGTGTATTGACTTTTCTTTGTTAAATAAATCATGCCCTAAGGATTGCTACCCCCTGCCTCGGATCGACGCGCTGGTTGATTCAGCCGTTGGTTTTTCTATCATGAGCTTTTTAGATGCTTTTTCAGGTTATCAACAGATCCGGATGCAGCCTCCTGATACCAAGGATGTTTCCTTCATCACGAGGGAGGGATGCTTCATTTACAAAATGATGCCCTTTGGGTTAAAGAACGCAGGGGCTACCTATCAGCGCATGATGGATCGAGTCTTCCGGGATCAGAGGGGGAGGAACTTGGAGGTCTACGTCGACGACCTAATGATCAAAAGCAAGTGCATGGATTCGCACCTACAAGATCTGGAGGAGACATTCGCCACCTTAAGGAGGTTCAAGATGAGGCTGAACCCCTTGAAGTGTGTCTTCGGGGCCAGCCGCGGGAAGTTCCTCGGGCATCTTCTGACTCCGGCAGGGGTGGAGCCCAACCCGGACAAGGTAAAGGCCATCCTGGATTTGGAGTCACCTCGCGACGCCAAGGAGGTCCAGCGCTTGACAGGCAAGCTGGCTGGGCTGAGCAGGTTCCTCTCCAGGGCAGGAGACAAGTGTTCTTCATTCTTTAAGGTGCTGCGGGGGAATCAAAGGTTTGAGTGGACAACCGAGTGTGAAGAGGCCTTCCAAGGGCTGAAAAGACAACTCTCTTAGGCTCCTCTGCTTCAGAGCCCAAAAGAAGGAGAGGACCTGACCTTGTACCTCGGAGTAGGAGCGGAGGCGGTGAGCTCCGTCCTAATAAGGGAAGAAGGAAAGAAGCAGCTGCCCATCTACTACGTCAGCCGGATATTGAGGAAAGCAGAGCTCCGCTACCCCATCCTTGAAAAGCTCGCTTATGCCTTGGTCATCTCTGCAAGGAAACTTCGGCCGTACTTTCAAGCTCATTCGATTAGGGTGGTGACCGACCACCCTCTTCGCAAGATCTTCGAAGGAGTGGAGCACTCGGGGAGACTGGCTAAGTGGTCTATTGAGCTAAGCGAGTTCGACATCTCTTTTGTCCCAAGACTCTCCATCAAGGCACAGGCAGTGGCGGACTTCCTAGCAGACTACATTGTTGAAGTCGAGGGGGGAGAGCAGCAACCTCGAGAAGCATGGAAGTTGATGGTTGATGGGGCCTCGGGAAAGCACTCCCTCGGGGCAGGGGTGGTATTGACAAGCCCCCAGGGGGTAACCATAGAGCAAGCGATCATTTTACATTTCCCCGTAACCAACAATCAATTGGAGTATGAGGCCGTGATCGCCGGCCTTCGCTTGGCAAAGGAGCTGGAGATTCGGGATGTGGAAGCTTTCACTGATTCAAAGGTAGTAGCGTCGCAGATCCGGGGAGAGTTTGAAGCTCGGGAGCCTACTCTCACCAAATACCTCTCCAAGGTAAGGGCGATCATCGGAGGGTTCCGGTCATTCTCAATTCAACATGTTCCAAGGGAAGAAAGTGTAGCAGCCGATCGGTTAGCCAAGTTCGGACCTCGGGGAGGAGGGACCTTGACGGAGCTATTTCGACCGGCCATCGAGGAAGGAGAGTTGATGGTGGTAGATCGGCAACTCTCGTGGGTGGATCCATTGGTGACCTTCCTAACCACCGGTGAACTTCCCGAGGGGACCAAGGTCGGGAGAAGCTTCAAGCGTAAAGCAGCTCACTACCTAATGATGGAGGGGGGCCTGCATCGTAAGATGTTGTCAGGGCTCCTAGCTAGATGTGTGACCGAAGAAGAGATCCCGAAGATCTTAGGGGAGGTGCACTCGGGCGAGTGCGGCAGTCACTCTGGAGGAAGGACGTTGGAGGCAAGGGTGGTCAGGCAGGGGTACTTCTGGCCCACCCTAAGAAAGGATGTCACGGAGTTTGCAAGGAGGTGTCAAAAATGTCAGCTTTGCGCCCCCCTTCAGCTCTTGGCAGCTCAAAGGCTCCGAAGTATCACGGCACCGTGGCCGTTCGCCATCTGGGGAATGGATTTAGTTGGGCCCTTTCCTCCGGCTAGTGGGCAGAGGAGATTCCTCTTGGTCATGGTTGATTATTTCTCGAAGTGGCTGGAGGTTAAAGCCTTGGCCAAGGTCACCTCACAGGTCATAAGGAAATTCGTCTGGGGGGAGATCATTTGCAGACATGGGTTGCCCCAAGCAATAGTGACAGATAACGGCCCCCAGTTTGCCAGCGAGGAGTTCATCAGCTTCTGCGCCCAGCTAAGGATAGATCTCTGGTTTGCCTCTGTCCACCACCCCCGGAGCAACGGCCAGGTGGAAGCGGCAAACAAAATCATTGTAAACCTACTGAAGAAAAAGGTGGAGAACTTAAAGGGGAATTGGGTGGAGCAGCTCCCCTCGATCCTGTGGGCCCTACGAACAACCCCGAACACGGCCACCGGTGAGACCCCCTTCAAGCTCTCTCATGGGTGTGAGGCCGTCCTACCAGTGGAGTTCGAGATCCGGTCCCCGCGAGTCACAGCCGCGGGCGAAGGAGACGAGACTTGGAGGTTGGAGAATGAGGAGGGGCAACGCCTCTCGTTAGATATGGTGGAAGAACTGCGAGACGTGGCGGCTATCAGGCAAGAAGAGATCAAGCGACAAATGGCTAAGTATTTTGATAGGCATGTCAGGGTCAAGCAGTTTACTGAAGGGGATCTGGTGCTGAGAAAGGTTGACGCGGCAGGAAGGTCGGCTCCCGTGGGCAAGCTCCACCCGAACTGGGAAGGACCATACATAGTGAAGGAAGTCCACGGAACAGGAGGATACTACCTCCAAGACGTGGAGGGTAGGGCCCTAAGCCACACCTGGAGCGGTGATGACCTAAAACGCTTCTACCCATGAAGGGGGAAGGATGTAACCATGTATCTCAAAAATAAACTTATTATACTACATCGATTGATATTCTCTTAACTATTGTCAAATTTTTCATAATATAACGTAATTATGTGTTTTGTAATACCCCGAGCTCGACTCGGCCCCAGGTAGACCCGCTGCGCAGGCTCTCATCTAGCTGGCAGGTCCGAAGGCTCGCCTGTGGGGGATAGGTTTGGTAGGTTTGAGATCTTCATCGGCACCCCGAGCTCGGCTCGGCCCCAGGTAGACCCGCTGCGCAGGCTCTTATCTAGCTGGCAGGTCCGAAGGCTCGCCTGTGGGGGATAGGTTTGGTTGGTTCGAGATCTTCATCGGCACCCCGAGCTCGGCTCGGCCCCAGGTAGACCCGCTGCGCAGGCTCTCATCTAGCTAGCAGGTCCGAAGGCTCGCCTGTGGGGGATAGGTTTGGTTTGTGGGAGATCTTCAGCGGCACCCCGAGCCCGGCTCGGCCCCAGGTAGACCCGCTGCGCAGGCTCTCATCTAGCTGGCAGATCCGAAGGCTCGTCTGTGGGGGATAAGTTTGGTTTGAGGGAGATCTTCATCGGCACCCCGAGCCCGGCTCGGCCCCAGGTAGACCCGCTGCGCAGGCTCTCATCTAGCTGGCAGGTCCGTAGGCTCGCCTGTGGGGGATAGGTTTTGGTTTGAGATCTTCATCGGCACCCCGAGCTCGGCTCGGCCCCAGGTAGACCCGCTGCGCAGGCTCTCATCTAGCTGGCAGGTCCGAAGGCTCGCCTGTGGAGGATAGGTTTGGCTGGTTTGAGATCTTCATCGGCACCCCGAGCTCGGCTCGGCCCCAGGTAGACCCGCTGCGCAGACTCTCATCTAGCTGGCAGGTCCGAAGGCTCGCCTGTGGGGGATAGGTTTGGTTGGTTTGAGATCTTCATCGGCACCCCGAGCTCGGCTCGGCCCCAGGTAGACCCGCTGCGCAGGCTCTCATCTAGTTGGCAGGTCCGTAGGCTCGCCTGTGGGGGATAGGTTTTGGTTTGAGATCTTCATCGGCACCCCGAGCTCGGCTCGGCCCCAGGTAGACCCGCTGCGCAGGCTCTCATCTAGCTGGCAGGTCCGAAGGCTCGCCTGTGGGGGATAGATTTGGTTGGTTTGAGATCTTCATCGGCACCCCGAGCTCGGCTCGGCCCCAGGTAGACCCGCTGTGGAGGATCTCATCTAGCTGGCAGGTCCGAAGGCTCGCCTGTGGGGGATAGGTTTGGTTGGTTTGAGATCTTCATCGGCACCCCGAGCTCGGCTCGGCCCCAGGTAGACCCGCTGCGCAGGCTCTCATCTAGCTGGCAGGTCCGAAGGCTCGCCTGTGGGGGATAGGTTTGGTTGGTTTGAGATCTTCATCGGCACCCCGAGCTTGGCTCGGCCCCAGGTAGACCCGCTGCGCAGGCTCTCATCTATCTGGCAGGTCCGAAGGCTCGCCTGTGGGGGATAGGTTTGGTTGGTTCGAGATCTTCATCGGCACCCCGAGCTCAGCTCGGCCCCAGGTAGACCCGCTGCGCAGGATCTCATCTATCTGGCAGGTCCGAAGGCTCGCCTGTGGGGGATAGGTTTGGTTGGTTCGAGATCTTCATCGGCACCCCGAGCTCGGCTCGGCCCCAGGTAGACCCGTTGCGCAGGCTCTCATCTAACTGGCAGGTCCGAAGGCTCGCCTGTGGGGGATAGGTTTGGTTGGTTTGAGATCTTCATCGGCACCCCGAGCCCGGCTCGGCCCCAGGTAGACCCGCTGCGCAGACTCTCATCTAGCTGGCAGGTCCGAAGGCTCGCCTGTGGGGGATAGGTTTGGTTTGTGGGAGATCTTCATCGGCACCCCGAGCCCGGCTCGGCCCCAGGTAGACCCGCTGCGCAGGCTCTCATCTAGCTGGCAGGTACGTAGGCTCGCCTGTGGGGGATAGGTTTTGGTTTGAGATCTTCATCGGCACCCGGAGCTCGGCTCGGCCCCAGGTAGACCCGCTGCGCAGGCTCTCATCTAGCTGGCAGGTCCGTAGGATCACCTGTGGGGGATAAGTTTGGTTTGTGGGCGATAGGTTAGGATAGGTTAGGTCTGGTTTGCGGAAACTTCATCGACACCCTGAGCTCGGCTCGGCCCCAGGTAGACCCGCTGCGCAGACTCTCATCTAGCTGGAAGGTCCGTAAGCTCGCCTGTGGGGGATAGGTTTGGTTTGTGGGCGATAGGTTAGGATAGGTTAGGTCTGGTTTGCGTAAACTTCATCGACACCCCGAGCTCGGCTCGGCCCCTGGGTAGACCCGCTGCGCAGGCTCTCATCTAGCTGGCAGGTCCGAAGGCTCGCCCTGTGGGGGATAGGTTTGGTTTGGAAAAGGCAGGAAGTGCACCAGGAACACGAAATGGAAAGAGGTAAAAGTAGGAAAGGTCCCGGCCGGAATAGATCTTGACAGTGAAATCCCCGTCAAAGAGGTCTCGCCGAGGGGGGGGGGGCGCTTTCGCCGAGAAGGCTCCTATTAATATTCTCGAGCAGACAGGCGGAATCGTTAGGCGACGGGCCTGAATGGATTCACGCAGACTAAAGGGGGACGGTTCCGTCTTAACGGTTCGTGAGCCACGCTTCCGCCTGACAGTTTGCAGCAGGTTCCCGCCGATTCGTCACTAAAGAAGACTATCCTAGGGGGGCCAAGGGCCTCGGCGGAAGCATACGTAGGAAACATTCGGCCACAGCAATTACATCAAGCACATTCACAATAACAAGAGACATTTACAATGGAATGTTTGCGATATATATTACAAGTACAAGTTCAGAGCGTCTCGCTATTTACACTAAGCCAAAAAGAAGAAAAAGGGGGCCCTCAAGGAGACAAGCTATACCCCTCAGAGCTTCCGCTTGAGCTCCCGCTGGAGCTTTCGCCGGAACTCTCCCCGGAGGTCTCGCCACCCGCGGCAGGGGATCTCGGGACTTCCGGGGGTGGGTTATCAGGGGCACCCGGGGGCTTTGGAATGGGCTCGAAGAGCCATTGAACGAGCTGTTGTGCGGTGATGTTTTTGCCCCTCCCATCCCAGCAGTCGACATCTCGCAGCGTCTCCAGCGTCAACCTGACTGTAGCCTGCGCGTTGGCCTGGAGAAGCTTGTCGATAAAATAAACCGAGTAGTAGCGGCTCTTCAGTCGCTCATCCAGCGGGGGGGCCGCATTCGCCTCCAGGCGCGCAATCTGCTCCCTCAGGAGGACGTTGTCGTACCGCGCTTGGGATAGCTCCTCGCGAAGCGTGGCTTGGGCAGAATCCTGAACAGCGAGAGGTTAGCATGTAGAAAGTAGCGAAAAAGAAGGAACAAACGGATAGACTTTTGAATAATTGAAATTTTATTATCCAAAAAAGATATCATTTACAAAGGTATGACCTCCCTTATATAGAATGGAGGAGATATGAGAGAGAGTATACAAACAATGTGGGACTAAACATTTACAGTACAGAGCGGCTAGAAATAAAGGAGACCGCACAGGCCGCGCGGTTTAACAGATGGGTTAACCGCTCGGCAACTCCAGCAGGATAGAACAGGCCGCAATGGGCGACCGATAGACCGCCCGGTCTCCAGGCTCCAGAGTGAGACCGCCAGACCGCCCGGTCAACAAACCGCTGGACCAGACAGCAAGACCGCCCGGTCTAATACTTCAACACTCCCCCTCAAGCTGGAGCATAGATGTCAATCATGCCCAGCTTGTCACAAATGTGGAAGAAGGAAGTAGAAACCGGTTTGGTGAAGATATCTGTCAATTCCTTGTCAGAGGTGACAAATGGAGTACAAATCTGTTTCTTCAAAATCTCTTCCCGAATGAAGTGACAGTCAACCTCTATATGCTTTGTTCTCTCATGGAAGACCGGATTTCTGGATATGTATATAGCGGCCTTGTTGTCACAGAACATAGGGAGAGGACAGTCATATACCTCGCCCAGGTCAAGCATGAGAGCCTGCAACCACTTTAACTCACACGTGGTTGACGCCATACTCCGGTATTCGGCTTCGGCACTGGATCTGGAGACAACAGACTGTTTCTTGCTTTTTCAACTCACGAGATTGCCGCCAACAAAGGTACAAAAGCCTGATGTGGATTTACGATCGCCTTTGTCATCCGCGTAACTTGAATCTGAGTAGGCCTCAACCCTCAGATGATCATTCTTATGAAAGAGTAACCCTTTGTCTGGTGCTGCTTTGATATACTCTAAAATCTTCAGGGCGGACTGAAGATGGCAGTCCCTGTGAGCTTGCATAAACTGACTGACCTTGCCTACAACATAGGCGATGTCGGGTTGGTCACCGTGAGATAGATGAGTTTGCCTACCAAACGTCTGTACCTTGTGACATCAGATAGAAGAGGCGAGTCATCCGTCCACGTTTTGTCTTCTCCAATAGCCATGGGAAACCGAGCCGGTTTGGCACCTGTCAATCCTGCTTCTTGTAGAAGATCAAGGGCATACTTCCGTTGGGAGAGAACCAACGAGTCAGGTTTCCGAGAGATTTCTATCCCCAAAAAGTATTTCGGGGAGCCCATATCCTTCGTGACCAAGTGCTGACGGAGGTGCTTCTTCGTCAAGTCCACCCCATCTCGGTCATCGTCAGTAAGAAGAATATCATCCACATATACGGCCAAAACCACCAGTCCCGAGGCCGTTTTGCGAATGAATAAGGAGTGATCGGCCGAACTCCTTCGAAAGCCGATGGTAGCCACAATACCACTGAACTTGTCGAACCATGCCCGAGGGCTCTGCTTTAGGCCATAAATGGTCTTCTTCAAATGACATACACGTGTCTCCCCCTGAGCAACATACCCAGGAGGTTGCTCCATATAGACGTCTTCCTGGAGATCGCCATAGAGAAAGGCATTCTTCACATCAAGCTGGGAAATAGCCCAATCTCGGTTAACAGCCACAGAAAGAAGAACCCGGATGGTGCTGAGGCGAGCAACCGGAGAAAAGGTATCAAAGTAATCAATGCCGTAAGTCTGAGTGAAGCCCTTGGCGACCAGCCGGGCTTTATAGCGATCCACAGTGCCGTCGGGGCGAAACTTCACAACGAAGACCCAGCGACAGCCAACCACATCAGTGCCCACGGGAGGAGGAACAAGGGTCCAGGTACCCCGTTCAGTAAGAGTAGTCATCTCCTCATCCATGGCAGACTTCCAATGAGGGAGAGCAAGAGACTCCTGGTAGGTGCGGGGAGTAGTAGTAGCAGAGATAGCCAAGGCAAAACACCTGCGAGAAGGAGAAAGCCGATCATAGGAAACAACGGCCGCAAGCGGGTGTTGAGTACACGCCCGCACCCCTTTGCGAAGAGCAATGGGAATATCCAGGTCGACGGGAGCTTCAGCAACGGGAGCGTCAGCGACCGGAGCGTCCGTGGCGGAGAAGGCTGGCCCGGGACTAGAGAGAGACGGCGGCGGAGAGGAGGGAGGAGGGGTGGGTGGTGAGACGGACTGGGAAGGAGTCGGTGGAGGAGGAGACGGAGGTGGGAAAACGTCGAGAGGCGTGGAAGGAACGGAGATATCAGAAGGAAGAGAAGAGGTAGGAGAGAAATAGGAAGCAGTCTCGAAAAAAGTGACATCCGCGGAGACAAACTGCTTGCGGAGAAGGGGGTCAAAGCAGCAATAGCCTTTTTGAGTGGTAGAGTACCCCAAAAAGACACACTTGGTGGAACGGGAGGGAAGCTTGTCGCGGGTAGCGGAGGGAGCATGAACAAAGGCCGTACAGCCAAAGACACGGAGAGGGAGAGGAAAAGGTTCCTTGTGGGGATAGAGAATGGAGAAGGGGGTCTGGCCGTGGAGAACTGTGGAGGGAAGGCGATTGATGAGATAGCAGGCGAGGAGCACAGCGTAGCCCCAGTAGGAGCGAGGGACGTGCATCTGTGTCATGAGAGTACGAGCAACATCAAGCAGGTGACGGTTTTTACGCTCCGCCACCCCATTCTGCTGGGAGGTGTAAACACAAGTCGTTTGATGAAGCAAGCCATGTTGGTGAAAGAAAGAGGAGAACTCATGATTCAGATATTCTTTGGCATTATCAGAACGTAAAACTTTAATAGAAATAGCAAATTGAGTCTGAATCATAAAATAAAATGATTGTCACACAGAAAAGAGTTCAGAGCGATCTTTTAACAGATACACTCAAGTACAGCGTGAAAAATCATCTATAAAAGTGACAAAATAGGAACTGCCCCGACCAACAGTGAGGGTAGGAGCAGGACCCCATACATCAGAATGAATAAGATCAAACGGGCGAGAGGAGCCACGGCCTTGCTTCGGTGGGAAGGAGGAGCGATGATGTTTGCCAAGCTGACACGCATCACAGTTGAGCGGAGAACTGGTAGGAGGTAAGTGGGGCAGAAGCTGGCGGAGAATCCGAGGAGGAAGATGTCCAAGGCGAAGATGCCATTGAAGGAGATCTGTGGAGGAGGAGTAGGCGGACATAGCGGAAACATCGTCGAGGAAGTAGAGGTCGCCGCTCTCAGTCCCAGTAGCAATCGTCCGCTGGGTTCTCGGGTCCTGAAAAGAACAAGTAGTGGGAGTGAATAAGACTGAGCACTGAAGTTGCCGGCATAAAGTAGTAACTGATAACAAATTGCACGGGAACTTTGGGACATAGAGGGTGTCCTCCAAGCAAAGCGATGGGGTGAGTTGAACCATGCCCGTCCCATGAACCGGGGACGGTGAACCATCCGCCACACGAACCGGGGGTAAGCGGTCATGTGTCTCAAGACGGGAGAAGCAATGAGGGTTGCCCGTCATATGATTAGTAGCACCGGAGTCAATCAGCCATTTACCTTGGGTAACGACGTGGGCACTACCTGACGTCGTGGCCACAGAGGCAGAGGGCCGAGAAGAGGCGGAGGCCGAAGAAGGAGCATCACCGGAAGGGCGAAGATGAGGATGTTTCTGCCAGCAGCGGTCAACAGAATGGCCGGTACGACCACAGTGAGAGCAGAGAAACCGGGATGAACCCCGTCCGCCGGAGGGGCCGCGGCTACCAGGGCCCCCCCTCTGAGCTTGGTGAGCAAAGGAGTCCTGGGAAGGGGGGAGGCCAAAAGAGGCCGCTGGAGCAGCGAAGTAACAGCGGCAATGCGGGCCGCAGTGGCGTCCAAAGTAGGAGATTCCGCCTCACCCAAGATCTGCTGGCGGATCATATCATAAGAATTCGGAAGACGAAGAAGGTAACAAACAACCAGGAGTTCCTGGAAGTGTTTGTGCTGGTCGGCCAAGTCCGCGGAGAAGGGGCGATTCTGGAGGATTTCCGCACCAAGAGCCTGAACCTGCTGATAGGCCGCAGCAGGAGACATGGAAGGGCGGGCGAAGAGGTCCGCATAGAGAGTGTAAATGCGGGACGTCTGGCCCCCCTTCGAATAGAGAGCAGCGAGGTGAAGCCAGGCGGCCTTGACCGTCTCATCATGGCGAATGACGGGAAGGCACTCATCAGAAAGGCTATTGGCCAGCCAGGTGCGGACAAGAGCATCACTCGCATCCCAGTCATCAAACTCAGGAGAGGTACGAGGAGGAGGGTCATCGGTGAGGTGATGACGCTTGCGTTGAGAGCGAAGGAGAAAAGTGAAAGAAACGCTCCAATCGGGATAGTTGGAGCCCACAAGCTTAGAAAGGGTGCCAAGGTTGCCCGAAGGAGGAGGTGGAGAAGGAGCTGCAGGAGTGGTGGTGAGACCGGAAGTAGTCATAGAAAACCAGCAAGAAACCGCAGCGGATAGAAAAGGAAGAAGCCGCGCGAACAGAAGCGGCTAGAAAGCAGGCAAAGGTACAGCGGGGAAGAGGTCGCGCGGACTGAAAAGGCCGAGCGAACAGAAGAGAAGAGAAGGCAAAAAGCAGCGACTAGAACACGTCGCAGGCCGGGCGAACAGAAACAGGCCGCAACGACTAGGAAGTCGGAGAGGCAAGAAAGAAGCAGGAGCGCGGCGACCACTAAACAGGTCGCGGCGACGAATAACAGTAGGAGAGGAGAACCAAGGAGAAGCAAGCCACGCGAACAGGCAGTGGACAGAAGAAAGGCAAACCGCGAGACAGGTCGCGAACAGCGGAAACAAGCCGCGAGAAGCAGAGAGCGCACACAATCAGGAGGGAACGACCGTGTCCTCTGATACCATGTAGAAAGTAGCGAAAAAGAAGGAACAAACGGATAGACTTTTGAATAATTGAAATTTTATTATCCAAAAAAGATATCATTTACAAAGGTATGACCTCCCTTATATAGAATGGAGGAGATATGAGAGAGAGTATACAAACAATGTGGGACTAAACATTTACAGTACAGAGCGGCTAGAAATAAAGGAGACCGCACAGGCCGCGCGGTTTAACAGATGGGTTAACCACTCGGCAACTCCAGCAGGATAGAACAGGCCGCAATGGGCGACCGATAGACCGCCCGGTCTCCAGGCTCCAGAGTGAGACCGCCAGACCGCCCGGTCAACAAACCGCTGGACCAGACCGCAAGGCCGCCCGGTCTAATATTTCAACATAGCATAAAAGAGAAGAGTTAAACTAGCGAGAGCAAGCGCTGTAAAAGATCTCGCTTACCCCTTCCGCCTGGCGCGAAGATAGCAGCTGCTGGGCCTCAGCCAGCTCCTCTGCCAAAGTGGCCGCCTGAGCCACCGCATCATCCCTAGCCTTGAACATATCCTGGAAATTGCGGTCTATTGTGATGCTCCGGCGAGCACACATGTGCGCAAGCTCCAGCCCGCGCATCAGGGCGCGAGTAGAATCATAGGCCAGCAGCCGGGTCGACATCCTGTCGTAGACACTGGCATCCTCCCAGCTGTAGAGGCAGTACCCTAAGGCGAAAGCCTCGCTGGTAACCTCGTCTCGCTCTGCCCAGCTAGGCAAGAGGGACGAGATCGAGACCTTGTTGGCGTCGGGATCCCACTGTAGCAGCGGCTTGTTCTCCACGTCCAGGCACCTCATGCCGAGACCAAAATTGTGGTGGCCCCGCGGCACCTCTCCAGACAGAGGCTGGCCGGAGGTCTCGGCGGCGACACCCTCGCCCTCTGCAACACCAGGGGCCTGAGGGTTCTCGGCAGGGGCCTCAGCGCCGCCCCTAGTAGCTGCGATCTCGCTGACAGCTTGCAAGATCTCCTCGAAGGAGCGGCCTGCAGGGAGAGGTTGGGAGGGCGGCACTATAACGGCCTTGCCCTTCTCGGTATCAGTTGTCTTGGGTCTCTTGATTGGTTGAGGCGCAGGGGCGCCGGGCTTTCGCTTCCCGGCACCACTTGAAGGAGGCGGGGCCGACTCTTTCCGGCAAGCTTGTGCAGCGGCCTTTGCGAGAGCCAGCGGGTCTTTTGGAGGTTGGCTCCCGCCAGCGCGAGCCTCGTCAAAGGGTTGGCGTAGGGGGATCTCGCGCTCTCCTGCGAAAGTGGCAATACTAAGTTCAAAACTTGAAAAGAACATGGATTAGCGAGGTAAAGGCGAGACCTTACCTTCGCCTGGGAGCACTGGGAGGAGTGAATCAACGTCTCGCCGAAGGTAGAGGACGTCGAAGTCCTTGGTTCCAAAGAACTCAAGGAGGGCGCTCTCGCGCGAGCCCAAGGAGGGGGGCTTGTAGGCGGCATCCTCGTATTGGATGGGTGCGAGAGGCACGTTCCCGAAGTCGCCGGAAACAAAGATGAACCTCTCGCCCCAGTGATGGTGCTTGTTGGCGAGACCGATCGTCTTGAGCAGTTGTCCAGAGAAGAAAATCACCCCTCCTATGGCGCGGAAAGTGAACAGCTTGCGGAAAATTGGCAGGCTGAACTCGATCCTCTCGGATCGCATGTAGCATATAAAAGCCACGAGAATTGCAACCGAATTTGGATTCAGCTGCGCGGGAACCACCCCGTAATACCGGAGGGCCTGGCGCATCTCGGGCCACAGCGGGAGGCGGAAGCCCACCTCGAAGTGTTCGATGGGGATGGCGAGCTCCCCCTCCCCTGCGGTGTTTACCTTGTCATGATTGTCTGGGTTCCGCGCGGTGAAGCTGGCGGGAACGTATTGAGCCTTGATTAGGTTGAACTCGTCCACGGTGAGGGTGCAGGATGGAAAAAGGTGCTTCTGGAAAGCTTCCGCACAGTTGGATCGTCCCTCACCTCCGCCCGGCATCGTAATGAAGAGTTTGAAGGCGAGAGCTTCAAGAGGGAGGCGAGAGCAAGAACCGTATGGGAACGGAAGGAGAAGGCAAAGACAAGCGAGAGCTTTCGAGAGACTGCGAAAGCAACCGGAGAGGAGAGAGGTTGGGGTCGGAGAAATGAATGTGGTAGGTGAGCTTCCCTATTTATTGAAAACCGTGATCATGATGATTGTTTTCAAAAAGGCGGCGGGGGTACGACCGGCACGCCCCTGGTCGGCGGCGCTTCGTTTTTCCCGCCCAAGTTTGATAGTGACCGATTGACCGAATGAGTAGCGCAAGCATTGTGAGATGACGTGCGACAAGCAAGATAGGCGGAAGCAAGGTAGCTCTCGCCAACCAAGAGCCCAGGATAATAACATATATGCACATACAATAATAAAAAGTAATAAGTGCAGAGTTATTGCTCTCGCTGAGCGAGAACTGGATAAAAAGTAAGCAATAAGTGCAGAGTTATTAGCTACAATTCTAGTGAATAAATAAGGGTACATCTGAGAAGGGGAAGACCTGGGGGAGAGAAGGGGAGGTCTCGCTGTTCAATAAGGCTCCCACCGCCATTTCCCTTGCTCCCGCAGCTTGGTCCGGGGTGGCGCCTGCGGGTTGAAGTAGGACGACAGAACAGTGCATCCTAGGTTGACCCGGCGAGACAGATCCCGGATCCGCTCGATGCACCTTTCGGGTGAGGATCCGGCGGTAGATCCCCCCGGCCGGTCATTCTCGCTGATAAGATAGTCCCGCTCCAGAGTCTCTAGCCTCTTTTCCACTGATTGGCGAAACTCTTTCGCCGCAATGTCGCGCACCCGTTCTCGCCGAATGAGCTTCGATAGGACGGCGGCAACTTTCTTCCCCCGTCTTTTAGCGCTCCCGGCACCAGTCAGGATCTCCTCCATCTCGTCAGATGAAGGGAAAGGGGAACTCTCGCCGTCCTCCCCCTCTCTTTCTTCTTCTTCTTCTTCTTCCTCTACCTCAGCTCCAAGCCGCGAGACCATGTCCCCTGGCAAAAGAATTCCTGTTATAGCGAGAGCTAGAGGATTGATGTGATAAAATTTCCATATACCTGCAGCATGACGAGGCCCCCCGGTTGACGGCAGGCGAGAAGGCCCAGCCCCCCCCCCCCCCTCAGCTCCAAAGAGTAGGTGGATTGGCTTTCCTTTTCCGGGGGGGTAAATTTTGTGAATGGTAATCCCGGCTTGGTCGGGAGCGGGGGAGGGGGTCTCCTCTCCCGCAGGATGGCTGGCATCTAAGCTCGCGCGGAAGATTCGGCAGTATTTCCTCCCGCCGGTAGGGAGGAATCAACCGCAAGGGCAGGCTGATTCGCAGCCCTCGCCCCGCTCTCCCGGGTGGCGAGACCCGGCGGTGCGAAAACTGGCGCTGCAAGAAGACAGTTCAGCATTCAAAGATTTGAGTTAAGGACGAGAGGGGAGCAGTTACCTGCAGTGATCGGGTCAGGTGGAGGAGCCACCTCCGAAACACGTGGTTGATCCTCGGGGTGGCGAGAGGATGGATCCAAGACTTCGTGCGGGGACGCGGCAGCACCGGGAACCGTCTCCTGCGAGAGATATCGCGTCAACTACTGAGCAGCTGGTGTTTTCAATAATTGGCAAATCGAGCATACCTTCCGCGGCGAGGGGTCGTCCGCGCGGCTAGGGGTTGGGGTAGGCGGGCTCCTGTTCTCGTGGGGCAGGTCCCGCTGAACCACCTTCGCCCTCTTCTTTTTCTTCTTGGGCAGAGAAGGCTCAGCGACCGACGACTGTCTCGCTAGCCATGGGGCAACCAGGGCGCTGTTAGCCCTGGCTCGCGCCTATGCCGCGTTGATGCGGTCTTGCAGATCCTGCGGAAGCGGTTTGTCGGCGCGCTTGGAAGGCATCGCGAGAGGAGGCGAGAGCTCAGGCGAAGAATGACGACTCGAGGGAAGTGTTATGGCCGTCTATCAGCACACGTATTTATAGACACCGTACGGCCCACCAAAAGATTCTCTGATGTTGACACGTGCTCAGCGAATATTTTTGGGTTGCACGTGTCTTTTCGAGCGCAGAGCTAGCTCAAAAAGAGCGGGGATTGTGTACAACCCCATATTCGCTGAGTCAGACCAGGAGGCGCAATGGTCACAATTGGGCTAGCCGAAGGAGTTCCCGCCCTAAAGGAGATCTCGCCGAAGTTGGCGGGAGCGATCGCGCCAGATCGTCGATCGAAGATCGGCGAGCGCAACCGAATCGTCGAACGGAGAACAGCGGGCCAAGGTCGTCGAGCGCGGCCAGCGCGGGAACGCTTGCGCTTGCGCCCGGCTCCAATCTCAAAGGGCTCTCGCCTGTAAGCATGCGAGAGCGTTCGCGCCAGGCTCTGGACAGGAGGTCCTCGGCTCAGCTCTCGCCGAGTGAGTCTCAGGGCCTTGGGTAAAATGTCCTAATTGCCCTCATGCGAATTTACCTCTGTGCTCTCAGGGAAACAGCGGGATTCGGCTATTGGCAGACCAACTAGGGGCTTTTCAGTAATTTCAAGTCAGCACGATGCTATAAATAGACCCATAAGGACTCTTTAGAAGGCAAGCTGTCATTATCTCTCAAATTCCAGTGCTTTCTGAGGAGCTCCTAGCCCAGCTTTGGCTTTGGAGGGGAAGCTCTCAGAGATCTTCCGGGTGTGAGGTGTGACCTCCCTGCTGAGGCTTTGGGTCAGTCTTAGGTCCTTTGAATCCAGTCGAGGGTTGAGACTTGAGAGAAGTAGGTTTTGCATGCACCCTCTTTTCTTCGAACTCCCGTTGAGGTCATATTTGGCTTCAACAAGGTTCGTTTGAGGAGTCTCAATTTTGCTAGCGCCGCTTAGCCGCCAATTGCAGCTTTCTTCAGGCAAGTAAAGATCTTTCTCTTTTGCAAACATTGAACTTATTACCTCATCTGATCTTATATTTGTCTGAATTCGTCCTTTATTTCTTGTTTCGTGAAATAATTTAGACCTCAAATCCCTAAATAGACTTATCTGTTTGATGTTCCCGCGATAGGAATAACGCGTGTCATGAGTGTAAAGGATGATATTTGGATAATTGGGAGACGAGTTAGTGAACGATAGTTAATTGAATATGTATATTGAAGGATTTTGTCTCTTTTGAGAAATAATTTGAAGAATAGCAGGGCGTTAATCACAAGCAACATTGTCACGATAATAACTATAATGAATTTTGGTTAGCAAGTATATGATTGATGTTTTGATGTATCATGCTCGTAACGCACTTTTTACGTGGAAAATACTTGAGTCCAAGAATGATTTAACCTAGATGATTACTTGACTTCCTCGATCCAATACATGTCAGCTTACCTCTGCATTTTACTTGAAAAAATCTTCCGGTTATTATGACATTAACCCCCTCGAACCCGCAAGATTCAAAACTCACTCTTTGATTTCTTTTGTGTTGTCTGTCCGGTTTCTGATGTATGTTTGGTTTCCGATGTCTGTCTGCTTTCTGACGTCTGTCTAGTTTCTTAGGTCTGTCTGGTTCTAAGACTCGAGCGAATGTTGCTCCATAACTAAATTCCTATTTTCACGCGTTCATGAACTTTAATTTTGTACAGCTGAATCGCTAAGTTTGTATCAGGTCTTGATATGATAAATAATCAACTAAGTATGTAGTTCGAAAACAAATCTGTAGTTGTAAGTAAATTCTTGAACTGTAGCATCTAACTGGGCATCTGTCTGCCGTCATGGTCACGGCAAACAGGATTACTTTTCCGACAAGACTTGCACGCAGATCTGATCATGAAACCATGGGCGCCCGTTATAGCACCTACATCATTCATCGATCACGACTTGCAACATATTACATGAATAATGTTAGGCTATGCTCCGGAGTAGTCTAATACACTAACTTACTCTATTTAGCTCTGTTATTTGCTTGTCTCGAATAGTTTTGTTTCATGAGATACTGGTACACTCATGCTTTTCTGCTTTTGTTATTGTTCTATACTCTACTCTGCTCGCTCTGTTTATTTCAATGTTATGAGGTTTTTCCTTTGTATTTTGGAATTGACTTAGCTTTCGTGTCAGCGCCGCCAGGTTCCTGTGCCCGATCTGCATCAATCTCTAGCTCTCTGATGATTGATCTTCTAGCTATGTCAGGTTTGATGTTTTTGATTCATTTCTTTTACTGTCAGATGTTTTCTTTATGTGATAATTATGAACAGTAATACATGAACAACTGCTAGGCTATTAAATACTATGTACTAAAATTTAGTCTTATATGCATGTGCACCATCTATTGAATCATAATTGCCTGAAAATTGTATCAGTGCCCTAATAAAAACATGAATTTTTACAAAAATTAATGTGCATTTAAAACTCTCACAGTTTTAAAATCTAACATCTTTCGCAACATAAGAACCAAACTGTTTTTACTTAAGAATAATTATTTTAAAACTATTTTCAGTATTCTCTGCATCCGCCTTAGCAGGCATGACTTTCCTTCTGCCCATGCATATGACATCACGACCCGTCCCAAAGCGCAATCTGACTTCTGTCGAGATGGGTCATGACAGTTGGCATCAGAGGGAGGTTAGAGAGGTTGAGCATCTATAGATAGAGTATTTTGTAATTATCAAATATTTTGAACTTTATTATAAAAATAAATATACATGCATCATTTCTTCACTCACTTGTCATTATCTATTGTTTGCGGCTGAAACACGCACACACTCACTCATAAGAATAAGTAGTATGCACACGAATGTTACGGGGTTATGGGCAAACTTAATATTTTTGTGCATATGAATTTTCACTATGTTATACACCGCTTGCGAATATTAAATTGTATGGTGGTTTAATATTTTCAAGTGCGCTGTCATTAGAGTCCTAATATGCATGTCATGTTAAGTGATATGAGCGCTTAACATGACAAGTGTATCCTTTCATTTGCATTCATATCATAAATCATTGCACAAGTGTGAAGCCAATAACAACAATAATGATTGCACCCACATGGATTTTCTGTTCGCTTGACATTGCACATGATCTCGGCATTGCACTTGCATGATTACTGCCTAGAGTTGTCCAATGAAAATATTGTAATAATTACATAATTTATGTACCTGCAGTAAGAAATGTGTTAGAATATCTAATTTATAGTCCCTGATATTTGTAATTAGTCCTTCCTATTTCGCGTGTCTGTCAATCTTATCTGGTCATCATGTCTCTTTCTAGATAACTCCTAAGTGTCAGTGGCAAATGAGTCTTCTTGTAAATGGTTCTGCCTTCAGTATTGTTTGTGTTCTTTCATTCCCAGAGTGACTTGCTTCTGTCATCACTCAATCATCATTCATCTTCTTTTCTTGTTCGATGTTCTAACTTCGCTTCATGCAAAGATTTTCTCGCTCCCAAATTCTCGAGTCTTATCCTTTCAATTTTGAGCTAATGGAAGCAATTCTTGTGCTCCCTGAAGCCAATCTTTTGTATCTGGCCGTACCCGCTAAGTCTGAAGAGTTTTCCTGTGAACTTGAATCTGACCTGCGTTGCAAGTGTCTGCAACTTTTCTCTTGATTTTGATAAGTCTTCGCGCTTGTTCTCCTCTATGTTTCCTTGTATTCATAGTCAACTTCTATATCGTGATCTGTAAACCTTGTTGGATGAACGTCATCTGAATCTTCTCCATAAGAGTCCCCATTTAGAGAGCAACTCAGGGAAGTTTCAGGACGAAACTTCCTAAGTAGGGGAGAATGTAACAACCAGATTTTGATTATATAAACCAAGTCAAACTCCCCCTTCTTCAACCCGTCGGGCTAGGGCAAGCCATGTATCCCGCGAAGTGAAGCGCAAGCCATCGCTAGTCTCCGCTTTTCGCTCCTTTGTCGATTCCTGATCCCGTATCTTGTGCCTCCTGCCGCCGCCGCATGCGCCTCCTCCTGCCTTTATTTCCTCTCTCGATTCTGCTACCTCCCGTGCACCTCTTTCTCTGGCCAGCAACCATGCTTCCTTTCTCACCTCCATTGAGATCGTCGACCTTCTCTCCATTTCTGGAGGCTGGTAATAGTTGTTCTCGCCTCATGGTGGCCGGCAGCCGCCTTCTCCCCCTACTCTAGAGCCGACAACCGCTTCTACATCTTCCTTGGGCTTCGTTTATGCCATGGGTGTGGTTCCCTCTCCTCCTTGAGCCCGGACTTGACTTCCGTGGGTAGGATTTTCCCTCCTATCCTCTTCTATTCAGATTTATCAAAGCCCTAATGATTTATTTGTGCCTCTAGTTGCGCATTTTTGTGATTTCAAATTTGTGTGTCTCTTTGTGATCGTCTAACCTTTGAGTATTTGTATTCTCTGACATCGTTCGTCGCACCCTTTGACGGTTCGTGAAGGAGACACTCTCCGAATTAGGGTTTCCCCTAACCCAAGCATCGTCAAGTCTCTGCTTCTGCGTGGTATCTCTCGTCCCCTCACTCATGAGGGAGGTAAATTTCTAAACTCTGTTCTTGCTTGAGTCTTGCGATAGATAAATTACCTGTGTTAGCGTAGTTGTAATTTGTTATAACGCTTTCATCGTTCTTGAACAGGTTCGCTTGAGGAGTCTCAATTTTGCTAGCGCCGCTTAGCCGTCAATTGCAGCTTCCTTCAGACAAGTAGAGATCTTTCTCTCTTGCAAACATTGAACTTATTTACCTTATCTGATCTTATATTTGTCTGAATTCGTCCTTGATTTTTTGTTTCGTCGAATAATTTAGACCTCAAATCCCTAAATAGACATGTTATCCGTTTGAAGTTCCCGCGATAGGAATAACGTGATTCATGAGTATAAATGATGATATTTGGATAATTGGAAGACGAGTTAATGAACGATAGTTAATTAAATATGTATATTGATGGATTCTGTCTCTTGTGAGGAATAATTTGAAGAATAGCAGAACGTTAATCACGAACAATATTGCCACGATAATAACTATAATGAATTCTGGTTAGCAAGTATATGATTGATGTTTTGATGTATCATACTCGTAAAGCACTTTTTACGTAGAAAATACTTGAGTCCAAGGATGATTTAACCTACATTATTACTTGAATTCCTCGATCCAATACATGTCAGCTTACCTTTGCATTTTACTCGAAAAAATCTTCTTGTTATTATGACATTAACCCCCTCGAACCCGCAAGATTCAAAACTCACTGTTTGATTTCTTCTGTGTCGTCTGTCCGGTTTCTGATGTATGTCTGATTTCCGATGTCTGTCTGGTTTTTGACGTCTGTCTGGTTTCTTAGGTCTGTCTGGTTCTAAGACTCGAGCGAATGTTGTTCCATAACTAAATTTCTCTCTTCACGCGTTCATGAACTCTAATATTGTACAGCTGAATCGCTAATTTTGTATCAGGTCATGATATGATAAATAATCGCCTAAGTATGAAGTTCGAAAACAAATCCGTACTTGTAAGCAAATCCTTGAACTGTAGCGTCTAACTGGGCATCTGTCTGCCGCCATGGTCACGGCAAGCAGGATTACTTTTCTGACAAGACTTGCATGCAGATCTGATCGTGAAACCATGGGCGCCCGTTAAAGTACATACACCCTTCATCGATCACGGCTTACAACATATTACATGAATAATGTTAGGCTATGCTCCGGAGTAGTCTAATACACTAACTTGTTCTGTTTAGCTCTTTTATTTGCTTGTCTCGAATAATTTTGCTTCATGAGATACTGGACACTCGTGTTTTTCTGCTTCTGTTACTGTTCTATATTTTACTCTGTTCACCCTCTTTATTTCAATGTTCTTAGACTTTTCTTTTGTATTTTGGAATTGTCTTAGCTTTCGTGTCAGCGCCGCCAAGTTCCTGTGCCCGATCTGCATCAAGCTTCTGCTCTCTGATGATTGATTTTCTAGTCGTGTCAGGTTTGATGTTTTTGATTCATTTCTTTTACTGTTAGATGTTTTCTTTATGTCATAATTATGAACAGTAATACATAAACAATTGCTAGGTTATTAAATATTATATACTAAAATTTAGTATTATATACATGTGCACCCTCTGTTGAATCATAATTGTCTGAAAACTGTATCAGTACCCTAATAAAAACATGAATTTTTACAAAAATTGGATGTGCATTTAAAACTCTCATAGTTTTAAACCCTAACAGCTTCCGCAATATAAAAATCAAACTGTTTTTTCTTAAAAATAATTATTTTAAAACTATTTTCAGTATTCTATGCATCCGGCTTAGCAGACATGATTTTCCTTCCGCTCATGCATGTGGCATCACGACTCGTCCCAAAGCGCTCTCTGACTTCCGTCGAGACGGGTCATGACACGGACTCCAAACAAGTCGAATTTCGGTTTCAACAGTAAACTTTCACGGCGATAGCAGCACCTCTTGCTTCATTGCCAACACGCAGGTCCACTTCCCCTTACTCAGCATTTGTCTGCTTCCCAGTTCCTTCACATTTATACAATTGTGGGAATCACATCTGGTATCCAATACCCAGGATGAATGAGCAAAAAGGTTTATCTCTATAACATAAATATCTGAAGAGGAAGTGTACCTCCTTTCATTTCCTGCAGACCCTCAATATAACAAGGATAGTTCCTCTTCCAATAACCAGCCTTGCCATAGTGGTGGCATTTCCCTTCCTTCGCCAAACCTTTCTTTTTCAATGCTGAAGTCTTGGGCTCAAGAAATGACTTAGGTCCAACCTTCGTCTACTTGAAATTCTTGGCCTTGCACTTGCCTTTATGCACCATCAGTATGGGGCTAGCAGGCTTGGACTTCTTCATATTGATCTCGGTAGTTCTCAACATGTCTACGAACTCGGGCAGTGTCTTCTTAATTTCATTCATATTGTAATTCAAGACAAACTGTTCGTAACTGTCTGGTAACGATTGTAGGATCAGCTTTGTAGCCAACTCTTGGCCCAGAGGAAAACCTAGACTATCAAGGTTCTCTATATACCCAACCATCTTGAGTACGTGAGTCCCTACCAGATCTCGAACTCTCATCTTAAACTGAAACAACGCCTTGGTAACGTCAAACCTCTATTGGCGAGTCTGCCCTTGAAACATTTTCTTGAGATGCTCGTCAATTTTATTACAACCTAAGTTCTCATGTTGCTTCTGAAGCTCAGAGTTCATGGTTGTCAGCATGAAGCATTCGACATCCAAGCTGTCGTCTTGATACTTCTTATAAGCATCTTTATCAGCTCGGGACACATTCCAGATTGGCACTTCAGGGGATTCCTCTTCCAAGACATAAAGCTTACGCACTTGCCTGAGAACAATTCTCAGGTTCCTGTACTAGTCCATATAATTTGTCTCACTTAGTTTCTCCTTCTCAAGGAAGGCTCTGATGGATAGGGTGGAGTGAGATCCACTTGTGATGGAAATTCTACAAGGATTTGTGCAAAGAAAAACTCAGTACTAAATTTCAAAATACATTTTTATTATTTCAATTAGAACTTTAATTAAAATTACTCAGACTATTTTTATCAAACTGATAACCCTCAATATCAATTCGAAGAGTTTAGGCGAGTTACTCTCTTAGTGGACAAAATCCGTATTTCAGCAACACAATGAGTCAGCTTTGGGACTTTAATTAAAACTACTCACACTATTTTTATCAAACTGATAACCCTCAATATCAATTCGAAGAGTTTAGAAGAGTTACTCTCTTAGTGGATGTACAACCCCGTGTTCGTCGAGTGGGCCCGCCAGGCCAGGCGAGCGAACCAAGGCACCCTGCCCGCACCAAAACAGCATGTAGACAGGAACCGGGTGGCCAGCTCGCTCTCGCCAAAGCCAGACGGGCGAGCCGCGCGAGCTGGCCCCTCCCCCCGCACTCGCCTTAAGTTCGTCGAGCAGAAGTTGAGCTCGACATTCGTTGAGCAGAGAGTTGAGCTCGGCATTCGTCGAGCAGAGGTTTGAGCTCGGCATTCGTCGAGCAGAGTTCGGGCTCGGCATTCGTCGAGCAGAGTTTGGGCTCGGCATTCGTCGAAAAGAGGGAGCTCAACATGCTTCGAACAATCATTCAGGGTTGAACTCGTCGAGCCCAAACAGCGAGCTCCTCTGGAGCATTCCATAGCGATAGTCTGAGACCCGCCAGCCCGCCCTCCTATAGGCGACTTGGCCGTTAGCCCGCCTTGGAGCCGGCATTGGCGGGTCGCGGTGGCCTGGCTCGCGCTCGCCCAAGAAGAGAAGGCGAGCTGCGGGAGTCGGGTCGCACCCGCGCCGTGGGTGTGGAGAGTAGTGGCGAACTGACCTCCATGTCCTTGGGACCTGCCCACTGGGGCCCAGAGATAATAATTACCTGGTTGCCCCTTCCATGGGTGTGAATAGCTTGTTAGAACAGCGGAGTTGCACTGTTGGCAGACCAAGTTGGGTTGCACATAGCTGTTCAAAACAGCGGAGGTTGGCTCTTTGCAGGCCGTTTTCAGAAATCTATAAATAGTACCCAAGGGGCACCTCAGAAGGCACGCTTTCATACTCACTTGCTCTTGAGCCTTTTAGCGCTTTCTGAGGTAGCCTTAGCTCGGCCTTTGGATAAGGAGGGGAAGCGCTCTAAGATCTTCCGGGTGTGTGGTGGGTCCTCCTCGCCGAGCCCTTGGGTCCGGTTTCGTTTGTTCCCTTTGTCATTTTGCTTGCAGGAGAGAAGTAGGTGCGCGATCACCCCTTCTCCTAAGGGTGAACTCCACAAGAGACCGAGTTTTCGGTTTCAACATTTTGGTGCGGTGAGCGTGGAGAGTGGTCAGCGCAGAAAATTTCCAGCAGGCTCGATGACGGGAGGACAAGGCTCAGATAGGTCCGACTCGCCGTCCCCGCCACCCCTGGCCACGGTGGGAATGTTTGAAGATTTCAGGAACAAGGTACTCAGCCACGTCAAGTTCGCAGTCGCCGCGCGGGCCAAGTGCTCGACTCCAGCTATTCCAATTGTTGTCGCCTCGTCTATGGGCGAGGACGCTCTTGGCAGGTGAGCTGGGAAGGAGGTTGCCGAAGAAGGAAGGGTATGCGAGCTCCCCGGGCGCGTGCTTTTCCCCGTCTCGGCAGGCGGAGGCCGGTTCGGCGACATGGGCGCGTGGGATGCTCCAGCTTGCCCGGCAGGGGGAGGCAGCCACTTTAGCGAGCTGGTCTCTTCCGCCCCAGTTCCGGAGGGGTTCAGAGTACCCGAAATGTCTTACTACACCGGGAAGAGAGACCCGGTCCAGCACGTGCAGTAGTTCGAGGACGTGGTCTCGATCCGGCAGATGTCAGATGGGTTTAAATGCTGGCTCTTCGCCATCACCCTCAAGGAGAAGGCGAGGGAGTGGTTCCACCAGTTGCCGGCCAGCTCCATCTACTGCTTCGAGGACCTGCGCCGGGGGTTCATGTTGAGGTTCACCACCTCGAAGAGGAGAAAGGAGTCGGAGTCCTTGTTCCACATCAAACAGTGAGTGAATGAGACCTTGGGGAGCTATGTTGACCGATTCCAGGAGGTCACCCAGGTCCAGGAGATGTCGGGTCATAGTCTGATGATGGCTTTCACCCTGGGGTTGCAATAGGGTTTCTTCGGAATGGAATTGAAGAGAGTGCCCCCCCCCCTCTCCTACGAGGAGCTGATGAAGAGGCTGGCAAGAGAAGTCGACGGGGAAGCGTCGAATCCGGAGTTTGCCTGGAAGCTGGCCAGGTGGGTCACGAAGGAAGAGAAGGAACCGAGAGGCGGAAGGGGGCAGGAGGAGAGGAGAGCCGAGCCCCGACAGAGGGAGCAGAGGCAGCTCCAGGGGCAGCAGCAGCCCAGGTGGGGGCGTTAGGAGCCGGACCGTCGGTTGGGCTGGAGACCCGAGTGGCAAGACCAGGGGCCACGGAGAGGACACCAGGGAAGGGACCACCACCAGGGGGGCCAGGATCAGTTCCACCCCCCCGGGTTGGAGGCAGGCGCAAAGGCCTCCACTCCCCAATCAAGATCAGGTTATGGCCATAGCCATGGGGGAGAGGAGGAGAGCAGCGCAGAGGAGGAGGAGAGAAGTAAGGGTGGAGTTGCCCTACTGTGATTTCCATCAAGAGTAAGGGCACGCCACAGCCACGTGCCCGGAGTTCCTCGAGATGAGAGGAAACAGGGAGCAGCAATAGCAACAGGGGCGCGAGGAGGTGAGGACTGAGGAGGTCCTGCCTCGATCGGAGGAGGATGGGTGTGAACACCGGGTAGATGTCGGGACCCGGGGAGGGATCGGAGTGATCCATGAGGGGGGGGGGGGGGGGGTAGAGGCCTCTCGGAGGGCGAGCCTCCACACCATGTACCGTCGGAGCGTTGGCTCCACTTCCCAGACCCCATCCCCGGAAGAGAAGATTACCTTCTTAAGAAGTGACATGCCGGATCACGAGAATCCCTTCTGCGATGCGCTGGTCATCCAGAAGGCCATCGAGAATTTTACCGTCTCCCGGATCCTCATCAACAATGGAAGCTTCGTCAACGTCATCATCAAGAATGCATTCGACGCGATGAAGGTGGAGGCAAGGAGGGTGCTGGTTTCGGATGGACCCTTGTTTGGGTTCTCGGGGGAGAGGAAGGAGGTAGAAGGAGGAGTGGGGCTCCATGTCTCCCTGGGGGGGCAGTCCCGGAACTGTCGATTCGTCATCGTGGATGCCCCCAGCAGCTACAATGTCATCTTCGGAAGGCCCCTCATCAGCTCCTTCCGCTGCGTCCCCTCGTCGTTTCATCAATGCCTGAAGTTTAATGCCGAGGGGATCCAGGTCCGGGTGCGGGGTGACCCCAAAGTAGCAAGGGAGTGTTACGTCACCGCCGTAAACTCAATCTCTTGGCAAGAGGGGGCCGAGGAGATGGAGCGGAGAATGGAGGCGGAGCAGGAGGCTGGCAGGGGGGAGATGGAGGTAGAGAGTTTCACCGGGGTAGAGGTGACAGGAGGAGGCCCGGAGGAGTTGGCCCAAGCGATGGTCGTGGAGGGAGTAGAAGAGGAGGTTCTTGTCCCGAAGGAGAGGGACGCCGGAGAATGGGGGGAGCAGTCCAGGCTGGAGGCTGTAGAAGAGGTGGTGGAGATGGAGGTTCTCACCCTAGGAGGCAGGGTGGAGAAGGTTCGCGTCAGCGGGGGGCTGACCCAGGAGGCTCCGGGCAGGATGCTGGCATGCATCCAAAAGAATGTGGACATCTTCGCATGGAGCGCCGCGGAGATGCCGGGGGTTGACGCGGACGTGGCCAGCCACCGCCTCAACCTGGACCCGGGAGCACACCCCGTCCAGCAGAAGAAGAGGTCCACCGCGGACAAGCTGGTCGAGCCCATCAGAGAGGAGGTGGCCAAACTTCTCAAGGTTGGCTTTGTATCCAAAATACAATACCCCGGTTGAGTCTCCAATGTTGTCATGGTTAAAAAAGGAGACGGGCGGTGGCGTATGTGTGTTGATTTTTCCTTGCTTAATAAATCATGCCCTAAAGACTGTTATCCCTTGCCTCGGATCGACGCGCTGGTTGACTCAGCCGTCGGTTTTTCTGTAATGAGTTTTTTAGATGCGTTTTCAGGTTACCACCAAATCAGGATGCACCCCCCTGACGTCAAGGACGTCTCATTCATCATGGGGGATGGGTGTTACTGCTACAAAATGATGCCCTTTGGGCTGAAGAATGCATGAGCGACCTACCAAAAGATGATGGACAGGGTCTTCTGGGAACAGAAGGGGAGGAACCTGGAGGTGTACGTGGACGATCTCATGATCAAGAGTCGGGATGTGGACTCTCACCTTCGGGACTTGGAAGAAACCTTTGCCACCCTGCGCAAGTACAAGATGCGGCTGAACCACCTGAAGTGCGTCTTCGGGGCCAGCAGGGGGAAGTTCTTGGGGCACCTCCTCACCACCGCTGGGGTCGAGCCAAATCCTGATAAGGTCAAGGCTATCATGGAGTTGGGGTCACCGCGGAATGCTAAGGAGGTGCAACGATTGACAGGGAAGCTAGTAGGATTGAGTCGGTTCCTCTCCCGGGCCGGGGAGAAGTGCTCCCCCTTTTTCAAAACACTAAGGGGAGGTCAAAAATTTGAGTGGACCAAGGAGTGCGAGGAAGCATTCCAAGCTCTTAAGATGCAGTCGACGCAGGCTCCGTTACTCCAAGGGCCGAAAGAGGGGGAGGACTTATTTTTGTATCTCGGGGTCGGAGCGGAGGCCTTGAGCTCTATCCTGGTGCGTGAAGAGGGGAAGAGGCAGCTCCCCATATACTGCGTTAGCCGGGTCCTGAGGAAGGCCGAGCTCCGATATCCAATCTTGGAGAAGCTGGCCTTCGCCCTGATCATCTCGGCCCGAAGGTTGCGGGCCTACTTCCAGGCACACTCCATCCGAGTGGTGACAGAACATCCCCTCCGCAACATCTTTGAGCGGGTGGAGCATTCGGGTAGGTTGTCCAAATGATCGGTGGAGTTGAGCGAGTTCGAAATCTCCTTCATCCCCCGCCTCTCGATCGAGGCCCAAGCAATGACCGACTTTTTGACCGATTACATGGTCGAGGTGGTGGGGGAAGAGCTCACTCGTTCGACTCCGTGGGAGGTGAAGGTAGATTGCGCCTCGGGGAGGCATTCCCTGGGGGTGGGAGTGATCTTGGAGAGCCCCAGGGAACTAGAATCGAACAAACGGTGGTGGTGCACTTCCCCATCACTAACAACCAAGCAGAGTACGAGCCTGTGATAGCCGGGCTGCACCTGGCCAGGGAGCTGGGGGTGTTGGACGTGGAGGTCCTCACTGAATCCATGGTGGTGGCTTCCCAGATCAACGGGGAGTTTGAGGCAAGAGAGCCTACACTGCGGCTATACTTAGCCAAAGTGAAGGGGGTCATCGGCACGTTCCAAACCTTCTCCATTCGACACATGCCCCGGGAAGAGAACGAGAAAGTCGATCAGCTGGCAAAACACAGCCCCCGGGTGGGGGGCACCATTACTGACCTGTTTCGCCCTTCCATCGAAGAGGGGGGACTAATGGAGGTTGATCAGCACTCCTCATGGATGGACCCGATTGGAACTTTCCTCTCCACGGGAGAGTACTCGGAGGGGGTGGACAAGAAGAAGCTCAGGTACAAATCAGCATACTATCTCCTCCGGGACGGACAATTGTATAGGAAGACTCTCTCAGGGATGTTGGCACGTTGCGTGCCCGAGAGGGAAGTGCAAAGAATCTTGGAAGAAACCCACTCCGGGGAGTGTGGGAACCATTCCGGGAGTCGAAAACTGGAAGGGAGGATCGTCAGGCAGGGATATTTCTGGCCAACCCTGGGCTGCGATGCTGTAGAATTCGCGAGGAGATGTCACAAGTGTCAGTTGTATGCCCCCCTCCAACTACAACCGGCTCAGCGCCTCAAGAGCATCACAGCCCCCTAGCCCTTTGCAATTTGGGGAATGGATTTGGTCGGACCATTCCCCCAGGCCAGTGGGCAGAGGAGGTTCTTATTGGTGATGATAGATTATTTCTCTAAGTGGCTGGAGGTAAAGGCGCTGGCCAAAGTGACCTCCCAAGTCATCAGAAACTTTGTTTGGGGGGAGATCATCTGCCGTCATGGGCTGCCCTAGGCCATTCCCACGGACAACGAGCCTCAGTTCGCAAGCGCAGAATTCACTAGCTTCTGCGAGCAGCTCGAGATTAACCTCAGGTTTGCCTCAGTCCACCACCCCAGGAGCAACGGGCAGGTGGAGGCCGCCAATAAGATCATTGTGAATCTCCTGAAGAAGAAGGTAGAGAACCTGAAAGAGAGCTTGGTGGAGCAGCTTCCCTCGGTTCTCTGGGCCCTGAGGACCACCCCCAACACAGCAACACGAGAGACCCCCTTCAAGCTCTCCCACAGATGTGAAGCAGTACTTCCCATAGAATTTAAAGTCCAAACGCCCCGGGTGGTCGCGGCGGAAGAAGGCAGGGAAGAATGGCCGGCTAAAAAGGAGGAGCTGCGGCTCTCCCTTGACATGGTGGAGGAATTGTGCGACCTCTCCGCCGTCCGGCAATAAGAAGTGAAGAGGAGAATGACCAAGTACTTTGACAAGCATGTCAGAGTCGAACAATTTGCGGAGGGGGACTTGGTCCTGAAAAAAGTGGATGCAGCAGGAAGATCGGCAACCGTGGGGAAGCTCAACCTCAACTGTGAAGGTCCTTACATTGTAAAAGAAACGTTAAGATCAGGAGGGTATCGTCTCCAAAATGTGTAGGGCGAGACCCTAAGTCTCACCTGGAGCGGTGACGACTTGAAGCGTTTTGATCCTTGAAATATGGAAGTAATGACTTGTTCTTAATAAAGCTTTGTGATGTGTTAATCCCGCTGCAGTAACTCACACGATAGGGTGAAGTATTCCATTTGATAGACCCCGAGCAGATCCCGCTGCCAGGCTCTCACTTAGCTGGCAGGGCTGGATGTCACTCGAAGGTATCTACCCAGACCCGAGCAAATCCCGCTGCCAGGCTATCACTTAGCTGACAGGACTGGTTGTCACTCGAAGGTGTCTACCCGGACACCGAGCAGATCCCGCTGTCAGGCTCTCACTTATCTGGCAGGGCTGGATGTCACTCGAAGGTGTCTACCTGGACCCCGAGCAAATCCCGCTGTCAGGCTCTCATTTAGCTGGCAGGGCTGGATGTCACTCGAAGGTATCTACACGGACCCCGAGCAGATCCCGCTGGCAGGCTCTCACTTAGCTGATAGGGCTGGATGTCACTTGAAAGTGTCTACCCAGACCCTGAGCAGATCCCGCTGTCAGGGTCTCACTTAGCTGGCAGGGCTGGATGTCACTCAAAGGTGTCTACCCGGACCCCGAGCAGATCCCGCTGTCAGGCTCTCACTTAGCTAGCAGGGTTCGATGTCACTCGAAGGTGTCTACCGGGACCCTGAGCAGATCCCGCTGTCAGGCTCTCACTTAGCTGGCAGGGCTGGATGTCACTCGAAGGTGTCTACCCGGACCCCGAGCAGATCTCGCTGCCAGGCTCTCACTTAGCTGGCAGGGCTGGATGTCACTCGAAGGTGTCTACCCGTTCCCCGAGCAGATCCCGCGGTCAGGCTCTCACTTAGCTGGAAGGGCTGAATGTCAGTTGAAGGTGCCTACCCGGACCCCGAGCAGATCCCGTTGTCAGGCTCTCACTTAGCTGGCAGGGCTGGATGTCACTCGAAGGTGTCTACCCGGACGCCGAGCAGATCCCGCTGTCAGGCTCTCACTTAGCTGGGAGGGCTGGATGTCACTCGAATGTGTCTACCCGGACCCCGAGCAGATCCCGCTGTCAGGCTCTCACTTACCTGGCAGGGCTGGATGTCACTCGAAGGTGTCTACCCGGACCCCGAGCAGATCTCGCTGTCAGGCTCTCACTTAGCTGGCAGAGCTGGATGTCACTCGAAGATGTCTACCCGGACCCCGAGCAGATCCCGCTACCAGGCTCTTACATAGCTGGCATGGTTGGATGTCACTCGTGTGCGTCTACCAGGACCCCGAGCAGATCCCGCTGCCAGGCTCTCACCTAGCTGGCAAGGCTGGATGTCATTCGTGTGCGTCTACCCGGACCCCGAGCAGATCCCGCTGTCAGGCTCTCACCTAGCTGGCAGGGCTGGATGTCACTCGTAGGAGTCTAACCCGGTTCCCCAACTAGCTACAAGACGGGTCGAGACGAACGAAGTGGTATTGGAAGCTGGAGGGCCTCAGTCGCCCGAATGACCTAGAAAGGAGTCACATGACTAACAAGATAGGCCCAGCATGATCATCCAGCACGCAAGATAACAGTCCAGGCGGCGAAAACCCGGGCCGCGTCGCAAGAGGGTTGACTCGCAAGAAACCCGGCGGCTCGGGTATGGCTGAGCCGACTCGCCTCCACTGGCGAGCGAGCAGCGTAGAGGATCTGGACTAAGCAGGCGGGTCGCCACTCGCAGGACGGCTGACTAAGCCTCCTATGCTCCCTACACAGAGTCCTTAGGGGACACGCGATCTCGCCGCCAGGGCACGGAAAAAGGAACCGCGAACGGGAGGATTAAGACAAGCCGCAAAAACAAAAAAAATGAAAATCCACACTGCACGGAAGCCATTACAAGCGACAGTAATATATATACACACGAAGAGGCGAATGCAAAACAATTCATTTGATGGGCAGAAATACAAGTTCGGGACTCGGCCCGTGTTTACATCATAACAGGAAAAATATGCAGGAGCGGTGAGGCGCAGGAATGAAGGCAATGCGAGCTCTCGGGCGACAAGTCCCAGAGACGCTGGTAGGACTTGTCTCCCGGATCCGACACTGGAAGGAACAGCGCCGGTACCACGTCGCTCGCAGAGAGACCCGCGCCCTCGCTCTTGATGAGATCGGCCCGTCGTAGCATCTGGATTGTATACTTGGTCGCGCTGGCGCCGTTCTTCTGCATCATCTCTTCCAGTTCATGCTCGGTGTAATGCGCGAGCGGGCAGGCGCTGCTTGATGACGGCGGGACAGCCGCCGCGGCCTCGAGCTCTTGCACCCGCGCCCGCAGCATTTCCCTCTCTTTCTCCAGAGCGGCGACGGCGGCGTCGGCTGCATCCGCCCTATCCCTCTGTCACTCGGCCTCCTCCTGGGCGAGGCGGCGGGACTCCTTCGCGTCCGCCAGCCTCTTGAGCGAGGTGGAGTTCCTCTCCACCTGAGTGCAGCGCCTCCCGACCATGTGGGCCAGCTCCAGGCTGCGGAGCTGGGCCCGCGCGTTTTCGTGCATCAGCTCCCGCGTCGCCTCCTCGTCGTAGATGACGGCGTCCTCCCGCGAGTAGAGGCCGAACGAGAAGTTGTAAGCCTCCCCGCTGATGGACTCCTGCTCCAGCCAGCTCGGCAGCAGGGTAGAGATCACCGCCCGGTTCGACTCCATGTCTCATGATAGGAGCGGGACGCCGAGCTCGTCCAGGCACTTCTCTCCGTAACCGATGTTGTGGTGCCCTCTCGGCAGCAGCTTCACGGCGGCCCGCGCCTCTTCCTGCGGCCCGGAGGTGTCAGCCTCCTCGCTGGGGACGCCGCTGGCCGGAGCAGTCGCGGGGGCGGGGTCCTTGGTCGGTTGGGTCACTGGGGCTTTGCCTTTTCTCTGGCCCGCGGTGGGCGCCTCGCCCGCAGCCTTCGCCTTCTTGGGCGGTGGCGGTGGAGGTTGTTCGCGGCTCGGCCGCTTCTGGACGGCAGACGCCGTGATCTCGCGTTGTGCGGCGTCCGCGGCTTGAGCGTGGGCGAGCCCGCTGGGAGCGACCCGGGCACTCTCATATGGGGGGTGCAGGGGGATGTCTCGCTCGCCTGCGAGAAAAGAAAGTTAAAGCGAGAAAAAAAACAGTGAAGCAAAAAGGAGAAGCGCGAGTAGCTTACCTCCCCCGGGCGGGACGACGGCGAGGTTGTCCAGATTCCGGCACAGGTATGCGACCTCGAAGTTATTCTCGGTGAAGAACCCGCACAGGTCCGCTTCATGGCCCCCCAGGCTAGGGGCGGTAGCTCGCCTCGCTGAGCTGAACCGGCGAGAAGGGGACATTGCCGAAGTCCCCCTTGACGAACATGAACTTCTTGAGCCAGTTGTGGCTCTTGTTAACGGTCTCCCGCACCTTGAGATGGACATTGGAGAAGTAGGCGGTCTCATCCTTATTTGCGCGGAAAGAGAACAGCTTGCGGAAGACCGTGAGGCTGAACTCAACCCGCTCTTCCCGAAGGAAACAGGCGAATCCTATCATGACAGCCACGGAATTCAGGGTCATCTGGCCGAGGACGACCCCGAAATACTTCAGAATCTGGCGAACCTCCGGTCATAGAGGAAGCCGGAGGCCCACCTCGAAGTGCGCCAAGGGAATGGCGAGTTCCCCTCCGGAGAGGTCGTTTATCTTCTCCGCCTCCCCAGGCCGCCTCGCCACAAAACCGGGCGGGATGTGGTCGACGATGGCGCCAAAGAACTCACTCTCAGAAATGACGGCGGGGGGAAAGTCGTGCTCGGCGAAGGTCCAAGCACACTTGCCCCGCCCGTCCGCGTCGCCGCTGTCGCCGCCCATTTCGCAGAAAGCTCGCTCGGCGGGTGAGGAAGTTCTCGCAGGAGGAAGGCGAGTCGGGCTTCGCAAAGAGCAGGAAAGGAGAAAAACTTAAATGCGGTGGATAAGCAAGGGCCGGCAGGGCCCATTTATAGAAAGAAAAAGGGCGGGAAAACATTCCGCTGGTGGAAAAAGTGCGGATAGCAAAAAGAGGCCTGACGGTTCAACTTCCCGGCTCGTAGCCGCGCCACAAGGACCGTCTGGCGGAAAATTGTGCCCACCCATGTCCGCACAAGAGGCGGGCGAATTGCAGCTCGCACCCGCCCGAAACCATAGGCGAGCCGGGGAGACTCGCAACCAGCGAGTTCCCGTCCCGCTCCCGCCAAGATCAGATTGGCGGGCTGGGCAAGCCGATTCAATGATCTCGCGCCCGCTTAAAGAAGCGGTGGGCGAGCAAGATGGCTTCATCCCTACACACCCAAAGAAAACCAAAAAACAACACAATAGACATAACGTGCAGCATGAATTAAGTCCGTCGACGGGCGAGAGAAGTCTCAGATTATTACAGACATTAAAATGTTCCAAGATGGGAAACCCTCCAAAGCGAGTTGGTTTAGAATGCGGATGCGGCCTGACCAGGCGATAGACAGCGGGGAGGGGGTAGGCGGGTCAGTACTGGATCCATTTCCATCTGCCCCGCCCCCGCGTCCCGGTCCGAGGAGGCACGCGAGGATAGTGGTAATCGCGAACCGCCACCAGCTCATGCTGGGCCAGGCCGACTTGCTCTGTGGCGTGCCTGAGCCGCTCCTCGGCCCGCGTAATATGCACGCCAGGAAAAGTAACCTCCTCCCCTTCAGCTGGGCACCGCGCTCCCTCCAGAGCCGCGAGTCGCGCCTCCATCACAGTTTTTTCCCGGTCAACCCTGTTGAAGATCACCTGTAGCAGCAGAGTATGCTTCTGAAACAGCCGCGTCACTTGTCTCTTCATCTCCGCTGCGTCCGCCGGGTCGCCCAGATACTCTGAAACCCCCTCCGTGTCAGGGGGAGGCGAATATCCCTCGCTCATCTCGGTTTCAGAGGAGACCGCGTTGTAACCTGCGAAGAAAAGATTCAGAGGGGATGCTCTCACCAAAACAAGCCGAGTAAGAGCTTACCAGGGGTCGGCAAGTCGCCCGCACTGGTGGATGGTCGAGAAAAACCCGGTCGTCCCTGGAAGAGTTCCCCTTGGAAAGCTGCGATGGATTTCCCTAACCCGGGGGGGATCGGCGACCGAGAAGTCTCCGGAGGGGGGCGTCTCAGGCCCGAGGGGCTGGCGACCCGCTCGGTTGACAGCGGGAGGGAGTGACCCCCTACCCCTCCCCCATCTTCGCTCTCGCGGGGCGGCACCTGTGGGGAGGAAAGTCAGAAATGAAGCGACAAGTCAGGCGAGGATGCGCGCATACCTCAGGAATAACCTCGGTGTCTGCTGCCGAGCTGGAGCCCGGGAAGTCATATGTCGGGGACCGTCGGACGATGTTTCCTTTTATCGGCCTGAAGAGGGGGCCGGGAGACCCACGCGCCAACCACGGGGCAACCTCAAGGGCCTCTTCTCTGGTCTTTTGGCTCGCAGCTGCCAGCCGGGCTCGCACTTCCTCACTGACAGGCATGGTGCAGCTACAGTTCACTAAGAAAGGCAAGAGGGGGTAGGGATTTCCCTGGAGGCTCGGTGGTGTATTTATAGCTAGGGAGTGGGGCCCACTAGAAGATTCCTCGATAGCTCAGCACAGCACTCACCGAACACGGTGTTGGATGATTCTTTCCGAGCTTAGTCAAACTCAAAAAAAGAGGGGATTGTGTATAACCTTGTGTTCGCCGAGTGGGCCCGCCAGAAAAGGCAAGCGAACCAAGGCAGTCTGCCCGCACCAAAACAGCATGCGGACAGGCACCGGGTGGCCAGCTCGCTCTCGCCCAAGCCAGACGGGCGAGCCGCGGGAGCTGTCCCCTCCCCCCGCACTCGCCTTAAGTTCGTCGAGCAGAAGTTGAGCTCGGCATTGGTCGAGCAGAGTTCGGGCTCGGCATTCGTCGAGCAGAGTTTAAGCTCGGCATTCGTCGAACAGACAGAGCTCGACATGCTTCGAACTATCATTCAGGGTTGAACTCGTCGAGCCCAAACAGCGAGCTCCTCTGGAGCATTCCATAGCGATAGTCTGAGATCGGCCAGCCCGCCCCCCTATAGACGACCTGGCGCCAGCCCGCCTCGCAGCCGGCATTGGCGGGTTGCGGTGGCCTGGCTCGCGCTCGGCCCAGAAGAGAAGGCGAGCTGCGGGAGTCAGGTCGCACCCGCGCCGTGGGTGTGAAGAGTAGTGGCGAGCTGACCTCCATGTCCTTGGGACCTTCCCAGTGGGGCCCAGAGGTAATAATTACCTGGTTGCCCCTCCCATGTGTGCGAACAGCTTATTAGAACAGCGGAATTGCACTGTTGGCAGACCAAGTTGGGCTGCACATAGCTGTTCAAAACAGCGGAGGTTGGCTATTTGCAGACCGTTTTCAGAAATCTATAAATAGGACCCAAGGGACACCTCAGAAGACACGACGCTTTCATACTCACTTGCCCCTTAGCCTTTTAGCGCTTTCTGAGGAAGCCTTAGCTCGGCCTTTGGCTAAGGAGGGGAAGCACTCTAAGATCTTCCGGGTGTGTGGTGGGTCCTCCTCGCCGAGCCCTTGGGTCTGGTCTCTTTTGTTCCCTTTGTCATTTTGCTTGCAGGAGATAAGTAGGTGCGCGATCACCCCTTCCTGTAAGGGTGAACTCCACAAGAGACAGAGTTTTCGGTTTCAACAGTGGATAAGATTCGTATTTCACTAACACGATATGTCAGTTTTCGCTTTTCTCTCACAATATAGTTATTTAGGTAGGCAACGCTTGTCGATTGTATCATTATGCAACTCTTGTATGGTTGGTGAATAACTTTTTATTCGCATATATCATATGATGTATGTCAACCATATGTCTCTGGGAACTCAACCTTTGAGATCACACAATTAAATTTGACCCAATGTACACAGTGGGATATCACAATTATCCGCTCGCAACCTTACCAAGATATATTAATGCACCTTGTTTTGGCAAGCTCACACTTCATCGATCGAGGCAGGAAGAATGTCATCCATCGGAAGGCATTCGAATAATTAATATTATATAATGAACTTTTAAGATAATTGATTAACACTTAATCATGGTTAACAATTAACCAATGTGCACATCCACAGGGACAAATTTACAGCATTCATTATCCAAATGCATCTCAGATATGCACAAGAAGAATCATCAACACTTGACGAACTGGGGTAAATCTAAACATCTAGAACTCTTCTAAATCTTCAGATTTACATGCACTGGATATGAGCAACACTAACTCCACTGACACAGTAGACATGTTCGTCTCTCTATGTGAAATTGAAAATCTAACACACTTGGTTTCATAAACCAAAAAGAGGGACGGTTACTATTAAGTAGTAACAAAGATATCACAATGAAATCGCATGCGTTCTTGGCGGGGTTCCAAGAATAGATTTGGGCATTTAGAACACTTCTAAATTTCCAGATCTACACGCAATAGATTTAGAAACTTCTGAAACAATAATTATAGCTCAACCTCGCTCTGATACAACTGTTGGGTTTTTCTATACGACACAACACTTGTGCGCAGCGGAAGAAGGAACAAGAAAAGCTCAAAAGAAATAGATCTTGCGATGAACATTGATCAAGAAGTAAAGTGTTGTAAATCAAAATTTACTTTTGCAGGATTGAGTCTCTACTCAACCGAGATGCTCCAATAAAACCGGCGGACATAAAAGGTTGGAGTTCCGAGCGTAGAAATGTATCCACGCCTCTACAGGTGATCCACACGAACAGGAGAACCCTTAGATTTTTGTCGCACAGGATCTAGTTTGGAGGAAAGCACTTTGCGTCTTCACAGACTGCTAGATCTGCTCCAGAAGAGGCGACGGCGACGGGCGCCGAAAATGGGCTGAGCGACGACGACGACATCTGGACTTTTGGAAACGCTTTCTGTCAGCTTTTTCCCCTCGGGTTAGAGGCTTGCACTTGCTCGTATTTCGCACACTTGTTTCGCGCACCGCAAAACCCTAAGACACCTTCTATTTATACTTAAAGGAATAAACAGCAGAAAGTCATCGTTATCGGCAGACCCATAACATATGGAAGTTATTTCGACGAATCAACACTTGACTCGACGAATCGTCGAGTGGTCTCAACGCACTCAACACCAACTCGACGAATCAACGCTTGACTCGACAAATCGTCGAATGGTCTCGACGCACTCAACGCCTAACTCGACGAATCAACACTTGACTCGACGAATCGTCGAGTGGTCTCGAGACTCTCGACGCACTCACGCCAACTCGACGAATCAACACTTGACTCAACGAATCGTCGAGTGGTCTCAACGCACTCAACGCCTGCCAGTACTTAGTCCTTCATGCATCACATGAGTAAGACCAACATAATTCATTCCTCCAAATTTTCCAAACACTCTTATGTGCGACCCCGATAGGCTCATATTGCGTTGGCAATGAGACTACATGCTTGATCACTTTCAGATCACAATGGTAACACCAACAGAAACTCCGTTGTTTGGAGAGACAATTAGCAGACCAAAATGATCCCCTTAGAGAACTACTTCTGGGGGATTTGACCACTCTCTTAGGGAGACGAGTGCCTGGTGAAGACTGCACTCGCCGCTTTCCCTGACTCGGGGGTGAGTGCAGGCCGCATCGCCTCACTCGCCCTCAACCTAATCCTAGGCCTGGGGTGAGTTTGAACCAAGTCGCCCCACACACCCTCTGCTCTCTCTCGGTCCTTGCCCCACACAAGCCCAGGAGGCAATCTCCACTCGCCAACTCGGCTCGCCCGGGCCTGAACGGCCCTCTCTGGCCTTGGTCTCTTTTGAGGGTCTCACTCGTCGAATATGGGGTTGTACACAATCACGCTTTTTGCGAGATTGCCTCAAGCTCAGAAAGAAGAGTCCAACCACAAATATTCAGGGAGTGGCAGCTGATTTTGACTTTTGAGAGAATTTTCTAGTGGGCCCCCAAATGATATGCCAAACCAAGGGGGTAAGGCAAACCTTGCCAACCTACTCTGTCCTTTCTCTCCATCTTTCGATGTAGGATGCCTCTTTCGAAAGAATTTCAGGATCGCCTTGCCGCCGTGCAGGAGCAAAATAAGTCTTCCGTGATTGGGCTCATGCCCTGGCTTTCTCGCAGGACCTTCGAGCACTTGCCAAAGAAAGAGCAGACGAGAGCTAATAAAGACAAACGCGGCCCAACGACAAGCGAGCCCAATCCTCTCGACCTGCCGACTTCAACACCCGAACGCGGGCTCACACCTCTCGATGAAACACAGGTTCTCATGACTCTGCTTATTCGCGACTTGTTGAGATTCAAAGTCCTGATTATTCTGAGCTCCCGCGGGAAGATCACTCTAAAGAAAAAGATGGAGATGTATCGTTGGACATCGGTTCACGCTCTTGCGACGATGCAATTCACCAGGGGGCCAAGGAGACTCGCCAATCGGATTGTGTAACCCCTCAAATCACTCATAGAAAACTCCGGCAGTTGCCTGGTAAGTAGTCTACTGTCGCTTTGCTAATCCTCTCCTTGTAGCTCTCGTGTTGATCTCGCACTGCTGCCCGCAGCTCCTCCCTTTGGGGTGACCGACCTGAACGCTCTGCCCCCGAAATCACCTATTTCTGAGGCTTCTTGCGATCTCGCCTCCGGCACGGTACCCATCGACAAGGGCGCTCTCGTTATCCCCACCCCTGCCTTCATTCAACTTCCCGACCAGGTCCCCTTTGGCCCCGGTCTTGCGAAATCGCTCATGCTTCCTCTCGACACCCCATCTCAAGGGAGGTCGAGCCCATCACGCCAGCATCCTGGCAAAAGGATTGACACCTCGAACGGTTAGTGGAAACACTCGCCTTTTTCTCGTTGTTAGGCAGGTCTTAACATTCGCCACTTTGAATCCACGGATAAGCAAGAGGCCTCGGTGGCCGAGGAATCCTTTGATGCGGGAGCCTGTTAAACCGCCTCCTTCCCCTGAGATGATCGAAGATTTCCTGAGGGACCCTAGCGACCTCACGGAGAAGAAGAGGCGAGTGGCAGATATCCTTCGTAAGCATGGGTTCATGTTGCGCAGGATCTAGGAGGAAATGATCGCTAGCGAGCAACTGTTATGCAACCTCGAGCAAGACTACGTGCGGCTTGCTAACGACGCGCGCCGAGGAGCAGGCGACGAGCCAACATCCCTAAAAATGTACATTGAGCGAATCGAAGAGCACATGCGGCTCGTGCAACTAGAGCTTAATGTTGTCTGCAAATAGATAACCATCGTAGACTGTCGGGGACAGGGGCGCAAGGCCGGGGGAGATGGAAATGGCTCTCGTTCTGAGCCTACCGGCACTCGCTTCCCCCCTTCCCTTTAATTCTCCCGCTCGTGCTTCTTTTCCTACTGACTGTCTATCTGTCGGCGGTGCTCTCTTTTTTTTCTTTTTTTATGAACTCGTCTAGTGCGTATTTGTGGAATGATTATGTGCTCGTCTTCGCTCGAAAGCGAGGCTATAATTTTCTTGATTGTTTCCTTTTCTGATGAAAAAGATTATTCGCCAGCGTGGGGAGGGCCTCGCGGGGCCGGCCCAAAGACATAGACGAAGGGTTGCGAGTGGGTTATCCGCACACCCTCGGCTCATCTCGGCGTCATTCGATTCTTTTCTATAAATAGGGCCCCCATCCCCCCTCCCTACCAACCGCATTTATTGTCTTTGTGATTTGGCACCCACTCTCTATCCAACTCTCACTTTCCAGCATCCGCACTTCTCGCGTTGATCAAATGGGTAGGAGCGATGAAGATGTGGATGGTAGGTCGAAGTCTGCGAGACAATTTGCCGAGTATCCCTTCTTTGACAGCAACCTGACCAAAGCAGAGTACTTCTCCTTTGGGGCGGATTACGTCGTGTCGGGTTCGTAGCGCATCGCCCCAACAAGAGTCAGGCGATTAATACTTTCTATGATGATGAACTCGCCGTCCGCATCTCGTATTTTGAGGTGGGGTTGTGCCTCCACCTATGTCCTGAGGTGCGCCAGGCCCTCAAGTAATTTGGGGTCGTCCCCGCTCAGCTGAACCCTAACGCGATCGTCATGTTGGTCGCATTCGCGTGTTTCTTTCGCAAGGAACGGATCGAGTTCAACCTCACCGTTTTTCGTAACTTGTTTATTTACAGGGCCACCAACGATGGTATTGCATTCCTCTCTGGCTCATAGTTCAACGTGTGTGAGTCTGCTAATAAGAACCATCACTGGGTTACCAAGTTCGTCTTCATCAAAGGGAACCTTGGAAATATCCCCTACTCGCCCATCCAACAGACTGAGGCGACATACCGCGCTCTGATAGTGGCGGGTCATGATGCAAGCCTGCACCAATTCTTCTTACATAAAAACTTTGAGGTCGCCTACCTGAGAAAAGACCTCGACTCGCTCCTCCCGGTGCTCACTGGGGAAGGTATGCGTGTTTCCTGCTTCTTCTGGATCTCGCCATTTTTGGCCCTTTGTTTCTGAAAATGTTGAGTTATTATCATGCATGGGAGCGATTGATCCCGGCGAACCAGCCCTACGCGAGTGATGGGGATCCGGCCACTCAGCTTGCCTGAGTGAAATCGGTCGTAACAACATTCAGGAAAGAGACGGGGACATCCGCTCCTTCCAGCAGCAAGAAACGAGTCACGTCTGCCGACATCGACCGGCTCCGATCCTCGCCCGCGTCCAAGGGGCTCAAGAAGACAATGGCGACAAAGGATAAGCGAGTCCAAGGATCTTCTCAGGAGGAGGGTCAGGCCACGAGTGACCTCCCCGAGTTGTTTGTCAAGTCGGGGTCGAGGGCTCGCGAGGAAGAGCAGCCTGACACGCATCACCCCTTCGGCCTGGGTAAAAAGGTCAAGGACAGTGGCGATAAGCCTTCAGCCCTGTCGGCTAGTGAGAGCCCGGTCAACGGGATCTACTCGGGGCCTCAATTCCACATACCATCTCATTTCAACCCGTCACCGAGTGAACCTTCAGCTCTGCCTACTAGTGAGAGCACGGTCAGCGGGATCTGCTCGGGGCCTCAATTCCACATACCATCTCACTTCCTTATACTCGTGTCTAACCTCATGAGGTTAGTCCCTCCAAGAAGGCCCTCTCGCAATGAGAGATCCCAAAACTCTAAATGAACAAAGATCCCTAATATCGCAAGCTTCCTCCTTATATAGGGAGGAAGAACTACTTACAATTTACCCTAAACCCTTGTAAAATTAATTTACATAATAATCAAAACAAAATAAAAGGCTTCATGTCATCTTCACCGCATGTGCGTAATAATAAACCTATATAATAGGTTTCTCTTTAGTCCGTTGATTAAATTAAGAATGCTCTTTCCTTCAATTCATAAACATTTTTCCTCGTATGAGATGTTAAACCTAATGGAAGCCCTGCCCGAGAAGAAGGCCGTGAAGATGGCAAATTAGAAAGGGGTCACAAAAGTGGAAAGATTACTGCCATGAGGACATGCACAATGAAGAGAAAAACATGCCCAACCAGTTAATTTGTTTGCTAACTGGCAGAAAATGTAATTAAGTTCGGTGTTTGGAAAGAAAAAAAATCAATGAGTTCATTTTGAGTAACTTATGCCCATCTTTTTTTGTTTGAATGTAAAATTATATTCTTATTTGCATTCATTGAAGA
Organism: Platanthera guangdongensis; assembly: GCA_039583875.1. Classification (NCBI taxonomy): domain Eukaryota; kingdom Viridiplantae; phylum Streptophyta; class Magnoliopsida; order Asparagales; family Orchidaceae; genus Platanthera; species Platanthera guangdongensis. The sequence goes on from CM077158.1 coordinate 183,119,222, forward strand.
GAAATTTTTCAAGTTCAAATAGAAAATGCTAGTGAATGAGTTCAAATTGAAAATTTACACAACAAACGTAAGCGTGATTGGAGTTTCAACTACTTAACAAATATTAAATGGTTCAAATGCTGATTTAGGTGCAGCAGTGCACAAATACTTGCGTCTTCCAAAAACAACACGGGAGCTACAGATATAAAGTCTAACTAAGAACTACACGAGAGCGATAAATAAAAAGTCTAACTAAAAACACACACAAGGCAGAGAAACATATGCGCACTAAAGAGGGTGCCACTATGGGGCAAGAGAAAAGAAAACGCCAAGAGGCCGATGTTATGGCCACAGTTGGGTTCTTCAATTATAATTTTATTTCTGATGGGGTTCCCCCTCAATTTTCTAAGTCAAACAAGAAAAATTTTGACCAAGGACACGGGGGAGAGCCAATCCGACAAAATGATCCATGCGCACCAAGCCGTGTTCGCCCAGAAACCCAAAAACTCCCCGGAAGGAGGGCAAAGCCGAGCGCAAACGGAGGGGCAAGTGACAAGCATGCGCCCGCGAGCGCGCGACCTGCGCGGCCGCCGCCCCCAACGCCGCCGCCACCCCCCAGCCACTGTCGGGCAGCCTAAGTGGATTTTGGCCAGGCACAGATCCAGCCACGTGGTTTTTCACACTTTCCGGGTTTTTCACGGTAAAAAAAGTCTCTTGTCATTTGCTGTTGGATCTTCATTAACTGTTTGTGCGTCCGGTCCAACTCCGAGCTAAGGGGGTCTAATTCTCCAGATCGGGGAAAAACCAGGTGACCCACAACAATTTCATTGCATTTTTACATTTCGTGCATTTTTATTACATTATGGAATTTTTTAATTAGTCTGTTGTATGGATTTATTTGCAAAATACCTATTTTTTGTAATTCTAATTAAAGATCCCTCTTGAACTACATAACAAAAGAAAGAAATTGTCCCTAAATTCTCTAGTCGGGGTTTGGTGCTCCCCTAGAGCCCCCACTTAGGAATCCGCGATAGAGTCTCTATGGTATCCTCACAACCATCTATTCTACCACCAGCCATCCATCTCCGGCCATTAACAACCGAATGTGTATAAAGTTTGTTAATGCTACTTAAACAAAGGTACTAAGAACTTAAATGAAGGGATTTTAAAACATGGCCAACACCTTATGCCTCAGGGACCTAACAGGCCATAACCCAAACCTTTTAGTCTTATTTTTTGTAATCTAACATGGAAACAACATACAAAAAAAACACGGAATAAGGTAGTGAAACACAATTCAGCAATCTATGAAGACTTACTCTCTTATAGAGAGCGCCCGTTGGAGCCCATCCTTTTTTGACTCTACAGAGACTGCAATTGCAAATTCCCCTACAAACTGGGCAAGTCCAATTGGGGTTCTTCTGGACCTCTAAAACATTTTCTCCATATCTGTGTGAGCACTTGAATGATTAATGATGCATAGGTAGCTTTCAGGATTGCTTACAAGGACATAATTGAGGGACCGGAAAGAAAAAAAGAAAAATAGAAAAATAAAACATGGCCTACAATTTTCACATTAAGCATAGGAACGAGAAAAAGAAAAAGAAAATGTTGGAACCCTATTACTGATTTGTGTTCGGATCTTTATTATTTGTTTAGCATGATTAGTTTGACCCAATATGTATAGTCTAGGGTCATAAGTTTATTTTCAGGGTTGCACCTTCAGAAGGATTCCAGAGAAGTTCAGATCGACAAACGCAGAATCCAGATCGACGAACGTCGAGCTCAGTTCGACGAACTCAGATTCCTAACTCTGAGTTTCGCTCGACGAACTCTGGGCTCCGTTCGACGAACGTTGATCTCAACTCAGATGCTCTGCACGACAAACACCAGGCTCAGCTCGACGAACTCCAGTCTCTGATCGACAATCTCCAGGCTCAGTTAGACTAATTCTTTGCAGTGTTCAGCCAGTGTTATTTACTGAACGCAAAATGATTTTAAATGGCTTAATTTCTGGCAGATACACTCTGATATTTAATGTTAAATATTCTTAATGAATATATCCGTTTCAGGCAACATTAAATATGGATTTATCGCAGAGTTATTAATCTTATTAATTACCAGGACAGTTACAAAATCTCAGAGATTCTTCAGACGTTTCAAAGAATGATATTAAATTCAAATATTTGAATTCTTCTCAGAGAATATATTTTCAGAAGATTGTTGGCTCAAATGGGTTACTGACTTAAATTTTAAGGGATACATTCTTTCATATCAACATATTTTTATCAGATTTTCTGCTTCAGTCTTCCAGTGCAACATCTTTAATTAATCAGCAACTTGAAGTCCTACATCCTGAAGAAACGTTTCTCCTCCTGATCTCAAATCTCTACTCAACTCAGGGGGAGCTTTTTGCTTCAACAACATCCACTAAAGTCTTCTCAGAGATAATTGACAGAGAAGACAACATCAATTTTTGTTTACTTCCTAAACTGTGTATAAAGTTATAACTCCCTTCAAAAGTTAACCTCTTGATTCCTAAGTCACCTGATCAAAAGACTTAAGATTAATTTTTGGGCACCTGATCAAAAGCTCAAAGTGTTGTTAGATCTTTCTTAGAAAATAGATCTTCTGGTGGCAGGGCACCTGATCAAAAACATGTAATGGATTCCTATCAGGGTGGTAGAAGAGTGGATGTACCCAGTTTTATTGGGGAACCACTATAAAATTCCTTGTGTCGTCTGTGTTTGATGTTTTTCTTTTTATTTGTGTGTTGTGATTTTTAATCTATCTATAATATATATCAATTAATTTTTTAAACTACTCTGAAAACAAATTAAAATTTTTAATATACACTATTCACCCTCCCCCCCCTCTAGTGTAAAATAGATCTATCTCTCACTTTCAATTGGTATCAGAGGAAGGTTAGTTGTTTTTACAGGCTAACACCTGAATCAATAAAGATCCTGATAGATCTTATTTTACTTAGAGTTTGTATTATTTATCATGGCACAAAATAAAAAGTATGCAAGCACTAGACCTCCTATATGCAATCTAAATAAGTTTGCATTATGGAAAGCAAAGATTAGACTTTATATGAATTTTATTGATGAAGATATCTACAACTCAATTTTGACTGGTCCACCTCTACCATTAGCAACAACAAGTATCAGTGTTGTACCACCTCCAGAATGGACTGAAGCCCGGAAAAAGGCTAAAATTGCTGATGTCGGGGCTATGAACATATTAGCTCAAACAATGTGTGATGACATCTTTCAGAAAGTTGTTGAATACAGCTCAGCAAAAGACATTTGGGACTTCCTCATAGCAATAGTTGTTGGATCAGTTGATGAGAGAAAAGACAGAAGATATCACTTGATTTCTCAATATGATAATTTCAAAAAGGGTGAAAGTGAGTCAGTTTTAGAGATATACACAAGACTCAGTCTCATTATTAATGAGCTGAAATCTTTGGAAAAAGATATTACATTGATAGAGGTCAATGATAAGATTCTCATGTGTTTCTCTAGCACCTGAGATTCAAGAATCTGCACAATTAGAAAAGCCAAAAGTGTTAATGAGATATCTACTGAGACTTTGTTGGGCAAGCTCAAATCTTATGAGCAGCTCATCAAAACAAGGGAAAATGAACAAAGGATTTCACCTTTAGTAAAGAAGGAGAAGAGCCTTTAGTAAAGAAGGAGAAAAGCATAGCTTTCCAAACAATAGAAGAAGAAGAAGTCCTTCCAGAGAATGAAGATTTTATAGGTCTTTTGGTCAAAAGATTCTACAAGATGGCTAGAAAAGACTTCAGAAAAAGATTTTTCAGGAACAAAGACAAACCAAGGTATGATAAAACACCAACTAAAGAAATAGTTTGTTATGCTTGCAGGAAGCCAGGACAAATTCTTCCAGAGTGTACTGAAAATCAAAAGAATGACAAGAAGAAGGAGAAATACTCCAAGAAGTATTAAAACAAACCCTCCTACAGCAAAAACAAAAAGAAGGAGAGAGGCATTGTAGCTGAAACTTGGAGTGATACAGAAACGAAATCTTCATCAAGTACAAGTGAAGATGAAGAAGAGGCAAAAGCTAAAGAAGACTGTCTGATGGCAATAAATGCATCATGCAGCAATTCAGATTCTGAATCTGAATCTAAAGAAGATCAGATAACCTCAACATTTGATTTTACTTCATATCAATTTAAAACAGATTTTAAATTACTATGTAATGACTTAATAAAATCTGAGAAGAAAAAATAAAACATCTCAGAGACAAATTAACTGAAATGAACAACTTGTCTTTTGAAAACTCTAAACTTAAAGAAGATTTAAAATTTCTTAAGGAACAAGTAGTTTAATTAGAAAATAAATTATCTGAGACAAAACAGTTTGAAGAATCCCTTAATGGGAGAAGCATCAAACTGATGAATATCACAAGCACAGTCAATGTCAGACTAAATTACAAACTAACTTGGGAGTTTCATCAAGTCAACCTCATCTTTTACAGAAAATATTTTAACTACACCTATAAAATTCATTTCTGTCAAAGCAAAAGAGAAACTAGAAAACTTAAAAAAGTTACAGAAGTTTTAAAAAAATCAAATTAAAATAAAAATTTTCATAAAACCTATGTTCAACAAAATTCGTCGAACCGAGCTAGACGAAATAAATATTATTCGTCGAACAGAGCTCGACGAACTATGAACACAGGAAATGGTGTTCGACGAAATCAATATGATTCTTCGAACTGCGATCGACGAACGTGGAACACAGAAAATGAACATTATTTTTTTGTGAATGGAGTTCGATAAACTCACTTCCATTCGTCGAACTCAGCTCGACAAACTCAATATAATTTGTCGAACCCAATTTTTCAAAACAGAAGTTCTATTTCTTTTCAACAGTATAATCAAACACAAGAATTTATAAATTTTTTTACTCAGTGGATTATTCATCACAGGAGATATCATCCATTTGGTTATAAAGATCAACCTGAGTGTTCTTATATTTCTAATTATTATGAAAGAAAATTAGGACCCAAGATAATCTTGGTCAAAAACACCTAATTTGTTTTAATGCAGGAAAAGAATTATTCCATCACAGAGAAACAGTGGTATTTGGATAGTGGATGTTCGAAACATATGACAGGAAGAAAGGCTAACTTGAAAGACTTCACAACTAAGATTGGACCAAAAGTCATTTTTGGAGACTCCAACTGTGGCCTGACAAAGAGCTATGGGAATGTCAAAGTTGGAGAGTTACCTTGAGGGAGGTATCTTATATGAAAGGTCTTAAGCATAATCTTATTTACATAAGTCAATTATGTGATGAAGGTTATCAGGTATCTTTTAATAAGACTTTATGCTCTATTATATCTCATGATAACAAAATTGTTTTAACTGGAATTAGACAGGATAATATTTACTTAGTTAATTCCAACTCTGCAAAAACTGAAATTTGTCTGTATAAATTAGTTTAGTATGACAAATGAATTATGATATAAAAAGTTAGGACATATAAACCTTGAAACTATAGCTAAATTATTTAAGGACAACCTTGTCAACGGATTGTCTTTTGCTTCTTACAAGAAGAAAGGACTTTGTAGGACTTGTAAGTTAGCTAAGCAAATAAAAAATAGTTTTAAATCCATTTCTAAAAGTGATTCACCCAGGATTTTGTATTTGTTACATATGGACCTTTTTGGACCTATTGCAGTACAAATTTTGGGAGGAAAGTCTTACATTTTAGTGATTATTGATGATTTCTCTACATTCACTTGTGTCTTTTTTCTTATAAACAAGTCAGATAACTTTAAAGTTCTTACAGACTTTCTTAGGAACATCAATATTGAGTACTCTATTCAGATTTCATTGATCAGAAGTGATCATGACACTGAGTTTGAATCTTTTTTGATGAAAGAATTCTGTGAGAAAGAAGGTATCGAGCATTGTTTTTCTGCTCCTAGAACCTCTCAACAAAATGGGGTACCTGAAAGGAAAAATAGAACTCTAATTGATTCTGCTGGAACATTACTTGCGTATGCTCACTTACCTATATCCTTTTGGGCAGAGGCAGTAAGTACAGCAAACTATGTTCTTAACAGAATTCTGATACATAAACTGAAGGATAAGACTCTCTATGAATTACTTAAGAATAAGAAACCTAAAGTAAGCTATTATAAAGTTTTTTGGTGTAAGTGTTATATTCACAATAATGGTGAGAAACATTTAAGTAAATTTGAAGTCAAAGCTGCAGAAAGAATATTTCTTGGATATTCTCAATTTAGCAAGGCTTATACGATCTTTAATAAATCTACCCTTAAGATTGAAGAATCTGTTTATATTTCTTTTGACGAGACTAACATGTTTTACAAGTAGAAAAACACTTCTACCATAGATTCTTTTCAGGTATCAAATCTGTGTGAGAAACTGGATGAATTAATCCAACACAAGAGGATACATTGCATCATTCTCAACAGATTGTTGATGATGTCAGTGATGAAGATGATGCAGAGATTTATGCTGAAAAAGTTGACACTAATGTAATTCTACAAGAGGAATTAGCTCCACCAATAATTGAAGAACTAACTTCACCTGTTGACTTTGTCACACTTAGAGATTACCCTATATCTCAAGTGATTGGAGACATATCAGCTGGTGTTCAAACAAGGCATCAATTGAATCAAAATCAGATGGATGTTTATTTTATTTATCAGATTGAACCTCAATCCATCAAAGATACAGAACAAGATCCTCACTGGATCATTGTTATGCAAGAGGAACTCAATCAGTTTGAGAGATGTAGAGTTTGAGACTTAGTTCCAAGACCCAAAGACTATCCAGTCATTGGAATCAAGTGGGTCTTCAGAAATAAGATGGATGTTCAAGGAGTTATTGTAAGAAATAAAGCTAAATTGGTAGCTCAAGAATACTCACAAGAGGAAGGCGTAGATTATGATCAGAGTTTTGCTCGTGTTGCAGGATTAGAAGTTAACAGGATATTTCTTGCATTTGCAGCATTCAAGAAATTCAAGATATATCAGATGGATGTGAAGAGTGATTTTCTAAATGGAGAACTCAAAGAGAAACTTTATGTTGAACAACCTTCAGGTTTTATCTTTTCAACTCACTCTTCTTATATTTTTAGACTTAACAAAGCACTTTATGGTCTTAAACAAGCTCCAAGAGTTTGGTATGAGATTTTTGCTACCTTTCTTTTAGAAAATAAATTTAGTAGAGGCATGATTGATAAAACATTATTTTTTAGAAATAATAAATCTAAAATTTTACTAGTACAAATATATGTTGACGATATAATTTTTGATTCTACTGATTCCAAACTTTGCAAAAGCTTTTCTGACCTAATGCATTCTAAGTTTGAAATGAGTAACATGGGTGAACTATTATACTTTCTTGATTTATAAGTGAAGCAAACATCAGATAGCATTTTCATATCTCAGTCTAAATATTCTGAAGAGCTTATTAAAAGATTTGGGATTTCAAATGTTTCTTCTATGAAAACACACATGCCTACAAATGTTGTAGTTGATAATGATGAACATGGAAAGACTGTTGATCAGAAAATATATAGGACTATTATTGGGTCTTTATTAAATTTAACAGCAAGTAGACCTGACATTATGTTTGCAATCTGTATTTATGCTAGGTTCCATGTAAACCCTAAGGAATCGCATCTAACTTTAGTAAAACGAATTTTAAGATATATAAAAGGTTACCCTAATCTAGGACTCTGTTATTCTATTAAGTCAGGATTTGAATTAACTGGATTCTCAGATGCTGACTATGCTAGATGCAGGGTTGACAGAAAAAGCACATCAGGAACTTGTCAGTTTCTTGGTGATAGGCTTGTTTCATAGTTTTGTAAGAAGCAAACTTCTGTATCTACTTCAACTGCTGAGGTTGAATACATTACAGCTGCTAGTTGTTGACAGATTTTGTGAATTCAAAATCAGCTACTAGATTATGCTTATAACTTAAATAATTCAATTATTTTGTAATAACACAAGTGCAATATCAATTGTACAGAATCCAGTATTACATAGTAGAACTAAACATATTGAAATAAGACATCATTTTATAATAGATAATGCAGACAAGAATAAAATTAAACTAAAATTTATTCCCACTGATTTTCAAAAGGTTGATATATTCACTAAACCTTTAGATGAAAAGAAACAAATTTTCTTCTTAAATCAGTTAGAAATGCTTGATTGTTTGTCTATAAATTGACTTTTGTTCTGAGATCGATGAATTGTTCACCTTTCGTCGAACGGAGATCGACGAACTGTGAACATTTTGTGAAACGTTCGTCGAACGGAGATCGACGAACTTTCTTTATGAAACTTTTCATCGAACGGAGCTCGATGTTTCTGTTTCATGTACCTTTCGTCGATCGGAGCTCGACAAAATATCATTCTTTCGCAAAACTTTCGTCGACAGGAGATCGACAAAATGCTTTTCTTGTGTGAAATTTTTCATCGAACAGGGTTTGATGCTTTATTTTTTCGTCAGACAGAGTTCGCCTTTTCGACTTCTGAAAACTTATAAATAGGTTTTCATCGAACTCTATCCCGCGCATTTTTATTTCCCTTGCACTTGATCTTTCTATTTTGAAGGACAATGGCGATTTCTCATGCGACTCTCTCTGCAATGAAATTTGATGTTGGCTTTGATATAGACATGGATTCCTTCCGTCATTCTAATCAAGTTTTCCAGGACATTCTGAAATTATTTGAGGATCAGAATCTGCGGAACTTTATGACCACAAGGATCAAACTCCCAGTCGTGGAGATCAAAGAATGGGTTTATACAGCAAGGATTCCTGATCAGACAACTGTTACTGGATCTATCTCTGGGAATCAGTTTTCACTTACCCCAGCTATTTTATCTGAAATTTTTGGATTAGTGAATGGAGAAGACGACATAGAATTGTCTAGTTCATAAATAGATGTTATGCTCGGTACACCACAACATATTTATTTAATAGCCACGTTTTTTTGCGACATTTGTGCAAGCGTGAACAATTATTTTGATATTGGCAACAATTTGTAAAGAAAACGTCACTATTGACATATTTTAATATTGTAATTTACGGAAGGACACAGAGCTAGAGCGCGGGAACAAATTGGGTAATTGGCGGCAAAGGCATTTGTGGTTTTTTAATAAAAACATTTGCCGGCTAAAACCTCATTTCCTCTCCCCGCTTCTAACCTAAAACCCTCAGCGCGCCACTCCATCTCCCCAATTTCTGTTGAACGATCGATCGATAGCCCTCGCGAGTGTCTTTTCTGCCAACCGGCAGCCCTCGTGACTCGCCTTTTTTGCCGACCGACAGCCCCCTCGCAACTCGCCATTTCTACCGACCGCCAACCCCCTCCCTCACGATCGATCGGTCTCAGCGTGCAAGTTCTCTGGCCTGCAAGTTCCTCACCAGCCCTCTCGTCTGACTAGTGTTTTGAAGATTTTTTTCTCCCTTCCACGGCATACTAGTTCCTTGCCTCTCCCTTCCCCGAACGGCCCCGATCAATACGTAAGTAGATCAATCTTTTCTTCTTCGTGATAGGGAGAAAATGAACACAGATCTGGACTGGCTCAAGTATGGCTTCAATATTTTTTTTTGCTTCGTTTCCTTTTGGAATATGCAGAAGCTTGAAGCATCCCTCCTGCTTCATAGTAAAAGAAGATTTGTTCATTCTCTTTTCTTGTGAAGAATTTCAGAGGAATAAATATTTTGTCAAATATCATAAAATTTTAGTACTTGTTATAGGGGCCTAAACTTTGAAAAATCTTGATGTGTCCAAAAATTTGTAATAAATAATTATAATTATGGTTTTGAAAGTTATAGCAGAGCAACCATAATTCTGTTCATAACTGAACATTTTATTTAAATATAATAATAAGATGCACTCTTCATGACCAAAGATTATGGTTTTGAAAGTACAGCAGAGTAACCATGATTCTCCTTATTAATGATGGGAAGTGTGATATCAAGTTTTCAATGTAGTTTCCCCGCACTCCTGATCATTGCCCGAAGCTTATCTTTCTGTTTTTCTTCTCTTTGTTTCCTCGCAGTTCATTTATTTTTGGAAATATTTTCATTTGTTATTTCTAGCATTCTTTTCATGTAGATGTTAGTAATACTCAATTTTTGTGGTGGGATCTATTGGGATCGACTGCAGAAATGTGGTTTCTATCTATCAATGCTAAAATCACATAAATTGAAGTAAATCGCTACATACACAATAAAATCATCTTGTGAACCATCTAATCCATTATGATTTTTTAAATGAAAGATCACAATAACAATAGAATGTTAAAGATAATATTAGTTCTCCTCTTCCATCTTCTAGATTTTCAATTTGTAAAATCTTTTTCAAGGCTGATTTGATTGTGTTGGTCATGCAAGACCTAAACCATCTAAAAATTACCATATAAAATACCTGCAGATATAATCCTATGGAAGTTTATTGAATCTATGATGAGTATTGTTTGATGTTTATTTGGTATCTTTAGCTCGACTCTTTTTGTGCTATGATAAGAATATGAGAAATAGAGTTTTAATTATGCACAGATAGGGCATGTTGATTATTGTCTCTTATATGTATAGGTACACAAAAATAATTTAGCAATGGACAAAAATGGATGAAAGAGCCACGACATTCGAAGACATATGTTGAGGGCATGAAATATTTGCTAGATCTGTTCTATTTATGTTTTTCATTGAAACAAGTCTCAAAAAATTGTCTGCCTTCCATCCAGTCGTTCTTAGCTTTTTCTCTTCTTTGGTGGTATATTACTGCTTATCAGCTGCTATAGTAATTAATAGATACTATCATAATAGGTTGTAAACCAGTGTAAGCTTCTTTCAGGATCATATTTAGGAGGATTTACTTTAAATTTTTTTAAAACATATCTGATGCTTCAACATTGTTTGGTAATAACCCATTTGCTAACCTGAAAAGTTGGGATATAAGTTTAATATTAATGAGGATTGATGATAATTTCTAATTAAGAACAGACCTATTGTGATCAGGATACAATATATCCTTCTCTTTAAATTCAAATAAATAATTTGTAGTCCCAGTTATAGATCTACTATTGGGGAGCACTTGCAGAAGAAAATGAAGACATCTAACATCAGAGAACAGCATTCTTATAGCTATAAGTAGGCCAATGGATCTATCCGGCCTTCTAATAGAATTATTTGTAGAGTAACTGTCTTGATATAAATCTACTGGGGCCTTGATTGGTTTGTTCAGTTTAGTTGATGAGTCCTTTCAGGGTCTTGATACTTTAATTTGTCCTTAATTCATTTGTTCAGTTTGTATTTCTCTACTTTTTCTTATGTTTAGTCCTGAACAATTTTGTAGAAGTTAAACAATTAACTTTCACTCATAATATGCTTCTTCATATATTTATCTCAATGTTAACAGTGAACTTTCCCAAAAGTGGTGACATGAGACATGGATTGCCACCCATAGACGTGCTCTCCACTTCCACAATCCTTCTCAGGTTAGGAGAGCTTTTGGGTTTTCCATAGAGCAGTTTTCTATTTTGCTATTATAATGCAGTTTTCTATTTTGCTATTATAATGCAGTTTTCTATTTTGCTATCATAGTGCAGTTTTCTATTTTGCTATCAATCAATATGCCTTTGTATATCATAACATTCTTCAAAATCATTTTCAAATCTCAAGTACCTGAACTCTGTTTGAAGGAAATGAAACAGGTTGAGAAGGAAATGCAAATAAAAATAGAAAAAATTTAATTGAAATTGGTTCTCTCCAATTGTTTAATCATAATTTTGTGATTGCTTGTCAAAATAATGCGAGCATGGTGAGCATTGAGGAGGTGAAGAAATTACGCGCTCCGCAAGAGAGGGATGGAAGGCCCGGTGGAGGTCGATTTGACGGCGGTGGCGGCATATTTGGAGGCGTTGGACGGTTTGGGCGAGAGTGGCAATGGATGTAGTTTTAGCCATAGAGAAGGAGGGTTTGGTGGCGAAGTAGTTTTGGTCTTGGAGGCGATAGACGATTTGGGTTTGCTACTAATATACATCTAAGAAACATATTACATGACCATGCACATAACAAAAGTACAAGACTAATATATTTACCAATCTCAGTATTCTCACCACTAAGCTACTTTTCATGCATACAAGCTAATTACTTACGGCCAGTCTTTGACACCCATACAGGTTTTTAAGGTCCACCCAATCATATTATCCTAAAATCAGCATTTCTAAACTGAATTTCCTGATGGATAAAATATGGACAATGATCAAACACTTGAACAACATCTATTTAAATAGCATATCTTTGTAAAAAAGGATTGCTGCTACTATCAGTATTTGATGATAAAAACAGTAGAGTTATTTAACTGTCTTATGTGTCCGATTTATTTGATACAATATTTCTAATGATTAAATTATTTTATTGCAGGTTATATCTAATTACTGAAATATGGACTATATGGTCATGATCGCAAGTCACAACAAGACTTTTGGGAGGTGGAATCCGCATTTTGGTTCTCGTGATGGTCATGGTCATGCTTCACAAGCTTATGTGTACTCTTTATGGGAACATATATCTTCTTGTTAAAACTTTGTAATTCATTGACAATTTTGCTTTTTATTGTAAAATGAAATAAGATTATAATGGAATATATATCTTCATATTGATTGACTGATACTCTTGATATATTTCGAATTAAGTCTAGATGTTTTTCCTTAAGAAATGCTTATTTTCAGTTTGCATTGCTTAATAATTAAACTGTATTAGGATATACTTTTTTTATATATTAAATAATATTGGCAGCGTTTTGTTAATAAGCATGGCAAAAACAATTTTAAAAGTTGCAACGTTTTTATAGAAAAACGTGGCTAAAGCTTGCCAAAGGCCGCCGCGTTTATAACCATAAACGCCGCAAATGTCATCGCCGTATTGGCGACACGGATAGTGAAAACGTCGCAAATACTTTTGGCGACGTTTGTATCCGCGACGCTTGTGCGACGTTTATAAAAGCGTCGCGAAAACATTAGCGACGTTTGAAAAACGCCGCCAAATACTCTTAAAAACATGGCCGATGTCCATATTTGTTGTAGTGGTAGAATGGGACACATTCAAGGAAACTCTAACCACCACCTGAAGAAAAAAAATTTCTATTAAATATAAATTCTTAGCTGATGTAGTTGGAAAGGTCATTATGTACAAACACTCTGCCCATGACTATATAACCAGACATCAATTTCTTTTGATGTGTGTCTTGATTAATCAGAAAAATGTTAACTAGGGAGCAATTTTATTTGATTCAATTAAAAAGAAATTAATAAGAAGGATGTAAGTTATGACAGGATTCTAGGCATTTTCCTAACAAACAAAGTGTCCAGAACTTTTCTTCTCTCAGACCATTTTTATCAATGCTTCCAAGAGGCTGACTTCTGCCTTGTTTGGAAGATGAGAGAGGGTAATCCCTAAGCCATCCAAGGCTACCTCCTATAGGATTACTTCTGAAAGCACAAGTGCTGTTCCAGCCACTCTCTCAATCCCAGAAGAGGCTCCTGCTCCTCCTCATTCTTCTCCTCTACCATCTCCCCACCATTCCCCTAGACCCTCCACTCCATCTTCTCAACAACCCAATTTACCAGAACAAGTTTCATCATCCACCTTACATACGGACTCTCTACATGCAGTTTCTCCACTTCCTCATTCACCAATACCGCCTAATCTCATTGAAGATATTCCATCCACATCAATTCATACACATTCCCCCATTCATCAGACACCACCTCAATCTCCACTATTTTCACCTCCTCCTCACTTCTCTCTACTACACTCATCTCCACCACATTCAGCTCCACCTCATATATCTCGACCACATTCACCAATCCAGGAAATATTTCCAGATGCAATTCCCTCTGTCATCCCTCCATCATCTATTCCTCAGGCCTTCACTATTTGTTCCACATGTACAACCACATCTGCTCCCTCTTCTTCTACTCAAATTCCATCATTTGCATCTGCTCAGCATCCTCCTGAGTATATGTATTTGGATTTCTCTTCCATTGTTGATAATCTTCTTGATTTCATTACTCCAACCCTCAAGAAGCTCTTAGATGAAGATTTAGCTCCTGTTATAGCTTCTATTTTTGCTCTCTCCTCTAGGATTGACTCTCTTCAATCTATCCCTTCTTCTGGGGGCTTAGATTCAGGTCTCCCTGGATCTAGGCAGGGGGATATGCTTCATGAAGAAGTTTCAGTTACAGAAGCAGTCTCAGCCAGAGCAGCAGTAACAGCCTTTGATGTTATTCAGAATACAGAAATGATCAGTTCAGTTGAAGAAGCAGAAGTAGCAGCACCAGAAATAATTACTGTTGGATATGTTTTTATTAATCCTACAGTTAACTTACATTCTTTATTATCAGTATTTGATTTACAGCATGGTTATGTTCTCAGTTTACCCTGCTTACCAGTTTTTGAAGATTTTTATAAAGCAGTAGTTTGTTATACTGCTCCTGTTGATCCTATTATTCTAAAACAGATCAGATCTTGTTTAAGAATTGTTTCTACTTGCTCTTCTCCAGTTTCTCAGATTGCAGTAGTAGTTGATAATATAATGGCTGTTATAGAACAAGTTTCTTCCCCTCCTACTTTCGCCTAGGATGAAACTCCAATGTCAAATCTTGATGATTTTCTCTATGAAGATATGGGAAAAAAAAAAGATGATAGTATGTATATACAAGTTGATACAGATGATGTACATACACAGTCAAAGGATCAGATTGTTGACCATACTAGTTTATTAAAACAGATAGATGGTTTATACAATCAACCACCAGAAGAACAGTCAGATGTTGATACAGATTCTGATGAGTCAGATGACTCTAGCTCTAAGAAAAGGAAATTAAAGAAGAAGGCTCCTACTAAGGTTGCTCCTCAGCCTTCAGCTACAGCAGATATTTCATACTATATTATGCATGGGGTCTCTCTCAGTCCAGACCTTCCACACTGGATGAGATACTCCAAGAATGAGATGAAAAATAGGAAGAAGATGAGGAGATATTCTTCACCTCCAA
The DNA here is from genome assembly GCA_039583875.1 of Platanthera guangdongensis. Taxonomy (NCBI): domain Eukaryota; kingdom Viridiplantae; phylum Streptophyta; class Magnoliopsida; order Asparagales; family Orchidaceae; genus Platanthera; species Platanthera guangdongensis. The sequence continues at coordinate 183,134,295 of CM077158.1, forward strand.
GGTTTAGGAGAGGACCTCCTCCTCCTCCAGCAGCAGGGTCATCTGGTAATATTTCTTCTTCTCAAAATCCTACATCTCATCATTATTCAAGATCTTCTTAGGACAGACAGGATAGACCTTCAAGGTCAGATTCTCACAGCATCCAGCAACAGCAATCAAGTCAAAGCAGCCAGCAACAGCAATCAAGCCAAGAGAGGCCACCTTCACCAGTATATGATCTAGAGATGGATCCAGATTTCAGAATGCAAGGTTTAAAGAGCTGGTTGCTTTTTCACAGATTAAGAAAGCTAGAGAAGAAGGCAAGGACACTTCACAGTTCACCACCATGTCCTCATATAGGTAAAAGGAGCTTGACAGATATTCAAAGAAAAGTTTATTCAATATTGATAAATATATGAATCTGCATTCAAAGGCAGTAGTTCCCAGAACCACCTCTCTGAAGATTACTGGCTGTCAGGATTTAAAGATGGGCCAAAGGCAAGCTGCAGATCCAAACAGAAAGCTAGTCTTCACCAAATCATCTTCAGATTCTCCCTTTGAAGCTCCTAAGAAAGACTCTTGATTTCTTATTTTATGTTTTTTAAACTGTGTTATTGTTTTTGAACTCACAAACCACTTCCTTTATTTCTGCTGAAAATTTAATAATTCTGTCAGATTATTTTTGCTTTTCTGTTTTTGATATTATCCTAACCCAAATAGGGGGAGATTGATGAATCTCTATTACTGATTTGGGCTAGGATCTTTATTATTTGTTTAACATGATTAGTTTGACCCAATATGTATAGTCTAGGGTCATAGATTTATTTTCAGGGTTGCACCTTCAGAAGTATTTCAGAGAAGTTCAGATCGACGAACGCAGAATCCAGATCGACGAACGGCGAGCTCACTTCGACGAACGTCAAGCTCAGTACGACGAACTCAGATTCCAAACTCTAAGTTTTGCTCGACGAACTCTAGGCTCCGTTCGATGAGCGTTGATCTCAACTCAGATGCTCTGCTTGACGAACTCCAGGCTCAGCTCGAAGAACTCCAGACTCTGATCGACGATCTCCAGGCTCAGTTCGACTAATTCTTTGCAGTGTTCAGCCAGTGTTATTTACTGAAGGCAGAATGATTTTAAATGGCTTAATTTTTGACAGTTACACTGTGATATTTAATGTGAAATATTTTTAATGAATATAGCCGTTTCAGGCAACAATAAATAGGGATTTATCATGGAGTTATTAATCTAATTAATTACCAAGACAGTTACAAAATCTCAGAGATTCTTCAGAAATTTCAAAGAATCGTTTTAAATGCAAATATTTAAATTCTTCTCAGAGAATATATATTCAGAAGATTGCTGCCTCAAATGGGTTACTGACTTAGAGTGTAAGGGATACATTCTTTCAGATCAACATATTTTTATCAGATTTTCTGCTTCAGTCTTCCATTGCAACATCTTCAATTAATAAGCAACTTGAAGGCCTACACCCTGAAGAAAAGTCTTTCCTCTTGATCTCAAATCTCTACTCAACTCAGGGGGAGCTTTTTGCTTCAACAACATTCACTAAAGTCTTCTCGGAGATAGTTGACAGAGAAGACAACATCAATTTTTGTTTACTTCTTAAACTGTGTACAGGGTTATAACTCCTTTCAAAATTTAACCTTTTGGTTCCTAAGTCACCTGATCAAAAGACCTATGCTTGGTTTTTGGGCACCTGATCAAAAGCTCAAAAGGTTGCTAGATCTTTCTTAGAAAATAGATCTTCTGGTGTCAGGGCACCTGATCAAAAACCTGTAGTGGATTCCTATCAGGGTGGTAGAAGAGTGAATGTACCTAGATTTATTGGGGAACTACACGATGATCAATTAATCAAAGTTCACAGTTCGTCCACCTCAGCAAATGCCCACGGATCGTGCTTCCTCCGCTCCTTCCGTGGTTTTATTTTGAATACTTTCTAGAGCAGCAATAGCTACCCCGTCGCCCTCTCCCTCATTTTCGTGCTACTCGCCTTTCTCTTGGCAACGACGCTCTTATCATTGTTCCCATCGCAACACATCCCGTCGCCAACTACATCATTTTCGTGCTCCTTCTCTCCTCCTCCGTCCGAGCCTCTCCACTAGGTCATCGACTGCATGTCTCTTCTTCGCTAGGTTTATAATGGGGATGTTTGTTACTTCGCTACTTACAAAGGAGTAGCAGCAATACATGGCCGAGAAGAAGATCCAAAGAAAATAAAATGCAACTTTGCAGTTGCAAGTGACAAAGCAGAGTCGTCGTCGTCCTCCTTCCAGTCCCCGTCGAGCGCTGGGGTAACATTTCAGTCTATTCTCCGTCGTCCCCCCCCCATGTCTTTCCACCCTATCGGGGCCATTTGACCGATTTTCAACACGTTTCCGAGAAATCTATAGAGTTGATAAGGGTATTCATATGCCTAAATTCCTGTTGTTCGTCCCAAACACGTGAGTTTATGCAAACAAGTTGATAGTAATGAAGTTGATTCATTCATCTCTTTCATCTATTGCGGCGATTCTTGGTGCTTTTGGGCTTGCTGGAGTTATTCTTCCATATAATCGTCGTTTCATTAGTTTGTTTTCCATGTTTGATTTTATTTGGGGCTATTTTCATGTAGTTTTTTATTGAACTTTACATTTTTTTCCATTCACCTTTCATGGATTATTATATAAAAATTTCATACTGTTAGGCAATATCTGCTAACATGCTTAACCTAATTATGAATTTCAACTGTGTTCAACCACAGATTAATATTTTTGGCTTAATTTTCCCTATGCAATTATTTGGGTTGACATTTTGTCGGTCTTCTTGAAGTGTAAGGCCACCATATATTTGGTCCTTATGCATTATTTTTCGGAGTTTAAATACGGTTTTGTTCCTTAAAGGCGGGAGTTATGATGCTTTCTATCGTGATTTCAACTTTTCTATTCTAATTTCGTCTCTCTACCTCTCATGGTTTCTCTCCTGTAATTGTTTTTCTTCTAATTAGGTTGCCAGAATGAGAGAAAAGGGTCCAACAATAGAAAACTACTTTGTTTTGAATACTGGGGCTAAAATTCCAGCTATTGGACTTGGGACATGGCAATCTGGAGGTGACATCTTCGTTGATGATGTGACAACAACATTAAAGATCGGATATCATCACATAGATTGTGCTCATATGTATGGAAATGAAATTGAAGTTGGTAAAGCCCTGACAGAAGCATTTGATGGAGGAATCAGGAGGGAGGACTATTATATATCTTTATTATATAAACCTAGTGGAGAGCCCTAGGGAAGAGGTAAAGCACTGGCAGAAGCACCATGATCATCCTCTGTAGTGTATTCTGAAGCAGGTATTGGTGAGCCCTATTTCATTAGAAGTAGGTGTAAAGCTTTTTCAAGCTTTATTTTTCATCTTGGATTTTCATCAATTTTACTGTTGTTGCTGCTTGATTGTCTATTATGTTTTCATTAATCTATACTTTTATTATTTATTGAGTTAGATTTTATAAATTTCATGTATAAGTTGAGACATATTAAGCTATTTGATTTGATTAGATCCGATTATATATCACGGTCGATCATATTAAGCTAATTGATTAGATTAGATCAAAGTAAATATCACCATCGTCCATTCAATTTTTGTCAACCTAAGCAGGCTTAATAAGACAATTTTTTGTGGGTTTTGTACTATGTCCCTACTATATGAAGTTGTAATGTTGAATGCTTAACATCTCTTTAGTTCATGACATATCTTTGTTCCATTTTCACATATCATTTATTCATGCCTAGAAATAAAAGAAAATGAAGTTATCTACCATTGTTTACATTTCTTAAAATAGCTAGAGGATTTTGGGAGTGGTTATCTCCTTTAATATGCACAAGTATTCGGTTTTTAGTTAATTCTTTCCTATTTTTTCTATATTTCTTTCTTATCTTCTTTTTATTCTATATTCTTGTTATAGGTATTGAAGTAAAGATCCATTACAATCTAATTTTGTCGTGTGTGAATAAAATGCTTGTGTGGCTTCTTGATTTCTATTATCATCGTTAGGTTCTATTTGAACATTCTTTTATCCGAGTCGCCACCCTCCGTATATTGTTGCATCCCCCGCCGATTGTCGCCACCCCCGCCGAATGTTGTCGCCGCCGCTGAATAATACCGCCCTTGCTGAATGTTGCCGACCCCGCACGGGGTCCCTGCCCACGGCCGATGTCTCCCCCCATGACCGATGTCACCGCCCACGACCAATGTCGCCACCCCCCACCGATGTCGCCGCCCCCGACTGATGTCGCCGCCTACGACCAATGTCTCCGCCCACGATCGATGTCACCGCCCACGATCGATGTCCCCGCCCACGTCTGATGTCGCCTCCAACGACCGATGTTGCCGCCCATGACCAATGTTGTCGGTCACGACCCATGTCAAAGAATGTCAATTATGCAACATATTCGGAACTAAAATTATCTACATATCATGGAATAATCAGCATTAAACATTATGAATGGCCCAACAAATATATCTAAGGACATTATACTTGAGATCGAGTTTTGCTTTATTAACATCATATTCCATGTCTAAACTCTCAAAATTCCCAACAGGTTCCTCTAATCGTCTCCTATATACATGGAATGAAAACCAGAAAAAATATGATAAATGACTTAATTAAAAGTACTTTTGCCATTCTGCTAACAGGTTCCTCTAATTTTAATGGTTAGGTGCACAAAATTCCTAATAGGTTCCTCTAGTTTTAATGATTAGGTGTACAAAATTCCTAATAGGTTCCTCTAATTTTAATGCTGAGGTGTAAGCTTGTGCTATTTTGCTCTGAGTTGCCTCCATTTTTATAATGCAACTCCTCAGTACTTTTGCTGGAACGTGTGTTTAATGGAAATAGAGCAAGAAAAATGGGAGCTTAATTTGCTCATAAAAAATTGGAAGATTAGCATAGCAGGCCAAGAATGCGACATCTTTATCTTTTTTATTTTAATTGTTGCTGGCGTTTTGTATAGAGCCCCTATATATGTCCTGAGCATTGGAAAAGAGAAATGTAGCAACCTTTTAAAAGTCTACAACTTGAGAGAAGACCTAATTAAAACATTTCAAAAACTTCAGAGAGAATTGAAGCTATAAAAAGAGGGAGAAGAATCGACAATTTGAGAAAAGTTTGTTTAAAATAGCGAAAAACGAGTAAAATGTCTTTATACCCGTGTAGAAGCTGGAGCCCTAGGATTTTCTTATATAGAAAATAGAAAACAGTGTGTCTGCAGTTAGCAAACAAAACATATGTTGCTAAACTGGAAATAATAGAAAGGTGAAGACTCACCTGCGAGTAGGGATGAGTAGAAGAAAAAATTTGAATGCTGCTCTGAGATGAAGAGCAAGAGTTGGCGGCTGCGAGAAAAATAGAGGACTTTTTAGCAATGAAGAAGAAATTGAAAATTGTTTACCGAACCGTTTAGTTTACCGAACCGAGAGAACCCTCCTTTCGACAGTTGGCGTGAGAAAAATCGCAAGGTGCAAGGACTCGCAACTGCAGTTAATCGAGATCTCTGGTCGACATTTGGGGAAATCGTCAAGTGCAAGAACGATGAAGGAAAAGGTGAGAAATGGCAGTAACAAAAGTTGGAATCGCACCTGCAAAAGGTGGAAATTGCCGGCGATGTTTAAAAGAAACTCTGAATCACCATTTAAAACAAAGTCAGAAGCTCGAATCACCAGCAAAGAAACTCTGAAGGAAGCGTTCTTTATTGAGGGCTTGCATTGGAGAAGGAGTTGTCGTTTGCAGAGGAGTCGTGGAGATGTGCAAGAGGAGGAAACGTGTAGCACATTTTCAGGAGACTTGACAGGAGCACGGGAATTGAAAAATGGGTGGGAAATAGGAAATTACATTAAACTTAGATTTTTTTTGAAATGAAGAGATGATGGGAGAGATATTTTGGTGATCCAAATGTTACACCAAATCCACTTTGCTCATTCCTTATAATATAAACATATATATATTAATAAATATATATACAAGCAGCCCAGCACGGGGGACCCCGTGTGGGGCGACGACATTCGGCGGGGGTGAGGACATTTGGCGGAGGCGGCGACATTGGTCGTGAGCGGCAACGTTGGTCGTGGGCTTCGACATTTGTCGTGGGGGAAATATTTTTCGTGAACGACGACATTCGGTGGAGGAGGCGACATTCAGTGGGGGTGGCGACATTCGGCGGGGGAGACGACATTCGGCGAGGGCAGCGATATTCGGCGAGGGCGGCGACATTCGATGGAGGCGGCAAAACAATGTGCGGGCAAAATAGTGCGGGCAAAATATTGTGTGGGTGAGACATTGTGTGTGCAAAACATTATGCGGGCCAAACATTGTGTCGGTGAAACATTGTGCGGGCAAAACATTGCGCGGGAGAAACATCGTGCGCGCAAAACATCATGTGGGTGAAATGGCAATTCAAATGTGTAGAAAAGTACATGAGTAATGCAGTAAATCCAGTCAACCTTGTATATCCTTCATGTATATCTAAATACAATGTATGAGTATATATATATAGGAGGAAGAAAGAGAGTGGAGTCTCATATACAAGGTGTGAGACTAATATAACAAGAAAAAAGGAAACAAAATGGGTCATTAGGTTGGTCTTTACAATGCCTTTTCTAGCACTCTCCCGCAAGCTGCAGTGTACAAGTCATACGGACCAAGCTTGGACAAGAACTTATAGAATAGAATAATCGACAAGGCCTTAGTGAGAAGATCAGCACTTGGTCAGCAGTCGGAACATGTCTCAATTCCAGTTTCTTCATTTGAACTTTCTCTCTAATGAAGTGACAATCAACTTCAATGTGTTTTGTTTTTTCATGGAAGACCGAATTCTTAGTTGTGCCAGCTTGACTATCACAGAGTAAGGTAGCTGGTGGGGGAAGTTTTACTCTCATATCACCCGGGAGACTTTCGAGCCAGGTAAGCTCAGATACAACAGACGTCATTGAACCGTATTCATCTTTAGCTAAAGATCGACCTACCACATCTTGTTTCTTGTTGCGCCGGGTAACAAGATGACCTCCCTAGTAGGTATAAAATTTGTTGGTAGAGTGTCGATCATCCAAAGATCCAGCATAATCTGCATCTGAACACGCAACCAGAGTTGGTGTAGAAGTAGAGGAAGAGGTTTTGTATACCATCCCTTGACCAGGAACTGTTTTTAGATATCTCAGGATGCATTCGACGGCGTGTAGATAAGACATCTGAGGAGAGTGCATAAACCGGCTGACAACCCCAACAACAAAGGATATGTCAGTTCTTGTGACCGTTAGGTAAATCAGTTTTCCAACAATGCGTCGATAGTATTCTGGATTTGAAAGAAGTGGATCTGTAACTGCACCTTCAGCACAAAACTTATGATTGGCATCCATGAGAGTTTTGGTCGGCTTGCATCCAAAGTAACCGACATCCTGAAGGAGGTCGAGACAGTACTTCCGTTGAGATAGAACAAAGGCATCCGGACGTCTTGCAATCTTAAGGCCGAGGAAGTATTGTAGGTTCCCGAGATCTTTACTTTGAAAAACAGAGCTCAAATGTTGTTTGATCATTTATATTCCCTTTGAGTCATCCCCTGTGATTAGGATGTCATCGACATATACTAAGAGGAGAACAGTGCATGTTGTGTAATGTCGAGTAAACAGAGAGAAGTCTGCCGAGCTCCGAGTAAAACCGACCACCCACACAGCCTTACTGAATCTGTCGAACCATGCCCGGGGGATTGTTTGAGACCATAAATCGAATTTTTGAGGTGACAAACCTGAGACTCCCTCGTGGTCTCAAACCCCGGAGGTTGTTGTATGTAGACTGTTTCTTTCAGATCACCATTGAGAAAGACATTTTTAATATCCAGTTGATGTAAGGGTCATTGGCGGTGCACAGCCACAGAAAGGAGGACCGGAACCGTGTTGAGCTTGGACACTGGAGAGAATGTTTTTTCGTAGTTGAGACCTTGTTGAGTAAACCCACAAGCCACCAGTCTGGCTTTAAGACGATCAATCGTCTCATCAGGAGCATGTTTGATAAAAAAGACTCATTTACACCCAACAGGAGTATGTCCTGGAGGAAGAGGAACCAGTTCCCATGTGTGGTTAGCCCAGAGGGCTGTCATTTTTTTGTTCATGGCTGTCTTACAGTCTGTATGTTGAAGAGCCTCCTGCACAGAGTTAGGGACAGAAACAGAGGATAACGAAGTAGCAAATGTGTGAAGTGTCGGGAACAGTCGATGTAAAAACACACAATTTGTCATGGGATGGGCGGTGGAGGCCGGTGTCGGATCAGATGGTCGTAGAGTGTCATATATCGAAGCCGACTGCATTGGGGCGGCGGAGTGAGGAGGGCGACGAGTATAGACACGAAGAAGAGGGGGTTTTGGAAGAACGGGAGCCGAGGCAGGTAGGAGTGGTGGAGGAAATGTAACAGGGATGACGGGTCTTGGCAAAGAAGGTGGTGGAGGAGGTGGGTTTGGAGCAGTGAAGTATGGTTGATCTTCCCGAAAGGTAACATCAGCAGAAACAGTCATCTTGAGGGTAGTAGGGGAATAACGCACATATCCTTTCTGGGTATGGGAATAGCTGACAAACATGTGTTTGGCTGCCCGAGAAGCCAACTTGTCCGAGGACAGACCAAGAACGTCAACATAGCAAGTGCAAGCAAAGATTTGAGGTCTGAGAGAGAACAACGGAGAAGACAGGAAGAGGAGACTAAATGAAGTAGCATTTTGGAAGGAGGAGGAAGGCAGATGGTTAATGAGATAACAAGTTATCGAAAGAGCAAAGGTCCAATACACCTTTGGGACCTGCATTTGAAGCATGTGGGAGCGAGCAACATCAAGAAGATGTCTATTTTTACGTTTGGCGACGTCATTTTGTTGTGCTGTATAGGCACACAAAGACTGATGAATAATGCCAAATTCAGAATATATGTTAGCAAACTCATGGCTAGTGTATTCGCGAGCATTATCAGTTTAGAGTGTTTTAATATTGGCAGAAAACTGTGTGCGAGTTTCAAGAACGAAAGCCCGGAACACACGGGAAGCTCGGAGCAATCACGAAGCAAGTATAATCATGTCGTCCGACAGTAGTCATCAATAAATGTGATAAAGTAACGATAACCAGACATACTAGATATTTTGTACGGGCCCTAAACATCAGAATGCAGTAAAACAAAAGGAACAGAGCTCCGAGTACAATGAGGAGGAAAATATGAACGATGTTGTTTTCCCAAAATGCATGAATCACAAGAAAAAGAGGAAAGAGAAATGTCAGGGAGAACCTTTTGGAGGACTGGTAGAGGAGCATGTCCAAGACGCCGATGTCAATCAATGGAGGAGACTGATGAGAGGATGGTAGGAGAAACATCAAGAAGGTAGAGCCAGTTTTGCAGTCATCCTCTACCAATGATACTTTGTGTCTGTCGATACTGCATCATAAAAGAAGTAGAGGTGAATGTGACGGAACAATTCAAATCGGCAGTGAGCTAACTAACAGAAAGCAAATTAAACGGGGAGCCCGGGACATGAAGAGCCGAGCGGAGAGATATAGATGAATTGAGAGGAATATCAGCAGAGCCTGAGACAGAAACGGTAGCGTCATTGGTCACAGTGATACACTTAGGATATGAAGAATCTAAGTAGTGATGTGGCTTTAGCGAGGTGATATGGTGAGTGACACCGGAATCCACTATCCATCGCGGACTCGTGGAGAGACAGGTGATACCATCATGAGAGACGGGGGCAACGAAGGGAGGTGGGTGACTGAACATCCCTTGGAGCTGCTGGAGCTGGAGGCGGACTTCGTCAAGATCGGCACGAGTGGCAGAAGGATTGTGATCAGCAACAGAAGCAATCGTACGAGGAGGAAGACCTTGTTTGCAATAGGAAGTCGCCTCTAGGTGTCCATCCTTGCCGCCAAAAGAGAACTTAGGCCACGGCCGGCCACCACGACCCCTTCCCCGAGAGCCTTAACGTCCTCCATGAGTATGAGGAGGGAGAGGGAGTAATGGCGTAGAGGAGTGCTGGAGAAGGGTCGGGGAGGGAGGTCCAGTTATATCAGGAGGCGGTGAAACCTTTAGCGGCATAGAGCACACATCAGAGAATGAGGGAGTCGCAGCAGATGAGAGGATCTGAGCCCGAACACTCTGAACATGAGGCGGGACACGAGCCATCATCATTGAAATACCGACTGCTTCCTTCTGAGCGCGCTGAGCAGCAAGATCCGTAGTCGGGGGCTGCTGCCGAATCCAGGCTTCAACCAGAGTCTTGGATCAGGCAACAAATGAGGTTAGGTCGATAGCATCGCTGGTGTCAAGATTCTGAAGACCAGTAATGATATCATAAAGGTGTTGAAGACTATCTTTGCCTAAGTAAAGGGTATGAAGTTCATCCCACATCGCCTTGGTCGTCTCATGATACATGATCATGCGATAAGGTTCGCCATCAAGAGAGTTGAGAAGCCATATCTGAACGCGCCCATCGTTACAAAGCCAGTCATCAATAGGGACAGCGAGAACACCTTGCATTAAATGATGCAGAAATCTCTTTGACTGAAGAACCTGGCGAACAAAATGCACTCACTCAACAAATTCCTTCTTCGTTGTAAGAGAGATAGTAGTGATGCGCAACTCGTCACGGAGTTCAGGAGTGGGAGCAGCGGTCGTAGCAGGAAAGGAAGTAGCAGTAGAAGAATCCATGATCAGGCGGGTAACCGAGTAAAGCAGCAGGTAGAGTAGCGCCTAAAGCAAGCGGCTAGAAAATGCGGCTAGATCAAGCTGCAAGAGCAAGCGGCTATAACAGCGGCTAGAAGAAGCGGTCAAAGCAACGGCTAGAAGAAGCGGTCAGAGCAGTGGCTAGATCAGCGGCTATAGCAGGAGATTGTAAGCGGCTAGGGCAGGAGACCGCAAGCGGCTAGATCACGGGCTAGAGCAGGCGGCTATAGTAGGAGACCGCAAGCGGCTAGATCAGTGGGCTGATCGACAAGAACAGCGGCTAGATCAACGGCCAGAAGAAGTCGCCAGAGCAACGGTTAGAGTAGGAGACCGCAGCGAGAAGAAGTCGCCCGAGAAGCGGATAGAAGAAGTCGCTAGAGCAGGAGACCACAGCGAGAAGAGAAGAAAAGACTGCGTACAAAGAAAGACCTTGCGGCAAAGAGACAGACCGCGCGGCAAGAATGTTGCGGCTAGAGAAGAAGAGAAGATGTCGTAGCGGTTTAGAGGAAACAACGCAAGAGAAGGCCGCGGTTAGGCAAGCAGAGATCGCAGCGGCGAGAAGATCCACGACGGAGAGATCGGCAACGAGAAGAGCAGCGGCTGGAGGAGAGAAGAGACGTGGTCGAGGCACAACAGTTAGACAGAGATCTGATGCTAGGAGGGGAAGACCGCGCGAGAAGTAGTGGTTCTACGGGAGAGAGAGAGAAAAGTTATAAAAGCTGAGCGGGAGAAGGAAAGGAGGATGATTCCACGGGAGGAGAGGAGATGCCGATAGAACGAAAGAAGACTGCGAAGAAGAGGCGGATAGAGAAGAGAGAGCGGGAAAGCGGTTAACCGCAGACGCTGGGCGGGTAGAAAGGGACTAGCCGCCCGAAAGAGGAGGTAGGACCGGATGGTTCTAATACCATGTAGAAAAGTACACGAGTAATGCAGTAAATCCAGTCAACCTTGTATATCCTTCTTGTGTATCTAAATACAATATATGAGTACATATACATATATATAAGGAAGAAAGAGAGAGGAGTTCCATATACAAGGTGTAGGACTAATATAACAAGAGAAAATGAAACAAAATGGACCATTAGGTGGGCCTTTACAATGTTTTTTCTAACAAAATGAAAGAGTGAAGGGAAACTGAAAGAAATATAAGAGAAGAAGAAAAATTACCTTTTATTTTACTTACGGTTTAAAGGATGCTGATTCAGATTGGTTGTGAAATGAAAAAGTGAAAACTCCAAAGCAATACAATTATGTAAATGTAAAATGGGGGGAGTGATGTTTACTTGGCCTTGAAGAAGATGTGGTCGGTGACTGCTGTTACTCGGTGTCAAAGAATGTCAATTATGCAACATATTCGAAATCAAAATTAACTACATATCATGGAATAATCGGCATTAAACATTACGAATGGCCCAACAAATATATCTAAGGACATATTATACTTGAGATCGAGTTTTGCCCTATTAACATCATATTCCATATGTCTAAACTCTCAAAATTCCTAACAGGTTCCTCTAATTTTATCCTATATACATGGAATGAAAACCAGAAAAAATATGATAAATAACTTAATTAAAGTACTTTTGCCATTTTGCTAACAGGTTCCTCTATTTTTAATGGTTAGGTGTACAAAATTCCTAACAGGTTCCTCTAATTTTAATGGTTAGGTGTACAAAAAAACATGCTTTTGCTATTTTGCTTGAGTTGCCTCCATTTTTATACTGCAACTCCTCAGTACTTCTGTTGGAACCTGTGTTTAATGGAGATAGAATGTGACATCTTTGTCTTTCTTAGTTTAATTGTTGCTGGCGTTTTTGTACAGAGCCCCTATATATATCATGAGCATTGGAAAAGAGAAATGCAGCAACTTTTTAAAAGTCGGCAACTTGAGAGAAGACCTAATTAAAACGTTTCAAAAACTTCACAGAGAATTGAAGCTATAAAAAGAGGGATAAGAATCAACAACTTGAGAGAAGTTTGTTTAAAATAGCAAAAAAATGAGTAAAATGTCTTATACCCACGTAGAAGCTCGAGCCCAAGGATTTTCTTATACAGAAAACAGCATGTCTGCAGTTAGCAAACAAAAAATATGTTGCTAAACCGGAAATAATAGGAAGGTGAAGACTCACCTGCGAGTAGGGATGAGTAGAAGAAAAAATCTGGATGCTGCTCTGAGATGAAGAGCAAGAGTTGGCGGCTGCTAGAAAAACACAGGACTATTTAGCAATAAAGAAGAGATTGAAAATTGTTTACCGAACCGTTTAGTTTACCGAACCGAGAGAACCTTCCTTTCGACAGTTGACGTGAGGTAAATCGCCCGGTGCAAGGAATCGCAGCTGCAGTTAGTGGAAATCTCCAGTCGACGTTCGGGGAAATCGCCAGGTGCAAGAACAATGAAGGAAAAGGTGAGAAATGGGAGTAACAAAGGTTGGAATCGCACCTACAGAGTGTGGAAATTGTCGGCCGATGTTTAAAAGAAGCTCTGAATCACCGTTAAAAACAAAGTCAGAAGCTCGAATCACAGGCAAAGTAACTCTGAATGAAGCGTTCTTTATCAAGGGCTTGCATTGGAGAAGGAGTTGTCGCTTGCAGAGGAGTCGTGAAGATGTGCAAGAGGAGGAAACGTGTAGCATATTTTCAGGAAATTACATTAAACTCGGATTATTTATTTCTTTGGAAATGAAGTGATGATGGGAGGGATATTTTGGGATCCAAATGTTACACCAAATACACTTTGCTCTCTCCTTATAATATAAAGATATCATTATTTATCTAATTATCAGTGGCCACTGCTTAGTACCATTCAGTCAACCTCCAGATGTGCTGGGATTAAAACATCCACGATATAAGCACAAGGGTGAAATTGTAAGTTTCAAAGGTTATCTCCTTGTTTTTTAGCTGTAGATAAATAACTATAATGATTTCCAAGATCATCAGACTTGTCTAGATAGCTTATAACCATTTTGTTTTTGCGGTCAGAATTTTATAAACAATAGTTTATGCGCCATAATATTGAGGCATTGAAAAAAACAAAAAAATTCAGGCAAATTGTGGGAAAGACTGAAAAAAAATATTCAGATGTTTTTTCAACAAAAAAAATATTCATTTTCCAAAAATATAATTAAAAAAAGTATTAATTTTTTTAATGTGCAAATAGAAATCAAGTTAAATGGTTGGGGAGCCGGGAAGTAATTGAGTTCAATTTGACTTGATTCTAGTAGACAAATTTATTTCGTCAATTTATGAGGACTGTATAAAGTATGGGATAAACATTGTGCGTCTGTTACGGGTCTTCGATGGAGACACACGTGCAACTGTACAAGTGCCGCGAATCTCGAGTGGCGTCCGCTTAAAGTATCCTATTTTCTCATATTCGTATTTTATGCGTGTCTTATATTTTATCCTCATGTTATGCCCTAGTGAGCCCTAGTGAGTGGGGCATTTTAGTACTTTGCGAGAACTAATTTCCCAACCATACATGTGGGTTTGCTATAATTAAAAATAGTATTATTTTTTATTCTTTTATGTGCAAATAGAAATCAAGGCAAATGGTTGGAGAGCGGGGAAGTAATTGAGTTCAATTTGACTTGTTCTAGTAGACAAACTTATTTTGTCAATTTATGAGGACTGTATAAAGTATGGGATAAACATTGTGTGCCTGTTACGGGTTTTCGATGGGGACTCACGTACAAGTGCCGCGAGTCTCGAGTGGCGTCCGCTTAAATTATCCTATTTTCTCATATTCGTATTTTATGCATATTTTATATTTTATCCTCAAGTTATGCCCAAGTGAGAGGGGCATTTTAGTACTTTGCGAGAACTAATTTCCCAACCATATATGTGGGTTTGCTTTGGGAAAATAGACAAGAAGAATCAATTATCAAACACTCCCTCCCTCCCTCCCTCCCTCGTTACCTGCTCTCCGTTGAACCCTAGCCTCACTCCACGATCCGCCCTCTTGTAGTCGGCTGCAACCCGCCGCATATTTTATATTTTATCCTCAAATTATGTCCTAGTGAGAGGGGCATTTTAGTACTTTGCGAGAACTAATTTCCCAACCATATATGTGGGTTTGCTTTGGGAAAATAGACAAGAAGAATCAATTATCAAACACTCCCTCCCTCCCTCCCTCCCTCGTTACCTGCTCTCCGTTGAACCCTAGCCTCACTCCACGATCCGCCCTCTTGTAGTCGGCTGCAACCCGCCGCCGTCTCCTCCTCCTCACCACCATTGCGCCCCCGTGGTTCCAAGAAGGCTCTCTCTTCCTCCCTTGAGGACTTCCCTCCACTTCCTCGTACGCGCTCTCAATCGAGGGCACGTAACAAATTGGTATCAAAGGAAACACTCCTCCCCGTCACAGACTCTCCAGATCCAACGTTTCGTGCTCCTACCATGTCCGACCACACCATTTCCGCCGAGCGCCGCGACATCTGTCGCTCGGACACCGCTTCTCAACACCAGCCCGCACCGATCGGCCCCGCCCTGTCACCGCCGCATCTACAGCCGCTCGCCCTCCATTCGCTGCAACCAGTCCTACTCGGCTCTTCCATCGTCAGGAGGTTCCCTCCTCGCAGCCACCACTGGCTTGCTCCCTCCTCGCCTTCATTCCCTCCTCCTTGAGCTTCTTCATCCATGGACGACGGAAACTTGGGCGGCCCTACATTGGCCCAGATCTTGGAATCCTACATTGTCTCGCACGCCCTTCGCTGCATCCAGTCCTGCTCGGCTCTTCAATTGTCAAGGGGTTCCCTCCTCGCGGCCTCCATCGGCTTGCTCCCTTCGCCTTCATTCCCTCCTTAAGCTTCTTCATCCATGGAAGACGGGAATTTGGGCGGCCCTACATTGGCCCAGATCGTGGAATCCTTCAAAATCATGATGGCGGACAACAATCAAACCCTCCTTGCCGCTCTCTGCCCGGACGACACTTCTCCGCCACCACACCCCACTACAGATTCTTCTCCATCCATTCTCGGGGTGCAAGCGGGACTCCGGCCGCCCAATCTGCCCTCCTGCTCTGACTACTCTACTGTGTCGCGCTATGTGAAGCTGGATTTTTCGATCTTTGAGAGCCGCGAAAATCCCTTAACGTGGCTGACTCGTTGTGAGAAATTCTTCGTTGTGCAGCGTACTCCATGGGAGGATTGGCTCGGTGTGGCCTCCTTCCACTTCATGGGCTCAGCACAACTGTGGTTCTGTCAACTTCAATGGGAGAAGCCCGACCTCACTTGGGATGACTTCAAGGTCCAATGCACTCTCCGTTTTGGACCACCGCTCCGCAGCAACCACATTGGCGACCTAATCTCCCATTAGCAGTCCGGCTCCATCGATGAATATTAAGGGACTAGAAGAAGTCGCTAGAGCAGGAGACCACAGCGAGAAGAGAAGAAAAGACTGCGTACAAAGAAAGACCTTGCGGCAAAGAGACAGACCGCGAGGCAAGAATGTTGCGGCTAGAGAAGAAGAGAAGATGTCGTAGCGGTTTAGAGGAAACAACGCAAGAGAAGGCCGCGGTTAGGCAAGCAGAGATCGCAACGGCGAGAAGATCCACGACGGAGAGATCGGCAACGAGAAGAGCAGCGGCTGGAGGAGAGAAGAGACGTGGTCAAGGTACAACAGTTAGACAGAGATCCGAGGCTAGGAGGGGAAGACCGCGCGAGAAGTAGTGGTTCTACGGGAGAGAGAGAGAAAAGTTATAAAAGCTGAGCGGGAGAAGGAAAGGAGGGTGATTCCACGGGAGGAGAGGAGATGCCGATAGAACGAAAGAAGACCGCGAAGAAGAGGCGGATAGAGAAGAGAGAGTGGGAAAGCGGTTAACCGCAGACGCTGGGCCGTTATGTTCGAGGTCCTACTCGCTCGCGCCCCGTCGATTCCCGCGGCCCACCAGGTCGCCTTCTTCACTGCAGTTTATACAAGCGGCTCCGCATGGACGTCAAGTTTCAGAACCCACTGGGTCTCACTTCGGCGATGAGCCTGGTCCTCCTCTGTGAGAAGCGCGTCCAATAAGACTGCCCATATTTGGGGAGTCGTAGCAGCGAGGGCTCTTTCTGGACTTCCAGTAAGTCTCAGCCACCGTGGAGCGGCGGCCTCCAAAGGGCCAAAGACAGGGAGCGCCCCTCCACCATTTGGCGTCTATCGACCTAGGAGATGGTCGAACAACGCGCGAAGGGGCTTTTCTACAATTGCGACGAAGCCTATAGTCAGGGGCACCAGTGCAAGCACCTCTTTTTGCTCGAGGTCGACGACCCCTCGGATGAGGAAGTCGGGGATGATGGCCCAGGGGACCGAGCGATCTCCTTACATGCCATGTCGGGCCCCCACACTCCTGACACAGTGCAAATGCTCATCATAGTGGTCGGGCACCGCCTTCTCGCTCTCATGGACACAGGCGATCTCACAGCCTAGCGGCTTCAGCTTTCCATTACCAGTCGTTTGAACGTGGTCGTGCCTAATGGCGCCATTATGGCCTGCACTGAGGTCTTCCGGAGCGTTCCCATCGTTGTCGAGGACTATCACTCTCAGGTTGATTTCTTCGTTATCGCCTTGCGGGGATTCAAAGCGGTGCTGGGAACGCTTGGCTCCTTGACCCCATTTTGTGGGATTTGGAGAGCCTGACGATGTCTTGGGGCCCGGGACCTCACCCGACGGTTTGGCAGGGTCATCCGACAACAAATTCCTCCCGAGCTTGTTCCATACAACTTGAGCCTGCAGTGCACACCAATCTTTCGGCTCTTCTCCGCGAGTACGGCGACACCATGGTTGCACCGAGGGACTTCCTCCCTCGCGACACCAGGACTGCCACATTTGCCTTCTTTTGAATACCGCCCCGGTAGTTGTCCGCCCCTATCGCTACCCCTGTTAACCCAAAAATCAGCGATCCCTCCCAAGATAGCAAGTTTGCAAGTCGAGGCCTACTCCAGGTTCCCCCTGGAGGTCGCGAACTGTCCTCTACGAGGGGCGGACAGACTTCTCTGTCCGCTCCGGCCGCTCGGCTAGGGCGGTCTCCCCGGTCTGACCGCCCAGGTCGCACAGCAGCCGCTTGTTCTGCAGGGGGTGCGGACTGCTTCCTCAGTCCGCCCCTGCAGGCCGCGTGGTTAGATCAACTAACCGCGCAATGGTTCTCTCTATTCCAACAGGTGCACTACCCAACAAAGTGGCGGACTCACATACCTATCCGCCCAAACCGCCATGCTCGGCAGGAGTCGTGGCCATCTTCTTCAGCCCACTCCTGCAGGTCGTACAGCAAGCAAGACAAACCGCCACATCGCTAGGCGACCTGCCCCAGGTCTCCCAACAGAACGCGACAAGATTCAGGTCGCCCAACAGACGACCTGCCTCCAGCTCGCCAACCTGCACGAGACGTCTGCCCCTTCAATCCGCCAGTAGTGGGCGTGAAAGAGAGGGGTTAGATCAGGAATACTCTACAGGGGGGGTGAATAGAGTATGTGAAAATTTAAAACTTTTTGCTGCAAATAGAACTTATGAATTAAACAATCCTAAGTTAAGTTAATCTACCACAGGTGCTGCAGAAAATAAACTAAACAAACACAAACAACAAAACTAACTAGCACAGCCACAGCAAGAATGAAAAGAAAGAGCAACCAGACGACACAAGAATTTTATAGTGGTTCCCCAACCTGGGTACATCCACTCTTCTACCACCCTGGTAGGAATCCACTCATATTTTTGATCAGGTGTCTGACACCAATGAGCTTTTGATCAAATGCTCAAAAACCAATCTCAAGTCTTTTGGTCAGGTGACTTGCAACCAAGAATAACTTTTGAAGTGAGTTAAGAGCCCTTTATACAGTGGGGGATGAGAGATTGATTTTGTCTTCTCTTTCTCAAAGTACAACTGAGAAGACTTTTGTGTATATGATGTTAGCAAAGGTTCCCCCTGAGAAGTAGAATGGTTCAGTAAGTTGGAGCTTTGCTGCAGGGTGATAGGCGTTCAAGTTGTTGCTTTGACCAGATGAGTTCCAGAAACTTCTTGACAGATATTGTAGTTGTTGTGCTTTGAAGAATCCTGGAAGAAGAGAGAAGAAGACTCTTGATTTTGATTAGCTGTTCTTCTTCTTCTTCAGATTGCTTTGATGTTTCTGGTCTAGAGCTGTTTCTCTGTGTGCTTTCAAGAAAGAAGATTCTTATGTTCTGTATATTTCTGACTACTGTACTGTTGTGTGTCTGTATTCTGTGTTTTGTGAAAGAGAAAAGAAAAATCCCTTTTATAATTTCTATATGAAATTCCTTTTGAAATTTGATTTTTTATCTGCATTCATTGCTGACGGCCCTGGGGAATATTTTGCATTGATTGAGTTTCCCCAACTGTCCCATGAAAAAACGACAAGCAATAATCCTGCAGAAGACCATAATTAATGCTCCGTTTAACGGTCATATTCAGAGAATATTTTAGCATTAATTACTCAGAAATTATTGCAATAGAATAAGGACAGAATGATGAAAATAACCAAGTCTGGAATCGTCGAACAGAGAACAGAATTCGTCGAGCTGAGTCCACAGTTCGTCGCGCTGAGAAGTTAAGTTCGTCGATCTGAAATCCAAGATCGTCGACCTAAGAACAGACAACTGCTTTCTCCAGAACCTTGTCAATTCTATGCATGAAGTTCGTCGAGCTGATAATCTAAGAACTGATTTCGTCGAGCTGATAATCTGAGAACTGATTTCGTCGAGCTGATAATCTGAGAACTGATTTTGTCGAGCTTTAACTTCTTGACACAGCTTCTGTGGAATATGTCGACACAAGTCTTGTGTGTCGACACAATTGCTTCTTGTCTCGACATAGTTGTTGTTTTGACAGAAATCTGGAGTGTGTCGACACAAGTCCTGTGTGTCGACACAATTGTTGTGTGTCGACACAGTCTGGTTTCAGGTGTCGACACAGTTGATGTCGACAGATGTTCTGTATGTCGACACAAGTCCTGTGTGTCGACACAATCTGGCTTCTGGTGTCGACACAGCCTTTCCGAAGTGTCGATACAATCTGGCTTCTGGTGTCGACACAGCCTTTCTGAAGTGTCGACACAATCTGGCTGAGTCTCTGGCAGTCTGTTGAAGGCTGCTCCATGTGATGTTGATTCTAAGGACTTGGCGTAGACTCTAGGACACGACCATGACCCTGGATATATATAATGGGTCATAAGATCCTAACTTAGTGAACCTAGCCCAAATCCAACTAGGTATCCAACAATCTCTCCCTATTTGGGTGAGGTCACTAATTACAGACTCAAACTAAACTTGAAAGAAAACAAAGCAAGAAAACATATATCTGACAGAGAAAATTAACACATGCAGCAGATATATATATATATACACAATAAGCTTTGTATCAGAAATTAGAAAGCAGTTTTACGCAAACTCAGAAAAACTAAAGATAATCAAAGTATCATTTCTTTTGCTTTTTCCCTTTGAGCTTATCTTCTTTGCTTTTCTCTCCAGACTGAGTGAAAATGATTTCCCTATTGGGATCTGCAGCTTGCACCTTTGTCATTGTCATATCAGCAGCCCCTATGATCTTTAGAGATGTAGCCATGGGGACTACTGCTTCTGGATGCAGTTTCATATAGTCATCAACATTGAAAATTTTATTAGTTTTTTCAAACATGTTGAGCTCTTCCTTCCTGTATTTTGACATAGTAGTATATTCTGACGGATCCTTCCCTTTAGCTCTGGCTTTGTTGATCATAGAAAGGCCAACTATTTCTTAGAACCTGGCCATCCTAGCTGTTGTTGCTGTTTCAGGATCTTCATATGGTACAGGTGGGGAAGCAGGTCTTTTGGGGCTTTCAGCTTTTTGATGTTTATGGAGTTGTTGTTGTAGTTGTTGTTGATGTTGCTGTTGTTGAGGTTGGTGCTGCTTGCCTAAAGAGTAGTATCTCTGTTGGCTGCTTCCTAAGGATGGGGACCTACCCTGATGCCTTTTATAAGTTTGAAACTGAGTAATCCTTTGAGATGTTGTGCCTGAAGCACCAGCAGCTGGAGGAGGAGGTGGAGGAGGATCCTTTCTATATCTTTGAGTAGGAGGAGGTGAATACCTTCTGCTCTTCTTTCTCTCTTTTTGTTCATTCTTGGACAACCACATCCAAGCAGGCATTCCCTTGTAAGGAGTGATCTTCTGGAGGATATAGTAAGGGATGTCATTTGCTGGATTGGTCTTTGAAGCAGGAGGTGGAGGTGCTTTCCTTTTCTTAGAAACTTTCCTTTTCTTGGGATCATCATCTGAGTTTTCATTTTCATCCTCATCATCATCTGAAGATTCTTGTGGATTATCATATAGTGAATCCAGTGCTTTGAGAGCCTCTGCAGAAATTAGACGTTTCTCAGGCTGGGAGGGAGCTGGAGGAGGAACTGCAACTGGAGCTGGAATAGGAACTGGAGAGCTGTACATGACAGTGCTTTCAGCAACTGTCTTATTTTCTTCTTCAATATCAATCATGATCAGAGCATCAAGATCAGGCATGGGAGAATCATCTATTACAAAACTTGGAGCAGAAATGGTTTTTGGAGGGGGTGAAACACTGACTGAATCAGCCTTAGGTGGAGATGGAATGGCTGTAGTCTTTGGAGCAGCAAAAATGTCTTTGAGTTGCTTGGCAACTTTAGGACTTATTGGAGAGGAATAAGGAATAATAGCCAAAGATGGCTTAGTACTGTCAGCTGGAGGAAAGCTCAAATAAGTTGTATCAAAAATTCCCAAAAGATTTACCAAATCTACTGTGGGATTAATAATAAAATCACCAACAGTAATTATTTTTTCTGTTCCTGACTCATCTATGTTCATGTCAGTTTCAATAAAATAAATAAAATCAAACAAAGCTTCATCATCTGCTGGAAATAAATCTGCATCATCTTCTGCTGCTGCTGGAACTGTTACTGCTGCTGCCACTGCTGCTGGAGCTGCTGCAGCTTCTCCATCAAGTATCTCCCACTGCCTGATTTCAGTGCTAACTGGAGCCAGGCCCCTAACTGAAGAGGGGGCAGCAGAGAGGGCACTTATTTGAGCAGCAAGGGAGGATATAGAAGTAGCAAGAGGTGAAATAGCCTCTGCTATAAGATTTTTGAGGAGTGGAGTAAGTAGGGCAAGAAGAGACGAAATGGTGGAGGGTTCCAAGGGTAGATTTGCAGATGGTGGAATGGAAGGCGTTTGAGTGGAAACGGATAGAGGAATGGAAGTTGATGGTGGAGTAGGAGGGATAACATCTTGCATAGTTGTATCTTGTGGAGAAGGAGTTGTGAGAGGGGAGGAGAGTAGATTGAATGTTGGGATGTTGGCTAGATGATGTGGTAAGGGAGATGAAGGTGGTGTTGGTTGTAGTGATGGAGAAGGGGAGGGTGGATGATATTCCTGAATAGGGGAAGAGAGGATGTCAGTAAGATCTATTGGTGGAGAAGTTGCAGGAGATGGAGATGGAGTAGGAACATGAACAGGTTGTTGGGGTTGGTGATGTGGTTGTAGAAGAGAGGGGATGGTAGAAGAGGGTTGTTATATCATCTGATATTGAGGTGAGATGATTGGAGGTGATGGAGGAGGAGGAGCGATCTCTTCAGTAGGGTGGGAAGTGGCTAAAGCAGCCCTAGTACCTTCAGAAGCTCTGGTGGAAGAGGAGAAAGCCTTGAAGGGCTTGGTGATAGTCCTCTTCCATTTGTCAAAGAGGACACAGGTTAGCCTCTTGCTGGCATTTATGAATATGGTCTGGGAGACCAGAGATTCATCAGCTTTTTCTTTGAGAAAGATCCCTAAGATTCTTCCAAAACAGACTTCCTTTTTATTATTCTTTTTATTTATCAGATCAAACAGGATCTGAGTCTAGTTTACTGTCTTCTTATTAACCACTGCACACATGACCAGGAATTGGTGTCTGGTGATGTAATCATGCGCAGTGTGCTTGCCCAACAAGACTTTTCCCACGATGTCTGCTAGAAACTTGAATTAAGCAGAAAGATGCTTCTTTAGCAATTTATTAGGGGTTTGTTCAGAATAACCCATCAAACTTAACATCTCATCATACCCTTCAGTATCCATTTCTAAATCTTCTTCACCATTGTTTAACACAAAAAATTCAGTGAGGACGGCGGGAGTTAGGGAAACAGCATTACCGGATATAGTGTCGGTCATGGTATTATCATCTGTTGTGGTAGAGGTGTACACCCATTCTCTGATTTCTGTGGCAGATATCTTGATTCTAGTCGACAGCAGATTCTTCAGTTGTTGGTCTTCAAGTAGTTGCAGTATTCCCAGGAAGATGGGGTCGGAATGTTGGAAAAAATCGAAATCCACATCGAATCCAGTATCAAATTTCATTACCGCCAGAGTTCTTGCTTGAATCGCCATTAGAATACCTGCAAGAGAGAAACGACGATCAAGTGCAGTAACTGAAAGCGCGGGATGGAGGTCAAAGAAATCCTAGATATAAGGTTTTCTGGAATATGAATCGACAAACTCCGTTCCACGAAAAATAAAAAAATCTTCGATCTGAGGTCGACGAAATAATTTGGAGTTAAACAATTCGTCGAGCTCAGTCTAAATATTTGAAGACATTTCGTCGAGCTCCGTTCGACGAAAGTCTTCTGAAGCAGATTTGTCGATCTGCGTTTGACGAAAAAAACTTCACTCACAGAGAGTTCGTCGATCTCCGTTCGACGAATATCTCAAAAACTTTCCCCAGTTCGTCGAACTCCGTTCGACGAACTTTGGCAAGTTCGTCGAATGCAGACAGAAGTTAGATCAAAGCTTCTTCATTTATCATGCCCAGCTGATTTATAAAGAACAAGTGATTCCTTTCATCCAAAGATTTGGTGAAAATATCAGCTCTTTGTAAATCAGTGGAGATATAGACAAGTTCGATTTTATTTTTGTCTACACACTCTCGAATGAAATGATTTCTAATGTCTATATGCTTAGTTCTACTCTGATGGACTGGATTCTGTGTTATGGATATAGCACTTGTGTTATCACAAAGGAGAGTTAAATTATTTAAGTTGAAATCATAGTCCAGGAGTTGATTCTGAATCCAAAATATCTGTGAACAGCAACTGTCAGCTGCAATGTACTCTGCTTCAGCAGTTGATGTGGACACAGATGTTTGTTTCTTGCAGAACCAAAACACTAGTCTCATACCAAGGAACTAGCAAGTTCCTGAGGTACTTTTTATGTCTTCCCTGCATCCAGCATAATAAGCATCTGAGAATCCAGTTAACTCAAATTCGGACTCAGTAGGATACCATAGGCCTAGACTAGGACAACTCTTTATATATCTTAAAATTCTTTTTAAGAAAGTAAGGTGAGATTCTTTAGGGTTCACTTCGAACCTAGCATAAATGCATGTGGCAAGCATGATATCAGATCTGCTAGCTGTAAGATATAATAGGGACCCAACAATGCCCCTATATAACTTCTGGTCAACAGGTTTCCCAAGTTGATCAGAATCTACTACAGCATTAGTAGTCATAGGTGTTTTCTGAGCTGAGGCATCAGTCATACCAAACTTTTTGAGAAGCTCTTTAGCATATTTAGTTTGAGAGATGAAGATGTCATCAGCTAGCTGCTTAACGTAGAGACCAAGGAAGTAGGAGAGCTCACCCATGTTACTCATCTCAAACTTGGAATGCATGAGGTCAGAGAACCTCTTGCATAGTTTGGGATCAGTAGACCCAAATATGATGTCATCCACATATATTTGTACTAACAAGATTTTATCCTTATGGTGTCTAGTGAACAATGTTTTATCTACTATGCCTCTAGTGAAACCATGCTCTAACAGGAAGCTAGCTAAGCTCTCATACCAAGCTCTTGGAGCTTGCTTTAGATCATAGAGAGTTTTATGCAATTTAAATACATAAGAGGGATGAGTTGGAGAGACAAAAACTGGAGGTTGTTCAACATAAACCTCTTCTTTTAATACACCATTCAGAAATGGACTATTCACATCCATCTGATACACCTTGAAATTCATGTAGGCAGCATAGGCCAGAAAAATTCTGATGGCCTCTAACCTTGCAACTAGGGCAAAGGTTTGATCATAATCTATGCTTTCTTCTTGCCTGTACCCTTGAGCAAAAAGCCTAGCATTGTTCCTCACAATTGCACCTTGGGCATCTAATTTATTTCTATATACTCATTTGGTTCCAATGACTGGGTAGCCTTTGGGCCTTGGAACCAAATCCTAAACTCGACATCTCTCAAATTGATTGAGTTCCTCTTGCATATCAATGATCCAGTGGGGATCCTGCTCAGCATCATGTATGGATAGAGGCTCAATTTGAGAGAGAAAACAGACATGCATCAAGTCTTGGTTAAGTTGATGTCTTGTCTGTATACCTACTGTTATGTCTCCAATCACTTGGGATCTAGGGTGATCCCTTAGTGTAACAAGATCAGTGGGTGGAGTTGGTTCAGCAACAGCATTTTGAATTAATTCCTTTTGTGGAATTATAATTGCTGTTGGAGGAGGTTGAATTTCTTCCAGTTGTTCTTCTTCACTGTCTTCATCAACCTGTGGGGAAGGATGTGTTGGAATCTCTTGGGTGAGGTTAAGTCCATCCAATTTCTCACACAAGTGAAGTACCTGCAAATTGTTACTGGTAAAAAAATTTTTCTCCTTATAAGACATGTTAGTTTCATCAAAAGTAACATGTATAAACTCTTCAATTTTCAAGGAGGATTTGTTAAATACCCTATAAGCTTTGCTTACTTGGGAATATCCTAGAAAAATTCTCTTTTCAGCCTTAGCTTAAAACTTTCTAATGTATTTCTTGTTATTATTATGAATATAGCAAATACAACCAAATACTTTAAAGTATGTGATTTTAGGTTTCTTCCCTTTAAGTAATTCATAGTGAGTCTTATTCTTTAGTTTATGTATTAAACTTCTATTCAGGACATAATTTGTTGTGCTTACAGCCTCTGCCCAAAAGGATAGGGACATGTAAGCATCTGCAAGTAATGTACCTACAGCTTCAATTACGGTACTATTTTTTCTTTCAGCTACCCCGTTTTGTTGGGGAGTTCTAGGAGCTGAGAAGCAGTGTCTGATACCTTCCTTCTCACAGAACTCATGCATAAGAAGAGACTCAAACTTTGTACCATGATCACTTCTGATCAATGCAACATGAATAGAGTACTCAATCTGTATGGTCCTGAGAAAATTTGTAAGAACTTTAAAGGTATCTGACTTAGATCTCAGAAAGAACACCCAAGTGAATCTTGAGAAGTCATCTACAATAACCAAAGTATAGGATTTCTCTCTTATGCTTTGTACAGCAATGGGTCCAAATAGATTCATATGTAGCAAATACAAAATCCTAGGTGAATCACTTTTATTAACTGACTTAAACCTAGATTTAGTTTGTTTGCCTAGTTGACAAGTTCTGCAAAGGTCTTCCTTCTTGTAGGGACCAGAAGGTAAACCTCTTACAAGACTATCTTTTGCTAGCCTAGCAATGTTTTTCATGTTTACATGTCCTAGCCTTTTATGCCACAACTCATTTTGATTGCAAACTATATTAAGCAAAAAATGTCTGAATTGGCAGAAATAAAATCAACTAAGTATATGTTTCCTTGTCTATTTTCAATTAAAACTTTTTGGTTTTCTTTATTAGAAATAGTGCAAGAAGTTGAGTTGAAATGTACCTGATAACCTTCATCACATAATTGACTTATGAAGATGAGGTTATGCTTGAGACCACTTACATAGGTCACTTTCTTGAAGGTGACTGCTCCAATTTTCATTTCTCCATAGCCTTCTGACTGGCCACATTTTGAATCACCAAAGAGGACCTTTGGTCCCAGCTTGGACTTGTAGTTGTGTAAGATGTCCTTGTTGTCAGTCATGTGTTTGGATCATCCACTGTCCAGGTACCATGTTTGATTATTCACTGGACAGCCCTTACCTGCAATGAAAATAATTAATTGTTCTTGACCCAGGTTACCTTGGGTTCTTTGTTTTGCTGGTAAGAAAAGCTAGATATCACAGAGTATTCTGGTTGTGATTATATCCTAATGGATGAAATCTTTTGGGTGGAATTATCCAATCAGCTAATGGATTAAATGATTTATTAGATTGATTAGAGTTGTTATTGTAGTTATAATTTTTGTTAAGTCTTTCTGAGTTCGACGAAATATTGTGAGTTCGTCGACCAGAGTTCGACGAATTGGGATGAGATCGTCGATCTCTGCCCAGAGAATAAACATAGTCATTTTATGTGCCCCACGTTCATCGTTCTCTGCTCGACGAACCATACAAAGTTCGTCGATCGCAGTTAGACGAATAATTATAGCTTAAGTTTGCGTTCAGAGTTCGTCGACTAGAGTTCGACGAACTTGCCACATTTCGTCGATCTGAGTTCGACGAAATCTGCTGAACTTTGTTTTTACATAAGGTTTTCTGATTTCTGCTATTTTGACCTTTAAGGTTGGGCATTTTTTCTGTGATTTGTTTGTTAGTTATTATCTCTTTGTTTTTAGCAGAAACAAACTTGATGGGGGTTGACAAAATATTCTTGTTAAGAATGGGGGGTAAACTTGATAAAGCACCCAAGCCCAGCTTGTCATTTAGTCTGGCATTTACAATGCTTGTAATGTCCATCAGCTTGAGGCTTCTCCCATTGAGAGATTCCTCAAGTTGTTTGGCCTCACATAGTTGTGTCTTCAAGGAATTGATTAGTTCATTAGCTTCATTTAGTTCAGCCTTTAGCCTATTGTTTTCAGAGATAACATTTTTTTGGTTTCCTAGTTTTTCCCCAAGTGTCTTAATTTCTTTTTCTGAATTTATTAAGTCTATGCACATGATTTTAAATTCAGATTTGAATGAATCAGAACTATAATCAAAAGAAGAAAGTACCTTGTCAGCTTTAGATCCTGAAGCTTCTTCACTGTCAGGTGCGTCTTCATCTGACTAGCTTCTGGAAGCATCAATGGCCATGAGGCACACTTCTTTGGCTTTTGCCTCTTCTTCTTCTTCAGTGGAGCTGGAGGATGTTGATTCATCCTCAGTTTCACTCCAGGATTCAGCTATAAAGTCTTTCTCCTTCTTCTTGAATTTGCTGGAAGAAGGCCTCCTGCTTTTCTGTCTTCTAGAGTCTTTCTCTCTTCTCTTCTCCTTCTTCTGATTTTTTGGACATTCTGAGAGGAAGTGTTCAGGTTTCCTGCAGACAAAGCAAACCACTTCTTTAGTGGGGGTTTTTGTTAAAATTCAACAAACCGCAGACGCCCCCTTGGATACCCTGTTGAAAACTCAACAAAACCGAAGGAGAATACGCTCACTTATAATGTTGAAAGTCTTCCCGGATCGTGGAGTTAGCAGGGGTTATCTCAATAAAGCAGTAACAACCAGCAACACATGCAGCACAAGCTTCTTTATTGATCAAGAGCAAACTTCTTTACAAGGCGAGACATACATGGCGAGACATGCTTCACCAAAACCCAACACCGGGAGAGCAGAGACAGTTACAAAGACGAGAACAAAAAACAAGCCGCGCTGACTCAATCAACAAGCCGCCGACCTACTGCTGTGGAGTCCGCTCAGTCCGCCAGGTCGCCAGACCGCAACCCAAGCCGCGCGGACTCACCCTTACTCCAATGCTTAGCTCTTCACCGCCGGTCTGCACGCCGCCAGACCGCACAAGCTGCGTCACCGAATGGAACAGTCCGCCTGAAGCAGGCGACTTCCTGAACCCCGAACCAAGTCGCCAAAGAGAAGACCGCCTGGTCGCTATCCGCGACCTGCTGTTTACCGCCTGTTGCTTAACCGCAGAGTCCGCACTGTCCCTGACCGCAATCAGAGCCAAGTCCTGGCTTTCCAGCGCTATCCGCACAACCTGCACAGCACAACCGGGTCAACTCTCTATCCGCGCGGACACAAAGTCCAGACCGCAGCAACTTCCGCGAGCTCAAATACTGTTCACTTACTTCGGTCTAGGTTCCTTGTTTCCTGATGTGACATGGGTCCTATTTATAGGCACGACGATGAGTATGATCACCGCCCTAGCCGATAGGATCACCGCCACAACCCGCAGCTAGAACAAGTGTGTCCGCTCAGCCCGCGGACACACCTTTCAGTTCGCCGCTCCTGTGCAGATAGCCAGTCCGCCCCAGCTTCTCCAAGGCCGGACTCCAATATCCAGCCCGCCTTGCCGCCAGAGGCCAAGCCAGGACCATCACAGCCGGACTCCACAACAGCCGTGTCCGCCATTCTGCGGACAAGGCATCAGCCCGCAAAACCCGAGCCCGCAGCCTCGCCATCAAGACGCCTGCCGGACTCAGCGGACACCCGGCTTTCGTCCGCATATCCCAAGTCCATTGCCTAATCACCAAGGCATTGCCGGACTCAGCGGACACACCGATCCAGTCCGCGTACACAGCGAACTCCAGTCCGCAACTCCCGAGTCCATAACCTCATCACAAGGCTCAACCGGACTCAGCGGACACCAGCTCCAGTCCGCACGCTCCTGCACAAGCAATCCTCCAGTCTGCATATCCCCAAGCTAGCAAACAAGGCAACAGCACTTCTACTAAGCTTGGCGGACTGAGAAACCAGCCCGCGCTCCACTGCGCGATCTCCCCGGACTGAGCCTACCTGGACTTGATTCAGTTCCCACCAAGTCCAGTCCGCTGGCCACAAGGGCCAGTCCGCACTTACTGGCGGACACTGGATCTAGCCCGCCATACCGGGCGACCTCCAGTTCCTGTCCGCGCTGACCGGCGGTCTCCGCGGCTTCCACTTGCCGCTTCACTAGAGCAAGACCAAGGCATCTGCCAAACCGGTCTGCCGAGCTCCAGTTCTTCAGTCCGCTTCAAGACGGACTCCGCGGATAACATTCCTATCCGCCCGGTTACTTCCGGGGAGTAAACCGCCTGCTGAGCATACACTGGCCTGTCAGACCGCCGCTGCTGTCCGCGTAGTCCGCGCGAACAGACCGCCCAGGCCGCCACAGAGCAAACCGCCTGCAACATCCCTGCCGACCTAGCAGTCCGCCAACCCAGTCCGCGTAGTCCGCGCGGATAGGTTTCCCAAGTCTTCCATTCACCCACTTTCACTTCACAGAATTCAACACTCCCCCTTGAAGTGAGAAGTGGTGAATAACTCCAGCAGCTCCCGTAACCTTGCACCTGGTCCTTCCGATAGCATCTACGAAGAGATGTCCAAGACATAGTCCTCGCCCCGCATATCATGGACAATGAGGGAGCCCTCCAGCATCTCCCAAAAGGAGCCATGCTTCCCTCTGCCTTCTTCAGCTTCAACCTCCACTCATGCATCACAGGAGTATCACCAACTTCCTTGGACCCAGAAGCCCAAGCCTCGTTGCCTCTGAGAGAAGTCACCTCATCAGACTTGGTGTCAACCACCTCCTTGATTCTAGTGGGGTCATCACAGCCAGAAGTACCTTGCTCGACCTGAGGGCTAACAAGGAAACACGGGACCAAGTCCACCGTGTTCCCTTCACAATATCGAGCTGGTGGCTTACTGATCCTCTTCGATCTCCGAAGAACCTGATCATGGCTAACCACCTCCGCTGCTTGTGAACCAGCTCCGTTCCCGGGCAAACCCGGAACAATGCTCCCATTGCTCCCTGAACAAGACGCCTCCTTACTGGAACCAAAAGCATTTGGAGCAACGCTCCCCCTGCTACCTGAACCAGAAGACTCCCCTCTTGAACAAGAACGGCCTGGAACATCGCTCCCCTTGCTTCCTGAACCGGAAGCCACCGCCTTCGAGCCAGAAGGTCCTGGAGCATCGCTCCCCCTTCTTCCCGACTCTGATGCCTTTGCCCCGGAGCTAGAACAACCTGGAGCACCTGGTGACTGAGGCAACTCCACTTCCTTAGCAACAGCCTCCTTCAGCCCACCATCTGACCTGCTTATCTCTAGCTCCACATAAGAGCTACCCCAATACGACGTCAACTCATCAAAAACAATGTCTCTCGACACTATGAGTTTCTTCGTCGCAGGATCCATACACCTCCATCTTCTTCTCTGCTCATCATACCCAACAAAGACTAGCTTTGTTTTGAGAGCACCCGGAGAGTGTATATAGCAGGTAGATCCAAACACACGAAGGTGCTTCACTGAGGGCTTCACTCCGAACATTAGCTCATAAGGAGTCTTCATTATGATCGGATTAAGAGGCATCCGGTTGATGACATGAGCAGCACAGGCTATTCCCTCCGCCCAAAGAGCCTTCGGAACGCCTTTACTCCGAAGCCAACACTTGCAGGTCTCCGTTAACCAACGGATCATCCGAGCTGCAATACTACCCTGTTGTGAAGTATGTCCACAAGAAAGCTCCATCCGGATCCCTTGCTTCCTGCAAAAGCGTGAGAACTCGGTTGAGGCAAACTCACCACCGAAACTTGTCCTCAACACCTTGATCCTCCGGCCAAGCTGGCCTTCGACAAGCTTCTTGAACTCCACAAACAAGCGTACCATGCTGGACTTCGTCTTCATAAAGTATACCCAAGTATACCCAGAATAGTCATCAACCAATATCAGCATGAACCTGCTGCCTCCAAGACTGGCCGTGACAGTCGGTCCCACCAGAGCACAATGGACAACCGCCAATGGTGCATTACTCCTGGATTGTGCTTTGTCAACCATGAAGCGATAGACTCCACTCTCCTGACATCCCGCACACCCCCGACCATCGTCATAGGATGACAATCTAGGCAAGCCTCTTACGAGTCTTCTTTCCGCCATTGCTTTCAGCTTGTCCATCACTACATGCCCCAGTCTTTCATGCCAGATAGCAGCACTATCACTGGCATTCCTCCGATCAACTCCAGAACTAGTTGAAATCCCAACTACGTTCTTCTCCTTCCTCCCTACCAGAGCTACGTTCGCCGAGAGCAAGGTAACCTTGCACTCCTTCCGAAGATGACCTTGCTGCTTGCATTTATAGCACTTTGGTCCTTCCTTCCTCTTCCTATCACGCCTAGGAGAAACACTCCTTTCTTCCTGATATGAAGTGGAGGGACCATCTTCCGCAGCAACCTTCAACTCCTTTCTGAACAACCCATCAAGGGAAGTCCAGACCTCCGCAGCTGACCGACATCCACTGATGTGGTCCAAGAGCTCCGATGAGATCACCTGCCTGAGAATAGACTCCGCTTTCGCATTTGCCTCCTTCCAAGCTCTCATCGCCTCAGCATTGCCAGCAGTATCCTCTTGTCTTCCTGCTCCGCATACAACCTCCCAAAGGTCCTCGCCAAGAAGAAAGCTCTTCATACAGGACTTCCACCGTTCACAGTTCGTCTCTGTAAGAAGATCAATACCAAGACAACTTGCATCCTCCACTGCCATGGTTCTACCACTGGTTTCCTCTACAGACGAGCAACTACTTTCATTGAGCACTGCTTGACCACTCCAAGAACCTCGCTCTAATACCATGTTAAAATTCAACAAACCGCAGACGCCCCCTTGGATACCCTGTTGAAAACTCAACAGTTTTATCATACCTTAGCTTGTCATCCTGCCTGAATGACTTTCTTTTGAAGTCTTTCTTTGCCATTTTGTAGAATCTTCTAGCAAATAGACCCATCAGCTCTTCATTTATTGTTGGAGTCTCTGTCTCCTCAGCAGCCTTGAATGCAATGTTGTGCTCCTTCCTTGCTGGTGGAGGTGTTTTTTGCTCAGCTGTCTCTCTGGATTTGATGAGCTGCTCATAGGACTTTAGCTTTCCCAAAAGAAATTCAGTGGAAATCTCATTTATGCTCCTGGCCTTCTTGATGGGTCAGATCCTTGAATCTCATGAGCTTGGGAAACATATAAGAATTTTATCATTCACCTCTGTGATGGTGATGTCCTTATCCAAGATTTTTAGCTCATTGATGATTGAGCTCAACCTATTGTACATCTCTGCAACTGATTCAGCTTCTTCTTTCTTGAAGTTCTCATATTGTGATATGAGATTGGACATTCTATCTTTTCTTTCATCAGCAGATCCAGCCACTATTTGATTGAGGGAATCTCAGATGGCTTTGGCTGATGTGCATTCAGCCACTTTTTGAAAAATGTCATCTCACATTGTTTGGGCCAAAATATTCATGTTCTTGGCATCAGCAATTTTAGCCTTCTTATAAGCCTCAGTCCACTCAGGTGGTGGAACTGTATTATTGCTGGAGCTTGCTGTAGAGGTAGATGCTTGAGGATGACCTGTCCTAATGGAATTGAAAATATCATCATCAATAGAGTTCATAAATAACTTGATTCTTGTCTTCCAGATGGCAAACCTATTTAGTTTGCAAACTGGAGGTCTGGTGTTTGCATAATCTTTATTCTGTGGCATGTTGTGAATAACTATCTAACAGAAATAAAAGACAGATCTAACTCAGGATCTTTGGTTCAAGGGTTAACTTGTAAAACCAAACAGATAACCTGGCTCTGATACAAATTGAAAGAGAGGGGTTAGATCAGTAATACTCTAGAGACGGGGTGAATAGAGTATGTGAAAACTTAAAACTTTTTGCTGTAAATAGAACTTATGAATTAAACAATCCTAAGTTAAGTTAATCTACCACAGGTGCTGCAGAAAATAACTAAACAAACACAAACAGCAAACCTAACTAGCACAGCCACAGCAAGAATGAAAAGAAAGAGCAACCAGACGACACAAGAATTTTATAGTGGTTCCCCAACCTGGGTACATCCACTTTTCTACCACCCTGGTAGGAATCCACTCAGATTTTTGATCAGGTGCCTGACACCAATGAGCTTTTGATCAGGTGCTCAAAAACAAATCTCAAGTCTTTTGGTCAGGTGACTTGCAACCAAGAATAACTTTTGAAGGGAGTTAAAAACCCTTTATACAGTGGGGGATGAGAGATTGATTTTGTCTTCTCTTTCTCAAAGTACAATTGAGAATACTTTTGTGGATATGATGTTAGCAAAGGCTCCCCCTGAGAAGTAGAATGGTTCAGAAAGTTGGAGCTTTGCTGCAGGGTGATAGACCTTCAAGCTGTTGCTTTGACCAGATGAGTTCCAGGAACTTCTTGACAGATATTGTAGTGGTTGTCCTTTGAAGAATCCTGGAAGAAGACAGAAGAAGACGCTTGATTTTGATTAGCTGTTCTTCTTCTTCTTCAGATTGCTTTGATGTTTCTGGTCTAGAGTTGTTTCTCCGTGTGCTGTCAAGAAAGAAGATTCTTATGTTCTGTATATTTCTGACTACTGTACTGTTGTGTGTCTGTATTCTGTGTTTTTTGAAAGAGAAAAGAAAAATCCCTTTTATAATTTCCATATGAAATTCCTTTTGAAATTTGAATTCTTCTCTGCATTCATTGCTGACGGCCCTGGGGAATATTTTGCATTGATTGAGTTTTCCCAACTGTCTCATGGAAAAACGGCAAGCAATAATCCTGGAGAAGACCATAATTAATACTCCGTTTAACGGTCATATTCAGAGAATATTTTAGCATTAATTAATCAGGAATTATTGCAATAGAATAAGGACAGAAGGATGAAAATAACCAAGTCTGGAATCGTCGAACAGAGAACAGAATTCGTCGAGCTGAGTCCACAGTTCGTCGAGCTGAGAAGTTAAGTTCGTCGATCTGAGATCCAAGATCGTCGACCTAAGAACAGACAACTGCTTTCTCCAGAACCTTACCAATTCTGTGCATGAAGTTTGTCGAGCTGATAATCTAAGAACTGATTTCGTCGAGCTGATAATCTGAGAATTGATTTCATCGATCTTTAACTTCTTGACACATCTTCTGTGGAATGTGTCGACACAACTCCTGTGTGTCGACACAATTGCTTCTTGTCTCGACATAGTTGTTGTTTTGACAGAAATCTGGAGTGTGTCGACACAAGTCCTGTGTGTCGACACAATTGTTGTGTGTCGACACAGTTTGGCTTCAGGTGTCGACACAATTGATGTCGACAGATGTTCTGTGTGTCGACACAAGTCCTGTGTGTCGACACAATCTGGCTTCTGGTGTCGACACAGCCTTTCTGAAGTGTCGACACAATCTGGCTTCTGGTGTCGACACAGCCTTTCCGATGTGTCGACACAATCTGGCTGAGTCTCTAGCAGTCTGTTGAAGGCTGGTCCACGTAATGTTGATTCTAAGGACTTGGCCTAGACTCTAGGACACGGCCATGACCCTGGCTATACATGATGGGTCATAAGATCCTAACTTAGTGAATCTAGCCCAAATCCAACTAGGGATCCAACAGGACGGACTCGATCTTAGTCCGCCTAAGGAGGATGGACGGCAGCAGGATCTTCAACCCGCACAGTATCCGGCGACCTGCTCCACCTGTCCGCCAGCAGTAGGCGGACTCGGTCTCAGCAGCCTGAGACGGGACTTGGCAGCATGGCCAACTACTCTACACCAGACCGCACAATAACATTTCGGACTCGACTACAGTCCGCCAGAACATGGCGAGCTCACTCGCTAAAGCAAGGAAGATCAGCTCCTTCTACTCGCCAGGGGGTAGCGACCTCGCTTCATCCAACAGCAAGCGCGACCTGCGCTCTCCAATCCGCCAGGTCGTCAAGCCCTTATCGCCCAGCAGGAGTGACAAGCCTCCAGCAGCAGAGGCGGACTCTACCTGTCCGCCGCGGGCTCAGCGGACTCACTATGCAGTCCGCCACTCAGCCCTCCAGTTTTCAGGCATCGGCCTCTTCCAGCAGCAGGCGAACTAATCCTCAGCTCGCATAGCACGGCGCGGGCTCGGTTAATGCAGCAGAGGCAGACTCATCCCAGTCCGCCAAAAGGAGATCAAGAAGGCAAGACATACGCTCAACTTGGTGTGGACTCGGCGGACTCCTCGTCTACTCGCACCAACTCACCGACATATCGGGGATGAGGTTACCAAGACCGTTATCTCCTCAGGCCTATAAATAGACCCCCATACCTCTCGTGTGGGGGAGGACAACAGACGATAGGGCCAGGACACCAAAACCTGCGGACACAACCTTCTCAGTCCGCGCGACCTCATCAGTCCTCTCTGCCTGATCGCGCAGTCCGCACGGCTTAGTTGAGTGAGCTGCGAGATCAGCTATCCGCGTGATCTGCCGACCTCTTTGTTCTGTCCGCGCGGCCTCTGGCAACTTCTCTACTTAGCCACCAGCTTCCCCTTATACCCTTTATTCTTCTCATGTAAAGGACTCAAGACAAGCTGTAACACTGAATTGTAATCAAAGGAAAGCATGTCGCAAGAGTGACATTTAAGTCGCGGCGGGCAAAGTCTGATGTTGCCGCTGTTAGCGGCCCCCTCCTCTTCTCAACTCCTCTACCCCTCTCCTCTCTCGGCATCAACCTGCAAACCTGACCAACAAAACCTAACCATCAAAGTAACTGTTCGCTCGACAGTTCCTGATCAACCTTCCCTGTTATTCCCTGCATCACAGATCAAGTGTGCTCCACTCTCGAGCATTCAGAAGCATTTCCCCTCAACCTCAACAACCTCTCATCTATCCCTGCAACCTTCCTCTTCACCTCGCTTATGAGACCGAACACCTGTTAGCTGCTGGTGCCCGCGACCCTCCTATCCATTTCTGCGCATCAACAGTTAACACACGACCTTCAGATCATGAACAGACGGTGAAAATCAAAGGTTACTCATGTCAGACCGCCAACCCCTCAAAACATTCCTCGTACCAGCAAAGATGCCCTCTGGGAAGCCCTCTTGCTGACACGTCGGGAAACAACCCATCAGATTGCAGTAATTAACGACACCCTAGCCGCTATAATTCAGCGACTAGACTCGCAACCTACAGCAGCGCCGGTTACTACAGTCAACCCAGCAGTGGGGAATCTACATTCTTATCCGCCAACTTTTCTGCCAGTTGATCCTCATATCAATCCGGCAAGTTACCCGCCTTGGCATGTCGCAGTCCCTTTGCTGTCTCCAGTTACTGGACAAAGGAAGTGTTTTTACAAACTTAGTTCTCAAACCATCGCTTACTCTGCCAATCACCCAAGAAAACTGCCTGAATTTTTCACTAAAAGGAAGAGAGGCCCAGAAGCTTTGTTCCATATCGGGCAACCTCCAAAGTCTCCTCCAAAGGAGTTTCAACCACGAGTAAGGAGAGGAAGGAATTTCCGACGTCATCAGCGTCTCTTTCCAAGCAAAAAATCCGAGGTTGATAGCACAGTGGATGGGGTAACTCATGTCATGAAGAGTAAACCAAGTGATGAGGGATCTTCTCAGCCTACTGATCAAAAGGTCAAAGACTCTAACCAGTACTGCAAATATCACAAAGAAAAAGGTCATGCAACAGAAGATTGCAAAGGTCTTCAGCAACTAGTAGAGAAAATGATGAAACAGGGTAAATTCTAACATTTGGTCCAGCAGAATGATCATTCTGACCCGGCCGCTTCAAAAAGCAAAAAAGAAGAAATGAGCAATCCTCTCAGTTCAAAAGAGGGAAACCAAATCATCGTCATGAACCTCGGTCTTGGCACCAAAAGTATCAATGATGACTATGCAGACACCCTCAGAGACTTATTCTAAAATGAAGGAGAACAACACAAAGTCCTCAAAGCTCATCACAATCATGGCCGGTTGTTTCTACTTTACTCTTTAAACACTTCCCTCTTTAAAAACACTTCTAAGTGTTCTGTCATTTCAATAAATTTTACGTCAAAGATCTCGTACTGACACATTTCCCTTTTTGGAGTGTCTCCTTCTCTATTTATCTTTGCCAAAGAGATCACTGAACCACCGAGACATCGCCGAGTCTTGCTTAGGGCCCCCTCGAGATTGGACTCTGGCGTAATGCCACGATGACCACATATAGTGGGGAGTGTTCGCGTATATGTAGTGGGAGCCGTCCAACTCTCATGTGGAGGATTACGGGACTTCGGATTCGGGCCGGTATCTAACACAAAGCGGGTATCAAGGGAGGTCTAATGTGTTAGCTCTGTTGTGCACCGCTAGGGATACATTACAGTTACGATGATCTTTGTTGGGCAAGCAATGGTGATCAAGTGTAGTCTTACCTCCTCGATCATCTCATGACTGTAATAGTCGAATACTCTATGATACTCTCAATCCGTGCTTTCGCGGGGCCCACAACTCCACTGATCTTTTCAAAGGCGAGCAATGTTATAGACCACTTGCGCACCTGGCCTAACTGATCAGCGATGTTTGTAACCCGAGGCATGAGAGCAGTATATCTAATGTTCCTTCTCAGGAATCTCTGCATTTTTCTCTTTTGTGCTCTTCTAAAGGAAGCGCGGCCAGCCCGCTTTAGGTAGTAATACACTCTTGATGATCTTTCTTAGGCAGACGATGCATAAGGCCCGCGGGAGAACTCCTGTTAAAGCATCCGGCCCTTTTTTGGTCATCTTCGGGTGTAGCCCTCTTTTTTTCATTCTGCCTTCTTACAGGTTAACAGGTTAAATTCAACCTATCAAAAGGATTTGCAACATCTATTTTGCTTATGCTCATCTTATATGCATTGCTTGCATGAAGCTCTATCAGATAATGATTAACAAGCTCTCTGTTACTCTTATTGGTTGTTATTGGCGCCAATCATTAATCAGAGTCTGGTTCTCTTTATTAAACAAACTATTCAGCTGAAGTCTAGTCAGCATTTTCATCTTACTAATCTGGATTTCATATTAAGGATATCATACTTGATCACACGGGAGGATCATTATCAAAGTTTGATCTTTATTCAATTAATAGCAAAATTTGTCGGTCATTTCTCCTGCTATCCAATTATATCTATCTTATCATATCAACAGTCAACATTCGCAAGTTTTCTTCAGGTACTTGCAAGTTGTTTTCCTTTCATATCTGTTTCTCACTCTTCTTTTTGCAGAGATTAACAGATATTAGCAAGTTTCCTCCAGTTACTTGCAACTTACTTCTTTGTTATATCTGTTTCTAACTACTTTTTGCAGAGATTAGCAGATATTTGCAAGTTCCCCCCATGTACTTGCAACTCGGTTTT
This sequence comes from Platanthera guangdongensis, assembly GCA_039583875.1. Lineage (NCBI taxonomy): Eukaryota > Viridiplantae > Streptophyta > Magnoliopsida > Asparagales > Orchidaceae > Platanthera > Platanthera guangdongensis. The sequence continues at coordinate 183,172,934 of CM077158.1, forward strand.
ATTTCATATCTGTCACTTACTCTTTCCTTGCAAAGATTAGCAGATATTAGCAAGTTCCTCTCAGGTACTTGCAATTTATTTGTCTATCATATCTGTTTCTTACTCTTCCTTTTGCAGAGATTAACAGATATTTGTGAGTTTCCTTCAGGTACTTGCAATTTACTTTGCTATCATATCTGCTCCTAACTCCTCTTTTGCAAAGATTAGCAGATATTTGCAAGTTCTCTTCAGCTAATTGCAATTGACTTTTCTATCATATCTGCTTCTAACTGCTCTTTTGCAGAAATTAGCAGATATTTGCAATTTCTCTTCAGATACTTGCGACTTAGTCTTCTTTTATATATGTTGGTCACCCTTCCTATTGAGAGATTAGCACATCTTTGCAAGTCCTCTTCGGGTACTTGCAACTTAGTTTTCATCTATATATGTTGCTCACTCTTTCTTTTGCAGAGATTAGCAGATACCTGCAACTTAGTTTTATTTCATATCTGTCACTTAGTCTTCCTTTTGCAGAAGTTAACAGCTGCTTATAAGCCTCCTTCAGGTACTTGCAAGTTATCATTCTTCTATGTTTTTCTCTCATCTTTGTTTTGCAGAGTTCAATGGAAGACATTCACGTTTTCTTCGTTTTGCAAAAGCAATTCAGGTACACATGAGGTGTACCTATTCTCGCCTGCATTAACTTTTTCTTTGCAGGAAAAAGATAGACATTGGCAAACCTCTTCTAAGGAGAGACATAAGGTTCTATCTCTCCTTGCCTCTTATTTCTTCGGGGGGGTGGATCACGATTTTCGTGGGTCTCATACTTTTTCGAAGTTCCATTCGGGACTTAAAAAAGTGCATGGATTATGTTAACCCAGAAATCGGCGATCCCTCCCAAGGTAGCAAGCTTGCAAGTCGCGGCCTGCTCTAGGTTCCCCCTGGAGGTCGCAACCTGTCCTCTACGAGAGGCGGACAGACTTCTCTGTCCGCTCAGGCCGCGCGGCTAGGGTGGTCTCCCCGGTTTGACCGCCCAGGTCGCGCAGCTGCCTCTTGTTCTGCAGGTGCTGCGGACTGCTTCCACAGTCCGCCCCTGCAGGCCGCGCGGTTAGATCAGCTAACCGTGCAATGGTTCTCTCTATTCCAACAGGTGGACTACCCAACAAAGTGGCGGACTCACATACCTATCCGCCCAAACCGCCATGCTCGGCATGAGTCACGTCCTTCTTCAGCCCACTCCTGCAGGTCGCACGCAAGCAAGGCAAACCGCCACATCGCCAGAAGACCTGCCCCCAGGTCGCCCAACAGAACGCGACAAGCATCAGGTCGCCCAACAGACAACCTACCTCGAGGTCGCCAACCAGCACGAGCGGCCTACCCCTTCAATCCGCCAGTACTGGGCGGACTCGATCTCAGTCCGCCCAAGGAGGGTGGACGGCAACAGGATCTTCAACCCGTACAGTATCCGGCGACCTGCTCCACCTGTCCGCCAGCAGTAGGCGGACTCGGTCTCAGCCCGCCTGAGACAGGACTTGGCAGCATGGCCAACAACTCTACACCAGACCGCACAATAACATTGCGGACTCGACTCCAGTCCGCCAGAAGGTGGCGAGCTCACTCGCTCCAACAAGGACGATCGGCTCCTTCTACCCGCCAGGGGGTAGCGACCTCACTTCATCCAACAGCAAGAGCGGTCTGCGCTCTCCAGTCCGCCAGGTCGCCAAGCCCTTGTCGCCCAGAAGGGGCGACAAACCTCCAGCTGCAGAGGCAAACTCTACCTGTCCGTCGCGGGCTAGGCGGACTCACTATGCAGTCCGCCACTCAGCCCTCCAGTTTTCCAGCACCGGCCTATTCCAGCAGCAGACAAACTATTCCTCAGCTCGCATAGCACGACGCAGGCTCGTTTAATGCAGCAGAGGCGGACTCATCCCAGTCCGCCAACAGCAGATCAAGAAGGCAAGACATCCGCTCAACTTGGTGCGGACTCGGCGGACTCCTCGTCTACTCGCACCAACTCACCGACATACCGGGGGTGACGTTACCAAGACCGTTACCTTCTCGGGCCTATAAATAGACCCCCATACCTCTCGTGTGGGGAGGACAACCGACGACAGGGCCAGGACACCAAAACCTGCGGACACAACCTTCTCAGTCCGCGCGACCTCACCAGTCCTCTCTGCCTGATCGCGCAGACCGCTCAGCTTAGTTGAGCGTGTTGCCAGATCAGCTATCCGCGCGGTCTGCCGACCTCTTTGTTCAATCCGCGCGGCCTCTAGCAACTTCTCTCCTTAGCGGACAGCTTCCCCTTGTACCCTTTATTCTTCTCATGTAAAGGACTCAGCACAAGCTGTAACACTGAATTGTAATCAAAAGAAAGTCTGACGCAAGAGTGGCATTTAAGCCGCGGCGGGCGAAGTCTGTTGTTGCCGCTGCTAGCGGCCCCCTGTTCTTCTCAACTTCTCTACCTCTCTCCTCTCTCGGCATCAACCTGCAAAACAGACCAACGAAACCTAACCGTCAAAGTAATCGTCCCCTCGACAGTTCTTGATCAACCTTCCCTGCTATTCCCTGCATCACTGATCAAGTGTGCTCCACTCTCGAGCATTCAGAAGCATTTCCCCTCATCCTCCACAACCTCTCCTCTATCCCCGCAACCTTCCTCTTCACCTCGCTTATGAGACCGAACACCCGTTAACTGTTGATGCCCGCGACCCTCCTCTCCATTTCCACGCATCAACAACCCCTTCCTACAGAAGGATGAGATTTGGCGACAGTGTTTCGATATGCTACGTCAGGGCATCATCTGCCACAGCGTCTCACCCTTCTCCTCCCCGATTCTCTTAGTTCACAAAAAGGATGACTCCTGACGCTTCTATGTAGACTACTGCGCCCTGAACGTGGTCACGTTGAAGGATAAGTTTCTCATCCCGGTGGTCGAAGAATTGTTAAATGAGTTGCATGGTGCCCGTTATTTCTCCAAGCTCGACCTCTGCTCGGCCATGTCCGCATGTTTCCAGCTGATGTGGAGAAGACGGTGTTCCGCACGCATCATGGCCATTTTGAGTTTCTTGTGATGCCCTTTTGGCTCATGAACGCCCCCGTCTACCTTACAGGAACTGATGAATGAGGTATTCCAAACTCTTCTTTGTAAATGCGTACTTGTTTTCTTCGATGATATTTTGGTGTACATCAAGAGCTGGGAAGCCCATCTCGATCACCTTCCCACAGTACTCCAACTGGTCGGCTCTCATCGGATATTCCTTAAGCGGGCAAAATGCCCTTCGGCACTAACAGAGTGGCATACCTGGGCCACATCGTCGACCATTCGGGTGTCTATGCGAATCCAGTCAAGATTCAAGGCGTTCTCGATTGGCCCCTTCCCCAGACTCAGCGAGAGCTCTGTGGGTTCCTCGGGCTAGACCGCTATTACTGCAGATTCATCCAAGGGTACACAGTGATCGCCGCTCCCTTATTATCCCTCTTGTGCCGCTAGTGCTTTGTGTGGGATGGCGCCGCCACGACGACCTTTCGGTATTTACAATGGGCCTTGGTCTCGGCCCCTGTCCTCCAGCTTCCAAATTTCAAAAATGATTTTTAGGTGTAGTGCGACGCCTCCAAACATGGGTATGGGGCGGTTCTGCAACAAGACGGGCCCCTGATTGCTTACTTCAACCGCACGACAGCTCTCCACCATCGGAAGCTTTCGGCCTACGAGCAGGAGCTCATCAGACTGGCTAAGGTCGTCCACCATTGGCGACCGTATTTGTGGGGGCAGGCCTTTGTGATCCGCACGGACCATTTCAGCCTCAAGTACTTGTTGGAGCAGCGCCTGACGACAGTGCGGCAACAGCGTTGGGTGAGTCGACTTTTGATCTACGATTTTCGGGTGGAGTTCAAGGAGGGCCACTTGAACCGTGCGGCCGATGCTCTCTTCCATCGTGACTCTTCTGGCGCCCTCCTCTTCGCTGTATCCACGTCGTCGTATGTTATGCCACACCTCCGTCAGGAGATCCTCGACACTCCATCCCTGGGCGAGCTGCTACACCGCATTCAGGAGGGATGCCTTTTGTCGCACTAGGCATTAGCAGACAGTCTTATTTTGTACAGGGACCGCTTATTCGCTCCCGACGCCTATCCGCTGATTTCCAACATCCTGGCGGCCGTCCATGACCATGCATATGAGGGGGTCCACAAGACCCTTCAGCGAGTGTGCATCGATTTCTTCTGTCACGGGCTCAAACAGAGCGTACAGACATTCATCACAGCCTGCCTTATCTGTCAACGCAGCAAGATAGTCTTTTTCACCCGCGGGTCTCCTGCAGCCCCTTCCGATTCCGACGCTGCTTTGGGCTGACATATCAATGGACTTCATCAAGGGATTGCCTCCTTCTCGGGGCCACTTCGTCCTCTTCGTCGTCGTAGACCACTTCACTAAGGGGGCACAGTTCATTGTCATGAACTGTCCTATCACCGGCCCCACAGATGTTCGCGCCTTCTTTGCTCAGGTGTTTCGTCTTCATGGAGTACCAAAAAGCATTGTGTCTGACAGGGACAAAGTCTTCACATCACAGTTTTGGCAGGAGCTCTTTGCCCTCTGTGGTACGAAGTCGGTCCTCTCATTTGCCTACCATCCTCAGTCGGATGGCCAGACCAAAGTGGCCAACAGGACGCTCGAGATGTACCTATGTTGCCTAATAGGGGATCGTCCCAAGAACTAGGCTCGTTGGCTTCCATGGGTAGAGTATTGCTACAATACCTTCTACCACACGGCCCTCCAGACACTCCCTTCCGCCTCATCTACGAGCGCGATGTTCCCCGCCTCCTTACCTATCGGAGTGCATCCACCCACTTCGCTGTCGTCGACACTGAGTTGTGCTCGCACGATGAGTTTCTGCTTCTTGCGCGTGACCGCCTTCTTCAGGCCCAGGCACGCATGGAGACCGCTCCCAATCGGGGCCACCGCGAGTTGTTCTTCACACCCGGGGATTGGGTCTAGCTGCGACGCCACCACTACCGTCAAACAACCATCTCCAAGTGGGCCTACCAGAAGTTGGGTCCTTAGTTCTTCGGGCCCTTCGAGATCCTCTACCGCATCGGAGACATGGCTTATCGCCTTTTCCTTCTCGTCGTCGCTCAGATACATGACGTCTTCCATGTGTCCCAGCTGAAGGCCTTCATTGGAGAGCCTCCAAACATGTCTTAGTTCCTCTCCCGCCGCGGCCACAGGACAAGCTTGATGACGAGCCAGGTGGAGATGTTCGGATCTTCGATAGGGACTCACGTACAAGCGCCGCGAGCCTCGAGTGGCATCCGCTTAAATTATCCTATTTTCTCATATTCGTATTTTATGCATGTTTTATATTTTATCCTCATGTTATGCCCTATAGAGCGGGACACTTTAGTACTTTGCGAGAACTAATTTCCTCATCATATATATGGGCTTTGCTTTGGGAAAATAGACGAGAAGAATCAATTATCAAAAATCCCCTCCTCTCCCTGATTCTCTCTCTCTCTCTCGTTACCCGTTGTCCGTCGAACCCTAGCCGCACTCCATGATTCGCCCGCCTGCAGTCGACCACAACCCGCCGCCATCTCCTCCTCCTCGCCACCTTTGCGCCTTGTGGTTCCAAGAAGGTTCTCTTTTCCTCCCTTGAGGACTTCCCTCCACTTCCTCCTTGTACGCGCTCTTAATCTAGGGCACGTAACAGTGTCATAAAAGCCACTATTTTCAGTTAAGACCAGAAATTCACGTTAATTTTATCTTATTGGCTTATATAATTTCTAGAAAAAACTAATCTAATAGTTAGTATAATTTTCTTTAATACCTCATAGGAAGTTATGTCTTCACATTTAAAGATAAGTGAAAAGAACATACTTGGAGTATAAAAAGATCGTGCGCCTCCAAATAAAGAATCTTGGTGGTGAAAATAGCAAGTGCAAGACAAATAGAGGGCAAAAACGATCAGCTATAAATCACTCTACATTTGTAGAAATGATGAAAACTTAGTCAAGTATAAAGTCACCAAAAAATAAGCTAAACATGCAGTAAGTAAAGCAAGAATTCAAGCTTATGAAGAATTTTATAAGCGGCTAGATACCAAAGATGGAGAGCGTGACATATATAAAATTGCTCGAGGTAGAGAAAGAAAGACAAGAGATTTAAGTCAAGTAAAATGCATAAAGGATGAGACAGACACAGTTTTGACGGATAATATGAATATTAAATAATAATGAAAAAAAAATTTTTATCAACTCTATAATAAAATAAAGGAAAATGAATTGAACTTGAAGAAGTTAAGTGTTGAAACCGAAAACTCGGTCTCTCGTGGAGTTCACCCTCGAGGAAGTGGTGATCGCGCACCTACTTCTCTCCTGCAAGTCAAACAGCAAAAGAAATGGAAACTGACCCAAGGGCTCGGCGTGGAGGTCCCACTACACACCCGGAAGATCTTGAAGCGATTCCCCTCCTTAGCCAAAGGCCGAGCCAAGGCTACCTCAGAAAGCGCAAGAAGATCTGAATACTGACAAGCGTGCCTTCTGAGGTGCTCCTTGGGTCTTATTTATAGTTTTCTGAAGACGCCTTGCAAATAGCCAACCTTCGTTGTTTTGAACGGTTATATACAGCCCAGATGGATCTGCCAACAACGTAACTCCGTTGTTCTAATTGCCTATAGGCAAACCAACGGGGGTAAAATGGTAAAAAAACACCTCACAGAAGACTGGGCGAGTGGAGCAACATCACTCAACGCCATAGCCAGGAGGGCGTCGAGAGCGTCGAGTGGAGCAACGTCACTCAACGCCAAAGCCAGGAGGGCGTCGAGAGCGTCGAGTGGAGCAACGTCACACAATACCAAAGCCAGGAGGGCGTCGAGAGCGTCAAGTGGAGCAACGTCACTCAACGCCAAATCCAGGAGGGCGACGAGAGCGTCGAGTGGAGCAACGTCACTCAACGCAAAATCCAGGAGGGCGCCAGCATGGGTAAAGTCCAAATGAAGCCTCATAAAGCAGCTGGGCGAGTAGCCCTCTGACACCTTCACTCGCCCGGGGCGGTTTAGGACTTACTACGGAAGGAATTCCAGAAGAATTGAGTTCGCCGAGCTTTGTCCGGCGAATCGAGGATTCTAACTCACGAGGTTAGCTCGAAGAAGACCGAGCTCCGCTCGACGAACGACGAGCTCCCTTCGACGAATGTCGAGCCCCGCTCGACGAACGTCGAGTTCCGTTCGACGAACGACGAGCCCTGCTCGCCGAACGACGAGCTCCGTTCTACGAACGCAGAGCCCTGCTCGACGAACATCGGTCTCAACCCGAGCTCGGTTCGGTGAAAACCCAACTTAGTTTGACGAACCCTGGGCGGACGCGGGCTGGCTCACACAGCTCGCCCGCCTAGCTTTGGCGGGAGCGAGCTGGCCATTCTAAGTTCGCCAGTATGATGTTCTGGTGCGGGCAGGCCGCCTTGGTCCGCTTGTCTGGCCTGGTGGACCCACTCGGCGAACACGGGGTTTTACACAATCCCCGCTCTTTTTGAGCTTGACCAAGCTCGGAAAGAATCATCCAACTCACGTGCTCGGTGAGTGTTTTGCTGAGCTGTCAAGGAATCCCTTGGTGGGTCCCACCCTCACGCTATAAATATGCCTCCCGACCCTCTTGAAAAATCCCGCCTTCTTTAGCCTTCTCAATGAGCTGCAGCTGCACGATGCCTGCGACTGAGGCGATGCGAGCTCGGCTACCGGCCACAAGGGAAAAGACTAGGGAGGAGGCTCTTGAGGCTGCCCCGTGGTTGGCGCGCGGATCGTCCGGCCCTCTCTTCAGGTCGGTAAAAGGAAAAATTGTCAGGAGATCCTCGGCAAATGACCCCCTGAGCTCCAGCTCGGCGGCTAGCGCCGAGGTCGTTCATCAGGTATGCGCACTTCCCGTCTGATTCGTCGCTTTGCTTCTGACTTCTCTTTCTGCAGGTGCCGCCGCGTGAGGATAGAGGTGGTGGAGGGGAACGGGGTCATTCCCTCCCACTGTCAACTGAGCGGGTCGCCAGTCCTTCGGACCTGGGACACCCCCCTCCGGAGACTTCCCGACTGTCAATTTCCCCTGGGTTGAGAAAATCCTTCGCAGTTCTTGAGGGAGGACTCTTCCAGGGCTGGTCGGGCTCTTCTCGGCCACCAGCTGGTGCGGTCGACGTGTCGACTCTCGGTGAGCTCATACTTGTGCTTGTTCATTACAGCTCGCTCTTTCTGACTTACCACTTCGCAGGTTACAACGCGATCTCCTCCTCTGATGCCGAGATGAGCGAGTGATATTCGCCTCCCACTGATACAGATCACATTTCGGAGTATCTAGGCGATCCGGCGAATGCGACGGAGATGAAGAAACAGGTGACGCGGCTGTTACAGAAGCACACGCTACTACTACAGGAGGTCTTAAACAGGGATGATAAGGACAAGGCCGAAATGGAGGAGCGGCTTGTAGTTCTGGAGGGAGCAAGGCGCCCAGCTGACGGGGACGGGGTTACTTCTCCCAAGGTGCACATAACACGGGCCGAGGAGAGGCTCAGGCACGCCACGGAGCAAGTAGGCTTGGCCCAGCAGAAGCTGGTGGCGGTTCCCGAGTACCATTATCCTCGCGTGTTGCCCCGATCCGGGACGCGGAGGCGGGACAGGTGGAAGTGGATCCAGTACTGATCCATCTGCCCCCTCCCCGCGGTTGGTCGCCGGGCCAGGACGTATCCGTATCGCAGACCAGATCGCTTAGGAGGGTTATCCTCCTTTAAAACATTTCCAATGTCTGAAATAACTTTAGACTCTCTCGCCCGCTGATGGGTTCGATGCTCGTCGCGCGTTATTTTTATTTTTGTTGTGTTTGTCGTTATTTTTCTGCTTGAATGTGGACGAAGCGCTCCCGCCCGCCTGCTTCTTCCTTAAGCGGGCGCGAGATCGTTGGATCGGCTTGCCCAACCCTCCTGTCTAACCTTGGCGGGAGCGAGCCGTGAGCTCGTACGTTGTAAACCCACACGACATGTCTAATGTTTCAGACGAGTGCGAGCCGCAGCCCGCCCGCCTCTCACACGGGTGGTGGTGGGCGCAACCCGCTGTCGAACGATCTTTGTAGCGCGGTTGCGAGCTGGGAAGTCGAAACGTCAGGGGACTTTTTGCTATTAGCACTTTTCCCGCCAGCGGAATGTTTTCCCGTCCTTTTTCTTTCTATAAATAGTCCCTGCCGGCTCTTTCTCACCCTCCGCATTTAAGATTTCTCCTTCTCCCTTGCCTCCTGCGACCCTAGACTCGCTCGCTTCCTGCGAGAACTTCATCAGCCCGCTTAGTAAGCTCTCCGTGAAATGGGCGGTGGTAGCGGCGATGCGGATGGGTGGGGTAAGTGTGCTTTGATCTTTTCAGAGCACGACTTTCCCCCCGCAGCCATTTTTGAAGGTGAATTCTTTGACACCATAGGCGACTACGTCCTGCCAGGTTTCGTGGCGAGGCGACCTGGAGAGGGGAAAAAGATAAACGACCTCTCTGGATGGGAGCTCGTCATCCCCTTGGCGCACTTTGAGGCGGGCCTTCGGCTTCCACAATGGCCGGAGGTTCGCCAGATACTGAAATATTTCGGGGTCGTCCTAGGCCAGATGACCCTGAATTTCATAGTCGTCATGGTCGAATTCGCCTGCTTCCTGTGGGAAGAGCAGGTTGAGTTCAGCCTCGCGGTCTTCCGCAAGCTGTTCACTTTCCGCGCGAACAAGGACGGGGCCGCTTATTTCTCTAGCGGCCACGTCAAGGTGCGGGAGACCGTCAATAAGAGCCATAATTGGCTCAAGAAATTTGTGTTCGTCAGGGGCGACTTCGGCAACGTCCCCTTCTCGGCGGTACAGCTCAGCGAGGCGAGCTACCGCCCCCCTAGTCTGGGGGGCCATGAAGCGGAGCTGTGCGGGTTCTTCGCCGGGAAGAACTTTGAGATCGTCTTCCTGCGCCGGAATCTGGACAACCCCGCCCCCGTCCCGCTCGGGGGAGGTAAGCTACTCGCGCTTTCTCCTTTCTACTTTGATAATTTTTCTGTTTTAACTTTCTTTTCGCAGGCGAGCGCGACATCCCCCTACACCCTCATTACGAGAGCGCGCGGCTCGCTTCCATTGAGCTGGCCCGAGCCGAAGCCGAAGCCGCCGCACACCGCGAGACCCCGGCATCTGCCGGGCAGAAGCAGCCAAGCCGTGAACAACCTCCATCGCCGCCGCCCAAGAAGGTGAAGGCCACGGGCAATGTGTCTACCGCTGCCCAAAGAAAAGGCAAGGACCCCGCGGCCCAGCCGACCAAGGACCCCGCACCGGCGACTGCTTCGGCCAGCGGCGCCCCTATCGAGGCGGCTGGCACCTCCGGGCCGCAAGAAGAGACGCGGCCCGCCGTGAAGCCGGTGCCGAGAGGGCACCGCAACTTCGGCTACGGCGAGAAGTGCCTGGATGAGCTCGGCGTCCCCCTCCTGCTGTGGGACAAGGTGTCGAACCAGGCGATCATCTCCACCATGCTGTCGAGCTGGCTGGAGCAGGAAACCATCAGCGGGGAGGCCTACAATTTCTCATTCGGCCTCTACTCGCGGGAGGACGCCGCTATCTACGACGAGGAGGTCACGCGGGTGCTGATCCATGAGAGCGCGTGGGCCCAGTTCTGCAGCCTGGAGCTGGCTCACATGGTCGACCGGCGGTGCACCCAAATGGAGAAGAGCGCCCCCTCGCTCAAGAGGCTAGTGGACGAGAAGGAGGAGGCTCGTCGCCTCCCCCAGGAGGAGGCGGAGCGACAGAGAGAGAGGGCAGACGCAGCCGATGCCGCCGTCGCCGTTTTGGAGGAAGAAAACGAAGCGCTACAGGCGCGGGTGCGAGAGCTGGAGGTCGTAGCGGCTCTCCCGCCGCCCTCCAGCAGCGGCTGTCAGCTCGTGCACTACACCGAGTACGAGCTGGAGGAAATGATGCAGAAGAACGCTGCCTGCGCAGCGAAATACACCATCCAGACTCTTCGGCGGGCCGATCTTATCAAGAGCGAGGGCGCGGGCCTTTCCGCGAGCGACGTGGTACCGGCGTTGTTCCTGTCGGTACCTAAGCCGGGAGACAAGTCTTATCAGCCTCTCTAGGGCTTTTCACCCGGGAGCTCGCCTCGCCGAATTTTCGCGTCTCGCCTCTTATATTTGCTTTTGTTACAATGTAAGCGCGGGTTGAGTCCCGATCTTGTATTTTTGCCCATCAATGAACTCTTCTCTACTCGCCTCTCGCGTATATATATATATATATATATATATATATATATATATATATATATATATATATATATATATATATATATATATATATATATATATAGACATATATATATATATATATATATATACATATATATATATATATATATATATAGACATATATACATATATACATATATATATATATATATGTTACTGCTGCTTGTAATGCTTCTGTGCAATGTGGATTTTCTCCTTTTTCGTACTCGCGACTTGTTTTGATTCTCCCGCTCGCAGTTCCTCATTCCGCTTTTTGTCAGCGAGATCGCGCGCCCCTCAAGGACTTAGCTTAGGAAGCATAGGGGGCTTAGTTAGCTGACCCACGAGTGGCGACCCGTCTCCTTAGTCCAGATCCTCCGTGTTGCTTGCTCGCCAGAAGAGGCGTGCCTACTCGGCTCAAATCCGGGCCGCCCAGTTCCGTGCTAGCTGACCCTCATGCGACGCGACCTGGGTTCACGCCGCCTTGGCCGTTATCTTGGGTGCTGGTCGATTGCGTTGGACCATTTCGTTAACTTTGCGACTTCTTCCTCGGTCATTCGGATGCATGGGCCCCTAACTTCTAACATCGCTTTGTTCATCAAGACCTGTCTTGCCAGCCAGTGGGGAGCCGGATTAGACCCCTACAAGTGACATTCAGCCCTGCCAGCTAGGTGAGAGCCTAACAGCGGGATCTGCTCGGGGTCCGGATAAACACCATCGAGTGACATCCAACCTTGCCAGCTAGGTGAGAGCCTGACAGCGGGATCTGCTCGGGGTCTGAGTAGACACCATTGAGTGACATTCAGTCATGCCAGCTAGGTGAGAGCCTGACAGTGGGATCTGCTCGGGATCCGGGTAGACACCATCGAGTGACATCCAGCCCTGCCAGCTAGGTGAGAGTCTGGCAGCGGGATCTGCTCGGGCTCCAGGTAGACGTCATCGAGTGACCTCCAGCCCTGCCAGCTAGGTGAAAGCCTGGCAGCGGGATCTGCTCAGGGTCCGAGTAGACACCATCGAGTGACATCCAGCCCTGCCAGCTAGGTGAGAGTCTGACAGTGGGATCTGCTCGGGGTCCGGATTGACGCAATCGAGTGACATCCAGCACTGAGAGCTAGGTGAAAGCCTGGCAGCGGGATCTGCTCGGGGTCCGAGTAGACACCATCGAGTGACATCCAGCCCTGCCAGCTAGGTGAGAGCCTGCCAGCGGGATCTGCTCGGGGTCCGAGTAGACACCATCGAGTGACATCCAGCCCTGTCAGCTAGGTGAAACCCTGGCAGCAGGATCTGCTCGGGGTTCGGGTTGACACCATCGAGTGACATCCAGCCCTGCCAGCTAGGTGAGAGCCTGGCAGCGAGATCTGCTCGGGGTCTGAGTTGACGCAATCGAGTGACATCCAGCCCTGCCAACTAGGTGAGAGCCTAGCAGCGGGATCTGCTCGGGGTCTGTTGAGTGGAATCTTTATCTACTCATGTGGATCATTGCAAGACTCGGCATATGAAAAAGCTTCATTAAGAAAAAAGGCACCTCTTACATGTTTTACGGATAAAAGCGCTTCAAGTCATCACCACTCCAGGTGAGACTCAGGGGCTCGCTCTCCACATTCCGGAGGCGATACCGTCCTGATTCAAAGGCCACTTTTACAATGTATAGACCCTCCCAGTTGGGGTTGAGCTTTCCCACGGCTGCTGATCTTCCCGTTGCATCTACCTTCTTCAAGACCAAGTCTCCTTCTGCAAATTGCTTGATTCTGACATGCTTGTCAAAGTACTTGGACATTCTCCTCTTCATCTCTTCCTTCCGGGTGGCGGAGAGGTCACGCAGCTCCTTCACCATGTCAAAGGAGAGACGTAGTTCCTCCCCATTTTCAGCCGGTCATTCCTCTCTGCCTTCCTGCACTGTGATCACCTAAGGCGTCTGAACTTCAAATTCTATGGGGAGTACCACCTCACATCCATGAGAGCTTGAAGGGGGTCTCCCCTGTGGCTGTGTTGGGGGTGGTCCTCAGGGCCCAGAGGACCGAGGGAAGCTGCTCCACCCAGCTCCCGTTCAGGTTTTCAACCTTCTTCTTCAGGAGGTTCACAATAATCTTGTTTGCCGCATCCACCTGCCCGTTGCTCCTAGGGTGGTGGATCGAGGCAAATCTGAGGTCAATTCCGAGCTGCTCGCAGAAGCTGATGAATTCTGCCTCACATCCATGAGAGAGCTTGAAGGGGGTCTCCCCTGTGGCTGTATTGGGGGTGGTCCTCAGGGCCCAAAGGACCGAGGGAAGCTGCTCCACCCAGCTCCCGTTCAGGTTTTCAACCTTCTTCTTCAGGAGGTTCACAATAATCTTGTTTGCCGCCTCCACCTGCCCGTTGCTCCTGGGGTGGTGGACCGCGGCAAATCTGAGGTCAATTCCGAGCTGCTCGCAGAAGCTGATGAATTCCGCGCTGGAGAACTAAGGCTCGTTGTCCGGGACAATGGTCTAGGGTAGACCATGCCGGCAGATGATCTCCCCCAAACAAAATTTCTGATGACTTGGGAGGTCACCTTGGCCAGCGCCTTCACCTCTAGCCACTTGGAAAAATAATCTATCATTACCAACAGGAAACTCCTCTGCCCGCTGGCCTGGGGGAACGGTCCGACCAAATCCATTCTCCAAATCGCAAAGGGCCAGGGGGTCGTGATGCTCTTGAGGCGCTGAGCCGGTTGCAGTTGGAGGGAGCAAACAACTGGCATTTGTGGCACCTCTATGCGAATTCCGCAGCGTCGTAGCCCGGGGTAGGCCAAAAGTATCCTTGTCTGACAATCCTCCCTTTCAGGGTCCGGCTTCCGGAGTGGCTCCTACACTCCCCGGAGTGAACTTCTTCCAAGATCCTCTACACTTCCCTCTCGGCCACGCAACGGGCCAGCATCCCTGAGAGAGTCTTCTGATACAACTGCCCGTCCCGGAGGAGATAGTATGCCTACTTGTATCTGAACTTCTTCTTATCCATCCCCTCTAGATACTCCGCTGTGGAGAGGAAAGTCGTGAACGGGTCCATCCACGAGTGATGTTGATCCACTTTCATCAGCTCCCCCTCTTCGATGGAAGAGCGGAATAGATCAGCGATGGTACCCCCAACCCGAGGACCGTGCTTCGCCAGCTGATCGACCTGCTCGTTCTCCTCTCTGGGCACGTGTCGGATGGAGAAGGTCTGAAACATGTCGATGACCCCTTTCACTTTTGCTAAGTATAGCCGGAGGGTAGGCTCTCTCGCCTCGAACTCCTCATTGATCTGGGAATCCACCATCATGGAGTCAGTGAGGACCTCCACATCGAGCACCCCCAGCTCCCTGGGCAGGCGCAGCCATGCTATTACGGCCTGGTTGTTAGTGATGGAGAAGTGCACCACCACTGTTTGCTCAAGTCTCACCCCATGTGGGCTCTCCAAGATTACCCCCACCCCCACCCCCCCCCCCCCCAAGAATGTCTTCCCGAAGCGTCGTGTGTACAACCCCGTGTTCGTCGAACGGGCCCCACCAGGAAGATCGGGCGGACCCAGTCCCGCGACCCGCACCCAAGCGACAAGCAGACATGCGGCAAGGGGCTGGTCCGCTCCCGCCCACTTCAGGCGAGCGAGCCAGGCGAGACGACTCCCCCTATCCCTCCCGCTCACTCAGAGAATCGTCGAACAGAGTGGGGGGTGCCATTCGTCGAACCGGTACTTGCGGATGGGCTCGACGACCCGCGATCTGCGAGCCATTCGGAGGGTCATAATGGCCGCCAGTCCGCCCCCTATACGCGACCTGGTCACCTATCCGCCTCGGCAGAGGACTGGCGGGTCGCGGCGGTCAGGCTCGCGTTCGCCCGAGAAGAATAGGCGAGCTGCTAGAACCAGGTCGCGCCCGCCTCTCGCGGAGAGGGATGGATGGCGAGCTGACCCCCCCCCCCCCCATGGGTGCGAATAGCTGTTCAGAACAGCGGAGCCACGCTGTTGGCAGACCAGGTTGGACTGCGCATAGCTGTTCGGAACAGTGGAGCTTGGCTGTTGGCAGACCCAACCAAGGGCTTTTTGGTACTTTCAGGTCAATTCTTCTGGTTATTGGCAGTTCAGATTCCAAAAACTATAAGTAAGACC
Source organism: Platanthera guangdongensis (assembly GCA_039583875.1). Classification (NCBI taxonomy): domain Eukaryota; kingdom Viridiplantae; phylum Streptophyta; class Magnoliopsida; order Asparagales; family Orchidaceae; genus Platanthera; species Platanthera guangdongensis. The sequence continues at coordinate 183,188,264 of CM077158.1, forward strand.
CAAGGGGTACCTCAGAAGGCACGCTTTGAGTGCCTCCTTGCTCCAGTTTTCTAGAGTCTTCTGAGGATATCTTAGCTCGGCTTCTGGCTAAGGAGGGGAAACGCTCTGAGATCTTCCGGGTTTGTGGTGGGACCTCCCTGCCGAGCCCTTGGGTCTGTTTCTCCTTGTCTTCTTTGTTGTTTATCTTGCAGGAGTGAAGTAGGGCCGAGACCACCCCTTCCCCAAGGGTCGAACTCCACAGGAAGCCGGATTTCGGTTTCAACATTTTGGTGCGGTGAGCGTGGAGAGTGGTCAGTGCAGAAAAGCTTTAGCGAGTTCAATGACAGGAGGACAGGGATCTGACGGGCAGAACTCGTCGCCGCCCCCGCCTCTCGCAACGGTGGGGATGCTGGAAGACTTCAGGAACGAGGTGCTGGGCCTCGTCAAGTTCGCACTCGGCGCGCGGGCCGAGTGCTCGACTCCGGCAACCCAGATCGCGGCCGCCCCCTCCTTGGGCGAGGACCCTCCCGGCAGGCAAGCTGGGAAGGAGGTGGCCGAGGAAGGCCGGGGGTGCGAGCTCCCCGGGCGCGAGCTCTTCCCCGGCTCGGCAGGCCGAGGTCGGTTCGGCGAGCTGGGCTACAGACGATATCCACTGGTGTCATCCGAGAACCCCGAGCTTTACACAGAGTATTTAGCAGCGGTGAGTGCTACAGACGATATCCGGGACAGAGTCAGAGAGGGACAGAGGCGAGATGTCAATCTGGAGCCGATATTCTGGTCCTTGGAGAACGGTACAGCAGGAGATTACACGATGAGGGACGGCGTGGTATGCTTCAGAGATCGGACTTATATACCGGGAGGAGGCCAGGTCCGGGAGGATATCATGGCGGAAGCCCACCACAGCAGATACTCGGTGCACCCGGTCATCACGAAGATGACTGCGGATTTGAAGAAGACTATGTACTGGTCTGGCATGAAGAAGGATATCACTCGATTTGTGACCCACTGCGAAGCTTGCCAGCTAGTGAAGGCAGAGTGCAAAAACCCTGCGGGGTTGTTGCAACCACTCCCGGTACCAGAGTGGAAGTTCGAAGACATCGCGATGGATTTTATTCACAGACTTCCCCGATCACGAACAGGGAATGACTCAATTTGGGTCATCGTCGATCGGTTGACTAAGGTAGCCAGGTTCATTCCGATCAGGAAGGACGACGCTGTGGGAGTATTAGTACGGAGATTTGTGGAGCAGTTCATTCAATATCACGGGGTGCCCAAGACGATCGTGTCGGATCGGGATGCCCGGTTCACTTCCAGGGAGTGGAGATCCGTGCAAGCTTACTTAGGCACGCGATTGACCTTCAGCACTGCATTTCATCCCCAGACGGACGGGCAGACAGAACGCACCAACCGGACGCTGGAAGACCTTTTGAGGCTATGCATTTTGGACCGCGGGGAACCGTGGGAGAAACTCTTACCCCTGGTCGAGTTCTCCTATAACAACAGCTACCAGTCCAGCATCAGGATGGCGCCTTACGAAGCCTTGTACGGAAGGAGATGCTGGACCCCGCTTTCTTGGGTTCAGGACGAAGATCCGAAGGTGTTGGGATCAGAGTTTGTTGAAGACACCGAGGCTCAGGTGAGGCTGATCAGAGACAGGATGCTAGAGGCGCAGAGTAGACAGGCTAAGTACTATGACGCCCGACATCGGCAGGTGGAGTTCCAGGTAGGAGACCGGGTGTTTTTAAAGATCCGGCCTATGCATGGAGTCTCGCGGGTGCGTGGTCGAAGAAAGAAGCTCAGCCCTAGGTACATGGGCCCTTACAGGATCCTGGAGCGAATCGGGCCCCTAGCCTACAGGCTGGAGTTACCACCAGAGTTGGAAGCTCTGCACGACGTCTTCCATATTTCTTCGCTGAGGAGGGCTCTGCTACGCCCGGAGCAGCAGATTTTGACCACCGAAGGGCCGGTAGCTTCAGACCGGTCAGTTCATTTGAAGCCGGTTAGGATCGACGATCGAGGAGTACGGGTCTTGCGACGCAAGAAGGTACCACTAGTCAAGGTCCTGTGGAGGAACCACGGCCAGGAGGAGCATACCTGGGAGCCGCAGGACTTGATGCGACAAAGATACCCGGAGCTGTTCAGTCAGGTATACCTCACAAACCCCTCAATATGTTTAATTTATTTTCCTGCTTTAAACTACTAAGGGCTGCTCTAGGCAGATAGAGGCTTATCTTTTGTTTATTGGGGGCTTATCTTTTGTTTATTGGGATCTTGGTTTGCCAATTGGGCGAAATGGTCATAGATCTAGGTTTCCCTTTAAACCTAATTTAGCAAACATGGCGTCACGATGGGATGTTACAAGTTTCTTTTCTTCGGTAGAAAGTCCCGTAGGCTCAACCTTGATTTCGGGGACGAAATCTTTGTTTTGTTTATTGGGATTTGTAACATCTCATTTCCAACTAGACCCCTAAGAGTGGTTTTGGCCATGACTAGGTCATGACAAAACCCTAGGAAGCCAGAAATGGGCCAAGAGATAGGGGGACAAAATGTGGAAAATCATCATGGTCTGCAAATAGTAGAACTCTGAACAATGGTTTAGGATGACCATGGGCTACACCTTAACCCCAAGACCCTACCACAACACCCCAAAAACCTTGGGAGGCCCATTAGAGCCATAAGGACCCATTGGGGTCAACCAAAGAGGCTCAGTTGACCAAGGTCAACCCTAGCCCTAAATGGGTCAAACTAGCCTACTTAGGGTCAATTGACCTACTCCTAGCCTAGAGGACCCCACTTATGCCCCCCTAACCCTAAAGTGAGGTCAATGGGTCACTAAGGACACATTGGGGCCAGCCCTAGAGGCCAGGTTGACCCAAGTCAACTCAAGCTCCTAATCTGGTCAAAGTACCTTTACTAAGGGTATGTGACCTCCAAAGTGCAGGGTAACCCTACATAACCCTACCTAGACCTTAGGGGAGACCAATGAGTCACCAAGGACCCATAGGGGTCAACCCAATTGGTCATGTTGACCCAAGTCAACTCTAGCCCTAAAATGGTCAAAGTGCCCTTACCAAGGGACATGTGACCACCAAGATGTCCAACCAACCCTATTCAAGTAATCCTAGACCTTAAGGGAGTCCAATGGGTCACTAAAAACCCAATGGGGTCAACCCAGATGGTCAAATTGGCCCAGGTCAACCCTCATTTAAGCCAAGTCAAACCTAGCCCAAAAGGGCTAACCCAAGCCCAAGCCACTTCTTCCTTAGGCTAACCTCATTTCCATGTTCATCATAACCAAGTGGGTTGCACTTAGCTTATGGGGTTGACCAGTCAACCAGGGGTGACTAGGAGAGAGAAGGAAGCTTCCCTCCATGTTAATGGAGGAGAGAGAAGATGGGGGAGAGGAAGGGAGAGAGTGGAGCCGGCCAAGGGAGGCTAACAGCCACCTTTAATGGCTTCAATCAACTCCTCTAGGGAAGAGGAGTTGATTCCAGCCGTTTCCCGGCCACCAAGGGGTGGATTCAGCCCCCCTCCACTCTACCCGAGCCACACCATAAATGGTGTTGATGGCCATTGAAGAACCAGCCACCCCTCTTCCCCAATTGCCATTTAAACACCATCAGTGGGCAAAGGGGAACATTTTCGAGCGTTTACCTGGAGGAGACGGGCCATCCCACTGTACTGTTGCAGAAGCCGAGCGCCGCCGCCGTCAACAATGGCATCCCGCCGCTCTTCCCGCATCCAGGCCGCCAGGAAGGTCCTCCCCCTCACCTTAACTCTCGGGTAGATCATAGGACTCCTTAGGTTCAAGGTTCGGGCTCAATTGAGCCCGATCAAATCCAAGTTTTCATGGTTTTTCGGCAAGAAACTCTCCTGCTATAACCGCCGGAAAACGGGCTTCCAGCGGCCAAGCCGCCGCCTGGCGACGGCCACCACCTCAACGGAGGTGGTGGTGGCGGTGGCCGGCCAGGGAGGCGGCCGGATCGCCGGCGGTGGCGTTTGGAAAATGATCCAGGCGGGATCAATCGGAACCGTTGGCTGAACGGGGAAGATGAATGGATCCCGTCCATAACCGCGCCAAGATTCGTGCAAATCCGATTTAGAAACTATGGTTTAAATATTCATTTTATGATTTCTGTCACACTATTACCATTTAATGTTCTATTTTTTTAAAAATAGATAGAGGCACTGTATAAGAAATTGGTCAACAGAGGATTTGTAGCCCCTTGGGTCTAGTTTATTTTAAAATTGGTTTGGACCAATTTGGGTGCCTGGTTTGACCAGGGCACCCATTTTGGTGGGACATACCCTTAGGGCTAGGCAGTCATTAAACTGAGTGCCCACACTTCATCCCTAGCCCAAATCAATTGAAATTTTGGCAGGGAGCCTAACCTAGCTATAACTAGGGCCTGCCCAAAACTCAGAATTTTTGGACACACTTTTCCTAAAGTTTTTGATTTTATTTAATAAAGCTAGGGTAATTTAATTAAGTGGTCAAATGACCTCCAAACCTTCCCAAATTTTGGGGAGTGGTCTCTGGCATCAAGACCTAGTCCTGTACGAAATTTGGACTCATTTGGATATGTTTTTGTTAGGGAATCACCACACCCTAGTTTGGCCTTAAGAGGGCATTTTTGATTAAAAGTGCACTATGGACTTAGGGTGGTCCCCTCCCCTCAACAGAGGCTGAAGTTTTGGACAATGACTTGGCCTGGCCAATGTCACCCCCTTAAGGAAAATGGGATGATTTAGGCTTGAGTTGCCCTAGGGTTCAACCTCAAACCCTAAGGAAGGACCTTTGTGCCTTGTGAAGGGCATGAGTCCTAAACACCTTGGATGAACATCAAATTTTGCATGGAGGGTCCTAGGGTATATAAAACCCTCTGGTAAAAATATTAAATAATTTTGAAAAGGGTAGGGTCCACAAAACCCTAACCCTATCTTAGGTCATAAAACTTGTAGTGCTAGATTAGGTTAGCTAAACTCTTTGAAATGTAATCAAATTTGGGTAGTGTGGGAATAAGGATATTTTGAGCCTCTGGTAATTTATTTGGGAAGTTTTGATCAATATTGGTAGCACTTCATTTGTAACCAATAGGATTGCCCTAATTAATAATTTGACTATTGTGATCTCACTGCTCATTGAAAGGTCATGAAACATTGGCAGAGTTAGTTTTAGACCATACTGATCATATATGATTTTTAATAGAATTTTTGGATACATAATTAGGGCACCTACTTCACAAGTGCATTACTTCGGTTACATACTAAATAATTCTTACAAGAGCTCAATACTTGTTGAAAAATTATGAAACTTGATACATAGTGTTCCTAGTTCATTATTATCATGTGGGAATTTATGTGGAAATTTTTGATGGATAATTAGTATACTTTGTTCATTAACCCATAAACTTGAAATTTCATGAGAAAATCAAGTATAGCCTTAATATTAAATGATAAATTATGAAACTTTATCTAGGGTATTTGTATGCCATCATAACCATCCCTGAATTTTCTCTGAATTTTTGGAGGTATTATTGCTGTAAAATCTTTTAAAATGACTTATTATGAGATATATTTGAAATTAAATTTAAGGGTCTAAACCTTGCTGAAAAATTTGAAGACTTACGCTTTAGAGTTGATTATGCATTTTGTAATTAACATAAATTTAGTGGATTATTATCTTGTCTGAAATTGGTACTTCATGTTCAAACTTGGGCTTTTTGGATACTAGAATAAATAAATAAATTATCAGACAAATTAGGAAAATTATGAATTTCTGGATTTATGCTACAAATGTCATTTTAGCCCTCTAATAATTATCATAGGGGCACTGGATGAGTATTTTATGTACCTCCTATTTTACGGGTCATATAGCTTAAGTGGTCTGCATTTAGTAAAACTGCAGGAAATCATTTGGGACATGAATTAGAGCACATGTGATGGGTTTTGATTGGTTTGCTGGAAGGATAGTAGATTTAGGTGTATCTTTGAAAGATAAGTGAGTAGGGTGTTGTTTTGTCTAGGGTTTAGAGGCGCTCGGGTCCGACGAAAGATCGTCCTTCCCGAGGAGAGTTGGAGTCAAACCACCTAGGATTAGCCTATCAGAACATGAGAGAGTAATGGGTAAGGGAATCAACCAACAACAAAAAATAAGTACCTTGCGAAAGGGAACGCTGGGCGTAATCCCAACACAGTTCCTAGTGCCCCTTGAGAGCCCTTCACAGGGAATACCGGGGGCAGTCCTGGGTTAACGTAAACTGTTTTAACAAGCTGAAAAAAGTAACTTAGTAATTAGGGTTGCACATTTCACAAACACTGTTAGCACCGGAAGTTAGCTGGGAGCTTCGGCTCGGATGGTTAAAAGGCGGACTTTGGGTCCGGGGAGCTTCGGCTCGATTGTTTGAGACGGACGTGTTGGTCCGGGGAGCTTCGGCTCGGTTCTTGATTACGCTAAATTTGCATGTGCATAAAATGAAAGGAAATTAAGGTGGTGGGTTTTCGGTATTGGAGGGTCGATGCACCGACGCCAATACGTTGACTCGGCAAGTGTGGTTAGCACTTCGCCAACAGAAGTCCGGTGCGCCAGCCGGCAAGAGTACGCAGGAGTCCGCTTCGTGCACCAAGCGTTGAGGCGTACGATAGGTCTGACCGGTAGTGCTTTACTGGTTTAGAGGTGGGCGAGGCCCAATCCACCGCTTCCGTCTGCCACTACGAAGGTATCCTGGGAGGTTACGGCTCCAGAAAGGGGGAACTAAAGGTCTGTGTGCACAGAGTCGGGTGCGTGTGTTGCACTTGCATGTCCATCATACCCATTTGCATATCATAGCATAATCGATTCATTTAACCCCCTGACACCTAATGTATAAGTGGAATGGGACGCTTATACATTAGGACCTGCAAAACGACCCCTTGGTCTATAAGCTTGTGTGGGCAAGTTTATAAATTAAGGTTAATTTTGATATATATATTTATTGTTGTTTAATAACCGACACCCCAACGTATAAAATGGTATGAGACTTTTTATACGATGGGAGCTTTGCAGAAGACCCCTTAGCTTATGCGTTCTCACATAAGTGAAGGTTACTTTTCATATTTCAGCTTATTGTCTATACCTGTTATAAAATTGCTAGTATAGGTCCGCTGCCATCTGTTTTTGATATTCTCCACCTTCAAGTCCTCCCCTTTCTTCCTCTCCGCTCGGTGCCTAGGAGCCGTGGGGGAAGGGGCGGGGGATGATAGGACTTAGTCTTTTAGACTAACGGTTTTCGAACCGCATCATTTAGGGGATCGTGGAGACCAGCATGGAGGAGCAGCCCCAGAGACCGGTGCGCTTGGAGGTGGGGCAGTCTAGCTCCGGAGTTCATACAGCCGGGACCGTGAGTCTCGACCTTGAGTAGTTTTCTGCTTTTGCTTCCGCATGAGAGATCTTGTAGTGAGGATATGATGTACCGGGCATAAGCCCGTATATGCTACTCTGATGTTATATTCTGTGGACACTCCCTTCGTGGAGATTTATTCTATGATATGTGATTTTTTGTGGACTGATAATTTTCATTACTTCTTTATGCTACTTTTCTGTGATCGAAATCGGCCGGCAGGATCGGCGCTTTGTGGTGATGACCCTTCAGGGCGTGAATGAGTCACCGCAAAACGGCGGTTATGTGCCTAAGACCCCGGTGTCGTTAAAAAAAAAAGGGGGTCTTACAAAGTAGGCCCGAGACCACCCCTTCCCCAAGGGTCGAACTCCACAGGAAGCCGGATTCCGGTTTCAACATCGTGTACCTTTACCTTCCACGCAGTCGGATGAGTGAGGTATTCCTCCGCCACCTCGATCACGTAGTCAGCCAAAAAGTCGGTCATTGCTTGGGCATTGATCGAGAGGTGAGGGACGAAGGAGATGTCGAACTCGCTCAGTTCCACCGACCACTTAGCTAGCCTGCCTGAATGCTCCACCCACTCAAAGATGTTGCGGAGGGGATGGTGAGTCACCACTCGGATGGTGTGTGCTTGGAAATAAGGTCGGAGCCTCCGGGCCGTGATGACCAGAGCAAAGGCCAGCTTTTACAAGATGGGATATCGGAGCTCGGCCTTCCTAAGGACCCGACTCACATAGTATGTGGAGAGCTGCCGCTTCCCCTCTTCCCGAACCAGGACGGAGCTCAATGTCTCCGCTCCGACCCTGAGATACAAATACAGGTCTTCCCTTTCCTTCGGCCTTTGGAGCAGCGGAGCCCGGGTCAACTGCCTCTTCAGGGCCTGAAATGCCTCCGCGCACTCCTTTATCCACTCGAACTTCTGACCCCCCCCCTCAACATCTTGAAGAAGGGGAAGCATTTTCCCCGGCCCGGGAGAGGAATCTGATCAATTTTGCTAGCTTTCCTATCAACCGATGCACCTCTTTAGCGTTCCGAGGCGATCCCAACTCCATGATGGCTTTAACCTTGTCAGGATTAGGCTCGACCCTTGCGGGGGTGAGGAGATGCCCCAAGAACTTCCCCCTGTTGGCCCTGAAAACGCACTTCAGGGAGTTCAGCCGCATCTTATATTTGCGCAGGGTGGCGAAGGTTTCCTCTAGGTCCTGGAGGTGAGAGTCCACGTCTTGACTCTTGATCATGAGGTCATCTACGTACACCTCCAAGTTCCTCCCCCTCAGTTCCCGGAAGACCCTGTCCATCATCTTCTGGTATGTCGTCGCTGCATTCTTCAGCCCAAAGGGCATCATCTTGTAGCAGTAGCACACATCCCCCATGATGAACAAGACATCTTTGATGTCCGGGGGGTGCATTCTAATCTAGTGATAACCTGAAAATGCATTTAAGAAGCTCATTACAGGAAAACCGACGGATGAGTCAACCAGCGTATCGATCCGAGGCAAGGGAAAACATTTCTTAGGGCATGATTTATTAAGCAAAGAAAAATCAACACACAAAAGCCACCGGCCGTCTCCTTTTTTAACCATCACAACATTGGAGACCCGGCCGGGGTATTGTATTTCGGATACAAAGCCGGCCTTGAGAAGTTTGACCACCTCCTCTCTGATGGGCTCGGCCAGCTTGTCCGTCGTAGTCCTCTTCTTCTACTGGATGGGGCGAGCTCCCGGGTTCAGGTGGAGGCGATGATAGGTCACGTCCGCGTCAATCTCAGGCATCTCCGCTGCGCTCCATGCAAAGATGTACATATTCTTCTGGATGCACAGCAGCATCCTGCCATGAGCCTCCGGGGTCCCCCCCCCCCCCCCGATAATGCGAATTTTCTCCACCCTGCCTCCAAGGGTGGGAACCTCCATCACCACCAACTCTTCCGCAGTCTCCAACCTGCACTGCTCCCCCCATTCTCCAACATCCCTCTCCTCCTGGACAAGAACCTCCTCAACTGCCGCCTCTTCTTCCGTGGTCATTGCGCCTCGGCCGACTCCTCCTGGTCTCCTCCCGCCACCTCCACCTCGGTGCAGCTCTCCACCTCCATCTCTTCTCCTCCTGCCTCCTATTCTGCCTTCTCCATTCTCCTCTCCATCTCCTCGGCCCCTTCCTGCCAGGAGATAGAGTTCACAGCGGTGACATAGCACTCCCTCGCCACTTTTGGGTCCCCCCGAACCCGGACATGGATCCCCTCGGCGTTGAACTTCAGGCATTGGTGGAAGGACGAGGGGACGCAACAGAAGGCGCTGATGAGGGGCCACCCAAAGATGGCGTTGTAGCTGCTAGGGGCATCCACGATGACAAACTTGCAGTTCCGGGACTGCCCCCCCCCCCCCCGCCCCAGGGTAACGTGGAGCCCCACTCCTCCTTCTACCTCATTCTTCTCCCCTGAGAATCCAAACAAGGGGTCATCTGAAGCCAGCACCCACTTCACCTCCACCTTCATTGCGTCGAACGCCTTCTTGAAGTTGACGGGGCTCCCGTTATCAATGAGGACCCTGAAGACGGTGAAATTCTCGATGGCCGTCTGGATGACCAGCGCATCGCAGAAGGGATCCTCATGATCTGGCATATCTTTCCTTGAGAAGGTAATCTTCTCTTCTAGGGGTGGGTCTGGGATGTGGAGCCAATGCTCCGACGGTACATAGTGTGGAGACTCGCCTTCCGGGAATCCTCAATCCCCACCCCCTCGTGGATCACTCTGATCCCTCCCCGGGTCCCGACGTCTGCCCGGTCTTCACATCGATCCTCCTCCGCCCGAGGCAGGACCTCCTTAATCCTCACCTCCTGGCGACCCTGTTGCTGATACTGCTCCATGTTTCCTCTCATCTCGAGGAACTCCGGTCACGTGGTCGTGGTGTGCCCTTCCTCTTGGTGGAAGTCGCAGTAGGGCAACTCCACCCTGACTTCTCTCCTCCTTCTTTGCGCCGCTCTCCTCCTCTCCCCCATGGCTATAGCCATGGCCTGATTTTGATCGGGGAGGGGAGGTCTTTGCGCTTGCCTCCAACCTGGGGGGTGGAACTGGCCCTGGCCCCCCTGGCGGTTGTCCCTTCCCTGTTAACCTCTCCATGGCCCCTGGTCCTGCCACTCGGGCCTCCAGCCCAACCGACGGTCCGGCTTCTAACGTCCCCACCTGGGTTGCTGCTGCCCCTGCAGTTGTCGTTGTTCCCTCTGCCGAGGTTCGGCTCTCCTTTCCTCCTGCCCTCTGCCGCCTCTCAGCTCCTCTTCCTTTGTGGCCCACCTGGCCAGCTTCTGGGCAAACTCCGGATTCGACGCCTCCCCGTCGACCTCCCTTGTCGCCATCTCCATCAGCTCTTCGTAGGAGAGGGGTGGCACTCTCTTCAGCTTCATTCTGAAGAATCTCTGTTGCAGCCCCAGGGTGAAGGTCATCATCAGGCTATGGCTTGACATCTCCTGTACTTGGGTGACCTTTTCCTAAAACCGGTCAATGTAACTCCGCAAAGTCTCGTTCACGCCATGCTTGATGGAGAACAGGGACTTCCGTCTCCTTCCTCCTCTTGGAGGTGGTGAACCTATGAACCCCCGGCGTAGGTCCTCGAAGCAGTAAATAGAGTTGGCCGGTAGCTGGTGAAACCACTATCTCGCCTTCTCCTTGAGGGTGATGGCAAAGAGCTGGCACTTGAAGCCATCCGACATCTGCCGGATCGAGACCACGTCCTCAAACTACTGGACGTGCTGGACCGAATCTCCCTTCCCGGTGTAGTAAGACATTTCGGGTTCCCTGAACCCCTCTGGAACAGGGGTAGAGGAAACCAGCTCGCTGAAGGGGCTGCCTCCCCCTGCTGGGCGAGCCGGAGGATCTTCTCCCCCCCCCCATTTCGCCGAACCAGCCTCCGCTCGCAGAGCCAGGGAAAAGCACGCGCCCGGGGAGCTCGCATCCCCTTCCTTCTTCGGCGACCTCCTTCCCAGCTCGCCTGCTGGGAGCGTCCTCGCCCAGAGACGGGGCGGCGGCGATTGGAATAGCTGGAGTCGAGCACTCGGCCCGCGCGTTAAGTGCGAACTTGACGAGGTTGAGCACCTCCTGCCTGAAGTCTTCGAACATCCCCACCGTAGCCAGAGGTGGTGGGGGTGGCTAGTCGGACCTATCCGAGCCTTGTCCTTCTCCTCTTGCCATCTATCATGTTGAAGATTTTTTGTGCTGACCTCCTTCCCAGCTCGCCTGCTGGGAGCGACCTCCTTCTCAGCTCGCCCGAGGGTGAACTCCACGAGAGACCGAGTTTTGCACCTACTTCTCTCCTACAAGCCAAACAGCAAGAGAAATGAAAACTGACCCAAGAGCTCGGCGTGGAGGTCCCACCACACACCTGGAAGATCTTGTAGCGCTTCCCCTCCTTAGCCAAAGGCCGAGCTAAGGCTACCTCAGGAAGCGCAAGAAGCTCTGAATACTGACAAGCGTGCCTTCTGAAGTGCCCCTTGGGTCTTATTTATAGTTTTCTGAAGACGGCATGCAAATAGCTAACCTCCGCTATTTTGAACGGTTATATACATCCCAGATGGATCTGATAACAGCGTAACTCTGCTGTTCTAACAGGTTATAGGCAAACCAACGGGGGTAAAATGGTAAAAAAACAACTCACAGGAGACTGGGGGAGTGGAGCAACATCACTCAACGTCATAGCTAGGAGGGCGTCGAGAGCGTCGAGTGCAGCAATGTCACTCAACGTCAAAGCAAGGAGGGCGTCGAGAGCGTCGAGTGGAGCAACGTCACTCAACGCAAAAGCCAGGAGGGCGTCGAGAGCATCGAGTGGAGCAACATCACTCAACGCCAAAGCCAGGAGGGCGTCGAGAGCGTCGAGTGGAGCAACGTCACTCAACGCAAAAGCCGGGAGGGCGCCAGCGTAGGTAAAGTCCAATTGAAGCCTCATAAATCAGCTGGGCGAGTAGCCCTCTGATACCTTCACTCGCCCGGGTTGGTCTGGGACTTACTACGGAAGGAATTCCAAAAGAATTGAGTTCGCCGAGCTTTGTCCGGCGAATCGAGGATTCTAACTCACGAGGTTAGCTCGAAGAAGACCGAGCTCTGCTCGACGAACGGAGAGCTCCCTTCGACGAATGTCGAGCCCCGCTCGACGAACGACGAGCTCTGTTCGATGAAAGTCGAGCCCTGCTCGCCGAACGGCGAGCTCCGTTCGACGAACGTCGAGCCCTACTCGACGAACGTTGGTCTCAGCCCGAGCTCGATTCGGCGAAAACCCAACTCGGTTTGACAAACATTGGGCGGACGCGGGCTGGCTCGCGCAGCTCGCCCGCCTAGCTTTGGTGGGAGCGAGCTGGCCATTCTAAGTTCTCCCGTATGACCCCGGGCTGCTGCTTTCGGAAATCTCGGATCGTTGATCCCCCGAATGTTTGCTTTGTCCCGCACATGATTGGTCTATGAGTACTTTCAGTAACATCAAAGTACCCGTTTGGGCCTAACTAAAAACCATCGAGCCTTTCATATTAGCCTAGCTCCAGCGATGCGGGAGATCTCCCAGAAAGAGAGACTGGATCTTAGAGAATTCACATGTTCAATGGCAGCTACAAAGGCAAGTGTGAACATTCTCTCATCAGCCCTATTATATAACCGGCAGGACGAAGACCGAGACTTCTCTAAGATTTTTGGTAGTTGTTAACTTGCTTTCTGGTGCGGGCAGGCCGCCTTGGTCCGCTCGTCTAGCCTGGTGGACCCACTTGGCGAACTCGGGGTTGTACATTAAGTAAATCAGAGTACAAGAACATAACGTTTTATCGTAAAATTGCAATATTAGAGGTAAAAAAAGATCTAAATAAGATGAAAAATGAAAAGGCGGTTGGGTCAGACGATATACCCATCGAAGTATAGAAATGTCTAGGAAATGTCTAAGAAATGAAGAAATTTTGTAGCATACATATTTTTTCATTAAATGTTAAAAATCAAAGAGAATGTTAGACCAATGGAGAGAAAGTATCTTGGTACCTTTGTATAAGAATAAAAAATGATAAAAAAAAATTGTTTAAATTATAGAGGAATTAAATTGATGAGTCATACCATGAAATTATGAGAACGAGTAATAGAAAGAAGATTAAGACGATAGACTAACATGTCGGAGAATCAATTTGGATTTATGGCAGAGAGGTCGACCGTGGAAGCTATACATCTCTTGAGGAGACTTATTGACAACTATCGAGAAAGAAAACAAGATTTGTATATGTTGTTTATTGATCATGAGAAGGCTTATGATAGAGTTCCAAGAGAGATCTCATAGAGAGTCTTGAAAAATAAAGGTGTAAATATATCATATATTGACATAATCAAAGATATGCATACAAATTCAGTGACAATGGTGAGGATATCTGGAGGATTAACACAGGAATTCCCTATTACTATTGGATTACATCAAGGTTCAGCTTTAAGCCCTTATCTCTTTACTCTTATCTTAGATGAGCTCACCAGACATATCCAACAAGCAATACCTTGGTGTTTATTGTTTGCGGATGATATCATTTTGGTTGATGAAACGCGCGAGGGTGTAAACGCAAAACTTGAATCTTTGCGAGATACTTTAGAAAAGAATGGCTTTAGGTTGAGCAGGGCAAAGACAGAGTATATGGAGCTTAAATTTAGCAGTACAAGAAGGGTAGCTGACTTCGTTATTAAGTTGGGTGATCTGTAGTGAGTGATTTAAATATCTTGGATCCGTAGTTCAAAAAGATGGAGGTATTGATAAAGATGTGACACATAGAATCCAAGCGGGTTGGTTGAAGTAGAGAGGCGCATCGGGGATCTTATGTGATCGTAAAGTACCACTAAAACTTAAGGGCAAGTTTTACCGTACTGCAATTAGACTCGCTATGCTCTATGGTTCTGAGTGTTGGGCAGTGAATTGTGTACATGAGCAAAAAATGGGAGTTGCGGAGATGAGAAAGCTTAGGTGGATGTGTGGACACATGAGATTGGATAAATTAGGAATGGAAGTATCAGGGATAAGACAGGAGTAGCGCCAATTTCAAAGAAGATGTGAGAAGCTCGTCTAAGATGATTTGGACACGTATAAAGGAGACCATTAGAGGCACTTGTTAGGCGTTGTGAGAGTCTAGTCACTAGGCATGTTATAGGAGTGAGGGGTAGACCAATAAAGACTTGGAATGAAACTATAAAGAAAGACATGATGTACTTAGGCATTAGTGAGATTATGACAAAAGATAGGGCATAATGGCAACAAAGGATCCATATAGCCGACCCCGCTATAATGGGATAAAGGCTTGAGTGTTATTGTTGACTTGTACCACCAAGCATGCTAGATTTGTACACGCCTACTCTTTTCCTACTGTAAGAAAATAAATAATCAGAAAAGACGAATAAAATAAAATTTAAATAGTGTGATGCCAGAGAGAACAAACAAGAGGAAAAAGATAAAAATAAATACATGAATTATATAGCTCACTCATATGATATTGCCTCTACCTCAAAAGTAGACGTTAAGAATTAAGAGCAAAAAAATGGTAAAGTTTGGAGTCGAGAGTACAAATATTAAAGGTGTGAAAAATAAAAGTTTATTATAATATCTCATAAAACATAATTATTCCGTAATCCATCGTTTCAGTATCCATCTTAGCAGAATGGATGAACAAAGAAGAAAGTAAAAAAAAATAGGTTTGTTTGTTTGCATCTTCTGCTATTTTTTTCAGTAAATATTGGAAACAAAGAACAAGTCCAGAAGTACTAACTATCAAAATAACAACTATTGATCAAGCTATAGTTAGCAAGAAATTAAATTAGCAAACCTCATGTACAAACAATCTCCACAAAATTGCCCTTGAACTAAGTTGCACTTGATACAACTTGTACGGTGACCAAGGGTTTTCTGCCTGCAGGAAGATTATATATTCATAAAAGCATTAATCACTTGAATAAATGAGTGCATAGAAAGAAAGAGTAGTTTGATATCTATATATATCTGTATTATTTATAAAGGAAAATCTTAAATATAATGCATTACACATATGAACATAATTGAGACTGTAGCCTGTTTTGATAAGATAACAATAGTAATAATAAATAGTAATACTATTTATTTGAAGACTATTTAGATAAATTTCTAATGTTATTTGACAGTTTTTTTACTGATCATTCTTTGTAAAAGAACTGACCACAAATAATAATAATTATTATTATTATTATTATTATATTTATTACTTTAAAGACCCCATATGCTCAAAAAGATACCAGTTGTCAATATATATATATATATATATATATATATATATATATATATATATATATATATATATATATGTGTGTATATATATATATATATATATATATAGCTACAAAGATAGGGCACAATGGTGACAAAGGATTCATATAGCCGACCCCACTATATATATATCTATATATATATATATATATATACATATATATATATATATATATTTATATAGTTAGTGCCTCAAGCGACATTCAGAGGTACTACCTTTGTTGCACACTGCACATTGGTGGTGGTGGGGGGAGCACAACAGTTATAAGATGGAAATGATTTACTTAAACCTGAAATAAATAAGAAGAAATGGTGCTGGAATGTAGTGGCAATGACTCAAAGAATCTAAGGGTCCGTTCGTTTGCAATGTTTTCACAATCGGTTTCGGTTTTCAGTTTTCGCGGTCCAAAAACAGGTGTTCGTTTGGCCATGTTTTGCATGGTTTTGGTTTTGAACTGAAAACGTCTGGTTTTCATTCCTTCTAACTTTGACCAGCCCCAAAACAGACCTACCGAGATCTGTTTTGCTCGGTTTTGAAAATAGAAAAGAGTTGCAGAAACTTCTTCGTCCCCCTCCGCCTCCACTACGTGCACCTTCTTCTCCGCCTCCGGCTCATCTTCCTCCCCCTCCGCCTTCCGAACTCTCCGCTTCAAGTTAGCACCTGCTCGAGCTTCGTCCCACTCAATAGGCTAATACATCGAGAATATTGGGGCAAAAAGGTAAACCCTGCTCTAGCATATAAGCCATTCCGGTATATAAGCACCTGCTCCGCTTCGTTTCTCTTAGAAAACAGTCGTTGGTCCTGAAAACAGTTGCAGAAACTAGGGAACTCTCTGCTTCATTTCTCTTAGAAAACAGTTGCACAAACTTCTTCGTCCCCCTCCGGCTCTAATGGAGGTGAACACCTGTTCCAGCGGTGCCTCGAGAAACCCTAAATCCTGAAAATTGATTCAAACGAACATGAGTTTTCGTTTTGTCTCGAAACGAACTTGAAAACCATATTGCCAACGAACATAAGTTTTCGTTTTGCCCCAAAACGAAAACACTTCTTTTTTTGGTTTTGAATCAAAACGAAAACAAAAAATGAAAACATTGCAAACGAACGGGGCCTAATAGAAGAAATGAAATAATCAGCATTGTCCTCAACATCAAAAACATCAAGGTAGAATTCGATGCTAAATCGTGCATGACACCAAACAAGGCTCAAAATTCAAATGCAACAAGATAGTTCAATGCAAATTGTGATCTCATCCAAAAAGATTATACCATTGAACCATAACGGCATGAAAAAAAACTAACTCATGAAGAAGATTACTTTAGAAAGGATATGTTTTTCAAAATAATCCCTAATTCCTAAAAGCATGAAAACTCAAAGAGTAACACATAACTATTGGTTCTAATATGTTCAGAGAAGGAAACATGGGCCAAGCATGAACCAACGGTAAAATAGAAATTTCTTTTGGGTAAAACATCAAGCACATGATCGGTAATACTTATCACAAGAAGAATCAACTTTAGAGAATCAACAAACCATACAGAGAACAAAGAAAGAGGGAAAATATATGCAACCTGCATTGGTGACAAGTTTTCCCCCGTACTTGATCATAGATCCGCTTCCCACTATTATCATAACCATCTACAAAGAGATTCCAACCCATTTCACAACTTCCAAGTAGCTTCTCATGCTCTTCGGTATAAATTTCATCACTCGGTCCATCACCGACCCAATCCGAGCGATCATCAGCCATAGACTTCTCATCTCTCCCCGATTGAGTCTCAGAATACTGAATCGGGGCAACATTTTGCAACCTATCACAACAAAATAGGAGCACCTCCAGTATCCTAATCGACAAAGAATCATTCAAGAAATGCATCAAACGGATAAAAGAGAATAAAAAAGACCTAGAAGATCGCCTGGGTGGCGGTGCTGGAAATGGGAGTTTTCCAGAAGCCGAAGGTGATCCTGTCCTCGGGGCGCAGACCGGCTTTATCCTGGAGTTGCGACGACATTCGGATTTGAGGTTGAGGGAGAGCTTAAGGATTCCCAGCTTCTTCATCCTTTCCATGTTCTCTTTTATCCGCACGTTTCGAGAGTTCTCGTAGACGGATGCAGTCGCATCGACGCCGCCTTCGACTGCTGCGGGAAGAGGTCTCTTCCTGGTGGTCGACATGGAATCTCGACTGATCGCTCGTTCGGCGGGGAGGCCGCCGGATAGTTTGGAGATTTAAAGATTGGAAGAGAAGATGTGGAGAGAAGGAATGCAACTATGCAAGTGTGTATAGGAGGAAAGTTGAAGTGCAAGTGCTCACCTTCGGCAATCGAGGCTCCAACGGTCGGCGGCTCGGCGCAGCGCTAGGGGAAAGTGAATGCGCCCGAATGAATAATATGGACCGGTTCATGAATCGTGACAGTTGATTATTACTTTATCAAGGTGCATAAAATTTTAATTACAAAAAATATAAAAATTGGAATTATTGAACCAATCAACTACCTTGCTTTTTTTTGTCGATTTCATCCGTGCGTGAACTGTTCATGCCCGATTTTAGCTTTTTTTTTTATGCATATGGTATTTACTGGACTTTTTTGTGCAATTCGGTGGAGACTATGTTAAAATTGTCACATGCACACCTATGCGGAATTTTTGCACGCATGTGCACCTCCCTCTCGGCAAATTGTGGTGACCAAATTAAGGTTAGGCGTGCAAACTTTTTGCATGCCTGTGTGCACAGGTGCAATCATGTGTACTCGGTCAATTTTATGCTTCCGACGCCATTTTTGGTGATCTGAATTTGCACATGCGTAATTTCCGCACGTGTGTAAATGTGTGCCCAGTTTGTCGCCTTGTGATATTTCATCGCGTTCACTTTCCGCACAAGCGTGCGCTTTACGATGCATGCTCATGCACTCGGTTTTAATATAAGTTTCAGCGCACAGGCTTCCACGAGAGGGACGCATTCAACGGGAAGGTGTTTCCCTTCCTCTTCTCCGCAAAGCAAGGTCGAGCATGAGGGTAACATGGACGGAGTAGACAATCATGAATACGGGTAAAGTAGGAGGTGGTGACAGCTCTCCCAAATCCAGGACGAAACCAGCGAACGTGCAAAGGCCTCAGATTGACAACCTGGTGGACTTCTTTCACTTCTACGGGAAGACTTGATTTTCGTTTGTATTTCTCCTCTTCTCCTCCGCCCCTAGGATTATTGATAGGGAATTCTCTTTTTGTTAATGTATATGTTGTGTATTAAACTCATGTTTACTTTTTAATGCATTTTAATCAATTTTTGTGGAAGCAATTGTGTTCATGCTTAGTGTTGGTGTGTTTAAGTTTGATGCTAGTAAGCGAAGAGGTGGCGTCGACCCTCACCCCATTCTCGATTGAGCAAAGTGGTGAAGGTTGTAACACCCCACCCACAACTATTCCATGACCTAGATCCAATCGGGTCCATATACATAAAATTGTCATAAGCGAACAGTTAAAACTAGGTTTAAAAGAACGCAGCTAGCAAGCTAACAAGATTCAAATAAAATTGCAGTGGGAAAACCTGATAAACATCAAAAGAATGTCAAAGAATGTCCACAACTAAACTCGAGTGTCCATGTCCTGATAGCCTACAAAACTTCCAAATTGCAGTGGGAAAACCTGATAAACATCAAAAGAATGTCAAAGAATGTCCACAACTAAACTCGAGTGTCCATGTCCTGATAGCCTACAAAACTTCCAAATGTTTTAAAGGGCATAAATACAAGAAATACAGGTACATTCACCCAAAAGGCTCGTAGACCAGCAAGGACTAAACAAAACATGAACTCGATCCTTTCGTTAGAAGCTCTAGCTCTGTTTGGCTTCCTTCATGTACAACCCCGTATTCGCGAAGAGTGGGCCCCAAACAAGGCGGACGCGTTTTTAAGCTTTTTTGAGATTTTGCACTCTCGGTGGCCAATTTTGGCTCTGGCTTGGAAATATACTAGTAGGGGGGAAAAATTTTACCTCTCCCCTCGGTGGCCCCTTCTTTGAGGCAGGTGCAGCGGATTGGCAGAGGCGAGACTGGTTTGGGGCCGGGTCTCGCCCGCCCCGCGGGCTGGTGGGAGCGAGACCGGCCCGGGGCCGGGTCTCGCCTGCCCCGCGGGCAGGTGGGGGCGAGACCGGCCCGGGGCCGGGTCTCGCCCGCCCCGCGGGCAGGTGGGGGCGAGACCGGCCCGGGGCCGGGTCTCGCCCGCCCCGCGGGCAGGTGGGGGGCGAGACCTGCCCGGGGCCGGGTCTCGCCCGCCCCGCGGGCAGGTGGGGGCGAGACCGGCCCGGGGCCGGGTCTCGCCCGCCCGGCGGGCTGGTGGGGGGCGAGACCGGCCCGGGGCCGGGTCTCGCCCGCCCCGCGGGCAGGTGGGGGGCGAGACCAGCCCGGGGCCGGGTCTCGCCCGCCCTACGGTTTGGCATGTGGGCTCTCCCCATCCTTGGCCCCCTTTAGGCCTTGTCGTTACCGTTTTTGCCCCGGGATGTTTTTACCTCTTTGCCCCCCGGCGTGGCGGTTTCCTATTGGCCCAAGGCTTATTTGCCTTGGGGGCGTTTCAGACATTATGGGTCTTGTGCTTGGGAAAAACTATAAATAGACCCCCTTGGGTGCCTTTGAGGAGGATCTTTTTTGGCTTCCTCCTCCCTTAGTTCCTCCTTGGTAGAGTAGAGAGGGCTCCTCCAAGGCACCCTAGCTCGAGCATTGGCTAGGGAGGGGAAGAGCTCAGGTAGCCTTCCGGGTGTGAGGTGGGACCTCCGCGCTAGAGCCGAGGGTCTGTTCCTAGTTCCCCAAGTCTTCGGTCCGTGACGTTCCTCCGAGTGTAGTAGGTGTGAGGTCACCCCACTTTTGGGACCCCGAACTCCACGAGAGACCAAGTTTTTGGTTTCAACATTTTGGTGCGGTGAGCGTGGAGAGTGACCAGCACAGAAGATCTCGGGAGAGAGTCATGACTGGAGGTGAGGGAGGTAGTGATGATCTCGGCGAGCTCCCTAGCTCAGGACCTTTTGTTGGGAGGCAAGAGTTCATGGCCTCCATCCAAGGCATCATGGAGATGCTGCGAAGCATTGCTCCTCAGGGTGGCAGCTCCACCCCGACCCCCCAGGAGCTAGCTCCCCCCCTCGACGAGTTGACTCCCAGGGGTCTAGGCGAGATGACCCCAGCGGGGGGAGAGGGAAGCGCACCAGGAAGAAGGCCAGGAAAGGAGAGGATGGGAGATGGGGTCGAGCGAGACCTCACCGGCCGGGAGCTGTTCTCCAGCCCGGCGAGTGCCAACCTCCCAGGCGAGCAGGTCGCGAGAGTGGAGGTGGCGAGACGACCCCTTAGGGGGTCACCCTTCAGCGAGCTGATCATCTCAGCTCCCGTTCCTGAGGGGTTCAGAGAGCCAGACATGGCTTACTATTCCGGGAAGGATGATCCCGTCCAGCACTTGCAATGGTTCGAGGATGTGGTCTCCATCAGGCCGATGACAGATGCCTTCAAGTGTCGCCTCTTTGCGATCACATTGAAGGAGAAGGCAAGGGACTGGTTCCATCAACTCCCTCCAAGGTCGATCTACGGGTTCGAGGACTTGAGTCGGAGCTTCCATCTTCGCTTCTCCACCTCCAAGAAGAGGAAGAGGAGTCATGAGTCCATCTTCCTGATAAGACAGGGGGTCGAGGAGTCGCTGGCCCGCTACGTTGACATGTTCCAAGAAGAGATCTTGGAGGTCCAAGAGATGCCCGGGTATGCTCTCCAGATGGCCTTCACCGTCGGGCTGAAGGAGGGCTTCTTCAAGATGAGATTGACCCGGAAGGCCCCCCTTTTCTTCGAAGAGCTGATGGAAAGGGCGGCAGAGGAGATAGCCATGGAGGCGGCCAACCCGTCATTTGTCAAAAAGTTGGCAAGGCTAACAGAGGCGGAGTCGAATGAGCAAGGAGGCGCAAGACATCAGGAAGGAAGAAGGAGAGAGGAGCAGAGAGCTCAGGGGTTCCAGGGACAGGAGGGTCCCGATCCAGGTTGGAGGCAGCAGGGAGGACCCATTCGGGGTCCAGGAAGAGGTCACAACCAAGGTGGGGGTGATTTTCATGAAGGCCGGGGGAGGTTCAACTTCCAAAGGCAAGCCCCTAGGCAACTCCTACCCCCACCACAGCAAGCGATGGAAATTGGTCGAAGGGAGAGGAGGAACCGAATGGGAAGGAGAAGAGTCATAGTAGAGTTGCCCTACTGTGAGTTCCACCAGGAGGAAGGCCACGCAACATCTACTTGCCTCGAATTTCTGGAGTTGAGAAGGACAAGAGCTCCAGCACCGCAACCTCATCAGCCTCAACAAGCGCAAGACCCGGTGCGGATTGAAGAAGTCCGACTCGAGGCAGCAGAGGAGAGATGTGAGGACAGGGTTGATGTGGGCACCCGGGGAAGGATCGGATGATTCACGGGGGAAGAGGGAGGTAAGAGAGAAGTGAATCATCTCTTTGTAATGAACTTAGCTTGCGTTGTATCAGCTATGATTAATGGTAGAAACCACCGAAAAATATTTATGGTCCATGAAAGGTCTCACTCCGAGATGGATTCCGCTGTCAGGCTCTCACTAGCTGGCAGGGCAGGTTGATCTCTCGTGGAGGCTAAGTCCTTTAGCTCCGAGATGGATTCCGCTGACAGGCTCTCACTAGCTGGCAGGGCAGGTTGATCTCTCGTGGAGGCTAAGTCCTTTAGCTCCGAGATGGATTCCGCTGTCAGGCTCTCACTAGCTGGCAGGGCAGGTTGATATCTCGTGGAGGCTAAGTCCTTTAGCTCCGAGATAGATTCCGCTGTCAGGCTCTCACTAGCTGGCAGGGCAGGTTGATCTCTCGTGGAGGCTAAGTCCTGTAGCTCCCAGATGGATTCCGCTGCCAGGCTCTCACTAGCTGGCAGAGCAGGTTGATCTCTCGTGGAGGCTAAGTCCTTTAGCTCCGAGATGGATTCCGCTGTCAGGCTCTCACTAGCTGGCAGCGCAGGTTGATCTCTCGTGGAGGCTAAGTCCTGTAGCTCCGAGATGGATTCCGCTGCCAGGCTCTCACTAGATGGCAGGGCAGGTTGATCTCTCATGGAGGCTAAGTCCTTTAGCTCCGAGATGGATTCCGCTACCAGGCTCTCACTAGCTGGCAGAGCAGGTTGATCTCTCGTGGAGGCTAAGTCCTTTAGCTCCGAGATGGATTCCGCTGCCAGGCTCTCACTAGCTGGCAGGGCAGGTTGATCTCTCGTGGAGGCTAAGTCCTGTAGCTCCGAGATGGATTCCGCTGTCAGGCTCTCACTAGCTGGCAGTGCAGGTTGATCTCTCGTGGAGGCTAAGTCCTTTAGCTCCGAGATGGATTCCGCTGCCAGGCTCTCACTAGCTAGCAGGGCAGGTTGATCTCTCGTGGAGGCTAAGTCCTTTAGCTCCGAGATGGATTCCGCTGTCAGTCTCTCACTAGCTGGCAGGGCAGGTTGATCACTCGTGGAGGCTAAGTCCTGTAGCTCCGAGATGGATTCCGCTGCCAGGCTCTCACTAGCTGGCAGGGCAGGTTGATCTCTCGTGGAGGCTAAGTCCTTTAGCTCCGAGATGGATTCCGCTGTCAGGCTCTCACTAGCTGGCAGGGCAGGTTGATCTCTCGTGGAGGCTAAGTCCTTTAGCTCCGAGATGGATTCCGCTGCCAGGCTCCCACTAGCTGGCAGGGCCGGTGGTACCTCTCGTAGAGCAAGTGTTTGCACCCCCGAGGCCGAGGCTCTCATTAGCTGGCTTGGCATGTTGACTACTCGGGAGGTTGAGTGTTTCCACCCCGAGGCCATCTCGTCACCCAGGCTCTCATTAGCTGGCTTGGCATGTTGACTACTCGGGGAGGTTGAGTGTTTCCGCCCCGAGGCCGTCTCGTCACCCAGGCTCTCATTAGCTGGCTTGGCATGTTGACTACTCGGGAAGGATGAGTGTTTCCGCCCCGAGGCCGTCTCGTCACCCAGGCTCTCATTAGCTGGCTTGACAGGTTGACCCCTCCGGAGTCGGGCGCAAAAAGTACACTCCGCGAATACGTGGGGTTGGATGTTTCTTTCCGAGCTTGTGCCAACCTCGAAAAGAGCGGGGATTGTGTACAACCCCGTATTCGCGAAGAGTGGGCCCCAAACAAGGCAGACGCGTTTTTAAGCTTTTTTGAGATTTTGTACTCTCGGTGGCCAATTTTGGCTCTGGCTTGGAAATATACTAGTAGGGGGAAAAAATTTTACCTCTCCCCCCGGTGGCCCCTTCTTTGAGGCAGGTGCAGCGGATTGGCAGAGGCGAGACTGGCCCGGGGCCGGGTCTCGCCCGCCCCGCGGGCTGGTGGGGGCGAGACCGGCCCGGGGCCGGGTCTCGCCCGCCCCGCGGGCAGGTGGGGGCGAGACCGGCCCGGGGCCGGGTCTCGCCCGCCCCGCGGGCAGGTGGGGGCGAGACCGGCCAGGGGCCGGGTCTCGCCCGCCCCGTGGGCAGGTGGGGGGCGAGACCGGCCCGGGGCCGGGTCTCGCCCGCCCCGCGGGCAGGTGGGGGCGAGACCGGCCCGGGGCCGGGTCTCGCCCGCCCGGCGGGCTGGTGGGGGGCGAGACCGGCCCGGGGCCGGGTCTCGCCCGCCCCGCGGGCAGGTGGGGGCGAGACCGGCCCGGGGCCGGGTCTCGCCCGCCCTGCGGTTTGGCATGTGGGCTCTCCCCATCCTTGGCCCCCTTTAGGCCTTGTCGTTACCGTTTTTGCCCCCGGGATGTTTTTACCTCTTTGCCCCCCGGCGTGGCGGTTTCCTATTGGCCCAAGGCTTATTTGCCTTGGGGGCGTTTCAGACATTATGGGTCATGTGCTTGGGAAAAACTATAAATAGACCCCCTTGGGTGCCTTTGAGGAGGATCTTTTTTGGCTTCCTCCTCCCTTAGTTCCTCCTTGGTAGAGTAGAGAGGGCTCCTCCAAGGCACCCTAGCTCGAGCATTGGCTAGGGAGGGGAAGAGCTCAGGTAGCCTTCCGGGTGTAAGGTGGGACCTCCGCGCTAGAGCCGAGGGTCTGTTCCTAGTTCCCCAAGTCTTCGGTCCGTGACGTTCCTCCGAGTGTAGTAGGTGTGAGGTCACCCCTATTTTGGGACCCCGAACTCCACGAGAGACAAGTTTTTGGTTTCAACACTTCCCTGCTCCTGCAAACACCACAATTGGTGCAGAAGGTTGGTCAGGAAAAAGTCATCCATAAAACTAAACAGAGAGGTTCTCCCCCAGCAGACCACACTGTCCATGAGGAACCTAGAACGTCCTACAAAATAGTGTTTTTGCATAATGGAATAATAAAAAGGTAACTAAGTTGACGATGGTACAAAAAAGAGTAATCTAATGGTAAAATACCTGCATACCAAATCTCTATGATAATGTCAGATAATATATATCAGTTTTGCTACGGGATAGGCTCCAAAGTCATTTGCTACAAGGCGTATTGGCTACAGGAGGGACTCCCGAGTCATTTGCTGCAAGGTGGTTTTGCTACCGGATGGACTCCCGATTCATTTCCTACAATGGTTAACAACCCTTGAGTCATGTATGAGTAATTTCATGCCCTCCATCAACGACAACGAGAGGGTAAGCCCATAACATCTCTCGAGTCCTCAGTTATAAGAGGGTAGTACCGCACTTGAGTCCACGACTAACATACATATTATATACAATTGTTGTCTGGGAGTTAGCACCAATAGTAATTACTACCGCCTTATGGTAACTCCAGGAAAGTCCCCCTCTTTGGACAGTGACCCATATCGTTGAGACATGGCTGACCAAAATCGGCGAGAAGCTGTCGTCGGGCGTTAGAAGCTACCGTCGAGTAGTAAGTCCATATCGACGAGACACATAATATATTGATGAGATGCTCATGACCATGGCGAGGAGAAGCTCATTGTCATATCAATGAGAAGTAACCGTCGGGTATTAGAAGCTGTTGTCGAGCGGTAAGTCCATATCGATGAGAAGTTGTTGGCAATATTGACACAAAGCTACTATCCATATCGTTGCAACCATATCGACGCAAACCTACCGTCGGGCATTAGAAGGTGTCATCGTGTAACACCCCCATCCGTCACATAGCATATAACAGAAGGTCCGGCCGGGGCCCGATGCCATATACTACGGACAGGCTAAGGAATTACTAAATTGAAACCATCATCCAATATTTCGCATCCTAACACAGAGTGCATTCCAGTAGAAGTAATTTAAAGGTTGTAAATAGAACACAATAACTGCATGAATGTCCACCACCATGACTAGGAATGTAAAACAAATACACAAATAAGCTCTTTGCCTTAAAGCCTTACAATGTTCAACTTGAATTAAAATGTGTTATATATTTCGACACGCAGGCCGGCCACACATGAACGATAAATTAACACAAGTATTCATTTTGGCCTTCAAGGGGCAGCACAGCATTTCTAGGCTCCAGCCTGCTACTCCTCGCTTGGCTCAGTAGCACCTGCACGCAACATTCCACCGCACGGTGGAAAACAAAATCAACAGTCAGCATTAGTTGATCAAATTATAACGACCTCACTCGGGGTGGCAGTGTTCCTTCCCTGCATGTATTAGTATAACCACAACATGACAATAGGAACATGCAACTTAAGCACCATTCTCCATAGACGTTGGCACAAACGCCCAACGCCCCGTGCTCTAAGGAGCACTCTTGGTGCACAAGACCTCAAGGGTCACACCACCGTTCACTGACGGTCAACAATGTTTGAGCTTTTAGTCTCACCGGGCCACAGTCAGAGACCACACCCCAAGCCTCCCGCAAAGTCATAACGATCTGCAGATCCAGTGTATGACTCACTCCAAGACGGATAACAATGTTTGGGTACAGTTCAGCCTTTTCCCGTGCTCAATTCGTTAGGTGCATCAGCCACGATGTGGGTCGACATCCCCTTTCCCATTTTCGTACTATTCATAACCATGTTATGAACATAGGTTAGCTCTCATGGCTACCTAACAGAGCAATTAAAGCTCACGCTAAATCAAATTATAGCCCATAGGTCTCCCAGAGAAAGGCTTCACAGGCAATAGCCCATAGGTCTCCCAGAGACAAGCTTCCCAACCAAACATAGCTTACAGGAAGCTATCACCGGCGGTAGCACTACCGTCGTGCGGTAGGGGACAGACTATCGGTTCTTCCCCTTTTCGGGTGTTTTCCTGCAGACTACCCCCAGTACTCTCAACGCAGTCGTTTACACACCTCGCAACTCCGAAAACTACGCGATTATCAAGGAGTCTTGCCTGGTATACAAATATACAAACATCACCAATCCAGACCAACCTGTCAGGATGTGCTTCACAAAGCATGTATATTCTGTACTTCGATTCTGGATCTAAATGCAACACTACGGGGATACACGGATCTACCCGTCGGGAGAACCGCATCCACGTGTTCGTGGAGTGTCTACCCTCTAATGCAAAAAGAAAGGACTTCACATGTCCAATGAAGAGGATCGTTACCCTTAGTGCACGCTTTGGCGCCATGGGAGAAATCCAGACGGTTGAAAACGACCGCATCAACTTTACCTCCGCAAATCTGAACTCGCCTTGCGAATCCGAGACCCGAAACACAAATGGCGGCAAGATCTCCCTCCTTCCAGCACTGCTCCTCCTTTAGAAAACCAGGGAAACTCTCCAACTCCAGAATAATGAAGAGAAAATGGCTGAACCAGACATATATATAAAGTATCATCGTGCAGTACCACCTCGTTTTGCGTGTAACTGCCCAGGCCCTCCAATCACAGGCTTACATGCAATCACACCATTACAGATTCACTATCGCCGCGCGATAAGACTCTAATGCCGCGCGATAGCCATCGTCAGTTACGACACAACACTCGCTGCTATAGCCGCACGATAACTGCTACTGTCGTGCGGTAGGATCCCGAGAGCCTCGCTAACTAAATTGACCTAGCTATAGCCAACGGTAACCCTATCGCTAGGCGATAGCTTCCCGAGAGCTCTACCGGATTAATACCCCAACTATCGCCACGCGGTAAGTCCAGCATTGAGTTAACTCAATGCTCTCAACACTGTCGACGCTATCAATGGATCTAACGCAACGTGGTGCGTAGCTATCGTCGGGTGATAACGTCCAAAACACCATTTCCTGCCTTACGAAAATTGGGGCATTACAAATCTCCCCCACTTAAAGAATTTCATCCTGAAATTAAGTCATGCAGAAAACTAAAGAATTTGATCGACATTAACTGTGTACCTCAATTGAATAACTCGGGGAACTCGTCCTTCATGGTTTGTTCCCGCTCCCAAGATAGCTCCTCTCGGCTATAGTTGTCCCAGCGGACCTTGACCATTCTGACTTCCTTATTAAGAAGTCTCTTGACATCTAAATCCTCAATGCAGATAGGTTTGACCTTCGTTGTCAACCCTTCATCCACTAGTACATGATCTGCAGCGATCACTAGCGTAGGCTCTTGCACCGCCTTCCGCAACACACATATGTGGAATACGTCATGTAGAGCACTCAGTTCCATTGAAAGCTTCAACCGGTAATCCGCTTCACCAACGCGCTCTAACACCTCAAACGGCCCAAGGTATCTTAGACTTTGCTTTTTCAGCCAACGGATCCTCGACACACCCTTGAACGGTTTGATCTTCAAGTATACCCAATTGTCTATGGCGAATTCGACGTTTCTGTGCTTGGCGTCATACTACTTAGCTTGTCTATCTTGTGCAACCAGCAATCGCTCCCGGGTTGTACACATAATCAAAATCGTGTCTTCGACGTCCTTCCGCTTGTACAATTTGGACTCGCTAGTCTCCAACCATGACAAGGGAGTACAATATTTCCTACCATAAAGGGCCTCGAAGGACGCCATTTGAATACTCGCCTGGTAGCTGTTGTTGTACGTGAACTCAATCATATATAGGTGATCCTCCTACCTTTTTCCAAAATCCAAGGCACACATGCGAAGCATGTCCTCCATCGTCCTGTTGACTCTCTCGGTCTGTCCTTCCGTCTATAGATGAAAGGTCGTACTGAACTTCAATTTTGTCCCTAACAGTGGATGTACCAACCTCCAGTCATTAGACGTGAACCGCCCATCCCGGTCACTCACGATGCTACAGGGCACAGCGTGTAGACGAACTATATTCTCCATATACAACTTTGCTAGCTTATACACTGAATTGTCCTTCCTGTTCGGGATGAAGTGCGACACTTTCGTCAAACGATCTATGATCACCCAAATGACGTCGTTTCTCTTTTGTGAACTCGGCAACCCATGCACGAAATCCATGGATATATCGTCGAGCTTCCATTCCGCTATAGACAAAGACTTCAAGAATCCACCGGGATTCTGGCATTCAGCCTTCACTAAAGCACAAGTTTGACACTTAGCCACATAAAACGCTATATCCTTTTTCAGCTCGGGCCACTAGAATAGTTTTTTCATGTCTTTGTACATCTTTATGCTCCTCGGGTGGATTGAGACTTTGTGTAATGAGCCTCATACATCAACTCCTCCCATATTTTACCCACTTTTGGGATGCACAAACGCCCGTCCTTCCACAACAACCCATTATCAATCTTAAATTGGACATTAGACCCATCCAAAGCCTCAGCCATGAGTCGCTTCATGCCGTCATCCAAATCCAAAGCCTCCCGAATACGATCGATGAGGTCATATTGTACCTCAATCCAACTTAAACGTGATTCAGCACTCAATCTCCTATCAACACAAGAGTTCTCTAAGGCCTCCAAATCTCGAATGAGACGCTCATCGTGCATCATTAACCAATTGGTCTGTGCGGGAGCTCTGCGACTTAATGCATCCGTAATCGCATTACCTTTGTTATGAATATATTGTATCTTGAAGGTGTAGTCCCCAAGGAACTCCATCCACCTTCGCTGGCGCATATTTATGTCCTTATGATCCAACAGGTACTTAAAGCTCTTATGATCAGTGCAAATGTCGACCTTCACGCCGTACAAATAGTGCCTCCAGAGCTTCAGAGTGAATATCACGGCCGCCAACTCCGAATCATGGAACGGATAATTCCACTCATGCAATTTAGCCGGTGTGAACCATAAGCTATTACTCTCCCAAGCTGTAACAAAACACAGCCTGATCCACTACCTGAAGCGTCGCTAGAGATCTCAAAGCTTTTTGTCCCACATGACGAGAATAGAATAAATGTTGTGGTTAGACGACTTTTCAATTCTTCGATACCTTGAGCACATGCTGGCGACCAAACAAATTTCTGATCCTTCCTCGTCAGGGTTATGAGAGGTAACACTATCCGTGAGAAGTTCTCCACGAAACTCCTGTAGTAGCCGGCAAGCCCCAGAAAACTCCAGACTTCCCCACAGAAGACAACACAGACCACTCCCGAATAATAGCAACCTTTGTCGGATCCACCGCGATTCCCTCACCACTAACAATATGACCAAGGAATGCTATAGAAGATTGCCAAAACTCACACTTAGAGAACTTGGCGTACAACTTATTACTTCTCAAGGTCTCCAGAATAATATGCAAGTGCTCTGCATGATCATCCTCAGATTGGGAGTACACCAGGATATCATTGATGAACACTATCACGAACCGATTCAAATACTCCTCGAATGTCCTGTTCATTAGATCCATAAACACTGATGACACATTCGTCAGCCCAAAAGGCATGACAGTGAACTCATATTGCCCATATCGTGTACTTAATGCCGTCTTGGGAATGTCACTTTCCCTGATTCTTAGTTGATAGTAACCAGACTTCAAATCCAGCTTCGAATACACAGTCGATTCAACTAGCTGATTGAAAAAATTATAGATCCTCAGAATCGGGTACTTGTTCTTCTCTATTAGCTTATTGAGTTCCCGATAATCGATACACAGTCGCAAACTTCCATCCTTCTTCTTCACGAAGAGGACCGGGGCGCTCCAAGGTGACGAACTTGGACGCACAAACCCTTGTTCTAACAATTCCTGAAGCTGCGCCTTCAACTTTGCCATCTCACTTGGTGCTAAGACGTAAGGAGATCGTGGCACCGAATTGGCACCGAGAACCAACACAATGGTGAACTCAATCTCTCTCTGAGGTGGGTCTCCAGGGAAATTTTCGGGGAAGACGTTGGCAAACTCTGACACCACAGGAATACTGGCCAAGTCAGACTTGGGCTTCTTAGCCCCTAAAAGAGTGAAGAACAGCTCTACACCCTCATGAACCGCTTTAACTACTTGGACAGCAGACATCAATGTCTTGCTCACACCCTTCAAACCAGAGAAAGTAGTTTCTTGGCTTGTATTCAACCCCAGCTTTACAGTCATAGAACGACAATCGATGTATGCCCACTACTCTGAGAGCTAGTTCATGCCAATGATCACGTCAAACTCTACTATCGGCAGTAGTGACGCTTCCAAGTCAAAAGTTTGGCTTCCAATCAGCACTTTAACGCAACAGACTCTATCTGCGCGCATCGAATACCCATTAGGTAGTAGCACATCCAATCTATCCGTAGCCACAAAAGAGGGCACTCTGATATGAGACATGAAGTCCTCAGATATGAAGGAGTGTGAAGCTCCTGTATCAAACAGTGCTCGAGCCGGATAGTCCATGACCTCGATAAAGCCTAAAACACGATAGTCATACGACCAAAGCATAAGACGCAAGGTATGCAAAATATTACAACTAAAATCTAACACATACCTATAACCACATCGCCCTGCATGACGGCCTCCTACTGACAAAGGCTGTAGACTCTAGGTTGGGCTGGAGCTTGATAAGATGCAGTTGACTCCACCGCCTTCCCCTTTTCATCATAGGACACTCCTGCATTC
Organism: Platanthera guangdongensis; assembly: GCA_039583875.1. Lineage (NCBI taxonomy): Eukaryota > Viridiplantae > Streptophyta > Magnoliopsida > Asparagales > Orchidaceae > Platanthera > Platanthera guangdongensis. The sequence continues at coordinate 183,219,707 of CM077158.1, forward strand.
TTGCCCAACTAGCCACTCCAACAGTCGCGGACCATGTGCACCGACTTCCCACAAGTGAAATAGTGCATTGGGCCTCCACGCCCAGATGATGCCCTAGAAGTAACTGACGAAGAAGTTGGTCTGGATGGTCCGGCCTTCTTATTCCACTTTCAGTACCCAGTGTTCTGCGGTCTTGGTACCTTGAACACTAGGCTCTTCACTGCCAAGTCCTTCTTACTATGGACCCTCATCAGATCTCGTTCTAGAGATCAGGTTGTATTGATCAGGGTCAGAAAGCCCTGCATCATCAGACCTGAGAGCAACAATCCCAGATCTTCTCGCAGCCCTTCATAAAACTGATTGGTCTTGAGCTCCTCATCTAAAAAATTGGAGCCAACATAACGTCCTAATCTTGTGAACTCAAGTAGGTAGTCGTCCACACTACTTTCTCCTTAAATCAGCCTATGGAACTGATTCTCAATTGCTATTTTCTGCACTGTTGGGACAAACCATGCCAGAATTAGTCTCGAGAACTCCTCCATCGATACGTCGGTGAGTTGTCTCCCAACCAAAAAATACAGCTCTAACTAGTCCCACCACAACCTTGCCTTGCCATCTAGGAGGAAAGCAGCTATTGTAGCATTCTGCCACTCCTCAATCTTTGTAGTTGTCATGACTCTCTTTACCCTAGAAAGCCAGTACTCAGCCTAAGTTGGGGTTCCAGTCCCCGAGAACACTTGTGGATTAAAGCTCATCACATTCTTTAACTGCTTCTCAGTAGCTCTTCTCTACACCACAGGCTCTGCCACTACCTGATCTGCCACTATTGTCTCTGCTACGCCAAGCGGCACTTGATCTAACCCAGTAGCAGGAGGGTGCACTTGCCACTCCGGTTTGGCATTGATCATAGTGAACACCGTTTCTGCTACCATTTGTATAGTTTCTATAGGAGGGGCTACAGGCGCGTCGTTATGCGCACTACTCTCCGCGGAGTACTGATGATGTGACTGCCCTGCACTGCTCCTAGTCACCTATAGTTGTAAAAACACTCGATTAGGCGACAAATAGATTGCCAAAACCCAATCAATGGAACACTCAGGTTCCTCAAACTTGTGTATTTTCATTCCTAAGTGGTCATTCATGGGTTCTTTTATGTTATAACGGTGACGCACATACAAGTGCTCACCACGCCTTAAAAGAATTCGCCCATGAATTTGAATAAGAAAGACAGACACTAGAGTTTGTTACCAACTTTGTGACACCCTCATCTGTCACATAACATATAACAGAAGGTCTGGCTATGGTCCGACGCCATATACTACGGATAGACTAGAAAGTTATTAAATTGAAACCATCATCTAATATTTTGCATCCTAACACAGAGTGCATTATAGCAGAAGTAATTTAAAGGTTGTAAATAGAACCCAAAAACTGCATGAATGTCCACTACCACAACTAGGAATGTAAAATAAATAAGGTCTTGGCCTTAAGGCCTTACAACGTTCAACTTGAATTAAAATGTGTTACATGTTTCGGCACGCAGGGCGGCCACACATGAATGATAAAATAACACAAGTATTCTCTTTAGCCTTCAAGGGCCAGCATAACATTTCTGGGCTCCAGCCCGCTACTCCCCGCTTGGCTCAGCAGTACCTACACACAACATTCCACAGCACGGTAGCAAACAAAAGCAATGGTCAGAATTAGTTGACCAAATTATAACGACCCCACCACTCACATGAGGTGGCGGTGCCCTTCCCTGCAGACATTAGTATAACCACAACATGACAATAGGAACGTGCAACTTAAGCACCATTCGCCATAGACGTTGGTGCAAATGCCCAATGCCCCATTCTCTCAGGCATACTCTTGGTGCACAAGACCTCAAGGGTCATACCACCGTTCACTGACGGTCAACAACGTTTGAGCTTTTAGTCTCATAGGGCCACATCCATAGACCACGCCCCAAGCCTCCGACAAAGTCATAACGATCTGCAGTTCCATTGTATGACTCACTCCAAGACGGACGACAAGGGCTGGGTACAGTTCAGCCTTTTCCCGCGCTCAATTCGTCAGATACGTTAGCCACGATGCGGGTCGGCATCCCCTTTCCCATTTCTGTACTATTCATAACCCTATTATGAACTTAGCTTATCTCTCATGGCAATCTAGCTGAGCAATTAAAGCTCACGCTCAATCAAATTATAGCCCACAAGTCTCACAAAGATAGGTTTTACAAGCAATTTCCCATGGGTCTCTTAGAGATAGGCTTCGCAACCAAACATAGCTTACATGAAGCAATCTCCGGCGGTAGCACTACCGTCGAGCAGTTGGGGACAGACTATCAGTTCTTCCCCTTTTTCTGTTGTTTTTCCTGGAGACTACCCCCAGTACTCTCAACGTAGTCATCTGCCCTCCCCGCGACTCCGAAATCTACGCGATTACCACTGAGTCTTCTCTGGTATACAAACATACAAACATCACCAATCCAGACCAACCCGTCCGAATGGGCTTCACATGACATGCCTATTTCGTACTTTGATTTCGGTTCTAAATGCAACTCTACAGGGATATACTGATATGCCCGTCAGGAGAACCACATCCACGTGTTCATGGAGTGTCTACCCTCTAGTGCTAAAAGAAAGGACTTCATATATCTAAGGAAGAGGATCGTTACCCTTCGTGTACGCTTTGGCGCCATGGGAGAAATCTAGACGGTTGAAAACGACTGCTCTGTCTTTGCCTCTGCAAATCTGAAATCGCCTTGCGAATCCGAGACCCAAAACATGAACGACGACAAGATTTCCCTCCTTCCGGAGCTGGTCCTCCTCCAAAAAACCAGGCCAACTCTCCAACTCCAGAATAATGAAGAGGAAATGGTCGAACCAGGCATATATAAAGCTACCGCCATGCGGTAACTAGCTACTACCGTGTGATACCGCTTCGTTTCATGTGAAACCTCCCAACCCTCCAATCACAGGCCGACAAGTGGCCACGCCGTTACAGATTCACTATTGTCGCGCGATAAGACTCTAACACCGTGCGTTAGCCGGCGTCGGTTATGACACAACACCTGTAACACCCCCTATCCGTCGCATAACATATAACAGTAGGTCCGGCTGGCACCCGACGTCATATACCACAGACAGACCGGGTGGTTACTCAATGGAAACCATCCAACCAATCACAACGTCCTACACAGAGCATTCTAGCGAAAGCATTTTAAATAGTTGTAATTAAAAGAACCCATCAACAAGCATGAATGTCCACTAACAAGCCAAATAGGAATGAAGTACATACACAAGTACTGGCCTTAAGGCCTTACAAATGGTTTACTCATATTACATGTTTTCCATACCACGACACGCAGGCCGGTCATACACGAACAAAAGCAAGTAAACACTCCAATTAGGCCTTCAAGGGCCGGCTTCGCAATTTTGGCTTTAGCCCTCTATTGACCGCTTGGTCCAGCAGTACCTGCAGGCAACAAACCACCACACGGTGGCAAACAAAAGCAACGGTCAGCAATGCTGACCAAATTATAACGATCTCGCCCCCAATTCGGGGCAGCGATGCTCCTTCCCTGCACTTATTAGCATAACCAAGCAATATATAAATATACATTTCATCACAGGCGTAGGCTCACACGGCCACACACCCCGTGCACTCAGGGCACATTCTCGGTGATCACGGTCTAAGCCCGCCGACTCACCACCGTCCCCAGGACGGCCAAACAATGAGCATTTTGTCTTCCCGGCATGAGTCACAGTAATTAAAACCATAGACCGCCAAAGACCCTCATCTATGCCAACGGTTCTAACCGGACGACATAGAACGGGTACAGTTCCGCCTAACCCGTTGCTTACGCCGCAACACTAATTTAAAACATATGCCCGGGTCAAACATCTCCCGAGTCCTGTTTCCGTCACACACTTCACATAACTCGGTTATGTTCAAGTTGGCTCCCAGGCCACCAAGTTGGCAAGATCACGCATCCGCTCAGTTTTCCGGGTGCACCTTAGGGTTAATCCCCAAGGCTCCCTATTGCAATCTACCACGTAGAAAACCCGAAAAACAAACATTCGCACGGAGTCTTCTCCGGCCATTTATGCAATGCAACATCACCGATCCGGACCAACTTGTTTGGGTAGGCTTCACACATCATGTCTACATCCGTTCTCGATTATGGACTCTACATGTACACAACAGGGACTATTCATGTCTACCCGAAGGAACGCCTCAAACTCACCGCAAACTCGCGAGAGCGGGCTTCCCTATGCAAAAGAAGTAGAGCTTCACATGCTCAAGTAGAGAATCGTTACCCTAGCGTTCTTCCTTGGCGCCATAGAAATGTAAGCGGATGAAAAGCACCGCAATCTCCTTGCCTTCGTAGATCCGAAGTTGGCTAGCGATTTTGGAGCTCTAAAACTCCTCCAAAGACTAGATCTAGACTTCTTCTTCCTCCTTTGCTCTCCCCTCCCTCTAAGATTTAGACAGAGAACACGGCAGGAAAAATAAGGGTTCTAAAACCCTTCTCTCGGGTATAACCTCTTAGGGAATAACCATAGCCGTCGGATCCCACAAAAAGGGATGCACGGACACGATCCAGGTCTGACCTGGACAAATGGGGTTAAACACCGCATGGTTCACCAATCCGGATTAAGACACGTCTGCGACCAATTAAATTGTGTCGGAACATTTAGTCAACTCCCGCCAAAACCCCTGCGTCAACACTCCGTGTCGACCGAGTCAGACACGCCAGAATTAGCCCCGCGCTCGACGATCGTCGAACCAAGATCGTCGACCGCTGCCAGATCGTCGAACAGAGATCTATAGCCCGATCTTCGAACGCAAAACTCTGGCCAAATCATCGAACGCGCGGCCCGATCGTCGAACCCACGACCTGATCGTCGAACCCAGAAAACTGCCTGTTCAACGAACACGAGGCCCGATCGTCGAACCCAGATACCTGGCCCGATCGTCGAACACAAATAGCTGGCCCGATCATCGAACACAGAATAGCTGGCCCGATCGTCGAACACAGATAGCTGGCCCGATCGTCGACCGCAACATTGTTGTTGGGTACATTGGTTTAAATGTACCTGATTTGAAGAAACCTCACCCAACTCAATGATATACATCAAAATGTATTTGATGTGTTTTGAGTTTACTTGTGCAGGTTAAGTATTTGCAGGAAAGAAGAAAAAGTTTCTAAGTCCATGTTTCGACACCCAGAGGGAAAGTGTCGACACTTAAGAAGACCTGTGTCAACACCCAGGCAAGCAATGCCGACACTTGGAGTCATTGTGTCGACACCAGGGATGTGGAGTCGACACCAGACAGAAAGTGTCGACACAAGGAGCTGTGTTGACACTCAATGAAGAAAAGTGCAGTGAAGCAGTGTCGACACTTAACAGTTGTGTCGACACCCTGAGGAACTGTATCTACATCAGAAAGTGTCGACACTTGGAGGCTGTGTCGACACTCAGCAAAAGTCAGCAGAGACTAAGTATAAGTGTCGACACCCAGAACAATGTGTCGACACACAGCAGAAGAGTCAACACTTGAAGAAAGTGTCGACACAAGAAAGAATGTGTCGACACTCAGCTGAAGACTCAACACTTGAAGAAAGTGTCGACACAAGGAGCTGCGTCGACACTTAGCAAAGTTCAAGAATATTCTAAGTACAAGTGTCGACACAAAGGAGATGTGTCGACACTCAGCAAAAGTCTTAACAGAAGAAGAATGTGTCGACACAAGGAGCTGTGTCGACACTCAGCAAGTATCAACACTGAAGACACGTGTCGACACCAAGAAGAAGTGTCGACACTTAACAAGTTCAACACATGAAGATGTGCCGACACAAAGGAGTTGTGTCGACACTTAGAAGAATACAACAAAGTGCTGAAGAACAAAGTGTTGTGTCGACATTTTATATCAGTGTCGACACATGAAGAAGAAGCAGTGTCGCGATATAAAATCTACAACACAAGGAGTTGTGTCGACACCTTGTAGGCTAGTGTCGACACTTAGACAACTTGTGTCGACACTTAGTCTATAAGTGTCGACACTTAAAGACAGACAGTCTCGACACTTTCAGACAGTTACAGAATTTTCAAGAACTGACTGGATGACTTGACAGCTGCCATTCCAGCCGGTCTACTGCACCTGTTAGAGTTTTCAGAAATCAGTTATGAACCGGACCAGCCGGTTACCATGAAGAAGGCCTATAAATAGGCTTATACTGTCTACAGAAACTGTAGTTAAAAAAAGAAGATTGAACACAAGTTCAAGTGATCATCAACAAGAAGAAGATCTAGCTATTCCTTGAAGAATCAGTGAAGATCTAAGAAGTTGGAGAGAGAGAGCTCCATCCAAGAAGTCAGCCTTTGGAACCAGGCTGAGAAGAAGGGTTCAGATTTTGTTCTGAATCTTAAGTAGCAGAGATCAAGGATCAACTGCAGAAGAGATCAATCTTATTGTGTTCTATATTCAAGAAGCTTTGAAGAAAGCCAAGTCAGTTTGATCTCAACTGAGTTCTTCCAAGAACTCATCAAGAAACTCACAACTCTTCTCTCTTTTCTCTAAGTTGTAGAGTTTACATTTTTGTATTCATATTATCTTGTAGGATCCTTAGGGATCTGAGTTTGTAAGCCTGTAATTATAAAGGCTGAGTGTAGGGCTTGAGTGCCTGAGTGTAGGAGAGTTGTATCTCTGAGTGTAGGCCTGTTGTGGCTGAGTGTAGGCCTTGGTGGCTGAGTGTAGGCCTTGGTGGCTGAGTGTAGGCTTTGTGAAGAAGCTGAGTTGTAAGGCCTTGGGCCTGAGCTGTAGGAACCTGTTTTGGGGTTCTGAGATAGTGGAGAAGTTTGGCCGAATCTAGTACACTGCTATATAGGCGAAGGGGGAAAGTGGATGTACCCAAACCTTAGGGAACCACTATAAAACTGTGTGTCTACTGGTTGCTTGTGTGCTGTGATAAAGTAAATAGAACTCTGTGATATTAACTGAATTCTGCCTAAAAAGTTAATAAGATTTAAGTCACCTATTCACCCCCCTCTAGGTGATTAGGTACAATATCTTTCAATTGTGACCAGATCGTCGACCGCTGCTCGACGATCGTCGAACCCAGATTTCTGCCTGATTGTTTTTGCCAGATCTTTGAACTACCCCGACACGCCCTGGGACACGCCCGTGTCCCAGGCCGTGTACCCCTGCCAAATTCCAAATTTGGTACAGATTCGTCACCCGTCGCTCTTTTGAGTTTCAGGGCGTTACAGCTCTCCCCCTCTTAAAAGAATTTCGTCCACGAAATTACATAAAGGAAAGATAAGTACAAAATCAAAATGTGTACCTGAGCGGAACAACTCTGGATACTCGTCAAGCATAGTCTGCTCTCGCTCCCAAGAGAGCTCCTCTCGACCGCAATTTTCCCATCGGACCTTGACCATCCTGATCTCTTTATTGCGTAGCCGCTTGACTTCTGAGTCTTCAATCCGCACGGGCTTGACCTTTGTCGTCAACCCACTATCAATCGGCACTTGATCGACCGCAATCACTTACGTAGGCTCTAGCACCGCCTTCCGTAGCACCGATATGTGGAATACATCATGTAAACCACTAAGCTCCACTGATAGCTTCAACCGATAAGCCGCTTCGCCAATCTGCTCCAGAACCTCAAACGGTCCAAGGTACCTCGGGCTTAGCTTTTTCAAGCGCCACACCCGCGAGACACCCTTGAACGGCTTGATCTTTAAGTACACCCAGTCGCCCACAGTGAACTCCACGTTCCTATGCTTGGCATTATAGTACTTCTCTTGCCGGTCCTGAGCGATAAGCAATCTCTCTCGAATGGTTCACACCAACGAAGTAGCATCTTCCACCTCTTGACGCTTGTACAACTTTGACTCACCCGTTTCCAACCAGGACAACGACGTGCGACATCTTCTACCATAAAGGGCCTCGAAGGGCGCCATTTGAATACTCGCCTGGTAGCTATTGTTGTACGCAAATTCCACCAAGTAAAGATGGTATTCCCATTGCTTTCCAAAGTCTAAGACACACATGCAAAGCATGTCTTCCATAGTTCTATTGACCCTCTCGGTCCGCCCATCCGTTTGCGGATGGAAGGCTGTGCTAAAACTCAGCTTTGTTCCCAACATTTGCTGCACAAGACTCCAATCATTAGACGTGAACCGCCCAACACAGTCACTCACGATGTTGCGGGGCACACCGTGGAGCCGCACTATGTTATCCACATATAATTTTGCCAACTTCTCCACCGGATCGTCCTTCCTATGCGGAATGAAATGCGACACCTTCGTTAGCCGATCTACGACCACCCAGATGACATCGTTCCCCATTTACGACCTTGGCAAATCGTGCACAAAGTCCATAGTGATGTCGTCGAATTTCCACTCCGGAATAGGCAAGGACTTTAGAAATCCTCTCGGCTTTTGACACTCCGCCTTCACCAAGGCGCAAGTTTGGCACTTCGCCACATAGAGCGCCACATCCTTCTTCAAACCCGGCCACCAAAATAGTTTCTTCATGTCACGGTACATCTTTGTGCTCCCCGGGTGAATCAAGTACTTGGTATGGTGCGCCTCGTATAACAAATCCACCTGCAAACTGCCCACGCTTGGGATGCAAAGACGACCGTCTTTCCAAAGCAATCCATCCACAACTTCATATTGGGAATTTGACCCATCCAGAGCCTCTATCATGAGTTGCTTCATGTGGCCATCCAAATCCAAAGCCTGCTGAATCTGATCAGCCAGGTCATATTGGACTTCAGTCTAATTCAAGAGTACTTCATCACTTGACTGCTTATCTACACAAACAATCTCCAACGCCTCCAACTCCCGAACCAACCGCTCGTCATGGATCAACAACCAATTGGCTTGAGCTCGGGCTCGGCGACTCAACGCATCCGCAAGCACATTACCTTTCCCAGGCACGTAGTGGATCTTGAATGTATAGTTCCCCAGGAACGCCATCCATCTACGTTGTCGCATATTCAGATCTTTTTGATCAATCAAATACTTCAGGCTCTTGTGATCGGTGTAGATATCAATCTTCACACCGTACAAATAATGCCTCCACATCTTCAAGGCAAAAATCACGGCCGCTAACTCCAAGTCATGGACCGGATAGTTCCTCTCGTGCACTTTCAGCTGTCTCGAGCCATAAGCTATCTGTAAAAGTAGCGAACACGCAGCTAATAAACGGACAAAAATTTGAATAATTGAAATTTTATTATCCAAAAAAGATATTATTTACAAAGGTATGACCTCCCTTTTATAGAATGGAGGAGATATGAGAGAGTACAAACAAACAATGTGGGACTAAACATGTACATGGCTGAGCGGCTAGAAATTAAAGAGACCGCACAGGTCGCGCGGTTAGACAGATAGGTTAACCGCTCGGCAACTCCAGCAGGATAAGAACATGCCGCAATAGGAGACCGATAGACCGCCCGGTCTCCCGGCTTCTGAGAGAGACCGCCAGACCGCTCGGACTATAAACAGCAACAGTCTGAATATGAACCTGCTGGGAAGGAACCGATAGACCGCGCAGTCAACAAACCGCCAGACAAGACCGCAACGCCCGGTCTAATACTTCAACACTATCACACTTCCGTGTTGCAGTAGCACGCAACGCAAACCGCTGCCCGAAGCATCACTATAAATCTCATAACCTTCGGTCCCACTCGGCGAACTCAGCACAGGAGCCGTGGTCAACCGACATTTCAACTCCTCAAAAGCTCGCGTGCACTCCGGCATCCAAACGAATTTCTGCTCCTTCCTCGTCAAAGTAGTGAGAGGTAACACTATCTGCGAGAAGTTCTCTACGAAGCGTCTATAATAGCCGGCAAGCCCCAGAAAGCTCCGGACTTCCGCTATCGTAGAAAGCTCAGGCCACTCCCGTATCGCAACAATCTTCGCCGGATCCACTGCAATACCTTCCCCACTTACTATATGACCGAGGAACGCTACCGAGGACAACCAAAACTCGCACTTCGAGAACTTGGCGTACAATTGATTCCTCCTTAGCGTATCCAAAACCAAATGAAGATGCCTGAAGTGATCTTCCTCACTCTGCGAGTACACCAAAATATCGTCGATGAAGAGGATCACAAAATGGTCCAAGTACTCCCTGAAGGCCATGTTCATCAAATCCATGAACACTGACAGCACATTAGTCAGCCCAAACGGCATGACCGTAAACTTGTAATGCCCGTATCTCGTACTGAATGCTGTCTTCGAGATATCACTCTCCCTTATTCGCAGGTGATAGTACCCGGACTTGAGGTCTAACTTTGAGTACACCGTCGACCCGACTAACTGATCAAATAGATCATCAATCCGGGGGATCAGGTACTTGTTCTTTTCCGTCAACTTGTTGAGCTCCCGATAGTCAATACATAGCCTCAAGCTTCCGTCCTTCTTCTTAACAAAGAGGATCGACGCGCTCCAAGGCGAAGAACTTGGACGCACATACCCTTGCTCCAACAACTCTTGCAGTTAAACCTTCAACTCCGCCATTTCCTTAGGCGCTAGCCGATATGGAGAGCGTGACACAGGCTTTGCACCTGGTATGAGCTCTATCGTAAAATCTATCTCCCGCTGCGGCGGGGCTCCAGGAAGATCGCTAGGGAACACATCAGGGTACTCTGATACCACTGAAATACTGTCCAACGCGGGCTTAGGTTTTGCAACCTCCACTAGTGTAAAGAACAGTTCTACAACGACACGAACCGCCTTCACCACATGAAGAGCAGACATCAACGCCTTGCTCGACCCCTTCAAGCCCGTGAAAGTCGTCTCACGACCTGCTCCCAACTTAACTTCCTTGCTACTGCAATCAATATAGGCTCGCTGCTCCGAGAGCCAGTCCATGCCAAATATAACATCGAATTCCACTAGCAAATGGAACTCCTGACTCCCAATCCAAACCTAAGTGCAATAAATTCTACCCACGCACATTGAGCACCATTAGACCATAACACATCCAATTTGTCTCTTACCATCGAAGGAGGTACTCCGACGCGCAATATAATTCCTAAATAAAGGAATGCGCAGCTCCCTAAACGAACGGTGCTCTCGCCAGATAAACTAAAATCAGAACAAAGCTTAGCACAAGTAGTTCTAAGCTAACATGCACAAGGGCGACAAGTATTTAAGGCAAAACTATCTTTAAATCATACCTGTCCTCATGACGAAGTGCTTACTCCCGGGCTTTAGGCACCCACAGGCATAATTCCCCGGCTCCCCACAGTTGTAACATGCGCCCGGGATTTGGCCTGTAGCTGCCCACAGAGCACCGAAAGGAGGGACTAGACCCAAAGTCCTAGCCTTCTTATACCACCTTCGATATCCAGACTTTGAGGTGTTCGACACTTTGAATGCCGTTTCCTTTGCAGTAAACTCCTCAACTGCTCATGGCATAACTTTCTTTAACTTCTGAGTACCATTCCGACAGTCTCGGGCAAAGTGCCCTTCCTTGCCACAATTAAAACAACCATATGGAGCCTGACCAGTAGACATTTTAGACTTCTTGTTCCTCCTCCTTCGGTGTGCAGACTTTGCAAAATCTGGATAGTCTAGTACACTGAACTCCGACGTCCGATTGACTTTTGCCAAATCTATTTCCAAAGATCTAGCCGATTCCACCAACGCTCGGAATCCCAATAATTTTGGTCCTAGCAGCAAAACTCGCAATTCGCCGCGCAGGCCATTATAAAACCTATTGACCATCGACTGCACGCTCTCCACTTCAGAGCCCGGGTAGCGTCTTATCAACAGAAACGCTTGCAAATATTCCTCAACTGAGTGCGTACCCTGCATTAAGAGCATGTTCAACTGCTGCCCCAAAGGTCCTATAAATGTCGTTTGCTCCATCACACCACCCGGCGTTGGAATAATAGGGGACTACACACGTCTTTCATTTTGTGCACCAATCGCAGCGAACGCTACTTCTACCACCATTCTTATGGTTTCAACGGAGGGAAGGGTTGCAGGCACGTCACCAGGTGCACTATAATCCTCAGAAACCAGATGTTCTGACGGCCCAACACCGCTTTTGGTCACCTATAGTCGTACAAAACACCGTTAAGCGACCATACAAAATTGCAAAAGTAATTATAGGAACACGCAGGTTCCTCAAACACGTGTATTTTCATTCCTAAGTGGACATTCATGGGTTCTTTTGTTGTTATAACAATGACGCACACACATGTGCTCACCACCCCTTAAAAAGAATTCGCCCACGAATTCATTTAAGCCTGATCGAAACCAGTAGTCTGATACCAAATTGTAACACCCCCTATCCGTCGCATAGCATATATCAGTAGGTCCGGCCGGGGCCCGACGCCATATACCACAGACAGACCGGGTGGTTACTCAATGGAAACCATCCAACCAATCACAACGTCCTACACAGAGCATTCTAGCGGAAGCATTTTAAATAGTTGCAATTAAAAGAACCCAGCAACAATCATGAATGTCCACTAACAAGCCAAATAGGAATGAAGTACATACATAAGTACTGGCCTTAAGGCCTTACAAATGGTTCACTCATATTACATGTTTTCCATACCACGGCATGCATGCCGGTCATACATGAGCAAAAGCAAGTAAACACTCCAATTAGGCATTCAAGGGCCGGCTTCGCAATTTGGGCTTCATCCCGCTATTGACCGCTTGGTACAGCAGCACCTTCAAGCAACAAACCACCGCACGGTGGCAAACAAAAGCAACGGTCAGCAATGCTGACCAAATTATAACGATCCCGCCCTCAATTCGGGGCGGCGATGCTCCTTCCCTGCACTTATTAGCATAACCAAGCAATATATAAATATACATTTCATCACAGGCGTAGACTCACACGGCCACACACCCCGTGCACTCAGGGCACATTCTCGGTGATCACGGTCTAAGCCCGCCGACTCACCACCGTCCCCAGGATGGCCAAACAATGAGCATTTTGTCTTCCTGGCATGGGTCACGGTAATTAGAACCATAGACCGCCGAAGACCCTCATCTATGCCAACGGTTCTAACCGAACGATATAGAACGGGTACGGTTCCGCCTAACCCGTTGCTCACGCTGCAATGTTAATTTAAAACATATGCGCGAGTCAAACATCTCCCAAGTCCTGTTTCCGTCACACACTTCACATAAACCGGTTATGTTCAAGTTGGCTCCCAGGCCACCAAGTTGGCAAGATCACGCATCCATCCAGTTTTCCGGGTGTACCTTAGGGTTAATCCCCAAGGCTCCCTGTTGCAATCTACCACGTAGAAAACCCGAAAAACAAACATTCACACGGAGTCTTCTCCAGCCATTTATGCAATGCAATATCACCTATCCAGACCAACTTGTTCGGGTAGGCTTCACACATCATGCCTATATCCGTTCTCGATTACGGACTCTACATGTACACAACAGGGACTATTCATGTCTACCCGAAGGAACGCCTCAAACTCACCGCAAACTTACGAGAGAGGGCTTCCCTATGCAAAAGAAGTATATCTTCACATGCTCAAGTAGAGAATCGTTACCCTAGCATTCTTCCTTGGCGTCATGGAAATGTAAGCGGATGAAAAGAACCGCAATCTCCTTGCCTTCGTAGATCCGAAGTCGGCTCGTAATTTGGAGCTCTAAAACTCCTCCAAAGACTGGATCTAGACTTCTTCTTCCTCCTTTGCTCTCTCCTCTCTCTAAGATTTAGACAGAGAACACGGCAGGAAAAATAAGGGTTCTGAAACCCTTCTCTCGGGTATAACCTCTTCGGGAATAACCACAGCCGTCGGATCCCACAAAAAGGGATGCACGGACACGATCCAGGTCTGACCTGGACAAATGGGGTTAAACACCGCATGGTTCACCAATCCGGAGCAAGACACGTCCGCGGCCAATTAAATTGTGTTGGAACATTTAGTTAACTCCCGCCAAAACCCCTGCGTCAACACTCCGCGTCGACCGAGTCAGACACACCAGAATCAGCCCCGCGCTCGACGATCGTCGAACCAAGATCGTCGACCGCTGCCAGATCGTCGAACAGAGATCTATAACCCGATCGTCGAATGCAAAACTCTGGCCAAATCGTCGAACGCGCGGCCCGATCATCGAACCCATGGCCCGATCGTCGAACCCAGAAAACTGCATGTTCGACGAACACGCGACCCGATCGTCGAACCCAGATAGCTGGCCCGATCGTCGAACACAGATAGCTGGCCCGATCGTCGAACACAGAATAGCTGGCCCGATCGTCGAACACAGATAGCTGGCCCGATCGTCGATCGCAGCATTGTGACCAGATCGTCGACCGCTGCTCGACGATCGTCGAACCCAGATTTCTGCCTGATCGTTTTTGCCAGATCTTTGAACTACCCCGACACGCCCTGGGACACGCCCGTGTCCCAGGCCGTGTACCCCTGCCAAATTCCAAATTTGGTACAGATTCGTCACCCGTCGCTCTTTTGAGTTTCGGGGCGTTACAACACCCACTACTATTGCCGTGCAATAACTGCTATCGCCGTGCGGTAGGATCCCGAGAGCCTCGCCAACTAAATTGACCTAGCTATCGCTAGCGATAACCCTATCACTAGGCGATAGCTTCCCGAGAGCTCTGCCAGATTAATACCCCAACTACCGCCATGCGGTAACACTACCACCACGCGGTAAGTCCAGCGTTGAATTGACTCAATGCTCTCAATATTGTCGACGATATCAATGGTGGTACCATTGCGCGGTACCTTGCTACCGCCAGGCGATAACCTCAAGAACACCATTTCCTACCTTACGAAAATTGGGGCGTTACACATCAGGCATTAGAAGGTACCGTCGGGCATTAGAAGGTGCTGCTAACGGTAGTTCTAGAAATCCGTGATCAACTCTATTTTCTTCCTTAGCCAGTATTCTCCTCCCTGATAACGTTGCTCTAAGCGGAACTGATAAGTGTAATTTTTACCTGGTTTCCACCATATCTTTCTTATCGATTTCATCCATATATGTACTATTTATTCCTAGTTTTAGCTTCTATTTGATATATTGTATATCTGGATTATATGATTGGAATGTATTTGTAGGTGTGGAATTTTTCACGTGAATTGGGGGAGACCATGCAATTTTTATCTAATGCATGATCATGTGGAATTTCAGCACACTCATGCGCCCCTCGTATCATCTAGATCTGCCACTCTATCGACATGAGCTCAAGGAGATATTGACCTGAAGTCGGGTGTGCATAATTATCGTACGCATGTGCGCCATCTTATAAGCTTTACCTATCCCAATATCGACTAGAGTTGTCACCTATATCAGTTTGAAGGTGGGCGTGTCAAATTCTCGCACCCCTATGTGCCCACGTGCAATCATGGGTGTGTAGTTTCCTTTTGCTTCTAACATAGTTTTGGATGTTTTGAATATGCACGTGCATCATTTCCACATGCCCATGCGTCCACGTGTAAATACGCTTGCGCAGTCTGTCACTCAGACAACGTTTCCTCCATTGACTTTTCCCAAGTGCGTGCGCTTGCGCCACATGTGCGGGCACCACATTTTTATATATATATATTTGATTCTTGTAATTTCAGACAGACTGAAACAGCAGAGAAGCTCCGTTCTCACTCGTTTTTCTTCTCCAAGCTCAGGGTTTCGATGACCTTAGTTCTTTAACGACCTTAGGTGCCCTCTTCTCTCCTTTCCCAAAGTATTTTCAAAGAAGGAGAATCACCAACGACATCCCACTGGAGCTCTGAGTCCGGAGCCATAAGTGTTGGAGGAACAGTTGAAGAGAGATGACTTGTAGGAAGGAGGTGACATCTCTGATCACTTAGAGGGTACGTGACCTACGATGAGAAGGAATGGTGATAGCTTATGTTGGTTCCAAGGCAAATATTCTCGCTCCTCCCGTGCTTAGGGAGTGGTAAACACATTCTTTATTTCATTTATTTTGAATGCTTGTTTTTATTTTGTGGTAAAACTGAAGCATCAATACCTCAGGATCAATGAGTGTGAATGTTCATAGTTATATACTTATATCTTCATTTTGTGGAATTTTTGTGGAAGAATTCTAATTTGTATTTCTAAAATAGCTCGTGTATTAAATTTTCTATCCTTTATCAAGCTACTTTGAGGTATCTAAGAGTAAATATTTGTATTGTGGTGATTTTGTTATGAATCGCCATACTCTTTGCCAAACAATGTGGATTGAGGGATTGACGTGGACATCGTAGACACTAAAGAAGATGAGATATTAGGAAGTGGTGATAGCCTTCCCCAACCCCGGATTCAACCGATGAATGACTTGCAATACATGGATTGACAACCCAGTTCATCCTCTCATTTCTACGGCATAGTCTCGATCATTACTTGTATCTCCTTCCTTATTTTCTGCAAATTTAGGATTGTATGATAGTCTTCACATTTTGTGATTGATTGCGTTGTAAGTTTCTACGATAACGTGGATGCGGTGGAAGGCGACCCACAGAGGTGCGACGCGGTGCTTGCGACTTACACATACTTTTGAGATTAGGATTTTCTTTTATTGTTATTTTAAGTTGAAAACCCCCAAAAAAAGCCTTTGAACTTTTTATAATTAATAATTAAAAGAGCAAATCCAAGCGTCTGTATTCCTCGAGTGATTCGATATCTGAGGATTACTTTCCCAAATTTATTACTTAACAATGATCGACACACGGTCGTGCGCACCATAGTTTCTCCCCCGCCTATAACGGGGCTTAGAAATTACGTGTACAGTTTTTGATATCGTTGTAGGTGAATATAGCATTGTGATTTCTATTTTTAAAGATTTAATTATAAAGATTTGTTTTCTTTTTGTTCCTTGTCTTTTCTTTTCTTCCTTTTCAAATGCATCTAGCATTTTTTTTTATTCCTATTTTTTTTAAAAAAATTTACTTAGAAGATTTATCCATTTAAGTGCTTGTGAGTGTAGCTAACACGTGAAAAGATTAAATTATTTTTGTGACTCACCCCGCAACATTATGTATGCATATGCATTATAATCATATAGTTCCTCCTAATTATCATAATCATGCACCCCCACTACTAACACCAACCTAATATAGTATCCCGCCACTTTCCAGGTTAACGGTTAATCTTAAGTGTTTGTTTTGTCTTGGTACGTATCATGCCTTGAAGAATTGCATTATGTTTTAATGTCATATGGAGGAGAATGAACCCGATATTTGAATCATGCCATTTGCTTCCCATTTTTATGCTCCTTCAAATTCTGATGATTTTTTAACAGTACCCTTCTTTCTATGCGAAACCACTGCGGATATGTACATCAGAGTAGCTTTTGATTCGTACTTAGACAGTGAGAAGTTATCTTTGAATATACATTTGTCACCTATTTTTATTCACCTGTGGAGGAACCTAGTCACATATTCTCGAATGATGCTATCACCACCATTTCTCCATTTTCTTTGCATGAGTTTTCTCCACCTATTTTTGATGACACTGTCAAAAATTTTGTGTAGGGAAATTATTTGGAGCTCGAGGCTACGCCAAAGTGGGATAAAAATGTTATTCTCTCCAATGGGGAGAATGAGTACTTGGAGCACAATATCGTGTCGAAGTGGGATGAGGAGGATATCCTTTCTATAAAGGAGGTTTGTACTTCTTCATTGGATGAGGAAGTCTAGCTCACCACTGAGGCACTTGAGTTCTCAGATGCCCCTGACTATGATTCATATGATATTGACAACGATCAGTCAATGGAGCCTGCTGGGAGTGAGACCGGGACTACTTTAAAAGGGAGAACAGTTGACAAAATTCTAAGAGTTTTCTCTAGAAGGAGGTGAATGAAGATTAAAAATTTATATCTTAAATATATTTTTCACTGAATTTGCATTCACACAAATTTTTCATTAGAATTTCAAACCTAATAATTATAATCACAGCACAATAAATATACAATCACAAAAAAATGTATAATCATAGAAAATACAAGAAATATAGTGGTTCTCCAAAATCTGGATACATCCACTCTTTTGCCCCCTTGTTAGGAATTCACTATCATTTTGTTTGAGTCTTTTGATAAGGTGACTCTTAGAACCAATTTCTAGATCCTTTGATAAGGAGATATTGAACCAATACAGCTTGAGTATTTCACATGGAGACTCTTAGAACCTTAGACTGAATCCTTTGAAGAGAGATTCTCAAAACTCTTTTCTCAAATAGAAAAAAATTAAATAGAAATTAATATGAGGTATATAGAAGAGATGATCTTCTTGATAAGTCCTCTCAACATGATTTTTTGAAGACTTAATGACACTAAGTGAATTGATCCCTAGAACTTTGATGAATACTTGATAGAGAAAATTTCAAGGATTATAAGCTCTTTAATCCAGATGATTTCTTATTCTCCACTAAATCTGTTACAGCACTTGATGAGCCCTAGAGAAGAAGAAAAAGTGGCTTTCTTTTCTGATTTAGGAACAAGATGAGATCGATTGATTTTTGGAAGAACTTCTATTGCAGTAGATGAAAGAACGCCTTCCTAATCTTCTCTGTTGATTCAAAACTTCCAAATTACTTTCTGTAATTATTGTATCTGATCGATTGTCATACTTCTTGTGTATTCATGTTGGCTTTTCTTGACATTCCTCAAAGATTCAATGTATTCTTCTCATGTCCTTTACTTCACTGATATTCTAGGACTTCTAAGATCATATTATTCTCTCTATACATCATGGGTAATAAACCTAGAATGTAAAATCCCTTAAAATATAATTTGTTAAGGTAAATCATATCATAAGAGTTTTTCTCAACATTCTCCCTTATTTAGCTTAACAAAATTTACAAAGTTGCAAAGATGATTTTATAGAAATAAAATAGTTGTGATACAAAAATTTACTTGCACAAATATGTGAAATAAACATGGAAAAAATAAAAGACATGAACACGAGAGACAACTGAATATTTAAGGCTTCAAAATGAATTTCATAACGCCAAAATTGTTCTCAATGAATATCTCAGTAATATACCTGCAAAATATATTTGTTTTAAGAAGGATTTTTTTCTTTTCTGGAGAACATCACATGAACATCCTTCTTCATCCCATGGTCTTGATGCTCTTCTCTAGGCTCCTCTTAACACTCCCTCTGAGCTGATACAATAGTATCCCCAGCCACTATGTCTTTCATAAGGATATCGGTTAAATTATTTTGCTCTGTCTCCCCCCTAAACTGATGCAGCAAAATTCTGAACAACATAATCATTATCTTTATCCTTAATTACAGCTTCAGAAGTTTGAACCATTGGTTCATAAGCATCTCTACTTGGTAAATATTTTCGAGCTTCTTCATGAAAAGCCTCATTCTCTTCTAAAGGTTCCATGTACCAGTCTTCCTTAGATATCCCCCCTTTTGAATCTCATGAGCTAAGGAGGTTAAGAAAGACCAAGTTACTTCTGTGGAAGCCAGTTTATCCTGAACTTATCTCATGAAAGATTAAATCCCACCAATATGTAGTAGCATATTCGTGATTGATGTTTAATAATATGAAGCATGCTCAACTATAGCAATAGTTAAAGATGCAGTAGTTTGGTTTATTACTTGAAAAATGATTTTATCCTTGTCAAAACTAACAGATGATGATACAACTACTTGATTTTGATCAATAGGAAATAAGGGTTGATTATTGTGATGTTCCATATCTGTAGCAGGAAGTTCAATATTTATAGTCGGCGAATGACTTGGTTCTTGAAATATATTTTGCTGTGGAGACAATGCTGCTTCTCTTGAGATAACTGATTCATGAGAAACATCAAGAAGTACTGAGGATGAAGGTGAAACATCTTTCTTTGAATCAGACTTGACAATTTGTTTGGCCTTGTTGGAGAATAAGGATATATAGACTTTTTCCAAGAGATATGTTTACTCTTTTGATTCACACAGAGTGGGAAAGTGTTGTTTGAGTATCTTACAAATGAATGTCACATAGACATTGTTCTTATGACTATACCTATTGTTGAAACCGATTCCTCGATTTCCTGTGGAGTTCGACCCGTGGGGAAAGAGGTGATCTAGCGCCTACTCCGCCCCTGCAAGCAAAACAACAAAGAAGACAAGGTAAGACCGACCCAAGGCCTCGGTGGGGGAGGTCCCACCACAAACCCGGAAGATCTCAGAGCGCTTCCCCTCCTTATCCAGAAGCCGAGCTAAGGTACCCTCAGAAAGCACTTGAAGATTGGAGCAGGAGAGCACAGGAAAACCCGCTTTCTGGGGTACCCCTTGGGTCCTATTTATAGTTTTTAAAATCTGGACTGCCAATAACCAAAAGAACTGGCCTGAAATTACCAGAAAACCCTTGGATGGGTCTGCCAACAACCAAACTCCGCTGTTTTTAAGGGCTATGGGCAAACCAGCGGGGGCAAAACAGTAAAAAGTACCTCATACATCCAGGAGAGCTGGGGAGCTTTGACCACCTCGGTATGTTCTGCTCGCCTACTGCTGCCGAGCTCCACTGTGAGGACGCGAGTTGTTGCTCGCTCGGAGAATGACGAGCTCGGGCTTGCCGAACGTCGATCTCTGGTCGACGGATGCCGAGCTCGGGCTCGCCCCCTCCACTGCCGAGCTCGCCTATTGTCTTCAGCCCGATCTGCCTAGTCCCTGGTGACCTTGCTCGCCGGACACGGGGTTGTACACAATCCCCGCTCTTTTTGAGCTTGTCAAAGCTCGGAAAGAAACATCCAACCCCAAGTGTGCGGAGAACACGGGTTGTCGAGTTGGAGGGAATCTTCAGGTGGGGTCCACCTATGGCTATATATATGTGCACCTGCCCTACAACCTGACTCTTGCCATTCCCTTTGCTCCAACCCTGCCAAGATGCCTCTTCCCAAGGAGATCCAAGAGCGCATAGACCGAGCTCGCCAAGCCTCCGCAGCTCGCGTGGCCGCCCTGACGGCGGTCAATGCCAAAGCTCCTCAAGTTGATTCTGTCGAGCCCGGCTCCAAGAGGTCAAAGCCATTCCCTCAGGCGGCTGAGCCCATTTACAATGACCTGAGGGCCACCCTGGCTCGCGAGACCGGCTCCTCCACCCGAACTATTCTTGAGAAGGATAGAGAGGTTGTCGTAGTCGGCGATGACCCGGACGGTCAACCAGATGGCGGGGGCGTCGTGCCGCGAGAGCCCACACCGCGAGGCGAGACCAAGCTTGCCGACTCGCGGTTCATGGCACCGGACAGCCATCCCCAGGACCCACCTCTCCTCTTTGGGATCCTGCCAATGAGCTCGTAGAGGCCGAACTCGCCAGTGCGCGCCTCCCCTCCTCGTCAAACTGACGTGGCCGAGGGGGCGGGTCTGGGGACCATCCCCACCCCGGGATTCGAGCTCATCTCGTCAGGGGCTCGCGGCCCAGGTCGCGGGAAGGATCTGAGGTTCATCCCTCCCCACATCTCCCTTGAGCTGCCGAGCTCGTCTGGTCAGTCTTGCTTGACTTGCCTCATGAGTTTTTTCTGTCTCTCTTCTCGCTGACACTTGTCTTCACAGCTCTTCCCAGTCAATCCGCTGCCGAGGAATCCTCGCGGGCCGCCCACTACTCTCCCCTCCCCTCCCCAAGCTCGTTGGACTCTTACCTGGGTCCTGAGGTGGATCAAGGCGAGCTGACGAGGAGGGAGGTCAAGCTCCTCAAGAAGCTGGTGTGCGGGCTGCGCGAGGTGCAGGGGGTCAACGAGACGCTGCAGCGCGACTACGCACGTCTCGCCGACGAGGTGCGACGCTGCCAGGCTGGCGAGCTGATGTCCCCCTCCCGGCTCCTGGACGAGATAGATGACGGTATCTCGGTTACGCAGAGGAATTCCGGAAGGATCCGCGAGCTGCTCCGCACGCGGCAGTCTGGGGGGTGGGGGTCGCGAGGCGGGGGTAGGTAAGTGGGCGGCTCCTTTGCCGAGCCGATCGATACTCGCATCCCGATGCCCTCCCTGCATGCGCGCCCCGCTTTTAATTCCTGAACTTTATTTCTGTAATAAATAGCTTTTAGAATATTCTTGATCATATTACGCAAATAAAATGCTGCAATGTTTGACTTAGCCTTGGTTGGGATGCGCCGGAAGTCGGCGAGCTGGGTTGGCGAGCTGGGGTGGCGAGCTGGGGCGGCGAGCTGCGCTGATTGGACAGCCTGCCATAAATTTCTTTTCCTATAAATAGCCCCCTCACCTACCCCATACTGTGCCTTTATTGCTTTGCTTCCCTCTCTCTGTGCTTATTTCTCTTCCTGCTCGCGCTCCATACGTTCCTCCGCGATCATGGGCAAGACCAACCCAGATGCCGACGGCCGCTCCAAGTGCGCGCTGCACTTCACAGACTATTGCTTCTTCGATGGGCACACCAGCGAGGAGGAGCTCGCGGAATTCAAGGCCGCGTATGTGCCGCCAGGTTTCGAGGCGCGCAGGCCGAGGGAGGGGGAAGCTATCAACACGTTCTACGAGGACGAGCTCGCTTTCCCCATCTCGCACTTCGAGGTAGGGTTGCGCCTTCCCCTCTGGCTGGAGATCTGCCAAATCTTGAAATACTACGACGCGGTACCCGCCCAGCTGAACTCCAACGCCGTCGCGATGATGGTAGCGTTCGCAAGTTACCTCCGGCGGGAGAGGATCGAGTTCAGCCTGACGGTGTTCAGGAAGCTCTTCTCCTACAAGGCGACGCCGGATGGGGTCGCCTACTTCGGTGGCTCGCTGATCAAAGTTCGCGAGATCGTGAAAAAGCACCATACCTGGATGACCAAGATCGCCTTCATCAAGGGCGATCTCGGCAACATTCCCTACTCGACTCAGCAGAAGGGCGAGGAGGTGTATCGCCGGCCGGCCGTGTCGGGCAACGACGCCGAGCTCCACAAGTACTTCCTCCATAAAGACTTCGAGGTCACCTTCCTGAGGAGGGGCCTCGACGCGCTCCCTCCTATTCTTCCCGGCAAAGGTATGCTTCTCTCCCCGTCTTGCCGAGTTCGCCTGACCGCCGAGCTCGCCATATCATTGCTGAATTCCTAACTTTTTCAAAGTATTTTCCTGCAGGGGAGCGAATAATCCCTGTGAACCCGCCATTCGCGGATCCGGGCTTCATAGCGACCCTCTTGCTTGCGAGAAGGCGGCGGCGGTGGCCTGCCGAGATGAGGCGGCCCTCTCGCAACCCTCTTCCAGCAAGAGGCGACCTGAGGACGCGGGATCAAACCCGCCACTCCGCCAGCGACAATTAAAGAAGATGCGGAGAGCCCTGCTGGCTCTGCGGGGGCAACAACAACAACAGCCCAGCCCCAAATACATCAGCTCGTCGGAGACCCCTCCCGACGCGTCGCCGGAGAGCCCGGCTGAAGGAGACAACTAGCAAGGGCTGAAAAGGTGGCGAGGGCCCCTCTTCCACGGCGGCGATCTCCCCTCCTCCATCAGCGAAGAGGGCCGCCCGCGAGCGCGCGCAGCCGAAGCAACACCCCCTCTTCAACTTCGGCGGGCGGTGGAAGGACTCGGCGGGCGAGCCCATGCTGCAGTGGGACGAGCTCGCTCATCGAGTCTCCGTCTCCACCCTGCACCCCTCCTGGCACGACCGAGAGCCCGCCACCGGTCACGCCTACGCCCTCGGCTTCAGCCTATATGGCCAGGAGGATGCCGAGGCCTACAAAAAGATGACCCTCCGACAGCTCGGCCATGAGGGCCTGCAGTCCCACCTGCGGACCATGGAGCTGCATCACATGCTGGCACGCCGCAGCTTCGCCGTCAGCCACCAACTCGAAAAGACTGAGCAGGCTCGCGACATCGCCAAGTATAAGGTCACCGACCAGGCGAGGCGGCTCTGCATAGCGGAGGGTCTACTCGCCCAAATCGCCGACGGGCTGGTAAGTGTCAAGCACCACTCTTCTCTTTTACTTAGAACATTTTGCGCTGATACCAGACTGAATTCTCTTTACCAGGATGCCAAGGCTGCAGGGGAGCTTCAGGCTCGCAATGCCAAGCAGGAGGAGGAGATCGGCCAGCTGCGCGCACGCCTCGCCGAGCTGGAGGGAGCGAACACGAAGCTGAAGGGGGAGAACCAGCACCTCCTCAGCGAGGTCCGTCGCCAGGCGGAGATCTTCTTCCCGCCTCACGACATTGACCCCACCCTCCCCTACAAGAGCCCGCAGATCTTTGGCGAGGCCGACCTCGCCGAGAGACTGCGGATCAACTCCATCCAAGCCGCCGAGTGCACCCTCCAAATGATGAAGGACTCGAGGGTGCTGGTGGAGGGATGCGAGGGGATCTCGGCCCGGGACCTGATGCCGAGCCTGTTCCCGGCAACACCGCCCAGCGAGAAGGAGGACAACCTGGACGCGATGTTCGGGAAGAGCTTCCAGGATCCTTCGGATGACGGCGAGGATCAGTCCGGCGGAGGGGGCAAGGCCTGAGGATAACCTGTGCTTTTTTCCTTTTTCCTTTTTGTTCACTCGCCGAGGCGAGCCCCCTGTAATTACTTTTTATAAGCAATTAATGAACGAGCTTTTGATCATACCCGTGCCACTTAATTTTTTTCCTTTTTCTTTACTTTGTTTGTTACGCTCTGAATATATGCGAGTGCTTGCCCACGCGACCTCGCCGAGACAGGTTCCGCGAGTAGAGTAGTTATGAGAGCGCGCCCACGAGTGGATGCGTTTTGAGTGTTCGCCGAGCCCCAAGCGATTAGGGGGTGGGTTGCTCTCTGCCCTTATCACGCCACCATAACTCGCACTCGAGCCATCCAGGTTGAGCCTGAGAAAGAAGAGAAAATTTTCTAAGTCAAACGGGCTAAGGGGTGAGGTGCCCCGGCTTGGCTCGCCTTCCTTTGGTGAGGCCCGGGTTCGCCACCTACTCGCCAATGCCGAGCCGGGAATGACGAGTCCGAACTCGCCCATGCAGAATCCTCTTGCTGATGCCGAACTGGATTAGCCGAGCCCGAGCTCGCCTTTACAGGACCCCTTTCCCCTTGCTTCCTGGCGCCTTGATACTTCTTGATCTTTATCTGGCGATTTCGGGGCCGACACCATCGAGTGACTTCCGGCCCTATCAGCTAGGTGAGAGCCTGATAGCGGGATATGCTCGAGGCCAAGGATGACACCGAGTGACTTCCGGCCCTGCCAGCTAGGTGAGAGCCTGCCAGCGGGATCTGCTCGGGGTCCAAACACATTCCATCGAGTGACTTCCGGCCCTGTCAGCTAGGCGAGAGCCTGACAACGGGATCTGCTCGAGGCCAAGGATGACACCGAGTGACTTCCGGCCCTGCCAGCTAGGTGAGAGCCTGCAGCAGGATCTGCTCGGGGTCCAAACACATTCCATCGAGTGACTTCCGGCCCTGTCAGCTAGGTGAGAGCCTGACAGCAGGATCTGCTCGAGGCCAAGGATGACACAGAGTGACTTCCGGCCCTGCCAGCTAGGTGAGAGCCTGGTAGCGGGATCTGCTCGGGGTCCAAACACATTCCATCGAGTGACTTCCGGCCCTGTCAGCTAGGTGAGAGCCTGACAGCGGGATCTGCTCGAGGCCAAGGATGACACCGAGTGACTTCCGGCCCTGCCAGCTAGGTGAGAGCCTTGCAGCGGGATCTGCTCGGGGTCCAAACACATTCCATCGAGTGACTTCCGGCCCTGTCAGCTAGGTGAGAGCCTGACAGCGGGATCTGCTCGAGGCCAAGGATGACACCGAGTGACTTCCGGCCCTGCCAGCTAGGTGAGAGCCTGACAGCGGGATCTGCTCGGGGTCCAAACACATTCCATTTCTCTATGTAGGCTAGCTATGACAATACTGGAGGGTTGAAGAAATTTATTATAATCAAAGTATCGCTTACATGCTTCAGGGGAAAAATCATTTTAGGTCGTCACCACTCCAGGTGAGACTCAGGGTCTCGCCCTCTACATTTTGGAGTCGATAGCCTCCTGACTTCAAATCTTCCTTTACAATAAATGGTCCCTCCCAGCTGGAATTGAGCTTCCCTATGGATGCCGACCTCCCTGCTGCATCCACCTTCTTCAGCACCAAGTCCCCTTCCACGAACTGCTTGACCCTGACATGCTTGTCAAAGTACTTGGTCATTCTTCTTTTCACCTCCTCATGTCGGATAGCGGAAAGGTCCCTCAGCTCTTCCACCATGTCAAGGGAGAGCCTCAGCTCCTCCTCGTTCTCCGCTTGCCACTCCTCTCGGCCTTCTTTGGCCGCAACGACTCGAGGTGTTTGGACTTCAAATTCCACGGGGAGCACTGCCTCGCACCCATGGGAGAGTTTGAAGGGGTTCTCTCCGGTAGCCTTGTTGGGGGTGGTTCTTAGGGCCCAAAGAACCGCGGGAAGCTGCTCCACCCATCTGCCTTTCAAATTCTCCACCTTCTTCTTGAGGAGGTTGACGATGATCTTATTTGCGGCCTCCACCTGCCCGTTGCTCCTGGGGTGATGGACCGAGGAGAACCTGAGGTCGATTCCAAGCTGTTCGCAAAAGCTGGTGAATTTGGCGCTGGCGAACTTGGGCCCGTTGTCCGTGAAGATGGCCTGGGGCAGCCCATGGCGGCAGATGATCTCCCCCCAAACAAAGTTCCTGATTACCTGGGAGGTCACCTTGGCCAGCGCCTTCACCTCCATCCACTTTGAGAAGTAGTCAATCATTATTAGGAGGAACCTTCTCTGACCACTGGCTTGGGGGGATGGTCCAACCAAATCCATCCCCCAAATTGCGAAGGGCGAGGGGGCCGTGATACTTATGAGTCGCTGGGCCGGCTGTAGCTGGAGGGGGCAAACAGCTGGCACTTATGACATATTCCTGCGAACTCCATGGCGTCTCGGCCCAGGGTGGGCTAGAAATACCCTTGTCTGACTATCCTTCCTTCCAAGGTCCGACTCCCAGAGTGACTCCCACATTCCCCGGAGTGGACTTCCTCCAAGATCCTTTGCACTTCTCCCTCGGCCACGCAGCGAGCCAGCATCCCTGAGAGGGTCTTCCTGTACAACTGCCCGTCCTAGAGGAGGTAATACGCTGACTTGTGCCTTAGCTTATTCTTATCTGCCCCCTCCGGATACTCTCTCGTGGAGAGGAAAGCCACAACTGGGTCCATCCACGATGCTTGTTGATCAATTTCCATGAGCTCTCCCTCTTCGATGGAGGGGAGGAACAGGTCGGTGATGGTACCCCCCACCTGGGGACCATGCTTTGCTAGCTGGTCGGCTTGTTCATTATCTTCCCTGGGCACGTGTCGGATGGAGAAGGTTTGAAAAGTGCCTATGACCCCCTTCACTTTGGCCAAGTATGATCGCAGGGTGGGTTACCTTGCCTCGAACTCCCCGTTGATCTGGGAAGCTACCACCATGGAGTCAGTAAGGACCTCCACGTCCGACACCCCCAGCTCCCTGGCCAGGCGTAGCCCTGCTATCATGACCTCGTATTCGGCCTGGTTGTTTGTAATGGGGAAGTGTACCACCACCGTCTGCTCAATTCGAGTCCCCTGAGGGCTTTCCAGGATCACCCCCACTCCAAGGGAATGCCTCCCTGAGGCACCATCCACCGTCATCTTCCAAGGAGTCAGGCGGGTGAGTTCTTCATCTGCTACTTCAACCACGTAGTCGGCCAAGAAGTCGGCCATCGCTTGAGCTCTGATCGAGAGCCGCGGAACGAAGGAGACATCGAACTCACTCAGTTCCACCGACCACTTAGCCAGCTTGCCTGAATGCTCCACCCCCTCAAAGATGTTGCGGAGAGGATGGTCAGTCACCACTCGGATTGAGTGTGCCTGGAAGTAAGGTCGCAGCCTCCGGGCCGAGATGACCAGGGCGAAGGCTAGCTTCTCCAGAATCGGGTACCGGGGCTCGACCTTCCTCGGGACCCGACTCACGTAATAAATAGGGAGCTGCTTCTTCCCCTCTTCGCGAACTAAGATGGAGCTCAAGGACTCCGCCCCGACCCCGAGATATAAGAACAGGTCTTC
Organism: Platanthera guangdongensis; assembly: GCA_039583875.1. Taxonomy (NCBI): domain Eukaryota; kingdom Viridiplantae; phylum Streptophyta; class Magnoliopsida; order Asparagales; family Orchidaceae; genus Platanthera; species Platanthera guangdongensis. The sequence goes on from CM077158.1 coordinate 183,247,616, forward strand.
CCCCTCCTTCGGCCCTTGGAGTAGCGGAGCCTAAGTCAACTGCATCTTGAGGGCCTGGAACGCCTCCTCGCACTCCTTGGTCCACTCGAACTTCTGACCACCCCTCAGGGTTTTGAAGAAGGGGGAGCACTTTTCTCCTGCTCGGGAGAGGAACCTACTCAGCCCTGCTAACTTCCCCGTCAGCCGTTGCACCTCCTTAGCATTCCGTGGTGCCCCCAGCTCTAAGATAGCCTTGACTTTATCAGGATTCGGCTCGACCCCTGCGGGGGTGAGGAGGTGCCCCAAGAACTTTCCCCTGCTGGCCCCAAAGACACATTTTAGGGGGTTCAACCGCATCTTGTATTTGCGTAGGGTGGCAAAGGTATCCTCCAGGTCCCGGAGGTGGGAGTCCACATCCCGACTTTTGATCATGAGGTCATCTACATACACCTCCAAATTCCTCCCCCTCTGCTCCTTGAAGACCCTATCCATCATTTTCTGGTAGGTTGCCCCAGTATTCTTCAGCCCAAAGGGCATCATCTTGTAGCAGTAGCATCCATCCCCTGTGATGAACGAGACATACTTGATGTCTGGGGGGTGCATCCTGATTTGATGATAACACATCCTCCATCGGCCGTCTCCTTTTTTAACCATGACCATGTTGGAGACCCAGCCGGGGTACTGAATCTCGGACACGAAGCCAACCTTGAGGAGCTTCGCCACCTCCTCCCCGATGGGCTCCGCCAGCTTGTCCGCAGTGGATCTCTTCTTCTTCTGAACGGGGCGTGTTCCCGGGTCCAGGTTGAGGCGGTGGCAGGCCACATCCGCGTCAACCCCCGGCATCTCCGCGACGTTCCAAGCAAAGATGTCCACATTCTTCTGGATGCACTCTAGCATCCTGCCTTGGTCCTCCGGGGTCAGCCCCCTGCTGACGCGGATCTTCTCCACCCTGCCTCCTCGGGTGAGCACCTCCAGCTCCACCACTTCCTCTGCAGCCTCCAGCCTGGACTGCTCTTCCCACCCTTCAACATCCTTCTCTCCCGGGACCGGGACCTCTATCTCCATCTCTTCCCCTACGGCCGTCACTTCGGCCACCTCCTCCAGGTCTCCTCCTGACGCCTCCCCGACCTAGCTCTCCGTCTCCAGCTCCTCCCTCCTTCCTCCTTGCTCGGCTTCCTCCAGCCTTCGACCCATCTCCTCAGCTTTCTCCTGCCAAGAGATGGTGTTCACCGCAGTGACATAGCACTCCCGCGCCACCTTTGGGTCCCCCTTGACCCGGACCTGAATCCCCTCGGTGTTGAACTTTAAGCACTGATGGAAGGACGAGGGACGCAGCGAAAGGTGCTGATAAGGGGCCTCCCAAAGATGGCACTGTAGCTGCTGGGGGCGTCCACAATGACGAACCTGCAGTTCCTGGACTGCCCCCCCAAGGTAACATGGAGGCCTACTCCTCCCTCCACTTCCTTCCTTTCTCCTAAAAACCCGAATAAGGGTCCATCCGAGGATAGCACCCTCTTTGCCTCCACCTTCATAGCGTCAAACGCCTTTTTGAAGACGACGTTGACGAAGCTCCCATTGTCAACGAGTATCCGAGAGACAGTAAAATTCTCAATGGCTGCCTTGATGACCAGCGCATCACAGAATGGATCCTCGTGATCTGGCATGTCGCTTCTGGAGAAGGTGATCCTCTCCTCTGGGGGTGGGGTCTGGGAAGTGGAGGCAACACTCCGGCGGTATATGGTGTGGAGGCTCGCCTTACGGGAAGCCTTGACCCCCACCCCCCCGTGGATCACTCCGATCCCTACTCGAGTTCCAACGTCCACCCGGTCCTCGCAACGATCCTCCTCTGTCCGAGGCAGGACCTCCTCTATCCTCACTTCTTGTCGCTCCTGCTGCTGCTGCTGCTCCCTATTCCCTCTCATCTCAAGAAATTCCGGGCACGTGGCTATTGCGTGCCCCTCCTCCTGATGGAAGTCGCAATAGGGCAACTCTACCCTCACTTCTCTCCTCCTCCTCCTCCTTATTATTCCCCTCCTCGCCCCCAAGGCTATGACCATTGCCTCCTCTTGATCGGGAAGTCAGGGCCTCTGGGCCTTCCTCCAGCCTGGAGGGTGGAACTGATCTTGCCTCCCCTGGTAGTCACCCCTTCCGTAGTACCCTCTTTGTGGCCCCTGCCCTTGCCACTCAGGTCTCCAGCCCAGTCGACGGTCGGGCTCCTGACGCCCCCACCTCGGTTGCTGCTGCCACTGGAGCTGCCTTTGATCCCTCTGCCTAGGCTCTCCTCTTCTCTCCTCCTGTCCTTTCCCTCCTCTTGACTCCTTCTCTTCCCCCGTGGCCCACTTGGCCAGCTTCCTTGCAAACTCCGGGTTCGACGCCTCCCCGTCAACTTCTCTTGCCGCCCTCTCCATCAGCTCCTCATAGGAGAGGGGGGGAACTCTCTTCAGCTCCATCCGGAAGAACCCCTGCTGCAGGCCCAAGGTAAAGTCCATCATCAGACTATGGCCTGACATCTCCTGGACCTGAGTGACCTCCTCCTAAAACCGGTCCACATAGCTCCCCAATGTCTCGTTCACCCCCTGCTTGTTATGGAACAGGGACTCGGACTCCTTCTTCCTCTTCTTTGAGGTAGTGAAACTCATCATAAACCCTCGGCGCAAGTCCTCAAAGCAGTAGATGGAGCTGGCCGGTAGCTGATGGAACCACTCCCTTGCCTTCTCCCTAAGGGTGATAGCAAAGAGTCAGCATTTGAACCCGTCCGACATCTGACGGATGGAGACCACATCTTCGAACCACTGGACATGCTGGACCGGGTCTCCCTTCCCGGTGTAGTAGGACATCTCGGGTTCCCTGAACCCATCTGGAACTGGAGCTGAGGAGACCAGCTCACTGAAAGGACTGCCTCCCCCCACCGGGCGAGCCGGCGAGTCTCGCGAGCCCAACTCGCCGAACTAGCCTCGGCCTGCCGAGCTGGGGAAGAGCTCGCGCCCGGGGAGCTCGCCCCCCCGGCCTTCCTCGGACACTGAAAGATATGGTACCTAAACACCTAGAGGGGGGGGGGGGTGAATAGGTGACCTAAACCTTTTTAACTTTTGTTTGACAGCACAACAGTTTATCACAGATTATTACAGTTAACAGCAATTTCAGAAATCACACAGAAAAGCCACAACACAGCACAGCACAGCAGACACACTAATTTTATAGTGGTTCCCCAATCTTTGGGTACATCCACTTTCCCCTTCGCCTATCTAGCAGTGTACTAGATTCGGCCAAACTTCTCCACTAGCTCAGAACCCAACAAGGTTCCTACCTCAGGCCCAAAGCCTTACACTCAGCCAAAAGGCCTACACTCAGCCACCCAGGCCTACACTCAGCCAATCAAAGGCCTACACTCAGAGTTCTTCAACTCCTACACTCAGGCACCAAGCCCTACCCTCAGCCTTTATAAAATAGGCTTACAATCACTCAGATCCAATGGATCTTACAAGTTATAATAGAAATTACAAATTCTAACTCTACAACTCAGAAGGAATGAGAGGAGTTGAGAGTTTCTTGGAGAGTTCTTGGAAGAACTCAGCTTGATCCAAACTGACTTAGCTTTCTTCAAAGCTTCTTGAGTAGAACTGAATTAGTCTGAATCTTCTGCAGTTGATCCTTGATCTCTGCTTCTTGAAATCCAGATGACTCTGAATTCTTCTTCTCAGCCTTAGTTCCAAAGACTGAATCCTTGGTTGGAGCTCTCTCTCTCCAACTACTTAGATCTGCAGTTGGACTGCCTGATCTTCTTGTGTTGATCTTCTGTGTATCACTTCTTGATTTAGTCTGATCAACTACTTCAATCACACCATGTAATGTTTGTGAACTTCTTAATTATTATCTCCACTCCTTTTCTGTAGACTGTGGGTGCCTATTTATAGGCTTCCTTCATGGTAACCGGCTGATCCGGTTTATAACAGTCTTTTGACTTTGCTGACAGTTGCTGTAGACCGGCTGGATTGGCAGCTGTCATGTCAACCAGTCACTTCTTGAAATTCTCTGTCAGTTAGTGTCGAGACTTTCTGTTCTTAAGTGTCGACACTTATAGACCAAGTGTCGACACATGTTGTGTAAGTGTCGACACAAGTCTACAAGGTGTCGACACATTCCCTTGTATGTCTCGACACAGTTTCTTCTGCATGTGTAGAAACTGTCAAGTGTCGACACTGCTTCTTGGTGTCGACACAAGTCTTCATTCTTGATTCTTCAGCTGAGTGTCGACACATCCCATTAGTGTCGACACTTATACTTAGAATATTTTACAAGTTTTCTGTTCTTTGCTAAGTGTCGACACAGCTCCTTGTGTCGACACTATCTTCAAGTGTTGAGTCTTCTGGTTATGTGTCGACACATTGTGCTGAGTGTCGACACATTCTTTAAGTGTTGACTTCTTTGAGTGTGTGTCGACACATTATGCTGAGTGTCGACACATTCTTCATATGTTGACTCTTTTGAGTGTGTGTCGACACATTGTGCTGAGTGTCGACACATTCTTCATATGTTGACTCTTTAGATTGAGTGTCGACACATTGTGTTGAGTGTCGACACTTGTACTTAGTCTCTGCAGAATTATGCTGAGTGTCGACACAACTCCAAGTGTCGACACTGTCTGGTGTTGACTCAGCTCTTCAAGATGTCGACACTTCTGCTAAGTGTCGACACAGCTTTTCTGCATCCTTCCACACTGAGTGTCGACACAGCTCCAAGTGTCGACACTTTCTGACTGGTGTCGACTCTTCTTCCCTGGTGTCGACACAATGACTCCAAGTGTCGACACTGCATGTCTGGGTGTCGACATAAGCTTTCTCAAGTGTCGACACTTTGCCTCTGGGTGTCGACACATGGACTTAGAAATTTTCAGCTTCAGTCCAGTGTATACCTAACCTGCACAAATAACTCAAACAAACATCAAATACATTCTGATGTATATCATTGAGTTAGGTGAGGCTTCTTCAAATCAGGTACATTTGACCAATGTACCCAACAATCTCCCCTATTTGGAGAAGTCATAACCCTTAGTCAATGATATACACCACTCATAATTAAAAATTACAAAATGATGTAAAACATTTAAAGGACAACAGGGAAAACTTGAACATGTAATAAACCACACATGTATACTTATTAAACATTGCAGAACAATTAAGAAACACACATATTCCAGAACATTCAAACTATATTTATCATATACTGTTCCAATAATGTTTCTTATACATTTTCAATGAAGTATTACAATGTTTTTCTCTTATCAAAATTACAATAAGCAACAAGTTAATTCCTAATCTAGTGCTGATCAGGTTCTTTGATAACAATCCCTTTTCCAGCTTTAACTTGAGCTTTCACAGCAGCAGCAGCAGCAGGCTCAGCTTCAGCAGTCTTCTTCCCTTTTAGATCTTGCTTATCTGCCTTGATCTTCTGCCTTTCAAAATAATGATAAGGCTTGGGAAAGTACTTGCTAGGCTCCACAGCTGTTGGAGGTAGCTTTCCTAACTTGGCCTTCCTTCTGTGTTGGACAATGGCTTCTTGTCTAATCTCATGCTTTCTCCATTCAGCCTCTGAGAACCACTTGTTCCTCTCATGGGCATTATCCTTGGCTGCTTTCCAGGCTGTAAGAATTATGTTTCTAGAAGTAGGGCTCCATTGTTCAAAATCTGGCTTTTGCTCAGCAATTTCCCTAAACTTCTTCTTTGACAGCCTAGTTTCTTCTTCTTTATCCAATGCCTCTTGCATAGCAGCTGTGATAGGTTGAACAACCTTTTCCAGAATAACATTTGGCTTGCCAGCAGTTGGACTATACATAGTGCTTACATCAGCATGAATCATTTCAAAGTCTGGAGGTGGATAGATTACATCAGCCACTGCTTGTTGCTCACCTCCAAGAAATGTTCCTTGAATACCAGATTCACCGACTTCATTGTCATCACACAGGGGAGGATATCCAAGTGTAGCCCTTATAGAATTGGAAATCCATTTTGCATGCTCAGAACTGGCCTTGACTAACACTCTCTCCCCCTTTATGACTTCTTTAGCCATATGATCCCTTACATCATCTTTCTGAAATCGGATTTGGCTATCCAAATATCTTATGCCCTCTTTAAAGAAAGGTCGAAGCTTTGTAAGCTGTTCTGATATGACCTTCTGGGAATCTTTTATGGCATTTTTAACAGCAGCAATCTCTGCTTGAAATATCTTATCAAAATCAGCTTTGGCAGCAGCTGAGGAAGTTGAAGGTTCATCTGACTTATTCTTAATTTCAGTGACAATTGCATTGTGAGATGCAGTCAAGTTATCATTCATCCTCAACTGATTCTCCAGCACATAGCCTTGTTTGACTGCTATATCATCCACTTTCTCTTTAATTGCTTCTTGATGTTTAGCCAGATATACCACAGCATTAGCACCCTTGGTAAAACAATCAGTCATTGCAGTTTTATTAAGGTTCATTTCAAACCTTATAGACTTGATTTCCTGGCCTAGATCAGTTTGCAGTGCCTTGTGCCCTTCATCAACATAAGTTTCTAAGGCTTTCCTTTGTTCATCCATCTTGATTTGCATTGCAAGCAGTAGAGCACTATAATCAGTGGATGGAGCTTGTTGAACTAATGAATGTTGAGCAACAGTCTGGAGAGCCTTCTTATAGCTCTGGCTCCTCCTCTTGAAAACAAAGAACTTCTTTTTCTGAGCTTGCTCAGCTTCATCATCTTCGGATTCAGATGTACTTGCTATATCCACCCTATCCTTAGGGCTGGATGGTCTTTCAGTATGCACATCTTGTGCCTTCTCAGAATCTAGCCTTATAGGCTCTTCTTGACTATCCAAAGTCTCCCCCTCAGCAACAGCATCCTTCACTGCATCAGCAGCAGTCTTTTCCATATCAAAATCATCTTGATCTAAGTTCAAAAACAGATCTTCCATGGTATACTCTGCTGGAGACTGTGCAGGAGATGTACTTGGTTCTTCAACCACTGTATGAGGTATCACAACAGATGTGTCTGGAAGAACAACATCTGGTTCTGGGTTTGCTGGCTGATTTTGCTGATGATCATCAGACAAATCAGAATTTGTTATACAAAAATTCAAAGTGTTAAGATCAACAAGTACCTCTTGAATGATGAGAGTAGCCTGCTCACTATCCAGTGTAGATGGATGTTCTACAGCTGGAGGCTCCCCCTGGATATCAGCTGGCTCCTGAGGAGCAGGTGACTTTGCTGCAGTCACATCTACTGGACTTTCAGGAGTGAAGACCACCTGTTCTTCACTGCCTGAGCTGCTTGAGGACTCTTGAGGCACAGCAGCTGACTTCCTTTTCTTCCTGGGAGGAGAGTCTGTTTAGAAGTTTGTTTCTCAGGGGTGGCCAAGTCCTTTGACACCAGCACCCTTTCCCATCTTGAGAATATTCTGGAGTCCATTCTCCTCATATGATTTATCTTTGTTCCTGCAGCAGTGCTCATTACCTCTGGAATGGATCCAGCCAGGTAGAGACTTATAATCCTGCCCAGATTGGGCTTCTTCAGGCTTTCCTTCACTTTCTCAAAAACCACCATTGACCAATCTGTCTTCAGAGTGAAGATGATTCTGGTCATTACTTCAAACATGGAGGCAGACACCCTGTCATGCCCTCCTGGTTTGCACAGAATTACCTTGCCCACTACTTCTGACAAGAACTTGCCTTGATTGTTCATCCCCTTCCTATTGAAGACTGATCTCCACCTTCATCTGTGAATCCAGTCCACACCAAGTAAGAGCTTCCCTGGTCTTAGAAGCAGTTACCTCCTCTTCTTCTTGAATCTTAGGTAGCTGAAGTACCTTTCTCAAAGACTTGGGGATAGTTTGACTTTGGTGCCATGCACCCTGGACTTGATTCTGAATCCAGAGTCGTCCACAGTTGCTTGAGTAAGAAATTCAATTACTTCTTTCTTCCAGATTTTCGTTGGTTCTGAAACCAAGAATTCCAGTCCTGAATCGCTGACTAGGGTAATCACCGATTTGAATTCCTGATCGCTGTCGTCAAATGCGCCTCGCACGAGCTCATAGCCCTCGTTGACGTTCTCTTCCAGCTTGGGAGCCATTAGGGTTTGAAGATTTAGTCTTGAGAAGAGAGAAATGTCGACACAAGAGTTTAGGTCTCGAAACTTTGAAAGCGTGTCGACAATCAAAGACAGAACCCTATTTATACCTTTCCTGTTTGAAGACGAACAGGCGGGAGGAATTTCTAATGATGTGTCGACACTGTCAATAAGTGTCGACACTGACCTATAATGTCTCGACACTCATGTGTCGACACAAATTTAGTTAACAGATTCTATGTGTCGACACTTGGTTAAGTGTCGACACCACTATACTCGACATGTGTCGAGACTTTACTTATAAAAATTCTGAGTAAAACTTAAGTGTCGACACCTTAGTGGATGTGTCGACACCTACTCGACATGTGTCGACACTAACATTCTGAAGTGTCGACACTAACTTCCTAGATGTGTCGACACCATTTTCTGAAGTGTCGACACTTACTATTCTGTGTCGACATAGACTTGTCTATGTGCCGACACCTTTTTACTTAGCCAATTTTTGTTCTGTATACTTAGTCTAAGTTTATCATACCTAGTTCAATTTTGAACTTATTAAACTTAGCTTCATCTAAGGGCTTAGTGAACATATCAGCTATCTGATTATCTGTTTTAACATATTCAAGTGCAATATCATTTCTTTCTACATGCTCCCTAAGAAAGTGATATTTTATCTCAATATGTTTAGTTCTACTATGAGATACAGGATTATTAGCTATGGAAATAGCACTAGTAGAATCACAATAAAGTGGAGTTCTACTTACCTGACATCCATAGTCTTCTAGCTGATGTTGAATCCATAGAAGTTGAGCACAGCAACTTCCTGCAGCTATATACTCTGACTCAGCTGTGGAGATGGCCACACTGGTTTGCTTCTTACTACTCCAAGAGATAAGTCTTCCACCTAGGAATTGACAGGATCCAGTTGTGCTTTTTCTATCTTCCTTGCATCCTGCAAAGTCTGCATCTGAATAGCCTGTTAGATCAAAATCTCCATTCCTAGGGTACCAGAGGCCTAGATAAGGTGTGCCCTTTAGATATCTCAAGATTCTCTTGACTGCAGTCAAGTGAGACTCTTTGGGGCAGGCTTGATACCTGGCACAAACACATGTAGCATACATAATGTCAGGCCTACTTGCAGTCAAGTATAGTAAGGAGCCAACTATCCCTCTATACAAGGTTTCATCTACAGGTTTCCCTGCATCATCCTTGCTTAGAGACATACTTGACCCCATAGGAGTCTTCATGGTACTGGAGGAATCCATACCATATTTCCTTATGAGTTCTAGGGTGAACTTAGACTGACATATGGAAAGACCACTTTCAGTCTGTTTAACTTGGAGACCCAAGAAAAACTTCAGTTCTCCCATACTACTCATTTCAAATTGACTCTGCATAAGCTTTGCAAACTTTTTGCAAAGGCTACTTTCAGTAGACCCAAATATAATGTCATCTACATATATTTGGACAAGTATTACTTTGCCTCTAGATTCCCTAAGGAATAGAGTCTTATCTATTTTCCCCCTTGTGAACTTGTTCTCAATGAGGAAACTAGATAGGGTTTCATACCAAGCTCTAGGAGCTTGCTTTAACCCATACAATGCTTTCCTAAGTCTATAGACATAATGTGGAAAAGTAGAATCAACAAAACCTGAAGGTTGCTCCACATATACTTCTTCTTTTAAATTACCATTAAGGAATGCTGACTTCACATCCATTTGGTATACTTTGAATCCTTGGTAGGTTGCATAGGCCAAGAACATCCTTATGGCTTCCAGTCTGGCTACTGGAGCAAAGGTTTGATCAAAATCAATACCTTCTTCTTGCCTATATCCTTTTGCAACCAATCTTGCCTTATTCTTAATGATGACTCCTTGTTCATCTAACTTGTTTCTGTAGATCCACTTTGTTCCTATCACATTGTGATCTTTAGGCTTAGGAACTAAGTCCCAAACCTTGCACCTCTTGAACTGGTTTAGCTCTTCCTGCATAGCTTCAGTCCACTGTGGATCTTGTATAGCTTCTTCAAATTTCTTTGGTTCTATCTTGAGACAGAAAACTTGAATATATTGCAGCATTCTGATTTCTGCTCCTTGTCTGAACACCTTGTCTTGGATCTCCAATGATCAGCTCCACTGGATGATCTCTTAGATGCCTGTTGGCTGGAGGCATCCTTACTTCTGGTTGTACTTCTTCATCATCTTCATCATGCTGAGTTCCTTGAACTTCTTCAGCTCCTGGTACATGTAGTTCTCCCCCTGGACATAAGCCATCTTCTTCTACTTGCTGTCTTGCAGCAGGTACATCTTCTATGGTTAGCTTGTCCATCTTCTTAGAAAGACCTGTGGGGCTGCACACACTACTAGACAACTCATTGTTAATAAGAAGTGTCTCATCAAAAACTACATGCACAGACTCCTCTACAACTTGTGTAGTCAAGTTGTAGACTCTATAAGACTTACTATTACTGCTGTACCCAACAAACACTCCCTCTTGGGATTTGGCAGCAAACTTAGTTAAGTAAGTCTTCCCATTGTTAAGTATAAAGCATTTACAACCAAAAATCCTGAAATAGGATAGGTTTGGTTTCCTGCCTTTCACTACTTCATAGGGGGTCTTGTTTAACCTTTTAGTTATGGTAGCTCTATTTATCACATGGCATGCAGTGTTTACTGCTTCAGCCCAGAAATATTCTGGTAGTGAAGAATCACTTAATAGAGTCCTACCAGCTTCTATCAAGGTTCTATTTTTCCTTTCAGCAATGCCATTTTGCTGAGGTGTTCTTGGTGAAGAGAATTCTTGAAATATCCCATAGTCTTCACATAGTTTTGTCATGCTTTCAGATTGAAACTCTGTACCATGGTCACTTCTAATTTTGACCACTGTACAGTTCAATTCATTCTGAATTTGCTTAACAAAACTGTGGAAGACACTAGGTGTTTCAGATTTCTGCTTTAAGAAGAACACCCAGGAAAACCTTGAGTAGTCATCAACAACTACAAAGGTGTAGACCTTCCTACCTAAGCTGTGAACTGGCATTGGACCAAATAGATCCATATGCAAGAGATATAAACATCCTCACAGCATCCTTGTTGTCAATGCTTCTAAAGGTGGATTTAGTCTGCTTGCCCTTTTGACAAGCTGAGCAAATGCCATCTTTGACACACTTAACTTGAGGACCATTCCTCACTAACTCTTTACTAAAGAGTTTGCCAATAGTCTTGTAATTAAGATGAGCAAGCCTCTTGTGCCATTTGACACATTGAGAGACTGTCTCATCTGCTACAAGACAAACTGGAGAACTATTGTTCTCAACCATAATGTCTAAACAATAGACATTTCTCTTCCTATAACCTGTCAAAATGATCTTTTGATCACTAGACCTCTTGATATGACAACCATTTTTAACAAATGAGATGTCATACCCTACATCACTTAATTGACTTATACTAATGAGGTTATGTTTCAAACCTTTAACATAAGCCACTTGAGTAATGGTAACTAAGTTAGAAGATATGTTACCAAACCCTTTGATGATTCCTTTTTCTGAACCACCAAAGGTCACCTTTGGACCATTCTTGATTGGAATGAAGTCCTTCAGTAGTCCCCTAGTTCCAGTCATGTGTCTGGAACATCCACTATCCAAGTACCATGTTGGGGTATGGCCACTTGGATTCTCCTGCAAAACAAATTAATGAACCTTAGAACCCAAAGTAAACTTGGGTCCTTGGTGATTGTTAGCTTTGCAACTTGACATAGCTACCTGCTGGCTTTCCACCAGGTAACTTGTTACTACCTTTGGCACTAACATTGTGCCAACAGTCCAAAGCAAAGTGGCCAACTTTGCCACAGCACCAACATTCAAATTTGTTGTACCTTTGCTTAGGTACAGACTTGGCTGTCTTAACTACAGCAGTCTTAGTGAATGTTGGGGCTTTGCCCTTGGACTTGGACTGATTCTGAACAGTCCATGCTGGATTAACAAATCCCAGTCCAGTCTTTCCTTTATGATGAACAAAATCATCAATCAAGGGTAGCACTGATTTAGGTTTTGAAAACCTAGCTACTAGCTCTTTCTCCTTCTGAAGATTAATCTCCAGTTTCTTAATTTGATCATTCTTAAATGTAATGGTACCCATCTGAATCACAGTAATGTGTTTCAGCCTGGCCACTTCATTTAGTTTTTGATCATAATTCTTCTCATAATCTATTGCAGCTGTCTTGAGATCAGCAATTTCCTTGGCCAAATTTTTGGCTAGGGTCTTGCTTTTCTTATAGGCTAGCAATAGTACTTGATATTCATCTAGGAGTTGATGAATATCTCCCTCAGACTCAGACATATTCTCATCACTTGATGAAGAATACTCTGACTCTGAACTTGAACTGGAATCAGAACTTTGAGTTAAGCCTTGTACCTGACTGGGTCCTGGCTGCTCCAGGTTTTTGGTACTTTCAGTCAAAGCCATCAGTCCTTGGCTTTGACAGTCTTCTTGCTCATAGATAGATTCCATGATCTGCATGAACTCTTCTTCTTCTTCAGCAAATAGCCCAATATAGGCTTCAGCATCTGTCTCTGTGTCTGAAGAAGACATATCTGAAAGAGTCTTCTCATTCTTTGCAACAAAGGACTTCTCCTTCTTTCCTTTGAAGTGTGTTTTCTTCTTGTCACTGGATTCCTTCCTTCTTTCAGGACAGTCTGCAATAACATGGCCCTGTCTATTGCAGCAGTAACAAATTATCTTGGATCCAGTTGCCTTACTTGTCTTGGTCCTTTTCTTGTCCTTCTTTGAAGGCTTCTTTTCCAGATACTGAACCTCTTTCCCTTTGGAAGATGAAGGTCTAGACCTCCACTGTTTCTTCTTAAGGAACTTCTGAAAATGTCTGGTGAATGCAGCAAAGTCTTCATCACTTTCACTGCTTGTAGATTTTGTACTTTCAGATTCTTCAGATTCTGATTCAACTACCTCAGGAGGAGGAGTTGATGACTTGGTCCTGCTCTTTCTAGGTACATCTGACTTAAAGGCAACAGTCTTTTCTCTGTATTCAGTCCTTGTTGACTTTTCTTCTTCTTTTCTTACTGACAATTGCATCTCATAGGATAACAACTTGCCAAAAAGTGTGGGAGGAGGAATTTCTCCCAACTTTGCCATTTCTCTGATGGCACAAATCTTGGTGTCCCAGTCTTTGGTTAGGGACCTTAAGAATTTGTCATTCAACTCATAGTTTGTGAACTCTCTTCCATATGACATGAGTTCATTTACAATTCTATAAAATTTCTTATAGCATTCAGTGATGCTATCTCCTCTTCCTTGCCTAAAACTCTCATATTCTTGATTAAGCAAGGACTTCCTATCTTGCCTTACTTCTTCAGAACCTTCCATGTAGACAATGAGGGTATCCCACATTTCTTTTGCAGTTTACAGTGAATAAGGTTCTGGAAGGTGGCATCATCAATTGCACTGACTATGATGTTCTGTGCCCTTTTGTCCATAGTTGCTAGGACAATCTCATCCTTGGTCATTTCAGAGAAATCCTTTGGAGTCCTCTGATTTGCATCCAAAACTGAAATCTTCATAGGCACATATGGCCCTTCTTTGACTGTGATGTATATTCTAGGGTCAGAGGCTTCCATAAACAGCCTAACCCTCTCTTTCCAGATCCCAAAGATCTCTTTTCTGCATATAGGTAGTTTCATTGAACCCAACTCCTTATGATTCTCTGAAGAACCCATGTTCTTGATTTTCTTGAAACTGTTTCCTGTTTCCTGACTTAACTGAATCTGCCAAACTGGATCTCCTCAGACAGTTAGTCCTGATTTTGAGGAGCCTGGCTCTGATACCACTTGAAAGATATGGTACCTAAACACCTAGAGGGGGGGGGGGGGGTGAATAGGTGACCTAAACCTTTTTAACTTTTGTTTGACAGCACAACAGTTTATCACAGATTATTACAGTTAACAGCAATTTCAGAAATCACACAGAAAAGCCACAACACAGCACAGCACAGCAGACACACTAATTTTATAGTGGTTCCCCAATCTTTGGGTACATCCACTTTCCCCCTTCGCCTATCTAGCAGTGTACTAGATTCGGCCAAACTTCTCCACTAGCTCAGAACCCAACAAGGTTCCTACCTCAGGCCCAAAGCCTTACACTCAGCCAAAAGGCCTACACTCAGCCACCCAGGCCTACACTCAGCCAATCAAAGGCCTACACTCAGAGTTCTTCAACTCCTACACTCAGGCACCAAGCCCTACCCTCAGCCTTTATAAAATAGGCTTACAATCACTCAGATCCAATGGATCTTACAAGTTATAATAGAAATTACAAATTCTAACTCTACAACTCAGAAGGAATGAGAGGAGTTGAGAGTTTCTTGGAGAGTTCTTGGAAGAACTCAGCTTGATCCAAACTGACTTAGCTTTCTTCAAAGCTTCTTGAGTAGAACTGAATTAGTCTGAATCTTCTGCAGTTGATCCTTGATCTCTGCTTCTTGAAATCCAGATGACTCTGAATTCTTCTTCTCAGCCTTAGTTCCAAAGACTGAATCCTTGGTTGGAGCTCTCTCTCTCCAACTACTTAGATCTGCAGTTGGACTGCCTGATCTTCTTGTGTTGATCTTCTGTGTATCACTTCTTGATTTAGTCTGATCAACTACTTCAATCACACCATGTAATGTTTGTGAACTTCTTAATTATTATCTCCACTCCTTTTCTGTAGACTGTGGGTGCCTATTTATAGGCTTCCTTCATGGTAACCGGCTGATCCGGTTTATAACAGTCTTTTGACTTTGCTGACAGTTGCTGTAGACCGGCTGGATTGGCAGCTGTCATGTCAACCAGTCACTTCTTGAAATTCTCTGTCAGTTAGTGTCGAGACTTTCTGTTCTTAAGTGTCGACACTTATAGACCAAGTGTCGACACATGTTGTGTAAGTGTCGACACAAGTCTACAAGGTGTCGACACATTCCCTTGTATGTCTCGACACAGTTTCTTCTGCATGTGTAGAAACTGTCAAGTGTCGACACTGCTTCTTGGTGTCGACACAAGTCTTCATTCTTGATTCTTCAGCTGAGTGTCGACACATCCCATTAGTGTCGACACTTATACTTAGAATATTTTACAAGTTTTCTGTTCTTTGCTAAGTGTCGACACAGCTCCTTGTGTCGACACTATCTTCAAGTGTTGAGTCTTCTGGTTATGTGTCGACACATTGTGCTGAGTGTCGACACATTCTTTAAGTGTTGACTTCTTTGAGTGTGTGTCGACACATTATGCTGAGTGTCGACACATTCTTCATATGTTGACTCTTTGAGTGTGTGTCGACACATTGTGCTGAGTGTCGACACATTCTTCATATGTTGACTCTTTAGATTGAGTGTCGACACATTGTGTTGAGTGTCGACACTTGTACTTAGTCTCTGCAGAATTATGCTGAGTGTCGACACAACTCCAAGTGTCGACACTGTCTGGTGTTGACTCAGCTCTTCAAGATGTCGACACTTCTGCTAAGTGTCGACACAGCTTTTCTGCATCCTTCCACACTGAGTGTCGACACAGCTCCAAGTGTCGACACTTTCTTGACTGGTGTCGACTCTTCTTCCCTGGTGTCGACACAATGACTCCAAGTGTCGACACTGCATGTCTGGGTGTCGACATAAGCTTTCTCAAGTGTCGACACTTTGCCTCTGGGTGTCGACACATGGACTTAGAAATTTTCAGCTTCAGTCCAGTGTATACCTAACCTGCACAAATAACTCAAACAAACATCAAATACATTCTGATGTATATCATTGAGTTAGGTGAGGCTTCTTCAAATCAGGTACATTTGACCAATGTACCCAACAGACACCTCCTTCCCAGCTCGCCTGCCGGGAGCGTCCTCGCCCAAAGAGGGGGCGACCACGAACTGGGCTGCCGGAGTCGAGCACTCGGCCCGCGTGCCGAGTGCGAACTTGACGAGGCTCAGCACCTCATTCCTGAAATCTTCCAACATCCCCACCGTTGCGAGAGGCGGGGGGGGGGGGGGGGGGGGGCGAGTTCGACCTGTCATATCCCTGTCCTCCTGTCATTGAACTCGCTGAAGATTTTCTGCACTGACCACTCTCCAAGCTCACCGTACCAAAATGTTGAAACCGATTCCTCGATTTCTTGTGGAGTTCGACCCATGAGGAAAGGGGTGATCTCACGCCTACTCCGCCCCTGCAAGCAAAACAACAGAGAAGACAAGGTAAGACCGAGTCAAGGCCTCGGCGGGGGAGGTCCCACCATAAACCCGGAAGATCTCAGAGCGCTTCCCCTCCTTATCCAGAAGCCGAGCTAAGGTACCCTCAGAAAGCACTTGAAGATTGGAGAAGGAGAGTACAGGAAAACCTGCTTTCTGGGGTACCCCTTGGGTCCTATTTATAGTTTTTAAAATCTAGAATGCCAATAACCAAAATAACTGACCTGAAATTACCAGAAAACACTTGGATGGGTCTGCCAACAGCCAAACTCCGCTGTTTTGAAGGGCTATGGGCAGACCAGCGGGGGCAAAACAGTAAAAAGTACCTCATACATCCAGGCGAGCTGGGGAGCTTTGACCACCTCGTCATGTTCTGCTCGCCTACTGCTGCCGAGCTCCACTGTGAGGACGCGAGTTGTTGCTCGCTCGGCGAATGTCGAGCTCGGGGTCACCGAACGTCGATCTCTGGTCGACGGATGCCGAGCTCGGGCTCGCCCCCTCCACTACCGAGCTCGCCTATTGTCCTCATCCCGATCTGCCTAGTCCCTGGTGACCTTGCTCGCCGGACACGGGGTTTTACACCTATGACCTATAAAGTGCAATATACATTTGCTCTAGTTAATTTTCTTCCTTAGTATTAGGAACCCCATCAAATGCAATTAGGCCTTAGGGACAACATCATGTGCAAAAATTTTGCACATTAACACTTTTCCGACTAAAGCAGCTAGAAACTCATATTCCACAAAAAGTCTTTCTTCTTAAGTTGAATTGGTTTGTTTTTATAGAAATTCATGTGACACCCCCAACCATTATGTAGGATATAACAGAAGGTGCGACCGGGGCCCCATGTCATATTCCACAGATAGTCAGCAGAGTTACGTATTGCTACCAAACTATTAACACATCCTAACTCAGAGTGCACTATATCAGAAGTATTAAAAGTACTATGAACCCAACCACACGAATGTACACGAAACAAAAGTTGGAATGTTTACCAAAATTCACACAAGAGTTTGGCCTTAGGGCCTTACAAATTGTTTCCAATACATTAGAGTGTTTTGCATTCATCAGCACGCGTGTTGGCAACACATGATAGTAGTAAAGAAACTTCGCTTAGCCTTCGAGGGCCGACATAACGCAAAGGGCTTCAGCCCGCTACTTTCCGCTTGGCTCCCTAACACCTGCATGGGAACAAACCACAAAGATGTGGCAAATAAGGCAATGATCAGCTTTAGCTGACCAAATTATAATGACCCCACTACACACCCGGGGCGGTGGCGCTCCTTCCCTGTAGGTAAACATCATGTACATAATATGACAACATAACATGCAATTTAAGCACCATTCACCACAGACGTAGGCACGGCTGACCACACGTCCTGTGCACTCAGGGCACATTATTAGTGTATGTGCGAACAAGAAAAAAACAGACCGAAAATTTGGAGTAATGCAAATTTTATTATCCAAAAAAGGTGTCAATTACAATGGTATAGCCTCCCTTTTATAGAATGAAGGAGATGAGAGAGATTACAAATAAGCAATGTGGGACTAAAAATTTACATGGGTATGCGGCTTTACAAAAAGACAAACCGGACAGGCCGTGCGGTTAGATAAGCCAGATAACCACCCAACAACTAACAAGAGAAGAGAGCAAGCCGCCATAGGAGACCGCTAGACCGCCCGGTCTCCAAGTCATCTGAGACAAGCCGCCTGACCGCTGGGATACCAAACAGCAACAACCCGGCAGATAGTCCGGCTAGGATAAACCGCCAGACCGCCCGGTCTCCGAACAACAACAGACCGCCTGGCTTCCATACTACAACACTCCCCCTCAAGCTGGAGCATAGATATCAATCATGCCCAGCTTGTCGCAGATGTGGAAAAAAGAAGCAGACACCGGCTTGGTGAAGACGTCTGCCAACTCATTGTCGGAAGTGACGAACGAGTGCAAATCTGTTTCTTCAAGATCTCTTCCCGAATAAAATGACAGTCGACTTCTATGTATTTTGCTCTCTCATGAAAGACAGGATTTTTGGAAATGTATATCGCGGCCTTGTTGTCACAGAACATAGAAAGATGATAGTTGTAGACCACTCCTAATTCAAGCATGAGAGCCCGTAACCATTTCAACTCACATGTGGTCGACACCATACTGCGATATTCCGCCTCAGCATTAGACCTGGAGACCACAGACTGTTTCTTGCTCT
Source organism: Platanthera guangdongensis (assembly GCA_039583875.1). Classification (NCBI taxonomy): domain Eukaryota; kingdom Viridiplantae; phylum Streptophyta; class Magnoliopsida; order Asparagales; family Orchidaceae; genus Platanthera; species Platanthera guangdongensis. Next base: position 183,266,123 of record CM077158.1, read on the forward strand.
TCCAACTAACAAGATTGCCTCCAACAAACGTGTAGAAACCTGATGTCGAATTGCGGTCCCCTTTGTCATCAGCATAGCTTGAATCAGAGTACGCTTCAACCCTTAGGTGACCATTCTTCTGAAAAAGGAGTCCTTTCCAAGGTTCTGCTTTAATATACTCCAATATCCTCAGGGCAGATTGTAGATGACACTCCCTAGGAGCTTGCATGAACTGACTCACCTTGCCAACAACATAAGAGATGTCAGGTCTGGTTACCATGAGATAAATGAGCTTTCCCACCAGACGTCGGTACCTCATAAGATTGGATAGAAGAGGCGAGTCATCTATCCAAGTTTTGTCTTCTCCAGCAGCCATGGGACAATGGGCAGGTTTAACACTAGTCAATCCTGCCTCCTTTAGAAGATCAAGAGCATACTTTTGTTGGGAAAGAACCATGGAGTTGGGCTTCCTAGAGATTTCAATCCCCAGAAAGTATTTTGGGGAGCTCATATCCTTTGTGACCAGGTATTGACGGAGGTGTTTCTTTGTCAACATTACCCCATCCTGGTCATTGCCAGTAAGAAGAATGTCATTAATATAAACCGCAAGAACTACCAGACCAGAGGCAGTTTTCCGAACGAACAAGGAGTGATCGGCTGAGCTTTTTGTAAAACCAATGGCCGTAACAATGCCACTGATCTTGTCAAACCATGTACGAGGACTCTGCTTGAGGCCATAGATAGCCTTCTTTAGCCGGCATACTCGTGTTTCCCCCTGAGCAACATAACCAGGAGGTTGCTCCATGTAACCATCTTCCTGCAGATCACTGTAAAGGAAAGCATTCTTAACATCCAGCTACAAAATGGGCCAATCCCTGTTGACAACGACAGAGAGAAGGACCCGAATGGTGCTGAAGCGAGCAACGGGAGAGGTGTCGAAGTAATCAACATCATAGGTCTTAGTGAAACCTTTGGCCACCAGACGGGCCTTATAGTGATCTACGCTGCCATCAGGATGGAATTTTACAACAAAGACCCAACGACAGCCAACAACATCCGTGCCCAAAGGCGAGGGAATTAGGTTCCAGGTGCCCCGTTCAGTAAGGGTAGCAATTTCCTCATCCATGGCAGCCTTCCAATGAGAAATAGTGAGAGCCTCGTGGTAGGTGCGGGGAGTGGAAGTCATTGAGATAGCCAATGCAAATGCCCTGCGAGAAGGAGTGAGACGATTATATGAAACAACAGCAGCCAGCGGGTGTTGGGTACACGTCCACACCCCTTTGCGAAGAGCAATTGGAAGATCCAGGTCGGTATGTTCCTTAGTAACCGGAGCATCCATGATAGAGAGAGCTGGCCCGGGAGAGGAGAGAGATGGCCGCAGAGAAGAAGGAGATGGTGGTGGTGATGAGGAAGAGAGGGAATTAGGAGACGGTGGAGGTGATGGTGGGAAAATCTCGACAAGAGTAGACGAGGTGGAGGGGACGGTGGGAGAAGGAGGTGGAGGTGGAGTCGGGTCGGAGGAGAAATAAGAGACATTCTCGAAGAAGGTCACATCTACTGAGACATATTATTTCCGCAGAACTGGATCAAAACAACAGTAGTCTTTTTAGGTAGTTAAGTCACCCAAAAAGATACATTTGGTGGCACGTGAGTCAAGTTTGTCATGCATTGCAGAAGGTTTGTGCACAAAGGCCGTGCACCCAAAGATACGCAGAGGAAGAGGAAACACATCCTTGCCAGGATAGAGAAGAGAGAATGGAGTTTGTCCGTGGAGAACCGTGGACGGAATGCGATTAATGAGGTAATAGGAGAGGAGGACAACGTATCCCCAATAGGAGCGAGGAACGTGCATTTGTGTCATCAGAGTGCGGGCGACATCAAGAAGGTGTCGGTTCTTGCATTCTGCCACCTCATTTTATTGCGAGGTATATACACAGGTAGTTTGATGAATAATACCATTTTGCACACAAAAAGAAGTAAAGGCATTGCTAAGATATTCCTTAGCGTTGTCAGAACGAAAAATTTAAAAATACATATCAAATTGATTTTTAACCATATGATAGAAAGATGTCCATACAAAAAAAGGTTCTGAGCGATATTTTAAAAGATACACCCATGTACATCTAGAGAAATCATCAATAAACGTTACAAAATATGAACTACCCCGACCAATGGTGAGGGTAGGAGCAGGACCCCAGATGTCGGAGTGGACAAGTTCAAATGGCCGGGAAGATCCACAGCCTTGCTTTGGTGGGAAGGAAGAGCGGTGATGCTTGCCAAGTTGACATGCTTCACAGTTGAGCGGTGGGCCTTGTAGAGGAAGATGTGGTAGAAGCTGACGAAGAAGACGGGGAGGAGCATGACCAAGATGAAGATTCCACTGGAGAAGATCAGTAGAAGAAGTGGAGAAAGCGGAGAGTGCAGAAACGTTGTCGAGGAAGTAGAGGCCGCCACTCTCAGTCCCAGTAGCAATCGTCCGCTTGGTGCCCGGATCCTGAAAAGAACAAGTACTAGACGTGAATGTGACAGAGCATTGTAGTTGTTTGCAAAGAGAAGTAACAGATAACAAGTTACAAGGGAACTTGGGAACGTAAAGGGTATCCGTCAAGCGAAGAGACAGATTTACTTGAACAACCCCCGTTCCATTGACTGGTGAGGGAGAGCCATCCGAAAAAAGGACTGAGGGTAACCGGTCATACTGTTGTAGGAAAGAAAAATAGTGCGGATTGCCATTCATATGATTTGTAGCACCAGAGTCGATCAGCCATTTACCTTGAGTAGCGACGTGGGCACTACCTGAAGACGTGACCACAGAGGCGAACGGCTTCGAAGAGGAAGAGGAGGCGTCACCAGATGGTCGAAGATGAGGATGCTTCTTCCAACAACGATCAACCGTATGGTCAGTGCGCTGATGCGTAAGATCATGACAGTGAACCGGTCGCACAAGTAATATAAAATGGGGGTTTTCCCAAGTATCGATCTCACAAGGAACACAATAAGGTGGAGTTAATTTCGAGGAGGACTTGAGATTGAAGTCCTCAGGTCGGAGCTAACTAAGGGGGGTTTTGATGGTTGCGGAAACAAAAAATAAAATACTAACAACTACTCCTATGCAACGCCGCTATGCGATGCTTCGCCAGGCGGGATGGAAGACTAGTAGGGCCGCTATGCACCGAATCACTAGGCAGATGGACGAGAAGGCTAGCGGATGAGGTGGTTAGAACGATAGAATGAGGGTCGTGAGCACCTCTTCACAACGCACGCCACTAGCAGTTGCAAGTGCAGCAAGGGTGAATGCTGGTGGATGGAATAATAGGCGCACCTCAAGTAAATAACGAACACAAACAATCACATAGACATAATTGTAAGAACGTTTTACAAATAAGCATACATCATCTATAAATAAGGTTTACAACAACACATAAACAACAATAAAGGAAGAACAAGTCAAGAGATCGACCTAATCCGAAGTCTTGCTGAGGATTCACGGTTGGAATCGTCGGGTTGTCATTCCGCGTCCAAGCTCGGTCCTCAACTGCGTCCTGGATAGAGAAGGGCTGTCACCACCTTCCAATGGCCCGTCTTCTTCGTCTCACGTTAGCGGACGAAAGTTGAAAGCTTCCCTTTGCTTGATGACTATGGTGTTGAAACTTGAAATGAACCCAAGAGATGATGGAGGAGGCCGAGAGGAAGCTCCGGCTCGGATTTGGCGGTGAAAGCTTGCCTGGAGCACCTCCCTAGGGTGGAAGATGAAGGGGAACGGCGGAGAAGGCGGAAAACGGCGGAGGAAAATGAGCGATTAGGGCGGAACCTGCACTATTTATACAAAAGCAGAAATGAACAATGCGCACGATCACAGGCGCACGACCAGTGGTCGTGCGCACTATGTCCTGTGCTCGTGCGCACTGGCATGGAATATCAGGAAGAAGAATTGGGATAATGCGCACGAGTAGGGGCGCACGACCAGTGGTCATGCGCACTAAGTCCAATGATCGTGCGATTACCCAGACAGGACTCCAGAAAAGAGGAATCAATGCACACGATCAGTGGCGCACGACCGGTGGTCGTGCGCAATATGTCCAGTGGTCGTGCGCTTACCCCAGGCTGATTCTGGAAAACGTAGAGTAGTGCGCACGATCAGGGGCGCACGACCAGTGGTCCTGCGCATTAGATCCCATGATCGTGCGCAGTATTCCTGTTTCACAACCATCCCGGAACACGCACACGACCGCTGTACCGAAAGGAAAAACCAATTACTAATCTGTGCAGACATTCCAGACAATCACAAAAGGGAGTACAAACAATAAAAGTAACAAAATACACAACTGAAAGTCCACCTAGTGTCAACTATGTTCACCTATGGGGGGGAATAGGTGACGTGAAGCGTATTTGCGGAATTTAAGACGGTACCTGCACAATAAAAACAAACAGCACAGCACACAGAATACACAGGCAATTTATAGTGGTTCCCCGACTTGGGTACATCCACTTTCCCCCTTCGACCTATCTCCCAACAAGGGACGACTCGGTCACTTCTCCAACAGGATTGAAATCCAATCCTTGCACTATCGGAAGGAGCCATTCCACACATATGAGTCAACACTCCCACAACCCGGGTTGCACCCAAGCCTTACAACACGGAACAATCGTTCCTTTACAACAAAAGTAAAATAGAATGTACACGAGATACAAACTTTGTTTGGAGACTACGGTGTTCCTCTTCGTTCGACGACGTGTTCGTGAAGTCAACGAAGAGTCTACAACCTTGGTCTCTCTTGGAAAGGATCTCCCCGGAACCGGCGGCGACAAGACGAGCGGCGGCTTGCTTCGGGATCGGCGGCTATGATGATGAGCGGCTGCTGAACTTAGAGATCCAATCTTCGTAGCGAAGCTAGCTTGGTCTTCCAACGGTCACACGAGGATTGGTCGTCTCGATCGATTCGGACGGGGAAGTTCTTCCCGATCAACAAATCGAGAGATAAGAGATCTCTTGATAGACGCGTGAGACTCTAAGCTTGGCTAAGCTTCTGTCGCCGGAGATCGGGAAGAAAAGCGATCAGTAGCGGCGACTGACTAGCGCGAGCGGCGACGGATGCGACGGAGCGATTTCGCGATTTTAGGGTTTGCTCTTGCTCGGCTTCTTTCTGTCTGGGTATTCCGTTCAAAATACCCGTATATATATACTGTAGACACTTTCAAAAATGACCATTGTGGGACCCACAAGCAGAATCCCTAAGTCCCGGTCCAGAACCTTAACAGCGGTAGAATCCGGTTCAGGAAGTTCCAGAAAAACGCCCAAGTCAAAATCGGTGAGAATCGAAAGTGATTCTCGCCGAGTCGCCGAGAATCAAAGGTGATTCTCGACGATTCGGCGAGAATCAAAGATGATTCTCGTCGAATTTGCCTTGGTTGCACGCACTGCTTTAGGCCAGGTCGAGACGGTGAGAATCAACCAGTGATTCTCGACGATTCGACGAGAATCACTAGTGATTCTCGCCGAATCGGCGAGAATCACTTGGTGATTCTCGTCGATTCTTACTTAGAAGCAGAGGTGCTCGCTTAGAAGAGGCTGGAACGAGTTCGGCGAGAATCAACCACTGATTCTCGACGAATCGGCGAGAATCCCTTGTGATTCTCGCCGAATCGGCGAGAATCACTTGGTGATTCTCGTCGATTTACACTTAGACGAATTTTCGTCTTTCCACCCAAGAGCTGCTCCTCGACCCATCCGTGCTCCTTGTCTTCTCTTGCATAAACACGGCCCTGTACTTGAAAGTAAGTGCACTCCAATAGAGAGAGTACACGTAGGCCAACACACTGATCTGCTCAACGAGGGATTACGTCGTGCAGACCCGTGTATATTGACCTACTGCACCCTGACATTGGTGTGCACTTAGCGTGGAATAACTGCAAGCACAACTTAAAAGATTTTATCAAATACATTGTCTATTGACCTTAGCTTGTCCAGGGGCTTCTTCAAATCAGGTACATTGTGGATACAATACCCAACAATCTCCCCCTATTTGAAGAAGCCTAAACCCTACAAGCTAAGGTGAATAGAGCAAATGGGAATGAAAACCATAAACTTAAAAGTGAGTTGAGTGGGTTATCCATTACCAATACCAATTTCTTGGAAGCAAGCTTGGAGCCACCTTAGCCTTAGCCGAGAGGGTAATCTCCCCCTTTTCGGCGTCTGCAAATCGGGGTCGGTAGCATTTGACCCCTTGCTCCCCCTTAGTTCTTGCGTCTGTGCTCACACTTGAGTTCCTTGCTCCCCCTCAGATCGTGCACGAGCCTGGAACTTCTGTAGTCTTCATTCCTCATAATTGAGCATCCCCAATTCAGTCTTAAAAAGATTGAACTTGGCCTCATCTAAGGGCTTTGTGAATATATCAACAATCTGCTTGTCCGCGGGGACATAACAGAGAGAGATGTCCTTGTTCTCCACGTGCTCCCGAATGAAGTGGTAGCACACTTCAATATGCTTCGTTCTGCTGTGCGATACAGGATTGTTGGCAATGGCAATTGCACTGGAGGAGTCGCAGTACATTGGAACTTCCTTGAACTGAAGGTCGTAGTCGGCTAACTGGTTTCTGATCCATAGTAGTTGTGCGCAACAACTTCCTGCTGAAATGTACTCAGACTCTGCTGTGGAGGTAGCTACACAATTCTGCTTCTTGCTGTTCCATGAGATAAGCCTTCTTCCGAGAAATTGACACGTCCCGGAAGTGCTTTTCCTGTCATCCCTACTCCCTGCAAAATCAGCATCTGAAAAACCTATCAGCTCGACATCATTGTTTCTCGGGTACCACAAGCCAAGATTGGGAGTACCTTTAAGGTATCTTAGAATTTGCTTCGCAGCGACATAGTGAGATTCCTTAGTGTTCACCTGATATCTGGCACAGACACATGTGGAGAACATAATATCCGGTCTACTGGCAGTAAGGTAGAGCAGGGATCCAATGATGCTTCTGTATTTGGTTTCATCGAAAGGTTTACCTTTCTCATCCTTATCCAGAGACATAGTGGATCCCATTGGAGTCCTCATAGAGGTTGCATTCTCCATACCAAATTTCTTAAGGAGTTCATTTGTGAACTTCGTCTAAGAGATGAAGATTCCATCCTCAGACTGTTTCACTTGAAGTCCCAAGAAATACTTGAGCTCTCCCATACTGCTCATTTCAAACTTTCCTTGCATAAGTTTAGAAAACTTTTTGCAAAGATTGTTGTCCGTTGAACCGAAGATTATGTCATCGACATAGATTTGTACCAGCAAAATCTTGCCTTTGACTTCCCGGAGAAACAATGTTTTATCTATTTTACCTCTAGAGAACTTGTTCTCAAGAAGAAAACTAGATAAAGTCTCATACCAAGCTCGTGGAGCTTGTTTTAACCCATATAATGCTTTATTAAGAAAATAGACATGATTGAGAAAGGTAGGGTCGACAAAACCTGGGGGTTGAGCGACGTATACTTCCTCTTTCAGATCTCCGTTCAGGAATGCTGATTTCACGTCCATTTGATAAACTGTGAATCCTTTGTGCGAAGCATACGCCAGGAACAATCTGATTGCCTCGAGCCTTGCTACTGGTGCGAAAGTCTGGTCGAAGTCAATCCCCTCCTCCTGTCTGTAACCTTGAGCCACCAGCCTTGCCTTGTTCTTTATGATGACACCATGTTCATCCAGCTTGTTTCTGAAGATCCACTTGGTGCCAATCACATTCTGCTTGTATGGTCTGGGAACAAGCGTCCAAACATTGCAGCGTTCGAATTGATGGATTTCATCTTGCATGGCCAGAATCCATGCCGCATCCTTGTTCGCCTCGTCGAACTTCTTTGGCTCAACCTGTGACAAGAAGCTAAGATGCAATACTTCGTTAATAGTACCTCTTCGAGTCCTGACACCGACACGAGGATCTCCGATGATCTGATCTCTAGGATGATCCCTCACGTGCCGGAGCTCTACAAGTCTGGCGTCTGGGGCTTCGACTACTTCTTGGGCTTCTCCTTCTTCTAAGTGCTTTGAAGTCAGGTCAAGGTGCTCCTGTCGGAGAGAAATCAAGCTAGTGACCTCTTCCCTTAGGGATATACACTCACCCTTAAGGAATTTCACTTCCTTCTTCTCAGCCTTCAGTCTCTTACGGCACTCCTCGAAAGTGTTGAGCAGAAGCTCATATTTCTCGAGGAGCTCCGCTTCACGGGCCGAAGGGCTATCCTCAGGTTCATCATCCTGAGACTCAGGGTCAGAGTCGGAGTCGGAGAGAGGAGTGTGAGCTTTTACCTTCCCAGTAAATGGGGGGCATTCTCCTTCTGAGTCGGAGCGACCCACCAGCCCGAAGTAGGCTTCCTCATCATCACTGGAGTCTGAGGAATCAGACTCACTCAGTGTCTTTGGCCTTTTGGCGATGTAGCTCCGCTCCTTCTTCTTATCTCTAGAGGATTTGTGCTCCTCTTCTTTCCCTTTTTCTCTCTTGCCTTGATAGCAGTCGACCACGACGTGTCCTGCCTTATTGCATCCAAAGCAAATAATGTCAGAGGAGCGATGTTTGTTCGGTCTAGATGCATACCTGTCAGAAGAATAATTTTTCTTCTGATGCCTGGAGGAGGAGCCGTCTCTCTTTCTTTGATTCCTCATCTTGAGGAACTTCTTGAATTCTCGAGTGATGAGGGAGAAATCCTCCTCCGACAGCTCTGAGCTGGAGGAGCATGGCTCGGAGTCCTCCTCCTCATCCTTTTTCCTGGCACGGTATGAAACCGCACCCTTGCCTTTTCTGGAGTGACTGGCTTTTAGAGCCACAGCCTTTTCTTTGGCTGCCGCCTTCTCTGCTTCTTCTTCTGCTTTTCTGGTGTTCAGCTGAAGCTCATAGGACATCAGCTTCCCAAACAGATCTTGTGGATCAGTTTCTGCTAGTCTGCCAAATTCTCTGATGGCCCAGATCTTTGTGTCCCATTCCTTAGTAAGGGACCTAAGGAATTTGTCATTGAGTTCACCATTAGTGAACACTCTTCCGTAGCCCTTGAGGGCGTTGACAATCTTTACGAAGTTCTCGTAGGTGACCCCGATCTCTTCTTTAGGCCCTTGTCTGAAGGCCTCATATTTCTGGTTCAGGAGGGATCTCCGATCATCCCTCACTTCATCCGTGCCCTCCATTAGGATGATCAGGCACTGCCAGATCTCCTGTGCTGTCCTGCAGTTGCTGAAGTTTTGCATCATAGAGTCATCACTGCGCTGACCAGAATGTTCCGTGCCTTCATGTCAAGTCCCACTAGCACCATCTCGTCCTTGTCCATTTCAGAAAGTGTCTTTGGCACTTTCTTGGTGGGGTCAATGGTGGAGGCCTTAGTGGGGACATAAGGTCCCTCCTGCATGATCATGAAGAGTCGAGGGTCCACTGCTTCCATGTAGAACCAGATCCTTTCCTTCCAGATAGGAAAGTTGAGCCTGGTGCACACTGGGATCTTGCCGGAGAACTTGAGCCCGTCCATAGTAGATGTTTGCTTCCTTCTTGACAATAGTGGCAGGATTCAACTCAAGGTGTTAACCTTTTTGATGAGCAACCTCGCTCTGATACCACTTGAAAGTCCACCTAGTGTCAACTATGTTCACCTATGGGGGGGGGGGGGGAATAGGTGACGTGAAGCGTATTTGCGGAATTTAAGACGATACCTGCACAATAAAAACAAACAGCACAGCACACAGAATACACAGGCAATTTATAGTGGTTCCCCGACTTGGGTACATCCACTTTCCCCCTTCGACCTATCTCCCAACAAGGGACGACTCTGTCACTTCTCCAACAGGATTGAAATCCAATCCTTGCACTATCGGAAGGAGCCCTTCCACACGTAGGAGTCAACACTCCCACAACCCGGGTTGCACCCAAGCCTTACAACACGGAACAATCGTTCCTTTACAACAAAAGTAAAATAGAATGTACACGAGATACAAACTTCGTTTGGAGACTACGATGTTCCTCTTCGTTCGACGACGTGTTCGTGAAGTCAACGAAGAGTCTACAACCTTGGTCTCTCTTGGAAAGGATCTCCCCGGAACCGGCGGCGACAAGACGAGCGGCGGCTTGCTTCGGGATCGGCGGCTATGATGATGAGCGGCTGCTGAACTTAGAGATCCAATCTTCGTAGCGAAGCTAGCTTGGTCTTCCAACGGTCACACGAGGATCGGTCGTCTCGATCGATTCGGACGGGGAAGTTCTTCCCGATCAACAAATCGAGAGACAAGAGATCTCTTGATAGATGCGTGAGACTCTAAGCTTGGCTAAGCTTCTGTCGCCGGAGATCGGGAAGAAAAGCGATCAGTAGCGGCGACTGACTAGCGCGAGCGGCGACAGATGCGGCGGAGCGATTTCGCGATTTTAGGGTTTGCTCTTGCTCGGCTTCTTTCTGTCTGGGTATTCCGTTCAAAATACCTGTATATATATACCGTAGACGCTTTCAAAAATGACCGTTGTGGGACCCACAAGCAGAATCCCTAAGTCCCGGTCCAGAACCTTAACAGCGGCAGAATCCGGTTCAGGAAGTTCCAGAAAAACACCCAAGTCAAAATCGGTGAGAATCGAAAGTGATTCTCGCCGAGTCGCAGAGAATCAAAGGTGATTCTCGACGATTCGGCGAGAATCAAAGATGATTCTCGTCGAATTTGCCTTGGTTGCACGCACTGCTTTAAGCCAGGTCGAGACGGTGAGAATCAACCAGTGATTCTCGACGATTCGACGAGAATCACTAGTGATTCTCGCCGAATCGGCGAGAATCACTTGGTGATTCTCGTCGATTCTTACTTAGAAGCAGAGGTGCTCGCTTAGAAGAGGCTGGAACGATTTCGGCGAGAATCAACCACCGATTCTCGACGAATCGGCGAGAATCCCTTGTGATTCTCGCCGAATTGGCGAGAATCACTTGGTGATTCTCGTCGATTTACACTTAGACGAATTTTCGTCTTTCCACCCAAGAGCTGCTCCTCGACCCATCCGTGCTCCTTGTCTTCTCTTGCATAAACACGGCCCTGTACTTGAAAGTAAGTGCACTCCAATAGAGAGAGTACACGTAGGCCAACACACTGATCTGCTCAACGAGGGATTACGTCGTGCAGACCCGTGTATATTGACCTACTGCACCCTGACATTGGTGTGCACTTAGCGTGGAAGAACTGCAAGCACAACTTAAAAGATTTTATCAAATACATTGTCTATTGACCTTAGCTTGTCCAGGGGCTTTTCAAATCAGGTACATTGTGGATACAATACCCAACAACAACCACGGGCATAAATGTGCACTTCCTATGAAAATAAAGATTAGATGAAATAGGAACGATAAAGAACTAAAAGTGAAGTGCGAACGTGTGAAAACTAGCCCAGATGAGTCCGAAAATAGGTATATAAAGTGGACTCATCACACCCCCAGACTTAACTGTTTGCGCGTCCCGAGCAAACAAAATCTAAGCAGATAGGGAAAAATACTAGTTAACAAAGAAATTGCGAAACGGAGTACCATGCGAAGTCGCATGCTCGCGTGCGTAAAAATATAATAGAAGAAATTTCTAAGTATACAAAATAGTTTATACTTTTCACAATACGTATCAAAATTTTATTATTACTCAAAAATGGAATCACGGTGAATCATTCGGTCACGCATAGGGAGAAAGTAGACTAATCGCTAGGCGAGCATTGCCGAAGATCGGGGCTCCGGATAACCTCCAAAGGAATCCACCAATGTCGGTGACCATATGCTTGCCCTTTCGCATTCTCTCCACGTCACTGATCTGGTTCACACACGAATCAGTAGGACTTTAGGTGAAGAGATGGGGCTTGGGTTTCGGTGAGGTAAACAAAGATAAACAGGAAGGCTATGCACCTAACCCAAATGAGCTATCATAAAAAGAATCCCTCTACTAAGCAAAATATACGTGAGTACACCACACCCCCAGACTTAAGTTTTTCAAATATGGGTGTGTGTACCGCCTACTCCAAATACATTCTCATATCCAAAATGATTTTCAATTAAAACTTTTTCTTTTCACTTTTTTTTTCTTTTTCTTTACAAATATTTTTCTTTTTCTTTTTTTCTTCATTTTATTTTCACAATTCAGCAAATATAGCATTGGAGCACATCCACATAATCATAAGTAAAATCACGACATCACATCCCAACATTAAAATGTAAACACTAAAGCTCAACTTGGGTGTGCGATTAGGATTGGCTATGAGGCTTTGGTGAATGAAGGTGGAGCTGAATCAAAAGAAGGGTAGGCACAACGGGGCTAGCGAGGACAAGACGTTAGGAACGGTACAAAGCTCAACCGGGCCAAAATGATGGCCTACATCACGCTCATGCATGACTAACCTATACCCATGCTTCAAGAATAGCTTGGGGCAAGTTCTTAGCCAACGAGAAAGACTATCCCTCCTCCCAACTCGAGCAATACAAAACTAATGGCCGTCTACACACATCCCTAAGCTACCGTCGGATTCACACCGGATTCACCAACTTTTGAGTAGAATAAAAAGTATTTACGCAATTAGAAAAATATAAAACTAAAAGCATACAAAAAAATTAAATCTACTCGAATTTCTACACGAGACGAGAGCAGTTGACTAGAAACACAACAAGGCCAACATTTTACTCCGTCTCACAATCCTATGTCAGCACCATATTTTTCCCAAATCTAACGAAGAAATGAGTTTAACTCGCAGAATGCAAAAAGCTAAGCACGAGCTCATGTGGGTGCAGTGGTGTGCAGTGCAATGAACTAATCAAAATAAAACTAAAAAAAACTTCTAGTATGCACATGAGATGTGCACGTGCAATAGGTAACAAAACTAGCTCTCCCGCAGACTTAAACTAAGCAAAACAACATATAAAAGAGAAATTAAAATCATAAAGAGCTAAGGGAAGAGATTACCCAATGCTCAGCTAGTGAGCATACCAGAAGACGCGCGGAAACCTGAAGCAGACCCGCCATACGAAGAATCACAACCCCGCCAATGCGATTTGCTATGAAGACCTGCAGGGGTGAGCTCTGCAAAAACAAAATAAAATATACAAAAAGAAATGCTAAAATTAAAATAGACAAGAAAAATAAAATGCAGAAAATGAAAGATAAGTACTGGGGTTATTGTCATCCCAGCACGACTTATTTGGCAACTAAAAGGTTCTAGCTAATGGGCCTATGAAATAAAAAGTGCACAGGTAACTGTTCCAATATCCGTTACGGTAACGGGTACCGATACGGTGATAGAGCAGTTAACCCTCTACCTAAATAGAAATACCTGCCCAACACAGGTAGAGGAAATAGGAAGTAAGAAGAGAAGGAGCGCTGGTCCTCACTCTTCTCACCACAAAACACATCCTTGCCTAGCAAGGTTTCGTCCACCACAAGTTCGCTGGGGGCAAAGGTGACGGCAGGGGCTTCCACTATGAAGGAGGTAGGAACCTCCTCACACGAGAGGATGCACTCGTCGACAGCCTAAGCGTAAGGCTCAACGTCAACCCAACTTACCCGTGGAGATTCAACCTGCACAGGCTCAGAAAAGGAAGGTGGGTCAAGAAATAAAAGAGACGAAGAACATAAAGAAATAATCGGGGGAGTGATCCCGGTTTCACTCCCCAAAGGCTGAGGTAGAAAAATATCGTCAGTAATCTCGACAATGCTACAAGGCTCGGCTGGATCCATAGAGGCCTCCACCAAGACTTGGACTTCCTCCTTTGGTATCGAGGGAGAATCCTCGACACCAGGAAGGTTGTCCTCCTCCATGGGAGTGGAAACAACCCATGTATCACAAGCCTCAACTTGTATTGCATCATCAAAAATGTCGCCAGAGACGACTGAAGTAGAATGCATAAAAGGGGGAAGAAATTTGCTTGAATAAAAGTCAAGCGCAGGTTCCTCACAAAGAATCGGCTCCACGCTTGGAGATGTATGCACATAAGAGATGGGCTCAGCCACGTCGAAGCCTAGATCAGCCACACATCTGGTGGTTGTGTCCATATCATTCCCTTCAACAAATGAAGGTGACAGGGACACATAACCAAATGATGAAGGTGTGCCACCAAGGGTAGGAGTCGGGATGATCCGAATGTCCGGCGCATCATCCTCTTTCATAACACAGAGGTACTCGGGACAATCCTTCAGGACATGATCTGTTCGACGACAATACAAACACTTTCTCCCATTACGCTGCGGTCCTTGTGGGGCCGGAGAGGAATAGGAGAACGGTGTATGTGGCGAGAACGATTGACCATAAGCTCGGGGCACAGTGTTCGAAAGGCTGTACGAATACAGCATCTCATGCATTGTGCACTGAGGCTTATGCTCAATATCTCTCGTAGGGCATTCATGACTAGCGTGGGAAGGCTTCCCACGCCAACAACATTGGGCATACGAATATCCCCACATGGTGTCGAAACAGCAGATTCAAAATAAATTGTGCAAATTACTAAATCCAACAATATATTACTATAATTGCCTAAACAAACAAGAAAAAGGCAGGCAAAATAGAAATAGAACAAAACAAAAGCGATTTACAAAGGAAAAGGAAAGCAATCTCACGTCTCCCTCTCCAGAAACTCATACGACTGTGTTCCCCGGCAATGGCGCCAAAAACTTGATGTGTAAGATCACGGCAGTGAACCGGTCGCACAAGTAATATAAAATGGGGGTTTTCCCAAGTATCGATCTCACAAGGAACACAGTAAGGTGGAGTTAATTTCGAGGAGGACTTGAGATTGAAGTCCTCAGGTCAAAGCTAACTAAGGGGGGTTTTGATGGTTGCGGAAACAGAAAATAAAATACTAACAACTACTCCTATGCAACGCCGCTATGCGATGCTTCGCCAAGCAGGATGGAAGACTAGTCGGGCCGCTATGCACCGAATCACTAGGCGGATGGACGAGAAGGCTAGCGGATGAGGTGGTTAGAACGGCGGAATGAGGGTCGTGAGCACCTCTTCGCAACACACGCCACTAGCAATTGCTAGTGCGACAAGGGTGGATGCTGGTGGATGGAATAATAGGCGCACCTCAAGTAAATAATGAACATAAACAATCACATAGACATAATTGTAAGAACGTTTTACAAATAAGCATACATCATCTATAAATAAGGTTTACAACAACACATAAACAACAAAAAAGGAAGAACAAGTCAAGAGATCGACCGAATCCGAAGTCTTGCTGAGGATTCACGGTTGGAATCGTCGGGTTGTCATTCCGCGTCCAAGCTCGGTCCTCAACTGCGTCCGGGATAGAGAAGGGCTGTCACCACCTTCCAATGTCCCGTCTTCTTCGTCTCACGACAGCGGACGAAAGTTGAAAGCTTCCTTTGCTTGATGACTATGGCGTTGAAACTTGAAATGAACCCAAGAGATGATGGAGGAGGCCGAGAGGAAGCTCCGGCTCGGATTTGACGGTGAAAGCTTGCCCGGAGCACCTCCCTAGGGTGGAAACATGAAGGGGAACGTCGGAGAAGGTGGAAAACGGCAGAGGAAAATGAGCGATCTCGAATTAGGGCGGAACCTGCACTATTTATACAAAAGCAGAAATGAACAATGCGCACGATCACAGGCGCACGACCAGTGGTCATGCCCACTATGTCCTGTGCTCGTGCGCACAGGCATGGAATATCAGGAAGAAGAACTGGGATAATGCGCACGAGTAGTGGCGCACGACCAGTGGTCGTGCGCACTAAGTCCAATGATCGTGCGATTACCCAGACAGGACTCCAGAAAAGAGGAATCAATACACACGATCAGTGGCGCACGACCGGTGGTCGTGCGCAATATGTCCAGTGGTCGTGCGCTTACCCCAGGCTGATTCTGGAAAACATAGAGTAGTGCGCATGATCAGGGGCGCACGACCAATGGTCGTGCGCATTAGATCCCATGATCGTGCGCAGTATTCCTGTTTCACAACCATCTCGGAACACGCACACGACCGCTGTACCGAAAGGAAAAACCAATCACTAATCTGTGCAGACATTCCAGACAATCACAAAAGGGAGTACAAACAATAAAAGTAACAAAATACACAACCACGGGCATAAATGTGCACTTCCTATGGAAATAAAGATTAGATGAAATAGGAACGATAAAGAACTAAAAGTGAAGTGCAAACGTATGAAAACTAGCCCAGATGAGTCCGAAAATAGGTATATAAAGTGGACTCATCATGCGCCCATAGTGAGAGCAAAGAAAGCGGGAAGCACTATGTTCACTGGAGGGGAGGTTGCGGCCACCAAAGCTACTGCGCTGAGTATGGTGAGCGGAGTTGTCCGATGGAGGAGTGGAGGACAACATCGGACGTTGAAGCAAAGAAGTGACAGCGGCGATGAGGCAACAATGACATACAAGGTGGGAGACTCCGCTTCACCAAGGATCTGTTGACGGATTATGCCATATTACTCTGGAAGGCATAAAAGATATCACACCACCAGAAGCTCCTGAAAGTTCTTGTGTTGCTTGGCGAGATAAGCAGAGAAGGGGCGATTTTGGAGAATTTCGGCTCCGAGAGCCTGAACTTGCTGGTAAGCAGCCGCTGGAGACATGGAGGGACGGGCAAAGAGGTCCGCATATAAAGTATAGATACGAGACGTCTGAGCCCCCTTGGAGTAGAGAGTGGCAAGATGTAGACAAGCGGCCTTGACAGTTTCATCATGACAGATGACAGGGAGGCATTCATCAGAGAGGCTGTTAGCCAGCCATGTGCGGACAAGAGCATCACTGGCATCCCAGTCGTCAAAAAGAGGGAAATCATGTGGAGGAGGGTCATCTGTGAGATGATGACATTTACGTTGAGTGCGGAGGAGGAATGTGAAGGAGACACTCCAATCTGCATAGTTGGGACCAACAAGCGTGGAACCGGTGCCAAGAATACCAGAAGGAGTGGGAGGAGTAGGAGGATGAGCGGAAACGGGAGTAGTGGTGGTGGAGATATCGGAGTTGGCCATATATGAAAGCAGCGAGAGAAACAAGCCGCGACAAGAAGGAGAAGTCGCTAGCAAGGTCGCGGTGACTTAAGTACAGGTCGCGACGACAAAGAAGAGGAGATTGGTTGGAACAGGACGCGACGACTTTAGGATAGGTCGCAGCGACAAATAAGAAGAGCGGCAAGAAAAAGATGAAGGAAGTGGCAGCAAACACAGAGGGTTAGAAGAGGCCGCAAACAGGGAGAAGCAAGCCGCACGAACAGGGCAACAGTCAGAAGAGAAATCAAGCCGTGCGAACAGGGCTACTGTCAGAAAAGGAATCAAGCCGTGAAAACAGGTCATGGAAAGAAGAAACAAGCCGCACATGCATATATAGCTCAGCCAGGAGGAAAGGACCGAGTGCTTTGATACCATGTGCGAACAAGAAAAAAACAAACCAAAAATTTGGAGTAATGCAAATTTTATTATCCAAAATGGTATCAATTACAATAGTATAGCCTCCCTTTTATAGAATGGAGGAGATGAGAGAGATTACAAATAAGCAATGTGGGACTAAAAATTTATAAGGGTATGCGGCTTTACAAAAAGACAAACCGGACAGGCCGTGCGGTTAGACAAGCCGGCTAACCGCCCGACAACCAACAAGAGAAGAGAGCAAGCTGCCACAGGAGACCGCTAGACCGCCCGGTCTCCAAGTCATCTGAGACAAGCCTCCTGACCGCCGGGATACCAAACAACAACAGCCCGGCAGACAGACCGGCTAGGATAAAGCACCAGACCGCCCGATCTCCGAATAGCAACAGACCGCCCGACTTCCATACTGCAACAGTGTACCAGACTTTCTCAGGACCGTACACAATGACGGTTCAACATTCTTTTGAGCATTACTAGTATTTCTGGTCTGAAGCTTAAGACTCCTCCCAATGGCTACGATAAATTCAAAGGAGATCACTGATGCGTCAGCAAGTGCACCGATCGCCGTCAAGTAATAAATTTGGGAATAGCTTCCCCGAATGTCGATCTCGAGGGAATGTAGGATGGGTACGTGATAGCGTCGTAGACAGATCGTTACTAAGAGTTGAATGAAACAACAAAGGGGGTTGGTTTTTGATTCCTAATTCTAACAAAACAAAATAAAACTATTGCGGGTCGCAAGCACCGCTTCGCATGGTGGATGGAACTAGTGTAAGCCGCTATGCCGTGCTTCGTGAGGCAGATGGATGGAAAGCAAGCGGATGGAATGGACTCAAGTGCGGAGTGTGAGGGTTGTAATCACCTCTTCAATCACCAACACTAGCCTTTTGCTAGGGTGGTTCTAGTGCGTGAGTGGAGTGGATGTGAATGGAGGCGAGTGCATCACATCTAACAAAAGAGGATGTAATTAACCAAAGCATACTTCATTCATAGACAAGTATAATCAAGTTAAGGTTCATTGCAAGCTTTAAAGTACAATCCACAAAGGAGAAGAGGTAGAATAAACCAAAAAGGGGAAAGCCTAGCCGTGGTACTTGGCCGGAGTTGTGGGTTGTCAGTCCACTTCACGACTCTGACCGTGGTTGCTTCTCGAGGAAAATGGGTTGTCAATCCACTCGTCTTCCTCCGTCTTCTTCCCTTTTCATCAATCCTTTCTCCATTTTGACCAAAGGCGTTGCACCAGAAGATCTCTGTTGCACGCTGCTGGTGGCCGAAATCTTTCCGATCAGTTGAAGATGTCTTCAGATCGCCGGAGAAAGCTTCCAGGAGGGTGGAGATGAGTGGAGGACCTGCGGGGATGAGGAACGGAGCTTCACGTGCAACAAAGGGGCGGAAAATGAAGTGATGATGCCCTAATTCGCGGAGCACGGGTTTAAATACTACAACAGAAAAACAGAGCGCATGATCAGGGGCGCACGACCCGCGGTCGTGCACATTGGATCCCCTGATTGTACGATTAGCAAGGGCAGATCTCCAGGAAAATAGAATCAACGCACACGAGCAGTGGCGCACGACCTGAGGTCGTGCACACTATGTCCTATGATCATGCGATTGCCCCAGAAAGAACTTGAAAAAGATGGAGAATAGTGCGCACGATCAGTGGCTCACAACCAGTGGTCATGCGGTATAGATCTAATGATCGTGCACAGTATTCCTGTACCGTTTGGGGTTCGATGAACAGACAACGCACGACCAGCGGTCTTGCGCTAAGGAGTCCACTGACCGTGTGCGTGTAAAAACGCATGATCAATGGCCCTTAT
Source organism: Platanthera guangdongensis (assembly GCA_039583875.1). Classification (NCBI taxonomy): domain Eukaryota; kingdom Viridiplantae; phylum Streptophyta; class Magnoliopsida; order Asparagales; family Orchidaceae; genus Platanthera; species Platanthera guangdongensis. The sequence goes on from CM077158.1 coordinate 183,285,272, forward strand.
GCGGAAAACATTCCCAAACGAGCCCGGAACACACACACGGCCCTTGTACCTGCAACAAAAATAGAAGAGCCATCGAAATGGGCATTCCACTCCAGACACAGAAAAACACCAAGTAGGGCAAAAGTATAACATCTACAGAATCACACTGAAAACGGGCCAAAAGTGCACTTAACATGGAATGGACATAATAACAAATATGAACAATTATGACTCTAAAGTGCAGTTCATCAACGAGAAAACTAGTCCAGATGAGTCCAAAAATATGTATATAACTTGGACTCATCACACCCCCAGACTTAAACATTTGCTCATCCCGAGCAAATCATCACTCTGTGGACTAGAAAATGATTAGCTGGCTTAGTAATTTCCAAATACAGTAATGAGAGATCAAATATATCATGGGCATAGAAAATAGAATAGATAAACTTTTTAATTATACTACGAAATTTATACTTTTCGACAATTTAAATAAATATTGTATCTACTCAAAATTGGAATTCTGGAGAATCGTTCGGTCATATGTAGGAAGTAAGTAGGCAGTCCACTCAGGCGAGCTTTGCCAAAGACCGGAGCTTAGGATCACCTCCAAAGAAATCCATCAATGTCGAAGACCATATGCTTGCCCGTTAACACTCTCTCCACGGTACTAGCTCGTCAAGCGTGAATCCATAGGACTTTAGGATAATCGTGGGGCTTAGGCTAAGGTTTGGTAGTCAAAGATAAACATGGAGGCTACATGCAACCCTAGCGAGCAAACAACAGCTAAACCAACACAACCCTCAGAATTGCACGTGTGACACACCCCCAGACTTAGCTTGAAAACCGGGTGTGTACACGACCTAACCCGACCAATATCATGAATAACAAGATGGGGATTCCATTTCTCATTATAATTCTTTTTAGATTTTCTCTTTCAATTCTCATTTTTTCTTCTTCTTTTTTCTCTTTTGCAATCCCCAAATATTTGCAAGTAAACATTCATGAATTCATCTACCACATCACTAGAATTCCACACATCACACCTCGTCAAAATATTAAATTCACTACAGCTCATGGATTTGGTTGTGATGGGAGGATTTGCTTTAGTCTTTGGTGAATGAAGGTGGAGCTGAATCAAAGGAGGGGTAGAGACAAATTTGGTTTGCAACGGTTAGAAGTTAGGACTAGGTAAACACATCTAAAATTAGCCAAATTGATGGCCTACTTCACGCTCACGCTTGACTAACCATGCACCAATGCTTCGAGAGTAGCTTGGGTCAAGTTCTTAGCCACCGAGAAAGGTGATCCTTCCTCCCGACTCAAGAAAAACCAGTCTAGTGACGGCTACATAGATCCCTACACTACCATTCGATTTCACCAGATTCAACATTTTTGAGTAGTACAAATAATATTTACATCTGCAGAAAAAGTATAAATCTACGAGCATAAAAAAATTAAATCTATACTACTTCTACACAGTACATGAGTACTCGATTAGGAGTACTGTACGAGTTTCGCACTACTTTATCCTAAAATCCTAAGCCGGCACCACTATTTTAAAGTTTACACACGAGCAATGCATTTGACTTGAGCCGCGCATTTGAATAAGATCACGCTCAAGTGGGTGATTCAGTGTATGCTACAGTGATTTTAAATTAAATAAATAACAACTGGTATGCTATAAAATGTGTGCTCCTGTAGTGACCACATGCATGCTCACCCCCAGACTTGAATGTGACAACTCATAAAAGCAAACATTCTAAATAATATTAAGAGTTAGGGGTAAGAAGTACCTATGCTCAAAACTGAGCATACCAGTCGTGCGATGAGGCTGTCCGATAGCGGCTAGTCTGCTACGCTTCAAAAACATTTCCGGCACCTGTGAATTAGAGATCCCACGCAAAACAAAATAGAAATACACATATAATAAGAAACACAACACAAAAAACATGACAAAGTGGTCGTACTTGGGTTGTCTCCCAGAAGCCCTTTTCTTTACTGTCCTTAAGGTGGACCAAATACCTGTATTAAGCATGATATAGAGTTTTATGTCCACAACAAACTAAATGAAAACACTACGCAAGTCCACCGAGCAGTTACTAGCATAAACTATCCAACAATTATCAACTAAACGCTGATTTATGATATAGCTCCCCACAAGAGTGAGAAAGGCCATGGCTTGAAGCTCTAGGATTCAAGTTGGTTTTACCCAACCTGACCCAAGCCCCTTGCTTCTCTCCCTGGAGAGAAACAAAACGAGTGGATCCTGGAAAACGTTCATTTTTCTTTTTCTCCGCAGTGGGAGAACTCCACTTAGCGTAAGCAATTGACTCTCCATCAAAGGTTTTAGGTTTCATCGTCTCCGATGCCATAGTAGCAACCAGATTCGCCCACGAAACCATATGATTAAGCTGTTTATCCTTAAATTCAGCATGAGGAGGTGGAGAATCATGCTCCCCCGCAGATCTAAGCTCAGGAATTTTATCAGCATCCTCCTCACGAACCAACAGCTCCTTCTTCTCTTCCTCATCACCACGCTCTTCTTCAGAGGTACTTCTTCTCTCCTTCTGCTTCCACGTCTCCTATTTATCTCTGGGATACAACACTAAACAATTCGTCAGTGATAACAACAGGAGTGGGGTACAGAGGTTTAGTCACAATGCTAGGAAAGCATGCCGGTTTCACCACATTTAGTACAACCAGCTCCCCCTTGGAAAAGTACAAGGTGGCACTGCTTTCCCTCAAAAATGGGACTCCCAAGATTGGGATCGAAGTATTTTCGATAGGCCCCAATACTTGGAAATCTGCTACAACCTTGGTTCCGTCCACCGTAACTTCAACCTCTTTCACCTCTCCTTCAATCTCCACCAGAACTCCGTTAGCTAAAACAAGAGATGCACGATCATTCAGATTCAATTTTAAAATAAACTTCTCGACGTCTTGCAGCGCGAGAACATTTCTAGAAGATCTGGAATCACAAAGGGCGGGTGTGTCGATGTTGTTAATCGTACAAGCGATCACTACATCTCCACACACGCCCTCTTTCTTCTCAACAAGACTCCTCCCCTGATCTACGAGGTTCTTTTCTGTGTTTCTTGGAAGAGTCCCTTGGGGACGCTCAGCTAGCACCTGGGCCAATTGTCCCAGTTGCACTTCCAGATTCCGCATAGATGCGGTCTGATTAGCCATGTTCGATTGAGCGACCTCAACAAACTTCTCCATAATTTCTTCCAAATTACTCTTCCTAGGTGCCGAAGGGATCTGATTATAACCCGGGTTTGGTGGCCTCGGTTGGCTCCCAGAGGCAGAAGCATCGAATTGATGCTGCCCTAGTTGCCATCGTTGGCCACCGACATTTTGGTTCCACGAAAAGTTGGGGTGATTTCTCACCCCTGGGTTATACGCATTCCCATACGACACACCTCTATTTTGGTTAGCAATGAAATTCATAGATTCATTCATATTTATATTATACAACTCACTAGAAAGTTCGTCTCTCGGGCATTCATATGTGTGATGGCCGTCCCCGCCGCATCCTTGGCAAGAGATTGCCATGACAGGTGTTACAGTTGGTACAGTTGATCCAAGAGAGAATATTCTATGGTTGTTCCTTTGGGTTTTTCTCCCAATAGTCCAATATATGCTGTGTGAGGCTGTATCTTGCAGAAGCCTCAGGGCATCATCAGGTGTAAGGTTCATCAATGAGCCTCCAGCAGCGGCGTCAATCATAGCCCTATAATTGCGTTCAATGGCAAAGTATAACTGGCCCACCAAGTTCCAAGGATGAAACTCATGGTTTGAGCATTTCCGCAGCAAGTCATTGAAGCATTACCACGCCTCCGCCAGGCTCTCCTGATCGAACTGGCGGAAGTTACCAATCTCCCAGCGTAGGTTCACAATCTTGTCTACCGGATTGAACTTCTACAGGAATCGAGCAGTTAAGGCATTCCATGTTGTGGCGGCCCGCAGAGATAAGCTGTGCAGCCACGCCTTGGCTTTATCACACAGTGAAAATGGTAATAACTTCATCTTCACCGTTTCATCGGGTATTCCACCATAACGGAAGGTCCGGTATATCTCAGAAAATTCCGAGAGATGCATGTGTGGGTCCTCGCTTGGCAACCCAGAGAACTGAGCGTTGCTGCGTATCATGTTCACAATGGCCGGTTTGATTTAAAACTGCATATTAGGGATGGCCGACCCAAAAGCTGGATACACACTCCCAATAGTGGGGGTAGTGTAGTCTCTCATCGTGCGAAGCCTCAACCGATTTACCTCATTCTCATCAACATGTTGCCCTCCAGCAGCAGCTCCATTCCCTCTCGGAACAACCCTATGCATCGGTTGTCCCTGCCAGTTTCCAATATTCTCATCAGCATTTGCCCCAAAGTTGGGCTCTTCCTCTTTTCCGTTGCCTCTAGCCCGAATTATATTGTGATCCATCTATGGCCGAGCGTTTGCGGTATGCCTCCATGCTCGAGCGGTCCTCTCTATTTCAGTATCGTAGGCAAGCAACTCTCTCGATCCTTGCATCTGCATACATAAAAAATGACAACAAAACAAAAAAAAATCAAAAACAACAACTCTTCAGTAACTACCTTTGATAACCCAGATCACTTACGCCTGCACTCCCCGGCAACGACGCCAAAAACTTGATGCGTCAGCAAGTGCACCGGTTGCTGTCAAGTAATAAATTTGGGAATAGCATCCCCGAATGTCTATCTCAAGGGAATCCAGGATGGGTACGTGATAACGTCGCAGACAGATCGTTACTACGAGTTGAATGAAACAACAAAGGGGTTGGTTTTTGATTCCTAATTCTAACAAAACAAAATTAAACTATTACGGGTCGCAAGCACCGCTTCGCTTGGTGGATGGAACTAGTGCAGGTCGCTATGCCATGCTTCGTGAGGCGGATGGACGGAAAGCAAGCTGATGGAATGAACTCAAGTAGGAGTGTGAGGGTCGCAATCACCACTTCAACCACCAACACTTGCCTTTTGCTAGAGTGCTTCTAGTGCGCGAGTGGAGTGGATGTGAATGGAGGCGAGTGCATCACAACTAACAAAAGAAGATGTAATTAACCAAAGCATACTTCATTCATAGACAAGTATAAGAAAGTTAAGGTTCATTACAAGCTTTAAAGTACAATCCACAAAGGAGAAGAGGTAGAATAAACCAAAAAAGGGGAAAGCCTAGCCGTGGTTCTTGGCCGGAGTGGTGGGTTGTTGGTCCACTTCACGACTCTGACCGTGGTTGCTTTTGGAGGCAAATAGGTTGTCAATCCACTCGTCTTCCTTCGTATTCTTCCATTTCCTTCAATCCTTTCTCCCTTTTGCCCGAAGGAGTTGCACCGAAGGATCTCTGTTGCACGCTGCTGGTGGCCGAAAACTCTCCGATCAGTTGAAGATGGCTTTGGATCGCCGGAGAAAGCTTCCCGGAGGGTGGAGATGAGTGGAGGACCTGTGGGGATGAGGAACGGCGCTTCGCGTGCAGCAGTGGGGCAAAAAATGAAGTGATGATGCCCTAATTCGCGGAGCATGGGTTTAAATATTACAGCAGAAAAATAGAGCACACGATCAGGGGCACACGACCAACGGTCGTGCGCATTGGATCCCCTGATCGTGCAATTAGCAATGACAGAACTCCATGAAAATAGAATCAATGTACACGAGCAGTGGTGCACGACCTTGTTCGCACAATGTCATATGATCGTGTGATTGCCCCAGACAGAACTTGGAAAACATGGAGAATAGTGTGCAAGATCAGTGGCTCACAACCAGTGGTCGTGCGCTATAGATCCAATGATCGGGTGCCGTATTCCTGTACCATCTAGGGTTCGATGAACAGACAACGCACGACCAACGGTGGTGTGCTAAGGAGTCCACTGACAATGCGCGCGTAAAAATGCACGATCAGTGGCCCTTAGGCGGAAAACATTACCAAACGATCCTGGAACACACACACGGCCCTTGTACCTGTAGCAAAAACAGAAGAGCCACCGAAATGAGCATTCCACTCCAGACACAGAAAAACATCAAGTAGGGAAAAAGTATAAAATCTACAGAATCACACTGAAAATGGGCCAAAAGTGCACTTAACATGGAATGAACATAATAACAAATATGAACAATTATGACTCTAAAGTGTAGTGCATCAATGAGAAAATAGCCCATATGAGTCCAAAAATATGTATATAACTTGGACTCGTCAATCACCAAGATCCAGCTCAATGACTCACTATAAGTCAAATGACATAGGGTTGGGTACAGTTCAACTCTTTCTCATGGCTCTAATTGTCGGGCGCAACATGGCACAACATGAGTCAACCTCCACTTTCTCATTCACAATAATATATATCCATGTTATGTTCCAAGGCTGACTCTCACGTCCACCATAATAAAGCAATTTAAGCTCGTAGCTCAGCATATAAGCCCCCTATTCTCCATGAGACAAGCCTCACAAGAACTCACTGGGAGTTATCATTGCACAGTAGGGGATAGAGCTCGATCTCTTCCCCAGAACTTGAGTATTTTCCTAGAGGCCAACTCCAGTAGTCTCTTTGCAGCGACATGCATATCCCGCAATTCCAAAACTACTTATTTAACCACGAAGGCATCTCTGGCATGCAAATCGACAAGATATCCATCACCAATACAGACTAGCCTGTCCGGATGGGCTTCATACAACATGTCTATTCCATACTTCGATTCCGGATTCTAAATGCAAAGATAATGGGGATATAACCGATCAACCCATCGGGAGAGTCACTTCCACATACTCATGGAGCGTCTACCCTTACTTGCCAAAACAAAGGAGTTCACATGTTTAAGGAGGAAGATCATTACCCTTGAAGTCCTCTTTGGATCTATAGATCAAAATCCAAACGAATCGAAAGAACCGTACCAGGCCGTTCTTAGTAGATCTGGACTTAGCTCGCGATTTGGGGCTCCAAAGCTGCAACAACGGCAAGATTCCCCTTCTTCTTCTTCCTTGCTCTCCTTTCTCTCTAACTCTTAGAAGGGAAAGCCTAGGTTATGAGGGATAACTCACATCCCACAGACTTAAATCGGCAGAAAACACAGCCCACCATCAGATCATGATGAACGACCGTGAACCAAAAATCTTCTTTGTACAGAGCACTAACGCCGCGCGGTAACCCCAATCAGTGGCTTCTTCAGCAAGCCCACCATTCAAATTCTCCAATCATACGTCGACACGTGACCGCGCTGTAACTATTGTGCTACCACTATGTAGTAGGCGATACATTGTGTCATTATGACATTTACGACGAAAGGTTTCTACTGCTAAGCGATACCACTATTGCCGGGCGGTAGCTTACAGAGAGCCACACTTATTAAATTGGCTATGCTATATCCGACGTTAGTACTACTGCCGGGCGGTAGCTCTCAGAGCGCTATACTTGGTGAAATCTAGGGCATTATAATTCTCTCCCCCTTAAAGAAATTTCAGCCCAAAATTTAATCATATAGACAATAATTGAAAGACTTTAGTTTCAAGAGTTGCTAAACACCTAGAGGGGGGGTGAATAGGTTTTTGAGTCTTTGTGAACTTTAACTGTTCTTTGGAGTGTTATGATTTAGTTAAACTTAGCTTTCAAGACAATCACACACAACACTGAATTTTATAGTGGTTCCCAAGATTATGGGTGCATCCACTATCCCTCCCACCTTTCTAATAGTTTGTCAGACAAGACAACTCATATTAACTCGGCTCTAAAGAGCTTACAATACAGATCCCTCAGGATCCCTCAGTCTCCTCTAAGTCCTACCTCAGGCACAAAGCCCTACCATTCAGAGCCAGCAAAGCTCCTACATCTCAGTGATCGACATACCACTTACCTCAGACTTATCAGTAAGTCCTATAACTTAGGCTAGGAGGATATCCCTACCACTAAGAGAGAATGACTCTCCTACCTCAGGCCAACAACCCTACAACTTAGATCCAAACCTGAATCCTACCTTAGATTCACCACTTGAATCACACCACTCAAATCTACTTAAAGATCTTACACTCAGCCTTTATAAGATTAGGCTTACACTCAGATCAAGAAGATCCTACAGAAGAAATAAAGGTTTGTTGAAGATGTTTAGACACCAGAGAAGTATACTCCATGTCTTCCTCCTCCTTGTGTTGAGATAGCTCAGTTCAGTCTTCTTCATAGTTCCAGGAAAAGTTCTTCAGGAATGGTTAGCTAGAGCTGTGAAGTTGCTGCAGCTAGGGCTTGCCTTGCTGCTTCTTCTTCTTCAAAGAAATTACTCTGAACTTGTTGTTGAAGATCAACAACTAACTGGTTGCTCTTTCAGATCAGTGATATGAACAACTTCTCCAAACTCTACAACAATGTCGAAAGGAGGAAGATGAAGTTTTGTTCTTTTTCCAAAAGTTCCAGAAGTCCAGTTTAATTTCCTAATCTGATAGCTTTTTTATCCCACCGTCCAACGGTTCTTTGAGCATCGGTGTTGGAACACCCTATTACTAATTTGGGTCAGGATCACTATGTCTCTAGGAACCTTTGCTTGACCTTCTGTATAGCTTAATAGGTCAATTAGAATTAAGTCTAAGGGTTAGAAGTCTAGGTTTGGAAGCTGCCCTGAAGACCAAGATTTTCTGTCTGGAGACTAAGTCATATCGTCGAGCTCAGCACGACGATTCGTCGAACTCCGGTCGACGATCGTCTAGCTCAACTTCGACAGATCGTCGAACTCCATTCGACGATCGCTGAGCTCAACTTCATAATATCGTCAAACTCCATTCGACGATCGGTGAGCTCAGGTCGACGATTTTGACTCTGCATTAGATCTTTATCTCTGAGCTCAGTTCGACGATCTTTGAGCTCAGATCGACGATTATCTTGCTGCTGTGTGTTTTCAGATCGCTGAGCTCAGCTCGACGATAGCAGAGCTCAGTTCGACGATTTCAGATAACTTCCAGAATTCAAATTCAAATCAGTTAGGAGTTATTCTGCAATTGATTCAGAGATTTGCTAGCCGTTTTCATTCAATTCTGGAGCAAGTTTCAAGGGACTTTTCAAGGAATAATTCTGTGGACTTTCCTGAAAAAGAGATTATGCAATTAAGGATGCAATCAATGCAGACCAACGACTATTTTTGACAGAGAATAATATTCTATTTAGGACCAGAGAATAAAAGAGAGAATGTTTTTGAATCTCTATGTAGAACAAGAAATAGTGCACACACAATACAGATTACAAAAAACTCAAAAATCTTCTGTCAAAAAGAATTCTGAAGAACACTCATCCAAGGAGATCAAGTCTTCAAATCTTCAGATCTCTGTAGTTTTCAAAGTGTTCAAGGCCAACATATTTCCTGACTCCAGACATTCAACATTTCAGCTATTGCTGAAATCATCCATTGCTAGAGTTCAACCTTTGAAGGCCTATCACCCTCAGCAAAGCTTTTTTGCCTGAAGATTTCAAGAATTCAGGGGGAGCTTTGACAATAATCCACATAGTTTTCTCAGTTGTTTGAGAAAGAGAAGACTGCCATCACTCTCTCACCCCCACTCTATAAAGGGTTTTTCAAACTCCCTTCAAAAGTTTGAATCTGGTTTTTGAGCACCTTGTCAAAAGCTCATTGGTGGCAAGACACCTGATCAAAAAATCTGCTTTGGTTTTTGAGCACCTTATCAAAAGCTCATTGGTGCCCAGGACACCTGATCAACTCATCCTGCAGTGGATTCCTACCTAGGTTGGTAGAAGAGTGGATGTACCCAAGTTTGGGGAACCACTATATTCCCTTGTGTTATCTGGTTTTGGCTTGCTTTCTTTTTGTTTCTGGCCTTGATTTTTCTGTGCTTAGTTTTTGCATAGCTTAGTTCTGTGATTAGATTTATTTCTGCTTCCCTGCTCACACATATTACAACAATTGTTGTAAAAGTTTGTAAAAGTTTCTAAAGCACCATATACTCTATTCACCCCCCCTCTAGAGTATATCAGATCTAGTTGCACTTTCAATTGGTATCAAAGCGAGGTTGGTTAAACATACCATACCTGATTGGTTGTACAGGCTAACACCTGAACCCAAAGATCCCAAACTAGATCTGTTTTTCTTTTGTATTCTATTATTAGATTTTGTTTGCACAAATCATGGCCCAAAAAAAGGATTATGCTAGCACCAGACCTCCAGTGTGCAATCTGTCAAAGTTTGCACTTTGGAAAGTAAGGATTAGACTTTACATGAATTCTATTGACAAAGATATTTTTAATTCTGTTTTGACAGTGTGTCCAAGACCCCCAGAGAATACAAGTACAAATGCTGTTCCACCTCCATCAGGAACAAATGCTGATATCAAAAAATGGAAAGTAGCTGATGCCAAGGCTATGAACATTCTAGCCCAGACAATGTCAGATGGCATATTTCAAAAGGTAGCTGAATGTAATTCAGCCAAGGAAATTTGGGACAAGCTCTCAGAAATAGTCTCAGGCTCAGCTGATGAAAGAAAGGACAGAAGATCCCATCTCATCTCTCAATATGAGAACTTCAAGAAGGGAGAGACTGAGTCAGTGGGAGATATGTATAACAGACTGAGTCTAATTGTCAGTGAACTAAGGACATTGGACAAGGAGATTTCTCTGACAGAACTCAATGACAAGATCCTAATGTGCTTCCCCAGCACTTGGGATTCTAGAATATGGCCAATTAAGGATGCCAGAAGTCTGAATGAAATCACCACTGAAGCCTTGTTGGGTAAGCTCAAATCTTATGAGCTACTTATCAAGAATAGAGAGGAAGAACAGAAGGCTGCTTCACCAGCCACAAGGAAAGAGAAGACCATAGCCTTTAAGGCAACTGAGGATCTGCCTGAAGATAAGAGCATAGACAATGATGAACTACTCAGCTTGTTGGCCAAAAGATTCTACAAGATGACCAGAAAGGACTTCAGAAGATGATCATACAAGGAGCAGGACAAGCCAAGGTATGACAAGTCCATTAGCAACAATAAAGACATTATCTGCTTTGGTTGCAGGAAACCATGGCACATAGTTCCTGACTGTCCAGAGAACAAGACCAAGGACAGAAGGGACAGAAAAGAAAGAAGAAAGGAGAAAGACTCCAAAAGGAATGGAAATGGCAAACCTTCTTCAAGCAAAAATAAGCATACAAGAAAAGGGTTTGTTGCTGAATCCTGGAGTGAGACAGAAGAGGAGTCAGAAGCCTCTTCTAGCTCCAGTGATGATGAGGATGATGCAGAAGAAAAGGAGTTCTGCATGATGGCAATCAATGCCTCACAACACAATTCAGAGGAAGAGGAGTCAGAGTCAGACTCAGAGACTTAACCTGAAGAAGATCAGGTAATTAGCTCTTTTGATTTTAGTTCAGAAGATTTTAAATCTGAATTTAAAGCACTGTGTTTAGACCTACTAAAGTCTGAGAAAGAGATTATCTCTCTCAGAAATCAATTATCTGAACACAATGTTTTAAAGTCAGAAAACCTCAAACTCTCTCAGGAGTTGGAGAACTGTAGGGAATAGATAGCTTCACTGAAAAGTGAGCTCTCTGAGGCCAAGAAGCTTGAAGAATCCCTTAATGGGAGAAGCATCAAGCTGATGGACATCACAAGCACAGTGAACTCTAGATTCAACAGTACACTGGGCTTGGGTGCTTCATCCAGCCAACCTATAGTCCTAACAACTCCCATCAAGTTTATCTCTGACAAGGGAAAGAGAGTTGTAGAGGTTGCTAGGACAAATTCTGATCTGCCTCAGAAAACTAAGTCCCAGCAGAAATCGTCGAACATAGATCGACGATCGCCGAATGGAGATCGACGATCGCCGAATGCAGCTCGACGATCTCAGCCAAAATCGTCGAACGCAGATCGACGATCTCAGCCAAAGTCGTCGAACGCAGGTTGATGACCTCATATACCTGACCTCAGCCATAGTCGACCGTCGAACGGAGCTCGACGATCTGACCCAAGATCGTCGAACGCAGCTCCAAGATCGTCGAACAGAGGTCAGAGCTCTGGAAACTTTTTCAAAGGCAAATAAAAATTGAATCCTAAGGGTCCTTCATCCCAAATCTTTAACCCTTATACTGAATGGATTATACCTCCAAGGAGATATCATCCTGAAGGATATAAGAGCCAACCTGTGATGTCTTTCATTTCAGAATTTAGAGGTTATCAACCTAGGCCCAAGGTAAACTGGGTCAAAAACAAATGAATTGTCTTATGTGCAGGTGAAGACCTATCCAACATCTAACCAGCAATGGTATTTGGATAGTGGGTGCTCTAAGCACATGACAGGGAATAAGGACAACCTCACTTCCTTTAGAGCCAAGCTTGGACCCAAAGTTATCTTTGGTGATTCCAACTTTGGACAAACTAAAGGATATGGTGCAGTCCAGATTGGTTCAGTAACCTTCAAGAAGGTAGCTTATGTAGAAGGACTGAAGCACAACCTAATTAGCATCAGTAAGCTGTGTGATGAAGGCTACCAGGTGACCTTCAACAAAACCTTATGCAAAATCAAGTCAGAGGACAACACAACTGTGTTGACAGGTAAAAGGAAAGGTAACATCTACCTAGTAGATTTTCTTTCAACTGATGTAGATATCTGCTTGTTTAATTCAGTCTGTAGACCAAATGTTTTATGGCATAAGAGATTAGGACACCTAAACCTTAGAACTATTGCTAGGCTATCCAAGGACAACCTTGTTAGAGGACTACCTTCAGGCCCCTACAAGAAGGAAGGACTCTGCAGGGCTTGTCAATTAGGCAAGCAAACTAAAAACAGCTTTAAGTCACTTAATAAGAGTGATTCACCTAGGATATTGTATCTGTTACACATGGATCTATTTGGACTCATCACAGTACAAAGCCTAGGAGGGAAATCCTACACTTTAGTAATTGTAGATGACTTCTCTAGATTCACTTGGGTGTTCTTTCTAAGGAAGAAGTCTGATAACTTTAAGTGTCTGACAGAGTTTCTCAAATGCATACAGATTGAGTTCAATACTCACATTGCCCTGATCAGAAGTGATCATGGGACAGAGTTTGATTCTCTTCTTATGCAAGAGTTCTGTCAGAGTGAAGGGATCAGGCATACTTTCTCAGCTCCTAGAACTCCTCAACAAAATGGGGTAGCTGAAAGGAAAAATAGAACCCTTATTGAATCTGCTACTACATTGTTGTCAGATGCTCATTTACCTCTAACCTTTTGGGCAGAGGCAGTGAACACCTCCAACTATGTGTTGAACAGAAGTCTGATACATAAACTAAAGGGAAAGACTCCCTATGAATTACTCAAAGGGAAGAAACCTAAAGTTGACTATTTTAGAGTCTTTGGTTGTATTTGCTACATTCATAATAATGACAAGAAATATCTAGCAAAATTTCAAGCCAAAGCTGATGAAGGAGTGTTTCTGGGATACTCTATGATCAGCAAGGCCTATAGGGTCTATAATAAATCATCTTTGAAAATTGAGGAATCTGTTCACATCTCATTTGATGAAACTAACATGTCTTTCAAGGAGAAGATTTCTTCTACCATAGAACCTTTGCAGGAACATTCTCTAGTTGAAGACTTGAACAGGTTACAGGTTACTCAAGAGGATGAAAGCAGTGAAGATGAAGGGAATGCTCAACATATTGAAGCACAACCTGAAGAGCCAGTTGTTGTACCACAAGAGGAAACAACAACACAGGTTGGTGAACAATCAACACCCCTGTTGATTTAGTAACATCAAGAGACCATCCAATTTCCCAAATAATTGGAGAAATCTCAGCTGGTGTGCAAACCAGAAATCAGGTCAACCAAAACCTGTTGCACACCTGCTTCCTATCTCAAATTGAACCTCAGTCCATTCAAGATGCAGAGCAAGATCCACACTGGATCATTGCAATGCAAGAGGAGTTGCATCAATTTGAGAGGAACAAGGTATGGGAACTAGTGCCAAAGCCTAAGGATCATTCCATTGTTGGAACAAAATGGGTATTCAGAAACAAACTGGATGATCAAGGAGTAATTATAAGGAACAAGGCAAGGCTAGTTGCTCAAGGATACTCTCAAGAAGAAGGAATCGACTACGACTAGACTTTTGCACCTGTTGCAAGATTAGAAGCCATCAGGATTTTTCTAGCTTATGCAGCTCACAAAGGCTTCAAAGTCTATCAGATAGATGTCAAAAGTGCTTTCTTAAATGGAGACATCAAAGAGGAAGTCTATGTCAGACAACCTCCAGGTTTTATCTCTCCAACTTATCCTGAATATGTTTTTAGATTAAATAAAGCATTATATGGTCTCAAGCAAGCTCACAGAGCATGGTATGAGACCTTATCATGCTTTCTCTTGGAAAATGGTTTTATAAGGGGTAGAGTAGACCAAACTCTTTTCATTAGAACCCATAAGTCCCATACCCTACTAGTACAAATTTATGTAGACGATATCATTTTTGGTTCTACTGACTCCAAATTGTGCAGAAGGTTCTCTAACCTAATGCATTCTAAATTTGAGATGAGTAGCATGGGTGAGCTATCCTTCTTCCTAGGATTGCAAGTCAAACAACATGCTGAAGGCATCTTTATTTCTCAAACCAAATATGCAAATGAACTGGTTAAGAAATTTGGTATGTCTGAGGCATCTTGTATGAAAACACCCATGCCTACCAATGCTGTATTAGATGCTGATGAACATGGGAAACCTGTTGATCAGACAACATATAGAGCAATGATTGGCTCTTTACTGTATCTTACAGCTAGTAGAACAGATATAATGTTTGCTACATGTATATGTGCTAGGTTCCGAGTTAGCCCTAGAGAGTCACACCTAACATTAGTAAAGAGGATTCTCAGGTATTTTAAAAGTTGTCCAAATCTAGGTCTCTGGTATCCAAAAGATTCAGCATTTGAGTTAACTGGATTCTCTGATGCTGATTATGCTGGATGCAGAATTGACAGGAAAAGCACCAGTGGAACCTATCAGTTCCTTGGTGACAGACTTGTCTCTTGGTTTTGTAAGAAACAAACATCTGTGTCAACTTCAACTGCTGAAGCTGAATATATGGCTGCAGGCAGTTGTTGTTCACAAATATTGTGGATTCAAAATCAACTCCTATACTATGGTTACAACTTAGAGAAGTCTAAAATCTTTTGTGATAACACAAGTGCTATTTCCATAGCTCAAAATCCAGTCCTCCATAGTAGCACAAAACACATAGAGATTAGGCATCATTTCTTAAGGGATAATGTTGAAAAGAATAAAATTGAATTACAATATATCCCAACTGATTTACAAAGGGGAGACATTTTCACAAATCCTTTGGATGAAAAGAAACACACCTTCTTCCTAAATCAGTTAGGAATGTTAGATGGAGGAAGTCTTAAATAATTTCCAAGATTTTGAAAGCTAAAAATTGACCAAGACTAGGCAAAAATTCTGATTTTTCTTAGTGTCTAGAATTTTTCTGATCTTTGAACTGCGCTCGATGATTTCCCCTAAGATCGTCGAACGGAGATCGACGATTTCCAAAAATGTCGAACTGAGTTCAGCGCCTCTCAGATAGTATGAACTATCTCTTCCGGTCAACGATCGTCGAACGGCGCTCGACGATTTCGTTCTCTGAACGATCGTCGAACGGAGCTCGACGCTCTCCAAGATCGTCGAACGGAGATCGACGATGTTGAAGACTCTTCAGATTCCTTTAGAAGCCCCGATCGTCGAACTGAGTTCAACGATCTTTCCATTTCTGCGTCGAACCCTTATATAAAACTCTTTTTTCGCCGTCGTTCACTTTTGCGCTTTCGATTTCTCTGCAAAAATCTTCTTTCCCTCCAAACAGTTCTACGCTTGGTCGTTTTGTTTGTTGAGTTTTTGCAGGTACAATGGCTGTGTCTGTTGCTGTTCTTGCTGCAATGAAGTTCGACGCCGGGTTTGACATTGATATAGAATCATTCAGCACCACCGACCAGATTTTCCAAGACATACTGGGTTTGTTCAAGGATCAAAATCTAACTGCCCTCATGACCACCAGAATCAAGCTGGCTTCAGATGAGATCAAGGAATGGGTTTACACTGCTCATAATCAAGACAACAACACAATAGTCTGGTCTATTGCTGGAAATCAGGTACCCTTGACCCCCACAGTTTTGACAGAAGTTTTTGGACTGAGAAATGGAGATGATATTGCTGAGTTATCTGGAGAGGATTATTCTGAACTACTTGCCAGGATGGGTCATCCAGAGGGAAACCCTAGCAAGCTATTCAAAAGGAACCTGTTTGTTGAATACAGGTTCCTAGCAGATGTGGTAGGGAAAGTGCTGCTGGCAAAGCACTCTGCACATGATACAATATCCAGATACCAGCTCTGCCTCATGGGAGCTATGGTGGATAAGAAAAATCTGAACTGGGGAGAGGTCTTCTTTGACCTAATCAAGAAGAAAATAAACAAAAGTTTTGTTAATTTTGGAAGGATTCTTGGAGTTTTCCTGCAGACCAGGTGCCCTGCCTTGCTGGTCTCCTCTGGAGTTCACATAAATGCCTCCAAGAGACTCACCTGTGCCCTCTTTGGCAAGTGGGACAGGCAAATCAGCAAGCCTGGTAGGCCCTCCTCAAGTGCTCCTTCAGGCACCAGGACTCAAGGAGTCACTCTCCCACAGGTCTCTGCCCCTGCAGATGACCTGGCTGCTGCTGCTGCTACCTCTTCTCCTCCTCCACCTCCAACCCTTCCTCTACCATCCACCTTTACAGCTCCATCCACCATTACCATCTCTAGCCCATCTCCAACATCAACTCCATCTCCAGAACCCATTCTGCCTCCACCAGTAGACCAATTCCACCCTCTGTTCTCATACCCTCCACCAGATGTCACCTCTTCTCCATCCATTCCATCCTTCACCCTCCTGGATGACTCCTATATGGATGATTCCCCATCCTCTCCTCCAGAGTTACCCTCCTCCTCCACTTCATTCCAAGATCTCCTCCACCATATCATAGACCAACCTACTTTCACCCCATCCATATCCATTCCCCTGTCCTCCATATCCACCCTGCCCACACCTGAGCCCTCCATTCCACACTTCTCCAGCCCTTCCCTTCCAGCATCCCCAGCTGTTTCCCTTCCATCTACCTCTGCTCCAGCTGTTGAGCAAGTAGACCTCTCAGCCCTAGCTGACAGGCTGTATGAGCTGATTGCCCCCAGGCTCTCTATCCTGTTAGAGACCTCCTTAGCTCCTCTACACCAGTCAGTGGCAGCTCTATCTGCCAGGCTCTCCTCCCTCTTCCCCCAGGCAGCACCCACAGCAGTGTGCCTTGATCCAGCTATCTCTGCATCTAGGCAGGGGGAGATGCCACATGAAGAAAGCCTTCTTGCTGTTGCTGCTGCTGCTGTTTCTGCTTCTTCTGCTGCTCCTATTGTTGCTGCTGCTGCTGAGCCTCCTTCTGCAGTTCTTGCAATTGACCTAAGGTCTTTGCTATCTGCTTTTGATACTGCCTTCTTCAGCTGTTTGCCAGAGAGTAATGCTGTCCAGCCCCCAGAAGACTTATCCAAGGCATTGGTGCCTTTCTCTTGCTGTGACCCCAGCATTATCTCCTCTTTTGTACATTCAGTGATTGCTGCTACTGAAGATGATGCTGCTGCTGAGATTGTTCATATTGCTGCTGAAGTTCCAACTGATTCTGCTGAGCAATTATCCAAGGATTTTCCTATGTCAGAGGCCACTGAAATTGAGCATGCTGCTGATTTTGATGATGTTACTGCTGTTATCAATGAAGTTGTTGCTGCTATCACCTCTCCAGCTTCTGTGGCTGTTAGTGAATCTGTTGTTTCTGCTGTAAGTGAGACTGTTACTGCTGTTGTCACCAGTCCAGTATCTGCTGCTGCTGCTGTATTTGCTTCTGTTGCACCCTCTCCATCTGCTGCTCCATCTGCTGCTGTCCCTGCTGCTGCTATCTCACCCTCTGCCTCATCTGTTGTTGTTCAACTGAAGAAAGACTTGATGAAGAAAATTGATGCTCTATATGATGACCAGAGTTCTGAATCTGATGAGTTCAAAACAGACTCTGATGATTCTTCTGCTACTATTGCAAGGAAAAGGAAGGCAAGGAGCAAGGCAATGAAAAGAGTTCCTCCTGCAAAAGTCAAAGATAACAATGACATTCCTTACTACATTCTGCATAACTGCCCAATCACTGAACATTGGATGCAATATTCTAAAAACCAGCTGAAAGCCATGAAGAAAAAGAGAAAATATGAGAAGGGCTCTTCCCAATTCCAGCACCCTCATCCTCCTCCACCACCTCCTCCTGATGTAGGTGCAGGTGGAAGCTCTGCAAGTCAAGCCCCAGCTAGAAGCCAGGCTCCCTATCAACCCCATGCCAGATCCTACTAAAGGGAAAGCCAATCTAGGGGTTCATATTCCAGGAGAGGAGGATACAGGGGTAATCAGAGAGATTTTCAAGTTTATTCTAAAGGGTACTCCAGGCAGCACCCATATTCTAGGGGAGGACATGTTTCATCTGATACATCATCAGGTCCTTTCCCCTACAAGCTGAAAGAGAATGTGTCTGTCAGGCCTTCTCAAGACAATCCTTCTAACAGGTATGAGCCACCTGTACCTTATGAGGACCCTGAGAATAATCCATCTACTTGGACTGCCAGGTTAAAAGAATTGACTGCACTAGATCAGATTAAGAAGGCCAGAGAACAAGGACTAGATACTTCCAATATTTCTACAATGTCTGAGCAGAGACAAAAAGAACTAGATAGATATGCTTCCAGTAAATTCTTTGATGCTGACAGATACATGGAATTACATCCTGCTGCTGTGGTTCCCAGGCCTACAAAGCAAACGTATTTGGGTGCAGCAGATGACACCAGGTCCAACAAAGAAGCCCTAAATCCAAACAGAGAAATTAAAATGGTTAAAGGCAAAGAGAAGAAATGACTTTGTAAGGTGACAGTTTCTGAATTTCTGATTATCTGGATGACATATATATATCTGTGATGTTTCTGCAATGTCTAGCTGTTGTTTTCATGTTTTACTGATTGTATGTTATTATTTGAATTTTCCAAAGTCTGTAAATAGTAATCCTAACCCAAATAGGGGGAGATTGTTGGAACACCCTATTACTAATTTGGGTCAGGATCACTATGTCTCTAGGAACCTTTGCTTGACCTTCTGTATAGCTTAATAGGTCAATTACAATTGAGTCTAAGGGTTAGAAGTTTAGGTTTGGAAGCTGCCCTGAAGACCAAGATTTTCTGTCTGGAGACTAAGTCATATCGTCGAGCTCAACACGACGATTCGTCGAACTCCGGTTGACGATCGTCTAGCTCAACTTCGACAGATCGTCGAACTCCATTCGACGATCGTTGAGCTCAACTTCATAATATCATGGAACTCCATTCGACGATCGGTGAGCTCAGGTCGACGATTTTGACTCTGCATTAGATCTTTATCTCTGAGCTCAGTTCGACGATCTTTGAGCTCAGATCGACGATTATCTTGCTGCTGTGTGTTTTCAGATCGCTGAGCTCAGCTCGACGATAGCAGAGCTCAGTTCGACGATTTCAGATAACTTCCAGAATTCAAATTCAAATCAGTTAGGAGTTATTCTGCAATTAATTCAGAGATTTGCTAGCCGTTTTCATTCAATTCTGGAGCAAGTTTCAAGGGACTTTTCAAGGAATAATTCTGTGGACTTTCCTCAAAAAGAGATTATGCAATTAAGGATGCAATCAATGCAGACCAACGACTATTTTTGACAGAGAATAATATTCTATTTAGGACCAGAGAATAAAAGAGAGAATGTTTTTGAATCTCTATGTAGAACAAGAAATAGTGCACACACAATACAGATTACAAAAAACTCAAAAATCTTTTGTCAAAAAGAATTCTGAAGAACACTCATCCAAGGAGATCAAGTCTTCAAATCTTCAGATCTCTGTAGTTTTCAAAGTGTTCAAGGCCAACATATTTCCTGACTCCAGACATTCAACATTTCAGCTATTGCTGAAATCATCCATTGCTGGAGTTCAATCTTTGAAGGCCTATCACCCTCAGCAAAGCTTTTCTTCCTGAAGATTTCAAGGATTCAGGGGGAGCTTTGACAACAATCCACATAGTCTTCTCAGTTGTTTGAGAAAGAGAAGACTGCCATCACTCTCTCACCCCCACTCTGTAAAGGGTTTTTCAAACTCCCTTCAAAAGTTTGAATCTGGTTTTTGAGCACCTTGTCAAAAGCTCATTGGTGGCAAGACACCTGATCAAAAAATCTGCTTTGGTTTTTGAGCACCTTATCAAAAGCTCATTGGTGCCCAGGACACCTGATCAACTCATCCTGCAGTGGGTTCCTACCTAGGGTGGTAGAAGAGTGGATGTACCCAAGTTTGGGGAACCACTATATTCCCTTGTGTCATCTGGTTTTGGCTTGCTTTCTTTTTGTTTCTGGCCTTGATTTTTCTGTGCTTAGTTTTTGCATAGCTTAGTTCTGTGATTAGATTTATTTCTGCTTCCCTACTCACACATATTACAACAATTGTTGTAAAAGTTTGTAAAAGTTTCTAAAGCACCATATACTCTATTCACCCCCCTCTAGAGTATATCAGATCTAGTTGCACTTTCAATCGGGACCACTAGTAGTTGGTAACTACAACCTTATTTTTGCATTAAATGAAGTACAACATGCAAGCAATCCCATTTATCGTGTACTGTAGACTTCCCACAATATTTGAATTTCTGCTGACGTCAGCACCTGTGGACTTAGTCAAATTCAGACAATTCACCATAGATGTTGCGTGAAGGCTTGTCACTCAATGCAAAACACTTAGCCAAACATTCTGCAACACTAAGCGTTGAGTGATCAGTCATCACTTAACAAATATGGGCTTTAGTTGTCTAACTGATTAAGCGTTGAGTGAGCCTTACTCACTCAACGCATTTAGACTTAACCGATTTCTACTGAATGGAGGCATTGAGTGAGTTGTCTACACTCAATGCTTTCTGACTTAGCCTGCCATCTTGTTGAGGAGTTGAGTGAACAACCATCACTAAATGCTTCTGTACTTAGTTTAATTTCTATTGAGTTGGTGTTGAGTGAACTCCCTTCACTCAACGCTTCTGGACATAGAAAGATTTTTTGTTTACTTCTTCATTGGATTTGACATCACTTTTTCTATCGACGCTTTCTTCTTGAGATATTGAGTGAAATGCCTTCACTCAATGCTTCTGGACTTAGCCAGAATCCTGCACAAATTCTCAGATGCTTTGATAACTTAAGCTTTACTCAACACTTCTATCTCTGGGCATTGAGTGAACTGTCTTCACTCGACGCATGTGGACTTCGCAGATTTCTGCCTTGCCAATGATGAGGCTTATAATGTGTAGTCTTTACTCAATGCTTTAGGCTATTTGGCATTGAGTGAAGTGGCTTCACTCAATGCCTGTGGACTTAGACAGATTTCTATCTTGTCTGCATCCTTCTTTGTGTACACATATCATTATTACATAGACCACCTGTCTAATTAGTATAACAAGTGACCATCTACATACATAGAAATTAAAGCCTACATTAGATACAAATATGTGTATACCATTGTCCAATATATATGCCTTCTTTAAATCTGGGACATTAGGAACAATGGACCCAACAATATCCCCCTATTTGAAGAAGTGAAAACTTTAGACAATGATATACACCTACACATAAATAGCATATAAAACATTTCAGAAGACAAAAATAATGAAAGCACATCTAAACATATGATTTTCATTAATCAGAAGGAATGTTTGATTTTTATAATGTTCATAAGACAAAATACAATTCCTACAACCCTCAAGACAAACAGGAAATACTTTTATGTTTCAGGCTCTCTTATTACTATGCCCTGCTTGGATTTTTGGCTGATTTCTCTGATTTCTCTTTGCATTCTTTTCTTTCTATCTTTGGAAGTAGCTATATGGCTTTGGGAAGTATTTGACAGGCTCCACGGCATCTGGTGGCAAAGTGCCTGTCCATTAGTCATTTTTGAACTTCTTCGTATCCATTTCATTCTTTTCAAACTTTGCTCACTCTAGGGAGATGTATAGCTTTCCCCTTTCAATTTTCTTATTTTTGACAAGATCCCAAACAGACAGAATAATGGTCCTTGACTCCTGTGTTCAAAATCAGGTCTTGACTCCATTTCTTCCCTGAATCTCTTCTTGCTCATCCTGGCAACATCCTTTTCCTCAGCCACAGACTTTCCTTTAGCCCTTAACTCTTGCTCAATAGTGGGGCTGAATGTTGGAATTGTTTGAATGTCAGCAGCTATAGAAGATTCAACCCCCTATGCACCTTCTTGCAAGTACTGAGCATAATCCTGATAGACAAGACCCTGTTCTACATTTTGATCATAGTATTGGTCATCATACTGATTCCCATATTGACCACCATACAGATTCTCAGTGATATGGGCAGTTTCAATGTTTTCATATGATAATGGCTCAAGACCCACTGAGCCTTACTTTGATAACATTAATGGTCCATACTGCATTTTCTTTATTACCATTTATTATACCCTTTCCCCCTTTTGGCTTCTTCACACATATTCTGAGTCAGGGAGGTGTTGGCCTTTGTTAGTTGTGCATCTAATTAATTTATTCCTATAGTGACATGGTCCGTCACCTTAAGCAGGTGATCATCTAGGCTGAGCACAAGCATCCATTATCCTTTCAAGGGTTATCTTGTGCTTTTCTAACAGTGTTTTTTTTGCATTGTGGACTGCCAGCAAGTTTCCAAAGGGAATGTTCTGATTTTCCCTAAAGTCATTGTGAAGAGTGTCAAGCTCCACCAACTTGTCCTGAGTAAAGTCAACTACAGGAGCTGTTCCAAAGAAACATTTTACAGTCCGGGCCATGAGCAGATTGACCTCAAATCTTATAGAATTGATCTCTATTGATAGCTCATTCTTGCAGATCTTGACTGAGTCATCAACAAAATTCTCCAACTATCTCCTTTGGTCATCCAGTTACCCTTTCAGCTAAGCCTGGAATGTTCCTGATATTTGATCAGTGGATGTACCTTCATTACTGACTGGTATAGGTTGTTGAACTAGACTGGGATCTTCCCCTGCTGCAGAATCAACCATCAGCTTCAGGATTACAACATACATATAAGTATGTCAATAGACAAGGATAAGGCAGGTAAATCTATTGATGAAACCTTGTATAGGGGCATAATTGGCTCCCTCCTATATCTTACTATTAGTAGGCTAGACATCATGTATGCTACATGTGTTTGTGCAAGATACCAGGCTAGCCCTAAGGAGTCTCACTATTCTGCAGCTAAAAGAATCTTGAGATATCTTAAGGGCACACCAGATCTTGGCCTATGGGGGCAAGTATGTAAATAGACAAGGATGAGGCAGGGAAATCTGTTGATGAAACCTTGTTTAGGGGCATAATTAGCTCCCTCCTATATCTTATTGCTAGTAGGCCAGACATTATAAATGCTACATGTGTTTGTGCTAGATACCAGGCTAGCCCTAAGGAGTCTCACTATTCTGCAGCTAAAAGAATCTTGAGATATCTTAAGGGCACACCAGATCTTGTCCTATGGTGCCCTAGGAATAGGGATTTTGAACTAACTGGATATTCAAATGCAGATTTTGCTGGCTGTAGAGAAGACAGGAAAAACACATCAGGCACTTGTCATTTCTTGGGAGGAAGACATGTAAAAAGCGGACCTATGTTGTAATTTTAACAGCTGAGTTAGAGTAAATATTAGCAGGTAGTTACTGTGCTCAGTTACTATGGATCCAAATCATCTCCAGGATTACAATATACGTATAAGTAAAACTTCAATGTACTGTGATTCTTCTAGTGCTATCTCCATTGATAGGAATCCTATCTCTCATAGTAGGACTAAGCATATTGAGATTAGGTACCATTTTATTAGAGAGCATGTGGAGAAGGAAGACATCTGTCTTGAATTTATCCCTATAGACAAACAAGTTACAGACATCTTCACTAAACCACTAAATGAAGCCAAATTCAACACCTTCAAATTTAAATTGGGTATGTTGAATTTATTCAAGCTTCAGTAGCTCTTTGCATTTTATTTTGCTGGTGAAGTTGCAGGTAAATCTAATTCCTGGAGGGCAGTAGAGATGAATTCGACTGAGTATATGTTGGGTCCATTGATCCCAATGTCTTGAATTTGAAGAAGGCCTTGTAGATAATGGTATACACATGTTGTAATCTAACATATCCTACAAGTTCTATGTATGGAGGGTACCTTCTATGCATTTATTGGACAGGTTAATTCAAGTGGCCAAGATAGGTGATGACTTGGCAAGCTAGTGGAAAGACAGAAAACTGTTTAAGTCCACGGGTGTTGAGTGAAGTATATTCACTCAACGCCAGGTGGCTAATAGCATCAAGTTCAGCTTGTTTAGTCAAAGCCAAACAATTTGCAAGCTGAAGATGTGGCTAAGTCCCCAGGCATTGAGTGAAGTCTACTCACTCAATGCCATACAACAAAAAACTATGAGACAGGATAAGGCAGTAAAAGCCTTAGATGAAACAGACAGAAATGTGGCTAAGTCCACATGCGTTGAGTGAAAGTCCATTCACTGAATGCCATAACTTCATATTCGTTGAGTATAGCTCAAACTGTCAAAACCACAAAAAATCTGTGTAGGTAATTGACTAAGTCCACGAGCATTGAGTGAAGCTTACTCACTTAACGGCATGCGATAAAAAGCGTTGACTGAACCTTAGTCTGTTAGAGACTGTGATTCCACACAGAAATTTGGCTAAGTCCAAATGTGTTGAGTGAAGGCTGCTCACTCAACGCCTTGTAACAAAAAAAATCTATTTGGCATTGAGTGAAGCTTACTCACTCAATGCCTATTCTAAAGATGCTTGATTTTGGCTAAGTCCACAGATGGTGACGTCAGTAAAGTCAACAAGTCAACATAATTTGAATTTATTGTGGGAAAGCTACAGTATGTGACAAATATCGCTGCTTGCCTTCAGTACTGTTGAAACCGGAATCCGATCTCCTATAGAGTTCGACCCTTGGGAAAGGGGTGGTCTCGCGCCTACTTCGCTCCTGCAAGAAAAACAACAAAGAAGGCAAGGAGAAACAGACCCAAGGGCTCGGTAGGGAGGTCCCACCACAAACCCGAAAGATCTCAGAGCGCTTCCCCTCCTTAGCCAGAAGCCGAGCTAAGGTACCCTCAGAAAGCACTCGAAAACTGGAGCAGGGAGGCACTCAAAGCGTCCCTTCTGAGGTACCCCTTGGGTCTTACTTATAGTTTTTGGAATCTGAACTGCCAATAACCAGAAGAACTGACCTGAAAATACCAAAAAGCCCTTGGTTGGGTCTGCCAACAGCCGAGATCCGCTGTTCCGAACAGCTATGCGCAGTCCGACCTAGTCTGCCAACAGCGTGGCTCCGCTGTTCTGAACAGCTATTCGCACCCATGGGGGGGGGGGGGGGGGGGGGGTCAGCTCGCCATCCATCCCTCTCCGCGAGAGGCGGGCGCGACCTGGTTCTAGCGGCTCGCCTATTCTTCTCGGGCGAACGCGAGCCGGACCGCCGCGACCCGCCAGTCCTCTACCGAGGCGGATAGGTGACCAGGTCGCGTATAGGGGGCGAACTGGCGGCCATTGTGACCCTTCGAACGGCTCGCAGATCGCGGGTCGTCGAGCCATTCCAAAAGTACCGGTTTGACGAATGGCACCCCCCGCTCTGGTCGACGATTCTCTGAGTGAGCGGGAGGGATAGGCGGAGTCGTCTCGCCTGGCTCGCTCGCCTGAAGTGAGCGGGAGCGGACCAACCCCTTATCGCATGTCTGCTTGTCGCTTGGGTGCGGGTCGCGGGACTGGGTTCGCCCGATCTTCCTGGTGGGGCCCGTTCGACGAACACGGGGTTGTACACAATCCTCGCTCTTTTTGAGCTCGATACGAGCTTGGAAAGAATCATCGAACCCACGTGTTCGGCGAGTACTGTGCTGAGCTGACAGGGAATCTTCTGGTGGGGCCCCACTATTCGGCTATAAATATACCAATGAGCCCAGGGGGGGTCTCCCCAGACCATCTCGTTTTTCAACTGGACTGCAGCCTCCCAAAGCCGGTTAGCGAAGAGGTGCGAGCCCGCCTGGCGGCCGCGGGCCAGAAAACTCGGGAGGAGGCCCTCGAGGCCGCTCCTTGGTTAGCGCGTGGGTCTCCCGGCCCTCTCTTTAGGCCGGTGAAGGGGAAGATCGTGAGGCGTTCCCCGGCGAATAACTTCCCGGGTTCCAGCTCGGCGGTTGGTGTTGAGGTCACTTCTGAGGTACGCGACCTTCCTTCTTAGCTTGTTGCTACGTCTCTGACCCTTTGTCTTGCAGGCACAGCATCGTGAAGACGAGGAGGATGGGAGGGGGGGGGGGGAGGAGGATCGCCCCCCTCCCTTGTCGTCTGAGAGGGCTGGTAGTCCCTCAGGTCTGGACCGCCCACCCCGGAATACCCCTCGCCCGCCAGTTCCCCCCGGACTAGGGAAATCGCTCGCGGCCCTCGAGGGAGAACCCTTTCAGGGTCGGCCGGGCTCCTCTCGTCCTTCCATCGGCATGGACGACGTGCCAACCCCTGGTAAGCTCGTGCTCAACGCTTGCCTTGTTCTCGCTCGTTCCTTCTGAATTGCCCCTTTTTGCAGGCTACAACATGATCTCCTCCGAAACGGAGATGAGCGAAGGGTACTCGCCTCCGCCTGACGTGGAGGGTGTTTCAGATTACTTGGGCGACCCGACCGATGCGGTGGGGATGAAGAGGCAGGTGACACGGCTGTTCCAGAAACATACTCTGCTGCTTCAGGAGCTCGTGAAGAGGGTCGACCAAGACAAGGCCGACACCGAGACTCGGCTCGTGGCCCTGGAGGGGGCCCAACGAGCTACAGAATGTGGCGAGGTCACTTCGCCTGGCGTGCACATTACGCGGGCCGAGGAGCGCCTAAGGAGTGCCTCGGAACAAGTTGGCCTGGCCCAGCAGGAGCTGGTGGCGGTGCGCGATTATCACTATCCTCGCGTGCCGCCACGATCTGGAATACAACGGCGGGGCAGGTGGAAGTGGATCCAGTACTGATCCACCCTTTCTTTTCTCCACTCGCGGTATATTGCTGGGTCGCTACTATTTCAAACTCATTCTGTGTCTATAATGATTTGCGACTCTCTTTGCCTGCCTATGGGCCTGATGTTTGATTTCTGATGCATGTTGAAATTACCATGTTGTTACTTTTATTCTCCGCGGGGCGGGCTCGAGGGTACCCGCGTCCTCCGCTCGCCTTACTCCTGCGGGCGAGGGCAGGTCAGGGGATGGATTCACTCAACCCGCCATCCCGATCGTGGCGGGAGCGAGCCGTGGGGCTTGCCAGCCAGGAGCCTCCCTGACCCGCTCGGAATCCAGCGCGGGTGCGGGCCGAGGACTCGCCCGCTCAATTCTTGCGCGGATGTGATCGGGCGAGACCCGCGCGTGATCGGCCTTGACGGTGCAGTCGCGCGTCGGGAAGGCGAACCGTCGGGCATGATTTTTGCTACACGTACCTCTTCATTCGACAGGAAATTTCCCGCCCTTTCTTTCTCCCTATAAATAGGCCTTGCCGGTTCTCATCCTCCCACCGCTTCAAAACACTCCCCCGCTTCCTGCTCCTCGCGAAGCACGTCTCGCGTTCGCCTTGTGGATCTGTCTCGCTCGAACGACGGCAGTTCAGCGGAATGGGCGGCGGTGGCGGCGATGCGGACGGTCGAAGCAAATGCGCCTGGACCTTCTCAGAGCACGACTTTCCCCACGCCGAATACCTAGATGCCCTAGGCGACCACGTCCCGCCGGGATTTTCGGCGAGACGGCCCGGGAAAGGAGAGAAGATCAACGATCTATCTAGGGACGAGCTCGCCATACCCCTGGCTCACTTTGAGGTGGGTCTGCGGCTTCCACTGTGGCCTGAGGTACGCCAAGTGCTGAAGTACTTCGGGGTCGTCCTAGGTCAGATGACCCCGAACTCCATAGCTGTCATGGTGGGGTTCGCCTGCTTTCTGCGGGAGGAGCGAGTCAAGTTCAGTCTCGCAGTTTTCTGCAAGCTATTCTCCTTCCGTGCGAACCGGGACGGGACCGCCTATTTCTCCAGCGCCCACCTCAAGGTGCGGGAGACTGTAAAAAAGAGTCACAACTGGCTCAAAAAGTTCCTGTTCGTCAAGGGGGATTTCGGCAACGTCCCCTTCTCGCCGGTGCAGCTCAGCGAGGCGAGTTACCGCCCGCCCAGCCTATGGGGCCACGAGGCCGACTTGTGTGGGTTCTTCGCCGGGAAGAACTTCGAGGTCGCGTACTTGCGCCGCAACCTTGATGACCTTGCCACCGTCCCACCAGGGGGAGGTTTGCCACTCGCCACTGCTCTGTACGCTCTTTTCTTCTTTGGTTTCACCCTCTCTTCTTGACAGGCGAGCGGGACGTCCCCCTTCATCCCCCCTACGAGAGTGCTCGGATTGCCCTCGGGGTCCTCGCCCGAGCCCAGGCCACAGACGCCGCTCAGCGCGACGCCCCGTCGGTCCCGGCCAAGAAGCGGCCGGGCGGCGGATAGCCCGCTCCCTCGCCTAAGATGGCGAAGACTACGGGGCAACAACCCGCCGGTTGCCAAAAAGGGGCAAGGCCCCGACGGTTCTTCCGGCCGAGGGTCCCCCCCGTTGGTCGCTTCGACCAGCGACACCCCCGGCGGGGCGGCAGGCACTTCCGTGCCGCCGGACGGGTCGCAGAGTGCCGCGAAGCCGGTGCCGGACCCCGGGGATAGGTCCTTCCAGCCCATCTAGGACTTCCCGCCCCGGATCTCGCGTCGCCCTCGCGTCTTGGACATTTGCTTGTTAGGTGTATACACCATGTACTTTCAGTTGTTTGAGATGTAAGCGCGAGCTGCGCCTAGACTTTGTGATTTTCATTTATTAATGCTCTTATAAATGCTTCCCCACCCGTTACTTACGCATGTCTGTTGTCATTGCGCGATGTAATTTTGCCATTTTCGCGCTCGCTGTCGTTCACCTCGCGTTGCGTCGACGAGGTCGTATGCCTACGGATTCGGTTAAGGAGTCATAGGAGGCCCGACAGGTCGTCCCGCTAGGGGCGACCTGCATCTGCGGCACGGCCTTCACTGCGGTGGTTGCTTGCTGACCAGACGAGGCGAGGCGGCTCGTTGCTCGCCCAAGACATCAGATTTCTTGCGGGTTGGCCCCTTTGTGACGCGACCCGGGTTCTCGCCTCCTTTTGGTCGCCAATCTGGGGGCCGGGTGGTTACGTTAGACCCCCCTCCCTTTCGGTTAATCTTCGCGATTCCTATCCATTATTAATACCATTTGAGTAGTTTCCGGTCCTGCCAGCTAGGTGGGAGCCTGTCAGCAAGAACTGCTAGGGGTCGAAAACTACTGACATCGAGTGACTTCCGGCCCTGCCAGCTAGGTGAGAGCCTGGCAGCGGGATCTTCTCGAGGCCAAGGATGACACCGAGTGATTTCCGTCCCTGCCAGCTATGTGGGAGCCTGGCAGTGGGATCTGCTCGGGGTCAAAACACATTACATCGAGTGACTTCCAGCCCTGCCAGCTAGGTGAGAGCCTGGCAGCGGGATCTTCTCGAGGCCAAGGATGACACCGAGTGACTTCCGGCCCTGCCAGCTAGGTGGGAGCCTAGCAGCGGGATCTGCTCGGGGTACAGACACATTCCATCGAGTGACTTCCGGCCCTGCCAGCTAGGTAAGAGCCTGGCAGCGGGATCTTCTCGAGGCCAAGGATGACACCGAGTGACTTCCGACCCTGCCAGTTAGATGAGAGCCTGGCAGCGGGATCTTCTCGGGGTCCAAAACACATTCCATCGAGTGACATCAGGCCCTGTCAGCTAGGTGAGAGCTTGATAGCGGGATCTGCTCGAGGCCAAGGATGATACCGAGTGACTTCCGGCCCTGCCAGCTAGGTGAGAGCCTGGCAGCGGGATCTTCTCCAGGCCAAGGATGACACCGAGTGACTTCCGGCACTGCCAGCTAGATGAGAGCCTGGCAACGGGATCTTCTCGGGGTCCAAAACACATTCCATCGAGTGACATCCAGCCCTGTCAGCTAGGTGAGAGCCTGACAGCGGGATCTGCTCGAGGCCAAGGATGACACCGAGTGACTTCTGGCCCTGCCAGCTAGGTCGGAGCCTGGCAGCGGGATCTGCTCGGGGTCCAAACACATTCCATCGAGTGACTTCCGACCCTGCCAGCTAGGTGAGAGCCTAGTAGCGGGATCTTCTCGAGGCCAAGGATGACACCGAGTGACTTCCGGCCCTGCCAGCTAGATGAGAGCCTGGCAGCGGGATCTTCTCGGGGTCCAAAACACATTCCATCGAGTGACATCCGGCCCTGTCAGCTAGGTGAGAGCCTGATAGCGGGATCTGCTCGAGGCCAAGGATGACCCCGAGTGACTTCCGGCCCTGCCAGCTAGATGAGAGCCTGGCAACGGGATCTTCTTGGGGTCGAAAACACATTCCATCGAGTGACATCCGGCCCTGTCAGCTAGGTGAGAGCCTGACAGCGGGATCTGCTCGAGGCCAAGGATGACACCAAGTGACTTCCGGCCCTGCCAGCTAGGTGCGAGCCTGACAACGGGATCTGCTCGGGGTCCAAACACATTCCATCGAGTGACTTCCAGCCCTGCTAGCTAGGTGAGAGCCTAGCAGCGGGATCTTCTCGAGGCCAAGGATGACACCGAGTGACTTCCGGCCCTGCCAGCTAGATGAGAGCCTGGCAGCGGGATCTTCTCGGGGTCCAAAACACATTCCATCGAGTGACATCCGGCCCTGTCTGCTAGGTGAGAGCCTGACAGCGGGATCTGCTCGAGGCCAAGGATGACACCGAGTGACTTCCGGCCCTGCCAGCTAGATGAGTGCCTGGCAGTGAGATCTTCTCGGGGTCTGAAAGTGCAAGCTAGATCTGAAATACTCTAGAGGGGGGGTGAATAGAGTATGGTGCTTAAAAATGTTTTACAACAGTTGTTGTAATCTGAGTGAACAGGGAAGCAAATATTAAATCTAAACACAAAAACTATCTAATCACAATCTACAAAAGAAACTAATCACAGATCACAGCCAGAAACAAAAGTAAAGACAAGCAACCATAAGACACAAGGAGCTATAGTGGTTCCCCTAAACTTGGGTACATCCACTCTTCTACCACCCTAGGTAGGAATCCACTGCAGGATGAGTTGATCAGGTGTCCTGGGCACCAATGAGATTTTGATAAGGTGCTCAAAAACCAAACCAGATTTTTTGATCAGGTGTCTTGCCACCAATAAGCTTTTGATAAGGTGCTCAAAAACCACACACAAACTTTTGAAGGGAGTTTGAGAAACCCTTAACAGAGATGGGGATGAGAGAGTGATGGAAGTCTTCTCTTTCTCAAAGCAGCTGAGAAGACTATGTGGATTTGATGTTGTCAAAGCTCCCCCTGAGATCTGTAGTTGATCAGGAAATGAAGCTTTGCAGTAGGGTGATAGGCCTTCAAAAAGTTGATCTCTAGCAATTGATGATTTCAGCAACAACTGAAATGTTAGGTGTTTGGAGTCTTGAATGATGATGGCCTTGAACACTTGAATCAAAAGGGATCTGAAGATTTCAGATTTGTTGATCTCCTTTTGGTGATGGTGTTCTTGTGAATTCTTTTAGACAGAGAATGTCTACATTTCTCTTTCTTTTTCTCTTGAGTGATTGTTGTTGAGAAAGATGTTGTTTCAGAGAAAAGTTGTAGCAGATAATATTTTGTTCTTCTTCTTTTTGTGCACTCTCTTCTTCTTGATTGCTTCTGTGTTAAGAGATTCAAAAATCTTGTCTTTTTTTATTCCTCTTGTACTGAATAGAAATGATACTCTGTCAAGAATAGCCATTAGCCTGTCATTAATTGACTTCCTTAATTGCAATTGTCTTCTGGGGAAAGTCCAAAGAAACATTCCTTGATAATCCCTTGAAACTTGGTCCAGAATAAATGAAAACGGCTACAAGATCTTCTGAATTAATTGCTGACAATAACTCCTTAACTGTTCTGAATTTTGAATCTTGAAAATCATTTAACTCTTCAGAAAAACGTCGAACTGAGCTCTACTATCGTCGAACTGAGCTCAGCGATTTGGACTTATTCAGCAACAAAGATCGTCGATCTGAGCTCAACTATCGTCGAACTGAGCTCAGAGATAGAGAATCAATACTGGAGTCAAGATCATCGAACTGAGCTCGAAGATCGTCGAATGGAGTTTGACGATTTGTTGAAGTTGAGCTCAGCGATCGTCGAATGGAGTTCGACGATCCGTCGAAGTGAGCTCAACGATCGTCGATTGGAGTTCGACGATTCGTCGTACTGAGCTCGATGAAATGACTTAGTCTCCAAACTGAAAAGCCTTGGTCTTGAGGGCAGCTTCCAAACCTAACTACTAACCCTTAGACTCAATTCTAATTGACCTTTAGATCTATACAATGAGGTCAAAATAGGTTTCCTAAAGACATAGTGATCCTGACCCAAATTAGTAATAGGGTGTTCCAACAATCTCCCCCTATTTGGGTTAGGATTACCATTTACAGAATTTGGAAAAATTAAAAACAAAATACACAGCAACAATATAACAAACAACAACATAGCAGAATCACAGATATATTATCTCAGACAGAAATAAAAAATCAGAATAATTGTCACCTTACAGAATTATTCCTTCTCCTTGCTCTTTATAAGTTTAATTTCTCTATTAGGATTAAGAGCTTCCTTTTTGGATCTTCTGTCATCAGCTGCACCTAAAGAAGTTTGTTGTTTAGGCCTTGGTACCACAGCTTCAGGATGCAGCTCCATATATCTTTCAGAATCAAAGAATTTGCTGGAGGCATATCTTTTAAGTTCCTTCTTTCTTTGTTCAGATAGGGTAGTAATGCTGGAGATGTCTCTGCCTTGCTCTCTGGCTTTCTTGATCTGATCCAGGGCAGCTAATTCTTTCATCCTGGCAGTCCATGCAGTAGGATTATTCTCTGGATCCTCAAAGGGCACTGGAGGCTCATATCTATTGGAAGGATTGTCTTGAGGAGCTCTGGATGAGACAACTTCTATCAGCTTGTAGGGAAAAGGGCCTGAAGTTGTATCTGATGAAGCTTGTCCTTCCCTAGAGTATGGATGTTGCCTTGAATAGCCTTTGGAGTAGACTTGGAATTCCCTTTGGCTTCCTCTATAACTTCCTCTCCTTGATTGAGAACCTCTGGATTGGCCTCCCCTATATTGAGATCTTGCATGAGGCTGATAGGGGGTTTGACTTCTAGCAGAAGGTTGAGCAGCTGAGCTTCCACCTGCACATGCATCAGGAGGAGGTGGTGGAGGAGGATGAGGATGATGAAACTGAGAAGATCCTTTCTCATATTTCCTCTTCTTCTTCATGGCTTTCAATTGATTCTTAGAATATTGCATCCAATGTTCAGTAATGGGGCAGTCATGAAGAATGTAATAAGGTATGTCATTTGTATCTTTGACTTTGGCTGGGGGAACTCTTTTCATAGCCTTGCTCCTTACCTATCTTTTACTGGCTATAGTGGCTGAGGAATCATCAGAATCAGTCCTATATTCATCACTTTCAGAACTTTTCTCATCATATAAAGCATCAATCTTTTTCAGATAATCTTTCTGAAGTTGGGTTGGAGCAGATGAGACAGCAGTTGTAGCAGCAGAAGATACAACAGATATATTACTAGCAAAAGTTGTAGCAGCAGCAGGAGTAACAATAGATACAGAACTTTCTGGAGCAATACTTTCAGAAGATATAGCAGCAGTAGTGACAGTAACAACTGGGGTAGCAACAGATTCAGAGAAAACTATTTCAGAAACACTACTTTCAGAGATAATAGTTTCAGCATCAGCAATAGCAGCAGTAATAACATTAGCAATAACAGTAGGCTCAAAATCATATGCCTCTGTCTGCATATCCTCAGGAACTGAAACATCAGCCACATCAGTACTAACAGAACCAGCAACATGTGCAGCAACATAAACTGAATTTATGTAGGAGCTTATTAAGCTGGAATCACAGCTTGAAAAGGGCACAATGGCCTTGGAGAGATCCTCTAAGGGCTGGACTGCATTACTCACTGGAAGACAACTGAAATATAATGAATCAAAAACTGATAGTAAGGACCTGAGGTCCACTGATAAGACAACAACTGGAGGAGTTGAAACTGGAGTTTTAGTAACAACAGCAACAGCATAAGAAATGGCAGCAGCAACAGCAGGCAATCTCACATCTTCATGAGGCATCTCCCCCTGCCTAGATTCAAATAGAGCTGGATTAAGGCACCTAAATGAAGGGATTTCCTGAGGAGGAAAGATGGAAGAGAGCCTGGCAGATAAGTCTACAACTAACTTGAGTAGTGGAGCCAAGGAGGTCTCCAACAGAAGTGACAGCCTGGGAGCTATCAGTTCATATAGTTTGTCAGCTAAGACAGGAATATCTACTTGCTCAGCAGGGACTTGAGCAGAGGTAGAGAAGGATGGTGGAGCAACTGGTGATGTTGGTGGAGAGCTGGTGGATGGTAGAAGTGAAGGTTAAGGTGTGGGGATTGTGGAAATGGAAGACAGTGGGATGGAGATAGAAGGTGTGAATGAGGGTTGATCAATGATATCTTGTAGAAGTTGTTGATATGATGTGGATGAGGAGGGTAGATCAGGAGGGGATGAAGGTGAGTCATCCATGAAGGAATCATCTAGAAGATTGAAAGATGGAATGTTGGATGATGTGTCAATGTCTGGTTGAGGGTAGTGGTGTAAAGGATGGAAGATTTCTTCTGTGATTGGAAGAGTTGGGATTGGAGATGTAATTGATGTAGGAGATGGGCTGGAAATAATGATGGTGGATGAAGTTTGAATGGTGGAGGTGACTGGTGGAGATGGAATAAGAGTTGGAGGAGGAGAAGAAGCAGCAGGCAAGTCTTCTGTAGGGGCAGAGACTTGAGGGGAAGAGACTGATACAGTCCTTATGCCTGAAGTTGTGCCTGTAGAGGGCCTGCTGGGCTTCACTATCTGCCTGTCCCATTTGCCAAAGAGGGCACAGGACAGCCTCTTAGAGGCATTAATATGCATCCCAGATGATACAAGCAGGGCAGGGCATCTGTTATGGAGAAACAGCCCTAGAATCCTTCCATAATTAACAAAGTTCTTATTTATTTTCTTCTTGATCAGGTCAAAGAAGACCTCTCCCCAGTTTAACTATTTCCTATCCACTAAAGCACCCATCAAGCACAGCTAATACCTGGATATGGTATCATGTGCTGAATGCTTGGCCAGCAAAACCTTTCCCACTACATCAGCTAAAAATCTATATTCCACAGCTAAGTTCTTTTTCAGCAGCTTGCTAGGGTTAGCATCAGAGTGACCCATTCTAGCAAGCATGGTAGAAAATTCCTCTCCAGACATCAGCAGAATCTCTTCCAGAACTTAATTCAAAAACCTCTGTCAGAATAGCAGGAGTCAAAGGTACCTGGGTTCTAGAAATTGAACCAACCACTGTGTTTTGGTCCTGGTTGTGGGCAGTATAGACCCACTCCTTAATCT
Organism: Platanthera guangdongensis; assembly: GCA_039583875.1. Classification (NCBI taxonomy): domain Eukaryota; kingdom Viridiplantae; phylum Streptophyta; class Magnoliopsida; order Asparagales; family Orchidaceae; genus Platanthera; species Platanthera guangdongensis. The sequence continues at coordinate 183,320,828 of CM077158.1, forward strand.
CATCAGCAGACAGTTTGATTCTGGTGGACATGATGGTAACAAGCTTCTGCTCCTTGAACAGTTCCAGAATGTCTTGAAAAACCTGATCACTGGTGTTGAAAGACTCCATGTCTATATCAAATACGGCGTTGAACTTCATTGCGGCTAGAACGGCAACTGAGACGGCCATTGTTACCTGCAAAAATCAACAAACAAAACGACCAAGTGTAGAGATGTTTGGAGGGAAAGAGAATTCTTGCAGAGAGATTGAAAGCGCAAAAGGAGAACGACGACCGAAAAATGAATTTTATATTAGGGTTCGACGCAGAAAAGGAAAGATCGTTGAACTCAGTTCGACGATCGGGGCTTCTAAAGGAATCTGAAAGGTCTTCAATATCGTCGATCTCCGTTCGACGATATTGGAGAGCGTCTAGCTCCGTTCAACGATAGTTCAGAAAACAAAATCGTCGAGCGTCGTTCGACGATCGCTGACCTGAAAGATAGTTGAGCACTATCTGAGAAGCGCTGAACTCAGGTCGACGATTTCGGAAAACGTCGATCTCCGTTCGACGATCTGGGGGAAAATCATCGAGCGCAGTTCAGAGACCAGAAATACACTCTAGACACTTAGAAAAATCAAGATGTTTGCCTAGTCTTGGTCAATTTTTAAAGTTTTAAGATCTTGGATATTATTTTAGACTTCCTCCATCTAACATTCCTAACTGATTTAGGAAGAAGGTGTGTTTCTTTTCATCCAAGGGTTTGTGAAAATATCTCCCCTTTGCAAATTAGTTGGGATATATTGAAGTTCAATTTTATTCTTCTCAACATTATCCCTTAAAAAGTGATGCCTAATTTCTATGTGTTTTGTCCTACTATGGAGGACTGGATTTTGAGCTATAGAAATAGCACTGGTGTTGTCACAAAATATTTTAGACTTCTCTAAGTTGTAGACATAGTCTAGGAGTTGGTTTTGAATCCACAATATTTGTGAACAACAACTGCCTGCAGCCATATATTCAGCTTCAGCAGTTGAAGTTTACACAGAAGTTTGTTTCTTGCAAAACCAAGAGACAAGTCTGTCACCAAGAAACTGACAAGTTCCACTGGTGCTTTTCCTGTCAATTCTGCATCCAGCATAATCAACATCAGAAAATACAGTTAAGTCAAATGCTGAATCTTTTGGATACCAGAGACCTAGATTTGGACAACTTTTAACATACCTGAGAATCCTTTTTACTAATGTTAGGTGTGACTCTCTAGGGCTTACTTGGAATCTAGCACATATGCATGTAACAAACATTATGTCAGGTCTACTAGCTGTAAGATAAAGTAAAGAGCCAATCATTGCTCTATATGTTGTCTGATCAACAGGTTTCCCATGTTCATCAACTTCCAATACAACATTAGTAGGCATAGGTGTTTTCATACAAGATGCTTCAGACATACCAAATTTCTTGACCAATTCATTTGCATACTTGGTTTGAGAAATAAAGATGCCTTCAGCATGTTGTTTGACTTGCAATCCTAGAAAGAAGGATAGCTCACCCATGCTACTCATTTCAAATTTAGAATGCATTAGGTTGGAGAACCTTCTGCACAAATTTGAATCAGTTGAACCAAAAATAATATCATCTACATAAATCTGTACTAGTAGGGTATGAGACTTATGAGTTCTAATGAAAAGAGTTTGGTCTACTCTACCCCTTATAAATTCATTTTCCAGAAGGAAGCATGCTAGGGTCTCATACCATGCTCTAGGAGCTTGTTTGAGACCATATAATGCTTTGTTCAATTTAAAAAACATAATCAGGATAAGTTGGAGAGATAAAACCATGAGGTTGTCTGACATAGACTTCTTCTTTGATGTCTCCATTTAGAAATTCACTTTTTACATCCATCTGATATACCTTGAAGCCTTTATGTGCTGCATAAGCTAAGAAGATTCTGATGGCTTCCAATCTTGTAACTGGTGCAAAAGTCTGGTCATAGTCTATGCCTTCTTCTTGTGAGTATTCTTGAGCAACTAGCCTTGCCTTGTTCCTTACAATTACTCCTTGATCATCCAATTTGTTTCTGAACACCCACTTTGTTCCAACAATGGAGTGATCATTAGGTTTTGGTACTAGTTCCCACACTTTGTTCCTTTCAAATTGATGCAACTTTTCTTGCATTGCAATGATCCAGTGTGGATCTTGCTCTGCATCTTGAATGGATTGAGGTTCAATTTGAGATAGGAAGCAAGTGTGCAACAGGTTTTGGTTGACCTGATTTCTGGTTTGCACACCAGCTGAGATGTCTCCAATTACTTGGGAAATTAGATGGTCTCTTGATGTTACTAAATCAACAGGGGGTGTTGATTGTTCACCAACCTGTGTTGTTGTTTCCTCTTGTGGTACAACAACTGGCTCTTCAAGTTGTTTCTCTTCAATATGTTGAATGCTTTCTTCATCTTCACTGATTTCCTCTTTTTGAGTAACCTGTAACCTGTTCAAATCTTCAGCAAGAGAATGTAAATGCAAAGGTTCTATGGTAGAAGTGTTCTTCTCCTTGAAAGACATGTTAGATTCATCAAATGATATGTGAACAGATTCCTCAATTTTAAGAGATGATTTATTATATACCCTATAAGCCTTACTGATCATGGAGTATCCCAGAAACACTCCTTCATCAGCTTTAGCTTGAAATTTTGCTAAATATCTCTTGTCATTATTATGAATATAACAAATACAGCCAAAAATTCTAAAATAATCAACTTTAGGTTTCTTCCCTTTGAGTAATTCATAAGGAGTCTTTCCCTTTAGTTTATGTATTAAACTTCTGTTCAACACATAGTTGGAGGTGTTCACTGCCTCTGCCCAAAAAGATAGAGGAAGGTGAGCATCTGACAACAATGTAGTGACCGATTCAATAAGGGTTCTATTTTTCCTTTCAGCTACCCCATTTTGTTGAGAAGTTCTAGGAGCTGAGAAAGTATGCCTGATCCCTTCACTCTGACAGAACTCTTGCATAAGAAGAGAATCAAACTCTGTCCCATGATCACTTCTGATCAGGGCAATGTGAGTATTGAACTCAATCTGTATGCATTTGAGAAACTCTGTCAAACACTTAAAGTTATCAGACTTCTTCCTCAGAAAGAACACCCATATGAATCTAGAGAAGTCATCTACAACTACTAAAGTGTAAGATTTCCCTCCTAAGCTTTGTACTGTAATGGGTCCAAAAAGATCCATGTGTAACAGATACAAAATCCTAGGTGAATCACTCTTATTAAGTGATTTGAAACTATTTTTAGTTTGCTTGCCTAATTGACAAGCCCTGCAGAGTCCTTCCTTCTTGTAGGGGCCAGAAGGTAGTCCTCTAACAAGGTTGTCCTTGGATAGCCTAGCAATGATTCTAAGGTTTAAATGTCCTAGTCTCTTATGCCATAAAACATTAGGTCTACTAACAGAATTAAATAGGCAAATGTCTACATCTATTGAAAGAAAATCTACTAAATAGATGTTACCTTTCCTTTTACCTGTCAACACAGTTGTGTTGTCCTCTGACTTTATCTTGCATAAGGCTTTGCTGAAAGTCACCTGGTAGCCTTCATCACATAGCTGACTGATGCTGATCAAATTGTGCTTCAGTCCTTCTACATAGGCCACCTTCTTGAATGTCACTGTCCCAATCTGGACTGCACCATATCCTTTAGTTTGTCCAAAGTTTGAATCACCAAAAATGACTTTGGGTCCAAGCTTGGATTTAAGGGATCTGAGGTTGTCCTTGTTTCCTGTCATGTGCTTTGAGCACCCACTATCCAAGTACCATTGTTGGTTTGATGTTGGATAGGTCTTCACCTGCACATAAAATAATTCACTTGTTTTTGACCCAGTTTACCTTGGGCCTAGGTTGATAACCTTTAAACTCAGAAATAAAAGACATCCCAGGTTGACTCTTATAACCTTCAGGATGATATCTCCTTGGAGGTATTATCCATTCAGTATAAGGGTTAAAGCTTTGAGATGAAGGACCACTAAGATTGAATTTTGATTTGCCCTTGAAGGAATTTCCAGAGCTTTGATCTCTGTTCGACGATCGTGGAGCTGAGTTCGACGATCTTGGGTCAGATCGTCGAGCTCCGTTCGACGGTCGACTGTAGCAGAGTTCAGGAATTAGAGATCGTCGACCTGAGTTCGACGATTTTGCCTGAGATTGTCGATCTACGTTCGGCGATCGTCGAGCTCCGTTCGACGATTTCTGCTGGAATTTTGTTTTCTTAGGCATCATCTTCATCATCACTGGAGCTGGATGAGGCTTCTGACTCTTCTTCAGTTTCACTCCAGGATTCAGCAACAAATCCCTTCCTTGTGTGTTTGTTCTTGCTTGAGGAGGGTTTGCCATTGCTATTCTTCTTGAAGTCTTCGTCCTTTCTTCTTTCTTTCTTGTCCCTTCTGTCCTTGTTTTTGTTTTCTGGACAGTCAGGTACAATGTGCCCTGCTTTCCTGCAACCAAAGCAAACAATTTCTTTATTATTTGACTTATCATACCTTGGTTTATCATGCTCCTTGTATGATCTCTTTCTGAAGTCCTTTCTGCCCATCTTGTAAAATCTTTTGGCCAATGGACTAGGCAGCTCATCATTGCCTGTGACTTTGTCTTCAGGCTGATCTTCAATTGCTTTGAAGGCTATTGTCTTTTCTTTTCTTGTGGCTAGTGAGGCAGCCTTCTTCTCTTCTTCTCTATTTTTAATAAGCAGCTCATAAGATTTGAGCTTGCCCAAGAGGGCTTCTGTGGTGATCTCATTCAGACTTCTGGCATCCTTGATTGGCCAGATCCTTGAGTCCCAAGTGCTTGGGAAGCACATTAGGATTTTGTCATTAAGTTCAGTCAGTGAGATCTCCTTATCCAGAGTCTTCAGTTCATTGACTATCAAACTGAGTCTGTTGTACATTTCAGCTACTGACTCAGCTTCTCCTTTCTTGAAATTCTTATATTGGGATATGAGGTGGGATCTCCTGTGCTTTCTTTCATCAGCTGATCCTGAGACTATTTCAGAGAGCTTATCCCAGATTTCCTTTGCTGAATTACATTCAGCTACCTTTTGGAAAATGTCATCAGACATGGTCTGGGCTAAGATATTCATAGCCTTTGCATCTGCTACCTTCCACTTCTTGATATCAGCATCTGTTCCTGATGGAGGTGGAACAGCATTTGTGCTTGTGTTCTCTGGAGGTCTTGGACAAACTGTCAAAACAGAATTAAAAATGTCCTCGTCAATAGAATTCATGTATAGTCTAATCCTTGCTTTCCAAAGTGCAAACTTGGACAGATTGCACACTGGAGGTCTGGTGTTAGCATAATCTTTGTTTTGAGCCATGATTTGTGAGGAAATAATCTAATAATAAAATCAAAAGAAAACAGATCTAACTAGGAATCTTTGGGTTCAGGTGTTAGCCTGTGCAACCAGCAAGGTGTGGTATGTTTAACCAATCTCGCTTTGATACTAATTGAAAGTGCAAGCTAGATCTGAAATACTCTAGAGGGGGGGGGGGGGTGAATAGAGTATGATGCTTAAAAACGTTTTACAACAGTTGTTGTAATCTGAGTGAACAGGGAAGCAAATATTAAATCTAAAAACAGAAACTATCTAATCATAATCTACAAAAGAAACTAATCACAGATCACAGCCAGAAACAAAAGCAAAGACAAGCAACCAGAAGATACAAGGAGCTATAGTGGTTCCCCTAAACTTGGGTACATCCACTCTTCTACCACCCTAGGTAGGAATCCACTGCAGGATGAGTTGATCAGGTGTCCTGGGCACCAATGAGCTTTTGATAAGGTGCTCAAAAACTAAACAAGATTTTTTGATCAGGTGTCTTGCCACCAATGAGCTTTTGATAAGGTGCTCAAAAACCACACACAAACTTTTGAAGGGAGTTTGAGAAACCCTTTACAGAGATGGGGATGAGAGAGTGATGGAAGTCTTCTCTTTCTCAAAGCAGCTGAGAAGACTATGTGGATTTGATGTTGTCAAAGCTCCCCCTGAGATCTGTAGTTGATCAGGAAATGAAGCTTTGCAGTAGGGTGATAGGCCTTCAAAAAGTTGATCTCCAGCAATTGATAATTTCAGCAACAGCTGAAATGTTAGGTTTCTGGAGTCTTGAATGATGATGGCCTTGAACACTTGAATCAAAAGGGATCTGAAGATTTCAGATTTGTTGATCTCCTTTTGGTGATGATCTTCTTGTGAATTCTTTTAGACAGAGAATGTCTACAGTTCTCTTTCTTTTTCTCTTGAGTGATTATTGTTGAGAAAGATGTTGTTCCAGAGAAAAGTTGTAGCAGAGAATATTTTGTTCTTCTTCTTCTTCTTGTGCACTCTCTTCTTCTTGATTGCTTCTGTGTTAAGAGATTCAAAAATCTTGTCTTTTTTATTCCTCTTGTACTGAATAGAAATGATCCTCTGTCAAGAATAGCCGTTAGCCTGTCATTAATTGACTTCCTTAATTGCAATTGTCTTCTAGGGAAAGTCCAAAGAAACATTCCTTGATAATCCCTTGAAACTTGGTCAAGAATAAATGAAAACGACTACAAGATATTCTGAATTAATTGCTGACAATAACTCCTTAACTGTTCTGAATTTTGAATCTTGAAAATCATTAACTCTTCAGAAAAACGTCGAACTGAGCTCTACTATCGTCGAACCGAGCTCAACGATTTGGACTTATTCAGCAACAAAGATCGTCGATCTGAGCTCAACTATCGTCAAACTGAGCTCAGAGATAGAGAATCAATACTGGAGTCAAGATCGTCGAACTGAGCTCGAAGATCGTCGAATGGAGTTCGACGATTTGTTGAAGTTGATCTCAGCGATCGTCGAATGGAGTTCGACGATCCGTCGAAGTGAGCTCAACGATCGTCGATTGGAGTTCGACGATTCGTCGTACTGAGCTCGACGAAATTACTTAGTCTCCAAACTGAAAAACCTTAGGTCTTGAGGGCAGCTTCCAAACCTAACTACTAACCCTTAGACTCAATTCTAATTGACCTTTAGATCTATACAATGAGGTCAAAACAGGTTTCCTAAAGACATAGTGATCCTGACCCAAATTAGTATAGGGTGTTCCAACAGGGTCCAAAACACATTCCATCGAGTGACATCCGACCCTGTCAGCTAGGTGATAGCCTGACAGCGGGATCTGCTCGAGGCCAAGGATGACACCGAGTGACTTCCGGCCCTGCAAGCTACATGAGAGCCTGGCAGCGGGATCTTCTCGGGGTCCAAAACACATTCCATCCCTCTATGCAGGCTAGCTATGATAATACTAGAGAGTCGAAGAAATTTATTATAATCAAAATGTCGCTTACATGCTTCAGGGGAAAAATTGTTTTAGGTCGTCACCACTCCAGGTGAGACTCAGGGTCTCACCCTCTATATTTTGGAGTCGATGGCCTCCTGACTTCAAGGATTCCTTTGTAATGAATGGTCCCTCCCAGCTGGGATTGAGCTTCCCTACGGATGCCGACCTCCCTGCTGCATCCACCTTCTTCAACACCAAGTCCCCTTCCACGAACTGTTTGACCCTGACGTGCTTGTCAAAGTACTTGACCATTCTTCTTTTCACCTCCTCCTGTCGGATAGCGGAAAGGTCCCTCACCTCTTCCACCATGTCAAGGGAGAGCCTCAGTTCCTCCTCATTCTCCGCTTGCCATTCCTCATGGCCTTCTTTGGGCGCAACGACTCGAGGGGTTTGGACTTCGAATTCCACGGGGAGCACCGCTTCACACCCGTGGGAGAGTTTGAAGGGGGTATCCCCCGTAGCCATGTTGGGGGTGGTTCTTAGGGCCCAGAGAACCGCGGGAAGCTGCTCCACCCAGCTCCCCTTCAAATTCTCCACCTTCTTTTTGAGGAGGTTGACGATGATTTTATTTGTGGCCTCCACCTACTCGTTGCTCCCGGGGTGATGGACCGAGGCAAACCTGAGGTCGATTCCAAGCTGTTCGCAGAAGCTGGTGAATTCGACACTGGCAAACTGGGGCCCGTTGTCCGTGACGATGGCCTGGGGCAGCCCATGACGACAGATGATCTCCCCCCAAACAAAGTTCCTGATCACCTGGGAGGTCACCTTAGCCAGCGCCTTCACCTCCATCCACTTTGAGAAGTAGTCAATCATTACTAGGAGGAACCTTCTCTGACCGCTGGCTTGGGGGAATGGTCCAACCAAATCCATTCCCCAAATTGCGAAGGGCCATGGGGCCGTGATACTTCTGAGTCGCTGGGCCGGCTGTAGCTGGAGAGGGGCAAACAGCTGGCACTTATGACATCTTCTGGCGAACTCTGCGGTGTCTCGGCCCAGGGTGGGCTAGAAATACCCTTGCCTGACTATCCTCCCTTCCAGGGTCCGACTCCCGGAGTGACTCCCACTATCCCCGGAGTGGACTTCCTCCAAGATCCTTCGTACTTCGCCCTCAGTCACGCAGTGAGCCAGCATCCCTGAGAGGGTCTTCCTGTATAGCTGCCCGTCTTGGAGGAGGTAATATGCTGACTTGTGCCTTAGTTTCTTCTTGTCTACCCCCTCCGGATACTCTCCCGTGGAGAGGAAAACCACAAATGGATCCATCCACGAAGCTTGTTGATCGATTTCCATGAGCTCTCCTTCTTCGATGGAGGGGCGGAACAGGTCGGTGATGGTGCCCCCCACCCGGGGACCATGCTTCGCTAGCTGATCGGCTTGTTCATTATCTTCCCTGGGCACATGTCGGATGGTGAAAGTTTGAAAAATGCCAATGACCCCCTTCACCTTGGCCAAGTACGATCGCAGGGTGGGATCCCTTGCCTCGAACTCCCCGTTGATCTGGGAAGCTACTACCATGGAGTCAGTAAGGACCTCCACATCCGACACCCCCAGCTCCCTGGCCAGGCGCAGCCCTGCTATCACGGCCTCGTACTCGGCTTGGTTGTTGGTAATGGGAAAGTGCACCACCACCGTCTGCTCAATTTGAGTCCCCTGAGGGCTTTCTAGGATCACCCCTACTCCTAGGGAATGCCTTCCCGAGGCACCATCTACCCTCACCTTCCAACGAGCCGGGTGGGTGAGTTCTTCCTCCGCCACTTCAACCACGTAGTCGGCCAAGAAGTCGGCCATCGCCTGAGCTTTGATCGAGAGCTGCGGAACGAAGGAGACGTCGAACTCGCTCAGCTCCACCGACCACTTAGCCAGCCTGCCTGAATGCTCCACCCCCACGAAGATGTTGCAGAGAGGATGGTCGGTCACCACTCGGATTGAGTGTTCTTGGAAGTAAGGTCGCAGCCTCCGAGCCGAGATGATCAGGGAGAAGGCTAGTTTCTCCAAAATCGGATACCGGAGCTCGGCCTTCCTCAGGACCCGACTCACGTAATAAATAGGGAGCTGTCTCTTCCCCTCTTCACGATCTAAAACCGAGCTCAAGGCCTCCGCCCCGACCCCTAGATATAGGAACAGGTCCTCCCCCTCCTTCGGCCCTTGGAGCAGCGGAGCCTGTGTCAACTGCACTTTGAGGGCCTGGAACGCCTCCTCGCACTCCTTGGTCCATTCAAACCTCTAACCTCCCCTTAGCATTTTGAAGAAGGGGGAGCACTTCTCCCCTGCCCGAGAAAGGAAGCGACTCAGCCCTGCTAGCTTCCCTGTCAGCCGTTGGACCTCCTTAGTATTCCGTGGGGACCCCAGATCCACGATAGCCCTGACATTATCTGGATTCGGCTCGACCCCCGCGGGGGTGAGGAGGTGCCCCAAGAACTTTCCCCTGCTGGCCCCAAAGACGCATTTTAGGGGATTCAATCACATTTTGTACTTGCGCAGGGTGGCAAAGGTCTCCTCCAGGTCCCGGAGGTGGGAGTACACATCCCGACTTTTGATCATGAGGTCATCCACATACACCTCCAAATTCCTCCCCCTCTGCTCCTTGAAAACCCTATCCATCATTTTCTGGTAGGTTGCCCCGGCATTCTTCAGCCCGAAGGGCATCATCTTGTAGCAGTAGCATCCATCCCCTGTGATGAACGAGACATCCTTGATGTCTGGGGGGTGCATCCTAATTTGATGATAACCTGAAAAAGCATTTAAAAAACTCATTATAGAAAAATCGACGGCTGAGTCAACCAACGCGTCGATCCGAGGCAAAGGATAACAGTCCTTAGGAAAAGCTTTATTAAGTAAGGAAAAGTCGATAGACATCCTCCATCGGCCGTCTCCTTTTTTAACCATAACCACGTTGGAGACCCAGCCGGGGTACTGAATCTCAGACCCGAAGCCGGCCTTGAGGAGTTTCGCCACCTCCACCCTGATGGGCTCCGCCAGCTTGTCTGCAGTGGACCTCCTCTTCTGCTGAACGGGGCGTGTTCCAGGGTCTAGGTTGAGGCGGTGGCAAGCCACATCCGCGTCAACCCCCGACATCTCCGCGGCGTTTCAAGCAAAGATGTCCACGTTCTTCTGGATGCACTCCAACATCCTGCCTTGGTCCTCCGGGGTTAGCCCCCCGCTGACGCGGATCTTCTCCATCCTGCCTCCTCTGGTGAGCACTTCCAGCTCCACCACTTCCTCTGCTACCTCCAGCCTGGATTGCTCCCCCCATCCCTCGGTATCCCCTTCCTCCGGAACGGGGACCTCTACCTCCATCTCTTCTCCCACGGCCCTCACTTTGGCCACCTCCTCCAGATCTCCTCCTGCCGCCTCCTCTGCGCAGTTCTTCACTTCCAGCTCCCCCTCTGCTGCTACCTGCCCTGCCTCCTCCATCCTTTGCCCCATCTCTTCGGCCCCCTCCATCCAAGAGATGGTGTTCACCGCAGTGACATAGCACTCCCGCGCCACCTTGGGGTCCCCTCTGACCCTGACCTGAATCCCCTCGGTGTTGAACTTTAAGCATTGATGGAAAGACGAGGGGACGCAGCGGAAGGCGCTGATAAGGGGCCTCCCAAAGATGGCGCTGTAGCTGCTGGGGGCGTCCACGATGACGAACCTGTAGTTTCGGGACTGCCCCCCCAAGGTGACATGGAGGCCAACTCCTCCCTCAACTTCCTTCCTTTCTCCTGAAAACCCGAACAAGGGCCCATCTGAGGCCAGCACCCTCTTGGTCTCCACTTTCATCGCGTCAAACTCCTTTTTGAAGACGACGTTGACGGAGCTCCCGTTGTCCATGAGGATCCGAGAGATAGTGAAATTTTCGATGGCTGCCTTGATGACCAGCGCATCGCAGAATGGGTCCTCGTGGTCTGGCATATCGCTCCTGGAGAAAGTGATCCTCTCCTCCGGGGGTGGGGTTTGGGATGTGGAGGCGACGCTTCGCCGGTACATGGTGTGGAGGCTCGCCTTGCGGGAGGCCTCGACCCCTACTCCTCCGTGGATCACTCCGATCCCCCCTCGGGTTCCAACATCCACCCGGTCTTCGCACCGATCCTCCTACGCCCGAGGCAGGACCTCCTCAATCCTCACTTCTTGTCGACCTCCCTGCTGCTGCTGCAATTCCCTATTTCCTCTCATCTCGAGGAATTCCGGGCAGGTGGCTGTGGCGTGCCCCTCTTCCTAATGGAAGTCGCAATAGGGCAGCTCCACCCTGACCTCTCTTCTCCTCCTCCTCATAATCCCCCTCCTTGCTCCCAAGGCTATGGACATGGCCTCCTCCTGATCGGGGAGCCGGGGCCTCTGACCCTGCCTCCAGCCCAGAGGGTGGAACTGATCTTGACTCCCCTGGTGGTGACCCCTTCCGTAGTACCCTCTCTGTGGCCCCTGCCCCTGCCACTCAGGTCTCCATCCCAGCCGGCGGTCGGGCTCCTGGTGCCCCCACCTCGGCTGCTGCTGCCACTGGAGCTGCCTTTGCTCCCTCTGCCTAGGCTCCCCTCTTCTCTCCTCCTGTGCCTTTCCTCCTCTCGACTCCTTCTCTTCCTCCGTGGCCCACCTGGCCAGCTTCCTTGCAAACTCCGGGTTCGACGCCTCCTCGTCGACCTATCTCGCCGCCCTCTCCATCAACTCCTCGTAGGAGAGGGGGGGGGGGAACTCTCTTCAACTCCATTCGGAAGAAACCCTACTGCAGGCCCAGGGTAAAAGCCATCATCAGACTATGGCCCGGCATCTCCTGGACTTGAGTAACTTCCTCCTAGAATCAGTCCACATAGCTCCCCAACGTCTCGTTCACCCCCTGCTTAATGTGGAACGAAGACTCGGACTCCTTCTTCCTCTTCTTCGAGGTGGTGAATCTCAGCATGAACCCTCGGCGCAGGTCCTCGAAGCAGTAGATGGAGCTGTCCGGGAGCTGGTGGAACCACTCCCTTGCCTTCTCCCGGAGGGTGATGGCGAAGAGTCGGCATTTCAATCCGTCCGACATCTGACGGATGGAGACCACATCCTCGAACCATTGGACATGCTGGACCGGGTCTCCCTTCCTGGTGTAGTAAGAAATCTCGGGTTCCCCGAACCCATCTGGGACTCGAGCTGAGGAGACTAGCTTGCTGAAAGGACTGCCTCCCCCCACTGGGCGAGCTGGCAAGTCTCGCGAACCCAGCTCGCCGAACCGGCCTTGGCCTGCCGAGCCGGGGAAGAGCTCGTGCCCGGGGAGCTCGCACCCCCGGCCTTCCTCGGCCACCTCCTTCCCAGCTCGCCTGCCGGGAGCATCCTCGCCTAAGGAGGGGGCGGCCGCGATCTGGGCTGCCGGAGTCGAGCACTCGGCCCGCGCGGCGAGTGCGAACTTGACGAGGCCTAGTACCTCGTTCTTGAAGTCTTCCAGCATCCCCACCGTTGCGAGAGGCGTGGGGGGGGGGGGGCGAGTTTTTCCAGTCAGATCCTTGTCCTCCTGTCATTGAACTCGCTGAAGCTTTTCTGCACTGACCACTATCCACGCTCACCACACCAAAATGTTGAAACCGGAATCCGATCTCCTGTGGAGTTCGACCCTTGGGGAAGGGGTAGTCTCACGCCTACTTCGCTCCTGCAAGAAAAACAACAAAGAAGGCAAGGAGAAACAGACCTAAGGGCTCGGCAGGGAGGTCCCACCACAAACCCGGAAGATCTCAGAGCGCTTCCCCTCCTTAGCCAGAAGCCGAGCTAAGGTACCCTCAGAAAGCCCTCGAAAACTGGAGCAGGGAGGCACTCAAAGCGTCCCTTCTGAGGTACCCCTTGGGTCTTACTTATAGTTTTTGGAATCTGAACTGCCAATAACCAGAAGAACTGACCTGAAAATACCAAAAAGCCCTTGGTTGGGTCTGCCAACAGCCGAGCTCCGCTGTTCCGAACAGCTATGCGCAGTCCGACCTGGTCTGCCAACAGCGTGGCTCCGCTGTTCTGAACAGCTATTCGCACCCATGGGGGGGGGGGGGGTCACCTCGCCATCCATACCTCTCCGCGAGAGGTGGGCGCGACCTGGTTCTAGCGGCTCGCCTATTCTTCTCGGGTGAACGCGAGCCGGACCGCCGCGACCCGCCAGTCCTCTGCCGAGGCGGATAGGTGACCAGGTCGCGTATAGGGGGCGGACTGGCGGCTATTGTGACCCTCCGAACGGCTCGCAGATCGCGGGTCGTCGAGCCCTTCTGCAAGTACCGGTTCGACGAATGACACCCCCCGCTCTGGTCGACGATTCTCTGAGTGAGCGGGAGGGATAGGGGGAGTCGTCTCGCATGGCTCGCTCGCCTGAAGTGTGCGGGAGCGAACCAACCCCTTATCATATGTCTGCTTGTCGCTTGGGTGCGGGTCGCGGGACTGGGTTCGCCCGATCTTCCTGGTGGGGCCCGTTCGACGAACACGGGGTTGTACAAGTACAGCCATTAATACAAAAGCTGGTAGCAACCAACAAAATCAAGGTGGGGCCCACTGCTCAAAGAGTCGTTTATGGGCTAATAATAAAAGGCGGAGATCGAGGAAGAAGAAGTAGGTTTTTGGAAATTACTGTTGGACTTCATCTTCCTTCTCGCCATTGTTGTAGAGCTTAGAGAACCAGTTCAAAATATTGATCTAAGTGCAAAAGCAAGTTAGACTGTGACTCACAGACAGTTAGCTGTTGAAGAAGCAATTCTTTGAAGAATAAAATCAACTTCAACAGCAAGATCAAAAAGTCCTCTTTCTGAGTAAGAAGAAGAATCTAAGTCCTCTGGTTTCAGCAATCTGCAAGATAGGGTTGAGTTTATCTCAGCTTGAGAAGCTGTTAAGGGAAAAAGCCACAACAACAGTTACTTCATAGATCCAGCAGAACATTTCCTGAAGATATATTTCAGGAGCTATGTAGAAGAGAGAGCTGAGCTTCTGGTTCAGTTCAGTAAGGTGCAGAGCAGCATATTTGCAAAGTTGCTTCAATCTCAAGATTCTTGTTGCAGTGAACTAGTTAGGGCCGAGGATATCTTAGCTCATAAAGAAGAAGATGGCTCAGAGAAATTTCTTTGTTGTCATAGTCAAACCACCCACACTCACACCCTGTAGGATCTTAATAGATCTGAGTTGTAGGCTTAAATATATAAGGGATGAGTGTAGGATCCAAGGGTGGATCTTATTGTAGGATCACTGGTTGATCTGAGGTAGGATTCTATTGAGAATCTGAGTGTAGAGATTTGGCCTGAGAAGTAGGATTCAAGTGTGAATCTGAGCTGTAGGGCTTTTGAGCCTGAGGTAAGAGAGTCATTCTCTCTGAGTGGTAGGGAACTTGTTCCTGAGTTGTAGGATCCCTTTGGATCTGAGGTAGGGCATTTGTCCTCGAGAAGTAGGAGAGTCATTCTCTCTAAAGTAGGATTCTTTGTGGATCTGAGGTAGGTCTGTCCTCCCAGCCTGAGTGGTAGGTCATTTGGCCCGAGGTAGGTGATCATTTGATCACTGAGTTGTAGGGCTTAGTGCCTGAGTTGTAAGTCTTGGACAAGACTGATAGATCCTGAAGAGTCTGAGGTGTAAGCTCTTAGGAGCTGAGATTGGAGAAGTTTCTTGTCTAACTAGAAGTTAGAAAGGTGTGAGGGAAAGTGGATGTACCCATAATTTGGGGAGCCACTATAAATTTGTTGTGATGTCTGTGTGATTGCCTTGAAAGCACAATTAACATAATCACATCACTCACATAAGTAATTAAGTGAAAAATATAGCATAAGGGACCAATAACCTATTCACCCCCTCTAGGTAATTTCGCTAACCTTGAAAATAAAGACTTTCAAGTGGTATCAGAGGGAGGTTACTCAAAAAGTACTTAATAGTCTGAGTGATCTCCAAGGATAGCTAAAAGGTTTGTGCTTGTGAGTCAAGTAGTGAACCATATGGAGTGGAGCTCAATGTAGTCTCAATTTTGCAGAGCATAAAAGACCTACAATGGGCTGTTGGCAGCTGTTGTAGATAATGAAGAATATCCTGCTACCGGGATAGGAATCAGAGCCCCACTATCCTCAATATTTAGAGACTATGGTAAAGTTAATGTCTATCTTGATGTAGGGTTAAAGATCAGGGCCCCTCTTTCACTCGCAGATAATGATTCAGAGGTGGATGATGATGAGGAAGTTGACTACAGATGTTATGGGCTGATGGCCATGTTTGAAGAAGAATCCTACCAGGATCAGCCTGTTCCAGATCAGGTTCACTCCCTATCTAGTTCATCCTTAGTATCTATCTATGAGACCAGTCCAGACTCTGATGCATCCACATCAAGTGATGATGAGGGACCTGTATCAGAGGAAGAGGTCAATCAATTGATTGACATTTATGGTGCACTTCTGAAGGCTTTCAAAAGAAGCAAGAAGTTGGCCAAGATGCAGGTTGAGGAGATTATCTCTCTATAGCTAGCTGCTTCCCAACAGGCTGAGAAAATAACCCTACTGGATCAAAAGACTAAGGAAGTCAGCCAACTAAAGGCCAACTTAGTCATCCAAATGGAGACTATAAGCCAGAATGACAAGATCATCTTAGATCTTGAAGTGAAACTCCTAAAGGAGAAAAGGGTTGTGGCTGATTTTAATATGCTGAAAGTTGTGTTGCCACTGATTGACTCATTTGCCTCTCAAAAGGATGAGAGATGTTTACGGTCTAAGTGGATTTATAGAGTTGACCTATCCAAAGGGAAAGGCGGAGCTCCTGTTGAGCCTCAGTTAACCTTTCACAAGGTAATCCTCCCTTCTAAAAGGCATGACCAGAACTACATGTATGCTCACTAGAGGAATGAGAATCTTTCTTGTAAGAATACAAATGTATCTTATAATGGAAGAATAAAGGGTAGGAGAATGAGTGCCTTTAAGGCTTCCCATGAAGAAATTCAAATGGCACATCCTGGACCATTTATATTTAGTGCACCAGCCCCCTCATACATGAGTAAGACAGTGACCTTTTCTCAAGATCTCCCAGCACACACTCTGACTAAGGGCATGTCTGCCAGCAAGCCAGACTTGGGTATTTTTGAGGCCATCAACAATATGTCCTCTACAAAGATGACTATTACTGGTAGACCTCATGAAAATCCAAGCTCTTCTACTGCCATACCTACCCTCAGTCAGACTATGGCTGAGAGAAACAAGAACAATAAAGCTGCTCTTCCTTCTGCTCAATCTGTTGTTAACCCAATTGTCAGACCTGCTCGGAAGAGAAGATATAATATTCACGAGTGCTGGTGCTATGACAAAGTGGGCCATTTTGCCCTAGATTGCTGGCACAATCCATTTGTGCTAAAAGCAAAAGTTAGTCTTCCTTTCAGGAAATCTGCAGGAAGGCAAGGTAATTTTGAGGCTAACAAGAACCTAGGACCCAATATCTATTGGGGTCCTAAGGTAAGATAAATTCTATTTTGCAGGATAGTCCAAGTGCCCATGCCCCCATATGGTATTTGGATAAAGATTGTTCTATGCTTGGACTGGAATAAGGGTATACCATTCAAGGTTCAAGTGTAGTCTGCTCAAGTGGCTTGATCACTTTTGGGTGTTATCAAGACCTGATCAAGAAAGAAGACAATGATCAAGGGGGAGTAGGCTATTTAGGTTGCCAATAGGAATCAAAGGTTCACAGGGGCCTGAATAGCTTGAAGACATCTTTCCTTTCCTTTAAGAAGGGCTGTGTGTTAGACAATGGTTAGAGTCAGAAGCAAATCAATTGCTAAAAGAGAGGAAGAAATTTGTCTCAGCAAGCAAAGACTGTGGAGGGCACAAAAGAGTTAATATGTACAACTTCTGTGGATCTCAATATCAAGATAAGTAGAACTTTTCTAATTTGTGATTCTACTATGCGCTCTCTTAATTGCAAGAAATCCCGTCCCTCGGAATAGGACTAGGCATATTGAGAGAAAGTTTTCTTTTTAAGGAATATGAGGAAAAGAAATACAGTAGCCTTAAACTTGTCTCAACAAATGAGCAAGTGGCTCACCTATTCACTGAGCCACTAGATATAACTAGTTTCAACACCTTCAAGGTTGACCGGGTATGTTGAATTTAGTTCAGCATAAGTAGCTCTCCACCAGATGTATAAATTATATGTGTGTTTGTAACACCCTAACTTTGATAGCAAAACTATTTGTCGCTATCGCTAGGCGATAGTGGGTATCACCGACGGCGATAGTGATGGAATTCGATGCCATAAAGCGTTGAATGAGCTCGATGCACTCAATGCCTCGAAGCATTTAGTGAGCTACTTGCTTTGTTAATGTCGGGCGACAGTGGATATCACCTGGGCGATAGCGGGAAGGCATTGAGTGAGCGCCATAAAGTGTTGACTGAACTCAACACACTCAACGCCTGAAAGTGTTGAGTGGCTTGATATCGCAGGTGATAGTGGATATGGCCAGGCGATTGTGCCATGTGACATGGACACGTGTCAAATCGCCGAACGACAGCCGGTGAGCGGTGGTTGACTGGGGTCAAAGCGGTGAACAAGCCGATGTCGCCAGGAGACAGTCAATATCATGTGGCGATATCGCCAAATTGACCAGTCAACTCAAATCTTGGCCTTTGATTCCTTTTTGATAAAATAAGCCTGTGGCTGGGATTGAGCCCGAAGTTAATTATACAGAGGTGTGTTAGAATGAAATGTCATTCTCTTCTCCTCTCTCTCTCTCTTCATGTCCTTTTGATCTCTTGGAAGAAGGAGCTAAGGAAGGGTTGGACTGATCTTTGGGAGTGCTAAAGGCGATTCGATAAGTGGATGTCAGATCTGAAGCTACATCCGCGAAGAGGAGAGCGACATGTTCCTTTCCATCTGCGTAGAAAAGCTTTGTCATTGCTCCAAAGAAAACTACAAGGGTAACGATTTTCTCCCGGACAAGTGAAGTCCTCAATATGCATACTTGCATGGAACCCCTCACCAAAAGGTGAAAAAGGGTGGATTCCAGTGGGTAGATCGGTATAATCCCCGTTTTTTCCTGCATATAGATTCAAAAATATAGAGTACAGAATAAGCATGTCGTGACAAACCCATCTAGACAGTTTGGTCTGGATTGGTGATTTTTTATGCTTTGAGTTCCAGAGAAGACTCCGTGGATATGCGTGTGATGTATGTGTAAAATACGGGGTCTAGGGGTGTGCAGGACGCTACATCAAAGTATTGGAAGCATTTCCAGGAAAATACCCAGAAAAGATCACATTTTGGAGAACTGTGGATGTCGCCGGGCGATAGCGTGTGTTGCCGGCGATAGCTCCCTGTGAGCTAAAATGTTGTGAGGCCTGTCTCTAAGAGACCTAGGGACCATTGTATGCAAAGCTGTGAGCTTAAATTGCTCAGCATTGGTGGGTGCCAGCCTGAAATGGTATAGAGCCGTGTGGCTTATAATGAGTTGAGTCATGGAGGACAAATGTCGTGCCATCAAGCTAATTACCTCTGAACGACTGGGTCGTCAAGTTAAGTACCTCTGAATGGGCAGTCGGTCATCAAGTTAAGTACCTCTGAATGACATAGTCATCAAGTTAAGTATCTATGAATGACAAAGTTACCGTTAAGTCATGGACCTCTGAACGGTGATGATACACGAGGAAGGCCGGTACATCGAAAATGTGCCCCTAGTGTACGGGGCGTGTGGCCGTTGAGCCTACGTCTGTGGTGAATGGTGCTTAAATGCACTTTACTATTGCCCATATATGTATAAATTCTACTATTTGCAGGGAAGGAGAATCGCCGCCCCGAGTAAGGGGTGGGGTCGTTATAAATTGGTCAGCAAATTGCTGACCGTTGCTTTATTTGCCACATTTGTGTGGGTCGTTTATGCAGGTGTTGTAGAACAAGTGGAAAATAGTGGGCTAAGGCCCTTGTGCTGCAATTGGCGGGCCCTTGAAGGCCCCCAAAATAAACGTTTTACTATTTTCATGTGTTGCCGGCCCGCGTGCCGATGTATGAAGTCACTTGATGTAAATGAAACAGTTGTAAGGCTGAAAGTCCAAAATATGTGTTGTATATTATATATATATCATTCCTGTTCAATCTATTGTAGTGGACATTCCTACTGTTATGGGTTCTTAATCTAAATGCTTCCGCTAGAATGCTCTGAGTTAGGACGCGTTCATAAATGAATTTGGATTTGAAAACAATATGTAATCTCCTTAACTGTTCATGGTATATAGAGTCGGGCCCCTGCCGGCCCTTTTGTCATATGCTATTCGATGGATGGAGGCATTACAAAATTGGTATCAGAGTCTGTTCATGGTGTTCCTTCTTCGAATTCGTGGTCAAATGCTTTTAAGGGGTGGTGAGAACGTGCATGTGCGCTACCTTGATGTAACACCCCAGTTTTCCCAGAAGTTCAATGTATAGGGGTTATCGTCGACGAACTCGAGGCCGTTCGACGAAATTCGAAGATCGTTCGTCGATCTCGAGGCTGTTCGACGAAAGTCGAAGGTCGTTATTCGATCTCGAGGCCGTTTGATGAAATGCGAGGGCCGTTCGGCGAACTCGAGGCCGTACGATGAAAGTCGAAGGCCGTTCGTCGAACTCGAGGCCATTTAGCGAATTTTGAAGGCCATTTTGAGTTTGGGTAGTTTATATATCATCTTATAATGTTGAAGCTGTGGAGTCTGTATGTTGTGGGGCCCCGGCCAGACCCATATTATTTGGTCATTACAGGGGCAGTGCTATATTTTGGTATCATAGGGAGGTTAGTGTCCAAGGTAAAGATTCGTGGTCGAATGTCTTAATCACATGTCATAACAAAGTTATCCACCAAGGAGTATCATAGGACTATGAGTGTCCTTATGTCTAGTTGTGCGACTAGAAGCTGATTCTTGTTCTACTTTGCTTTTGTGAAGGGTGCAAGTGACGAGGCGGGGACGTTGAGGCCACGAGAAGAGCCTTCGACGAGCAGTGCTACTGCTCAGGGTCCTTTGGGCATGGGGGTAACCCTGGCCGATTTCTGTCGCATGCTCACAGAAGCAATGGGGGAAACCCAAGCTGCCACAACATCGCAAGTGGTGGCCCCTGTTGTGCAGGTAGCAACTCCTGCTACCCCGGATGCGGCAACAATCGTGCTAGGCGGAGGAGCCATGCAAGAAGAATCGTTAGCAAAAAGAGTGGCTGTCAGACATGGAGACCGACAAATGAAATATTTTCTAAGCTTCCATCCTCCAACGTTCAAGGGTGTCGGCATGCCGACCGATGCTGATGATTGGTTGGCAAGGATTCAAGAACTGCTAAGGGCGGCCGAGATACCAGTAGAGAAGCAAGCCGAGTTTGCAAGTTTCATGTTGGAAGGTGATGCTAAGTTGTTGTGGGTGAGCCATAGCGGTAGCCAGTTTCCTGGATGCACCCCGTCCATAGAGGAGTTCAAGAATGCTTTCTTGAGAAAGTATATTCCCACGTCGACGAGGCTGGCCTTTCAGAGGCAATTTCTACACTTGGTGCAGCGGGACAAGGCGATAGCCGAGTATGTTTAGGAGTTTACTCTGTTGGGTCGTTATGCTGGAACGACCATGGCTGACAATGTGGAGAGGGACAACCTCTTCTACTATGGGCTGAGGGAGAATCTGAGACAACCTCTCATAGCTATGAAGAATGTTGGTTTCAGTGAGCTGGTTGAGGCTGCTAGAATGTTGGAAAGCGATTTTGTAAGACCCCCCTTTTTTTGAAAACACCGGGGTCTTAGGCCCAAAACCGCCGCTTTGCGGTGGCACCTTCACGTCCGAGAAGGTTATCACCACAAAATGGCGATCCTGCCAGCCGAATCGATCATAGCTGTAGCAAAGAAATAAAAGGCAAGTCCACAGAAATCACATATAGTAAATAATCTCCACAAAGGGAGTGTCCACAGAAATAATAAAAGTACTAAATCTTGGGCTCATGCCCAGTACATCAAGTCCTCACTACATTTTTCTCATCATGGAAGCAAAACTAAAATAACTAGTAGCTAACAGGACTCACAGTCCCTGCCGTCTGAACTCCGGTACTAGACTGCCCCATCTCTAAGCGTGTCGACCTCCGGGGCTGCTCCTCCATGCTGTGCTCCATGGTCCCCTGAAATGATGTGGTTCGAAGACTGTTAGTCTAAAATACTAAGTCCTATCATCCCTCGCCCTTCCCCCATGGCTCCTAGGCACCGAGCGGGGAGAAGGAAAGGAGACGACATGAAAGTGGAGAATATGAAATGTAAGCAGGTGATGACAGAACTAATCTAGCAGTTCTATAGTATATAAGACAAAATGAAGGTAAAAAAGACTAAACAAGAAAAGTAACCTTAACTTATATGAAAACACATAAGCCAAGAGATCTTTTACAGGGATCTTATCGCATAAAAAGTCCCATACCAATTTATACGATAGGGTGTCGGTTTTCTATCAAGCATACATATATATTTACTAAATATAACCTTAATTTATAAGCACGCTCGCACGAACTTATAGACCAAGGGGTCGTTTTGTAGGGCTCCTACTGTATTAAAAATCCCATACCAATTTATACGATAGGGTGTCGGGTTGTATGAAATGGTTATGCTATGAAATACAATTATGCCATGATGTGAACATGCAAGTGCAACTCACCCACTCGACTTTGTGTACACAGACCTTTAGTTCCCACTTTCTGGAGCCAAACCTCCCAGGATACCTCTGTAGTGGCAAACGAAAGCGGTGGGTTGGGCCTCGCCTACCTCTAAACCGGTAATTGCACTACCAATCAGACCTATCATATGCCTAAACACTGGTGCAGTATGCGGAGCTCCTGCGTACTCTTGTCGGCTGGCGCACCAGACTTTATTTGGCCAAGTGATAAACCACACTTGCCGAGTCAATGTATTGGCGTCGGTGCATGGACTCTCCAATACCGAAGACCCACCACCTTATACTTTATGCACATGCAATCTTGATATATCACCACTGAGCTAAAGCTCCCCGGACTAACCCGCCCGTCACATATATCCACTGAGCCAAAGCTCCCCAGACTATCCCGTTCGTCACAAACATCAACCGAGCCAAAGCTCGCTGGACTAACCTGCCCATCACAAACAACTACCGAGCCAAAGCTCGCCGGGCCAACCTACCCATCCCAAATCCACTAAGCCTACTGCCCGAGTGACCCAACCTAACACCTCGAGACATCGAGGTGAATGAATGTGAAACCTTAGTTTTACTAGTTACTCTTGCATTCCAGTTTATTATTCTTACTGTTTAGGTTAGCCCAATACTACCCAAGGTATTCCTCGTGAAGGGCTCTCGAGGGCACTAGGAACTACAATGGGCTGAAGCCCAAAGCTCCCTTTCGCAAGGCACTTATTTTTATTGGTTTCTACCCATCTCCCAAAACTTAAATGTTATACTGGATCTAATCCTATTGTATTAGACACTTCCTCTCCACGAGAAAAACGATCTTTCATCGATCCCGAGCACCACCTGACACTAGCCAATCCAACACTCTACTCATACTAACTTCCAATGATGAACTCATTTTTATTCATCCAAACCAACAAACAACTAACCCCAACTCATGTGCCCAAATCCATATTCCAACATAATTTCTGCAGTTTTACTAAATGCAGACCAACTTAGGCTATATGACGTTTAAATGTGAGGTACTTAAAATAATCATCAAGCATACCTATAATAATTATTGGAGGGCTGTCATGAAGATTTTAGGCTAAAAATAGAAATTCATAATTTTCCTAATTTATCTGATAATTTATTTAATTATTCTAGTAATCCAAAACCCCAAGTTTGAACATAAAGTACCAATTTCAGACATGCAAATGCTCCACAATATTTGTGATAAATATAATAAGACTAGTTAACATAGAATCCAAAGTCTCCCAATTTTTCAGTAAGGTTTAGGCCTCAAATCCTAATTTAAAATATAACCTACCATAAATCACTTTAAGAGAAATACAGCAAGAATACTTCCAAAAATTCTAATAAAATTCATACATGAGCATAGTGGTCTAAAACTTCTTTTGCCTAATTTTCATGACTTTCAAATGGACCGTGAGACCACAACATCCAAATAATTAAGTTGGGCTAACTCATGCATTACAAAGGAAGTACTAAGATTAATATTCCAAAATTCCCAATTAAATCTCCAGAGGTCCATACTACCCCAATGACCACAATACCCAAGTTTCATTACTGTTCAATGAGTTCTAATACCCTATTCTGTCATTACAAAGTTTGTACCCTAAGCTAGTGTTAGGGTTCTGTGGGGCCTACCCCTTTCCAAATTCCCTAAGATTTTTTACCAGAGGACACTAACTACCCTAGAGTCCTCTCCCCCAAATTTCAATTCATTTCAAGGTCTTTTGACCTCATGCCCTTCACAAGACCCCAAAACCCTTCCTTAGGGTTGGGTCTTAGGACCTAGGGAAAATTTATTCCAATCTACCTCATCTTCCATGGGAGGGTGTTAAAAGTTATGCCAAGTCAGTAACCCAAATTTCAACCTCTGTTGAGGTGGTTTGGCCACCTAAACCCGCAAGTGCACTTTTGACCTAAATACCCCTCATTAAGGCTAGGATATGGTTTGCAAGAATTAAAACTAAATCATCTCCAAATGAGATGAAATTTTATCCAGAGTCTTATGATGACCACAAGGACCACTCACCAAAATTTGGGAGGATTTAGAGGTTATTAGACCTATTAAATAATTCCTAAATGGATTATTAAATTCCTACAAAAACTTAAGGAAAATTTTTTCCAACAATTCCCAATTTTGGATATGTTCTAGGTATACGTAGGAATGATCCCCATCCAAAATGTCAGGTCATTTTGATGGATTGATTGATGGGGGCACTCAAAATAGTCTCTGGTCTAGCCTAGGTATAGTCATCACCAAAATGGGTGCTGTGGTCAAACCACTCACCCAAATTGGTTCACACCATTAAAGTAGACCCACAAAGCTACAAGTTTCATGTTGAAAACTTTTTCTGAAATGACACCTAAGTATTTTTAATATTTAATTTAATATAGCCCAGTAAACAGGACAGAAAATTCAGAAATCAAAACTAAATAAAAGAAATGATCCAGCACGGATCTTAAAGCAAATCCAACGCATCCTGGTCATCTTCCTCCTCCAGCCAAGGGCTGTGATCAGCCCGACCTGGAGCTTCTTGCAAGCCATTTTCCCGGCCACCCGGCCACCTCCCTGGCCGGCCACCACCTTCGTTGAGGTGGGGGCTATCGCCGGGCGGCGGCACGGTCGCCGGAGGGGTGGTTTCCGGCGAACCCGACCACTCCATTTTTTTGGAAAACCATGGAAAAGTCATCACCTGAGCTGACTCATTTGTGCCCGATTCTCATCCTAAAAGATTCCTAAGATCTATCCATAGAAGGAGTAGAGGAGGACCTTATTGGAGGGCTGGAGGCGGGTCGATCTTCGAGTTGCCATGGCCGGGGGGGGGGGGGGGGGTGGGTGGAGCTTTTCCGTGCTCTGTAACTGTGCAGCCAGAGGGCTCGGTTTCTTCAGGAAAATGGTGGAAACTCCTGCCCTAAGTCTAGGTAAGCTTTTAAAACATTCAAATTGGAGAGAGGATGAGTGTAACATCAATGACCATTAATGGCCACTAAAGTGAAAATTAAAGCCATGGTGGTTTCACCTTCCCTAGGCATGAATCCATCAGAAAACCTCCCATAACTGATATAGGGAGTGAATCTCCATCAATTGGGAGAGGAAATGAGGAGTCAATGGCATTCAATCACCATGAATGGTCATTTTCTCCCTCTTTCTCTCTCCTCCATTAAAGGGGAAAATGGAGCTTTCTATCTCCTACCCATCAAGGTTGATTTTGATCTCTCTTCCAGCCTATTAGCACCCCACTAACTCATATTAATAATAAAAATGAGGTTAGCCCAAGTGGGGGAAATGAGTTTGAGCTTGGGTTAACCCATTTAGGCTAGTTTGATCACTTTGACCCAAGAGTTGACTTTCATCAAATTAGCCACTAGGGATGACCCCAATGGGTCTTTGGTGACCCATGGGCCTCCCCTAAAGTATAGAAGTACTTGGGTAGGGTTAACTTGCACTCTGAAGGTCACTTGCCCCTTATTTAGGGCACTTTGACCAGTTTAGGGCTAGGGTTGACTTGAGTCAACTTAGGCATTGGATTTGACCCCAATGGGTCCTAGGTGACCCATTGACCTCACCCTAGGGTTAGTAGGACATGAGTGGGATCCACATGGCCAACGAAAGGTCAGTTGACCCTATATAGGTCAGTTTGACCCATTTAGGGTTAGAGTTGACTTTGGTCAAGTTAACCACTTTGACTGCCCTCATGGGTCCTTAGTGACCCTTTGACCACACTTTAGGTCTAGGAAGACCCTGGTATGGTCGGTTGGACTTTTCTAGGGCACACTGCCCTTAGTTAGGGCACATTGCCCAATTTAGGTCTAGGGTGGTTCTAGGTCAACTTGGCCACCCTGGGTCAATTCCAATGGACCCTTAGGGCTCTAATGGACCTCCCAATGGATTGGTGAGACCATGGTGGGATCTTAGAGTCATGGTAAGCCTCATGGTCATCCTAAACAAGGGTTTATGAATCTACTATTTGCAAATCATAGTGATCTCACAAACATTCCTAGGTTCACTTGACCTTCTTGGGATTCATAGGGTTTTTTCATGACCTAGTCATGTCAAAACCACTCCTAAGGGTCTAGTTGTTTGAGGGATGTTACAGATTTGGAGTGAACCCAACGGTGAAAGGGTTATGCGTCCAAGCAGGGAGTAGGAAAGCCTTCTCAATCTCAACGAAAGAGTGACGAGAGTAAGTGGAAGAAGAAGTCTTATCCCTACAAGAATTGGGAGAAGAAGTCTCGCATCAAGGGACCACGATCGTGCTACAAGTGTGGCAAGCCGGGCCACATAGCTCGTTTATGTACTAAGGGTGGCGCTGAGCAGTAACCAAGGACGTATAACCTTGGGTAGCAGGAAGCGATCCGCCAACCCGATGTGGTGACAGGTATGAAAGATTAAGTTAATCTTTTACTTTAGACTTTCAAGATCATTTATGTATGTTGCCTATGTTTTAGGCTTTGTGTTAGTTTCTGGGTACCCCTCGAGGGTATTATTTGATACGGGAGAGTCGAACTCCTTCCTTGCGGAAAGCTTTATCCAAAGAATTAGAGTTGAGTCATTTTCTGCGGACGCAGAGCTGAAGGTGCGCATGCCCAATGGGTCTTCCATGACTACCATGGCGAAGGGGCGCATTTGTTGGAGTTTAGGTGGTGTTGACTTCATGTTTGTAGCAGCGGTTCTACTGCTGGTTGAGTTCGATGTGATTTTTGGAAGGACTGGCTCGCAGAGTAGCGTGCCAGTATTGACTGCCTATCTAAGGTGGTGACCCTGAGAAGCGAAGGGCAGACAAAAGTTACGTTTGAGGGCCTTAATGGAGTGGCCTGTTCCCTAATTTTGGCCATGCAGTTGGTACGGGCAGTTAACTAGGGAGGAGTAGCTCTTATAGCATTGTTGGAGGTTTGCCTTTCCAGGTTATCACTTGTAGATGTATCAGTAGTGGCAGAGTTCGAGGATGTGTTTCCCGAGGAGCTTCCTGGAGCACCTCCTCGACAGGAGATTGATTTCTTGATTGAGTTAGTGCTAGAGGCTAGGCCAGTGTCACGTCCTCCTTTTAGGATGTCACTAAAGGAGTTGGCCAAACTCAAAGTACAGTTACAGGAACTATTGGAACAGGGGTACATTAGACCTAGTTCTTCACCATGTAACGTGCCAGTGCTGTTCATGAAGAAGAAAGATGGTAGTATGCGGTTGTGCATAGACTACCTAGAGTTGAACAAACTGATTGTCAAGAATAAGTATCTAATTCCTCAGATAGATGACCAGTTCGACCAGTTCTAAGCTGGACTTGAAGTCCGGGTACTATTAGTTGTGAATTCGGGACGAGGACATACCCAAGACAGCTTTTGGAATGAGGTATGGTCACTTCAAATTCTCATTGATATCGTTCGGGCTGACAAACACACCGTCCGTATTCATGGATTTGATAAATCGAGTATTTTGTGAATACTTGGACTCTTTTGTTGTCGCCTTTATCGACGATATTTTGGTGTACTCCAAATCGGAGGTGGAGCATGAGACTCATTTGAGAATAGTTTTGCAAGGTTGAGAGAGAACTAGCTTTATGCAAAGTTCTCAAAGTGCGAGTTCTTATTAGAGAAGGTGGCATTTCTGGACCATGTGATTAGTGGTGATGGGGTGGCGGTGGATCCAACAAAAGTTGAGGCCATCATAGATTGTCCAGTTTTGAGCACCGTGGCAGAAGTCAGGAGTTTTCTTGGACTAGCGGGGTATTATAGAAGATTTGTGGAGAACTTTTTCGCAGATAGCTCTACCCCTCACTTCATTGATTGTAAGGACCAAAAATTCGTGCGGACTCAGGAGAGCGGTCAAGCGTTTGACACCTTAAAGGAAAGGCTGATGACAGCTTCAATCCTGAGTCTACCTAAAGGGACTGAAGGATTTCAAATTTTCAGTGACGCATCAAGATGTGGGTTGGGTTACGTGTTGGTGCAACATGACAGTGTTATAGCCTTTGGGTCTAGGCAGTTGTTGCCTCACGAGAGGAATTACCCCGTCCATGACTTAGAATTAGCGACGGTAATTTTTGCATTGAAGTTGTTGCGATACTATGTGTATGGTGTGAAGGTGGAGATCTTCACAGACCATAGAAGCCTGAAGTATCTTCTAAACCAAAAGGACTTGAATATGCAATAGCGCAGATGAGTCGAGTTCCTTGGAGACTACGAAGTGGCGATTCAGTATATGCCAGGCAAAGCCAACGTGGTGGCGGATAACTTGAGTAGGAAATACTCTGGTCAAGGAAGTTGGATCAAAGTTAATGATGAGCGGTTGATGCGGGACTGTGAGTCCCTTGGCATTGAGTGCTTAGCAAGAGGCAAGTCAAGCATGACTCGATTGAACTGGATTGAGTTGCAAAATGACCTATCCGATTGTATTTGGGAAGCGACTCATTTGGATGAAGAGTTTCAGCCGCTTGTGGTGGAAGCTCAAAAGGGCGAAGGTAGTGCCTGAGAGATGATTGATGGGTTCTTGAGGAAGGACGGAAGGATATGTATAATGCAGTTCGACAAGCTTCGTGTGGAGTTGATGTTGGTGGATCATTTTACAAAGTACTCCATTCACCCAGGCAGTACAAGGATGTACTTTGATATGAAGAAATCCTTTTGGTGGCTTGATTTGAAGCATGATATAGCTTTGTACGTGAGTCGGTGCCAAACTTGTGCCTTAGTGAAGGCCGAGTGTTAGAAGCCGGACGGGTTCTTGAAGCCTCTTCCTATTCCTGAGTGGAAATTTGATGACATCTCCATGGACTTTGTGCATAGCTTACCTCAATCACAGTAGGGAAATGATGCGATTTGGGTGATCGTGGATCGCTTGACCAAAGTGGCCCACTTCATCCCAAATCGAAAGGAGGACAGCACAGAGAGGCTGATAGAGTTGTATGTTCACAACATTGTGTGACTACATGAGATTCCTAAGAGTATAGTTAGTGATCGCGATGGACGTTTCACGTCCAAAGACTGGATGCTGGTTCAGAAAAGTCTAAGCACCAAGCTTATGTTCAGTACGACGTTCCATCCTCAAACCGATGGACAAACAGAAAGTACGAACCGTACAATGTAGGAAATGCTGAGAATGTGTACTCTTGACTTTAAGAAGAAGTGGGAAGATCACCTCTTCATGGTATAGTCCGCCTATAACAACAGTTACAAAGAAAGTATAAAGATGGAGCCATACGAAGCTCTGTATGGAAGGAGGTGTCGAACACCGATGTCTTGGGCAGTAGCCGTAGACACCAAACTTTTGGGAAAAGAAGTGGTGACCGATGCTTGAGAATTGGTGCGGACCATCCAAGAACGCATGAAGGTTGCCCAGGACCGGCAAGTGAAGTATTTTGATGCTTGCCATAGGAATGTGGAGTCCACGGTAGGTGACTGCGTTTATCTCAAGATTAAGCCGTTCAAAGGCATTTCGTGGGTTCGTCGACATAAGAAGCTGAGTTCGAGATTTTTGTGACCATTCAAGATTATAGAACGTGTTGGAGAAGCAGCTTATCGATAAGCTTTGTCTGCGGAGCTGTGTGGATTACACGATGTCTTCCATGTCTATGTCTTGCAGAATGCCTTGGTGGAGGCTAATGATGTGATCGAATCGACGACTGTGCCAATAGAAGAGGACTTGAGGACGAAGATCTGTCCAGTTAGCTTGGAGGATTCAGAAGTTCGACAGTGGTGGAACAAAGAGGTTGAGCTCGTAAAGGTGCGTTGGGACAACTGCGTGCAAGATTAGTTCTTTTGGGAGCGTGAGCAAGCAATGCAGGACGACTTTTCAGAACTCTTTTCGTCTGCTATGTCGTTGGTTTAAAGTTGTTGTAACAATGTTTGAATGTGTTGCAACTTTTTTCTTGCTGTCTTCTTGTGTGAAGAATAATTTCGCGGACGAAATTCTTTAAGGGGGGAGGAGTTGTAACGCCCCAGTTTTCCCGAAAGTTCAATATCTGGGGGTTACAATCGACAAACTCGAGGACGTTCGACGAAAGTCGAATGCCGTTTGTCGATCTCGAGGCCGTTCGACAAAAGTCGAAGGCTGTTTGTCGATCTCGAGGCCGTTCGACGAAAGTCGAAGGCCGTTCGTCGAACTCGAGGCTATTCGACGAATGTCAATGGCCGTTCGTCGAGCTCTGTCTGTTCGGTGCGTGTTTGGCTACGTCGTGGAGCGTTTCGACGAACGTCGAAGTCCGTTCGACGAACGTCGAAGTCCGTTCGACGAACGTCGAAGTCCGTTCGACGAACGTCGAAGTCCGTTCGACGAACGTCGAAGTCCGTTCGACGAACGTCGAAGTCCGTTCGACGAACGTCGAAGTCCGTTCGACGAACGTCGAAGTCCGTTCGACGAACGTCGAAGTCCGTTCGACGAACGTCGAAGTCCGTTCGACGAACGTCGAAGGCCGTTCGACGAATATACATGCCGTTCTTCGATCTCTGTCCGTTCGACGAATTTTATTTGCTGAGATGTGAAGCTGTTCGACGCAAGTCGAAGGCTATTTCGGGGAATTCCGAAACCTGAATACCTAGCCATCTGATTTCACTTCAAACTGATCTAAGGGCACAAGATTTTCTGTCAAAGGGGCTTAAGAAGGGACGAGCCAGATTTCTCCTCATTTTCTCCTCATTTCTAGAGTTGACTTAGGGTTTGGGCGAGAGAGTTAGGGGAAGAAGAAGAGAGTTTCTTCCGCCATTGCTGAATCCTCAGCCCTCCGATCGTCATTCCGAGGCCAGATTCACGAAGAGGACGCAAAAGCGCACATTTTCATCCATGCAGGACAAGAGTTTCATGGCTAAAAAGAAGAGTCGAAGGGTAACGACACTTCTCCTCTCGATTTTAGGATGCATGAATGACATCTACACTTTTCTTATTTTCTTTCAAGCATTTTAGGCACTAGATCTCTCAAGTGTGAGGGATTTGGGTTGCCATTGTTCAAGTGGAGCCACCGGGTCGATTGTGTCCATCCCCGACATGATATTGCATTAGAGATCCGCTCCGTTAGTGGATTAGGCATTGTGGGTGAAGCTGTAGTTGCGACCGTTAGTATTACTCGGTGATGTCGCATTGTGGGCCTTAAGGATTTTGTAGAAATTCGGTAGCAGTAAGATGCCTTCTGTGATGATGATTTTCCCTTTTTTCGTGTGTGTACGTGTGGCCGGAACCAGACTGAGTTGAAATTAGAGTACACATGGTGGCACGAGGATGGTATGGTACAAGTGTTGGAATAGGGTGGGAAAGGCATGGGATTGTGATGTGACAAGGCGTGGTTTGTCTCTGTAGTCGGCTGGCTAGCCCGTGACGTTGCAAGGTCATGTGTGGAGAGTGTCCCGGCGAGACAAGTCCTGTTGGGTACATTGGTTTAAATGTACCTGATTTGAAGAAGTCTCACCCTACTCAATGATATACATCAAAATGTATTTGCTGTATTTTGAGTTGCCTTGTGCAGGTTAAGTATTTGCAGGGAAAGATGAAAAGTTTCTAAGTCCATGTGTCGACACCCAGAAGGAAAGTGTCGACACTTAAGAAGACTTGTGTCGACACCCAGACATGCAGTGTCGACACTTGGAGTAATTGTGTCGACACCAGGGATGCAGAGTCGACACCAGACAGAAAGTGTCGACACATGAAGGCTGTGTCGACACTCAATGAAGAGAAGTCCAGAGAAGCAGTGTCGACACTTAGAAGCAGTGTCGACACCCAGAGGAACTGTGTCTACATCAGAAAGTGTCGACACTTGGAGGCTGTGTCGACACTCAGCAAATTTCAACAGAGTCTAAGTATAAGTGTCGACATAATGAAGAATGTGTCGACACACAACAGAAGACTCAATACATGAAGAAAGTGTCGACACAAAGGAGATGTGTCGACACTTAGCAAAGTTCAACAAAATTCTAAGTACAAGTGTCGAC
The DNA here is from genome assembly GCA_039583875.1 of Platanthera guangdongensis. Classification (NCBI taxonomy): domain Eukaryota; kingdom Viridiplantae; phylum Streptophyta; class Magnoliopsida; order Asparagales; family Orchidaceae; genus Platanthera; species Platanthera guangdongensis. The sequence continues at coordinate 183,352,644 of CM077158.1, forward strand.
ACAAAGGAGATGTGTCGACACTCAGCAAAAGTCTCAACATAAGAAGAATGTGTCGACACAAGGAGAAGTGTCGACACTCAGAAAGTATCAACACAGAAGGCATGTGTCGACACCAAGAAGATGTGTCGACACTAAACAAGTTCAACACATGAAGATGTGTCGACACAAAGGAGTTGTGTCGTCACTTACAAGAATTCAACTAAGTACTGAAGAACAAGAAGTTATGTCGACACACAATATCAGTGTCGACACATGATGAAGAAGTTGTGTCGAGAAGTGAATTCTACAACACAAGGAGTTGTGTCAACACCTTGAAGGCTAGTGTCGACACTTAGTCAACTTGTGTCGACACTTAGTCTATAAGTGTCGACACTTAAAGACAGACTGTCTCGACACTTTCAGACAGTTACAGATATTTCAAGAACTGACTAGATGACTTGACAGCTGCCATTCCAGCCAGTCTACTGCAACTGTCAGAGTTGTCAGAAAGCTGTTAGGAACCGGATCAGCCAGTCACCATGAAGAAGGCCTATATATAGGCTTATTATGTCAATAGAAGAAGAGGATTCAACACAGATTAACACTAATCAGTTGAAGTGATTTGAAGATCTAAGTAGTTGGAGAGAGAGAGAGCTCCTTCCAAGAAGACAGCCGTTGGAACCAGGCTATGAAGAAGGGTTCAGACCTAGTTCTGAATCTTAAGTTGCAGTGATTGAAGATCAGCTGCAGAGAATCAATCCTATTGTGTTCTACATTCAAGAAGCTTTGAAGAAAGCCAAGTGAGGTTGATCTCAGCAGAGTTCATTCAAGAACTCATCAAGAACCTGTCAACTCATCTCTCTTTTTCTGAGTTGTAGGTATATACACTTTGTATTCTTAATTTCTTGTAGGATCCTTAGTGATCTGAGTTGTAAGCCTGTAATTATAAAGGCTGAGTGGTAGGGCCTGTGTGCCTGAGTGTAGGAGATCTATTTCTCTGAGTGTAGGCCTGTTGTGGCTGAGTGTAGGCCTTGTGGCTGAGTATAGGCCTTGTTGAAGGCTGAGTGTAGGTCTTTGGAGAAGACTGAGTTATAGGGCCTTGGGCCTGAGCTGTAGGAACCTGTTTGGGGTTCTGAGTGTAAGATCTAAGGATCTGAGATAGTGGAGGAGTTTGGCCGAATCTAGTACACTACTAGATAGGCGAAGGGGGAAAGTGGATGTACCCAAACCTTGGGGAACCACTATAAATCTGTGTGTTCACTGTGTACATGCTTAATTCTGTGATTGCTGATTGATTGCTGTGAAAAAGTAGTTATAACTCTGTGATATAATCTGCAATCTGCCTAAAAAGTGTAAAAAGATTTAGTCACTTATTCACCCCCCCTCTAGGTGATTAGGTACAATTTCTTTCAAGTCCCCTTCTTTGGAACTGACGAGAACGTCATGCTTAGGACAAGCCCGGACGATCCCAACTGGGTCCCGCTGGGTCTCCTTCAGTGGATTTGGTCCCGATTTTTGAGTCGGGCTTGGGTTATCGTGAATGGGTGGGGTCTAGAAAGGGTTCTTAGCATCGGTGTGTTTCAATGGAGAAACCTTGACGTGAGGAGTCAGAGTTTCTTGTGACGTCTTGTATGCCGTTGGGGGAAAATTAGAGTACCCTTGTGTTTGTGGCTTGAACACTGATGGGGAAATTGAAAGTATCCAATGTGATGATGATGTATTAGAAGCATACGCTTTAGGGTGCCTTGGGTGAAATCCAGGATTGCATTCATGCTGCATTATAGGCCCCCCTTTATTACTTGCTCAACTTAGAAACATGTTTGTTGCTTGAGACATCCAAACCTATTTTATATCGTTACATGTTATTATTTATTGCATATGAAGTGCTGACTTGCAGGATGATGGAGTATCCCGGAGTTCGTTAGGGATGGCCGAGAGGAGATGTGTTGGTTACACAGTTGAGGTCGGCCTTTGCTGACCCACGTTACAACCAATTTTTACAGGGCAAGGATCGCAAGCAGGAGCAAGCTCGCCGACCAAAAAGGGCTAAGCCGCATGAAGTGGACTTCCTTTTATATTCATATATTTTGATTGAATGATATGCTCCTTGTGATGTAATCCGACTTTCATGCCGAGGTAGCCTAGGAGTGCATATACACATTAATATTGTTTAATATCATTGCAGTTTTGGACTTATGTTGTGCAAGGACTTAAGGACAATTTGATACTCCTAGCTTGTGGTGGATAACTTCTAGTTTTTGGTGTATGTTTCCGCTATTGATGTCTGAGTTTTGAGTTTGGGTAGTTTATATATCATCTTAAAATACTGAAGCTGTGGAGTCTATATGTTGTGGGGCCCCGATCGGACCCATATTATACGGTGATTATAGGGGAGGTGTTACACTTGATAACATAACTGAACCCAAGAATGTCCACTTAGGAATGAAGATACACATGTTTGAGGAACTTGTGCATTCCTATTATTGCTTTTGTAATAATATGAGTTGCTTAATTATGTGTTTCACGATTGTAGGTGACTAGAAGTACTGAGGGGCAGCAAGAAACCCATCATTTGATGGGGGAGTAATGCGCCAACTGAGGTGCTAACACCTCCTCTTTCGATAGAGACGGTCCGGTTGATCGCTAATGTGGTCTTCGCAATGATCAATGCCCAACCTGACAGACATGTGTAGCCCTCTGTTCCTATGACAACATCAATGCCGTTTGGTTTATATGAGCAAATTGTAAGGGAAAGTGCATCAGCCCAACCGTTGAATATGTGTTTGTTGCAAGGAATGCACACGGTTGAAGAGTACTTGCATGCATTTGTCATGCCAAGACAACATGTAGAGTTTGTGTTTGAAACTGAGAAAACTAAGATCAACCGAGTTTATGATGGTCTGCGCCCTGGACTATGTTTTCTGTTGATAGGTCCTAAGTTAATGAGATTCCAAACATTGGTGGAGTCAGCTAGACGGTTGTAGATGGACTTGGCAAAAGTCCACCAGATGCCTGAGGTCAGGGCCCGAGTTCTACAAGGCCTGGAAAGTCAGCTCACCGCCGTAGGAGGAAACACAAGGCTAGAGCATCGAGGAGTCAAGCTCCGTGTATTTTGTTATACTTGTGGCAAGGTGTGACATATGACCCGAGACTGTCGTGGTGGCATCCCGAAGGCAACAAAGGCTAAGACTGGAGTAACTGCAGGTCGAACTCCACATACTTGCTACTCGTGTGGCAAAGAGGGACATATTGCCTGGGACTGCCGTAGTGGCCCTTAGATGACATCACATCCTCGTAAGTAATGATGTGTACAATGTCTGGTTTATGTATATACACACATTGTGATGATTAATCAAGGAGTTGTTTGATTAAGGCTTAATGTCTACCCTGTGTGCTTATCTTTGTAAAGCGTGATGAGATCGTAGGTATGGACGAGCTCTCGAAGCAGCGTACCGGTGTAGATCGCAATGCTTTGGAAGTCACACTGGGATAGATCAATCACCGAACGAGGTACTTAGTTCACTTGTATGCGAGGATCGAGCAAATTGTTGATGTTTTCTCTCTAGGTCGTCAAAGTTGTTCGGTTGTGCGCGAAGTAATTCTTCATGCCTATAGAGGCCATTGGGCCGACGCCCGGTTGAGTGACGCTTCTATTGTAATGACTTATACAGATGTGTTCCCTAATGAGCTCCAAGGGTGATGTCCCTTCAAGAGACTGACTGCACTATGACAGTAGTGACAGGTGTGGAACCTGTGGCCTACTCACCATATCAAGTAATGCCAGAGGAAATGGAAAAATGGATAGTTTAACTGTAAGACTTGCTAAGATAAGGCTATTGAAGTCCACGAGTGTCACCTTGAGGTGCACCGTCCCCTATAGGGAAAGGAAGAGAAGGACGGTAACCTGCATCTATACATCTACTATAAAGAACTAAATAAGCTGACGAAGAAGAACAAGTATCTGATGCCATGGATTGATGACTTGTACGATCAGCTGGCTGGGTCAACAGTCTACTCTAAGCTGGACTTAAAGTCTGGCTATTATGAGTTGAGGATTCACGAATATGACATTCCCAAGAAAGCATTTGGTACACGTTATGGTCATTACAAGTTCACTGTAATGCCGTTTGGGCTAACAAATGCATCATCAGTATTCATGGACCTAATGCACCAAACATTTTGAGAGTACTTGGACTTATTTATCATCATCTTTATTGATGACATTTTGGTGTACTCTCAGTCTGAAGAAGATCATGCGAACCATTTGCGGATAGTGTTGCGCACCCTGAGAAGAAATAAGCTCTATGCCAAGTTCTCAAAGTGTGAGTTTTGGCTGTCGTCGATGGCCTTTCTTGGCCATGTGGTAAGTGGATGAGTCATTGCGGTGGATCCGACAAAGATAATTGCGATATGGGAGTGGCCTGTTTTTTCTTCTGTTGTTGATGTTCGGAGTTTCCTTGGATTTGCGGGCTACTACAAGCGCTTCGTAGAGAACTTCTCGCAGATAGCCTTGCCTCTCACCACACTGACAAGGAAAGATCAGAAGTTCGTTTGGACGCCAGTTTGCACGCGAGCTTTTGAGAGCTGAAAGGTCGTCTAGCTACGACGCCAATCTTGACGTTGCCATATGGTCCTGACGACTATAAAATTTATTGTGCTACATCAGGGAGCGGCTTAGGCTGTATTCTTCTTCAGCGTGGAAAAGTAATAGCTTATGGCTAACGCCAGTTGATAGTGCATGAGTGGAACTATCCCGTCCATGACTTAGAGTTGGCGGAGGTTATATTTGCACTTAAACTGTGGCATCATCACTTATATGGTTGAAAGTGGACATCTTCATGGACCATAAGAGCCTTAAATATCTTCTGGATCAGAAGGACCTAAACATGCGACAACAGAGGTGGATGAAGTTCCTCGGGGACTACACTTTCCAGATTCATTATACTCATGGGAAGGGAAATGTGGTCGCAGATGTCTTGAGTCGTAGGACTTCGACATGAGCAAATTGGTTGCAGATGCATGATGAGCATCCAGTCCAGGAGTTGGAGGCCTTAAACATCTCTTGTGTGGACAAAATGCTACTGGAAATGAGTGCCTGCATTGGACAGAGGTACAATATGACCTTGCAGACAGGGTTTTGCGAGCAATGGAACTCGATGAGAGTTTACAACGCTATGTAGAGGATGGGTCAAATGCCCAATTCTCCCGGGATGACGGCCTTTTGCGGAAAGATGGTCGTTTGTGCATCCCGAATGTGGGTAAATTACGTGAAGAATTGTTGTATGAGGCACACTTTACAAATTATTCAATTCACCCAGGGAGCACAAAAATGTACAAGGACATGGAAAAAGTTTTCTGGTGGCCAGGTTTGAAGAAAGATATAGCCCATTACGTGGCGAAATGTCAGACTTGTGCCTTAGTGAAATCTGAATGCCAGAAACCTAACATTTCCTGAAGTCGCTACCAATCCCGGTGTGGAAGTTCGATGATATTTCTTTGGATTTCGTGCATGGACTGCCGAGGTCTCAGAACGGAAATGATGCCGTGTGGGTAATCATTGACCGGTTAACCAAAGTGTCGCACTTCATACCTAATTGGAAGGATGATTCAGTTAAGAAACTGGCTAAGTGGTACGTGGATAATATCGTACGATTGCACGGTGTACCCCGTATCATCGCAAGTGATCAGGATGGGCATTTTACTTCAAATGATTGTAGGCTAATCAGTTAGTTTTGCGGAACTAAACTAAAGTTCAGTACTGCCTTTCATCCACAAACGGATGATCAGACTGAGAGGACCAACAGAATAATGGAGGACATGCTCCATTTGTGCGCCCTGGATTTCGGGAAGAGGTGGGAAGATCACCTCTTAATGATTGAGTTCGCCTACAATAATAACTATCAAGCTAGTATAAAGATGATTCCCTTTGAAGCTTTATACGATAGGAAGTGTCGTACACCGTTAGCTTGGGCGGAAACAGGCGAGTCAAAGCTCTAAAATATAAGGAGGTTGAAGAGGATAATTTGACCATACTCTCTATTCGAGAAAGGGATCTTGGTAGCCCAAGATAGTCAGGCAAAATACTACAATGCCAAACAAAAAAATGTGGAGTTTGTGGTGGGCGATTGTGTATACCTGAAGATCAAGCTAATCAAAGGCGTGTCCAGGGTTCAGCGCTTGAAAAAGTGAAGTCTGAGGTATCTTGGTCTGTTTGAAGTGGTCGAGAGAATTGGAGAAGCTGCATATCAGTTAGCTCTGTCTGCGGAGCTAAGTGGTTTGCACGATGTGTTTCACATATCAGTGCTGTGAAAAGCTGAGAAAGAGCCAGCTCAAGTGGTTGTTGCGGATCAAGTACCGGTCGATAGCAGGCTAACAATGAAAGTTAAGCCCATTCAGATCGTGGATACGAAGATCAAACAACTATGGAATAAGATAATTGGGATGGTCAAAATCTGGAAGGAAAACTGCGATCGTGAAGAGCTGACATGGGAGCATGAGCAGACTATGCGTGATGAATATCCCGAGTTGTTTGTATAATGATGTTTTAACTTAAAATTTGGAATGTTATAACTAATAAATTGCCGTTTTCCCTTAAAGTTCTATAAAAATTTCAGGACGAAATTTCTGTAAGGAGGGGAGGGTTGTAACACCCTAACTTTGATAGCAAAATTGTTTTTCGCTATCGCCAGGCGACAGTGGGTATCGCCGATGGTGATAGTGATGGCACTCGACGCCATAAAGTGTTGAGTGAGCTCGATGCACTCAATGCCTCAAAGCATTGAATGAGCTACTTGCTTCATTAATGCCGGGCGACACTGGATATCGCCTGGGTGATAGCGGGAAGGCGTTGAGTGAGCTCCATAAAGAGTTGACTGAACTAAACACACTCAATGCCTGAAAGCATTGAGTGGCTTGATATCATTGACGACAGTGGGTATCGCTAGGCGATAGTGCCACGTGACATGGACACGTGTCAAATGGCTGAACGGTGGCCGGTGAGCGGTGGTTGACTGGGGTCAAAGCATTGAACATGCCGATGTCGCCAAGCGACAGTCAATATCGCGTGGCGATATCGCCAATTTGACCAGTCAACTCAAATCTTGGACTTTGATTCCTTTTTGATAAAATAAGCCTGCGGCTGGGATTGAGCCCGAAGCTAATTATATAGAGGTGTGTTAGAATGAGAAGTCATTCTCTTCACATCTCTCTCTCTCACTCTCTTCATTTCCTTTTGAGCTCTTGGAAGGAGCTAAGGAAGGGTTGGACTGATCTTTGAGATTGCTGAAGGCGATTCGATAAGCGGAGACCAGATCTGAAGCTAGATCTGCAAAGAGGAGAGCGACATGTTCCTTTCCATCCACGTAGAAAAGCTTAGACATGGCTCCAAAGAGAACTACAAGGGTAATAATTTTATCCCGGACAAGTTATGTCCTCAATATGCATACTTTCATGGAACCCCTCACCAAAAGGTGAAAAAGGGTGGATTCCAATGGGTAGATCGGTATGATCCCCATTTATTCCTGCATATAGATCCTAAAATGTATAGTACAAAATAAGTATGCTGTGAGAAGCCCATCTGGACAGGTTGGTTTGGATTGGTGATGTTTTATGCTTTTCTTGCCGGAGAAGACTCCGTGGATATACGTGTGATGTACGTGTGAAATTTGGTGTCTAGGGGTGTGCAGGATGCTGCATCAAAGTACTGGAAGCATTTCCAGGAAAATACCCAGAAAAGATCACAGTTTGGAGATACACGGGGAAGGTCGGTACACCGAAAATGTGCCCTGAGTGTACCGGGCGTGTGACTGTTGATCATACGTTTGTGGTGAATGGTGCTTAAATGCACTTTGTTGTTGCCACTATATATATAAATACTATTGTGTGCAGCGAAGGAGAATCTCCACCCCGAGTAAGGTGTGGGGTCGTTATAAATTGGTCAGCAAATTGTTAAACGTTGCATTGTTTGCCATATTTGTGTGGGTCATTTGTGCAGGTGCTGGAGAACCAAGTGGAAAATAATGGGCTAAGGCCCTTGTGCTGCAATTGGCGGGCCCTTGAATGCCCAAAGGCAAAATTTTTACTGTTTTTATGTGTGGATGGCCTGCATGCCGATGTATGAAGTCAATTGATGTAAATGAAATAGTTGTAAGGCTGAAAGGCCAAAACATGTGTTGTATATTATATATATATATCATTCCTGTTCAATATGTTGTAGTGGACATTCCTACTGTTATGAGTTCTTAACCTAAATGCTTCCGCCAGAATGCTCTGAGTTAGGATGCGTTCATAAATGAATTTGGATTTGGAAACAATATGTAATCTCCTTAACTGTCCGTGGTATATTGCATTGGGCCCCGACCGGAACTTCTGTCATATGCTATTCGACGGATGGGGACGTTACAGTGTTGCTGGTCAATTTAATCCATGCAGGATTGGTTAGTCTAATTAGACTAAGGATAAAAGGGAAAATCAGTTGTTTGCTGCTAAGTAGCGGGAAATAATCCCAGCCGTTGATCAATGCCTTGATCTCAAACAGGTACGCACCTCTTTCGCTTCTTAAAATTAAAGTAATACTCTAAATAGAAGGAGGCGTGCATAAAACAAACCACACTCTTCCTTGCCCTTCATTGCCCAATACTGTCGAGATGACGGAACTGTTTCGCTCGCTCTCAGAAATTCGCAAGGAAGATGGCTCCCAAAGGACACGATTTCCTGTTTGAAGGCTCGGAGTTGGTTCAAAATGGATTCACAGAGGCACCAGAGGAGGTGCAGTACATTTGCCATCTGCTTCAAGCTTCAGACCTAGATTTCGTCTTGGCGGAACCCTATTTGCTGTGGAAACGGGAGGTACTAGAATTGTTTTCAAATGCCAAGGAAGACGCGTCTACAGTAAAAATCAAGACTGTGGTAAGTGGAACAAAGATCAAAAAAGGAGGCTTAGGAAGTCTCTCCAGTTACCAAAGTTTGCAGGGGCCGATGATGAAGATGACCTAGAGCTATCTGACGTCAAAGCTGCAATGAAGCGGGCTGGTCTATCAAAACACACCAGAGGTTCAATCTTAAGGAAAGAACTAAACCTTAGGGGTAAGTTCCTAGCTGACATAGTTGGGAAGGCCCTGTTGTGCATAACAGGCTCCCATGATAATATTTCAAAGAAAATGTTCGAGCTAATGACAAGGATTGTTTTGTCAAAGAAGACAAACTGAGGAATTGTCCTGTTAGACATGATTATGGAGCACATTTCTGAACCCAACTTTGGGAGAATTCTTTCTCTATTTCTTCTACAGACTATTCCAGGGATCCTCAATACGAGGCTAGGAACAAAGATTCTGTTGGGTCCATTGCCCACAATGTCCTAGATTTAAAGAAGTCAATCATGTCAATAATATACATAAAGTTGTATTTGATGTATGCTTAAGTTCATGCATGCAGGTTAGTCTTTGAAACATTGATAGGACAGGTATTCCAAGTGATGTGACAAGTGTGGTCACAATGTAAAGATGAGTGGGGTGAAAACTTGAAGAAATGACTAAGTACAAAAGTGTCGACACATCTCACAACTATGTCGACACCTTTGTAGGAGAAATGTCGAAACAATTTAGACAGAACTGTGGAGACAATTCAGATAGTAGTGTCGAGACAATTCAATTATCTCGACACCTTGATGATCAAGTCAGCAGTGTCGAGACAAGTCAGATAACTCGACACCTTAAAGCTCAGGACAATAATGTCGAGATAATACAACTGTCTAAACACAATGAAAACTTAGTGCAGACTTAAAGATGTCGACACCCAACAGACTGTAGTGTCGAGAAAACTCAACTATCTCGACACAGTGAAGATCTGAAAAGCAGCTAAGTCCACATGCGTTGAGTGTAATCCATTCACTTAATGCCAGGTAAGAAAATGCATTGAGTATAGCTTGGTTGTCTAAGCCAAACTCTTGGCTAAATAGAAATGTGGCTAAGTCCACATGCGTTGAGTGTAGTCTACTCACTCAAAACAATACAACAAAAAGCTATAAGACAGACTAAGGCAGTCAAAGACTAAGGAGAAACTAACTGAAATGTGGTTAAGTACACAGACGTTGAGTGAAGTCTACTCACACAATGACATATCATCAAAATCGTTGAGTATTGCTCAGTCAGTCAAAGCCATAGAAACCTGTGTAAATATTTGACTAAGTCCACAGGCGTTGAGTGTAACTTACTCACTCAATGCCATGTGATAAAAAGCGTTGACTGAATCTTAGTCAGTTATAGATAGTGTTTCCAACAGAGGATTTTGTCTAAGGACAAAAGTGCTGAGTGAGGGCTGCTCACTCAATGCCTAATCAACTGAGAATCTGTCTAAGGACAGAGGCATTGAGTGAAGTCTACTCACTCAACGCCATGTCAATATAATTGACAGATGCTGAAAGCGTTGAGTGAAGAGGCAACACTCAACTCCTCCCAAGCATGAAAATCGGCTAAGTCCAAATGCATTGAGTGAAGGTTGCTCACTTAACGCCAAGTGACTAGAATCATTTCTAAGTGGTCTGGCATTGAGTGAATCTTACTCACTCAACGCCAAGAGGCACAAAGATTTTTCTAAGTGTTTTGGCGTTGAGTGAAGCTTACTCACTCAACGCCTAATGACTGAAATATTTTCTAAGTATTTTGGCATTGAGTGAAGGTTGCACACTCAACGCCTAGTGGCAGAATGATTGTCTAAAGCTAAATGTGTTGAGTGAAGCTTGTTCACTCAACGCCTGAGATAGATAGAATTCTGTCTAAGTGTTTTGGCGTTGAGTGATGCCTACTCACTCAACGCCTATACTAATGATGTTTGATTTTGTCTAAGTCCACAGATGGTGACGTAAGCAAAGTCAACAGAGTTCAAATTAAGTGTGGGAAAGCTACAAAACACGACAAATGTTGTCGGGAGTCTACTGTACAACTTCTTCCATTAATGCAAGATACAATTGTCTACTACAAGTGGTCCCCATAGCTTTCTAGAGCGGTTAGTAGGTGGAAGATAAAAGGGACATGCTTCAGATGTTGGAGTCAACTTTTAGGGCTTTACTCAACAAGATTGAAGTCTTCCAGCAAGAACCAAAAGTTCAGTGTGCTATTGCATCTTCTTCTGCTATAGCAAGATCAAAAAGACTTCTAATAAAGAAAGAAGAGCCATCATTCTTCTGCGGGCTCAGCTAGCTGATCGAAGAATTCAAGACCTAGCCGTTCTTCTTCTTCTTCAGCAAGATCATAATTTACATCATGAGATTCTTCAAGCAGCGGCAAAATTTATTCCTGCTGCTGTGAAGTAAGATAGAGCTGAGATAACTCAACCCTAGTTGTTGACATAAAGAAATTTCTTTGTGTAAAATTAATCAAACCACTATTTTTCCTGTAGGATCCAATTGGATCTGAGCTGTAGGGTCATTGGCCTTAGGTAGAGCAATTTTGCCTGAGTTGTATGAGAGTTTTACTCTCTGACTGTAGGATCCAGTTTGGATCTGAGGTAGGATTCTATAGAGAATCTGAGAGTAGGGCTTTGGCCAGAATTGTAGGATTCATTTGTGAATCTGAGGTAGGATCCAATTTAAATCTGAGGTAGGTGATCTTTTGATTTCTGAGCGGTAGGGCTTAATAGCTTGAGGTAGGTGAGTCATTCTCATTGAGTTGTAGGCACTTGTGTCTAAGATATAGGATCCTTTGCATCTGAGGTAGCAGAGTCATTCTCTCTGAGGTAGGATCCTTTGTGGATATGAGGTAGAGCTATCCTCCCAGCCTGAGTTGTAGGGCCTTTGGCCTGAGGAAGGTGACCTGCTGATCACTGAGTTATAGAGAACTTGTGCCTGAGCTGTAAGTCTTGGAGGAGACTGAGAGATCCTGAAGGATCTGAAAGATATGGTATACCACTAATACCAATAAAAAGATAAGGGGATAGATCTGATTACTCAAGAGGGGGGGGGGGGGTGAATAGAGTAACTTAAAACTTTTGGCTGTTTTGAAAAATTATCAGAGTAATAAAATAGGTGATAATTATAGTTGTATACAAGAAAATGCAACCTAAGAAAATCTATACTATCACATCACAGGAAGAACAAAAAGAAAATAAACAACCAGACAACATAAGAATTTTATAGTGGTTCCCCAACTTGGGTACATCCACTCTTCTACCACCCTGGTAGGAATCCACTATCAGGTTTTTGATCAGGTGATTGCCACCACAAGATTTATTTCCAGGGAGATCTCACAAACCTTTGAGCTTTTGATCAGGTGCCCAAAAACCAAGAATAAACTTTTGAAAGGAGTTAATAAACCCTTTTACATAAGGTGAGAGAGGTGATGTTGTCTTCTCTTTTCTCTATACAACAGAGAAGAATAGTGGATTGCTGGTGTCAAAGCTCCTTCTGAAATGACTTGGAGCCTTGCTCAGGGTGTAGGTCTTCAGCGTTGACTTGAAGTGATCCAGGAATTTCTGAATGATTTAAATTTGTTGTCCTTGAATGTTCCTGGAGTAGAAGTTGAAGAAGACTCTTGATGTTTGATTGTTGTTCTTCTTCAGTCTTCAGAAAGTACAAGGGGAAAACAAAATGTTTTCTACACAGAGAGAGAGAGTTCTGTATTTTTTTCTGTATGCTCTTTCTTGTGTTGAATGTTCAGTCTATTCTCTTCTTCTTGTTCTCTGTATTACTTGACGTCTGAAAAGAGAAAACTATTTTATATTTTGCTGTCAAAAATTCTCCTTTGAAATTTGAATTCCAAGCATTAATTGCTGATTGTTTTGGAGAATGAAATGACTGGAATATTCATTAAAAAGTTTCCCCAACTATCCCAATAAATTAAGCAAGTAATTAACCCTGATGGAGACCATAATTAATGCTGCTAATAACGGCTATATTCAGGTGAATATAAGCATTAATTACTCAGAGAATTACAGCTAAATAATATAAGAAATAAGGACAGAATAAAGGAAACTTCTAAATCTGGATTGAGACAGAATTCGTCGAGCTCTGAATAGAGTATATCGACTGGAGATCCAAGTTCGTCGAGCTGAGAATTCCTGTTCATCATCCTGCGCTCAGTGAACTGTTTTCTGGAAATAACTAGCCAATTCTGCGTTTTAAGTTCGTCGAGCTAAGAATCCGTCTTCGTCGAGCAGAGTTCAGAGAAACTAAACTGGAAAGAATATGTTGAAGTTAAATTCTAGAATTCATCGATCAGAGAATCTGTCTAAATGAAGAGATCATCGACCTAAGCTCTAATATCGTCGAGCTCAACTTAGAAAATTAATTCTGAGTTTGTCGATCTGCGATCGACGATCGTCGAGCTGAGATCGAAGAATTTCGAACTGATAATTTTAACTCTGAATTCTTCTAAGTCTTGATTCAACTGAGGTCCTCTACTGGCTGGTCTATGAATGTTGAACCGAATGACTTAGCCTAAACTCTAGGACTCATACACTTGACCCTGGCTATAAAATATGGGTCAAACTCAACGTAATTGGTGAACCTAGCACAAATCCAAACTAGGGATCCAACAATCTCCCCCTATTTAGATGAGGTCACTAATATAAACAAAATAAAAATAATCACAAAACATGAAAAAATATATCTGGCAGAAAATTAAAACATTCAACAGATATGTATACAATAAGAGCATTGTGACAGATTAATCAAATAGAGTTCAAAAAATAAAACAAAACAAAACAGTCATTTGTTCTTCTTTGACTTTTCTTTCTCAGCTTTTTTAGATTTATCAGAGGGCTGTCTGAATATGAATTCTCTATTTGGATTAACAGCTTCTCTTTTAGACATAGTCATGTCTGATGCTCCAATTATGTTGACAGAAGTTGCTCTTGGAACTACAGACTCTGGATGCAGATTCATATAACCATCTACATTGAAAAACTTATTAACTTTTGCATACCTCTTTAGTTCTTCTCTCCTGTAAGAAGACATTGTAGTGTACTAAGAGGGATATTTGCCTTCAGCTTTAGCTTTGTTTCTCATAGAGAGTCCAACCAGTTCTTGAAATCTAGCCATTTTAGCAGTTGTTTCTTGTTCAGGATCAACCAAGGGAACTAGTGGAGAGTAAGGTCTTTCAGAACTAACATATTTTTCAGATTGAACAATTTCTGATATTGTCTGTGAAGGAAGGTATGAAAGATACCACCTGAGGGGTAAGATCTATTTAACTCTAGAGGGGTGGGGGGTGGGGAGGTGAATAGAGTATTTTAAAATCTTATTAGATTTTTTATTGCGGAATTAAAATAGTAACACTTATATGTGTAATCTGTTAGTGCAGAAATAAAACTAAATTATTCATTAAGCAGCACACAATGAAAATAAGATAGCATCACAGACGACACAAGAATTTTATAGTGGTCACCCTAAACTTGGGGACATCCACTCTTCTGCCTCCCTGGTAGGAATTCACTCAGGTTTTTGATCAGATGCTATACCACCAATCGGGTTTTTGATCAGGTGCCTTATCACCACAAGATCTGATTCAGGTAGATCAGGAAACCCTTTAGGATTTTGATCAGGTGCCCAAAAACCAAATCAAGTCTTTTGATCAAGAGACTTCAACCAAGTGTTTAACTTTTGAAGGGAGTTAGAAACTTGTGTACAGTGGGGTGAAAGAAATAAAAACAATATGTTGTCTTCTCTTTTCTCAAAATAACTGAGAAGACTTATGGATCCTTGATGGTGTCAAAGCTCCCCCTGAGATGAAGTTCTATTCAGGAAAATTGAGAGCTTTGCAGGATGTATATGTCTTCTTGAAAAGTTCTCCAGAAAGCTGTAGACAGATGAAGTTGATTGTCTCTTGAAAGCTTGCTGGAAGAAGAACACTTGATGAAGATAATGTAGAACTCTTTCTCTTGAATAATTTCTTGTGTGTGTGTTTTTCTTAAAAGCTTGACTATATCATCTGCAACAAATAGGTCTTTGAATTTTAATTTGATTGCCCTGATTGACTACTGAAATCTTGGAACTTGAATAACGGCTAGAAGAGCAATAAAGTAATTCCATAACTATCCCAAGAATTAGCTGTATAATGACTCTGTGAAAACTAGTAATTAATGCTTCCATATGAACGGCTATATTCTGAGAATCTAAGCATTAATTACTCAGAGCAATATAAGAAATAAAATAAGCCTAATCAATTTGAAATAACTACAGAGAATAGAAATGTTGAACTAGTAATTTTCGTCGATCTGAGATCCTGGATCGTCAAACTCAACCTCTCTTTCGTCGAGTTGAGCCCTGAGAGCTTGAACTGAAATATAGCTTTCCATACTGGGCTCCAAGATTGTCTAATAGAGATAGAGGATCGTCGAACTCAAAGTCTGATAGAAGATCAGAGTTCGTCGAACGACTTCTTCAACATGAAATTTCTGTCTTATTCTGGTTTCTGCAATCTTCTAAGTCTTCTGAGGGCTTGGTTTGATCAATATGACTTGTTGACCTACCCTATAATCTAATGAATACCTATGAACCTAGACTATACAAGGAGGGTCAATCTATGCAGCCCTAATAGTGAACCTTAGCCCAAATCCTAAACACAGGTGGGGTTCCAACAATCTCCCCCTATTTGGGTGAGGTCACTATGTACAATACATAAGTAAAGAAGATACAATCATTCAACATGAAAGTGAATATCTGACAGAATGAAAAACAATTCAACAGGAAAAAAAATACACAGAGAATAAAATTGTTTTAGGGCCTGTATGAAGGAGGAGCAGAAGGAAGATTTAGTAAATACAATCTCCCTAAGAGGATCTTCTGCTTCTTGCTTGGACATCTTCAGGTCTTGAACTCCCAGAATTGTTATAGTAGAAGCTCTTGGAACAACGGCTTCTGGGTGTACCTCCATGTAGGAATTAGGATCAAAGAGATGTTTATCTACCTCAAATTTGTCAAGTTCTTTTCGTCTGTAGGTAGACATTGTAGTGAATTGTGAGGGATCAGATAATTTTGCTTTAGCTTTGTTTATCTGAGACAAGCCAACCAATTCTTGGAATCTAGCCATTTTGAAGTTGGGATCTAACTCAGGTTCATAACCTGGAGATGGAGGTCTCCTTGTATTAGTTGAAACATCCTGAGCAGTCCTTTGTGGCTTCCTGAAAATAACAGACTGTTGCTGAAAATTTATTGAAGGATAAATCTCTTCAGATTTTCCAACATAATAAAAACTTGGAGGTCTGCATTCACTGTGTTATCCAGCAAATCTATCTTAGTGTTGTCTTCCTTTCCCACCAGAGTAGCCACCTCTAGAATAATATCTAGAAGATCTTCCTTGACTGTGATGGGCATAAGGCTTATCTTGCTGGGAGGAGGTTGACCTGGAAGCAATGTTTCCTGCGACACCTGGAGCAGGAGGAGGAGGTGTATCTTTCCTGAATCTCTTCATTGGAGAAGATCCAGACCTCTTCTTCTTCTTCTGAGCTTTTTCCTGGTTCCTTGACAACTTCATCCAATGAGGAGTTGTTGGATTCAAAGGAATGTTATATAAGATGTAATAAGGAATATCATTGTTTGGATTGGGCTTGGGAGCAACCTTTCCTGGAGCCTTCCTCTTCTTTGATTTAGATCTCTTGAAACTGTCAGAATAAGAATCATCATCCTCATCATCAGCAGAAGATACTTGAGAGTTATTATATAGATCCTCAAGAGATTGTAGAAGATCTTTTGAAATTTGCTTTTCAGCCTGAGGCTGTGCTGGAGGTTCTAGAACTACTGGAGCAACTGTCTCAACAACATTTTCAGAAATTAACAATTTTTCTTCTTCTATATCTGTCATAATGATCTCATCTAGATCAGGAAGAGGACTGTCATCCATCTTGTATGTTCGAGCTGAGATGGCCTCTGTAGAAGAAATGTCCTTGGGAGGGGATGGTACAACTGGTGGATCTGTTACTACAAAACTAGCCTTAAGTTGCTCTTCTGAAAGAGATACTCCTTGAGCTGGAGCTGGAATTTACTCTACAAATTGCTTTTCTTCAACATTCTGTTTATCTTCAGCCATTTCTTCATCTTGAATTTCATCCATATCAGATAGTGGAGTAGAGGAGAAGACAAAGGTTTGATGAGAGAGAGCCTTGAGCTCAGAAGACTCATCCTCAGCAATTTTAATAGACTCAGCTTCTGGAGCTAGAACAAGCTCAGGCACTGGAGCTGTAAAGCTGCTCTGAATAAGCTGTAAAATTTCTGTGCTCACTAGAGCAGTATAATAGACAATATCTATGCAAAACTGATTGGAGACAAATGAAATAATATTGTTGTTAGTCAAATCAAACGAATCTATAATAACAGTCTGTTCAACTGAAGGAGAGATGGTAACTTCTCCAACAAAAAGAACATCCAAAGAATAAACTGAATCATCTATCTCTGAATCTGTAGCAAAAATTTCTACTAGCTCTGTTTCTTGTGCCTCTGGTATCTCAGTATCTGAAATAACTGTATCTATAAGAACTGTTGCTTCTACTACTGGAGGAGGGGGAACTTCTTCATAGAACATCTACCCCTGCCTGGTATTAGGAAGACCTGATGCCAGGCCCCTAAGTGAAGAAGGGCCAGAGAAAGAAGCAATCTGAGTAGATAAGGAATTGATGGAAAGAATTAGAGGTGTAATGGCATCCTCTATGAGAGATTTGATGGTTGGAGTGAGAAGAGAGATGATGGTAGATGGATCATATGGGGAAGATGGGGGAGAAGAAGTGGTGATACCACAAGAAGTACAAACATTTAAGGAAGTGGAGGGAGGAAAAGATAGAATTAGAGGGATGATGGTGGATCTGATATCCATAGGAGTGTTATCAACAAGTTGAGATTATGGAGAAGTATGTATTGGTGATGGGGATGGTGTTGGTGTTATGAGGAGATTGAAGGTGGGAGACATTTAGTGTTGATACAAAAGTGGTGAATGGAATCTCCTGAGGGAGGTGAGGTAGAGGAGATTGAGGTAGTGAGGTATGAGGTGGAGAAGGAAGTATGGTAGAATTTGAAACCAAAGGAGGAGGAAGAATCTCTGGTGCCTCTTCAGTAGGTTGAGGAGTGAATACTATATTCCTTGTGTCCTCTGAAGTCCTTAAGGAAGAGGAGGCTCTGGAGGGCATTAAGATGGACCTCTCCCATTTTCCAAAGAGATCTGAGGTCAGTCTCTTGGAAGCATTGATGAAAACTGTTGGAGAGACCAACAAGTGAGGAAATTTCTCCTGGAGGAAAATGCCCAAAATCCTCCCAAAGCAGACTTCTCTTTTATTATTTTTCTTCTTAATCAAATCAAACAGAATGTTACCCCAATTCACTGATTTCTTATGTTCCTGGGCACTCATTAGAAGGAATTGGTGCCTGGTAATATAGTCATGGGCGGTGTGCTTCGCAAGCAGCACCTTATCTACTATGTCGGCCAGAAACTTGTACTCAACATACAAGTTCTTTTTCAGTAACTTACTAGGGATTTCCTCGGAGTGACCCATCCGTGTAAGCATTTCATCAAACTCATCACTATCCAGTTCTATATCGTTATTTCCATTAATAAAACCAAATATCTCAGAAATAATATCAGGAGTTAGAATCACCTCCTATCCAGTTATGGTGTCGACTAGGGTTTGTCCGTCTGGAGAAGACGACGAGAAAACCCATTCTTTTATCTCTACCACAGACATCTTCATCCTGGTAATCATCACTTTGAGAAATTGCGGCTCATCAAACAACTTCAAAATATCTTGGAGGATTTGGTCTGTATGCTTGAAGGAGATCACGTTTATATCAAACCTAGCGTCGAACTTCATCCTGCATAGTTTCGCCGCCGAAATCGCCATGAGAGCTCATGAAAGGTAAAATAAGAGATCAAGTGCAAAGGAAATTGAAAGCGCGGGACGGATTTCATCTAACACTTAGATTATAAGGTCTTTAGAAGACGAAAAGACGATCTCCGTCCAAAGAAAAAGAAAAGATCTTCGATCTGAGTTCGATGAAGTATTTTAATAAAAAATGAGTTCGTCGATCTCAGTCTGAAGAAGACGAATAAATCATCGATCTTCGTTCGGCGATAAATTCACGGAAGCAGGGATCGTCGATCTCCGTATGACAAAAACTGTTTCACTAAGAAGTGATCGTCGAACTCCGTTCGACGAACTCTTCACGAGGAGTTCACAGATCGTCGATCTCTGTTCGACGAACTGTCAACAAATCGTCGACCACAGACAAAATTTAAATTAACTCATCTCCATTGATCATTCCTAACTGATTTAAGAAAAACAAATGTTTCTTCTCATCCAATGGCTTGGTGAAGAAGTCTGCTCTTTGTAAATCAGTGGAAATAAAGACAAGATTAATTTTCTTTTTATCTACACAATCTCTAATGAAATGATGTCTTATTTCTATATGTTTGGTCCTACTATAATGCATTGTATTTTGTGCTATGGATATAGCACTAGTACTATCACCATATAAAGTTGAATTATTTAAGTTGTATCCATAATCTAGTAGTTGGTTTTGTATCCACAAAACCTGTGAGCAACAACTGCCAGCAGCTATGTATTATGCTTCTACAGTTGATGTGGATACAAAGGTTTGCTTTTTACAAAATCAGGACACTAGCCTATCACCAAGGAACTGGCATGTTCCTATTGTGCTTTTTCTGTCCACTCTACATCCAGCATAGTCAGCATCTAAAAATCCAGTTAAGTTAAATTCTAACTCTAATGGATATAGAAGTCCTAGATTTGGACAACCCTTTATATATATCAGAATCCTTTTTAGCAAAATATAGTGAAATTCTTTAGGGTTCACTTGGAACCTAGCGCAAATGCATGTAGCAAACATAATGTCCGACCTACTTGCTATGAGATATAATAGGGACCCAACAATGGCCCTATACAACTTCTGATCAACAGATTTTCCATGCTCATCAGACTTTATCACAGTATTTACAGCCATGGTTGTCTTCATTGCTGAGGCATCATACATCCCAAATCTTTTAATAAGCTCCTTGGCATATTTAGATTAGGAGATGAAAATACCATCAGTTGATTACTTCACTTGGAGACCAAAGAAATATGAAAGTTCACCCATGGTACTCATCTCAAACTTTGAATGCATAAGGTCAGAAAACCTTTTGTATAGTTTGGGATCAGTTGAGCCAAAGATAATATCATCTACATAAATTTGTACTAATAAGATTTTATCTTTATGATGCTTAATAAAAAGAGTCCTATCTACAATGCCTCTAGAAAGGTTATGCTCTAACAAGAAGCTAGCTAAGGTCTCATACCAAGTTCTTGAAGCTTGCTTTAAACCATAGAGAGCTTTATGCAATCTAAAGACATAAGAGGGATATGTTGGAGAGATAAAACCTGGTGGTTGCTGATGAGTCCACTTTATATACCTATTTTCGGACTCATCTGGGCTAGTTTTCACGTGTTTGCACTTCACTTTTAGTTCTTTATCGTTCCTATTTCATCTAATCATTATTTCCATAGGAAGTGCACATTTATGCCCGTGGTTGTGTATTTTGTTACTTTTATAGTTTGTACTCCTTTTTGTGATTGCCTGTAATTTTTGCACATATCAGTGATTGGTTTTTCCTTTCGGTACAGGGGTCGTGTACGTGTTTCGGGATGGTTGTGAAACAGGAATACTGCACACGATCATGGGATCTAATGCGCACGACCACTGGTCGTGCTCCCTTGATCGTGCGCACTACTATTCATTTTCTAGAATCAGCTTGGGGTAAGCGCACGACCACTGGACATAATGCGCACGACCACCGGTCGTGTGCCACTGATTGTGTGCATTGATTCCTCTTTTCTGGAGTCCTGTCTGGGGTAATCGCACGACCATTAGACTTAGTGCGCACGACCACTGGTCGTGCACCACTGCTCGTGCGCGTTATCCCAGTTCTTCTTCCTGATCTTCCATGCCAGTGCGCATGATCACCGGACATAGTGCGCACGACCACTGGTCGTGCGCCTGTGATCGTGCGCATTGTTCATCTCTGCTTTGTATAAATAGTGCAGGTCTCTCCCTAATTCAGAAGAGGATCCGGAGCTCGACATTTCCCCGCCGTTTTTCGCCTTCTCCGCCATTCCCCTTCATCTTCCACCCTAGGGAGGTGCTCCGGGCAAGCTTTCACCGCCAAATCCGAGCCGGAGCTTCCTCTCGGACTTCTCCTTCATCCATGAGCTTCAAGTAGGGTTTGACGCCATAGCCATCAAGCAAAGAAAAGCTAGCAAACTTCGTCCGCTATCGTGAGATGAAGAAGACGGGCCATTGGAAGGTGGTGACAGCCCTTCTCTACCCCGGATGCAGTTGAGGACCGAGCTTGGATGCGGAATGACAACCCGACGATTCCAACCGTGAATCCTCAGCAAGACTTCGGATTCGGTCGATCTCTTGACTTGTTCTTGCTTTATTGTTGAATATTGGTGTTTAACTTTATTTATATTGATGAAGTATGCTTAGTTTGTAAAACGTTTTTATACAATTATGTCTATGTGATTGTATGTTTTCATTATTTACTTGAGTTGCGCCATATTCCATCCACCACCATCCACCCTTGCCGCACTAGCAATTGATAGTGGCGTGCGTTGCGAAGAGGTGCTCACGACCCTCATTCCTCCATTCTCACCACCTCATCCGTAAGCCTACTCGTCCATCCGCCTAGTGATTCGGTGCATAGCGGCCCGACTAGTCTTCCATCCCACCTGGCGAAGCATCGCATAGCGGCGTTGCATAGGAGTAGTTGATAGTGTTTTATTTTCTTTATCCGCAATATCAAAGCCCCCATCGTTATCGCCGAACCTGAGGACTTCAATCTCAAGTCCTCCTCGAAACTAACTCTGCCTTACTGTGTTCCTTGTGAGATCGATACTTGGGAAAGCCCCCATTTTATATTAATTGTGCGACCGGTTCACTGCCGTGATCTTTAGCATTAAGTTTTTGGCGCCGTTGCTGGGGAACACAGTCGTGTGAGTTTTTGGAGAGGGAGATAATAGATTGAAGCCCTTTTCCATTTGTGCATATCATTTTTTTTATTTATTTGCTTTGGTTATTAGAACTTTTTATTTTGCTTATTTATTTTTACCATTTTCTGATTTTTGATTTAGATAGCAGATCCGTGCTATTTTCATTTTAGCTGTGTAGCACTTTTTCAGCAATTATTTTTGTTCGTGATGGATCCTGATGCTGAGTGCCGTATCCTTGACACTTTGCGCCGATCCATCGATGCCATTGCTGTTATCAATGCCGAGCATTGCATTCAGTGTTTGTTATGTCAAGGTGTGGGCCACATGTTGAAGGATTGCCCTCGTTTGTGCAAGCCTTCTCCCTCTGAGGGCGTGTGCACAACAACCTCCCATTCGCGGAAGACTGTTGTGGACAGGCCTACCAGGGTGTTGCCTGGCCCATACACTGACATAACGCACTTTGCTCATTCTTTACCCGTTGAGATTACTGAAGAATCTCTGGCCGCATACAGCTCTTTCATGGGTCCCTCGATCCCTTTTTACGAGCTTTCCTTGAGTGATGATGATCACTCTGGTGTTAGCCAACAAAAAGAGGAGCAGGAACTCATGGACGCTCCTGTATGGGACGATGAGATTGTTCCGATCGTCGACGGGGTGGCGTCAGCGAATGATTTTGCGATGGGGCCTGCTCATTCAGTGCTTGATTTTGAGAGCAGCCTTGCCCCTCCGCAATTTTTGCCGGATTGTGCAACTCCATTTTTGTGTGAGTCGGTTGATGATGCCGTATTTATTGATGATTCGGTGCCCGAGGTTGCGCCGAAGTGGGATGATGATTCCTTTATCTCCGACGGAGAAGGTGGATCTTCGGAACACTTTTACGTACCCCGGTGGGATGAGGAATACCCTCTTTCTGATGTGAAGGTTTGCACCTCTTTATTAAATGAGGCCGTTCCTCTTACCACCACAGACCTCGAGTTCTCGGATTCCCCTCGATACGACTCATATGATACCGATGATGATCTCTGCTTGGATCCTGCTGAGAGTGACACCGGGATCACTCTCCCATTTTCAGATTATTTTAGTTCTTCATCTCCTTTATTTCTTGATCCCCCTTCTCTATCTGAGCCTGTGCAGGATGAGTCTCCACGGGTATGCTGGGATGATGATGAGCATGGTGTTCTTGCCGTTGCCATCACACCCTGCACACCTGTGGTTGACAATACCTTGCTAGACAAGGATTTGTTTCGTGGTGAGATGGGTGAGGACTAGGACTCCTCCTCATCCTACTTCCTATTTCCTGTGCCTGCGAGGAGCAGGTATGATTATTTAGGTAGAGGGGTAACCGCTCTATCACCGTATCGGTACCCGTCACCGAAACAGATATTGGGACAGTTACCTGTGCATTTTTCTTTTCATAGGCCCATTAGCTAGAACCTTTTCGTAGCCGAATAAGTCGTGCTGGGATGACAATAACCCCAGTACTTATCTTTTATTTCCTGCATTTTTATTTTTAATGTCTATTTTAGTTTTAGCATTTCTTTTTGTATTTTTTCTTTTGTTTTTGCGGAGCTCACCCCTGCAGGTATTCTTGGCAAATTACATTGGCGGGGTTATGATTCTTTGTATGGCGGGCCTGCTTCAGGTTTCCACGCGTCTTCTGGTATGCTCACTAGCTGAGCATTGGGTAACCTCTTCCCTTAGCTCTTTATGATCTTAATTTCTCTATCATATGCTGTGTAGTTTAGTTTAAGTCTGGGGGAGAGATTTGTTACCTATTGCACGCACACATTTCTTATGCATACTAGAAGCCTTTATTGTTATTATTTTTCTTAGTTCATTGCATCACACACCACTGCACCCACATGAGCGTGTGCTTAGCTGTAGTGTGCCGTGAGTTAAACTCATTTCTTTGTTAGATTTGGAAAATTATGGTGCTGACATAGGATTGTGAGACAGAGTAAAATGTTGACCTTGCTGTGCTCCTAGTCAACTGCTCTCGTCTTGTGTAGAAATTCGAGTAGATTTAATTTTTATGTATGCTTATTGTTTTATATCTTTCTATTTGCGTAAAGACTTTTTATTCTACTCAAAAGTTGGTGAATCCGGTATGAATCAAACAGTAGCTTAGGGATGTGTGTAGACAGCCGTTAGGTTCGTATTGCTCGAGTTAGGAGGATGGATAGTCTTTCTCATTGGCTAAGAACTTGCCCCAAGCTATTCTTGAAGCATGGGTATAGGTTAGTTCACTCACATGAGCGTGATATAGGCCATCATTTTGGCCCGGTTGAGCTTTGTACCATTCCTAACATTTTATCCTCGCTAGCCCCGTTGTACCAACCCCTCCTTTTGATTCAGCTCCACTATGATTTCACCAAAGCCTCATATCAAATCCTAGTCGCACACCCAAGTTGAGCTTCAGAGTTTTACATTTTAATGTTGGGATGTGATGTGGTGTTATTATTTGTGAAAATGTGGAAGTGCTCCCAAGTTTATTTCTGCTGAATTGTGAAAATAAAATGAAGAAAAAGAAAAGAAAATATCTGTAAAGAAAAAGAAAGCAAAAAAAAGTGAAAAGATAAAGTTTAAATTGAAAATCTTTTTTGGAAATGTGTTTATATTTGGAGTAGGCGGTGCACACACCCATATGTTAAAAGTTAAGTCTGGGGGTGTGGTGTACCCGCATTTATTTTGGTTAGCTGATGGATTCATTTTATACTAGCTCATTTGGGTTTGGCTCTTAGCCATTCTTATTTATCATTGTTTACCTCACCGAAACCCAAGCCCCATCTCTTCACCTCAAGTCCTACTGATTCGTGTGTGAACCAAACCAGTGCCGTGGAGAGAATGCGAAAGGACAAGCATATGGTCACCAACATTGGTGGATTCCTTTGGAGGTTATCCCGAGCCCTGATATTTGGCAATGCTCGCCTAGCGATTAGTCTACTTTCACCCTACGCATGACCGGATGATTCACCGTGATTCTATTTTTGAGTAATAATAAAATGTTGATACACATTGTGAAAAATATAAACTATTTTGTATACTTAGAAATTTCTTCTATTATATTTTTACGCGCGCGAGCATGCGACTTCGCATGGTACTTCGTATCGCAATTTCTTTGTTAACTAGTATTTTTTCCCTATCTGCTTAGATTTTGTTTGCTCGGGACGCGCAAACAGTTAAGTCTGGGGGTGTGATGAGTCCACTTTATATACCTATATTCAGACTCATATGGGCTAGTTTTCATGTGTTTGCACTTCACTTTTAGTTCTTTATCGTTACTATTTCATCTAATCATTATTTCCATAGGAAGTGCACATTTATGCCCGTGGTTGTGTATTTTGTTACTTTATAGTTTGTACTCCTTTTTGTGATTGCCTGGAATTTCTGCACATATCAGTGATTGGTTTTTCCTTTCGGTACAGGGGTCGTATGCGTGTTTCGGGATGGTTGTGAAAACAGGAATACTGCGCACGATCATGGGATCTAATGCGCACGACCACTGGTCGTGCGCCCCTGATCGTGCGCACTACTCTTCATTTTCTAGAATCAGCCTGGGGTAAGCGCACGACCACTGGACATAATGCGCACGACCACCGGTCGTGCACCACTGATCGTGTGCATTGATTCCTCTTTTCTGGAGTCCTGTCTGGGGTAATCGCACGACCATTGGACTTAGTGCGCACGACCACTGGTCGTGCGCCACTACTCGTGCGCGTTATCCCAGTTCTTCTTCCTGATCTTCCATGCCAGTGCGCACGATCACCGGACATAGTGCGCACGACCACTGGTCGTGCGCCTGTGATCGTGCGCATTGTTCATCTCTGCTTTGTATAAATAGTGCAGGTCTCGCCCTAATCCAGAAGAGGATCCGGAGCTCGACATTTCTCCGCCGTTTTCCGCCTTCTCTGCCGTTCCCCTTCATCTTCCACCCTAGGGAGGTGCTCCGGGCAAGCTTTCACTGCCAAATCCGAGCCGGAGCTTCCTCTCGGCCTTCTCCTTCATCCGTGAGCTTCAAGTAGGGTTTGACGGCATAGCCATCAAGCAAAGGAAAGCTAGAAAACTTCGTCCGCTATCGTGAGACGAAGAAGACGGGCCATTGGAAGGTGGTGACAGCCCTTCTCTACCCCGGACGCAGTTGAGGACCGAGCTTGGACGCGGAATGACAACCTGACGATTCCAACCGTGAATCCTCAGCAAGACTTCGGATTCGGTCGATCTCTTGACTTGTTCTTGCTTTATTGTTGAATATTGGTGTTTAACTTTATTTATATTGATGAAGTATGCTTTGTTTGTAAAACGTTTTTATACAATTATGTCTATGTGATTGTATGTTTTCGTTATTTACTTGAGTTGCGCCATATTCCATCCACCACCATCCACCCTTGCCGCACTAGCAATTGCTAGTGGCGTGCGTTGCGAAGAGGTGCTCATGACCCTCATTTCGCCATTCTCACCACCTCATCCGCAAGCCTACTCGTCCATCCGCCTAATGATTCGGTGCATAACGGCCCGACTAGTCTTCCATCCCGCCTGGCGAAGCATCGCATAATGGCATTGCATATGAGTAGTTGATAGTGTTTTATTTTCTTTATCCGCAATATCAAAGCCCCCATCGTTACCGCCAACCCTGAGGACTTCAATCTCAAGTCCTCCTCGAAACTAACTCCGCCTTACTGTGTTCCTTGTGAGATCGATAGTTGGGAAAACCCCCCATTTTATATTACTTGTGCGACCGGTTCACTGCCGTGATCTTTAGCATCAGTTGCTCCACATATACTTCTTCTTTGAGTTATCCATTCAGAAATGCACTTTTGACATCCATTTGGTAGACTTTGAACTTTTTGAATGCAGCATATGCAAGGAAGATTCTTATAGCCTCAAGCCTTGCAACAGGAGTAAATATCTGATCATAGTCAATACCTTCCTCTTGCCTATAGCCTTGAGCTACTAGCCTTGCCTTGTTCCTCATAATGTTTCCTTCTGCATCCAAATTATTTCTGAACACCCATTTGATTGCAATGACTGGGTAATCTTTGGGTCTAGGAACTAAATCCCAAACTATACAACTCTCAAATTGATTGAGCTCCTCTTGTATTGCAATGATCTAGTGAGGATCTTGCTCAACATCTTTAAGGGATTGGGGCTCAAGTTGAGAGATGAAACAAGCAAACATCAAGTCAGGGGTTAGTTAATGCCTTGTTTTCATACCAGCTGAAATGTCTCCAATTACTTGAGATCTAGGATGATGTCTAAGTGTGACAAAATAAGTGGGAGGAGCTGGTTGGGCAATAGCTTGGGGAATAAATTCCTCTTGTGGAATTTCATTAGCTATTGGATAGGATTCAGCCACCTCTAAACTTTCTTCTTCAAATTGTGGAGAGGGATGTATTGAACCTCTTGGGTGAGGCTTAGATCATCTAATCTATCACACAAGTGAGGTACCTGCAATGTGCTGTTGGTAGAAATTTCTTTCTTCTTATAAGACATGTTAGCTTTATCAAAAGTTACATGAACAGATTCCTCAATTTTTAAAGTAGATTTATTAAACACCCTATAAGCTTTGCTGACTTGGGAATATCCTAGAAAAATTCCCTATGCAGCCTTAGCTTCAAACTTTCTAATATATTTCTTGTCATTGTTATGAATATAGCATATGCAACCAAATATTTTAAAATAGGTGATTTTAGGTTTCTTCCCTTTAAGTAATTCATATGGGGTCTTATTCTTAAGTTTATGTATTAAGCTTCTGTTCAGTACATAGTTTGCTGTGCTCATATCCTCTGCCCAAAAGGGTAGGGGCATGTAAGCATCTGCAAGTAATGTGCCTGCAGCTTCAATTAGGGTTCTATTTTTCCTTTCAGCTACACCATTTTTTTGAGGAGTTCTAGGAGCTGAGAAGCAATGCCTGATACCTTCCTTCTCACAGAACTTTTGCATAAGAAGAGACTCAAACTCAGTACCATGATCACTTCTGATCAATGCAACTTGAGTAAAGTACTTAATCTATATGGTCTTGAGAAAATCTGTAAGAACCTTGAATGTATCTGGCTTAGATCTCAGAAAGAACACCCAAGTAAATCTTGAGAAGTCATATACAATAACTAGAGTATAAGATTTCCCTCCTAGGCTTTGTACAGCAATAGGGCCAAAAAGGTCCATGTGTAGCAAGTACAAGATCCTAGGTAAATCACTCTTATTAACTGATTTAAAGCTAGATTTAGTTTGCTTGCTTAATTGACAAGCCCTGCAGAGGCCTTCCATCTTGTAGGGACCAGAAGGCAATCCTCTAACAAGGTTGTCTTTAGATAACCTAGCAATATTTTTCAGATTAACATGACCTAATATTTTATGCCATAAATCATTCTGATTGCTAACAAGATTAAATAAACAAATATCTGATGTTATAGATTGAAAATTAACTATATATATGTTGTCTTGTCTATTTTCAATTAAAACAGTTTGGTTTTCTATAGTAGAAATAATACAAGAGCTTGAGTTAAAAGATACCTGATAACCTTCATCACATAGTTGACTTATGGAGATGAGGTTATGTTTTAGTCCACTTATATATACAACCTTTTTGAAAGTAACTGCTCCAATCTTAACTTCTCCAAAGACTTCAGTCTGGCCACAATTTGAGTCACCAAAGATCACCTTTGGTCCCAGCTTGGACTTGTAATTATTTAGGTTGTCCTTGCTACCAGTCATATGCTTGGAGCATCCACTGTCCAGATACCATTGTTGATTAAAAGTTGGACAACTCTTTACCTGCAAAGGAAAAATTAGTGGTTCTTGACCCAGATTACCTTGGGCTCTTTATTTTCCTGATATGATAAACTTGATATAACAAAAAATCCAGGTTGAGATTTATATCCTAAGGGATGGTATCTCCTAGGTGGAATTTCCTAATTAGCAAATGGATTAACTAGTTTTCTAGTTTGATTAAAATTTCTGTTAAAGTTATGTTTTTTGTTAAGTCTGACTGGGTTCGACGAAGTGTTGTAAGTTCGTCGATTGGAGTTCGACGAGATGGGATGAGATCGTCGGTCTTTGCTCAGAGAATGAATACATTCATTTTTTGTGCCCCAAGTTCGTCGATCTCTGCTCGAAGAACCATACAAGATTCGTCGATCACAGTAAGATGAATTATTATGGCTAATGTTGGCGTTCATAGATCATCAATCGGAGTTCGACGAACTAGCCACATTTTGTCAATCTAAGTTCGACAAAATCTGTTGAACATTATTTTTATTTAGATTTTTCTTGTTTCTATTCTTTTGATTTTTAGATTTATGTAAGCCTTCTGTGGGTTGCTTATTGTATATTACTTCTTTTCCTTTATCTGAAATAAATTTTATGGAGGTTGATAATGTATTTTTCTTAAGTATGAGAGGTATGCTTGATGAAGCACCTAAGCCCAGCTTGTCATTCAGTCTGAAATTGACTGTACTTATGATGTCCATCAGCTTAACGCTTCTCCCATTGAGATATTCCTCAAGTTGCCTAGCCTCACATAATTCTATTTTCAGAGAAATGATTTGTTCATTTGCTAAAACCAAATCATCCTTGAGCTTATTGTTTCCAGCAAATAGATTATCAAATTCAGCTTGCCTATCTCTTCGCATTTTGATTTATTTTTCAGATTTTATTAGGTCATTACATAAGGTTTTGAATTCATTTTTAAAATCAATAGAATTGAAATCAAAAGAAGAGATTACCTGATCCTCTTCTGTCTCTGACTCCTGTTCTGATTCCTCAGATTGAGTGTCTGCTTGGTCTTCAGCATCAGGCCTAGTGCTTGAGGCTTTTATTGCCATGAGGCAGACTTCTCTTGCCTTGGCTTCTTCTTCATCTTCACTGGAGCTGGAAGATGAGGTCTCTTCATCAGTATCACTCCAAGTTTCAGCAATGAAGCCTTTCTCCTTTCTTTTATGTTTGTTGGAGGAGTGTTTGCTTGAGTGCCTGCTTGAATTCATTTTGTTTTCTTTCTCTTTTCTTTTTCTCTTTTCTGAGCTTCTGGGCATTCAAGAAGAATGTGCCCAGGCTTTCTGCATCCAAAGCAGATAATCTCCTTGGTAGGAGTTCTGTCATACTTAGGTTTATCATCACTCTTGGATGGACTTCTCCTGAAGTCTTTCTTGGCCAGTTTGTAGAATCTTTTGGCCAGCAAACTCATCAACTCTTCATTCGCAGGAAGGTTTTTTGATTTTTCTATTGCTTGGAAAGTAATATTGTGCTCCTTCCTTGAAGAGGTTCAGGCCTTCAGTTTAGCAGCCTCTCTGGTCTTGATTAACTGCTCACAAGATTTTAGCTTTCCACGAAGAGATTCAGTGGATATCTCATTCAAACATCTGGCTTCCTTGATTGGCCAGATCCTGGAATCCCAAGTACTGGGGAAGCACATTAGGATCTTGTCATTAATCTTAGTTAAGGAGATATCTTTATCTAGGGTCTTTAGTTCATTGATGATAACATTAAGACAATTATACATCTCAGCCACTATTTCAGATTCCTCCTTCTTAAAGTTCTTATATTGAGATATTATGAGGGATCTTCTGTCCTTTCTCTCATCTGCTGAGCCTGCCACCATCTGGTTTAGAGAGTCCCAGATTTCTTTGGCTGAAGTGCATTCAGCCACCTTTTGAAATATGTCATGTGACATAGTTTGGGCCAGTATATTCATAGCTTTTGCATCAGCTATTTTGGCTTTCTTCTGAGCATCAGTCCACTCAGGTGGTGGAACTGTATGAGTGCTTGAAGTTGATGTGGATGCAGTCTCTACTGTAGGTTGAGGCGGTTCTATCAAAATTTAATTGAAAATATCCTCATCAATAAAATTCATGTAAAGCTTGATTGTTTGCCTTCCAGAGTGCAAACTTTTTCAAGTTGAAGACTGGAGGTCTGGTGCAAGCATAATCTTTATTCCTTGCCATTTCTGTAACAACAGAAAAACTAAAGAAGAGAAAAACAATGTAATAAGGATCTTGGTTCAGATGTGAATCTGTGAAACCAAAGAAAACAAGGCTCTGATACCAATTGAAGGAAGGTATGAAAGATACCATCTGAGGGGTTAGATCTATTTAACTATAGAGGGGGGGGGGGGGGGGTGAATGGAGTATTTTAAAATCTTATTAGATTTTTATTGTGGAATTAAAATAGTAATACTTATATGTGTAATTAGTTAGTGTAGAAATAAAACTAAATTATTCAGCAAGCAACACATAATGAAAATAAGAGAGCATCACAGACGACACAAGAATTTTATAGTGGTTCCCCTAAACTTGGGTATATCCACTCTTCTACCACCCTGGTAGGAATCCACTCAGGTTTTTAATTAGGTGCCCTGCCACCAATCAGGATTTTGCTCTGGTGTCTTGTCACCATAAGATCTGATTCAGGTAGATCTAGAAACCCTTCAGGCTTTTGATCAGGTGCCCAAAAACCAAATCAAGTCTTTTGATCTGGAGACTTGCAACCAAGTGTTTAACTTTTGAAGGGAGTTAGAACCCTGTGTACAGTGGGGTGAAAGAAATAAAAATAATATGTTGTCTTCTCTTTTCTCAAAACAACTGAGAAGACTTGTGGATCCTTGATGGTGTCAAAGCTCCCCCTGAGATGAAGTTCTGTTCAGGAAAATTGAGAGCTTTGCAGGGTGTATATGCCTTCTTGAAAAAGTGCTCTAGAAAGCTGTAGACAGATGAAGTTGATTGTCTCTTGAACGCTTACTAGAAGAAGAACACTTGGTGAAGACAGTGCAAAACTCTTTTTCTTGAATAATTTCTTGTGTGTGTGTTTTTCTTAAAAGCTTGACTATATCATCTGCAACAAATAGGTCTTTGAATTTTAATTCGATTGCCTTGATTGACTGCTGAAATCTTGGTACTTGGATAACGGCTAGAAGAGCAATAAAGTAATTCCATAACTGTCCCAAGAATTAGCTATATAATGACTCTATGAAAACCAGTAATTAATTCTGCCATATGAACGACTATATTCTGATAATCTAAGCATTAATTACTCAGAGCATTATAAGCAATAAAATAAGCCTAATCAATTTGAAATAACTGCAGAGAATAGAAATGTTGAACTTGTAATTTTCGTCGATTTTAGATCCTGGATCGTCGAACTCAACCTCTCTTTCGTCGAGCTGAGCCCTGAGAGCTTTGAACTGAAATACAGCTTTCCATACTGGGCTCCAAGATCATCGAACAGAGATAGAGGATCATCGAACTCAAAGTTTGATAGGAGATCAGAGTTCGTCGAACGACTTCTTCAACATGAAATTTCTGCATTGTTCTGGTTTCTGAGGGCTTGGTCTGATCAATATGACTTATTGACCTACCCTATAATCTAATAAAGACCTATGACCCTAGACTATACAAGTAGGGTCAATCTATGCAACCCTAATAGTGAACCTTAGCCCAAATCCTAAACATAGGTGGGTTTCCAACAGTCTGTTGTAGGTCTTGCTTCTAATGTTGTTGTTGATGTCTGCTGCTGCTTGATGAATGTTTCTGCTGACTGCTTCCTTGGAAATGAGATCTTCAAGATCTGCCTTGTTGCCTTTTGTAAGTTTGAGTATAAGAGGTAGATCTCTGAGACACATTCCCTGAAACACCTGCTGCTAGAGGAGGAGGAGGAGGACCTCTCCAAATCCTTTGATAAGGAGGAGGATGAGAGTACCTTCTGCTCTTTTTCCTTACTTTTTGCTAATTTTTAGATAGCCACATCCATGAGGCATACCTCGGTAAGGAGGAATCTTTTGCAAAATATAATAGGGAGTGTCTGTATTAGGATTGGGCTTTGGAACAGCCTTAACAGGAGTTTTTCTTTTCTTAGCAACTTTCTTTTTTAGCTTTTGAATCATCAGAATCATCAGAGTCTTCATCATCATTGTCATCATCAGATGATCGTAGAGGATTGTCATATAAAGCATCAATTGCCTTCAAGGCTTCCTTGGAAATTTTCTTTTCAGCTTGTGGAGGCACTTGAGGTTCTGCAACTTCTGGTGGAGCAACAATATTTTCAAAAACTGTTAGATTCTCTTCTACTATATCAACAAGAATAATTTCATCAAGATCTAGTAAAGGACTATCATCCATCTTATAAGTAGGAGGGGAAAGAGCTTTGGGAGGGGAGATTCCCTTTTGCTCTAGGGTAGAGAATAGTTCAAGAACATTCTCAGTCACATGCTCTTCTGTAATTACTGGAGCTGCAAAACTTGCCTTTAGTTGATTAACAACTTCAGGGCTTATTGGAGAAGAATAACAAACTATAGCCATAGAGTTCTTTGGGCAGACTTCTGGAAGATAATTCAAATGAATTGTGTCAAAAGAATTTAATAAATGTAATAATTCAACTATGGGATTGATAATACAATCACCAACAGTTATACTCTCTGGAATTTCTATATCTGTAATTTCTATATCTGTAATTTCTATATGTGTACAAACCACTTTAGTATCAATTCCTGCTGCTGTAACAGCTAGAACTGTTGGAACTGTTGCTGCAGGAGCTGCTTCTTCATCGAGCATCTCCCCCTGCCTGTTTTCAGTGGATACTGGAATCAGGCCACTAAAATAAGAAGGGACAGAGAAGGCAACAAATAGGGTAGCAAGGAATGAGATGGAGGCATCAAGAGGTGTGATTTCCTCTACAATAAGCTGCCTGATGACTGGAGTGATGTGCTCCAGGAGGATGGCAATGGAAGGGGAATCCATATCCATAAACTCAGGAGGAGTTTGAGTGGATACAAATGAATGAAGGGGAGGAATGACATCAGGTGGAGTAACATCTTGCATGATGTCATACTGAGAAGGTGATGCAGCGGGAGATGGAATAGGAGTGGAAATGTCATATTGAGGTGAGGTTGGTGTAGATGGTAAGGAGGTTAGCAAATCAAAAGTGGGGGATGACATGAGTGTATGAGAATGTATGCCAGTAAGATGAGGTGGTAATGGAGATGGAGGTGGTGTGATGTGTTATGGAGATTCAGTATGTGTTTGTTGATGTATTGGTGAGGCAGGTGGTTGTGGAGGTGAAGTAGGGGGAATAGCTGAGGATGGTTGTTGTTGTGGAGGAGGTGAAGGAATTCTAGTGGAGGGAAGGACATCTTCTGGAGGTAGTGTTGAGGAAGGAAGAGGTGGAATGGAAACTTCTTCAATAGGGTGGGGAGTGGCTAGAATAGCCCTTGTGCTCTTAGAAGGTGTGGAAGAGGAGGAAGCCCTGGATGGCTTAGAGATTATCCTCTCGCACCTTCCAAACAAGGCACATGTGAGCCTTTTGGAGGCATTAATGAATATGGTCTGGGAGACCAGGGATTCAGATGCTTTTTCCTAGAGGAAAATGCCCAGAACTCTTCCAAAACAAACTTCTTTCTTAGTATTTTTCTTCTTGATCAAATCAAACAGTAGTTTTCCCCAGTTCACCATTTTCTTATTTACCATAGCACACATCACCAAGAACTGGTGCCTGGTAATATAGTCATGTGCTGTGTGTTTGCCCCGCAGAACTTTTCCAACGACATCAGCAAGGAATTTGTATTCAGGAGACAAATTCTTCTTTAGTAATTTATTGCAGTTCTCTCCAGCATGACCCATCTTATTCAGCATGTTATCATATTCAATATTATCCATTTCAATATCTTCATCTCCATTCATCAAACCAAAAATTTCAGTTAGTACTGGGGAAAGGGTAATCTGGTTACCAGATATAGTGCCTATCATTGTGTCGGCATCTGGAGTGGAGGAGGTGAACACCAATTCTCTGATCTCTGTAGCAGCTATCTTGATTCTGGTTGTCATGAAATTCTTTAACTATTGTTCTTCAAACAATTTCAGTATATCTAGAAAACTTGATCAGAGTGTTGAAACGATTCAAAATCGATGTCGAATCCCATATCAAATTTCATTGCCGCCAGAGAGCTCGCCGGAATCGTCATTTATCGCCTGAAAAAGAAAACAGAAAGATCAAGTGCAAGGGGAACAAAAAGCGCAGGATGGAGCTCGAAGAAAACCTAGTTATATGGTTTTCAGAATATGAAGCAGCAGACTCCGTCCGACGAAAAGTAAAAATTCTTCGATCTCAGGTCGACGAAAAACATTTATTGATGAAAGAGTTCGTCGATCTCAGTTTGAAGAAGGGAAAACATTTCGTCATGCTCAGGTCAACGAAATATTTTCTAAAGCAATATCGTCGATCTCCGTTCGACGAATAAAACTTCTCACACAGAGAGTTCATCGATCTCAGGTCGACGAATTTCTCAAGAACTTTTCTCAGTTCGTCGATCTCCGTTCGACGAACTGTGGCAAATTCTTTGACCACAAATAGAAAATTAAATTAATGCATCTCCATTGATCATACCTAGCTGATTCATAAAGAACAGATGTTTCTTCTTATCCAAGGGTTTGGTGAAGATATCTACCTTTTACAAATCAGTAGAGACGAAAGTGAGATTAATTTTCTTTTTGTCAACACACTCTCTAATGAAATGATATCTTACATCTGTATGCTTAGTTCTACTATGATGCACTAGATTCTGTGCAATAGAAATTGCACTGGTATTATCACAAAGTAGAGTTAAATTATTTAAGTTGACACCATAATATAGGAGTTGGTTCTG
The DNA here is from genome assembly GCA_039583875.1 of Platanthera guangdongensis. Taxonomy (NCBI): domain Eukaryota; kingdom Viridiplantae; phylum Streptophyta; class Magnoliopsida; order Asparagales; family Orchidaceae; genus Platanthera; species Platanthera guangdongensis. The sequence continues at coordinate 183,388,210 of CM077158.1, forward strand.
AATCCACAACATCTGTGAATAACAACTGCCAGCTGCTAAATACTCAGCTTCTGCTGTTGAAGTAGACAAAGATGTTTTCTTCTTGCAAAACCAAGATACTAGCCTATCACCAAGGAACTGACATGTCCTTGATGTGCTCTTCCTGTCCACTCTACATCCAGCAAAGTCAGCATCAGAGTATCCAGTTAACTCAAATTTTGACTCAGTTGGATACCAGAGTCCTAAATTAGAACAACTCTTTATATATCTCAAAATTCTTTTTAAGAAAATAAGATGAGATTCTTTAGGGTTCACCTGAAACCTAGCACAAAGACATGTAGCAAATATAATGTCTGGTCCACTTGCTATAAGATATAACAGGGACCCAACAATGACCTTATATAATTTCTGATCTATAGGTTTCCCATGTTCATCAGAATTAATTACAACATTTGTAGCCATATGTGTTTTCTTTGCTGAAGCATCAGCCATCCCAAACCTTTTGATCAGCTCCTTAGCATACTTAGATTGGGATATGAAGATGACATTAGGGGACTGCTTCACTTGGAGACCAAGGAAGTAGGAGAGCTCACCCATGCTACTCATTTCAAACTTGGAATGCATAAGGTTGGAAAACCTTTTGCATAGTTTGAAATCTGTAGAGCCAAATATAATGTCATCTACATATATTTGTACTAATAAGATTTTATCATGATGATGCTTAATAAATAAAGTCCTATCCACTATGCCTCTTAAGAAATTATGCTCTAAGAGAAAGCTAGCTAAGGTTTCATACCACACTCTTGGAGCTTGCTTTAGACCATAGAGAGCCTTATGCAATTTGAAGACATAAGAGGGATAAGTAGGAGATATAAAACCTGCTGGTTGTTCTACATAGACCTCTTCTTTAAGTTAACCATTTAGGAATGAACTCTTGACATCCATTTGATATACTGTAAACTTCTTGTAGGTAACATATGCAAGGAAGATTCTGATTGCTTCAAGCCTTGCAACAGGTGCAAATGTCTAGTTATAGTCAATGCCTTCCTCTTGTTTGTATCCTTGAGCAACCAATCTTGCCTTGTTCATTATGATAAGACCTTGAGCATCAAGTTTGTTTCTAAATTCCCATTTAGTTCCAATGACTGGGTAGTCTTTTGGTCTTGTAACTAAATATCAAACTCTACATCTCTTAAATTTGTTGAGCTCCTCTTGCATTGCAATAATCCAGTGTGGATCTTGCTTAGTATCTTTTATGGATTGGGGTTCAGTTTGAGATATGAAGCAGGCATGCATCATGTCCTGGTGGAGTTAATGCCTTATCTTCACACCAACTGAAATGTCTCCAATCACTTGAGATATAGGGTGATCTCTGAGTGTGACAAATTCAATAGGAGGAGTTGGTTGAGCAACAGCTTGTGGAATTAATTCCTATTGTGAAATTATAGCTGTTGTTGGCTCTTCACTGAGTTCAGTGTCTTCATCTTCACTATCTTCAGCAGTATGTGGAGAAGGATATGCAACAACCACATTGGTGAGGGTCAATTCATCCAATTTCTCACACAGATTTGGTTCCTGCAAAGTCTCACTAGTAGAAGGAATCTTCTCCTTGTAAAACATGTTAGTTTCATCAAAAGAATTATGAATAGATTCTTTTATTTTCATAGTTGATTTATTAAAAACAATATAAGCCTTGCTTACTTGGGAATATCCAAGAAAAATTCCTATTTCAGCCTTGGCTTCAAACTTTCTAATATGTTTCTTATTGTTGTTATGAATGTAACAAATGTAACTAAAAATTCTAAAATAGTCTACTTTAGTTTTCTTCCCTTTGAGTGGTTCATATGGGGTCTTGCCCTTGAGTTTGTGTATCAAACTTCTATTCAGTATATAGTTTTCTGTGCTCACAGCCTCTGCCCAAAAGGATAGGGGAAAGTGAGCATCTGCAAGTAATGTGCCTGCAACTTCAATTAGTGTTCTGTTTTTCCTTTCAGCTACCCCATTTTATTGAGGAGGTCTAGGAGCAGAGAAACAATGCCTGATACCTTCCTTCTCACAGAATTCTTGCATGGAAAGAGACTCAAACTCAGTACCATGATCACTTCTGATCAATGTAACTGGAGTAGAGTACTCAATCCTTATGCTCTTAAGAAAGTCTATAAGAACCTTGAAGTTATCTGATTTGTTTCTCAAGAAAAACACCCAAGTGAACCTTAAGAAGTCATCAACAATTACTAAGGTGTAAGACTTCACTCCTAGGCTCTATACAACAATGGGTCCAAAGAGATCCATGTGTAGCAATATAGAATCCTAGGTGAATCACTCTTATTAAGTGACTTAAAACTATTTTTATTTTGCTTGCCTAATTGACAAGCCCTGCAAAGGCTTTCCTTCTTGTAGGGGTAAGAAGGCAATCCTCTAACAAGGTTGTCCCTAGAGAGTTTAGCAATATTTTTCAGATTAACATGTCCTAATCTCCTCTGCCAAAGATCATTATTATTACTAGTTTGATTAAATAGACATATTTCTGATTTAGCTGACTTAAAATTAACTACATAGATATTTCCTACTCTAGTACCAATTAATAGTACTTGGTTATCTACAGAAGTAATAATACAAGAAGTTTTGTTAAATGATACCTGAAACCTTTCATCACATAACTGACTTATGGATATAAGGTTGTGCTTCAGTCCACTTACATAAGCTACATTCCTGAAGGTGACTGCTCCAATCTTGACCTTTACATATCTTTTAGTCTGGCCATAATTGGAATCACCAAATATTATTTTGGGTTGTAGCTTAGACTTGTAGTTGATTAAGTTGTCCTTGTTTTCAGTCATATGTTTTGAACAGCCACTATCCAAATACCACAGTTGCTCTGTGGTGGGATAGTCTTTCACCTGCAATAAAACAGATTAGCTATTCTTGACCCAGGTTACCTTGGGTCCTTGTTTATTTACATAATTAAAGCTGGAAATATAAAAGTATTCTGGTTGATTTTTATAGCCTAAGGGGTGAAATCTTCTAGGTGGAAATCTCCACTAGGTGAATGGATTATTATATTATCTTGGTTGATTAAATGTTCTAAAAGAATTAAAGTTTCTATTATTATGAACTGGGTTTGTTGAATTTTGGTAAGTTCGTCGATCTGAGTTCGACGAATGGGGATTAGTTTGTCGAACTCTACTCAGAGAATGAAAGTATTCATTCTATGGGCCCCAAAATCATCGATCTCGGGTCGACGAACCATACTTGTTTCGTCGATCATAGTTCAACAAATAATTATAATGAAAGTTTGCTTTCAGAGTTCGTCGACTTGAGTTCGACGAACTGTACACATTTCGTCGATCTGAGTTTGACGAAATCTGCTGACCATTATTATGGTTAAGATTTTTCTTATTCTTTCTCTTTTTCTTATTCTTTTGTTTTAATTCTGGTTGTTTAACATTATTATTAGCTATTTTTTCCTTGCCGTTTTCTAACACAAATTTTATTGGAGTTGTTAGAATATTTTTCTTTACTATGGGGGGTAAGCTTGATGAAGAACCTAAGCCCAGCTTGCCATTTAATCTGGCATTGACTGTGCTTGTGATGACCATCGGCTTAAAGCTTCTCCCATTGAGAGATTCCTTAAGTTGCTTTTCCTCACTTAATTTAGTTTAAAGTGAAATGATTTGTTCATTGGCTAAATATAAATCATTTTTCAATTTGATATTCTCAGCAAATAGGTTATCAAATTCAACTTGTCTATCTATAAGTATTTTGATTTCCCTTTCTAACTTGATTAAATCATTACACAAAGATTTAAATTCAATTTTTAAATCTTCTGAATTGAAATCAAATGAGGAGATTACCTGATCTTCCTCAGATTCTGATTCTTCATTATCTGACTGCTCAGCTTCAGATGGGCTGTAGGAGGCATTGATAGCCATAAGGCAAACTTCCCCTGCTTTTGCCTCCTCTTCATCTTCACTAGAGCTGAAAGATGTGGATTCTTCATCTTTGTCACTCCAGGTCACATCAATGAAACCTTTCTCCTTCCTTTTATGCTTGCTGGAGGAGGGCTTGATGTAGTGCCGCTTTTTGGAGTTCTTTTCTCTTCTTGTCTCCTTCTTTTGGTTCTCTGGACACTCTGAAATAAAGTGTCCTGGCTTCCTGCAATCAAAACAAACAACTTCTTTAGTTAGTGTCTTGTCATACCTTAGTTTGTCATCTTGCCTAGATGACTTTCTTCTAAAGTCCTTCTTTGCCATTTTGTAAAATCTCTTGGCTAAGAGACTCAGGAGTTCTTCACTTGCTATTGGAGCTTCTAATTCTTCTGAAGCTTTGAAAGCTATGTTTTGCTCCTTTCTTGCCACTGGAGGAGTATTCTGCTCTACAGCTTCTCTTATCGTTATTAGTTGCTCATATTATTTGAGCTTTCCAAGAAGAGATTCAGTGGAAATCTCATTGAGGCTTCTGGCCTCCTTGATTGGCCATATTTTGGAATCCCATGAGCTAGGGAAGCACGGGAGAATTTTGTCATTTACTTCTGTGAGGGTGATGTCCTTGTCCAAAGTCTTCAGCTCATTAATTATTGAGCTTAGTCTGTTGTACATGTCAGTCACAAACTCAGATTCCTCTTTCTTGAAGTTTTCATACTGGGAGATGAGGTTAGATCTCCTGTCTTTTCTCTCATCTACTGATCCAACAACCATCTGGTTAAGTGAATCCAAGATAGCTTTAGCAGATGTGCACTCAGCCACTTTCTGGAATATGTCATCTGACATAGTTTGTGCTAAGATGTTCATGGCCTTGGCATCTGCTATCTTGGCTTTATTCTGAGCATCTGTCCACTCAGGTGGTGGAATAGCATGTGTGCTGGAACTTGCAGTAGTGGTAGCCACTGGAGCTGGTGGTCCTGTAAAAATAGAATTGTATATCTCTTCATCAATAGAGTTCATAAAAAGCCCAATTCTTGCCTTCTAGATAGAAAACTTAATCAAGTTGCAAACTGGAGGTCGGGTGCTTGCATAATTTTTGTTTTGTGCCATGAAATGAAATATCCAAAAATAACTAAGAAAAAAGAAGATCAGATCTAATAATAATCTTTTGGTTCAAGTGTTAGCTTGTACAACCAAATGAACACTGCTCTGATACCAATTGAAAGATATTGTATACCACTGATAACAATAGAAAGATAAGGGGATAGATCTGATTACTCTAGAGGGGGGGGGGGTGAATAGAGTAACTTAAATCTTTTATCTGTTTTGAAAATTTATTAGAGTAATAAAATAGGTGATAATTATAGTAGTATAAAAGAAAATGCAACCAAACAAATCTATACTATCACAACACAGGAAGAACAAAAAGAAAATAAGCAACCAGACAACACAAGAATTTTATAGTGGTTCCCCAACCTGGGTATATCCACTCTTCTACCACCCTGGTAGGAATCCATTTTCAGGTTTTTGATCAGGTGACTGCCACCACAAGATCTATTTCCAGGGAAATCTCACAACCCATTGAGCTTTTGATCAGGTGCCCAAAAACCAAGAATAAACTTTTGAAGGGAGTTAATAAACCCTTTTATAAGAGGTGAGAGAGGTGATGTTGTCTTCTCTTTTCTTTATACAACAGAGAAGACTAGTGGATTGCTGGTGTCAAAGCTCCTTCTGAAATGACTTGGAGTCTTGCTCAGGGTGTAGGTCTTCAGCCTTGACTTGAAGTGATCCAGGAATTTCTGACTGATTTAAATTTGTTGTCCTTGAATGTTCCTGGAGTAGAAGTTGAAGAAGACTCTTGATGTTTGATTGTTGTTCTTCTTCAGTTTTCAGAAAGTACAAGGGGAAAACAAAATATTTTCTACACACAGAGAGAGAGAGAGAGAGAGAGAGAGAGAGTTCTGTATTTTTTCTGTATGCTCTTTCTTGTGTTCAATGTTCAGTCTATTCTCTTCGTCTTATTCTCTGTATTACTTGCTGTCTGGAAAGAGAAAAACTCTTTTTTATTCTGCTGTCAAAAATTCTCCTTTGAAATTTGAATTCCAAGCATTAATTGCTGATTGTTCTGGAGAATGAAATGGCTGGAATATTCATTAAAGAGTTTCCCCAACTGTCCCAATAAATTAAGCAAGTAATTAACCCTGATGAATACCATAATTAATGATTCCAATAATGGGTATATTCAGTGGAATATAAGCATTAATTACCTAGAAAATTACTGCTAAATAATATACGAAATAAGGACAGAATAAGGAAAACTTCTAAATCTGGCTTGAGACAGAATTCATCGAGCTCTGAACAGAATTCGTCGACTAGAGATCCAAGTTCGTCGAGCTGAGAATTCCTATTCGTCGTCCTGCGCTCAACGAACTGCATTCTGGAAATAACTAGCCAATCCTGCGTTCTAAGTTCATCGAGCTAAGAATCCATCTTCGTCGAGCAGAGTTCAGAGAAACTAAACTGGAAAGAATATGTTAAAGTTAAATCCCAAAATTCGTCGATCAAAGAATCTGTCTGAATGAAGAGATCGTCAACCTGAGCACAAATATCGTCGAGCTCAACTCAGAGAATTAATTTTGAGTTCGTCGAACTGCGATCGACGATCATCGAGCTGAGTTCGAAGAATTTCGAACTGATAATTTTAACTCTGAATTCTTCTAAGTCTTGAGTCAACTGAGGTCCTCTGCTGGCTGGTCCATGAATGTTGAACCTAATGACTTAGCCTAAATTCTAGGACTAGTACACTTTACCCTGGCTATACAATGTGGGTCAAACTCAACCTAATTAGTGAACCTAGCCCAAATCCAAACTAGGGATCCAAGAGGATCTGAGGTGTAAGCTCTTTGACTTTAGTTTTGGTGAAGTGCCCTGTCTAACTGAAAGTTAGAAAGGTGGGAGGAGATTGGATGTACCCATAATCTGGGGAACCACAGTTAGAAAGGTCGGAGGAGAGTGGATGTACCCATAATCTGTGGAACCACTATAAATTTATGTGTGCTTTTCTTTGTTGTTTTCATTGTGCAGGTTCTTGAAATCTAATTAACTGTCAACACACTAAGTACTAATGGAGGAAATTAAAAGATACTCATAAGATTTAAATAGTGCTTTTCACCCTCCTCTAGGGTTCAAGCTACCTTGAAAACAAAGACTTTCAAGTGGTATCAGAGGGAGGTTGCTCAAAAAGGATTTAAAAGTCTAAGTGATCTTCAAAGGTAGCTGCAGATCTGAACTTATGGGTTTTGGAGAGAACCATAAGGAGCTTGCTTCCATGAAACTCCTTATCTATAAGAAGAAGAGTTTTGGAATCTGGAAGGAGAGAGTTAGGCTGTTCAAGGAAACCTCTGACCCTAGAATCTTTGTGATTGTCAGAGAGGGACCCTTCATCCCTATGAAGATCTCAGTTCTGGATGGCAATGTATAGACTCCCAAGACTTATTCAGAAATGACCAAGGATGAGGTCTTGTTGGCTATATTGGATAAGGTAGCCCAGGAATCATAGTTAGTGCTATTGATTATTCTACCTTTCAGAACTTGGTCCACTACCAGACCTAAAAATAGATGTGAGACACCCTTGTGGTCTACATGGAGGGTACTAAAGAGGTAAGAGATGATAAAAAGTCTATGGTCAACCAAGAGTACGAGGCTTTCAGGAAATCCCTAAAAGAGAACATAGCTACTTGCTATGAAAGTTGTTTCAGGATCATTAATGAACTGAGGACTTATGGGAGGGTCTTCAGTCATTATGAAATTAATGACAAGTTCCTTAGATCTCTCACTAAAGACTGGGATACTAAAATATGTGCCATAAGAGAGGTGGCTAAGCTTGCTGAGACTCCTCCCCAAATATTGTTTGGAAAGCTGCTCTCCTATGAGATGCAGCTAGCTGCCAGGAAAGAGGTGGAGGCCACCAGCACATCCCATACCAAGGAGAAGTCCTTGGTATTCAAGGCAGACAACATCAGGAAAAGTAAGGAGTGGATTCCCTCTCCTCCAAGAAGACCAATTAATTCAGTCAACTCATAGTCAGATGCCTTAGAGAGCAGCATGTCAGATGGGGACTTTATTGCCTTCTCCAGGAACTTTCAAAAGCTGATGAAGAAGAAGCATTGGAAGAGCAAACCTTCCACCTCTTCTCATCACAGGAGGAATCATTCCAAGGTTGACAGGTATGATTCTAAATCCAGTAAACATAATTACTCTTAAGTTGTTTGCTACTGTTGCAGCAAACCTAGGCATGTGATAGCTGACTGCCCAATGAAGAGAAAGGAAGCTGTTGAGAAGAAACAACACCAACACAAGGGAAAAAGGAGAAGTCCTTCATGGCCAAGAAAGAGAATGTAACACCCTTGATTTCTCCAATGTTATTATTTGGGTTGTCGACATCATAATTATGACGTCAGGGCGTTACCATTCTCCATTTCGAGGTCGGCATTGCACCATTTGTGCGTTTCTGGCTTCTGTTGTGTCTGCTTGACCAGTTTTTAGGGTTTTGTTGGGATTAACTATTCTTCCTTGATTTAAGGTTGAGTGTTTTTAGGACTTGTACTAGATGAGCCACAGAGCTGAGGGATACAACTAACTACTATACACAAATTGATTTTTAACTCTAAATAACTTAAAGAACATTTCTTCATGGCTTAGTAGGAGTTTTGCCTGAGCGTCCGCAGTTCTCCCCTGCTGACGTGGCATCACGACGAGCATTTTTCCCTTAATCTGATTTACTTATTTGGCGGTGAAAAATGCGGGTTGTGACAGTTGGTATTAGTGGGAGGTTGGTTTGACAAGTTGGTCGAACCAGCCAATCTCGCTTAGTTTGTTTCCTTCTTTCATTTGCATACACGCACTGATGTGTCATCAGTACGTCTTAACCGAAGCATAGTCACTACACTCATAGCATGATAAAAAGTATACAGGACATATTATGTAGTATGAGATGCATAATATTTAATGGCCTCCCCAGCCCACGGCTCGAAAGGACGGCCGCCAGCACCCCCAGCACCACGCTCGAAAGGGTTAAGCCTAACCAGTTCTGCAGACCATGCACCCAAACACCTCTCCATACACAGGAGGGTTGTTGAGGCCGGGAATCGAACCTGAGACCTCCTTGATAAGGAGTTTTCAAACCACTCCTCATCACCAACTGAGCTGCAGCTCAGTTGGTGATGAGGAGTGGTTTGAAAACTCCTTATCAAGGAGGTCTCGGGTTCGATTCCCGGCCTCAACAACCCGCCTATGTATAGAGAGGGGTTGGGGTGCATGGTCTGCATACCTGGTTAGGCTTAAACCTCTAGAGCGTGGTGCTGGGGGTGCCGACAGCCGTCCTTTCGAACCGTGGTCTGGGGAGGTCGTTAAAAAAGTGCACTTTTTATAACGGTCCAGGCCCATCAACATGGGACCCAGCCTGACCGTCGGCCTACCAAAGTCCAGACCCGGGCCCACTGCTGGTAGTCAGCCTTTCACATTCAAGCCTGCAGGCCATGCACCACAACCCCTTTCCGGCCTGTTTGTCAGCACGACGGGTTGTTGCCACTGGGGATCGAACCCAGGACCTTGATAAGAGAGCTTTACGCCACTCCCTCATCACCAACTGAGTTGCAGCTCAGATGGTGATGAGGGAGTGGAGTAAAGCTTTCTTATCAAGGTCCTTGGTTCGATCCCCAGTAGCAACAACCCGCCGTGCTGATAAACAGGCCGGAAAGGGGTTGGGGTGCATGGACTGTAGGCTTGAATGTGAAAGGCTGACTACCAGCAATGGGCCCGGGTCTGGACTCTGGTAGGCCGGCGGTCTGGATGGGTCCCATGTTGATGGGCCTGGACCGTTATATAATATGTGTTTGTATATGGATCCACCATAGGAGGCAACATGTGATAGTTATGTAGTATGGGATGCATAACCATCATCACATGGGTGCCCATTAGCACATTTTCTTTTCTCGTTGCATGTAATGTTATGTAATATGGGATGCATAACATTTCATGTGTATGCCGCTCATGCATGCATTAAGGCATTTATAAAATACATAGCACTGCATACATATCATATCATCGCATATACACACGTGCTAGGTTAAGGTTTACAGGATGACACATGTACACACATATTTTTTTAAAGAAGAATAAAGAAATTCATGCATTCATCTCATAGGAACATGAGTAAATAGGATGAGAGGATATCATCCTAAGTAGGACATAGCATCATTATAAAATCCCGGAGCAAGTTGCAGCAAAAGCAAGTGTCTAAAGTATGGTCTGAACTAGTTGTGTCACCTAGTTGTAATCTAGGATTTTGACGTGTCGTTCATTACTTTTTAGAATGCCGCCAAAGCATCTTGCAACGAGGTTGACTCCCAAATCAGAGGGTGAGTCGTCAGGTGCTCAGAGTGAAGCATTGATTGAGAGCATGCGTCAGGGTAATGAAGCCGTGTCGAGGCAGGTAGTTGCGATGCAGTCGCAGATTCAGTCGTTGTTGTCTGCCGCTCCCGCGCAGCAACCCGTAACACAAGATTCTTCTGCGGTTCAAGACACTCCTACTAATCCTGCTCCTTTGGTACCCCCAGTGATGCTACCACCGGAGATGAACCTTATATCGCATTTCCAGCAATTGAGGCCTCCCACTTATGACGGGAGTGCCGATTTCATGGTTTTGGATGATTAGATTACCTCTATGGATGAGATGTTTACGTATTCAGAGATTGTTGAAGCCCAGAAGGTGATGCTTGCAGCCTACCAGCTAAAAGGCCTGCCAAAGACCTGGTGGATTCTATAAAAGGAAAGTTTGGCGGAAGGATGTTCTTGGGAGTCCTTCAAGAAGATGCTGCTGAAGAAGTTCTTACCCGCGGTCGAGCAGGACCGATTGATGAACAATTTCCTATATTTGAAGAAGAGGCAGCTCACTGTGAGCGAATATGAGATCTAGTTTAGTAAGCTGAGCAGATTTGCTCCCGATTTGGTAGCTTTGGAGGAAGGGAGAGTGAAGCATTTCCTCGGAGGATTAAGAAGCGATGTCCAGCAATTGGTATGTGCTTACCGAGCTGAAAGCTATGCTGAAGCAGTGGAAGCTGCATTGAAGGTCGAGGTGATCGAGAACGCCAAAAATTGAGGTGCTGCGGTGAGAAAGGAAAAGAGAAAAGGTGTGGAGGGTGGAAGCTCCAGGGCGTATGGCCCTTCTTCGAAGAAGAGAAGTAAAGTGGTATGTAGTTTTTGTGGTCGGCCTGGCCACCCTTTCGAAAGTTATTTCAAGAGGACTGCCACCCTGAAGCAGCAGCAGGTGCACGCCATAAAAGGTGCACCCAAAGGTGATCTGGTGTGCCCGATTTGTGCAAAGAAGGGTGATGACATGAGTTGTTGCTGGTTGAAGGACAAGGTCTGTTTCTAGTGCAGGCAGAAGGGGCACCTGAAGTCTTCATGCCCCCATGCTCAGACTCCACTGTAGCCTGCCCCGCTTCGGGCTCTACCGCCACTGCCAAACTAGGACAAAGGAAAAGGAAAGCTGAATGTTGTGACCAGAGAAGAAGCTCAAACCTCGACGCAAGTCATATCAGGTTAGCCCAAGTTTGATTATCTTTATTATTCCTCGTTATTGCCCTAGTTATCGCTCGTTTAGTTATATATGCTACTGTTTTATGGGAGTTTAAGGTGCGGAATCGGTGGTTGCGCGTTCTTTTCGATTCGGGTGCCACCCATTCCTTTGTGTCCCGAAGGTTCTTAGATAAACATCGTTTGAACGTAGATCAGTTAGGAGGCTCTTTCAATGTCAGGCTTCCCTCCGGTGATTCAGTGATATCTAATCAAGGTGTTTTGAAGTGCCCTATTTATCTAAGAGATTTCCTAGCCTTTGCAGATCTGATGGTGTTGGATCTGGCGTACTTTGATGTGATTTTGGGCATGAACTGGCTGTCCAAGTATGATGCGGTCATCCAGTGCAAGGCAAAGCCACTAGACTTCAGGATGGACAATGGCCAACTTATGAGCGTCTATTGATTTCAGGATAGGGTTTCCCCTATAATTTCTGCGGTACGTGCTTGTCGTGCTATCAAGTCTGGTTGCAAAGCATTTTTGATCTCTATTTCTGCTTTGGAAACTGCTTTTGTTATACCATGTCTTGAGGATGTCTCGGTGGTGCGAGAGTTTCCAGATGTTTTTCCTGATAGTCTTCCAAGACTTCCTCCGGTGAGGGAGATAGAGTTTATGATAGACCTCGAGCCAGGCAATCATCCTATTGCCAAAGCACCGTACCGTATGGCTCCGTGTAAGTTGGATGAGTTGCGTACTCAGCTCGATGAGTTGCTGAGGTGTGGTTTTATTAGACCAAGTTCTTCTCCGTGGGGTGCTCCTGTTTTGTTCGTAAAGAAGAAGGATGGATCGTTGAGGCTTTGCATCGATTATAGAGAATTGAACAAGGTGACCGTTAAGAATAGATATCCCTTACCGAGAATTGATGATTTGTTTGATCAGTTGCATGGTAGCTCGGTATTTTCTGGGATTGATCTTCGTTCATGATACCACCAGTTGAGAATTTGGGAGGCAGATATTCCATGAACCACCTTTTGTTCGCGGCATGGACATTATGTGTTTTTGGTGATGTCTTTCGGTCTGACCAATGCACCCTCTGCATTCATGGATTTAATGAACAAGGTGTTTAAGGACTTCTTGGACCGATTTTTTATTGTGTTCATAGATGATGTCTTGGTGTATTCTCGCAACGTTGAGGAGCATAATCAGCATTTGTGTTTAGTTTTGTCAACCCTAAGAGAGAATAAGTTATATACGAAGTTGAGCAAGTGTGAGTTCTGGCTACCTCAGGTGTCATTTCTGGGTCATGTTGTAAACAAGGATGGTATTTCAATAGACCCGACCAAGATTTTTGTTGTGATGGAATGGGAGTGACCTTGTACACCTAAGGAGATTAGGAGTTTCCTAGGCCTGACTGGCTATTATAGAAGATTTGTGGAAGGATTTTCAGGGTTGTCAGCCCCTCTAACTAGACTTACTCAGAAAAATACTGCATTCATTTGGAGTGATAAGTGTGAAGAGGCCTTCCAAGAGTTGAAGAAGAGATTATGTACTGCTCCGGTTTTAACCTTACCTACTGAAGGAGTGGAGTATGCTGTGTATGTGGATGCGTCACACATCAGACTTGGCTGTGTTTTGATGCAAGATGGTAAGGTGATTACTTATGGATCTAGGCAATTGAAGATTCATGAGGGAAACTATGCTACACACGATTTGGAGTTTGCTACTGTGATTTATGTGCTGAAACTTTGGAGACACTTATGCGTTATGCAAGATCTATATGGACCATAAGAGTTTGAAGTACATCTTCACTCAGAGGGAGCTAAATTTGCACCAGCATCGGTGGTCAGAATATGTGGCCGATTATGATGTGGAAATCCTTTATCACCCAGGAAAGGCTAATGTAGTAGCCGATGCTTTGAGTAGAAAGATCGCCAAAAGTTTCTATTTGACTGTACAGTCCTTGGTAGAAGAATTCTTGTTGATGGACATTGAGGTTGGTAGTAATACTGCGTCTGTTGGTTTAAAAGTAGAAGCGCCCTCTTGGATTTCCATAACTAGAGCACATCAGAAGGTTGATCCAGATTTGTTACACCTCCAGAGTAGGAATGAGAAGGGAGAGCTACCTGATTTCTCCTTGGATGACTTGGATACCTTGAAGTATCGGGGTAGATTTTGCGTCCCTGCCTTCGGCGACATTCGGACTAAGATCTGTGCTGAAGCTCATGGTTCCAATGTAGTCTACCATCCTTGTTCCACTAAGATGTATAAGGATCTTAAGTAAATTATTTGGTGGTCGGGGATGAAGAACGATATAGCGAAGTTTGTGTCGGAATGTTATATGTGTCCGCCTATCAAGGATGACCATAGAAGGCCTAGTGGTAAATTGACACCGCTCGATATTCCAAGTTGGAAGTGGGAAAGTATTTCGATGGATTTTATCACTGGCTTACCGAGATCTCCCCGTGGGCACGACTCTGTTTGGGTGATAGTTGATAGATTGACAAAAAGTGCTCACTTTGTACCCTTTAAGATCAGATATTTGTTGGGTATATTGGAAACCGTGTACTGATTTGGAGAAGCCTCACTTAACTCAATGATATACATCATTGTGTATTTGATGGGATGTTGAGTTTCAATGTGCAGGATAAAGAAATGGTGTAAAATATTCTAAGTACAAGTGTCGACACTTGTGAAGGAATTGTGTCGACACCAGAAGCCAGATTGTGTCAACACACAGGACTTGTGTCTACACATTCAAGAATTATGTCAACACCAAGTATGTCAAGACTGGAAGCAGATTGTGTCGACACACAAAAATCCAGTCTACAGCAATTATGTTGACACACAGGACTTGTGTCGACACATAGAAATTCAGTCTACAGCAATTGTGTCGGCACACAAGACTTGTGTCGACACATTATTCAGAAGCTGTATCGAGAAAATAAAGAAGAGCTGCGTCGACATTCTATGAGCTATGTCAACATCATCAAGAATTGTGTCTACACATGTTCCATTTGTGTAGACACATATGAAGTTTTGTCTCGACATTTTCTGTTGAGGTAAAAGTGAAAGTTTCAAATGTCAAGTGTGAAGACTTGACAACTGCGTAACTGACAAAGCTGTCACATCTGTCATAAGGCAGTTATAAACCTTATCAGCCGGTAACCTCGGATGGGATCTATATAAAGACCTATTCTATCAAGGAAGAAGTACTGAGTAGTTGTTTCATCCTGAAATCAACAAGTCTCTGTTAAAGAGAATGTAGATCCTGAACAAGTTTGCGCGAAGAATTCAGAGTTACATCTGAAAGAAGAGGAGAGCTGGATTGTGGATCGACTCCAACTTTTCAAGAAAGATCAACCTTACTTTGTTCAGATTCAAGAAGCTTTGAAGAAGCAAAGACAGGTTGGATCCTAAGCAGTCAGTTCATTCCAGAGCTGATCATGAAGTCTTCATCTATTTATCTTTCTCTTGGGTGAAGAAATAATCATTATCTCAATCAAATTTTGTAAGATCTTTTATAGATATGAGGTAGGATTTTTGTAATCCGAGTTGTAGGCCTATATCTATAAAGGCTGAGGTAGGGC
The DNA here is from genome assembly GCA_039583875.1 of Platanthera guangdongensis. Taxonomy (NCBI): domain Eukaryota; kingdom Viridiplantae; phylum Streptophyta; class Magnoliopsida; order Asparagales; family Orchidaceae; genus Platanthera; species Platanthera guangdongensis. Next base: position 183,403,274 of record CM077158.1, read on the forward strand.
TGTTAGCCTGAGGTAGGAGATTGGTTTCTCTGAGCTGTAGGCCTGGTGGAAAAGGCTGAGGTAGGGCTTGATTGCCTGAGTGGTAGGAGTGGGGATTCACTCTGAGGTAGGGTTCTTTGAAAGAATCTTAGTTGTAGTACTTGCTGAAGTCTGAGCTGTAGGAACCATTCTGGGTTCTGAGTTGGAAGATCTGAAGATATGAGAAGAAAGAAGGGAGTTAGGCCGAATCTAGAATACTGCTAGATAGGCAAAGGGGGAAAGTGGATGTACCCATCTCTTGGGGAACCACTATAAATCTGTATGTATGTTGTGTTGGCTGTGTTTGTTTTAATCTGTGTTGTGATAGTTATAACATAGGTTGTCTAACTGTGATATAATTTATCTGCCTAAATAAAATAAGAATTGAACCTATTCACCCCCTTCTAGGTGTTTAGGGTATCTTGAAACCAATTCTTTCAAGTGGTATCAGAGTCAGGTTATTCAAGAATAGACTCAACAGTCTGATTTGATCTCCAAGGCAGTTATCTGTTAGCCAAAATGGGTTCAGGTGAAAATCACAAGGAACTGGGATCCATGAAAATTCCCATATGTAGAAAGAAAATCTTTGGCATATGGAAAGAGAGAGTCAGATTATTCATGGAAGCTTCTGGCCCAAGAATCTACATCACAGTTCAAGAACGGCCATTCATTCCTATGAACATCTCAGTTCTTGACTCCAACCTCAAGACTCCAAAAAGTTACTCTAAAATGACAAACGATGAGATCATCTTAGCCACTATAGGTAAGAGAGCACATAACATAATAGTTAGTGCGATAGATGACTCAACTTTCCAAAACTTGGTTTATTACAAAACCTCCAAGGAGATGTGTGACACTTAAATTGTCTACATAGAGGGAACAGAAGAAGTAAGAGAGGATAGAAAGTCTATGCTAAATCAAGAATAAGAAAGTTTTAGACAAACCAAAACAGATAGCATAACTGAGTGCTATAAGAAGTTTTTCAGAATAGTTAATGAGCTAATGACATATGGAAGAGTCTTCAGCACATATGAGCTCAATGATAAGTTTCTCAGATCACTAACCAAGGACTGAGATACCAAGATATGTGCCATCAGGGAAGTGGCCAAACTTGCAGATACATCTACTCCAACCCTATTTGGAAAATTGCTATCATATGAGATGTAGCTTATGGCTAGAAAGGAGGAGAAGAAAAGCAATATGTCTGAGTACAAAGAGAAATCTATGGATTTCAAGGTTGAAGCCACAAAGAAGGACAGGAGGATGTCTCCATCTCCTCCTAGGAAAGCTGCTGAAGTTAACTCAGATAATTCTGACAACAACACATCAGACAGCCCTAATTCTGATGAAGACTTTGCTGCCTTCACTAGGTAATTCCAAAGATTCACGAAGAAAAAACAGTGGGGAACCAAGCCATCCTCCTCACAGTCCAAGGATGACTACTACTAGAAAAAGAAATCTTCTAAGAAAGACAGGTATGACACTAAACCAAACAAACTAACTTCTTCTAAGATTGTTTGTTATTGTTGTAACAGGTCTGCACATGTCATAGCTGACTGCCCTGATAAAAGAAAGGAATCTAATGACAAGAAGAAGCATCAAAATAAGGGCAAGAAGGAGAGATCCTTTATTGCAAAGAAGCAGAAAAGTTGGACTGACTCCTCATCATCAGGTTCAAGAAAAGGGGCTGAAGCTGAAGCCTATATTGGACTGTTTACAACTGAAGAGGATTCTGTAGAGACTGAATTCCTGCAAATACTGGACTCTATAAATGGGATTGAAGATCATCATTATAGAGGGCTGATGGCTATGTCTGAGGAAGATCAGTGCCAGGATTAGCCTGGTACTAGTAATGTAAACAATATATCATCAATATCTGATTATTATACTGGACCAGAATCAGAAGCATCAGCATCAAGTGATGAGGATGATTCTGAATCTGAAGGGGATGTGGATCAACTAATTGATAAATATGGTGATCTGTTGCAAGATTTTAAGAAAAGCAGAATCCTTGTCAAAAAGCAGGCTAAGGAAATTGCATCTTTCAAGTTAGCTGCTTCAGAATCAGCAAAAGTGCTGGATCTAAAATAGAAGGAAGTAAGCCAACTGAAAAATCACAATCATTCAGATGGAAATAATTGAAAGTCCACCTAGTGTCAGCTATGTGCACCTATGGGGGGGGGGGGAATAGGTGACGAGTAGCGCTTTTGCGGAATTTACGAACGTACCTGCACAATAAAAATAGAAAGCACAGCACACAGAATACACAGGCAAATTATAGTGGTTCCCCGACTTGGGTACATCCACTTTCCCCCTTCGACCTATCTCCCCAACAAGGGACGACTCGGTCACTTCTCCAACGGGATTAAAATCCAATCCCTGCACTAACGGAAGGAACCCTTCCACACGTGAGAGTCAACACTCTCATAAAACGGGTTGCACCCAACCCTTACAACACGGAACAATCGTTCCTTTACAACAAAATTAAATATAGAAAGTACACGAGATACAAACTTCGTTTGGAGACTACGGTGTTCCTCTTCGTTCGACGACGTGTTCGTGAAGTCAACGAAAAGTTTACAACCTTGGTCTCTCTTGGAAAGGATCTTCCCGAAACCGGCGGCGGCAATCCGAGCGGCGGCTTGGTTCGGAATCGACGGCAACGACGATGCGCGGCAACAGGACTTCTGAGATCCAATCTTCGTTGCAAAGCAAACTAGGTCTACCAACGGTCACTCTAGGATCGGTCGTCTCGATCGATTCGGACGGGGGAGTTTTTCCCGGTCAACAAATCGAGAGACAAGGGATCTCTGGATAGACACGTGAGACTCAAGCTTTGCTAAGCTTCTGTCTCCGGAGATCGGAAAGAAATGCGATCAGCAGCGGCGACGGACTTGCGCGAGCAGCGACGCAGGCGGCGGAGAGATTTCGCGATTTTAGGGTTGCACTCGCTCGGCTTCTTTCTGTCTAGGTATTCCCGTGTATAAATACTGTAGCTAACTCCAATATGACTGTTTGTGGGACCCACAATAGAAATCCCCAAATCCCGGTCCAGAAGTTTAACAGCGGCAGAATCCGGTTCAGGAAGTTCCAGAAAAACGCCAAGTCAAAATCGGTGAGAATCGAAAGTGATTCTCGCCGAGTCGCCGAGAATCAAAGGTGATTCTCGACGATTCGGCGAGAATCAAAGATGATTCTCGTCGAATTTGCCTTGGTTGCACGCACTGCTTTAAGCCAGGTCGAGACGGCGAGAATCAACCAGTGATTCTCGTCGATTCGACGAGAATCACTAGTGATTCTCGCCGAATCGGCGAGAATCACTAAGTGATTCTCGTCGATTCTTACTTAGACGCAGAGGTGCTTGCTTAGAAGTTGCTGGATCGAGTTCGGCGAGAATCAACTTCTGATTCTCGACGAATCGGCGAGAATCCCAAGTGATTCTCGCCGAATCGGCGAGAATCACTTGGTGATTCTCGTCGATTCTAACTTAGACGAAATTTCGTCTTTCCACCTATGAGATGCTCCTTCACCCATCCTTGCTCCTTGTCTGCTCCTGCATATTTACAGCCCTGTGCTTGAAAATAAGTGCACTCCAATAGAGAGAGTACACGTAGGCCAACACACTGATCTGCGCAACGAGGGATTACGTCGTGCAGACCCGTGTATATTGACCTACTGCACCCTGACATTGGTGTGCACTTAGCGTGGAAAAACTGCAAGCACAACTAGAAGGATTTTATCAAATACATAGTCTATTGACCTTAGCTTGTCCAGGGGCTTCTTCAAATCAGGTACATTGTGGATACAATACCCAACAATCTCCCCCTATTTGAAGGAGCCTAAACCCTACAAGCTAAGGTGAATAGAGCAAATGAGAATGAAAACCATAAACTGAAAAGAGAGTTGAGTGAGTTATCCATTACCAATACCAATTTCTTGGGAGCAAGCTTGGAGCCACCTTAGCCTTAGCCGAGCGGGTAATCTCCCCCTTTTCGGCTTCTACAAATCGGGGTCTGTAGCGTTTTACCCTTTGCTCCCCCTCAGTTCTTGCACGGGCCTGGAGCCTCTGTAGTCTTCATTCGTCATAATTGAGCATCCCCAATTCAGTCTTGAAAAGATTGAACTTGGCCTCGTCTAGGGGCTTTGTGAATATATCAGCAATCTGCTTGTCCGTGGGGACATAACAGAGAGAGATATCCTTGTTCTCCACGTGCTCCCGAATGAAGTGGTAGCGTACTTCAATATGCTTCGTTCTGCTGTGCGACACCGGATTGTTGGCAATGGCAATTGCACTGGAGGAGTCGCAGTACATGGGTACTTCCTTGAACTGAAGGTCGTAGTCGGCTAACTGGTTTCTGATCCATAGAAGTTGTGCACAACAGCTTCCTGCCGAGATATACTCTGACTCTGCTGTGGAGGTTGCAACACAATTCTGTTTCTTGCTGTTCCATGAGATAAGCCTCCTGCCGAGGAATTGACACGTCCCGGAGGTGCTTTTCCTGTCATCCCTGCTCCCTGCAAAATCAGCATCTGAAAAGTCTATTAGCCCGACATCATTGTTTCTCGGGTACCACAAGCCAAGATTAGGAGTACCTTTAAGGTATCTCAGAATTCGCTTTGCAGCGACATAGTGAGATTCCTTAGTGTTCACCTGATATCGGGCACAGACACATGTGGAGAACATAATATCCGGTCGACTGGCAGTAAGGTAGAGCAGGGATCCAATGATGCTTCTGTATTTGGTTTCATCGAAAGGTTTACCTTTCTCATCCTTATCCAGAGACATGGTGGATCCCATTGGAGTCCTCATAGAGGTTGCACTCTCCATACCGAATTTCTTAAGGAGTTCATTTGTGAACTTCGTCTGAGAGATGAAGATTCCATCCTCAGACTGTTTCACTTGAAGTCCTAAGAAATACTTGAGCTCTCCCATACTGCTCATTTCAAACTTTCCTTGCATAAGTTTAGAAAACTTTTTGCAAAGATTGTTGTCCGTTGAGCCGAATATTATGTCATCGACATAGATTTGCACCAGCAAAATCTTGCCTTTGACTTCCCTGAGAAACAATGTTTTATCTATTTTACCTCTGGAGAACTTGTTCTCAAGAAGAAAACTAGATAAAGTCTCATACCAAGCTCGTGGAGCTTGTTTCAACCCATATAAGGCCTTATTAAGAGAATAAACGTGATTGGGATAAGTAGGATCGACAAAACCTGGGGGTTGAGCGACGTATACTTCCTCTTTCAGGTCTCCGTTCAGGAATGCCGATTTCACATCCATTTGATAGACTGTGAATCCTTTGTGTGAAGCATACGCCAGGAACAACCTGATTGCCTCGAGCCTTGCTACTGGTGCGAAGGTCTGGTCGAAGTCAATCCCTTCCTCCTGTCTGTAACCTTGAGCCACCAGCCTGGCCTTGTTCTTTACGATGACACCATGTTCATCCAGCTTGTTTCTGAAGATCCACTTCGTGCCAATCACATTCTGCTTGTATGGTCTGGGAACCAGCGTCCAAACCTTGCAACGTTCGAATTGATGTAGTTCCTCTTGCATGGCTAGAATCCATGCCGCATCCTTGTTCGCCTCGTCGAACTTCTTTGGCTCAACCTGTGACAGGAAGCTAAGATGCAATACTTCGTTAACTGTACCTCTTCGAGTTCTGACACCAACACGAGGATCCCCGATGATCTGATCTCTAGGATGATCTCTCACGTGCCGGAGCTCTAGAAGTCTGGCGTCTGGAGCTTCAACTACTTCTTGGGCTTCTCTTTCTTCTAAGAGATTTGTTCCATCTTGATCTTCAACATTTTCAGATGACGTGGAGGTGGAAACTTTGACGTACTTGGGAGCGTCATCTTTAGGGGTCTCATCCAGACTCAGCTGTTCAAGTCTAGCACCTGCATCTTCAAGAATACTACTGGAAGAATTGCTGTTAAGCAAACTTCCTTCATCAAATACAACATTTATTGATTCTTCTACCACTAGGGTTTTCTTATTGAAGACCCTATATGCCCGACTATGGGAACTATAGCCCATGAATATGCCTTCGAAGCATTTTTCACCGAATTTAGTACGCGGGTACTTCCCATTATTCAGTACATAGCATCGGCAACCAAAAATCCTCAAGTAGGACATGGTTGGTTTCCTGCCTTTCAGTAGCTCGTAGGGCGTCTTACGATGATGCTTGTTGATCAATGCTCGGTTTTGTACATGACATGCCGTATTGACACCCTCTGCCCAGAAGTATTCCGGGAGAGAAGCATCTTTCAACATTGTCGTGCAGGCTTCAATGAGAGTTCTATTTCTCCTCACCGCAACTCCATTTTGCTGAGGAGTGCGCGGGGAGGAAAACTCATGAAAGATTCCTTGTTCTTCACAAAATTCTGTCATTGCACCAGATTCGAATTTTGTTCCATGGTCACTTCTGATTTTGACCACGGAGCAGTTAAATTCGTTCTGAACCTGCTTGACAAAATTAGTGAAGATGTCAAACGTATCTGACTTTCGTTTCAAAAAGAACACCCATGTAAACCGAGAATGATCATCAACTATCACTAGCGTATAGGACTTGCCTCCCAAGCTATGAACTTGCATTGGACCAAACAAGTCCATATGCAAAAGGTAAAGACATCGGGAAGAGTCTTTGTCAGCGATGCTCTTAAAGGTAGCCCGAGTCTGTTTGCCCATCTGGCATGCAGGACATGGACTATCTTTGATGCACTTGATACTGGGAGCATCCCTTACCAAGTCCTTAGAAAATAGCATACTAATTGTCTTGAAATTGATATGTGCCAATCTCTTGTGCCATTGTTCACAAAGAGATGCACTGCCTGTTGCCACAAGGCATACGGGGGTAGATGAATCTAAACTGAGAAAATCTAAACAAAAGATATTTCTGCTCCTAATTCCTGATAATACCGTTTCAGAAGAGGTACGTGAAATTATCAGACATTTATCCTTGCAGAACTTAACGTCATAACCTTTATCACATAACTGACTTACACTGATCAGGTTATGGTTTAACCCTTCAACATAAGCCACGTCGGTGATAGAGATTATACCGTTGGAAATCATACCATAACCTCTGGTGACTCCTCGATCTGACCCTCCAAAGATGACTTTGGGTCCATTCTCGACTGGAGTGTAATCACGCAGCAGGCTTCTTGTCCCGGTCATATGCCGGGAGCATCCACTGTCCAAATACCAGATCGGCGTTTTGGTGGCCTTTGGACATTCCTGCAAAACAAAATTAATTTGCCTTAGGAACCCAATCGAACTTGGGTCCTAGATTCCTGGTTAGCACACTCCCCCTCGGTTGGTTAACCCTACGAGTGGTCGGTCTCGCATTGCTAACATGGGGAGTCTCGTAGTTCCTTGGATTAAACCAACAATCCATGGCAAAGTGACCGACTTTGCCACAGCACCAATAGTCAAATCTGTTGTACCTCTTCCTAGGCTCCTGCCTTACCCTGGGAACGGTGGGTACTGCTGGGGCCTTGGATCTGGAGGTGGAGGTCTCATGGTGACAACAGTCGCATGACTTTGTCACCTTCTGTATAACAGGCTTGGCTTTTGGTGCCTGCTTTCCATTATGGCCGCTAGAGAACGGACCATAATTTCCTATGTGGATTTCCTCATAAGGTGCCTTGAAGGCACTCTCACCGAAGTTCCGGGGAAAGTTCCAACCGTCATACCGGCTCTTTGGCTTTGCAACCGAGGGCCGGAAATGATGCCCAAATGTTGACTCAAAGTCGTGTTGGTTGCAAGGAAAGCCAGGCTTTCTGAACGCAACAGGACTAAGAGGAGCCTTACCCTTTTCATCAGCAGAGGCCTTCTTGGCGCCCTTATTCTTCGTCTGGTTCTTGTTTCTCCTAGATGAAGAACCAGATACCCCTATATGCCCCAAGCCAGCTCCTTTGGCCTGAGCAGAGAAGGTATCAATGACTGGAAGAACTGTTTTTGGCATGGAGAAGCTCTTGACGATCTTCCTTTCTGCCGCAAGTAGTTCTTCCAACTTGTCGACTTCCTCCTGCTTTAGATCAAGGAGCTTCAAAGACTCTGAATGCTTGGAAGTCAGGTCAAGGTGTTCCTGTCGGAGAGAAATCAAGCTAGTGACCTCTTCCCTTAGGGATACACACTCACCCTTAAGGAATTTTACTTCCTTCTTCTCAGCCTTCAGTCTCTTTCGGCACTCATCGAAAGTGTTGAGCAGAAGCTCATACTTCTCGAGGAGCTCAGCTTCACGGGCTGAAGGGCCATCCTCAGGTTCATCATCCTGAGACTCAGGATCAGAGTCGGAGTCGGAGAGAGGGGTGTGAGCTTTTACCTTCCCAGTAAATGGGGGACATTCTCCTTCTGAGTCGGAGCGAACCACCAGCCCGAAGTAGGCTTCCTCGTCATCACTGGAGTCTGAGGAATCAGACTCACTTAGTGTCTTTGGCCTTCTTGCGATGTAGCTCCACTCCTTCTTCTTATCTCTGGAGGATTTGAGCTCCTCTCCTTTCCCTTTTTCTCTTTTGCTTTGATGGCAGTCGGCCACGACGTGTCCTGGCTTATTGCATCCAAAGCAAATAATATCAGAAGAACGATGTTTGTTAGGTTTAGATGCATACCTGTCAGAAGAATAATTTTTCTTCTGATGCCTGGAGGAGGAGCTGTCTTTCTTTCTTTGATTCCTCATCTTGAGGAACTTCTTGAACTCTCGGGTGATGAGGGAGAAATCCTCCTCCGACAGCTCTGAGCCGGAGGAGCATGGTTCAGAGTCCTCCTCCTCTTCCTTATTCCTCGCACGGTATGACATCGCACCCTTGCCCTTTCTGGAGTAACTGGCTTTTAGGGCCACAGTCTTTTCTTTTGCAGCAGCCTTCTCTGCTTCTTCCTCTGCCTTCCTGGTGTTCAGCTGAAGTTCATAGGACATCAGCTTCCCAAACAGGATTTGTGGATCAGTTTCTGCTAGTCTGCCAAATTCTCTGATGGCGCAGATCTTTGTGTCCCATTCCTTAGTAAGGGACCTAAGGAATTTGTCATTGAGTTCACCATTGGTGAACACTCTTCCGTAGCCCTTGAGGGCGTTGACAATCTTTAGGAAGTTCTCGTATGTGACTCCGATCTCTTCCTTAGGCCCTTGCCTGAAGGCCTCATATTTTTGGTTCAGGAGGGATCTCCGATCATCCCTCACTTCATCCGTGCCCTCCATTAGGATGATCAGGCACTGCCAGATCTCCTGAGCTTTCCTGCAGTTGCTGAAATTTTGCATCATGGAATCATCAACTGCGCTCACCAGAATGTTTCGTGCCTTCTTGTCCAGTCCCACGAGCACCATCTCGTCTTTGTCCATTTCTGAAAGTGTCTTCGGCACCTTCTTGGTGGGATCGATGGTGGAGGCCTTGGTGGGGACATAAGGTCCCTCCTCCACGATCATGAAGAGTCGAGGATCGACTGCTTCCATGTAAAACCTGATTCTTTCCTTCCAGATCGGAAAGTTTAGCCTGGTGCATACTGGGATCTTGCCGGAGAACTTGAGCCCGTCCATAGTAGATATTTGTCTTCTTCTTGACACTAGGGGCAGGATTCAACTCAAGGTGTTGACCTTTTTGATGAGTAACCTCCCTCTGATACCACTTGAAAGTCCACCTAGTGTCAGCTATGTGCACCTATGGGGGGGGGGGGGGAATAGGTGACGAGTAGCGCTTTTGCGGAATTTACGAACGTACCTGCACAATAAAAATAGAAAGCACAGCACACAGAATACACAGGCAAATTATAGTGGTTCCCCGACTTGGGTACATCCACTTTCCCCCTTCGACCTATCTCCCCAACAAGGGACGACTCGGTCACTTCTCCAACGGGATTGAAATCCAATCCCTGCACTAACGGAAGGAACCCTTCCACACGTGAGAGTCAACACTCTCACAAAACGGGTTGCACCCAACCCTTACAACACGGAACAATCGTTCCTTTACAACAAAATTAAATATAGAAAGTACACGAGATACAAACTTCGTTTGGAGACTACGGTGTTCCTCTTCGTTCGACGACGTGTTCGTGAAGTCAACGAAAAGTTTACAACCTTGGTCTCTCTTGGAAAGGATCTTCCCGAAACCGGCGGCGGCAATCCGAGCGGCGGCTTGGTTCGGAATCAACGGCAACGACGATGCGCGGCAGCAGGACTTCTGAGATCCAATCTTCGTTGCAAAGCAAACTAGGTCTACCAACGGTCACTCTAGGATCGGTCGTCTCGATCGATTCGGACGGGGGAGTTTTTCCCGGTCAACAAATCGAGAGATAAGGGATCTCTGGATAGACACGTGAGACTCAAGCTTTGCTAAGCTTCTGTCGCCGGAGATCGGGAAGAAATGCGATCAGCAGCGGCGACGGACTTGCGCGAGCGGCGATGGAGGCGGTGGAGAGATTTCGCGATTTTAGGGTTGCACTCGCTCGGCTTCTTTCTGTCTAGGTATTCCCGTGTATAAATACTGTAGCTAACTCCAATATGACCGTTTGTGGGACCCACAATAGAAATCCCCAAATCCCGGTCCAGAAGTTTAACAGCGGCAGAATCCGGTTCAGGAAGTTCCAGAAAAACGCCAAGTCAAAATCGGTGAGAATCGAAAGTGATTCTCGCCGAGTCGCCGAGAATCAAAGGTGATTCTCGACGATTCGGCGAGAATCAAAGATGATTCTCGTCGAATTTGCCTTGGTTGCACGCACTGCTTTAAGCCAGGTCGAGACGGCGAGAATCAACCAGCGATTCTCGTCGATTCGACGAGAATCACTAGTGATTCTCGCCGAATCGGCGAGAATCACTAGTGATTCTCGCCGAATCGGCGAGAATCACTAAGTGATTCTCGTCGATTCTTACTTAGACGCAGAGGTGCTTGCTTAGAAGTTGCTGGATCGAGTTCGGCGAGAATCAACTTCTGATTCTCGACAAATCGGCGAGAATGTGATTCTCGCCGAATCGGCGAGAATCACTTGGTGATTCTCGTCGATTCTAACTTAGACGAAATTTCGTCTTTCCACCTATGAGATGCTCCTTGACCCATCCTTTCTCCTTGTCTGCTCCTGCATATTTACAGCCCTGTGCTTGAAAATAAGCGCACTCCAATAGAGAGAGTACACGTAGGCCAACACACTGATCTGCGCAACGAGGGATTACGTCGTGCAGACCCGTGTATATTGACCTACTGCACCCTGACATTGGTGTGCACTTAGCGTGGAAAAACTGCAAGCACAACTAGAAGGATTTTATCAAATACATAGTCTATTGACCTTAGCTTGTCCAGGGGCTTCTTCAAATCAGGTACATTGTGGATACAATACCCAACAATAATTACCTTCAAAAATAATCACATCAAGAGTCTTGAAATCAGACTTCAACGAGAGAGAGATCTTGTGGCTAAATTTTCAAAGCCAAAGTCAGTCTTACCCTTAATTGATAACTTCATTGCCCAAGAGGGTAAGAAAGGATTATGTTGAAACCGAAATCCAGTCTCCCGTGGAGTTCGACCCTTGGGGAAGGGGTGGTCTCGCATCTACTTCGCTCCTGCAAGAAAAACAACAAGGAAGGCAAGGTAAAACAGACACAAGGGCTCGGCAGGGAGGTCCCACCACAAACCCGGAAGATCTCAGAGCGCTTCCCCTCCTTAGCCAGAAGCCGAGTTAAGGTACCCTCAGAAAGCACTTGATGATTGGAGCAGGAGAGCACAGGGAAGAACCTCCTTTCTGGGGTACCCCTTGGGTCCTATTTATAGCTTTTGAAATCCGGACTGCCAATAACCAAAAGAACTGACCTGAAATTACCAGAAAACCCTTGGTTGGGTCTGCCAACATCCAAACTCCGCTGTTTTGAAGGGCTATGGGCAGACCAGCGGGGGAAAAATAGTAAAAAGTACCTCACACATCCGGGAGAGCTGGGGAGTTCTGGTCACCTCGACATGTACTGCTCGCCTACCGCTGCCGAGCTCCACTGCGAGCACGCGAGTTGTGTGTCGCTCGGCGAATGCCGAGCTCGGGGTCGCCGATCGTCGATCTCCGGTCGACGGATGCCGAGCTCGGGCTCGCCCCCCTTTACTGCCGAGCTCGCCTACTGTCCTCAGCCCGATCTGCCTGGCCCCTGGTGACCTTGCTCGCCGGACACGGGGTTGTACAAAATCCCCGCTCTTTTCGAGCTTGTAAAAGCTCGGAAAGAAACATCCAACCCCAAGTGTGCGGCGAGCACTAGTTGGCGAGTTGGAGGGAATCTTCTGGTGGGGCCACCTGCGGCTATATATATGTGCACCTGCTCAGCTGCCTGGCTCTTGCCATTCCTCCTACTGCCTTGCCGAGATGCCTCTTCCTAAGGAGATCCAAGAGCGCATAGACCGAGCCCGCCAGGCCTCCGCGGCTCGCCTTACCGCCCTGACGGCGGTCCCTGCGAAAGCTCCCCCAACCGATCCTGCCGAGCCCAGCTCCAAGAAGTCAAAGCCATTCCCGGAAGCGGCAGAGCCCATTTTTAACGACCTCAGGGCCTCCCTGGCTCGTGAGACCGGCTCTTCCACCCGAACCATTCTGGAGAAGGACAGGGAGATCGTAGTGGTCGGCGACGACCTGGACGGCCAACCAGGCGGCGAGGGTGTCGCGCCGAGAGACCTCGCGCCGTGAGGCGAGGCTACGCTCGCCACCTCGCGATTCTCGGCGCCGGACAACCATCCCCGGGATCTGCCGCTTCTCTTTGGGATCTTGCCGGTGAGCTCGCAGAGGCCCAATTCGCCAGCGGGCTCCCCCCCTCCTCGCCAAATTGATGCGGCCGCAGGGGAGGGTCTGGGGACCATTCCTACCCCGGGATTCGAGCTCATCTCGCCGGGGGCTCGCGGCCCTGGTCGCGGGAAGGATCTGAGGTTCATCCCTCCCCGCATCTCTTTTGAACCGCCGAGCTCATCAGGTCAACCTCGCTTGACTCTTTGCTCCATGAGTTTCTGCTCTTTTTGCTAACACCTGTCTACACAACTCTTCCCAGTCAATCGGCTGCCGAGGAATCCTCGCGGGCAGCCCACTACTCTCCCCTCCCTTCCCCGAGCTCGCTGGACTCTTACCTGGGTCCTAACCTGTATCAAGGCGAGTTGACGAGGAGGGAGGTTAAGCTCCTCAAAAAGCTGGTGTGCGGAATACGCGAGGTGCAGGGGGTCAACGAGACGCTGCAGCGCGACTACGCGCGTCTCGCCAACGAGGTGTGCCGCGGCCAAGCTGGCGAGCTGATGTCCCCCTCCCGGCTCCTGGACGAGATAGACGACGTCCTCTCGGTTGCGCAGAGGAACTCCGGAAGGATTCGCGAGCTGCTCCACGTGCGGCAGCCTGGGGGGCGGGGGTCGAGAGGCCGGGGTAGGTAAATCAGCGGCTCCTTTGCCGACCCGACCGGCACTCGCATCCCGATGCCCTCCCTGCTTGCGCGCCCTGCTGTTTTAAATCCCGAACTTTATTTCTGCAATGAATAAATCTTAGAATATTCTTAATCATATTACTGAATAAAATGCCGCGATGTTCGACTTAGCCTTGGTCGGGATGCGCCGGAAGTCAGCGAGCTGGGGTGGCGAGTTGGGGTGGCGAGCTGGGGCGGCGAGCTGGGTTGATTTGACGGCCCGCCCCAGATTCCTTTTCCTATAAATAGCCCCCACCCTCACCCACCCCCGTACTGTGCCTTTATTGCTTTTGCTTCCCTCTTTCTGTGTTCTCTTCTTCCCCTGCTCACATAGTGCTTTTCTCTCGCGAATATGGGCAAGACCAATCTAGATGCTGATGGCCGCTCCAAGTGCGCGCAGCACTTTACGGACTACTGCTTCTTCGAGGGGCACACCAGCGAGGAGGAGCTCGCTGAGTTCGTGGCGTAGCGCGTGCCATCGGGTTTCGAGGCGCGCAGGCCGAGGACGGGCGAGGCCATCAACACCTTTTATGAAGACGAGCTTGCCTTCCCCATCTCGCACTTGGAGGTGGGGTTGCACTTTCCCCTGTGGCCGGAGATCCGGCAGATCTTGAAGTACTACGGGGCCGTCCCCGCACAGCTGAACTCCAACGCCATCGCGATGATGGTGGCGTTCGCGAGTTACCTCCGGCGGGAGAAGATCGAGTTTAACCTGACGGTGTTCAGGAAGCTCTTCTCCTACAAGGCGACGCCGGACGGGGTCGCCTACTTTGGCGGCTCCTTGATCAAAGTTCGCGAGATCGCGAACAAGCACCATACCTGGATGACCAAGATCGCCTTTATCAAGGGCGATCTCGGCAACATCCCCTACTCGCCGCAACAAAAAGGCAAGGAGGTGTACCGCCCGCCGGCCGTGTCCGGCAACGACGCCGAGCTTCACAAATTCTTCCTTCACAAAGATTTCGAGGTCGCCTTCCTGCGGAGGGGCCTCGACGCGCTCCCCCCGTTCTGCCCGGCGAAGGTATGCTTCACTCGTCACCTGGCCGAGCTCGCCTGCCCGCCGAACTCAGCACATCATCTCTGAATTCCTGACTTTTTAAGTGTTTTCTTGCAGGGGACCGAATAATCCCCGTGAACCCGCCGTTCGCAGATCCGGGGCTCCATACCGATACTCTTGCTCGCGAGAGGGCGGAGGCGTTGGCCTGCCGAGATGAGGCGGCCCTCTCGCAGCCCTCTTCCAGCAAGAGGCGTCCTGAGGATGCGGGGTCGAACCCACCATTCGGCCACCATCAGATAAAGAAGATGCGGAGAGCCCTGCTGGCTCCGCGGGGGCAACAACAAAAGCCCAGCCCCAAGTACATTAGTTCATCGGCGACCCCTCCCGACGCGTCGCCGGAGAGCCCGCTGAAGGAGACAACCAGCAAGGGCCGGAAAGGCGGCGAGGGCCCTTCTTCCACGGCGGAGATCTCTCCTCCTCGAGTGGCAAAGAGGACTGCCCGCGAGCGCGCGCCGCCGAAGCAACACCCCCTCTTCAACTTCGGCGCGCGCTGGAAGGATTCGGCGGGCGAGCCCATTCTGTAGTGGGACGAGCTCGCTCATCGAGTCTCCATATCCACTCTTCATCCCTCCTGGCACGACCACGAGCCCGCCACCGGTCACGCCTACACCCTCCACTTCGGCCTATATGGCCGGGAGGATGCCGAGGTCTACAAGAATATGACCCTTCGATAGCTCGGCCATGAGGGCATGCAGTCCCACCTGTGGACCCTGGAGCTGCATCACATGCTGGCACGCCGCAGCTTTGCCCTCAGCCACCAACTCGAAAAGGCTGAGCAGGCTCGCGACCTCGCCAAGGACAAGGTCACCGATCAGGCGAGGCGGCTCGGCATCGCGGAGGGTCTACTCGCCCAAACCGCCGGCGGGTTGGTAAGTGCCAAGCGCTGCTCCTCTCTTTTACATAGAAAATTTTGTGCTGCCGTTAAATGGACTCTTTTCCAGGATGCCAAGGCGGCGGGCGAGCTTCAGGCTCGCAACACTGAGCTGGGGGAGGAGGTCAGTCAGCTGCGCGCACTACTGGTCGCGGATGCCGACGCTGTAGGGGAGCTCCGGGCTCGCAACGCTGAGCAAGGGGAGGAGATCGGCCGGCTGCATGCACGCCTTGCCGAGCTGGAGGGCGCGAACACAAAGCTGAAGGGGGAGAACTAGCACCTCCTCGGCGAGGTGCGCCGCCAGGCCGAGATCTTATTCCCGCCTCACGACATCGATCCCACTCTCCCCTACAAGAGTCCGTGAATCTTTGGCGAGGCCGACCTCGTCGAGAGATTGTAGATCAACTCCATCCAAGCCGTCGAGTGCACCCTCCAGATGATAAAAGATTCTGCGGTGCTGGTGGAGGGGTGCGAGGGGATCTCGGCTCGGGACCTGATGCCGAGCTTGTTTCCGGCGACGCCGCCCAGCGAGAAGGAAGACAGCCTGGACGCTATGTTCGGGAAGAGCTTCCAGGATCCTTCG
This sequence comes from Platanthera guangdongensis, assembly GCA_039583875.1. NCBI lineage: Eukaryota > Viridiplantae > Streptophyta > Magnoliopsida > Asparagales > Orchidaceae > Platanthera > Platanthera guangdongensis. The sequence goes on from CM077158.1 coordinate 183,419,200, forward strand.
GGTGACGGCGGGGATCAGTCCGGCGGAGGTTATGAGGCCTGAGGGTAGCCGGTGCTTTTGTTTTCTTATTTTTCCTTTTTCTTTGTCCACTCGCCGAGGCGAGCCCCCCCCATGTAACTACTTTTTACATATAATGAAAGTTTTTTGATCATACCGGTTTCGCTTTCTTTTCTTCACTATGCTTGTTGTGCTCTGAATTTATGCGAGTGCTTCTCCCCGCGACTTCGCCGAGATGGGTTCCGCGAGGAGAGCGGTTATGAGAGCGCGCCTGCGAGTGGACTCGTTTTGAGTGTTCGCCGACCCCCAAACGATTCGGGGGCGAGTTGCTCTCCGCCCTCGTCATGCTACCATAACCCGCATGTGAGCCATCCAGGTTGAGCCTGAAAATAGGAGAAAAGTTTTCCAAGTCTAATGGTCAAAGGGGGCGAGGTGCCCCCGGTACTGCTTGCTTTCCTTTGGCGAGCCCCGGGCTCGCATCCCACTCGCTGATGCTGAGCCGGGAGTGACGAGTGCACACTCGCTCATGCCGAGTCCTCCAGCCTGGCTTGCCTTCTTGACCCTGCCGAGCTGGGCTTGCCGAGCCCGAGCTCATCCTAACAGAACCCCTTTTCCCTTTGCTCCCTGGCACTGAGACTTTGACCCGTATCAGACGATTTTAAGGCCGACACCATCGAGTGACCTCTGTCCCTGTCAGCTGGGTGAGAGCCTGACAGCGGGATCTGCTCGAGGCTAAGGATGACACTGAGTGACTTCCAGCCATGCCAGCTAGGTGAGAGCCTGGCAGCGGGATCTGCTCGGGGTCCGCTACTAACACCATCGAGTGACTTCCAGCCCTGTCAGCTAGGTGAGAGCCTGACAGCAGGATCTGCTCGAGGCTAGACGATGACACCGAGTGACTTCCAGCCCTGCCAGCTAGGTGAGAGCCTGACAACGGGATCTGCCCGGGGTCCGCTACTAACACCATCGAGTGACTTCCAGCCCTGTCAGCTAGGTGAGAGCCTGACAGCGGGATTTGCTCGAGGCTAAAGGATGACACCGAGTGACTTCCAGCCCTGCCAGCTAGGTGAGAGCCTGGCAGCGGGATCTGCTCGGGGTCCGCTACTAACACCATCGAGTGACTTCCAGCCCTGTCAGCTAGGTGAGAACCTGACAGCGGGATATGCTCGAGGCTAAAGGATGACATCGAGTGACTTCCAGCCCTGCAAGCTAGGTGAGAGCCTGGCAGCGGGATTTGCTCGGGGTCCAAAATACATCACATTCCACCATGCAGGCTAGTTACGGTAATATCAGAGAGTCTGAAGGAATTTATTATAATCAAAGTGCTGCTTACATGTTTCAGGGGAAAAATCGTTTGAGGTCGTCACCACTCCAGGTGAGACTCAGGGTCTCGCCCTCTACATTTTGGAGTCGATAGCCCCCTGACCCCAAGGCTACCTTTACAATGAATGGTCCCTCCCAGCTAGGATTGAGCTTCCCTACGGATGTTGACCTCCCTGCCGCATCTACTTTCTTCAGCACCAAGTCCCCCTCCATGAACTACTTGACCCTGACATGCTTGTCAAAGTACTTGTCCATTCTTCTTTTCACCTCCTCTTGCCGGATAGCGAAAAGGTCTCTTACCTCTTCCACCATGTCAAGGGAAAGCCTCAGTTCCTCCTCATTCTCTGCTTGCCATTCCTCACGGCCTTCTTTCGCTGCCACGACTCGCGGTGTTTGGACTTCGAATTCTATGGGGAGCACTGCCTCGCACCCGTGGGAGAGTTTGAAGGAGGTCTCTCCCGTAGCTGTGTTGGGGGTGGTCCTTAGGGCCCAAAGAACCGCAGGAAGCTGCTCCACCCAGTTCCCTTTCAAGTTCTCCACCTTCTTTTTGAGGAGGTTGACGATGATCTTGTTTGCGCCTCCACCTTCCCGTTACTCCTGGGGTGATGGACTGAGGCGAACCTGAGATCGATTCCAAGCTGTTCATAGAAGCTGGTGAACTCGGCACTGGCGAACTGGGGCCCGTTGTCCGTGACGATGGACTGGGGCAGCCCATGGCGACAGATGATCTCCCCCCAAACAAAATTCCTGATCACCTGGGAGGTCACCTTGGCCAACGCCCTCACCTCCATCCATTTCGAGAAGTAGTCAATCATCACTAGGAGGAACCTTCTCTGGCCGCTGGCATGGGGGAATGGCCCAACTAAATCCATTCCCCAAATTGCGAAGGGACATTGGGCCATGATACTTCTGAGTCGTTGGGCTGGTTGCAGCTGGAGAGGGGCAAACAGCTGGAACTTATGACATCTTCTTGCGAACTCAGCGGCGTCTCGGCCCAGGGTGGGCCAGATATACCCTTGCCTGACTATCCTCCCTTCCAAGGTCCGACTCCCAGAGTAACTCCCACATTCCCCTGAGTGGACTTCCTCCAAGATCCTTCGCGCTTCTCCCTCGGTTACGCAGCGGGCTAGCATCCCAGAGAGGGTCTTCCTGTATAGCTGCCGATCCTGGAGGAGGTAATATGCCGACTTGTGCCTCATTTTCTTCTTATCTACCCCCTCCGGATATTCTCCTGTGGAGAGGAAAACCATCATAGGATCCATCCACGAAGCTTGTTGATCGATTTCCATGAGCTCTCCTTCCTCGATGGAGTGGCGGAACAGGTCGGTGATGGTACCCCCACCTGGGGACCATGCTTTGCAAGCTGATCTGCTTGTTCATTCTCTTCCCTTGGTACGTGTCGGATGGAGAAGGTTTGAAAAGTGCCAATGACCCCCTTCACCTTGTTCAAGTACGATCGCAGGGTGGGCTCCCTTGCCTCGAACTCCCCGTTAATCTGGGAAGCCACTACCATGGAGTCAGTAAGGACCTCCACATCTGATACCCCCAGCTCCCTGTCCAGGCGCAGCCCCGCTATCACGACCTCGTACTCGACCTGGTTGTTTGTAATGGGGAAGTGCACCACCACTGTTTGCTTAATACGAGTCCCCTGAGGGCTCTCCAGGATCACCCCTACCCCTAGGGAATGTCTTCCCGAGGCACCATCCACCCTCACCTTCCAAGGGGTCGGGCGGGTGAGCTCTTCCTCCGCCACTTCAACCACGTAGTCGGCCAGGAAGTCGGCCATCGCCCGAGCTTTGATTGAGAGCCGCGGAACAAAGGAGACGTCGAACTCGCTCAGCTCCACCGACCACTTAGCCAACCTGCCTGAATGCTCCACCCCCTCAAAGATGTTGCGGAGGGGATGGTCGGTCACCACCCGGATGGAGTGTGCTTGGAAGTAAGGTCGTAGCCTCCGTACCGAGATGATCAATGCGAAGGCTAGCTTCTCCAAAATCGGATACCGGAGCTCGGCCTTCCTCAGGACCCGGCTCACGTAATAAATAGGGAGTTGCCTCTTCCCTTCTTCACGAACCAAGACGGAGCTCAAGGCCTCCGCCCTGACCCCAAGATACAAGAACAGGTCCTCCCCCTCCTTTGGCCCTTAGAGCAGCGGGGCCTGTGTCAGCTGCACTTTGAGGGCCTGGAATGCCTCCTCACACTCCTTGGACCATTGAAACCTCTAACCACCTCTTAACGTTTTGAAGAAGGGGGAGCACTTCTCCCCTGCCCGAGAAAGGAAACGACTTAACCCTGCTAGCTTCCCCATTAGCCATTGGACCTCCTTAGCGTTTCGCGGGGATCCCAATTCCAAGATTGCCCTGACCTTATCTGAATTCGGCTCGACCCCCGTGGGGGTGAGGAGGTACCCCAAGAACTTTCCCCTGCTGGCCCCAAAGACACATTGTAGAGGATTCAATCGCATCTTGTATTTGCGCAGGGTGGCGAAGGTTTCTTCCAAGTCCCGGAGGTGGGAGTCAACATCCCGGCTTTTGATCATGATGTCATCTACATACACCTCCAAATTCCTTCCCCTTTGCTCCTTAAAGACCCTATCCATCATTTTCTGGTAGGTTGCCCCAGCATTCTTCAGTCCGAAGGGCATCATCTTGTAGCAGTAGCATCCATCCCCTGTGATGAACGAGACATCTTTGATGTCTGGGGGGTTTCATCCTGATCTGATGATAACCTGAAAAAGCATCTAAAAAACTCATTACAGAAAAACCGACGGCTGAGTCAACCAGCGCGTCGATTCGAGGCAAGGGATAACAGTCCTTAGGACATGCTTTATTAAGTAAGGAAAAGTCAATACACATCCTCCACCGGCCGTCTCCTTTTTTTACCATAACCACGTTGGAGACCCAGCCGGGGTACTGAATCTCAGACACGAAGCCGGCCTTGAGGAGTTTCGCCACCTCCTCCCTGATGGGTTCCGCCAGCCTGTCCGCAGTGGACCTCTTCTTCTGTTGAACGGGGCGTGTTCTCGGGTCCAGGTTGAGGCGGTGGCAGGCCACATCCGCGTCAACCCCCGGCATCTCCGCGGCATTCCAAGCGAAGATGTCCACGTTCTTCTGGATGCATTCCAGCATCCTGCCTTGGTCCTCCGGGGTCAGCCCCCCGCTGACGCGGATCTTCTCCATCCTTCCTCCTCGGGTGTGCACCTCCAGCTCCACCACTTCCTCTGCTACCTCTAGCCTGGATTGCACCCCCCATCCCTTGGCATCCCCTTCCTCCGGAACGGGGACCTCTACCTCCATCTCCCCTTCCACGGCCCTTACTTCGGCCACCTCCTCCAGATCTCCTCCTGCCGCCTTCTCTGCGCAGTCCCTCACTTCCGGCTCCTCCCCTCCTACTTCCTGCTCGACCTCCTCCATCCTTCGCCCCATCTCCTCGGCTCCCTCCTGCTAGGAGATGGTGTTCACCGCAGTGACATAACACTCCCGCGCCACCTTTGGGTCCCCCCTAACCCTGACCTGGACCCCCTCAGCGTTGAACTTCAAGAACTGATGGAAAGATGAGGGGACGCAGCGGAAGGCGCTGATCAGGGGCCTCCCGAAGATGGCGCTGTAGCTGCTGGGGGCGTCCACAATGACGAACTTGCAGTTTCGGGACTGCCCCCCCAAGGTGACATGGAGGCCAACTCCTCCCTCTACTTCCTTCCTTTCTCCTGAAAACCCGAACAAGGGGCCATCTGAGGCCAGCACCCTCTTTGCCTCCACCCTCATCACGTCGAACGCCTTTTTGAAGACGACGTTGACGGAACTCCCGTTGTGCACGAGGATCCGAGAGACGGTGAAGTTCTCGATGGCCACCTTGAAGACTAGCGCATCACAGAACGGATCCTCGTGGTCTGGCATATCACTCATGGAGAAAGTGATCCTCTCTTCCGGGGGTGGTGTTTTGGACGTGGAGGCGACGCTTCGCCGATACATGGTGTGGAGACTTGCCTTACGGGAAGCCTCGATCCCCACTCCCCCGTGGATCACTCCGATCCCTCCCCGGGTCCCCACATCCACCCGGTCTTCGCAACGATCCTCCTCCGCCCGAGGTAGGACCTCCTCAATTCTCACTTCCTGCCGCCCCTGCTGCTGCTGCTCCCTATTCCCCCTCATCTCGAGGAACTCCGGACAGGTGGTCGTGGCATGCCCCTCTTCCTGATGAAAGTCGCAATACGGCAGCTCCACCCTGACCTCCCTTCTTCTCCTCCTCCACGCTCCCCTCCTTGCTCCCAGGACTATGGCCATGACCTCTTCTTGATCGGGGAGCCGGGGCCTCTGGCCCTGCCTCCAACCCGGGGGGTGGAACTGGTCTTGCCTCCCCTGGTAGTGATCCCTTCCGTAGTACCCTCTCTGTGGCCCCTGCCCCTGCCACTCGGGTCTCCATCCTAGCCATCGGTCGGGCTCCTGACGCCCCCACCTCGGCTGCTGCTGCCCTTGGAGCTGCCTCTGCTCCCTCTGCCTAGGCTCCCCTCTTCTCTCCTCCTGTGACTTTCCTCCTCTCGACTCTTTCTCTTCCTTTGTGGCCCACCTGGCCAGCTTCCTTGCAAATTCTGGGTTCGACGCCTCCCCGTCGACCTCTCTCGCCTCCCTCTCCATCAACTCTTCGTAGGAGAGGGGGGGGGGGGAACTCTCTTCAGCTCCATCCGGAAGAAACCCTGTTGCAGGCCCAGGGTAAAGGCCATCATCAGACTATGGCCCAGCATCTCCTGGACCTGAGCAACTTCCTCCTGGAATCGGTCCACATAGCTCCCCAACGTCTCGCTCACCCCCTGCTTTATGTGGAACAAAGACTCGGACTCCTTATTCCTCTTCTTCGAGGTAGTGAACCTCAGCATGAACCCTCGGCGCAGGTCCTCGAAGCAGTAGATGGAGCTGGCCGGTAGCTAGTGGAACCACTCCCTCGCCTTCTCTCGGAGGGTTATGGCGAAGAGTCAGCACTTGAATCCGTCCGACATCTGACGGATGGAGACCACGTCCTCAAACAATTGGACATGCTGGACCGGATCCCCCTTTCCGGTGTAATAGGACATCTCGGGTTCCCTGAACCCATCTAGAACTGGTGCTGAAGAGACCAGCTCGCTGAAAGGACTTCCTCCCCCCACTGGGCGAGCTGGCGAGTCTCGCGAGCCCAGCTCGCCAAACCGACCTCGGCCTGCCGAGCCGGGAAAGAGCTCGCGCCCCGGGAGCTCGCACCCTCGGCCTTCCTCGGCCACTTCCTTCCCAGCTCGCCTGCCGGGAGCGTCCTCGCCCAAGGACGGGGCGGCCGCGATCTGAACTGCCGGAGTCGAGCACTCGGCCCGCGTGCCGAGTGCGAACTTGACAAGAGTCAGCACCTCGTTTCTGAAATCTTCAAACATCCCCACCGTTGCGAGTGGTGGTGGTGGTGGGGGGGGGGGGGGGCGAGTCCGGCCTGTCGGATCCTTGTCCTGTCATTTGATCTCGCGGAAGCTTTTCTGCGCTGACCACTCTCCACGCTCACCGCACCAAAATGTTGAAACCGGAATCCGGTCTCCCGTGGAGTTCGACCCTTCGGGAAGGGGTGGTCTCGCATCTACTTCGCTCCTACAAGAAAAACAACAAGGAAGGCAAGGTAAAACAGACCCAAGGGCTCGGCAGGGAGGTCCCACCACAAACCCGGAAGATCTCAAAGCGCTTCCCCTCCTTAGCCAGAAGCCGAGCTAAGGTACCCTCAGAAAGCACTTGATGATTGGAGCAGGAGAGCACAGGGAAGAACCTCCTTTCTGGGGTACCCCTTGGGTCCTATTTATAGCTTTTGAAATCCGGACTGCCAAAAAACAAAAGAACTGACCTGAAATTACCAGAAAACCCTTGGTTGGGTCTGCCAACATCCAAACTCCCCTGTTTTGAAGGGCTATGGGCAGACCGGCAGGGGCAAAACAGTAAAAAGTACCTCACACATCCGGGCGAGCTGGGGAGTTCTGGTCACCTCGGCATGTACTGCTCGCCTACCGCTGCCGAGCTCCACTGCGAGCACGCGAGTTGCATGTCGCTCGGCGAATGCCGAGATCAGGGTTGCCGATCGTCGATCTCTGGTCGATGGATGCCGAGCTCGGGCTCACCCCCCTTTACTACCGAGCTCGCCTACTGTCCTCAGCCCGATCTGCCTGGCCCCTGGTGACCTTGCTCGCCGGACACGGGGTTGTACAGATTAGGCTTCAAGGGAAGAACAAGAAGCTAATTCTAAAAGGAAAGGCAAGGCCCCAATTCAGCCTCTTGCCTCCAAACCCCCTATGCCTTTCAGGAAAGTGATGCAACCAACTAACAGGTATGACCATGACATCACACATGGTCACTGTTGTTGGGTACATTGGTCAAATGTACCTGATTTGAAGAAGCCTCACCCAACTCAATGATATACATCATAATGTATTTGATGTATGTTTGAGTTACTTGTGCAGGTTAGGTATTCACTGGACTGAAGCTAAAACTTTCTAAGTCCATGTGTCGACACCCAGAGGGAAAGTGTCGACACTTGAGAAGGCTTGTGTCGACACCCAGACAAGCAGTGTCGACACTTGGAGTCATTGTGTCAACACCTGGGATGAAGAGTCGACACCAGACAGAAAGTGTCGACAAAAGGAGCTGTGTCGACACTCAGTGAAGAAGAATGCAGAGAAGCAGTGTCGACACTTAGCAGAAGTGTCGACACCTAGAAGAGCTGTGTCTACATCAGAAAGTGTCGACACTTGGAGTTGTGTCGACACTCAGCAAAAGTCTGCAGAGTCTAAGTACAAGTGTCGACACTCAACACAATGTGTCGACACTATGCAGAAGAGTCAGCACTTGAAGTAAGTGTCGACACTCAACACAATGTGTCGACACTATGCAGAAGAGTCAGCACTTGAAGTAAGTGTCGACACTCAACACAATGTGTCGACACTATGCAGAAGAGTCAACATTTGAAGTATGTATCGACACCCAGAACAATGTGTCGACACACAGCTAAAGACTCAACACTTAAAGAAAGTGTCGACACAAGGAGCTGTGTCGACACTTAGCAAAGAACAGAAATATCTACAAAAATATTCTAAGTACAAGTGTCGACACTAAGGGAATGTGTCGACACTCAGCTGAAGAATCTATATTGAAGACTTGTGTCGACACCAAGAAGCAATGTCGACACTTGACAGTTTCAACACATGAAGATGTGTCGACACAAAGGAGATGTGTCGACACTTAGAAGAATTTAACAAGTTACAGAAGATCAAGTACTTGTGTCGACACTCAATTCCAAGTGTCGACACCTGAATAAGAATCTGTGTCGAGACATACAAGGAGTTGTGTCGACACCTTGAAGACTTGTGTCGACACTTACACAACATGTGTCGACACTTGGACTATAAGTGTCGACACTTAAGAACAGAAAGTCTCGACACTATCAGACAGTTAGAGAATTTCAAGAATTGACTGGATGACATGACAGCTGCCATTCCAGCCGGTCTACAGCACTTGTTAGAGATGTCAGAAGTCAGTTATGAACCGGACCAGCCGGTTACCATGAAGAAGGCCTATAAATAGGCACAGACTGTTTACAGAAACTAATGTTGTTAAGGTTGTTGTGAAGAGTTAACAGAAGAAGATTAAGTTCTGATTGAGTTCAGATTAATCTAAGAGATTTGTTCAAGTGGTTGCTGATCAAGTTATCCAAGTGATACAAATCAAGAAGATCTTGCTGTCCAACGGCAGATCTAAGAAGTTGGAGAAAGAGAGCTCCAATCAAGAATTCAGTCTTTGGAACTAGGCTGAGAAGAAGGATTCAGAAGCATCTGGATCTTAAGAAGCAGAGGTCAAGGAACAACTGCAGAGGATTCAGACTTATTCAGTTCTACTCAAGAAGCTTTGAAGGAAGCTAAGTCAGTTTGGATCTATCAGAGTTCTTCCAAGAACTCAGCAAGAAACTCTCAACTCCTCTCTTATTTTCTGAGTTGTTGAGTTATTTGTTGTAATACTATTTTAACTTGTAGGATCTTTGGATCTGAGTGCATTGTAAGCCTAAATTTATAAAGGCTGAGGGTAGGGCTTGATAGCCTGAGTGTAGGAGTTGAAGAACTCTGAGTGTAGGCCTTGATTGGCTGAGTGTAGGCCTGGGTGGCTGAGTGTAGGCCTTTGTGGCTGAGTGTAGGCTTTGGAGAAAGCTGAGGTGTAAGGCTTTGGGCCTGAGGTGTAGGAACCTATTTGGGTTCTGAGACAGTGGAGAAGTTTGGCCGAATCTAGTACACTGCTAGATAGGCGAAGGGGGAAAGTGGATGTACCCAAAGATTGGGGAACCACTATAAATCACTGTGTGCTGTGCTGTGAATGTGCTGTGTATGTTTGATTATTGCTGATTGCTGTAATAGACTACTTAGAAATCTGTGATATAACTATTTGGCTGCCAACAAAGTTAGAAAAGGAATAGGTCACCTATTCACCCCCCCCTCTAGGTGTTTAGGTACCATATCTTTCAAGTGGTATCAGAGGGAGGTTCCTCAAAACAAGGACTAACAGTCTAAGGAGATCCTGTTTGGCAGAAACAGTCTAGGTCAGAAAACAGCTTCAAGAAAATCAAGAACCATGGGTTCCTTTGAAAATCATAAAGAATTGGGTTCCATGAAATTACCTATTTGCAGAAAGGAAATTTTTGGGATCTGGAAAGAAAGGGTAAGGCTATTTATGGAGGCCTCAGACCCAAGAATCTACATCACAGTTAAGGAAGGGCCTTATGTGCCAATGAAGATCTCAGTATTGGATGCAAATCAGAGGACTCCAAAGGATTTCTCTGAGATGACCAAGGATGAAATTGTCCTAGCCACTATGGACAAGAGGGCACAAAACATAATAGTGAGTGCCATTGATGATGCAACTTTTCAGAACTTAATTCACTGTAAAACAACAAAAGAAATGTGGGATACCCTCATTATCTATATGGAAGGTTCTGAAGAAGTTAGGCAAGATAGGAAGTCCTTGCTTAATCAAGAGTATGAGAGCTTTAGGCAAGGCAAGGGAGATAGCATCACTGAATGCTACAAGAAGTTCTATAGAATAGTTAATGAACTCATGTCTTATGGAAGAGAGTTCAGCAACTATGAACTAAATGACAAATTCCTAAGGTCCCTAACCAAAGATTGGGACACCAAGATCTGTGCCATAAGAGAAATGGCAAAGTTGGGAGAAATTCCTCCTCCTACACTATTTGGCAAGTTATTGTCATATGAGATGCAGCTGACAGTGAGGAAAGAGGAGGAGAAATCTTCTAGGACTGAGCACAAGGAAAGGACTGTTGCCTTCAAGACAGAAGTTCCCAGAAAATGCAGAACTAAGTCATCAACTCCACCTCCAGAGGTAGTTGAATCTGAGTCAGAAGGGTCTGTCAGTACAAAGTCTACAAGCAGTGAAAGTGATGAAGACTTTGCTGCCTTCACTAGACACTTTCAGAAATTCCTGAAAAAGAAACAGTGGAGGTCCAGACCATCTACTTACAAGGGAAAAGAAGTCTTGTATCAGGAGAAAAAGCCTTCTAAGAAGGACAGGAAGAAGACAAAGACAAGCAAGGCAACTGGATCAAAGATTGTGTGCTACTGCTGCAATAGACAGGGTCATGTCATTGCTGATTGTCCTGAGAAAAGAAAAGAATCCAGTGACAGGAAAAAGACTCACTTCAAAGGGAAGAAAGAGAAGTCTTTTGTTGCCAAGAATGAGAAGACTCTTTCAGATATTTCTTCTTCAGACACTGATACTGATGCTGAAGCCTACATAGGGCTATTTGCTGAAGAAGAAGAAGAAGAATTTATGCAGATCTTGGAGTCAATTTATGAACAAGAAGACTGCCAGTGCCAAGGACTGATGGCATTGACTGAGAGTATCAAAATCCTGGAGCAGCCAGGACCTAGTCAGGTACAAAGTCCAACTCTAAGTTCAGTTTCTTGTTCTAGTTCAGAATCAGAATCATCTTCATCAAATGATGGAAGTGGTTCTGAGTCTGAGGATGATATTCATCAGCTCATAGATGAATATAAGGTGCTGTTACAGGCTTATAAGAAAAGCAAGTCCCTTGCCAAAAGTCAGGCAAAGGAGATTGCTGATCTCAAGGCTGCTGCAACAGAATTTGAGAAGCAATTTGATCAAAAACTGAATGAGGTAGCTAGGCTGAAACACATTACGGTGATTCAGATGGGTACTATCACATTTAAGAATGATCAAATTAAGAAACTGGAGACAAATCTTCAGAAAGAGAGAGAACTGGTTGCAAAGTTTTCAAAGCCTAAATCAGTTCTACCTTTGATTGATGATTTTACTCATCACAAAGGTAAGGCTGGACTGGGTTTTGTTAAACCTGCCAGGACTGTTCAGGATCAGTCCAAGCCCAAGGGCAAGGCCCCAACATTCAATAAGTCAGCTGCAGTTAAGACAACAAAGTCTGTACCTAAGCAAAGGTACAATAAGTTTGAATGTTGGTGTTGTGGCAAGGTTGGCCACTTTGCCTTGGATTGTTGGCACAATGCCAGTGCCAAGTTGAGTAGCAAGTTACCTGGTGGAAAGCCAGTAGGTAGCTGTGTCATGTTGCAAACTAACAATCACCAAGGACCCAAGTTTACTTTGGGTTCTAAGGTTCATTAATTTGTTTTGCAGGTGAATCCAAGTGGCCATACCCCAACATGGTACTTGGATAGTGGATGTTCCAAACATATGACTGGAACAAGGGGACTACTGAAGGACTATATTCCAATCAAAAATGGTCCTAAAGTGACCTTTGGTGGTTCTGAAAAAGGAATCATCAAAGGGTTTGGTAACATTTCTTCAAACCTTGTTACCATTACTCAAGTGGCTTATGTTAAAGGGTTGAAACACAACCTTATAAGTATAAGTGAGTTAAGTGATGTAGGGTATGACATCTCATTTGTTAAAAATGGTTGTCATATCAAGAGGTCAAGTGATCAAGAGATCATTTTGACAGGATATAGAAAGAGGAATGTCTACTGTCTAGACATCATGATTGAGAACAATGGTTCTCCTGTTTGTCTTGTAGCTGATGAGACAGTCTCTCATTGTGTCAAGTGGCACAAGAGGCTAGCTCATCTTAACTACAAGACTATTAGCAAACTCTTTAGCAAAGAGTTAGTGAGGAATGGTCCTCAAGTTAAGTGTGTTAAAGATGGCATTTGCTCAGCTTGTCAAAAGGGCAAGCAGACCAAATCCACCTTTAAAAGCATTGAGAACAAAGATGCTGTGAGGTGCTTATACCTCTTGCATATGGATCTCTTTGGTCCAATGCCAGTTCACAGCTTAGGTAGGAAGGTCTATACCTTTGTAGTTGTTGATGACTACTCAAGGTTTTCCTGGGTGTTCTTCTTAAGGCAGAAATCTGAAACACCTAGTGTCTTCTACAGCTTTGTCAAGCAAATTCAGAATGAACTAAATAGTACTGTGGTCAAAATTAGAAGTGACCATGGTACTGAGTTTCAATCTGAAAGCATGACAAAACTATGTGAAGACTTTGGGATATTTCAAGAATTCTCTTCACCTAGAACACCTCAGCAAAATGGCATTGCTGAGAGGAAGAATAGAACCTTGATAGAGGCTGGTAGAACCCTACTTAGTGATACATCACTGCCTGAGTATTTCTGGGCTGAAGCAGTTAACACTGCATGCCATGTGATAAATAGGGCTACCATCACTAAAAGACTAAACAAGACCCCCTATGAAGTAGTGAAAGGCAGGAAACCAAACCTATCCTATTTTAGGATCTTTGGTTGTAAATGCTTCATACTTAATAATGGGAAGTCTTACATAACTAAGTTTGCTGCCAAGTCCCAAGAGGGAAGTTTTGTTGGGTACAGCAACAATAGTAAGGCTTATAGAGTATACAACTTGATTACACAAGTTGTAGAGGAGACTGTGCATGTAGTTTTTGATGAGACAAAACTTATTAACAATGAGTTGTCTAGCAATGTATGCAACCCCACAGGTTTGACAAAGAAATTGGACAAGCTTACTATAGAAGAGATGCCTGCTGCAAGACAGCAAGTAGAAGGCAATAGCAGTTGTCCAGGGGGAGAACTACATGTGCCAATAGCTGAAGAAATACAAGAAGTACAGCATGATGCAGATGCTGAAGAAGTTCAACCTGAAGCTAGGATGCCTCCAGCCCACAGGCATCTAAGAGATCATCCAGTAGAGCTGATTATTGGAGATCCAAGACAAGGAGTTCAGACAAGGAGCAGAAATCAGAATGCTGCAGTATATTCTAGTTTTCTGTCTCAAATAGAACCTAAGAAATTTGAAGAAGCTATACAAGATCCACAGTGGACTGAAGCTATGCAAGAAGAACTTAATCAGTTCAAAAGGTGTAAGGTTTGGGAACTGGTTCCTAAACCTAAAGACCACAATGTTATAGGAACTAAGTGGATCTACAGAAATAAGTTAGATGAACAAGGGGTCATCATTAAGAATAAAGCAAGACTGGTTGCAAAAGGATATAGGCAAGAAGAAGGTATTGATTTTGATCAAACCTTTGCCCCAGTAGCCAGACTGGAGGCCATAAGGATGTTCTTGGCCTATGCAACCTATCAAGGATTCAAGGTTTACCAGATGGATGTCAAGTCAGCATTCTTAAATGGTAATCTTAAGGAAGAAGTCTATGTGGAGCAGCCTTCAGGTTTTGTTGATTCAACTCAACCTCATTATGTCTATAGACTTAGGAAAGCATTATATGGGTTAAAACAAGCTCCTAGAGCTTGGTATGAAACCCTATCTAGTTTCCTCATTGAGAACAAGTTCACAAGGGGGAAAATAGATAAGACTCTATTCCTTAGGGAATCTAGAGGCAAAGTCATACTTGTCCAAATATATGTAGATGACATTATATTTAGGTCTACTGAAAGTAGCCTTTGCAAAAAGTTTGCAAAGCTTATGCAAAGTCAATTTGAGATGAGTAGTATGGGAGAGCTAAAGTTTTTCTTAGGTCTCCAAGTTAAACAGACTGAAAGTGGCTTGTCCATATGTCAGTCCAAGTTCACCCTAGAACTCATAAGGAAATATGGTATGGATTCATCCAGTACCATGAAGACTCCTATGGGGTCAAGTATGTCTCTTAGCAAGGATGATGCAGGAAAACCTGTAGATGAAACCTTGTATAGAGGGATAGTTGGCTCCCTACTATACTTGACTGTAAGTAGGCCTGACATTATGTATGCTACATGTGTTTGTGCCAGGTATCAAGCCTACCCTAAAGAGTCTCACTTGACTGCTGTCAAAAGAATATTGAGATATCTAAAGGGCACTCCCTATCTAGGCCTCTGGTACCCTAGGAATGGAGATTTTGATCTAACAGGTTATACAGATGCAGACTTTGCAGGATGCAAAGAGGATAGAAAGAGCACAACTGGAACCTGTCAATTCCTAGGTGGAAGAATAATTTCATGGAGCAGCAAAAAGCAGACTAGTGTGGCTATCTCCACAGATGAGTCAGAATATGTAGCTGCAGGAAGTTGCTGTGCTCAACTTCTATGGATTCAACATCAGCTAGTGGACTATGGATTTCAGGTAAGTAGAACTCCACTTTACTGTGATTCTACAAGTGCTATTTCAATAGCTAACAACCCTGTATCTCATAGTAGAACAAAACATATTGAGATTAAATATCACTTTCTTAGGGAGCATGTAGAAAGAAATGATATTGCACTTGAATATGTTAAAACTGATAATCAGATAGCTGACATGTTTACTAAGCCCTTAGAAGAAGCTAAGTTCAATAGATTCAAAATTGAACTAGGTATGATAAACTTAGACTAAGTTTACAGAATAGAAAATTGACTAAGTAAAAAGGTGTCGACACATAGACAAGTCTATGTCGACACAGAATAAAAGTGTTGACACTTCAGGAAAAAGGTGTCGACACATCTAGGATGTTGGTGTCGACACTTCAGAATGTTAGTGTCGACACATGTCGAGTAGGTGTCGACACATCCAATGTGGTGTCGACACTTAAGTTTTACTCAGAATTTTCTAAGTAAAGTCTCGACTATTCGTCGAGTAGAGTGGTGTCGACACATAAACATGTGTCGACACATAATATCTGTTGACTAAACTTATGTCGACACATATGTGTCGAGACATTATAAGTCAGTGTCGACACTTATTGCCAGTGTCGACACATGTTTAGCTAGCTGTCCCGCCTGTTCATCTTCAAAAATAGACAGGTATAAATAGGGTTCTGTCTTTGATTGTCGACACGCTTTCAAAGTTTCGAGACCAAAACTCTTGTGTCGACATTTCTCTTTTCTCAAGACTAAATCTCCAAACCCTAATGGCTCCCAAGCTCGAGGAGAATGTTAACGAAGGCTATGAGCTCGTGCGAGGTGCATTCGATGAAGCTGATCAAGAACTCAAGGCGGTAGTAACTCTAATTGCCGATTCTGGATTGGAATACTTGACTTCAGAACCAACGAAGATTTGGAAAAAGGAAGTTCTTGAATTCCTCCATGAAGCTGCTGTAGATGACTCTGGATTCAGGATCAAATCCAGAGTTCATGGGACTAAGGTCAAAGTTTCACCAAAGAATCTGAGAAAGGTACTCCAGCTACCTAAAGCACATGATGAAGAGGAAGTA
Source organism: Platanthera guangdongensis (assembly GCA_039583875.1). Lineage (NCBI taxonomy): Eukaryota > Viridiplantae > Streptophyta > Magnoliopsida > Asparagales > Orchidaceae > Platanthera > Platanthera guangdongensis. The sequence goes on from CM077158.1 coordinate 183,435,166, forward strand.
ACTGCTTCAAAGACCAGGGAAGCTCTTACTTGGTGTGGACTGGATCCAAAGATGAAGGTAGGATCAGTCTTTAACAGGAAAGGCATGAATAATCAAGGGAAATTCATGTCTGAAATAGTAGGAAAGGTTATTCTCAGCAAGACTGGAGGGCATGACAGGGTGTCTGCCTCCATGTTTGAAATTATGACTAGAATCATCTTCATCCTGAAAACAGATTGGTCTCAAGTGGTGTATGAGAAAATCAAGGAGAGCTTGAAGAAGCCCAACCTGGGCAGAATACTAAGTCTCTACCTTGCTGGTACAATACCAGAGGTGATGAGCAATGCAGCTGGAAGTAAGATCAATCACATGAGGAAGATGGATTCAAGGATATTCTCTAGATGGGAAAGGGTGTTGTCTAAGGACATGCCTACCCCTGAGAAGCCAGTTTCTGAGAAAGTTACTCCTCCCAGGAAGAAGAGAAAGACTGCTGCTGTGACACAAGAGTCCTCCAGCAGTTCTGATAGTGAAGAACAGGTTGTTTTCACACCTGATGACCATGAAGAAGTGGCTGCAGAGAAGACTCCTGCTCCTCAAGATGTAGCTGAGATCCAGGGGGAGCTGCCTCCAGCTAGCCCCATCCATAGGGATCACAGCCAGGGGGAGCTTCCAGCAGTAGAAGAACCATCTACTCTGGACAGTGAGCAAGCCACCATCATTATTCAAGAGGTACTCACTGACTTAAAAACTTTAGAATATCTTATTGAAGATGCTGATTTGTCTGATGTTCCTCAGCAAACTCAGCTACCAAGCCAAGCTCCAGATGTTGGTCTTGAAGACACATCTGCTGTTGTGCAAAATGTTCCAGATACTACTCAAGTAGTTGAAGAACCAAGTACTTCTCCTGCATAGTCACCTCCTGAATACACAATGGAAGACCTCTTTCTGAATTTAGATCAAGAGGATTTTGACATGGACAAGGTTGCTGCTGCTGAAGAAAAGGGTGCTGCTGCTGAGGGGGAGCACATGACAGTTCTGGAAGAGCCTTTAAGGCCAGAAACTGAGAAGGCACTTGATGTGCAAGCAGAAAAACCAGAGAGCCCTAAGAATAGAGTTGATATTGCAAGCACCTCTGCCTCTGAAGATGAGGAGAGTGCTAGGGCTAAGAAGAAGAAATTGTTTGTATTCAAAAGAAGGAGTCAGAGCTACAAGAAGGCTCTACAAACTGTTGCTCAACAATCCTTAGTCACACAAGCTCCATCACCTGATTACAGTGCCTTAATGGTAGCCATGCAGATCAAAATGGATGAACAAAGGAAAGCCATAGAGGCTTATGTTGATGCTGGGCACAGATCATTACAGTTTGATCTTGCTCAAGATATAAAATCTATCAGGTTTGAGATGAATCTCAACAAGAAAGAAATGACTGACTGCTTCCACAAGGGTGGGAATGCAGTAGTCTATTTGGCTACTCACCAGGAGAAGATCAAGACTCAAGTAGATGATATAGCATTGAAACAAGGCTATGTGCTGGAAAATCAATTAAGGATGAATGATAATTTGACTGCATCCCACAATGCTATAGTCACTGAATTAAAGAATAAGTCTGCTGAACCATCTACATCTGCTGCTGCTGCAAAGGCTGATTTTGATAAAATCTTTCAAGCTGAGATTACTGCTGTCAAAACTGCTATACAAGATTCCCAGAAAGCAATCTCTGAACAACTTACAAAGCTTAGACCTTATTTTAAGGATGGAATCGGGTATTTGGATAGTCAGATTAGATTCCAAATGGATGATGTAAGAGACCATGTGGCCCAAGAAGTCATAAAGGGGGAGAGAGTGTTAGTCAAGGCAAGTTCTGAGCATGCAAAATGGATATCAAATTCAATCAGGGCTACACTTGGATATCCTTCCCTGTGTGATGACAATGAAGTTGCTGAATCTGGACTGAACCCTGCATATTTTGGAGGTGAGCCACAAGAAGTAGCTCAAGTCATTTATCCACCTCCAGATTTTGAAATGATTCATGCAGATGTCAGCACAATGTATAGCCCATCTGGGGGCAAGGACAATGTCCATTTAGAAAAGGTTATTCAACCTATAACAGCAGCTATGCAAGAGGCTTTGGACAAAGAAGAAGAGACAAGGCTGTCAAAGAAGAGGTTTAGGGAACTAGCAGAACAAAAGCCAGATTTTGAACAGTGGAGCCCTACCTCTAGAAATATCATTCTAACTGCCTGGAAAGCTGCTAAAGACAACACTACTGATAGAAACAAGTGGTTCTCAGAAGCAGAATGGAGGAAGCATGAGATCAGGCAGGAAGCCATTGTCCAGTACAGAAGAAAGACTAAGTTAGGAAAGCTACCTCCTACTGCAGTGGAGCCTAGCAAGTACTTTCCTAAGCCCTATCATTATTTTGAAAGGCAGAAAATCAAGGCTGAAGAACAAAAGAAGAAGGACTCAAAAGGCAAGAAGCCTGCTGATGCTGAGCCTACTGCTGCTGCTGTCAAAGCTAAAGTCCTAGCTTGCAAAGGAATTGTTATCAAAGAACCTGATCAGAAATAGATTAGGAATTAATTTGAAGATTGTTGTAATCCTTTGTATGAGAAACATTTTTGTAAATCATTAAAGATGTATTAGAAAAATGTTAGAACAATTTATGATTAATATAGTATAATTGTTCTGAAATGTGTCTATTCTTTGATTATTCTGGAATGATTAATGTGTATACATGTATGCATTATTACATGTTTAAGTTTACCCTGTTGAAATATACCTACTTTACATCATTTTATAATTTTTAATTATGAGTGGTGTATATCATTGACTAAGGGTTATGACTTCTCCAAATAGGGGGAGATTGTTGGGTACATTGGTCAAATGTACCTGATTTGAAGAAGCCTCACCCAACTCAATGATATACATCATAATGTATTTGATGTATGTTTGAGTTACTTATGCAGGTTAGGTATTCACTGGACTGAAGCTAAAACTTTCTAAGTCCATGTGTCGACACCCAGAGGGAAAGTGTCGACACTTGAGAAGGCTTGTGTCGACACCCAGACAAGCAGTGTCGACACTTGGAGTCATTGTGTCAACACCTGGGATGAAGAGTCGACACCAGACAGAAAGTGTCGACACAAGGAGCTGTGTCGACACTCAGTGAAGAAGAATGCAGAGAAGCAGTGTCGACACTTAGCAGAAGTGTCGACACCTAGAAGAGCTGTGTCTACATCAGAAAGTGTCGACACTTGGAGTTGTGTCGACACTCAGCAAAAGTCTGCAGAGTCTAAGTACAAGTGTCGACACTCAACACAATGTGTCGAAACTATGCAGAAGAGTCAGCACTTGAAGTAAGTGTCGACACTCAACACAATGTGTCGACACTATGCAGAAGAGTTAGCACTTGAAGTAAGTGTCGACACTCAACACAATGTGTCGACACTATGCAGAAGAGTCAACATTTGAAGTATGTATCGACACCCAGAACAATGTGTCGACACACAGCTAAAGACTCAACACTTAAAGAAAGTGTCGACACAAGGAGCTGTGTCGACACTTAGCAAAGAACAGAAATATCTACAAAAATATTCTAAGTACAAGTGTCGACACTAAGGAAATGTGTCGACACTCAGCTGAAGAATCTATATTGAAGACTTGTGTCGACACCAAGAAGCAATGTCGACACTTGACAGTTTCAACACATGAAGATGTGTCGACACAAAGGAGATGTGTCGACACTTAGAAGAATTTAACAAGTTACAGAAGATCAAGTACTTGTGTCGACACTCAATTCCAAGTGTCGACACCTGAATAAGAATCTGTGTCGAGACATACAAGGAGTTGTGTCGACACCTTGAAGACTTGTGTCGACACTTACACAACATGTGTCGACACTTGGACTATAAGTGTCGATACTTAAGAACAGAAAGTCTCGACACTATCAGACAGTTAGAGAATTTCAAGAATTGACTGGATGACATGACAGCTGTCGTTCCAGCCGGTCTACAGCACTTGTCAGAGATGTCAGAAGTCAGTTATGAATCGGACCAGCCGGTTACCATGAAGAAGGCCTATAAATAGGCACAGACTGTTTACAGAAACTAATGTTGTTAAGGTTGTTGTGAAGAGTTAACAGAAGAAGATTAAGTTCTGATTGAGTTCAGATTAATCTAAGAGATTTGTTCAAGTGGTTGCTGATCAAGTTATCCAAGTGATACAAATCAAGAAGATCTTGCTGTCCAACGGCAGATCTAAGAAGTTGGAGAAAGAGAGCTCCAATCAAGAATTCAGTCTTTGGAACTAGGCTGAGAAGAAGGATTCAGAAGCATCTGGATCTTAAGAAGCAGAGGTCAAGGAACAACTGCAGAGGATTCAGACTTATTCAGTTCTACTCAAGAAGCTATGAAGGAAGCTAAGTCAGTTTGGATCTATCTGAGTTCTTCTAAGAACTCAGCAAGAAACTCTCAACTCCTCTCTTATTTTCTGAGTTGTTGAGTTATTTGTTGTAATACTATTTTAACTTGTAGGATCTTTGGATCTGAGTGCATTGTAAGCCTAAATTTATAAAGGCTGAGGGTAGGGCTTGATAGCCTGAGTGTAGGAGTTGAAGAACTCTGAGTGTAGGCCTTGATTGGCTGAGTGTAGGCCTGGGTGGCTGAGTGTAGGCCTTTGTGGCTGAGTGTAGGCTTTGGAGAAAGCTGAGGTGTAAGGCTTTGGGCCTGAGGTGTAGGAACCTATTTGGGTTCTGAGACAGTGGAGAAGTTTGGCCGAATCTAGTACACTGCTAGATAGGCGAAGGGGGAAAGTGGATGTACCCAAAGATTGGGGAACCACTATAAATCACTGTGTGCTGTGCTGTGAATGTGCTGTGTATGTTTGATTATTGCTGATTGCTGTAATAGACTACTTAGAAATCTGTGATATAACTATTTGGCTGCCAACAAAGTTAGAAAAGGAATAGGTCACCTATTCACCCCCCCCTCTAGGTGTTTAGGTACCATATCTTTCAACTGTAAGCTTGGTGATCAGGATGACAAGGGTGCAAATGCTAATAGGGCAGCCCATGAACAAACACACCATGTTCTTCAGGTATCATCAGTGTTTGGTGCACCAACCCCAACACTTAATAAAAAGACCACTGTTCCTACAGAATTGAGGACTGATAACAGCAATGCTCTTAAGCATGTACTTAAAAGAAGATACAACAGATATGAGTGCTGGTGTTGTGGCAAAGTGGGACATTATGCCATTGATTGTTGGCACAACACTAGTGTCCAAAAAAATGCTAGCCTACCTGTCAGAAAGGCTGTAGGCAAGCATGTCAAATTTCAATCTAACCTGAAACTAGGTCCTAATAACTATTGGGGATCTAAGGTTAGGTAATTTTATTTGATGCAGGTGAGTCCAAGTGATTATACCCCAATGTGGTACTTGGATAGTGGATGTTCGAGGCACATGACTGGAAATAGAAGATTGCTAAAGGACTTTACTCCCACATTGGATGGACCCAAAGTTATCTTTGGTGGATCAGAAAAGGGAGTAATCAAAGGTTTTGGTAAAATTTCTAATAACTCAAGCACTATCACTCAAGTGGCTTATGTGAAAGGTTTAAAACAAATCTAATAAGCATAAGTCAACTAAGTGATCTTGGTTATGACACTTCTTTTATTAATAATGGGTGTCAGATTAGAAGGACAAGTGATCAAGAGGTTATCTTGACAGACTATAAAAAAGGAAATGTCTATTGTCTAAATTTTGTGGGTGAGAATAAAGATTCTCCTGTTTGCCTAGTTGCAGATGAGAAAGCTTCTCATTGTGTCAAATAGCATAAGAGGCTATCTCACCTTAACTACAAGACTATAGATCAACTCTTTAGTAAAGAGTTAGTGATGAGTGGTCCTCAGGTCAAGTGCATCAAGGAGGGTGTATGTTCAGCTTGTCAAAAGGGCAAATAGACCAAGACCTCCTTCCACAGTCTTGATACCAAAGATTCAGTGAGGTGTTTGTAACTCCTACATATGGATCTATTTGGTCCTATGCCAGTTCATAGTCTAGGTAGGAAAGTCTATACCTTTGTGGTTGTTGATGACTTTTCCAGATTTGCCTGGGTATTCTTTCTGAGTAAGAAATCTGAAACTCCAACTGTCTTCCAAACATTTGTTAAGCAAATATAGAATGAATTCAACTGTTCTGTGGTTAAGATTAAAAGTGACCATGGGACTGAGTTTCAGTCTGAATGCATGACAAAGTTCTGTGAAGAACTTGGGATTCATCAAGAATTCTCATCACTTAGAACACCCCAGCAAAATGGAATTGTTGAAAGGAAAAATAGAAAACTTATTGAGGCTGGTAGAACACTACTAAGTGGTACATCTTTCCAAGAATATTTCTGGGCTGAGGCAGTAAACACTGCCTGTCATGTTCTCAATAGAGCTTCCATCAACAAAAGCCACAAGAAGACTCCCTATGAGATTCTGAAGGGCAGAAAACCAAACATATCATATTTTAGGATCTTTGGTAGCAAGTGTTATGTACTTAACAATGGCAAGTCTTATTTAACTAAGTTTGCTGGCAAGTCTCAAGAAGGGATATTTGTTGGGTACAGCAAAAATAGTAGGGCATACAGGATCTACAACTTGACTACTCAAGCTGTAGAAGAATCTGTCCATGTAGTCTTTGATGAATCTAAGCTAATCAACTGTGTGTTGTCTAGAACTTCTTTTAGCTCTACAAGTTTGAAGGAAAAGATGGACAATCTAACCATTAGTGAAGACCAACCTACAAGATAGGATGAGGAAAATGATGGATGCTGTCTAGGGGGAGTATAAGACCCACAAGCTGATGATGAAGACAATGAATTACAACTTGGTGGGGAGAATGGAGAAAATCAAGTTGTGGATAGATTGCCTCTAGTAATTAGACATCAAAGGGATCATACATCACACCAAATCATTGGTGATCCAAGACATGGTGTTCTGACCAGAAGCAAGAGCTTAAACACAGTTCTATGCTCAAGCTTCCTGTCCCAGATGGAACCCAAGAAATTTGAAGAGGCCATACAAGACCCAAATTAGATTGATGCCATGCAAGAAGAGCCTGGAAGTTGGTTCCTAAACCAAAGAATCACAATGTCATAGGGACTAAGTGGATCTACAAGAACAAGTTAGATGAAAATGACATTATAGTTAAGAACAAAGCCAGACTGGTAGCAAAAGGCTATAAGCAAGAAGAAGGACTAGACTTTGACCAAACATTTGCCCCAGTGGTAGGGTTAGAAGCAATAAGGTTGTTGCTTGCCTATGCAGCTTACCAAGGGCTCAAGGTATTCCAGATGGATGTAAACTCAGCATTTTTGAATGGTGACTTAAAAGAGGAAGTTTATGTTGAACAACCTTCAGGTTTTGTAGATCCTCATTATTCTAACTATGTTTATAGGCTTAAGAAAGCTCTATATGGATTGAAACAAGCCTCTAGGGCTTGGTATGAAACACTGTCTACCTTCCTTAGTGAGAACAAATTCTCAAGAGGGAAAATAGACAAAACTATATTCTTAAGGGAATCAAAAGGCAAGATCATCATAGTCCAGATATATGTTGATGACATTATCTTTGGATCAACTGAAAACAGCCTATGTAGAAAGTTTACTAAACTTATGCAAGGGAAGTTTGAGATGAGCAGCATGGGTGACCTGAAATTCTTCTTGGGACTCCAAGTTAGACAAATTGATGATGGCTTCTCCATATCCCAGTTTATGTTCACCAAGGAGTTAATTAAGAAATATGGCATGTAGTCATCCTCCACCATAAGAACTCCAATGGGGTCAAGTATGCCTATAGGCAAAGATGAGGCAGGAAAACCTATAGATGAGTCTTTGTATAGAGGGATAATTGACTCCCTTCTTTACTTAACTGCTAGTAGACCAGACATCATGTATGCTACATATTTCTGTGCTAGGTATCAAGCTTGCCCAAAAGAATCTCATTATTCTGCTATTAAAAGAATTTTGAGGTATCTTAAGGGCACACCAAATCTTGGACTTTGGTACCCTAAGAATAGAGATTTTCTGCTAACAGGTTATTCAGATTCAGATTTTGCAGGATGCAAAGAAGATAGGAAAAGCACCACTGGTACATGTCAGTTCTTAGGTGGAAGATTGGTGTCATGGAGCAGCAAAAAGCAGACAAGTGTGGCTATATCCACTGCTGAGTCAGAATATGTAGCTGCAGGCAGTTGCTGTGCTCAGCTGTTATGGATACAACATCAACTTGAAGACTATGACATCAAGGAAAGTAGAACTCCATTATATTGTGATTCTAGTAGTGCACATAGAAATTAGGTTTCATTTCATTAGAGATCATGTTGAAAAAGAAGACATAAGTTTAGAATTTGTCAACACAGATAATCAAATTGCTGACATGTTCACCAAACCACTGGATGAAACTAAATTCAATTACTTCAAAATTGAATTAGGTATGTTGAACTTGGAATAATCTGATAGATCTAGAAAATCAAAAGGTAGGTAGAATTTTTAGGTTTCTAGAAAATCTGTAAAAAAATTTATGCTAAGTTAAACTGTGTCGACACTACAAGGCGTGTGTCGACACTATCAACTAGTTATGTCGACACCAAAAAACTCTGTGTCGACACAGCTATATAACTTTGTGTAATAAAATATGTCGACACTACAAGATGTGTGTCAACACTATCAACTAGTTGTGTCGACAAAAGAAAACTTTGTGTCGACACAGTGCGGTCGAGACTTTAGATTCTCTGCCGCAACCTATATAGTCTGTGTCGACACAAGAAACCACGTGTCGACACATAAGATTCTAAGTTTAGGCGTGTCGTTTGAACTTCCTTCCTCTCTAATCCTATAAATAGGAAAAAGCAAAATCCTGTCGACTGTGTGATACAAAACGAAAAATAATGGCGCCAAAGATGGAAGAGATCATCAATGAGGGTTATGAGCTGGTTTGACAAGCTTTTGATGATGCAAATCAGGACATCAAGGAGGTAATTCATTTAATCACAGTGACTGGATTAGAATATATGGTGTCTGAACCAACCAGAATATGGAAGAAATAAGTTCTTGAGTTCTACTCGAATGCTTCTCTAGATTCAATTGGCAGCAAAATCAAATCCATAGTTCAGGGTCAGAAGCTCAAAGTCACAATCAAATGTCTAAGGAAAATCCTTTATCTTCCCAAAATCAAACACGAAGATGAACTAGATTCTTCAATGACAGCTAGTGCACTAACCTGGTGTGGCTTATCTCCATCCACCAAGATTAGACCAGCAATAATTTGGAAGTGAATGAACTCCCAAGGGAAATTCCTCTTCAAAATTCTAGGAAAGGTAATTTTGTGTAAACCTGGACGACATGATAGGATCTCAGCCTACATGTTCAGTCTCATGACCAGGATTATATTCCAAGTAAATACAGATTTGGCTGCATTTATGTTTGAGAAAACCAAGGAAGGGATTAAGAAGCCCAATCTGGGTAGACTACTTAGCCTCTATCTGGCTACTTGTATTCCAGAAACAATAAGCTCGAAGTCTGGTACTAAGATAAATCATATGAGGAGAATGGACTTAAGAATACTGTCCAGGTGGGATAGAGTGTTGACCAAGGATGTCTCTACACCTCAAAAACACATGAAAATGGTTCAGAAGAAGAAAATTCCAACTAAGACAGCTGAATCTTCCAGTGATTCAGAGGAGGAAGTTGTCTTCAGCTCAGATGAAGATGGACCTGAAAGCACAAGAAAATCTCCTACTCTAGAAACTGGCACTAATGGTAAGTTGTAGGGGGAGCACATTCCTGCAAATAACATCTCTGTGGATCAGTTCCAGGAGGAGACTATTCGAGTTCCAGATCAACAAGTGCTATCAACTTCAGGGGGAGATAATTAGCAAAATACAAATGTCCAAATAGCTGAATTGGACAGTGAAACTGCCAATCTATCTATAGTGGAGGTATTACAGGACATAACTCAAGCTGCCGAAGGCACTGTGAATGAAGCACAGGACGTGCTCATGAATGTTATTGATCAACATAACCAAGACAAAGTTCATGAAAATGAAATAACCATGGAAGAAAACTTTGAATTCCAGGGGGATCCATCTGTTGGGAATGACAAAGTTATTCCTCCAATTCAGATGCAACAAGAGGTAACTGTAACGCCCCCGATTTTTCGATAATTTGATTTGTTTGGGCAACGTCAGATTTTTGACGTCGTAGCATTACTTTTAACGTCGAGTGTTGGATTTCAGTAGTTTTGGACGTGTTCGCCCAGTTTCGTCGCAACCCGAGCGTTATTGGAGTCTCGGCGCGCGATCGAAGTTTTGGGTTTTGTTTTTGTGTGCCGTATGTTTTGGTGGTTAATATCTCGGGAATGGCTCGTAGGATTTTGGTTTTGACTTCGCCGTTGTGTCCGTAGCTGTAGTTTTTGCCTACAACGTGAGTTTCGTCTAATTCGGCGCGTTTGAGCCTTTGTTTTGATCTCATAGTTCCCTGTCCAACTATCTGAACACGATAATTGCTATATTATTTGTCTGCTTGTGTTGATTCTCGGGAATCCCTCCTAAGGTGTAGGTTTTTGTCGAACCGAGTTTTTTCCGGTTTTTCCTAAGCGCTGTGTCGGGTTCGACGATCGTTGAGCGGAGCTCAACGATTGTATTCCCTTTTTCTGGGCTCTATTTTGAGTTCGACGATCGTCGAGAGGAGCTCGATGATTGTCATTTTTCTCGGGGCACTGGGGTGCGTTCGACGATCGTCGAGCGACGATTGTCATTGTCTCTGAGCGCTGTGTTGAGGTCGACGATCGTCGAGCTGATTATCATGCTGAGCTCGATGAATCATCGAGCGGAGCTTGCTGTAGGTCTAGCGGATCTTCGTGTCGAGTTCGACGATTTTCAATTTGAGTTTGATGATTTTCGAACAGTTTTCGTCGAGTGGTTTCCCCCTGGTACTCGAGTAGTTTCACCATGCAGTACTCGAGTAACAGCCGTATACTCGAGTATTTCTCTTGCCTCCTACTCGTGTATTTCCCTTTTAGTTGAGTACTCCTCTGTTACTCGAGTAGTTGTAATGAACTACTCGAGTAGGTCACTGTTACTTGAGTAGTTGGAATGAACTACTCGAGTAGGTCTCTGTTACTTGAGTAGTTCGAAAAAACTACACAAGTATGTCTCTATTACTCGAGTAGTTGTGATGAACTACTCGAGTAGGTCACTGTCACTCGAGTAGTTGGAATGAACTACTCGAGTAGGTCTCTATTACTCGAGTGGTCGTAGTGAGCTACACGAGTAGGCTTTTTGTCACTCAAGTAGTTGTATGAAACTACTCGAGTAGGTCTTCTGTACTCGGGTGCTTGCTTTGATCTACTCGAGTAGGTTCTGTCCGATACTCGGGTACCCCTTCCCCTCTGCTTCGGGAAAACCGGTTTAGTCGAACCCGGTTTATTTTGTTGTCCTTTCGGTATCACCTTTGGTATAAATACCTTCTTCATCTTCTCCTCCAATTCCTTTCCTCCCGAACCAGAGCGGCGTGAGCGAGATAGAGGTTGTTCGTCCTTGTTCCTTCCAGTGGCTGTTGACGGCGCTCCGGTGCTCGGAATTTCAAACCGATCGTAGACCTGGAAAGCTCTCGACGAGAGCTTCGCCCTCGTGGTAATTTCTTCCCTGTTTCTTGAGATTTTCTCGCTAGGGTTTTTTCGGCCCTAATCCCCCTTTTGGCCATTTTTGTCTAGATTTCAACTCCTCCCGCATCCTTTTGCCCCGATCTATGACGTGGAGTGATTCAGTGGAATTTTCCGATAAAACCAAGGCAAGTGGTGGTTTTCCCCTCATTTCTCTTTGCCCGATCTGATGGTAACGACTATACTTTCATGTTCTTTAAATTCTCTATGCTTATTCTTCCAAATCACTGTTATGCTTAATCATTTCAACGATCCTTTGTCGTTCTAAGGTGTTGTCTTGGAAAGCCCGATTTTGTCTGGTTTTGGTTAATTGATCCTGGTATGTTTTAATGATGGCTATGCATGTTTTAGGTTTCGTTATTTAGCGCGTTAGAATTTATCTAAGACTGTAAATAGCTCCTAGAGGTTGATCAACCGCGTCTTGGGTTCCGTAATGTTAAGTAGAATCTGTCGAGCCAAATCTCGAGGTATTTGTGTTGTGGTTTCTTTGGGTTTCTTGAATGCGGGAGTTAGTGGACAATTCCACCTCCGCGGTGTTTGTTACCTTCATTAGTGCCCTGTGGAAGTCTACCTGGTTTTTGGATGTCTGCGGTGTATGGTGGAGAGTATGAGACTCCCTCGCAGTTAGACAGATTATATATCCGTTTGTTTTTGGATGGTGTGTCCAAGAGTGACCACTTCGCCTGTGTTCTTGGGTGGTGTGTCCAAGAGTGACCACTTCGTCGTGTTTTTGGGTAGAGTCAACCACAGGTGCCTAATGAAGGTTTTGTATTTTCTTTCAATGAAGGTTTTGTATTTTCTTTCTGGAGAAATATTTATGTAGTCACCTTATAGCCTTGTGCGTCTGGTGCACCCTTGTGGAACGTGACAAGTCACGTAGGAGTTCTTTTCCTATTGATGCCCTATTTTCTTTTGTACTTTACTTCAGTACTTTTGGTCTTGTGTTGGTACCCCTGTTGACCCCTTTGTTGATTTTGGCTTATTACTTTTTCTGCCACTATTTGTACCTTCTTGCTGAGGTGTTCTATCTTTGGAATGCCTCAGGTTCAGAGCAGTAGCTGTTAGCAGTGCTGGTTTTGGAGCTTTATGGCAGCAGTGTTGGCCGTGGTTGTTGCCTCGTCTTAGCGAGGTAGTTTGTTGTTTGTTTAGTTTTACTAGTCCAGACATACTTTTGTTCGTGGGTTCATGTCAGTTGGTTGGCGCCCACTGAATTTGTTAGTTGTCTGATACTTGCTAGCTGCTCATTTCTTTAAATGTGGATGTGGATTACTTGTTCTCTGGGAGGATTTATGCTAGGAATACATGTTAGGTATCTTCAACTATAAAATCTACTACTACTCCTTCATGCATTACATAATTTGAAACTCTAACTTGTTATTTTTAGCGACCGTAAAAGCTATCTTTCCTACTATAATAAATTTAGAGTCTTGCATAATATGAGTTGTCTTTTATGGATGTTTTTACTCATGTAGGATGTTTGAGTTAATCTAATCAAGTATTTTTCCACAGCGTATAATATATTTTGATTCGTGGACTAGATGAGCCACTAAGCCGAGGGATACGACTAACTACTGCACTTAACTGATTTTCCTTAAAATAACTTAAAAAGAACCTTTCTTCATGATTAGTTTGGTGTCTGCTTGAGCGTCCGCAGTTATCCCCTGCTGACGTGGCATCATGACGCGCATTTTTACCTTACTCTGATAAGCCTTTTGTGGTGAAAATGCGGGTTGTGACAGTTGGTATCAGAGGGAGGTTGCTTGACAATTTGTCGGGCAACCTTTCCTTGTTGATGTTAGGTGTTTAGCATCATATCATACACACACCGATATGTCATCATCATATCTTGGCTGAAGCACGAACACTACACTCATAGCATAACATGAAGTATACGGGGCATATTATGTAGTATGAGATGCATAATATGTGTCTGTATATGGATCCACCATAGGGGCAACATGTGAGGATTATGTAGTATGAGATACATAACCTGACCACATGAATGCGACTAGCACGTTTCTTTTTCATTGCATGAGAATGTCATGTAGTATAGGATGCATAACATTTTCATGCGTACGCCGCTCATAACATGCATTAGGGCCTTTTTAGAATGCATAGCACAATCATGCATAGCATAACATTGCATAAGCACAACGTGCCAAGCTAAATATTTGCGGGATGACATATGTACACACATGGTTTTAAATCGGAAAACGAATATAAATACATGCATTCATATCATAGGCACAAGAGTCAATAGGATGAGAGGATATCATCCTAAGTAGGACATAACATCGTTACAAAACCCTAGAGCAAGTTACAGCATAAGCAAGTGTCTTTTATGTATGGTCTGAACTAGTCGTGTGGTTTTGTTGTAAGCTAGGATTTTGATGGGTTGTTCGTTGCTTTTTAGAAATGCCGCCAAAGCGTCCTGCGACGAGGTCGACTCCCCAATCGGAGGGTGAGTCATCGGGTGCGCATAGTGATGCGATTATTGAGAGTCTGCGTCAGAGCAATGAGGCTCTGTCGAGACAAGTGGTAGCGATGCAATCGCAGATCGAGTCTTTGTTGTCTGCCGCTCCCGCGCAGCAACCTTCAGCGCTAGAGCCCGCGTTGGGCCAAGCCGTGCCCGAGACCCCTGCTCCTCTGGTGCCCCCGATGGCGATACCACCGGAAATGAACTTCATATCTCACTTCCATCGGTTGGGACCTCCCACCTTTGACGGGAGTGCTGAATTTGTGATTATAGATGATTGGATCATCTCCATCGAGGAGATGTTTTCGTATTCCGGAATTCTAGAAGCCCAGAAGGTGATGATTGCAGCCTATCAGTTAAAAGGTCTGGCAAAGAGTTGGTGGATTTGGGAAAGAGAGAGCCTGAAGGAAGGCTGTACTTGGGAATCTTTTAAGAAGATGCTGCTGAATAAGTTTATACCCTCGGTCGAGCAAGACCGCCTGATGAATAACTTCCTGCATCTAAAGTAGAGACAACTCACCGTGAGCGAGTACGAGATTGAGTTTAGCAAACTGAGCAGGTTTGCTCCTGATTTGGTAGCTTCTGAGGAGGGAAGAGTGAAACGTTTCTTGGGAGGATTAAGAAGCGATGTCCAGCAGTTAGCATGCACTTACCAAGCTGAAAGTTATGCTGAAGCAGTGGAAGCCGCTTTAAAAGTAGAGGCGATTGAAAATGTCAAGAACCGCGGTGCTGCGGCAAGGAAGGAGAAAAGAAAAGGCGTTGAGGATGGTAGCTCCAGGGCATCTGGCCCTTCTTCGAAGAAGAAAGGTAAGGAAGTGTGTAGCTTCTGTGGTCATCCTGGCCACCCCTACGAAAGGTGCTTCAAGAGGACTGCCACCCTGAAGCAGCAGCAGGTGCATGCCATCCAAGGTACACCCAAGGGAGAGCTTGTGTGCTCGTTTTGTGCAAGGAAGGGTCATGATGTGACTCGTTGCTGGACGAAAGAAAGGGTTTGCTTCCAGTGTGGGCAGAAGGGACACCAGAAGTCTTCGTGCCCCCAGGCTCAGTCCCAACTGCAGCCTGCCCCACTTCGAGCTCTGCCGCCGCCACCAAACCTGGATAAAGGAAAAGGAAAGCTGAACGTGATGACCAGTGAGGAAGCCCAAACCTCTACGCAAGTGATATCAGGTTAGCCTCAATTTATTTCATCCTTGTTAGTTATCGTTGTTGCCCTAGTTATCGTTCGTTTAGTTACGTATGTTGCGGTTTTAGGGGAGTTTAAGGTGCGGAATAGGTGGGCTCGCGTCCTTTTCGACTCGGGTGCCAACCATTCCTTTGTGGCCCAGAGTTTTGTTGATAAGCACCGTCTGACTATGGACCAATTAGGAGGATCCTTCAATGTCAAGCTCCCTTCCGGTGATTCGGTGATATCTAACCAAGGAGTTCTGAGATGCCCTATTTATCTTGGTGATTTTCTGGCATATGCAGATCTGATGATTTTGGATCTATCTGATTTTGACGTGATTCTGGGCATGGACTGGCTGTCCAAGTATGATGCGGTCATCCAGTGCAAGGCTAAGCGATTGGATTTCAGGATGGACGATGGTCAACCTATGAGCGTCTATGGATTTCAAGACAGAGTTTCTCCTGTCATTTCTTCGGTACGTGCTTGTCATGCTATAGAGTCTGGTTGCAAGGCATTTTTGGTTTCTATTTCTGCTCTGGAGATAGCTTTTGTTACGCCACGTCTTGAGGATGTCTCGGTGGTGCGAGAGTTTCCAGATGTCTTTCCTGATAGTCTTCCAGGACTTCCTCCTGAAAGGGAGATAGAGTTTGTGATAGACCTCGAACCAAGTACTCGCCATATTGCTAAAGCACCGTACCGTATGGCTCCGCGTGAGTTGGATGAGTTGCGTATCCAGCTCGATGAGTTGCTCAGTTTTGGTTTTATTAGACAAAGTTCTTCTCCGTGGGGTGCTCCTGTTTTGTTCGTCAAGAAGAAAGACGGATCGATGAGACTTTGCATCGATTATAGGGAATTGAACAAGGTAACCATTAAGAATAGATATCCCCAGCCAAGGATTGATGATTTGTTTGACCAATTGCGTGGTAGCTCGGTATTTTCAAAGATCGATCTTCATTCAGGCTACCACCAGTTGAGGATTCGTGAGGCAGATGTTCATCGAACCGCTTTCCGTTCACTGCATGGACGCTATGAGTTGTTGGTGATGTATTTTGGTTTAACCAATGCACCCTCTGCTTTCATGGATTTGATGAATCAGGTGTTTAAGGATTTCTTGGACCGATTTGTTATTGTGTTCATAGATGATGTCTTGGTGTATTCTCGCAATGTTGAGGAGCATACTCAGCATTTGCGTCTGGTTTTGTCTACCCTGAGGGAGCATAAGTTATATGCGAAGTTGAGCAAGTGTGAGTTTTGGTTACCTCAGGTGTCCTTTCTGGGTCATGTGGTAAACAAGGACGGTATTTCTGTAGACCCGAGTAAGATTTCTGCGGTAATGGAATGGGAGAGACCTTATACACCAAAGGAGATTAGGAGTTTCTTAGGCCTAGCCGGCTATTATAGAAGATTCGTGGATGGATTTTCGGTGTTGTCTGCTCCTCTAACTAGATTTACTCAGAAGAATACTGCTTTCATTTGGAGTGATAAGTGTGAAGAGGCTTTCCAAGAGCTGAAGAAGAGATTATGCACTGCTCCGATTTTAACCTTACCTACTGAAGGAGTTGAGTATGCTGTGTACATTGATGCATCACATATCGGACTTGGTTGTGTTTTAATGCAAGATGGTAAGGTGATTGCGTATGGATCGAGATAACTAAAGATCCACGAGAGAAACTATCCTACGCATGATTTGGAGTTCGCTGCCGTAATTTATGCGCTGAAGCTTTGGAGACACTTATTATATGGTGCGTTGTGCAAGATCTATACAGACCATAAGAGTTTGAAGTACGTCTTCACTCAGAAAGAACTAAATCTGCGCCAGCATCGGTGGTTAGAATGTGGTTGATTATGAAGTGGAGATTCTTTATCATCCAGGAAAGGCTAATGTAGTAGCAGATGCCTTGAGTTGAAAGACCACTAAGATTTTTAATCTGTCAGTGCAGTCCTTGATAGAATAATTTTTGTTGATGAATATTGAGGTTGGGAGTAGTACTGTGCCTGCTAGTCTAGAAGCAGAAGAACCCTCTTGGATTTGCCTTACTCGAGCACATCAGAAGGATGATCCTGATTTGTTGCACCTACAAAATAGAACTGTGAAGGGAGAGCTACCTGATTTTTATGTGGATGAGTTGGACACCTTGAAGTATCGGGGTAGATTTTGTGTCCCCGCCTTTGGCGATATTCGAGCTAAGATCTGTGCTGAAGCTCATGGTTCCAGTGTAGCCTACCACCCTGGTTCCACTAAGATTTATAAAGATCTTAAGCAAATTGTTTGGTGGTCAGGGATGAAAAATGACATCGCAAGGTTTGTATCAGAATGTTATACGTGTCAGCGTGTTAAGGCTGATCACAGAAGGCCTGGTGGTAAATTGACACCACTTGATATTCCAAGTTGGAAATGGGAGAGTATTTCAATGGATTTCATCACCGATCTACCATAATCTCCCCGTGGGCACGACTCTGTTTGGGTGATAGTCGATAAATTGATAAAGTGTGCTCACTTTGTTCCATTTAAGATTGGGTACTCGATGAAGAAGATAGCTGAGTTATATCTTGAAGAGGTCATCAGGTTACATGGTGTGCCTGTTAGCATCGTATCAGATCGGGACTCTAGATTTACGTCTCGTTTTTGGAATAGTTTACAGGAGGGGTTGGGTACCGATTTAAGGTATTCCACCGCCTATCATCCGCATACTAATGGTCAAACGGAAAGGGTAAGTCAAATCGTAGAAGATATGATCAGATGTTATATTTTGTATCTTGGTGGTGCTTGGGATGAGCGTCTCAGACTCATGGAGTTTGCTTACAATAATAATTATCAAGAGAGTCTGCAGATGGCCCCGTTTGAGGCCTTGTATGAGAGGCATTGTAGAACTCCTTTGTTTTGGGCTGAAGTTGGTGAGAGACCGTTGTTAGGTCCGGAAGCCCTTGAAGAGATGAATTGTGTTGTGACTCATATTCGGGAAAAGCTTCGTGTGGCTCAAGAGCACTATGAGAAGTATGATAATCAGCGAAGGGTCGATCTAGAGTTTGCGGTTGGAGACTTGGTTTTTCTGAAGGTTTCTCCGATGTCTGGCATTAAAAGGTTTGGAAGAAACCACAAGTTGGACCCCCGGTACGTGGGACCTTTCCAGATTCTTGAGCGCATCGGAGTGTCAGCTTATAGGTTGGAATTTCCTGCGACCTTCCCTGGTGTTCATGATGTGTTCCATATGAGCCAGTTGCGGAAGTGTGTTCGAAATGATCGTCAAGTCCTCGACTCGATACCCCAGATTCAGCCCAACCTTACTTATGTGGAAGAACCTATACGTTTTCTGGATTCTCAAGAGCGTGTGTTGCGGAGAAAGACCATCCCTATGGTCAAGATTCTTTGGAGAAATCAAGACGTCGAGAGCGCGACGTGGGAATTGGAATCAGCCATGAGAGAATCCCATCCGCACCTCTTCTCTTAGTTTCGGGTATGTCATTATGTTTTAAGTTATGTTGGATTTTGTCATTTTTGGTTTGGTTTTGGAGTTGTGATAAGTTTCAGGACGAAACTTATTTTTAGGGGGAGTGACTGTAACGCCCCCGATTTTTCGATAATTTGATTTGTTTGGGCAACGTCAGATTTATGATGTCGTAGCGTTACTTTTAACGTCGAGTGTTGGATTTGAGTAGTTTTGGATGTGTTCGTCCAATTTCGTCGCAACCCGAGCGTTATTGGAGACTCGGCGCACGATCGAAGTTTTGTGTTTTGTTTTTGTGAGCCGCATGTTTTGGCGGTTAATATCTCGGGAATGGCTCGTAGGATTTTGGTTTTGACTTCGTCGTTGTGTCCGTAGGTGCAGTTTTCGCCTACGGCGTGAGTTTCGTCTAATTCAGCGCGTTTGAGCCTTTGTTTTGATCTCATAGTTCCCAGTCCAACTATCTGAACACGATAATTGCTATATTATTTGTCTGCTTGTGTTGATTCTCGGGAAGCCCTCCTAAGGTGTGGGTTTTCATCGAATTGAGTTTTTTCCGGTTTTTCCTAAGCACTGTGTCGGGTTCAACGATTGTATTCCCTTTTTCTGGGCTATGTTTTGAGTTCGACGATCGTCGAGAGGAGCTCGACGATTGTCATTTTTCTCTGGGCGGTGGGGTGCGTTCGACAATCGTCGAGCGACGATTGTCATTGTATCTGAGCGCTGTGTTGAGGTCGACGATCGTCGAGCGGAGCTCGACGATTGTCGTGCTGAGCTCGACGAATCGTTGAGCGGAGCTTGCTGTAGGTCTAGCGGATCTTCGTGTCGAGTTCGACGATTTTCAATTTGAGTTCGACGATTTTCGAACAGTTTTTGTCGAGTGGTTTCCCCCGGGTACTCGAGTAGTTTCCCCGTGCAGTACTCGAGTAACAACCGTAAACTCGAGTATTTCTCTTGCCTCCTACTCGTGTATTTCCCTTTTAGTCGAGTACTCCTCTGTTACTCGAGTAGTTGTAATGAACTACTCGAGTAGGTCACTGTTACTCGAGTAGTTGGAATGAACTACTTGAGTAGGTCTCTATTACTCGAGTAGTTGGAATAAACTACACGAGTATGCCTCTGTTACTCCAGTAGTTGTAATGAACTACTCGAGTAGGTCCCTGTCACTCGAGTAGTTGGAATGAACTACTCGAGTAGGTCTCTGTTACTCGAGTGGTCGTAGTGAGCTACACGAGTAGGCTTTGTGTCACTCGAGTAGTTGTATGAAACTACTCGAGTAGGTCTTCTGTACTCGGGTGCTTGCTTTGATCTACTCAAGTAGGTTCTGTCTGATACTCGGGTACCCCTTCCCCTCTGCTTCGGGAAAACCGGTTCAGCCGAACCCGATTTATTTTGTTGTCCTTTCGGTATCACCTTTGGTATAAATACCTTCTTCATCTTCTCCTCCGATTCCTTTCCTCCCGAACCAGAGCGGCGTGAGCGAGATAGAGGTTGTTCGTCCTTGTTCCTTTCGGTGGCTGTTGACGGTGCTCCGGTGCTCGGAATTTCAAACCGATCGTAGATCTGGAAAGCTCTCGACGAGAGCTTCGCCCTCGTGGTAATTTCTTCCGCGTTTCTTGAGATTTTCTCGCTAGGGTTTTTTCGGCCCTAATCCCCTTTTTGGCCATATTTGTCTGGGTTTCAACTCCTCCTGTAACGCCCCGAAACTCAAAAGAGTGATGGGGGAAATTTTGGGACAGTTTTGGGTTCTGGAAGGAGGCACATGGCCTGGGACACGGGCGTATCCCAGGGCGTGTCAGGCTTGTGTCGACACACAGCCGGCGAAGTCGATATTTTGCTCTCGACATTGTGTCGAGACTGGGCACACGGCCTGCGACACGGGCGTGTCGACCCGTGTCGACACTCAGCCCGTGAAGTTGACACTCTGCGCTCGACGAAGTGTCAAGACATGGCACACGGCCTGCGACACGGGCGTGTCGCAGTGCGTGTCGACCCGTGTCGACACTCGTCCCGGGGAGTCGACAAATTTTGCTCGACGATGTGTCGAGACAAGGCACAGGGCCTAGGACACGGGCGTGTCCAAGGCCGCGTCGTTAGGTCGACGATCTTCGCTCGACGAAGTGTCGAGTGTCGAGATCGTGTACACGGCCTGGAGCCCAGGCATGTTGAGGTAGACACAGGCAAGGACACAGGCATGTCCTAGAACCCGTGCAGTGCTCGGGTTGTTTTCGGGTTAAATCGATGGGGGTACACGGCCGACCACACGGCCGTGTCAGGTGGAATATGGGTGTGTCAGGTGGAACACGGGCGTGTTCGATGCCGGTGTGTTGTTCCAGGCGCGTCGATTTTGACGGCGAATGAGGCACACGGCCCTGGACACGGGCGTGTGCCAGGCCGTGTGCGGTCCAGATTGGACATTTCAGTCTCGAATCAAAGCCGTTCGTTTCTTTAATTGGTGATCCAACGGCTAGGAGTTGTTCCTGATGGGATATACCCAGGATTGGGCCTTAGAAACCCTCACTTTTCATGAGTTGTTATCTTTCTAAAGATTAGAGAGAGAGGAGAGCCAAGGAAGGAAGAAGAAGCTAGATCCGGCCATTGGAGGAGCTTCGAAGCTCCAAATCGCGAGCCGACTTCGGATCCACGGAGGCGAAGAAAGTGCGGTGCTTTACATCCGCTTACCTTTCCATGGCACCAAAGAGAAGCACTAGGGTAACGATTCTCTTCTTGAGCATGTGTAGCTCTCCTTCTTTGCATAGGAAGCCCGCTCTCGCGAGTTTGCAGTGAGTTGGAGGCGTTCCTTCGGGTAGATATGTGAAGTCCCCGTTGTTTAGAGTCCGTAAGCGAGAACGGATATAGGCATGATGTGTGAAGCCTATCCGGACATGTTGGTCTGGATCGGTGATGTTGGATTGCATAATGTCGGAGAATACTCCGTGCTATTGGTTATTTTTCGGGTTTTCTACATGGTAGATTGCAACAGGGAGCCTTAGGGATTAACCCAAAGGTGCACCCAAAAAACTGGGCAGATGCGTGATCTTGCCAACTTGGTGGCCTGAGAGCCAACTTGAACATAACCGAGTTATGTGAATTGTGATGAAAACGGGACTCGGGAGAAGTTTGACCTGCGCATATGGTTTAAATTACCGTTGTGGGCGCATATGGTTTAAATTACCGTTGCGTTGTGAGCACGGGTTAGATGGAATTGTACCCGTTCTATGTCGTTCGGATTAGAGCCGTTGGAATAGATGAGAGTCTTCGGCGGTCTATGGTTTTAATTACCGTGACCCATGCCGGGAAGACAAACTGCTCATTGATTGGCCGTCCAAAGGGATGGTGGTGAGTCGGCAGACTTAGACTATGTTCACCAAGAATGTGCCCTGAGTGCACGGGGTGTGTGGCCGTATGAGCCTACACCTGTGATGAAATGAATATTGTTATATTGCTCGCATATGTTAATGAAATGCAGGGAAGGAGAATCGCCGCCCCGAGTTGGGGGCGGGATCGTTATAATTTGGTCAGTATTGCTGACCGTTGCCTTGTTTGCCACCGTGCGGTGGTTTTGATGTTGCTTGCAGGTGCAGCTGGACCAAGCGGTCAATAGCAGGATAAAGCCCAAATTGCAAAGCCGGCCCTCGAAGACCTAATTGGAGTGTTTACTGCTTTATTCATGTATGACCGGCCTGCGTGCCGTGGTTTGTAAAACATGTAATATCAAGTGAACCATTTTGTAAGGCCTTAAGGCCTGTACTTCTGTATTTACGACATTCCTATTTCGTATTAGTAGACATTCATGCTTTTGTGCTGGGTTCTTTATTGCAACTTATTAATCTGCTTCCGCTAGAATGCTCTGTGTAGGACGTTATGATTGGTTGGATGGTTTCCATGAGTAATCACCCGGTCTGTCTGTAGTATATGGCGTCGGGCCCCGGCCGGACCTACTGCTATATGCTATGCGACGGATAGGGGGCATTACAATTTGGTATCAGACTACTGGTTTTGGTCGGGCTTAAGATGAATTCGTGGCCGAATTCTTTTTAAGGGGCGGTGAGCACATTGTGTGCGTCATCGTTATAACGGTAAAAGAACCCATGAATGTCCACTTAGGAATGAAAATACACGTGTTTGAGGAACCTGCATGTTCCTATAATTGCTGTTTGCAATTTTATTTGGTCGCTTAACGGTGTTTTGTACCACTATAGGTGACCAGAAGTGGTGCTGGGCCGTCGGAATGTCGCGTTTCTGAGGCTAGCAGTGCACCAGATGTTGCTCCTGCAATACCTCTATCGGCTGAGAACATACGATTGGTGGCCGAAGTAGTGTTGGCCGTGATAAATGCGCAGCCTACAAGGCAAACACAGCAGCACGCTCCTGCGATGGAGCAGGAACCTCTTCCAGAGGTTGAGCCGAGGAGAGTGGAACAAGTGGTAGTGTAACCGTTGGTGCCAAGGAGGGTAACCGAGAGGCAGCTTAAGCATGTAATGAGCTTTAACCCTCCGGTATTCTCGGGGTTGGGAACCCCATCTCAAGCTGAAGACTGGCTCTCTAGGGTGAAGAGAGTCATGACAGCAATGGAGACGGAGGAGTGACAAATGACCACCATCGCTACGTTCCTTCTGGACGGTGAAGCGAGAATGTGGTGGGAAGGATTGGAGTTGCACTTATTGAGAGGTAGGCAACTTGTTGATGTCTCGATGGAGGAGTTCTCGAGATTGTTCTTGGCTAGATACCTTCCTTCGACGCAGAGTATAGCATTGGAGAACGAATTTCTGAAGTTGGTTCAGGGTGAGAAGAGCGTGGATGAATATCTCCCCGAGTTTACTCGTTTGAGTCGATATGCTAGCTCCACTATTGTGGATGAGGAGCGCAAGACTAATCGCTTCTACGAAGGGTTGATAGATGAGTTGAGGTTACTACTCTCGGGGCCGATGACGCAGGGTTTCTTAACCTTGGTCAACACGGCCTGGTCCTTAGAGAAGGACATGAAGAATGTTCAAGCGAAGAAGAACGTTGGTGAGAAGAAATTTGGTTTCAAAGTGCCAACTACTTCAAAGTCTGGCTAACAAAGATTCTTCAAGAAGCATAAGACTTCGGGTCCAGCTCCTTCTGGTGCTTCTAGGGCGACTACGAGTCGGACCCCGTGGGCATGTTTTACTTGTGGAAAGACGGGGCACTTTGCCCGTGATTGTTGGAGCGGACTTCCCAAGTCCGAAAGAAAGCCGAGAGCTACTTACGAAGAGAAGGGCAAGGCGGTGGAGTCGACCGCGTCCCACTATGCTCCGGCCCAACCAAGGGTGTACAATCTTGGCCAACAGGAGGCCATCAAACTGGCCGATGTGGTGACATGTACGGTTTAATTTATAGCAAGTTAATTTCTTTAAATACTTGTTATGCACATGTTACCTTACCACTGCTTGTTTAGGATTTGTTTTGATTTGTGAAAATCCGGCAAAAGCACTCTTCGATACGGGAGCTTCACACTCCTTCTTGTCCGAGGGATTTATATCACGCATCAGAGTCCCTTCTTCGATGGCGAAGGATAAGTTGGATGTGTTGTTGCCCAATGGGTGTTCGATGCACGCGGATAGGATCTGCGATGTTAAGATTCGTATTGGGAATCAGGAGTTCGATCTGCAGGCGTCGTTACTTCCGTTGGTGGAGTTCGACGTTATATTTGGCATGGACTGGCTCTCGGAGCAGCAAGCCTATATCGATTGCGGTCGCAAGGAAGTCAAGCTGGGAGCAAGTCGTTAAACGACTTTTACGGGCTTAAAGAGGTCGAGCAAGACGTTGATGTCTGCTCTTCAGGTGGTGAAGGCGGTTCGTGCCGGTGCAGAACTATTCTTTACACTAGTGGAGGTTGCAAAGCCGAAGCCCGCGTTGGATTGTATTTCAGTGGTATCAGAATACCCTGATGTGTTCCCTGCAGATCTTCCTGGAGCCCCGCCTCAGCGGGAGATAGATTTCATGATTGAGCTAGTGCCAGGGGCAAAGCCTCTGTCACGATCTCCGTATCGGCTAGCGCCTAAGGAAATGGCGGAGCTGAAAGTTCAACTGCAAGAGTTGTTGGAGCAAGGGTATGTGCGCCCGAGTTCTTCGCCTTGGAGCGCGCCGGTTCTCTTTGTTAAGAAGAAGGACGAAATCTTGAGGCTATGTATTGATTATCGGGAGCTCAACAAGTTGACGGAGAAGAACAAGTACTCGATCCCCCGGATTGATGATCTTTTTGATCAGTTAGTCGAGTCGACGGTGTACTCGAAGTTGGATCTCAAGGCTGGGTACTATCAGCTGCGAATAAGGGAGAGTGATATCCCGAAGACAACGTTTAGTACGAGATACGGGCATTATGAGTTTACGGTCATGCCGTTTGGGCTGACTAATGCGCCGTCAGTGTTCATGGATTTGATGAACATGACATTCAGAGAGTACTTAGACCATTTTGTGATCTTCTTCATCGACGATATTTTGGTGTACTCGCAAAGTGAGGAAGATCACTTCAAGCATCTTCATTTGGTTTTGGAGACGCTAAGGAGGAATCAGTTGTATGCCAAGTTCTCGAAGTGCGAGTTTTGGTTATCCTCAGTGGCGTTCCTCGGGCATATAGTGAGTGGAGAGGGTATTGCTGTGGATCCGGCGAAGATTGTTGCGATACGGGAGTGGCCTGAGCTTGCTACGGTAGTGGAAGTCCGGAGTTTTCTGGGGCTTGCTGGCTTTTATAGGCGCTTCGTAGAGAACTTCTCGCGGATAACTTTACCTCTCACTACTTTGACGAGGAAGGAGCAAAAGTTCGTTTGGTCGCTGGAGTGCGCGCGAGCTTTTGAGGAGTTGAAGTGTCGGTTGACCACGGCGCCTGTGCTGAGTTCGCCATGTGGAACCGAAGGCTATGAGATTTACAGTGATGCTTCGGGCAGCGGTTTGGGTTGCGTGCTACTGCAACATGGAAGTGTAATAGCTTATGGCTCGAGACAGCTAAAAGTGCATGAAAGGTATTATCCGGTCCATGACTTGGTGTTAGCGGCCGTGATTTTTGCCTTAAAGCTGTGGAGACACTATTTGTACGGTGTGAAGATTGATATCTACACCAATCATAAGAGACTGAATTATCTGATTGATCAGAAAGATCTGAACATGCGGCAGCGTAGATGGATGGAGTTCTTGGGAGATTATACATTCAAGATCCACTACGTGCCTGATAAAGGGAATGCGGTTGCGGACGCGTTGAGTCGTCGAACCCCAGCTCAAGCCAATTGGCTATCAGTGCATGATGAGCGGTTGGTGCCGGAGTTGGAGGCGTTGAGATTATTTGTGTGGATAGACAATCAAGTGCTGAAGCAGTTCTGAATTGGACTGAAGTCCAATATGACCTGGCTGATCGGATTCGGCAGGCTTTTGATATGGATGCCCATATGAAGCAGTTCATGGTAGGGGCTCTGGATGGGTCAAATTCCCAATTCGTTGTGGAGGACGGATTGCTTTGGAAAGACGGTCGTCTGTGCATCCCAAGTGTGGGTAATTTGCGGATGGAATTGTTGTACGAGGCACACCATACCAAGTACTCGATTCACCCGGGGAGCACGAAGATGTATCGTGATGTCAAGAAACTGTTTTGGTGGCCGGGTTTGAAGAAAGATGTGGCGCTCTACGTGGAGAAGTGCAAACTTGCGCCTTGGTGAAGGTGGAATGTCAAAAGGCGGGAGGATTTCTTAAGTCCTTGCCTATTCCGGAGTGAAAATTCGACGACATCTCTATGGACTTTGTGCACGGTTCGCCAAGGTCGCAAAAGGGGAACGACGCCATTTGGGTGGTTGTTGATCGGCTAACGAAGGTGTCGCATTTTATTCCGCATAGGAAGGATGATCCGGTGGAGAGGTTGGCAAAACTTTATGTGGATAACATTGTACGGCTTCACGGTGTGCCCCGCAGCATCGTGAGTTACCGAGATGGGCGGTTCACGTCCAATGATTGGAGGCTTGTGCAGCAAATGTTGGGAACAAAGCTAAAATTCAGCACAGCCTTCCATCCGCAAACGGATGGGCAGACCGTGAGGGTCAATAGAACCATGGAAGACATGCTCCACATGTGTGTATTGGACTTTGGAAAGCAATGGGAAGACAACCTTTATTTGGTGGAGTTCGCATACAACAACAGCTACCAAGCAAGTATACAAATGGCGCCCTTCGAGGCCCTATATGGTAGAAAATGTCGCACGCCGTTGTCTTAGTTAGAAACGGGTGAGTCAAAGTTGTATAAGCGATTGGAAGTGGAGGATGCTACTTCTTTGGTAAGAACCATTCGGGAGAGGTTGCTTATCGCTCAGGACCGGCAAGCGAAGTACTATAATGCCAAGCACAGGAACGTAGAGTTCGCTCTGGGCGACTATGTGTACTTAAAGATCAAGCCGTTCAAGGGTGTCTTGCGGGTGCGGCGATTGAAAAAGCTAAGCCCGAGGTACCTTGGGCCGTTTGAGGTTCTGGAGCGAGTTGGTGAAGCGGCCTATCGGTTGAAGCTTTCAGTGGAGCTTGGTGGATTACATGATGTATTCCATATTTCGGTGCTTCGGAAGGCGGTGCAAGAGCCTACGCAAGTGATCGCGGTTGATCAAGTGCCGGTGGATAGTGGGTTGACGACAAAAGTCAAGCCCGTGCGGATTGAGGACTCGGAGGTCAAGCGGCTACGCAATAAAGAGATCAGGATGGTCAAGGTCCGGTTGGACAATTGCGGTAGTGAGGAGCTTTCTTGGGAGCGAGAGCAGACTATGCTTGACGAGTATCCGGAGTTGTTCATTTCAGGTACAAATTTTGGTTTCGTACATGTCTTTCCTTTATATAATTTCGTGGACGAAATTCTTTTAAGAGGGGGAGAGTTGTAACGCCCCGAAACTCAAAAGAACGACGGGGGATGTTTTGGGCCAGTTTTGGGTTCTGGCAGGAACCACACGGCCTGGGACACGGGCGTGTCCCAGGGCGTGTCAGGCTTGTGTCGACACTCAGCCGGCGAATTCGACATTTTGCTCTCGACATTGTGTCGAGACTGGGCACACGGCCTGCGACACGGGCGTGTCACAGGGCGTGTCGACCCGTGTCGACACTCAGCCCGCGAAGTCGACACTCTGCGCTTGACGAAGTGTCGAGACATGGCACACGGCCTGCGACACGGGCGTGTCGCAGGGCGTGTCAACCCGTGTCGACACTCATCCTGGGGAGTCAACGAATTTTGCTCGACGATGTGTCGAGACAAGGCACACGGCCTAGGACACGGGCGTGTCCAAGGCTGTGTCGTCAGGTCGACGATCTTCGCTCGACGAAGTGTCGAGTGTCGAGACTGTGTACACGGCCTGGAGCCCAGGCGTGTTGAGGTAGACACGGGCAAGGACACGGGCAAGGACACGGGCGTGTCCTAGAACCCGTGCAGTGCTCGGGTTGTTTTCTTGTTAAATTGATGGGTGTACACGGCCGGCCACACGACCGTGTCAGGTGGAACATGGCCGTGTCAGGTGGAACACGGGCGTGTTCGATGCCCGTGTGTTGTTCCAGGCGCGTCGATTTTGACGGCGAATGAGGCACACGGCCCTGGACACGGGCGTGTGCCAGGCCGTGTGCGGTCCAGATTGGACATTTCAGTCCCGCATAAAAGTCGTTCGTTTCTTTAATTGGTAATCCAACAGATAGGAGTTGTTCCTGATGGGATATACCCGGGATTGGGCCTTAGAAACCCTCACTTTTCATGAGTTGTTATCTTTATAAATCTTAGAGAGAGAGGAGAGCCAAGGAAGGAAGAAGAAGCTAGATCCGACCATTGGAGGAGCTTCGAGCGAGCTGACTTCGGATTCACGGAGGCGAAGAGAGTGTAGTGCTTTACATCCTCTTACCTTTCCATGGCGCCAAAGAGAAGAGCTAGGGTAATGATTCTCTTCTTGAGCATGTGTAGCTCTCCTTCTTTGCATAGGAAGCCCGCTCTCGCGAGTTTGCGGTAAGTTGGAGGCGTTCCTTCGGGTAGATATGTGAAGTCCCCGTTGTTTAGAGTCCGTAAGTGAGAACGAACATATGCATGATGTGCGAAGCCTATCCGGACATATTGGTCTGGATCGGTGATGTTGCATTGCATAATGCCGGAGAAGACTCCGTGCTATTGGTTGTTTTTCGGGTTTTCTACAAGGTAGATTGCAACAGGGAGCCTTGGGGATTAACCCAAAGGTGCACTCGAAAAACTGGGCGGATGCGTGATCTTGCCAGCTTGGTGGCCTGAGAGCCAAATTGAACATAACCGAGTTATGTGAATTGTGATGGAAATGGGACTCGGGAGAAGTTTGACCTGCGCATATGGTTTAAATTACCGTTGCGGGCGCATATGGTTTAAATTACCGTTGCGTTGTGAGCACGGGTTAGATGGAACCGTACCCGTTCTATGTCGTTCGGATTAGAGCCGTTGCCATAGATGAGAGTCTTCAGCGGTCTATGGTTTTAATTACCGTGACCCATGCCGGGAAGACAAACTGCTCATTGATTGGCCATCCAAAGGGATGTTGGTGAGTCGGCAGACTTAGACTGTGTTCACCGAGAATGTGCCCTGAGTGCACGGGGTGTGTGGCCGTATGAGCCTACGCCTGTGATGAAATGAATATTGTTATATTGCTCGCTTATGCTAATGAAATGCAGGGACGGAGCATCGCCGCCCCGAGTTGGGGGCGGGATCGTTATAATTTGGTCAGCATTGCTGACCGTTGCCTTGTTTGACACCGTGCGATGGTTTTGTTGTTGCTTGCAGGTGCAGCTGGACCAAGCGGTCAATAGCGGGCTAAAGCCCAAATTGCAAAGTCGGCCCTCGAAAGCCTAATTGGAGTGTTTACTGCTTTATTCATGTATGACCGGCCTGCGTGCCGTGGTTTGTAAAACATGTAATATCAAGTGAACCATTTTGTAAGGCCTTAAGGCCTGTACTTGTGTATGTACGACATTCCTATTTGGTATTAGTGGACATTCATGTTTTGTGCTGGGTTCTTTATTGCAACTTATTAATCTGCTTTCGCTAGAATGCTCTGTGTAGGACGTTATGATTGGTTGGATGGTTTCCATGAGTAACCACCCAGTCTGTCTGTAGTATATGGCGTCGGGCCCCGACCGGACCTACTACTATATGCTATACAACGGATAGGGGGCGTTAAACCTCCCGCATCCTTTTGCCCCGATCTATGACGTGGAGTGATTCAGTGTACTTTTTCGGTAAAACCAAGGCAAGTGGTGGTTTTCCCCTCGTTTCTCTTTGCCCTATTTGATGGTAACGACTATACTTTCATGTTCTTTAAATTCTCTGTGCTTATTCTTCCAAATCACTGTTATGCTTAATCGTTTCAACGATCCTTTGTCGTTGTAAGGTGTTATCTTGGAAAGCCTGATTTTGTCTGGTTTTGGTTAATTGATCCTGGTATGTTTTAATGATGGCTATGCATGTTTTAGGTTTCGTTATTTAGCGCGTTAGAATTTATCTAGGACTGTAAATTGCTCCTAGAGGTTGATCAACCGCATCTTGAGTTCGGTAATGTCAAGTAGAATCTGTCGAGCCAAATCTCGAGGTATTTGTGTTGTGGTTTCTTTGGGTTTCTTGAATGCGGGAGTTAGTGGACGATTCCACCTCCACAGTGCTTGTTACCTTTATTAGTGACCTGTGGAAGTCTACCTGGTTTTTGGATGTCTGCGGTGTATGGTGGAGAGTATGAGACTCCCTCGCAGTTAGATGGATTATATATCCGTTTGTTTTTGGGTGGTGTGTCTAAGAGTGACCACTTCTCCTGTGTTCTTGGGTGGTGTGTCCAAGAGTGACCACTTCACCGTATTTTTGGGTAGAGTCAACCACAGGTGCCTAATGAAGGTTTTGTACTTTCTTTCAATGAAGGTTTTGTATTTTTTTCTGGATAAATATTTATGTAGTCACCTTATAGCCTTGTGCGTCTGGTGCACCCTTGTGGAACGTGATAAGTCACGTAGGAGTTCTTTTCCTATTGATGCCCTGTTTTCTTTTGTACTTTACTTTAGTACTTTTGGTCTTGGGTTGGTACCCCTATTGACCCCTTTGTTCATTTTGGCTTATTACTTTTTCTGCCACTATTTGTACCTTCTTGCTGAGGTGTTCTGTCTTTGGAATGCCTCAGGTTCAGAGTAGTAGCTGTTAGCAGTGCTGGTTTTGGAGCTTTCTGGCGGCAGTATTGGCCGTGGTTGTTGCCTCGTCTTAGCGAGGTAGTTTGTTGTTTGTTTAGTTTTACTAGTTCAGACATACTTTTGTTCGTGGGTTCGTGTCAGTTGGTTGGCGCCCACTAAATTTGTTAGTTGTTTGATACTTGCTAGCTGCTCATTTCTTTAAATGTGGATGTGGATTACTTGTTCTCTGGGAAGATTTATGCTAGGAATGCATGTTAGGTATTTTGAACTATAAAATCTACTACTACTCCTTTATGCATTGCATAATTTGAAACTCTAACTTGTTATTTTTAGCGACCGTAAAAGCCATCTTACCTACTATAATAAATTTAGAGTCTTGCATAGCATGAGTTGTCTTTTACGGACGTTTTTACTCATGTAGGATGTTTGGGTTAATCTAATCAAGTATTTTTCCGTAGCGTATAATATATTTTGATTCGTGGACTAGATGAGCCACTAAGCCGAGGGATACGGCTAACTACTGCACTTAACTGATTTTCCTTAAAATATCTTAAAATAACCTTTCTTCATGATTAGTTTGGTGTCTGCCTGAGCGTCCGCAGTTATCCCCTGCTGACGTGGCATCATGACACACATTTTCCCCTTACTCTGATAAGCCTTTTTGTGGTGAAAATGCGGGTTGTGACAGTAACACTAGCAGAGTTATTTCCTAACTTACAATGAGCAAGAACTGAGGGGGAGATGCCAAGAACTGAGGGGGAGATGCCAATCATTGCCTCTAGTTCAAAAGAAACAGTGGACATAGCTAGTTCATCTGATTCCTCTGAAGATGAAGAATCCTCTAGGGCAAAGAAAAGGAAACTTGTGGAGCTTAGGAAAAGGAGCTCAGGCTATAAGAAATCCTTGAAGACTGCCCCACAAATACCAGCTCCTGTAGTAGACTTCAGTTCATTCTTAGTGCAACTGCAATTGAAATTGGATGTGCAAAGAATTGCTCTTGAAAAATATGTGGATGAGAACAATAAAGATCTGCAATTTCACTTAGCCCAGGATATCAAATCCATTAGGTTTGAAGTACACTTGCACAAAACAGAAATGACAGCATGCTTCCAAAAGGGAGGTAATGCTGTAGTCTTCTTGGCCAACCAACAATAGGAGGCCAAGACTAAAATAGAGGACATTGCAGTACAACAAGGTTATACCCTGGAAAATCATTTCAAAATGAATGAAAATCTCGAAGACTCGCATAATACTATTCTAGCAGAACTCAGGAGTAAAGCAACTGCTATCACTGAACAAATGGTTACAGTAAAGTCTGAATTTGACAAACAAATCAAAGCAGATTTAGCAGCTGTCCAAACCTCTATCCAGGCATCTCAAAAGGCAATCTATGACCAAATGCAAAAGTTCAAATCCTACTATAAATAAGGAACAAATTATCTAGCAGATCAGGTAAGATTTCAGAAGAATGATCTAAGAGACCATATAGAAAGAGAAGTCATAAAGGGGGAGAGAGTATTAGTCAAAGCAAGCTCAGATCATGCTAAATGGATAACCAATAACATCAGAGCAACTCTTGGTTATCCACCCCTTTGTGATGATGACAACACTGCAGAATCAGGAATTCAACATGCTTACATTGAAGGGGTTCAGCAGGAAGTAGCCCAAGTCATTTATCCACCTCAAGACTTTGAAGGAATTCAACATGCAGTACAACAAATGTATAGTCCTCCAATGGAGGCACAAAATGATATTATTCAAGAGATAGAAATGTCAGCTGCTGCATTACAAAGCGAAAGAGAAGCACAAAGAGTAAGGGATGCTCAGAGAGAAGCTTAGCTATCTAAGAAGAGGTTCAAAGAACAGACAGAATTAAAGCCCGATTTTGAACAATGGAGTCCAACCTCCAGGAATATTATTCTGACTGCTTGGCATGCTATTAAAGAGAATATGCATGATAGAGGGAAGTGGTATTCTGAACAGGAATGGAGAAAATATCAGGAGCGGCATGATACTATATACTAGTTCAGAAGAGACCTTAGAGCTGGGAAGATACCTGCTAACTCTGTGGAGCCTAGCAAGTATTTCCCAAATCCGTTTCATTACTTTGAAAGGCAAAAGATCAATGCTGATGAGCTTCAGAAGAAGGTTATTAAAGGAAAGAAGCTGGCTGAGGACACTGGAGCTTCAGTACAAGCTAGGATTCAGTCTGACAAAGGAATTATCGTTAAGGAACCTGATCAATCCTAGGGTTAGATTGACTAGGTTTAGGTCTATGTAATAGTTTTGGACAAAATCATTGTTATTCTGAATTGTAGAACATATATATATGAATTCCTTGGTTTATCCATGATTTGATTTTGTATACTTAAGTTTATGTGATGCACGATTACTATATTATAACATATTTTATGATAATATTGTTACATGCTATGTATGTTTATGGTTAACCTTGTCTTTGAAATGACTGTTTACATCATAATCCTTGTTTTATTATAAGTGGTGTATATCATTGACTAAGGGTTATGACTTCTCCAAATAGGGGGAGATTGTTGGGTACATTAGAAACTGTGTACCTGAATCTGAGAAGCCTCACTTAACTCAATGATATACATCATTGTGTATTTGATGGGATGTTGAGCTTCAATGTGCAGGATAAAGAAATGCAGTAAAATATTCTAAGTAAAAGTGTCGACCCTTGTGAAGGAATTATGTCGACACCAGGAGCCAGATTGTGTCCACACATAGGACTTGTGTCGACACACTTAAGAATTCTGTCAACACCAAGTATGTCAAGACTGGAAGTAGATTATGTCGACAAACAGGACTTGTGTGGACACACAGAAATTCAATCTACAGGACTTGTGTCAACACACAGGACTTGTGTCGACACACAGAAATTCAGTCTACAGCAATTGTGTCGATACACAGGACTTATCTCAACACATTCTTCAGAAGCTGTGTCGAGAAAATAAAGAAGTGGTGTGTCGACATTCTATGAGCTATGTCAACATCATCAAGAATTGTGTCGACACATGTTCCATTTGTGTAGACATATATGAAGTTTTGTCTCGACATTTTCGGCTGAGGTAAGAGTGACAAAGTTTCAAATGTCAAGTGTGAAGACTTGACAGCTGTCGTAACTGACAAAGTTGTCACATCTATCAGAAGGCAGTTATAAACCGGATCAACCGGTAACCTCGGATGGGATCTATATAAAGACCTGTTCTATCAAGGAAGAAGTACTGAGTAGTTATTTCATCCTGAAATCAACAAGTCTCTGTTAAAGAGAAGGCAGATACTGAACAAGTCTGCACGAAGAATTCAGAGTTACATCTAAAAGAAGAGGAGAGCTGGATTGTGGATCGACTCCAACTTTTCAAGAAAGATCAACCTAACTTTGTTCAGATTCAAGAAGCTTTGAAGAAGCTAAGACAAGTTGGATCCTAAGTAGTCAGTTCATTCCAGAACTGATCAAGAAGTCTACATCCATTCATCTTTCTCTTGGGTGAAGAAATAATCATTCTCTCAATCAAATTTTGTAAGATCTTTTATAGATCTGAGGTAGGATTTTTGTAATCCGAGTTATAGGTCTATATCTATAAAGGCTGAGGTAGGGCTGTTAGCCTGAGGTAGGAGATTGGTTTTTCTGAGCTGTAGGCCTGGTGGAAAAGGCTGAGGTAGGGCTTGATTACTTGAGTGGTAGGAGTGGGGATTCACTCTGAGGTAGGGTTCTATGAAAGAATCTGAGTTGTAGGACTTGCTGAAGTCTGAGCTGTAGGAACCATTCTGGGTTCTGAGTTGTAAGATCTCAAGATCTGAGAAGAAAGAAGGGAGTTAGGCCGAATCTATTATACTGCTAGATAGGCGAAGGGGGAAAGTGGATGTACCCATCTCTTGGGGAACCACTAAAAATCTGTGTGTATACTGTGTTTGTTTTAATCTGTGCTGTGATAGTTGTAGCATAGGTTGTCTAACTGTGATATATTTTATCTGCCTAGATAAAATAAGAATTGAACCTATTCACGCCCCTCTCTAGGTGTTTAGGGTATCTTGAAACCAATTCTTTCAATATTCTATGAAGAAGATAACTGAATTATACGTTGATGAGGTTATCAAGTTGCATGGAGTGCCTGTCAGTATTGTTTTGGACCGAGACAGTAGATTTACATGTCATTTTTGGAAGAGTTTACAGGAGGGGTTGGGTACCTATATGAGATATTCCACCGCCTATCATCCACAGACGAACGGTCAGACAAAAAGAGTTAATTAGATAGTGGAAGATATGATCAGATGTTATATCTTGGATCACTGTGGTGCTTGGGATGAACTCTTCAGACTCATGGAGTTTGCGTACAATAATAGATATCAAGAGAGTCTGCAGATGGCCCCGTTTGAGGCCTTGTATGGGAGGCATTGTAGGACTCTTTTATTTTGGGCTGAAGTTGGTGAGAGACCGTTGCTATTTCCGGAATCCCTGGAAGAGATGAATTGTGTCGTGACTCATATTCGAGAAAAGCTCCGTGTGGCTCAAGAATGCTATGAGAAATATGCTAATCAACGAAGGGTTGATCTGGAGTTCGCGGTTGGGGACATGGTTTTTATGAGAGTCTCTCCGATGTCTGGTGTTAAAAGGTTTGGAAGGAACCACAAGTTAGACCATCGGTATGTAGGACCTTTCCAGATTCTTGAATGCATCGGTGTATCAACTTATAGGCTGGAGTTGCCCGCTACCTTCCCTGGTGTCCATGATGTGTTCCATGTGAGCCAGTTATGGAAGTGTATTCATAATGATTGTCAAGTCCTCAACTCGGTGCCCCAGATTCGGCCCAACCTTTCTTACATAGAAGAACCTGTTCATATTCTGAATTCTCTAGATCGAGTGTTGTAGAGGAAGACCATCCCCATGGTTAAGGTTCTCTGGCGAAATCAAGACGTCGAGAGCGTGATGTGGGAATTGGAGTCGGTGATGAGAGAATCTCATCCGTATCTTTTCCCTTAGATTAGGTATGTCTTCAGTGATTTTGATAATAATTGGGTTTTGGCTTGGGTTTGGTTTTGAGGTTGTGTTAAGTTTTGTGATGAAATTTCTTTTTAGGGGGTGTGACTGTAACACCCCCGATTTCTCCAATCTTATTATTTGGTTGTCGAATTCATAATTATGACGTCAGGGCGTTACCCTTCTCCGTTTTGAGGTCGACACTGCACCGTTTGTGCATTTTTGGCGTCTGTTGGGTCCATTTGACCAGTTTTTAGGGTTTTGTTGGGATTAACTATTCTTCCTTGATTTACGATTGAGTTTTTTTAGGACTTGGACTAGATGAGCCACTAAGCCGAGGGATATGGATAACTACTATACACAAATTGATTTTTAACTCTAAATAACTTAAAGAACCTTTCTTTATGGCTTAGTAGGAGTCTTGCCTGAGCGTCCACAGTTATCCCCTGCTGACGTGGCATCACGACGCGCGTTTTTCCCTTACTCTAATTTACTTATTTGACGGTGAAAAATAAGGGTTGTGACAGAGAAGATCTGGACAAACTCATCTTCTACTGAGTCTGGAGAAGAAGAAGTCTATATTGGACTAGTTGCTGCTGCTGATCAAGTAGCTGAAACAGCAGATGAAGATTATCCTGCTGCTAGGATAGGTATCAGGGCCCCTCTATCACATTTGGATAGTGATTCAGAGGTGGATGAGGAAGAAGAAGAAGATGCCTACAGTTGCTGTTTGCTGATGACAATGACTGATGAGGAAACCAGTCAGGATTAACCTAGTCAAAGGAAGGTAAAATCTCTATCAAACTCTTCTTCTAAGTCAGGATATGAGACTAGTCCTTGTACAAAAACATCTTCACCCAGTGGTGAAGATGATTTTGAATCAGAACGTGATGTCCATCAATTGTTTGACAGGTATGGAAAATTTCTAGATGCCTTCAAAAAGTACAAGAAGTTATCTAAGAAAGGAAGTTGCGGAGATTGTCTCTCTGCAGCTGGCTACTTCCCAACTGACTGAAGCAGCATCTTTGCTGGATCCGAATTACATGGAACTTAGCCAACTTAGGGTCTTGAATGATATCCAGATTGGCTCCATCAAGTACAAGATTAGCCTCATCAGAGATCTTGAAGAGTGGCTAAATAGGGAGAAAAGAATTGTGGCTAGATTTTTTAAGCCCAAAACAGTGTTGCCCTTGATAGACTCCTTCTCCTCTCAGAAGGGTAAGAAGGTGTTGGGATTCCAGGGAAGCATAAGAGTTCTTCCTTCCAAAGGGAAGGGCAAAGCTCCAACTCCATCTCAGCCTCTTGCTTTCTTGCCTCCCAATCCTTTTAGGAAGGTTCGGTGGCCTTCAAACAGGTATGACCAAGAAAGCATATTTGGTCACTAGATGAATGACAAATCCACTAGTGTGTACAAAGATGTTCACAACCAGGGTGGAAGGTATAACAAAGTGAGTGCCTTAAATGTTGCTCATGAAGAAATTCAAATGGCCCATCATAGACCATTTGTCTTTGCTGCTTCAGCCCCCACTATCAAGAATGTGGCTATAGTAATGGTTTAGAACCAATCAACAAAGAATCAGACTTAAGGTAAGTCCTCCAGCAAGCCTGGTTTGGCTGTTTCTAATTCTATCAAAAGCATGCTTTCTAAAATGAAACTTGCTACTGCTAGAACTCAGAGCAAGCAAAACAAGCTAGCTAGAATACTTATCTTCAGTTAGATCCATGCTGAAAGGAATCTGAAGAAGGCTGTTGCCCCTCTTCCTACTGTTCATCCAGCAGTTAACCAAACTACTAAGCCTGCATAGAAAAGAAGATACAACATTCATGAATGTTGGTGCTGTGGCAAAGTGGGCTACTTTGTTGTAGACTGTTGGCATAATCCAAGAGTGCCAAGAGCAGCTGTGAGTATACCAGTCAGAAATGCTACAGGTAGACAAGTTCATCATAAGACTAACATGCACCTAGGACCCAATAGAAATTTGGTTCCTAAGGTAAAGTAAATTGTGTGATACAGGTTATTTCAAGTGGCCATACCCCTATATGGTACTTGGACAACGGTTGTTCCAGGCACCTGACTGGAATAAGGAGCAACTTGAAGGATTACACACTAGTGAAAGGTGGATCCAACGTTATCTTTGGTGGTTCAGATAGAGGGGTGATTAGAGGCTATGGTAAGATTACCAATGACATAGTCACCATCACAAAAGTGGCTTATGTTGAAAGTTTGCAATACAACCACATAAGCATAAGCCAACTCTCTGATCTTGGCTATATTATTGTCTTCCACAAGGATGAGTGACTGATTAGAGGTCAGGTGACCAAGAGGTTATCTTGTCAGACACTAGGAGTGGAAATATTTATTTTTTGAACTTTCTCTGTCTAGATACAGACTCTCCTATTTTTCTAGTGGCAAATGAGAAAGTCTCATATTATGTCCAATGGCACAAGAGGCTAGCTCATTTGAATTACAAGACTATTGACAAGCTCTTTAGTCAAGAGCTAGTTAGGAATGGTCCTAATGTGAAGTGCACCAAGGAGGACATTTGCTCAGCACCCCAAAAGGTCAAGCAGACCAAAGCCTCCTCCAAGGGCATTGAGACCAAAGACTCTGTGAAGTGTTTGCACCTCTTGCATATAGACTTGTTTGGTCCTATGCCAGTTTATAGACTTGGTAGGAAAGTCTCCTCCCTTGTGGTGGTTGATGACTATTCCAGATTTTATTGGGTGTTATTTATCAAGAAAAAGAATGAAACCCATGACATCTTCATCTAGTTTGTCAAACAAATTCAGAATGAGTTTAACAGTTTAGTGGTCAAAATCAGAAGTGACCATGAAACTGAATTCCAGTCTGAAAGCATGACAATATTTTGTGAAGAGCAAGAGATTCATCAAGAATTTTATTCTCCAAGACCTCCCCGGCAACATAGGATTATTAAGTGGAAAAATAGGACTCTCATAGAGGCTAGAAGAACATTGTTGAGTGATACATCTCTCCCAGAATATTTCTGGGCTGAGATACTTAATACTGCATGTCATGTCCTCAACAGGGCCTCTATCACCAAGAGCCACAAGAAGACTCCATATGAGATCTTGAAATGCAGAAAACCAAATCTGGGCTATTTCAAAATCTTTGGTAGTAAATGTTATGCGCTTCATAATGGGAAATCCTATGTGACTGAGTTTGTTGTCAAGCCTTTTGATGTGATTTTTGTTGGGTACAACAATCATAGCAAAGCCTATAGGATCTACAACTTGAAAAGCCAAGTTGTAGAAGAATTTGTTCATGTAGTATTTGATGAGTCTACTGTGATTAACCATGAGCTGCCAAGCTCCTCTTCTAGTACTGCAGGTGTAAACCAGATGTGGACCAGCTAACCATCAAGGAAGCAACTCCAATTATCTAAGATAAAGTGGACACTCAAGTAAAGGGATTGCAAGATACCAATGAGGTGGATGAAGATCAGTAAGAAGTTGCACCAGTAGCTGAAGCTAGATTGCATCCAGCAATCAAACATTTGAGAGATCATCCAAGACACCAGATCATTGGTGATGCAAGCCAAGGAGTAGTGACTAGGAGCATAAGTATCAACACAATACTATACTCAAGCTTCCTGTCAAAGGTTGAGCCAAAGAAATTTGAAGAGGCCAACATAGATCAGTTCTGGATTGTTGCTATGCAAGAAGAACTGAACCAGTGTAAGAGATATAAGATCTAGAAGCTGGTTCCCAGACTAGAAGGATATAATGTCATTGGAGTCAAGTGGATTTACAAAAATAAACTTGATGAAAATGACATTATAATCAAGAATAAGGCAAGGCTAGTAGCTAAGGGGTACAAGTAAGAGAAATTATTGACTTTGATCAAACCTTTGCCCTTGTAGCAAGATTGGAGTTACTAGAAAGTTTGAAGCTAAGGCTGAAGAGGGAATTTTTCTAGGATATTCCCAAGTCAGCAAAGCATATAGGCTGTTTAATAAATCTACCTTAAAAATTGAAGAATCTATTCATGTGACTTTTGATGAAGCTAACATGTCTTATAAAGAGAAAGAGATTTCTACCAGCAGCACTTTGCATGTACCTCACTTGTGTGAGAGAGTGGATGATCTAAGCCTCACCCAAGAGGTTCTAATACATCTCTCTCCACAAGTTGAAGAAGAAAGTGAAGAAGAAAGCATATAGGTGATTGAACCCTTTCTAATAGCTAATGAAATTCTACAAGAGGAATTTATTCCCCAAGCAGTGGCCCAACCAGCTCCTCCCACAGATTTTGTCACACTTAGAGATCACCCTAGATCTCATGTGATTGGAGACATTTCAGCTGGTGTGCAAACAAGGCATCAACTTAACCCTGACTTTATGTTTGCTTGTTTCATCTCTCAACTTGAGCCCCAATCCATTAAAAATACAGAGCAAGATCCCCACTGGATCACTGCAATACAAGAGGAGCTCAATTAATTTGAGAGATGTAGAGTTTGGGAATTGGTTCCTAGACCCAAAGACTATCCAGTCATTGGAACCAAATGGGTGTTCAGAAATAAGTTGGATGCAGAAGGCAACATTATGAGGAACAAGGTAAGGCTAGTAGCTCAAGGCTATAGGCAAGAGGAAGGCATTGATTATGACCAAACATTTGCTCCTGTTGCAAGACTTGAGGCTATACGAATCTTCCTTGCATATGCTGCATTCAAGAAGTTCAAAGTCTATCAGATGGATGTTAAAAGTGCTTTTCTGAATGGAGATCTCAAAGAAGAAGTTTATGTGGAACAACCAACAGGTTTTTATCTCTTTAACCTATCCCTCTTATGTCTTTAGATTGCATAAAGCTCTCTATGGTTTAAAGCAAGCTCCAAGAGCTTGGAATGAGACCTTAGCTAGCTTCTTATTAGAGCATAAATTTTCTAGAGGCAGTGTAGATATGACTCTTTTTATTAAGCATCATAAAGGTAAAATCTTATTAGTACAAATCTATGTAGATGACATTATTTTTGTCTCAACTAATCCCAAACTATGCAAAATGTTCTCTAACCTTATGCATTTAAAGTTTGAGATGAGTAGCATGGGTGAACTTTCATATTTCCTTGGTCTCCAAGTGAAACAATCATCTGATGGTATCTTCATCTTCGAGTCTAAATATGATAAGGAGCTTATTAAAAGATTTAGGATGTGTGATGCCTCAGCAATGAAGACACCCATGGCTGCAAATGCTGTGATAGATTCTGATGAGCATGGAAAATTTGTTGATCAGAAGTTGTATAGGGCCATTGTTGGGTCCCTATTATATCTCACAGCAAGTAGGCCAAACATCATGTTTGCTACATGCATTTGTGCTAGGTTCCAAGTGAACCCTAAGGAATCTCAGTTTATTTTGCTAAAAAGAATTTTGAGATATATAAAGGGTTTCCCAAATCTAGGACTTCTATATCCATCAAAGCCAGAATTTGACTTAACTGGATTTTCAGATGCTGACTATGCTGGATGTAGAGTGGACAGAAAAAGCACCACAAGAACATGTCAGTTCCTTGGTGATAGGCTAGTGTCCTGGTTCTATAAAAACAAACCTCTGTGTCCACATCCGCTGCATAAGCAGAATATATAGCTGCTGGCAGTTGTTGCTCATAAGTTTTACGGATACAAAACTAACTACTAGATTATGGATACAACTTAAATAATTCAACTATATATTGTGATAGTACTAGTGCTATATCTATAACACAAAATCTAGTGCATCATACTAGGACCAAGCATATAGAAATAAGGCATCATTTCATTAGAGATTGTGTAGACAAAAAGAAAATTAATCTTGTCTTCATTTCCACTGATTTACAAAAGGGCAGCCATCTTCACCAAGCCATTGGATGAGAAGAAACGTCTATTTTTCTTAAATCAGTTAGGAATGATCAATGGAGATGAATTAATTTAAACTTTGTCTGTGGTCAACGATTTGTTGACAGTTCGTCGAACGGAGATCGACGATCTGTGAACTCCTCGTGAAGAGTTCGTCGAACGGAGTTCGACGATCACTTCTTAGTGAAACAATTTTCGTCTAATGGAGATCGACGATCCCTGCTTCAGTGAATGTTTCGTCGAGCTGAGATCGACGATTTATTCATCTTCTTCAGACTGAGATCGACGAACTCATTTTCTATTAAAATACTTTGTCGAACTCAGATCAAAGATCTTTTCGTTTTTCGTCAAACGGAGTCTGGCAGTTCATATTATGAAAACCTTATATCTAGGTTTTCTTAAACCTCCGTCCCGCGCTTTAAGTTCCTTTGCACTTGATCTTTGTTTCTCTCTTGCAGGTGCATTCATGGCGATTCCAGCAAGCGCTCTCTCCACCATGAAATTCGATATGGGTTTTGATATAGATTTCGACTCTTTCCAGTTTTCTGACGCAATCTTTGTGGAAATCCTGAAGTTGTTTGAAGATCAACATTTAAAGCAGTTCATGACACTTAGAATCAAGGTTGCAATGACAGAAATCAAAGAATGGGTCTTTACTTTATCAACCTCTGAAGATAACATGACGGGAACTATTTCTGGTAATCAAGTTTCCCTCTCTCCGAATATACTAACCGACATTTTCGGTCTATTAAATGGTGCTGATGAGAAAGAAATGGACTCTGAGGAGTATAACAATATGTTAATCAAAATATGTCATTCTGGAGATAACCCTAATAAGCTGCTAAAAAGAACTTGTCTACTGAATACAAGTTCTTAGCAGATGTAGTCGGGAAGGTGTTATTAGGCAAGCATACAACACATGACTACATCACCGGGCACCAGTTCTTGGTGATGGATGCCTT
Source organism: Platanthera guangdongensis (assembly GCA_039583875.1). Lineage (NCBI taxonomy): Eukaryota > Viridiplantae > Streptophyta > Magnoliopsida > Asparagales > Orchidaceae > Platanthera > Platanthera guangdongensis. The sequence continues at coordinate 183,477,891 of CM077158.1, forward strand.
GGTTGATAAGAAAGGAATTAATTGGGGTAAGTTATTATTTGATCTGATTAAGAAGAAGAAAAACAAGAAATAAGTCTGCTTTGGACGGGTCTTAGGGATTTTTCTGCATGAGAAAGCATCTGAACATTTGGTTTCCACACCCTTGTTCATAAATGCCTCCAAGAGGCTAACCTCTGCCCTGTTTGGCAGATGGGAGAGGAGGACCACAAAGCCAACCAAGGCTTCCTCCTCCTCCAGGCCTTTTGAGGGCACCAAGGCTGATACAGCCACTCCCCACCCTAGTTCTGAAGAAGCTCCTCTTCCACCTCCTTCTTCAACCATATCGATTCCAATAATAACTCCTCCATCTCACCAGCCATCTTCAGCTCCTCCTCTACAACAACCAGTCATCTTAATCCCTTCACCAACTCATGTGCCAACACCTCCTCAATCTCCACTCCATATCACACCTCCTCAATCTCCTCTTCCATCCCATCTACAAGACATCAACACTGACACATTCTTGTCATCCCCCACATTCAATCTACTCACCTCACTACCATCTACACCTAATTATCCTATCCATGACATTCCCAGTCACACACCATCCCCTGCACCATCATCTCTTCAGGATGACATCCTCCCTGATGTCTCTCCTTCTGCTAATCCCTCTGTATACACTCAAACTCCACCTGAGTTTATGGATATAGCTTCTCCTTCCTTGTCCACCATCCTGGAGCACATCATTCTAGTGATTAGGACTCTTATAGTAGAGGCCATTACACCTCTTGCTAATTCTATTTCTTCTCTTGCTGCTCTATTTGCTACCTCCTCTATCCCTCCTTCTTCCACTAGGGGCCTGATTCCAGCTTCTGTTGAAATCAGGCAGGGGGAGATGCTCATTGAAGAAGCTTCTCCAGTTTCAGCAGCAGCAGCAGAAGTTTCAGATACAAATATTTATATGGTTTTAGATACATATATAACTATAGAGGATACAGAAAGAATAAATATTGGTGATTGCTTTGTCCATCCCATAGTGGATTTGTTTAATTTGCTGAATTCTTTTGATTCAATTTATTTAAGTTCTCTTCCTTTTGTCTGCCTAAAGCCATCCTTGGCTATTGTACCATATATAGTACCTATTAGTCCCATAGTTGCCAAGCAACTTAAGGACAGTTTTGTAATTACATAGATTCATACAATATCAGCTCCCAAAGATATCTCTTCTCCAGAGGTTGTCTCACCTCCCACTAGTAAGATGGATGACAGTCCTCTTCCAGATTTGGATGAAATAATTATGGCAGATATAGAACAAGAAAATTTATTAGCCACTCAAAGTATTGTTGAAACAGTTGCTCAAGAAGTTGCTCCAGCTCTAGAACCTCAAGCACAGCCTCAAGCTGAAAAGCAAGTTGACAAAGATCTACAAATTGAAAAAGATCTTCTGAAGGCCTTTAATTACTTATATGATCATCCTCAAGGATCTTCAAATGATGACGTTGAGGATGATGATTCTGATGATAGTCCCTCTGCCAAGAAGAAAGTCTCAAAGAAATGAAAGGCTCCTCCAATTGCTGCTCCCAAGCCAAATCCAACTCATGATACTCCTTATTATACTTTGCAGAAAATCACTCCTTACCCTGGAATACCAGCATGGATGTGGCTATCTAAGAATGAGCAGAAAGCAAAGAAGCAAAGTAGGAGATATTCTCCTCCTCCTTAGAGGCACAAAAAAGGTCCTCCTCCTCCACTTGCTACTGGTGCTTCAGGCAATACTTCACAGAGGTCTACCTCATATGCTCAATCCTACCAAAGACATCAAGGTAGATCCTCATCATATCAAGTAAGTAGCCATCAGAGGTACTCTTCAAGCAGGCAGCAATAACAACATCAACATCAACAATAATAATATTATCAGCAACAACAACAATAAGTTCCTGAACCAGTAAAAGCTGACAGTCCTAAGAAGCCAGAGTCTCCTCCCATTCCCCTTGTGGATCCAGAGACAGAGACAACTGCTAGAATGGCCAGGTTTCAGGAACTGGTTGGATTATCATTGATAAACAAAGCTAAAGCTGAAGGAAAAGATGCCTCCCAGTTTTCAATAATGTCCAAATACAGGAAAGAAGAATTAAACAGGTATGAGAAAGCTAACAAATTCTTTAATGTAGATGCCTATATGAATCTACACCCAGAGGCTATTGTGCCTAGAGCCACATCTCTGAATATTATTGGAGCTGCTGATATGACCATGTCCAAGAAGCAAGCAACAAATCCCAATAGAGAAATCAAGTTTACATAGTCAGCTGATAAGGAGATAGAGGATAAGCAAAAGGAGAAAATGATGAAAAAGAAATGAGTTTATTCTGGTTAAGTTTCTGTGTTTCTAAACTCTTTATTTATGTACTGTCATAAAGCTACTGTAAATATCTGCCGCATATTTCATTTTTTCTGCCAGATATATTTTCTTGCTTTGTGATTGTTTTTATTTCATGTTTATTAGTGACCTCACCCAAATAGGGGGAGATTGTTGGATCCCTAGTTGATTTGGGCTAGGTTCACTAAGTAGGATAATTGACCCACCTGTATAGCCATGGTCATGTTTATGTCCTAGAGTTTAGGCTAAGTCCTTAGAATCAACCACACATGGACAAGCCAACAGAAGACAACAAAAGACTCAGACTTAGAAGAAAATTAGTTCAGAAAAATGGGTTCGACGTTCGTCAAACTCAGCTCGATGAAAGTCATGCTCAGCTCGACGAACTAAGAATCAATTCTCTGAGTTGAGCTCGACGATATTCGAGGTCAGGCCGACGAATTCTAGAAGTTCAACTTCAACACATTAAGTCCAGAATACTTTCTCTGAACTCAAGTCGACGAAGTTATTTTCTCAGCTCGATGAACTTGGATCTCAAGTCCACGGAATCTATTCTCTGGTCGACGATTCCTGTGCAGTTCCAGACTTGGAATTTTCCTTCATTTTGTCCTTATTTTACAGTAGTAATTCCTGAGTAATTAATGCTTATATTCTCTGAATATATCCATTAGTGGCAGCATTGATTATGGTGTTCATCAGGAATACTACTTGCTATTTTTAATGGGACAGTTGAGAAATTCTTTAATGCTATATTATCTCCAGTCGCATTTCCATTCTCTAGGCAGTCAGCATTTAATGCAAAAGTAATTCAAAATTCAAAGGAGAATTAGACAGAGATATATAAAAGAATTTTCTCTTTCAGTCGATACAGAGACTAGAGAAGAATAGAGCACACAGAGAACACAATAGAGAACAAGACATAACTGATATACACAAAGAGAAAGAATTCTGCTCTGTCTTTATCAAGTGTTCATCTTCCAGCAATCTTTCAAGAGACCATCAACTTCAATCTGTCTACAGCTTTCTAGAGAAAGGTTTTAGAAGACCTACTCACCCTGCAAAGCTCTCTTTCTTCCTGAACAGATCTTCATCTCAGGGGAGCTTTGACACCATTAAGGATCCACAAGTCTTCTCTGTTGCTTTGAGAAAAGAGAAGACAACATCTAGTTTTATTTATTTTACCCCACTGTACACAGGGTTCTAGCTCCCTTCAAAAGTTAAACACTTGGTTGCAAGTCTCCTGATGAAGAGACTTGATTTTATTTTCTGGCACCTGATCAAAAGCCTGAAGGGTTTCCTGATCTACCTGAAGCAGATCTTGTGGTGACAGGCACCAGAGCAAAAACCTGATTGGTGACAGGGCACCTGATCAAAAACCTGAGTGGATTCCTGCTATGGTGGTAGAAGAGTGGATGTACCCAAGTTTTAGGGGAACCACTATAAAATTCTCGTGTTATCTGTGATGCTATCTTATTTCTTTCTGTGTGATTATTGCTGAATAGCTTAGTTTTATTTCTGCACTCTCTGATTACACTTATAAGTATCACTATTTTACTTATGCAAATAAAAATCTTATAAGAGTTTTAAAATACTCTATTCACACCCCCACTCTAGAGTTAAACAGTCTAACCAGGGGTGGTATCTTTCGTACCATCCTTCAACATTGCTTTAGGAAGCTGTTGCGCTCAAGCATTATGGATGTCTCAAACGTTAGAAGAATTTGGCCTCACATGTAGGAATGCTACACTTTGATGTGATAATAAGAGTGCATTAGACTTAACATATAATCCAGTGTACCATTCTCGATCGAAACATATTGACGTGCGTCATCATTTCATTCGTGATCATATAAAAAGGAGAACGTGAGTGTCATCTTTATTGGCACCGATGACCAACTTGCGGACATCCTAACTAAACCGCTCCCTGATGCACGTTTTTCTCTACTCCGACTCGAGCTTGGCATTCTTGACCTCTCATCCTAGTTCTATATGTTTTTTTTTGTTGTTACTCCCTTGTGTGTGCGTGTTTCAAGTTTTTTTGTTTGTTATGTGTGTGTGCATGTTGCATCTTTATATTTTGTTTTAACCGGTTTTAAATTTTTTTAAAAAAACTTGCATTCCTCTCTCAAAAAAAAAAAACAAAAAAAACAAAAAAAACAAAAACAAAAAAAACTGCAGAAAAAATACAACGCATGATTGGGGCTCACATGACTGCGACTTAGACCATAACGCGTACGCACAATGTATGAGTTTAGATGGTTAATCTGTCAAAACATTGTTCCTCCGGTCATTGTGGGCTGAATTTATAAGTGCTTAGCTATTGAGTGCGACATTACATGTGCGTGTAAGTTGACTATGCCTCTAGGTATTTGTGAGGATTTAGATAGGGGAATGACTTCACTATTCACACATCCCTAGACGGAGCACTCATGAAGAAATTATAGATCTACATGCCATAACTCCTGACATTGTAACTTAACACATTAGAAATATGTTGAATAATCAATGTCACGACACACATATGCTTTATTGAGATTAAAACTTCGGGCCAAATCTTAGTGCTAAAGTCTTATGCCTATAAGTTAAAGTGTATCTACCTATGTGGGTAGATTTTGATTGACTTAGGGTTCCTTGTATTCAAAAGAGATAAATGTGATAGCTCAAACAACAATCAAAAATAATATGGAGGCTATAATATCACATGAAAAGGACCCCCCCAAACAGTACTCACTCCTCCTGATAAGTCTTTTTGAGCATTGTGAGGATGAGCACCTTGGATCAAAAAGTCGTTTTGATCTTGTGCATAGACCGAATCTTATGCTTAGTGCCCCCAGTTTAAATCTCGGTATGCCTTAGGTAGACATGTGACATGATCATTCACTTTCTTTCTCTTGGGTTAGAATTTTATCGGATCGAGATAATCATGTAAACTATGATATTTCTCATTAGGGTTTTCTCTCTTTTGATGCTACACGTTCACATGTCTTTGCCTTATTTAACGCTTACATGCATAATAATTGGACTGAAACTGCACTATATATTTTGTGCACAACACATGCTCGCACTCGATTTACACTCATGACGTTTACAATGTTTGTTCAACAGGATTTACCTCATTACTCATCGAGCATTGTAGTCATTCTCATTATATGATTAGTTTAGTCTGTGTTGTCCAATTCATCTGAAATCTGAAACTTGTTTCTATCTATCTTGCTCTATTCTATGACCCGCACGTCTCCAATTCTCTAATTTGCTTTTAGTTTTGGGTCCCCTCTATGCTTATTGTTTAAAACCTTACCGTGTGTGAGCACTATCTGCTTTTTGTCTAAATCATCATCATATCTACTATTTTTCATCCTGCATGTCATGTTGGCCTTGCCTGCCATTTTGATATTATCAAAGGGGGATTATAAATTGCTTCATGAGTTTGGTCATGAGTATGCATCACGGGTTAGGAAATGTCAAATGTAGGGGGAGCAGCAAATAGATAGGGGGAGCAAGTCGAATGTGTAGAGACACATATATACTGCAACCTAATGGTAGCTTATAGTTATTATTTTCTATATGCACTCTATCTCATGTATTATTTATCATGAACGAGATTCGATATTATTAAAAGGGGGAGTTTGTTGGAACCGATGTTTCACATTCCCTGTGTTTGAGAATATCAAATCCTTGGTTGTATTTGATCCTGTTGTATGTTAATAGAGTGTGCATGTTGTCAGGTGAAAGCAACAGAGAAGGCTCATAAGGATGCTACCGTCAGGCGCTAGCACTAATGTGATGTGCTAGCCCATCGACGAATATCGAGAGAAGAAGCATCGAGACTCTGGGCTACCGCTAGGCATTAGTACTACCACAGGTGCTAACACGATGATTTATTTATATCTAGTACTCTGGATGGTTTCGGCGCTAGCTCTACCGTGCCGCGCTAGGTCTTTGACGAGTTTCGAAGGCAGAAACGTCGAGCTCAGCACTACCGCCAGGCGATTGGATTACCGCAGGTGGTAACTTAACGATTTATTCGGTCCGAGCGCTCTGGAAGATTTCGGCGGTAGAATATACCGCACAACGCTAGCCTTGTAAAATGGATGTTGCCTTTTCAGGAATGTCGCATCCTATGTTAACGCACGACGGTAGGCCCTACCGCGCGGAGCTAGTTCAAATGAAAAGGCAAAAGCTCATTTCGAAGACTATTTTCCAGAATTGGAGGACAGCTTGCACAACAAGCACGCGAAACTACCATAAGCGCTAGTCTTACCCCCGGCGGTAGCCTGTTTTCATGAAGACGTATAAAAGTCGCTGCATTTCTTGTTGTCATTACGGCGCCAAGACGAATTTTGATGAAGGGTTTCTGAACTCTAGATTTCGGCCGCCTCCTTGCGCCCGTCTCCACTTATCTTCATCAAAGTTGAAGGAAGCCTTCTCCCTCCCATTCGTGAACGAAGAACTCCGACAATCCAGAATCTTCATCGACCACTGAGAATCGACCGGTTGCTAGCCAACGAAGATCTCAAGCACCGGCCGTAGATCACACACCGGAGAATTCATCAAGAGGGAGAACTTCATTTTCTTATCATTTTTACTTGTAATCTTTGTACTCTTTTTCTACTTTCTGTTTAGTTTTCGGTGAGGAAAATCGACCTAAGAGGGTTGTCGGAATCCGGGAGGGATTCCGCGATAAAGCGTCCCAAAATTTGGGACGTATAGATTGTAGGATCTAGCGAGGCTCTAAGACCCTCCCTTGTGTGGAGGTGAAGAGTGGGCTCTAAGACCCTTCCTTGTGTGGAGGTGAAGAGTGGGCTCTAAGACCCTTCCTTGTATGGAGGTGAAGAGTGGGCTCTAAGACCCTTCCTTATGTGGAGGTGAAGAGTGGGCTTGAATGCCTTTCCTGGAAGGAAAGGGTGAGAGCCAACCAGTCATAGTTTGGTCGGTATATAAACCAAAAGAATCTTTATTCTCTTCGTCTCTGATCTTTGACACCATAAATATCAAGTTTTGATGTAAACTCATCTTGAACTGTTTTTCATTAATTGTTTAATGCAATGAAATTCTTTTCTCTGCGATTGTTTTGGTGTGTGAAGTTTTTAAATTCAATAAACGTTCGCAAATCTTATTCACCCCCATCTAAGGTTGGCCACTAGATCCAACAGAGGGGTTGCAACACAACCTTATAGGAATAAGCCAACTATGGGACTTAGGTGATGCGATTAAATTCCCCGAGGATAAGTGTCTGATCAAAAATACAGTTGACTTAGAGACTTTTCTCTAAGGCACTAGGAGTTGAAATGTCAATTGTTTAGATTTTATTTATAATTATTCTTCCACTCTAGTATGTTTAGTAGCTAATGAAAAAGAGTCTCCCTATGTACAGTGGCACAAGAAACTTGCTCACATTAACTACAAAATATTTAGAAAGCTATTTATTGAAAACTTATTTAGAGATATTCCTAATCTCAAATGTGTTAAAGAGGTTCCCTGTAATGCATGCCAAATTGGCAAGCAAACTAGGGCCACCTTTAAGAGCATTGGCTACAAAGACTCAATAAGATATCTTTATCTGTTGCATATGGATCTATTTGTCCTATGCCCAATCAGAGTTTAGGAGGGAAGCTGTACGCCTTTGTGATTGTTGATGATCACTTAAGACTTACATGGGTCTTCTTCCTTTGGAAGAAGTCAAATAACCTGGATGTCTTCGTGACTTTTATCAAGTCCATTCAGAATGAACTAGACTGTACTGTGGTCAAAGTAAGAAGTGATAGTTGCACATAATTTAAATCTTGGGCAATGAGAAAATTCTATCAAGAGCACGGTATCTCATACGAGTTCTCTTCTCCTAAAATTCCACAACAAAATGGTGTCGTTGAGAGAAAGAACGGGACCATAATAGAGGTTGTTGGAACATTGTTTGTTATTCCTCACTATAAGAATATTTTTGGGCCGAGGCAATCACTATAGCTTGTTATGTTCTGATTATGGCCTCTATTAACAAGTCCCATGGGAAAACTCCTTATGAACTTCTGAAGGGAAGAAAACCAATAATTGTATATTTCAGAATCTTTAGTTGCAAATGTTTTATTTTAAATAATGGAAAATCTCAGCTGACTAAGTTTGCTGGGAAGTGTAGTGAGGGTATTGTTGTTGGAAACAGCTCATATAACAAAGCTTATAGAATATTCAACAAGAAGATTCATGTTGTGGAAGAATCTATGAATGTAGTTTTTGATGATACTAGCCTCATATATCAGGGCTGGTCTAGTTGTCTTAATACTGTATGTATAGAATAAAGATTACAAGAGCTATCTATTCAAGACAAGCCCAGCTCAAGCAATGTATCTCCTCCTAATGAAGATTTCTGTGGAGATAAATAGCCAACTGAAGAAGATTTGGCAGCTAAAGAGCTATGCTGTTGCTAGAATATAGCCACTTACTAACAGACTACCAGCTGCAACCAGACACCTGAGCGATCACCCTAATAATCTCATTATTTGGGATGTCATCTAGGGAGTCACCACTAAGATCAAGATTCACAATGAAGCGCTATTTTTGAGCTTCCCATCTCAGGTAGAGCCCAAGAAGTTTGAAGAAGCTAACAAATATCCATTTTGAATCAATACTATGCTCCAAGAGCTACACCAATTTAAGAGATGCAAGGTCTAGAAGCTTGTGCCAAAATGATAAGGACATAATATTATTGGCACCAAGTGGATAATCAGGAACAAACTATATGAGAATGGTGTAATTGTGAAGAACAAATCCAAATTGGTAGCCAAAGGATACAAGCAAGAAGAGGGCATAGACTTTGACTAGACTTTTGATCCAATTGCAAGACTAGAAGAAATAAGGATGTTCCTGGCCTATATTGTATTCAAAGGGTTCAAAGTCTACCAAATGGATGTCTAATCATTATTACCGAATGGTAATCACAAAGAAGAGGTATATGTGGAGAATCCCTCAAGTTTTGTGCATCCAACTCTATCTAATCATATATATTTTCTTAAGAAAGCTTTATATGGGTTAAAGTAAGCCCCTAGGGCTTGGTATGGAACCATGTCTACCTTTCTCAATAAGAACAAGTTCTTACAGGGAAAGATGGATATCATATTGTTCCCAAGGGAAATAAAGGGCAGGTGTCTCCAAGTCCAAATATATGTTGATCACATTATATTTGGGTCTACTGATGACAACATTTACAAGAAGATTGTCAACCTTATGCAGGGGGAGTTTAAGATGTGTAGTATGGGAGAGCTCAAGTACGTTTTAGGTCTCCAAGTAAAATAGTCTGAGAAGGGAATTTTCATCTCTCATATTAAGTACAATATAGATATAATTAGAAAGTTTGGGGTGGAGTCAGCCTCCACCAAGAAAACACTTATGTGATTAAATATATCCCAGGATAAGGATGTGAAAGGGAAACCTTTTGATGTATCCATGTACAGGTGTATCATTGGGTTCCTACTTTACTTGACAGCTAGTTGACCTGATATTATATGTGCTAGATGTGTTTATGCTAGATACTAGGCATGCCCTAGGGAATTTCATTACTCAGCTGCAAAGAGGATTTTGAGATACTTAAGGGCACACAACAACTTGTAATATTGTACCTTTAGAACAGTGATTTTGAACTAATTAGATATTTAGATGCAGACTTTGCAAGTTGCAAAAAGGACAGAAAAAGCACATTTAGAAAATTCCAGTTCCTTGAGAGAAGACTGGTGTCATGGAGTAGCACGAACCAAACTAGTTGGCAATTTCCACAGCTGAGTCAGAGTACATTTCAACAGGGATTTGTTGTACACAGCTTCTATGAATTCATCATTAGTTGCAGGAAGATATGAATACTCCCATGTTTTGTAATTCATCCAGTGCAATTTCTATAGCTAAGAATCTTGTGTCACATAGCAGAACTAAGCATATAAAAATTAGGTTTCATTTTATTAGAGAACATGTTGAAAAGAAGGATATCTGTCTTGAGTTTGTCCCCACAGACATATAAGTGGCTGATATCTTTACTAAGCCACTGGATGAGGCTAAGTTTAATTCTTTTAGGATTGAATTAGTAATGCTTAATTTCAAATAATGTTATCTGCATATTTTTCATTCTATTATTATTATTTTTAACTGCTAGATAGTATATTCTGGTAGTATGTTAGGATGCTAACTATGGATGCAGGTATATATGAGTATGAGTTAATTGACTCAATTTCAAGAGTATCTTAATCGACAGATAGGCCTAAAGGAGTTTAGCTGAGTCAATCTCAGCTATATCATTGAGAATATGCTCAACAATACCTCTTCATATCAACGATATCGTCGTGACGGGCTGCATTCTTGAAAGGGGAAACTAGATCTGATATACTCTAAAGGGGGGGTGAATAGAGTATATGGTGCTTTTTGAAAACACAAAGAAAACTTTTTGCAAAGCTTTACAACAATTGTTGTAATGAGTGTAAGCAGGGAAGCAGAAATAAAACTAAGCTATGCAGATATTAAGCACAAGAAAATCTAGGCCAGAAACAAAAAGAAAACATGCAGAACCAGATGACACAAGGAAATATAGTGGTTCCCCAACTTGGGTACATCCACTCTTCTACCACCCTAGGTAGGAATCCACTGCAGGATGAGTTGATCAGGTGTCCTGGGCACCAATGAGCTTTTGATAAGGTGCTCAAAAACCAACACAGATTTTTTGATCAGGTGTCTTGCCACCAATGAGCTTTTGACAGGGTGCTCAAAAACCAGCTTCAAACTTTTGAAGGGAGTTTGAAAAACCCTTTACAGAATGGGGTTGAGAGAGTGATGACAGTCTTCTCTTTCTCAAGCAACTGAGAAGACTATGTGGATTCAGTGATGTTGTCAAAGCTCCCCCTGAGTCCTTGAAATCTTCAGGAAGATGAGCTTTGCTGAGGGTGATAGGCCTTCAAAGATAGATCTCCAGCAGAAGATGATTTCAGCAAGCTGAAATGTTGAGTGTCTGGAGTCTTGAAATGATATTGGCCTTGAACACTTGAGAGCTGAAGAGATCTGGAGAATGTTTGAAAGCTTGATCTCTTTTTGATGAGTGTTCTTCTGAATTCTTGTTGACAGAAGATTGAGAGAGTCTCTGTGTATAGAGAGGTGTCCTCTACTTGTCTATCTCTATTCTCTTATTCTTGTCTATCTTCTGTCTGATTCAAAAACATTCTATCTTTTATTCTCTGAGTCTGAATAGAAAATTGCTCTGTCAAAGATAGCCGTTGGTCTGAATTAATTACAGCCTTAATTGCATAAAATGTTCTGAAGGAAAGTCCACTGAATTATTCCTTGAAAAATCCCTTGAAACTTGCTCCAGAAGTAAATGAAAACGGCTGGCAGATCTTCTGAATTAAATGCAGAATAACTTCTATCTGATTTGAATTTGAATTCTGAAAGATAACTGAAATCGTCGAACTGAGCTCTGCTATCGTCGAGCTGAGCTCAGCGAACTGGAAAATGCAAGCAGCAAAGAAGTCGTCGATCTGAGCTCAAAGATCGTCGAACTGAGCTCAGAGATAAGGATCCAGTGCAGAGTCAAAATCATCGACCTGAGCTCAGCGATCGTTGAATGGAGTTCGACGATATTGAGAAGTTGAGCTCAGCGATCGTCGACTAGAGCTCGACGATATTATGAGGATTGAGCTCAGCGATCGTCGAATGGAGCTCGACGATCTGTCAAAGTTGAGCTAGACGATCGTCGACCGGAGTTCGACGAAACGTCGTGCTGAGCTCGACGATTTGGACTTAGTCTCCAGAAAAACTTGGGTCTTCAGGGCAGCTTCCAAACCTAGACTCCTGATCCCTTAGACTCAATTCTAATTGACCTATAATCTATACAGAAGGTCAAAACATAAAATCCTAGAGACATAGTGATCCTGACCCAAATTAGTAATAGGGTGTTCCAACAATCTCCCCCTATTTGGGTTAGGAAAACTATTTACAGATTTTGAAAAACAAACAACATCATACAGTCAGAAAAACATAAAAACAACAATAACAAGACACAGAGCAGAACCATCACAGAGATATATATTATATATGTGTGATATCCAGATAGCAGTTAGAAGAACCAAAAGTTGTCACCTTACAGAGTTACTCCTTTTCTTTGCCTTTTACCATTTTAATTTCTCTGTTGGGATCTAAAGCTTGTTGTTTGGATCTGGTATCATCAGCTACACCCAAATAAATTTGCTTTGAAGCCCTGGGAACCACTACAGCTGGATGCAACTCCATGTACCTGTCTGCATCAAAAAATTTGCTGGAGGCATATCTCTCTAATTCTTTTTGCCTTTGTTCTGACATTGTAGATATGTTGGAAGTGTCTAGCCCTTGTTCTTTTGCTTTCTTTATCTGATCCAAAGCAGCCAGTTCTTTCATCCTTGCAGTCCAAGCCATAGGATTTTTCTCAGGATCCTTAAAAGGAACAGGTGGCTCATACCTGTTGGAAGTAGTTTCTTGAGGGGTCCTGGAAGTCATTGTATCTTTGAGCTTGTAGGGAAAAGAACCAGAAGATGTGTCTGATGGAACATGTCCTCCCCTAGAATAAGGATGCTGCCTGGAGTGTCCTTTAGAGTAAACCTGAGTTTCTCTTTGGTTTCCCCTATATCCTCCCCTTCTAGAGTAAGACCCCCTAGACTGGCTTTCCCTTTGATAAGTTCTTGCATGAGGTTGGTAGGGAGCCTGGCTTCTAGCAGGGCCTGATCTTGCAGAGCTGCCACCTGCACCTGCATCAGGTGGAGGTGGTGGAGGAGGATGAGGGTGCTTGAACTGAGTGGAATCTTTTTCATATTTCCTCTTCTTTTTCATAGCCTTCAACTGGTTCTTAGAGAATTGCATCCAATGCTCAGAGATTGGGCAATTGTGCAGGATATAATAAGGGACATCATTGTCATCTCTGACTTTGGCAGGAGGAACTATCTTCAAGGCCTTACTTCTTGCCTTTCTTTTCTTTGCAATTGTGGCAGATGAGTCATCAGAAGCAGTATTATAATCCTCAGATTCAGAACTTTGTGCATCATACAATGCATCAAGCTGTTTCATCAAATCCTCTTTCAGTTTAACAGCAGCTGATGGGGCAGAAGATACAGAAGCAGGAGGAGCAACAACAGGAGCAGCAGCAGATGAAACTATAGGTACTGAAGCAGCAGAAGTTACAACAGATATTGCTTCAGAAACAACACTAGCAACTACAGGAGAGACAGCAGCAGCTTTAGAAACAACAACTTCTACAGCAGGCTCAAAATCAACAGCCTCTGTCATCAAAACATCCTGAGATGAGGGCTCAGCAGCAGCAGATATAACTTCAGAGGTAGACACAGCATTGTCTTCAGCAGCAGCAGCAGTCACTGACTGAATAAAATCAGAGATGATTCTGGGGTCACAGCAGGAGAAGGGCACTAGAGCCCTGGACAAATCTTCTGACTGGGCAGCAAGAGCCTCTGGAGGCTGGACAGGATATGGCTCTGGGAGGCAGCAGAAGTAAGCAGTGTCAAAAATAGATAGCAGAGACCTTAGGTCTATTGCTATGATTGGAATGGCAGCAGTAGCAGAAGCAGAAGCAGCAGCAGTAGCAGCAGAAACAGCAGGGGCAGCAGCAGCAGCAACAGCTTCATAGGGCATCTCCCCCTGCCTGGATGCAGATACCTGTGCATCAAGGCACACTGCTGGGGGTGCTGCTAGAGGAGCAAAGAAAGAGGACAGCCTGGCAGAAAGAGCTGCCACTGATTGTTGTAGAGGAGCTAAAGAGGCCTCCATGAGAAGGGAGAGCCTAGGTGCAAGGAGCTCATACAACTGATCAGCAAGGGCTGGGAGATCTACATGCTCAAGGGAGCAGAGGTAGAGGGTACAGGGATGGCTGAGGGAGCTGGAGGAGGAGGGCTGAAGGGTGGAAGGGATGGCTCAGGAGAGGGTATGGTAGAGATAGAGGGTACAGGGATGGAAATGGAGGGAGTGAAGGTGGGTTGATCAAGAATCTGGTGGAGAAGGTCTTGGAAAGATGTGGAGGAGGATGGCAAATCTGGAGGAGAAGAGGGGGAATCATCCATGTAGGAGTCATCCAGGAGAGTGAAAGTTGGAAGGGATGGGGATGAGGTGACATCTGGAGGTGGTTAGGAGAAAAGGGGATGGAGGTGGTCTGCTGGTGGAGAGGAAATTGTTGCTAGAGATGGAGTAGATGTTGGAGATGGGCTGGAGAGGGTAATTGTGGAGGTGGCTGGAGAGGTGGATGGAAGTGGAGGTAGGGTTGAGCTTGGAGGAGGAGAAGCAGCAGCACTAGCAGGCAGGTCCTCTGCAGGGGCAGAGGCCTGGGGTGGAGTGACTCTTAGAGTCCTGGTGCCTGAAGGGCCAGAAGAAGAGGGCCTGCTGGGCTTGGAGATTTGCCTGTCCCATTTCCCAAAAAGGGCACAGGTGAGTCTCTTGGAGGCATTGATGTGCACTCCAGAGGAGACTAGCAGGGCAGGGCACTTAGCCTGGAGGAAGATTCCCAGAATTCTTCCAAAGTTCACAAATGTCTTGTTGATCTTTTTCTTCAAAAAATCAAAGAATACTTCTCCCAGTTCAGGCTTTTGCTATCTACCAGAGCTCCCATAAGGCAGAGCTGATATCTGGAGATTGTGTCATGAGCAGAATGCTTGGCCAAGAGAACCTTGCCTACTACATCAGCCATAAACCTGTATTCCACAGACAGGTTCCTCTTAAACAGCTTGCTAGGGTTCCCCTCAGGATGACCCATCCTGGCAAGTACATCAGCAAACTCTTCTCCAGAAAGGTCAGCAGAATCTTCACCATTCCTTAAACCAAAAACCTCTGTCAATACTGCAGGAGTCATAGGTACCTGGGTGCCACCAATGGAACCAACTATGGTATTGTTGTCCAGGTTGTGGGCAGTGTATACCCATTCTTTAATCTCATCAGATGCTAGTTTGATTCTGGTTGTCATCAGGGCAGATAATTGCTGATCTTTGAACAATCTGAGAATATCCTGGAAGATTTGATCGGTTGTGTTGAAGGAATCGAAATCGATGTCAAAGCCGGCATCAAATTTCATGGCGGCGAGCACAGCAACAGAAACGACCATGGTACCTGCAAAAAATCAACAGACAAAACGACCAAGTGTAGAACTGCTTGGAGGGAAGAAAAGTTTGCAGAGAAATTGAAAGCGCAAGAGAGAACGACGACGAAAAAAGAGTTTTATATTAGGGTTCGACGCAGAAAAGGAAAGATCGTTGAACTTAGTTCGACGATCGAGGGTTCTAAAGGAATCTGAAGAGACTCCACAATCGTCGATCTCCGTTCGACGATCTGGAAAGGCGTCGAGCTCCGTTCGACGATCGTTCAGTGAACAAAATCGTCGAGCGCCGTTCGACGATCGTTGACCAGAGGAGATAGTTCATACTATCTGAGGAGCGCTGAACTCAGTTCGACGATTCTGGAAATCGTCGAACTCCGTTCGACGATATGTGGGGAAATCGTCGAGCGCAGTTCAGAGATCAGAGAAATCCTAGACACTAAGGAAAATCAGAATTTTGCCTAGTCTTGGTCCATTTTGAGCTTTCAAAATCTTGAGTATTATTTAAGACTTCCTCCATCTAACATTCCTAACTGATTTAGGAAGAAAGTATGTTTCTTTTCATCCAAAGGCTTGGTGAAAATATCTCCCCTTTGTAAATCAGTTGGAATATACTGCAATTCAATTTTGTTCTTTTCAACATTATCCCTTAAGAAATGATGCCTAATCTCTATATGTTTTGTCCTACTATGGAGGACTGGATTTTGAGCTATGGAGATAGCACTTGTATTGTCGCAAAAGATTTTTGACTTCTCTAAGTTGTAACCATAGTCTAGGAGTTGATTTTGAATCCACAGTATTTGTGAACAACAACTGCCTGCAGCCATATATTCAGCTTCAGCAGTTGAAGTTGACACAGATGTTTGTTTCTTGCAAAACCAAGAGACAAGTCTATCACCAAGGAACTGACAAGTTCCACTGGTGCTTTTCCTGTCAATTCTGCATCCAGCATAATCAGCATCAGAGAATCCAGTTAACTCAAATGCTGAATCTTTTGGATACCAGAGACCTAGATTTGGACAACTTTTAACATACCTGAGGATCCTCTTTACTAATGTGAGGTGTGACTCTCTAGGGCTAACTTGGAATCTAGCACATATACATGTAGCAAACATTATATCTGGTCTACTGGCTGTAAGATACAGTAAAGAGCCAATCATTGCTCCAATACAGCATTGGTAGGCATGGGTGTTTTCATACAAGATGCCTCAGACATGCCAAATTTCTTAACCAGCTCTTAGCATATTTGGTTTGAGAAATAAAGATGCCTTCAGCATGTTGTTTGACTTGCAATCCTAGGAAGAAGGATAGCTGATGGGCCCGCGAACAGACTCTTACTGTGGTTGGTTCGGTGAGTCGATCGCCGCGGGCTTGCTCGGGTAGGCAAGTGCACCTATCGCAAGTAGTACTCGATATTCGGGGGAATACCGAGGTCGTATTGTTCTCGGGGTCGCGTTGACTATTCTTACTCCTCCGGGAGGACTATTATTTTACTGAAAGAAAAGGTGGATTTTTTTTGAAAACTAAAAACGGAAAAACAAAGGAGCGAAAAAACGGTTTAGAAAATATTCGATGAAGGGTTAACGCTCGGCATCGAATCGGATTAAGACTAAAATAATTTTTAATAATAAAAAGACTTAGTTTTCAAATTAATAATAAGACAACTTGGCCGTGGAGGTTCCACAAATGTGAGCTCACCTAGCTATAGGGATATCGCTCACCTAAACGTTAAGACTATTCGACCGAACGTTAGTCCGACGAAGGATTCCTCTTAACGCCCGCTTTACGCTAAGAACCCCGCTATTGGGTGGGGAACCCAATCCGGTAGAATTACGCTACTCCTCTCTCGAGGGTATGCACGCAACTCTATTTACCCAGGGGTGATCGGTCCATATGCACGGCCTCTCGGCTAGCTAGCATATGGACTACGGAAATAGGGCCCACACATCGATTATGTGGTCCTACGCGTCGTAAACCCGGTGTAAACCCTAAGTGCTTAAATTAAAATGAAAATAAAGAACTTTAATTATTATAAATCATTTCAAATGTCCCAATGCTCTTCGATGCCGAGGCTAATAGCGATTAGCCACACATCGGTATGGGGACGGCTTATAATTTAGTGAGGCGCGAGTTCGAAATTAAATGCTACACGATTATAAGAAAGGGACAAAAGAAAAATAACAATATTTAGAGAGCTAAAAAGTTAACTAAACGAGAACTCACGCACACTCCAAATTATAAATAAAAAAGGAACTAAGTTACACATGAAAGAAAATTTGCATAATTCAAATTTGCGAGTCCCACTCAAACGAGTGGGGGCGGTAAATAAAGGCTGAAAATTGCAAGTCCTACTCAAACGAGTAGGACTGAAATGAAAGCGAGTCCTACTCAAATGAGTAGGAGAAAATAAATGCGATTACAGGGCTAAAAAGTCCGGCCATTTAACTCAAGTGAGTAGGCGGAAAAAAAATAAAGAAAGTAAAATTGCAAGTCCTACTCAAACGGGTAGGACTGAAAAAAAGTCCGGCCATTTAAAATCAAGTGAGTAGGCGGAAAAATAAAGAAAGAAAAATTACAAGTCCTACTCAAACGAGTAGGACTGAAAATGAAAACGATGCGCTATTTAACTCTTAACGAGTAGGCGGAAATAAATGCACACGAACGCACACACTCCATATGAAATTCAAGAAAGCGATAAAATTATACACCTACACTCACACACTCTACATAATTTGAATAAAGCATTAAAAGAAAGCATTAAAACAAAGCATGAAAATTTAACACCTACACTCACACACACTTCATGAAGATTAAGAAGAACAAAAGGAAATTTAGGCTCATACACTCACACACACAAATAACAAAGAAAAATCAAAGTTACCTAAAAATTAAAACTTTAACTATTTCAAGCATAGGTTTTGCCAAAAACAAATAAAAAGAAGAAATTAAAATTTTAGAAGACAAAAGTTTTTCAAAACAAATTAAAAACCAAAGTTTTTGGAAAATAAAAATTTCAACATTTTCATTCTTATGATGTTATGAAAGTGATAAAAAAGTGAGAAAGAAGTTGAAAAGAACAAAAGAGGTTTTACAATTAAAAAAAAAACTAAGTAAAAAAAAGAACAAAATCACTTTTTTAAAATCTCTTTTATAAAATCATAAGGATGAAATCAAAATCTTAAGCATGAAGACAAGTTAAAGGGAAAAAAAAGACAAGGAAAGAAAGGGGAAAACCTAACATTCCTAAGCATGAAAACAAGTAAAAAAAACATGTAAAGTAAGCAAATTACACTCATACACACACACACACTTTTCATAAATGAAGAACAAGTGAAGAACAAAGAATAAAAAGGAGAAGGAAAGTGGCACAAGTGTTCATTCCAAAGCCATATATGAAGAGAAAAATTAACATTTTATTTGATCAAAATGAAACTATTACAAGCTATTACAAGTGCTAAAACTAAAGCAAAACAAGTTATGAAATAAAAAGGGAACAATTCTCCTTACATAGCCTTGAAAATCACGGATGCAGCCCACAAAAAGACACTAACTTGGCCCAAAAATCTGAACCCTTGGACCTTACAGAACTGGGCTATTTATAGAAAAAAATTTCAAAGTACACGCCCTCGGTCACGGGCGTGTAGGGGGGGCGTGACAGTACTATTCATGAAGGCGGCTGGCGATTGGACAGCAAAGTTGACTTCGGGCTGAGTTCGCAGCAGTCACGCCCTAGGTCACGGGCGTGACTATGGGCGTGTCGGGGAGGTAGAACCGGGCGCGGGTTGCGTCAAATGTCCTCGGCAGCATCTTGTCGGGCCAGCTGGAAAGGTCACGCCCCATGTCACGGGCGTGACTATGGGCGTGACAGTTGGGTCGACACTCGACGAATGTCGAGCGGAAAGTGTCGAGTCGAAATCGTTGAGCTGAAATTGGGTCACGCCCCAGGTCACGGGCGTGACACTGGGCGTGACAGTTGGTGTCGACACTCGACGATCGTCGAGCGGAATTCGTCGAGAGGAGAGGACACGGGCTTGGGTCACGCCCCGTGTCGGGTGACACGGGCGTGTCGCCAGGCGTGTCAAGCCTTTTCTTCAGAAATTTTCCGATTCACGGGAAATGCACAGTCACGGCTCGGTCACGGGCGTGACCCATGTGTCACGGGCGTGTACTTCCCAAATTTTGGCAGATTTTGGAATTTTTCTGCAAAATCAAATAAAACAAGTTAGGAGAAAATTTACAAGAATAGAAACATTTTATTGAACAAAAATAAGTAAAAACGACGAAAGTAAATAAAAAAGACTAAATTAATGTGCATAAAAATATGCATATTTACAGTTCATCAAATACCCCCATACTTAGGCTTTTGCTATTCCAGAGCAAAAGTTTGAGGTGAATCTATAAGGAATAAAAAAAAACTCTAAGTTTTGGCTATCGCTTAATCAATTATAAGAGAGATCGAAATAAATATACGGGGTGTAAGAGTTAAGTCCTAAATTATGAAGATGATTTAAATAGCGCAAAAGTTTTGGCCAAAAGACTTCTAGATGCAATCAAATAGAAGGCAACATTTGTAATGGTTAGGTTAACGAAAATAGTTTGGAATTATAAGAATTCTAGCATATACGAGTGCTACCGGAAATAATACAATTTACTAATTATGCTCTCAAAAAGAGTTTTGAATTAATTCTAGAATCGTGTAATTGGCTAAGGGGGTAGTGTGGTTTATGAAGAGGGTTTTGATATTTGAGGTGAGGTAATTTTTTCTCGAACCTCCATTTTTTTTTCTTTTGGATTATTAGGAAAACGAAATCTTATTTTCCTAATATGATTTTTGTTTTTCAACTTCATAAGAAAAATTAACCCAATGTATATTTGTAGGAGTAATGAATTTTATCCTCTTACTCCTTATATAATCTTTTAAAATTATTGGGTGCCTATGTTTACGGAACGAAATCTTGTTCCCATTGACATAAGATCTTTTAAGGATAAAAATTTTTCATGCCAAGTAGGTCATGAAAAGTGAGGGGAGAAAGGAAAACTAGATTGTAATCCTAAAAAATTTTTGAGAGCAACCTTAATAATTTGTACGTTCCAATTTTTCAGAAAGCTAAAAGTAAGTATAATTGAATTCTATAGTCGTTATTTCCTAACATAATATACGTGCTCCTATTAATGAAAAATTAGAAGTAGTGCCTAAAACGAGTCCGCTAGTTTTAACAAAGCATAAAGAATTCTTTAAAACTTAACCCCGGCTATTTAAATGTTTCAATCAATAATTAACAAACGGGTAGCAAACAAAGAATTAATAGTATTCACATATAAATAAACTCAAAACAGAATTTTTGGATAGCAGAAAAGTTAAGTATGGAATATTTAATTTATTTATTTCAAAACTTTTTTTTGTTTTTTTGATTTTTTATAGTTTTTGTTATCATTTTTTTTTTTGTTTTTCATTTATTATCTTTTTTTGTATTTTTGTTTTTCTCAATTTTTTTGAAAATTTTTTGAACTATTATCTTTTTTTTTGTATTTTTTAAGAGAATTTTCATAATATGTACAAAAATAAGGGAGAAAAAGAAAAAGGTTTGTACAAGAATGAGGAAGGGGGAGAGAGAAAAAAAAACAAAAAATATATACAAAGTGAAACTAAACAAAATAATAAGTAAAAAAATTTTTTTGGATTTTTGTTTTTTTATTTAAAATTATTTTTTTTTGGTTTTTCATTTAAAAGTTTTTTTTTGTTTCATTTTAAGATGTTTTTTTAATTTTTTTTGTTTTTGTTTTGTTGTTATATGTATTTTTTTTGTATTTTCCCTTTTTTTTTTGAGATGCAGAAAAAATTGAAGTGCAGAAAGTAAAGCACGAAAATACCCCCATACTTAAGTCCAACATTGTCCCCAATGTTGTATCGTAAGTATGCGGAACAGAAATGAAAGACAATATGTACAACGAAAAGAAAGGGAAGGGGGTAGAAGCTTCCCTGAAACGCGTAAGGAAAGGGAGGCCGATCAGAAACCCTGCGTTTATTAGAAAAAAAATAACAAAGATAATAAGGAAAGAGTGAAAAAGATAAGCGAGGGGTGCCTCCCAGGAGCGCTTTGTTTATAGTCGTGTAGCTTGACTATTTTGGCGGGTTTATAATGTGGAGGAAAGTTATGGTTTCGCTAAAACCGATCACTGGGTCGCCTGCTATATAAGACTTTAACCGATGACCGTTTACTTTAAAAGAGCCTTTGTCCGGGTGGGAGACGAGTACGGTTCCATAAGGAAAACTTCTTCAACTAAGAAGGGACCGGACCATCTAGATTTTAATTTACCTGGAAAAAGCCTAAGGCGTGAATTGTAAAGAAGGACAAGATCGCCCGGAGAAAATAATTTTTGGGACTTGATTTTTCGATCGTGATATAACTTAGAGCGCTCCTTATAGAATTTATTGCTCTCGTAAGCGTTCACACGCCATTCATCGAGCTCGTTTAGTTGCAGTTTTCTATTCTGAGCGGCTAAGTTGGAGTCGAGGTTTAAGAGTTTTAAAGCCCAAAGTGCGCGATGTTCTAATTCTACGGGTAAATGGCACGCTTTGCCGTAGACTAACCGGAACGGCGTACATCCAATAGCGGTTTTGTATGCCGTCCGATACGCCCACAACGCATCGTCGAGTTTAACGGACCAATCTTTCCTATTTAGCGAAAACGGTTTTTTCTAAAATTCGCTTAATCTCTCGATTTACTACCTCGACTTGGCCACTTGTTTGCGGGTGGTAGGGGGTGGCAAGCTTGTGTGTGACTCCGTATTTAGCTAACGTCTTAGCCATAAGAGCGTTACAGAAATGCGTTCCCCTATCACTAACAATTGCGCGAGGCGTGCCGAAGCGAGAAAATAATTTTTTAAGAAATGTAACGACGACTCGCGCATCGTTGGTGGGGAGGGCTTGCGCTTCCGCCCACCTCGATACGTAGTCGACCGCCACTAAAATATACATATTTTTGAAAGACGGAGGTAGGGGGCCAACGAAATCTATGCCCCACAAATCGAAGACTTCGCACTCTAAAAACATGTTTTGGGGCATCTCGTCGCGACGAGAGATGTTACCCGACCGCTGACAGCTATCGCATGCGCGCACAAAATTATGCGCGTCTTTGAAGAGAGTGGGCCAAAAGTAGCCCGCCTCTAGCGCCTTCCGAGCGGTCCGGTTGGCTTGATAATGCCCACCGGCTGGACCCTCGTGGCAGTGCTTAAGAATTTGCAAGCACTCCACACCCGCAACGCATCGTCGAACCGCTTGGTCCGCGCAGATACGAAAAAGAAATGGGTCCTCCCAAAAGAAATTTTTCAAGTCAGAAAAGAATTTCTTCTTTTGGTGACCGGAAAATTCTTTTGGAAGGACCCGCGCTACTAAAAAATTTGCAAAATCTGCGAACCAAGGCGAAGATGACGAAGATTTATTAATTGCAAGAAGGCGTTCCTCGGGGAATCTGTCATTTATTTCAGATTCGACGAGCGCTTCCGCACCCGGATTTTCTAAACGGGAGAGGTGGTCCGCCGCTAGATTTTCCGCTCCCCGCTTATCTCGGATCTCCAAATCAAACTCTTGTAGGAGGAGAATCCATCGAAGAAGGCGGGGCTTCGCATCATTTTTAGCTAATAAATATTTAAGCGCGGAGTGATCGGTAAAAATGATAACTTTAGATAGCGTTATATACGAGCGAAACTTATCGAAAGCGAAAACGACGGCTAAGAGTTCCTTTTCCGTTGTCGTGTAATTTATTTGTGCGGAAGTGAGCGTCTTGCTAGCGTAATAAATAGGATGAAAATGTTTTTCTACGCGTTGGCCAAGAACGGCACCTAAGGCAATATCAATAGCGTCGCACATTATTTCGAACGGAAGGGACCAATTAGGGGCCACTAAAATTGGTGAAGAGATAAGTTTTTGTTTTATCAAATTAAAGGCGGACTCGCATTCGCTACTAAAGATGAAGCGTGATTCCTTTTCCAAGAGGTGAGTTAGCGGCTTTGTTATTTTTGAAAAATCTTGAATAAAGCGTCGATAAAAGCCCGCATGGCCTAAGAAACTCCTAATAGATTTGACGTTTGTTGGATGCGGAAGTTTTTCTATAATTTCTATCTTGGCCTTATCCACCTCTATCCCCTTAGACGAAATCATATGGCCGAGGACCAAACCTCCTCGAACCATAAAGTTGCATTTTTCCCAATTTAAAACAAGGCTTGTGTCCTCGCACCGTTGAAGGACACGATCTAAATTGTTAAGGCAATCGGAAAAAGAGCGTCCGAAAACAGAAAAGTCATCCATAAAGACTTCCATAATGTCTTCTACTAGCTCGCCAAAGATCGCTAGCATACATCTTTGGAATGTAGCTGGCGCGTTGCAGAGTCCAAATGGCATTCTTCGATATGCGAAGGTGCCGAACGGGCAAGTAAAAGTTGTTTTCTCTTGATCATCGGGGGAAATGGGGATTTGGAAAAACCCCGATAAACCATCAAGAAAACAATAATACGGATGACCGGATAAACGCTCTAAAATCTGGTCTAGAAATGGCAGAGGGAAATGGTCCTTGCGGGTGGCGTCGTTAAGTTTCCTATAGTCGATGCACACTCGCCAACCCGTAACAGTACGAGTTGGGACAAGCTCGTTATGCTCATTCGCCACTACGGTAAGACCGCCTTTCTTGGGCACGACATGCACGGGACTAACCCATGCACTGTCCGAAATAGGGTTAGATAATCCCCGCATCTAATAACTTAATGATTTCGGCTTTAACGACGTCTTTCATGTTTGGGTTAAGACGACGCTGCGGCTGAATCGTTTTGCGGCAATTATCGTTTAGGAAAATCTTATGGGTGCAAAAGGAGGGCTAATCCCCTTTAGGTCAGAGATTTGCCACGCAATTGCGTGGCGATGTTTAAATAAAACTTCCAATAAATCGGAAGTCTCCGAATCACTCAAGTCCGAAGAAATGATAACGGGGAGCGTATCACCTTTTCCCAAAAAAGCGTACTTGAGCGAGGCGGGTAAGGGTTTGAGGTCTAGGATGGGCGGTTCTTCTAGGGAGGTTTTAATTCCTATGTCTTTCTTACCAATTGGTTCGAAAGGCAAGTCTATAGACGTATCCTCATCGCAGTTAAAATTTTCGAGCGCATAAATATCGTCATTTAAAAATACGGACTCGAAAATGGGAGAAGAACGATCTCCGAAAAAAGTATCTAAAGAATAGCAGAAATCGTCGCTCGATGACAAATTGTCCATCGAGGGATTAATAGAGAAAGTAACTTGGTCATCGCCTACTCGGAGGAGAAGGCTACCATTACTAACATCTATTAGTGCGCGGGAGGTGGCGAGAAAAGGGCGACCGAGTATTATTGGTACCTCGGCGTCCTCCTCGATATCTAAGATGACGAAGTCTACCGGGAAGGTAAACTTGTCGACTCGGACAAGGACGTCCTCCACTACCCCGATAGGGAACTTAACCGAGCGATCCGCTAATTGGATGCGCATATTCGTAGGACTAGGAGTACCCAAACCTAAACGCGAAAAGAGCGAGAACGGCATCAGATTAATGCTAGCCCCTAAATCAGCTAAGGCGTACTTTACTAATATATCGCCAAAAAGGCACGGGATGGAAAACCGTCCCGGGTCGTTTTGTTTTGTGGGCAATTTATTAGTAAGGGCCGCCGAGCAGACAGCGTTGAGAGATACATGCGAAATATCCTCTAATTTGCGTTTATTAGAAAGTAGTTCTTTTAAAAATTTCGCATATTTGGGCATTTGCGAGATAGCCTCGCAAAAAGGAACATTAATGTGAATTTGTTTTAATAATAAAATAAATTTTTCATATTGCGCGTCCTTACGCTCGTTTTCTAACTTATGCGGATACGGAAGAGCCTTGTTTAAAATAATTTTTTCTTTTATAATAGGTAAAGGCGGCGTGAGCGAAGAAAAGGGAAGAGGGGTCGGAGGTGAAATATGTACCTGAGGGTCGGTCCGTTTTGGATCGACCACCTCCTTTCCGCTACGGAGGGTTATAGCGTTGGCGTTCTCCCGCGGATTGGGCTCCGTGTTTCCCGGCAGTGCCCCGAGCGCGCGCTCGGACATCATCCTCGCCAGCTGTCCAACCTGTTGTTCGAGTGTTTTTAGCGATCCGGTGATGTTCGGATATTTGACTCGTTGGACGCAATGTACTTCGAAAATTTTCCTCCATCGGGGAGGGTTTCGGAAGAGGAGGGGGAGGAAGAAATCCGGGCGCATAAGAAATAGGGGGACGCTGAGCATTATTCGGGTTGCTCCACGAGAAGTTGGGGTGATTCCTCCAACCCGGATTATAGTTATTACTATAAGGGTTGTTGTTGGGGTTGAAGGGAGGACGACCCGAATTTCCCATGAAGTCCACGAACTCTTCAGCTACGCAGACGTTAGGGGGAATAAAACAAGGCGGAGTGGAGGAGGCAGCAGACATCTCCGCCACCTGCTTTGTTAACCTTTCAACTTGAAGGGTCAAGAGAGCAGTGGCATCCACTTCAAAAAGACCAGCCGCCGGCTTTGGCCGTCCCCGCGGGACGTTCCATTGATAGGCGTTCATAGCCATCTCTTCGAATAAAGCCTGGGCGGCCTCGGGGGTTTTGTTGTTAAGCGTACCCCCGGCAGCCGCGTCAATCATTTGACGCGTCTGAAAATTCAGCCCATTATAAAAAATTTGAACTTGCAACCACGTTGGCAGCGCGTGGTGCGGGCAACGGCGGAGGAATTCCTTAAATCGTTCCCAAGTCTCGTATAGAGACTCAGGATCGTTCTGCACAAACGAAGAAATGTCCGCCCGCAACTTTGCAGTTTTGGCGGGCGGAAAGTACTTCGTTAGGAACCGTTCCGTCAACTCAGCCCACGTGGTGATACATCCTCGCGGGAGGGCATTCAACCACGCCTTGGCTTTGGACTTAAGGGAAAAAGGAAATAAGCGCAAACGAATGGCGTCATCAGTGACGCCATTGATCTTGAAGGTGTCGCATATCTCCAAGAAATTGGACAAGTGGACATTCGGGTCCTCATCCGGCAGTCCATCGAACTGCACGGCGTTTTGGACCATTTGAATGACACTTGACTTTATTTCAAAATTATTATTGGCCACCGCAGGGCGAACAATACTCGACCCAGAATCATCCAGGTTAGGCCGGGCGTAATAAGACATAGTACGCTCGGCCGCCGGGGGAAGGTTAGGGGCGGCCATAACTACAACAGTGGGTTCTCCGATAGATTCCTCGGGATCTAAAGAAGGATTTCGGCGATGAGATCGGATACGCGCAAGAGAGCGTTCGATCTCAGGGTCGAAGTCTAAATCTTCAGACTCTGAGGGTTGTCCTCGGGTCATACACCCAAACAAAAATAAAACAAAAATAAACTCTTTTTTTTGTGTTTTTTTTTTTAAAATAAAGTTTTTAGTTTTTTTTTTATAGAAAATAAGTAAAATTAATAGACTCCGGAATTCGAAATAGCAACTCGAAAAGAGATTCCCCGGCAACGGCGCCAAAAACTTGATGGGCCCGCGAACAGACTCTTACTGTGGTTGGTTCGGTGAGTCGATCGCCGCGGGCTTGCTCGGGTAGGCAAGTGCACCTATCGCAAGTAGTACTCGATATTCGGGGGAATACCGAGGTCGTATTGTTCTCGGGGTCGCGTTGACTATTCTTACTCCTCCGGGAGGACTATTATTTTACTGAAAGAAAAGGTGGATTTTTTTTGAAACTAAAACGGAAAAACAAAGGAGCGAAAAAACGGTTTAGAAAATATTCGATGAAGGGTTAACGCTCGGCATCGAATCGGATTAAGACTAAAATAATTTTTAATAATAAAAAGACTTAGTTTTCAAATTAATAATAAGACAACTTGGCCGTGGAGGTTCCACAAATGTGAGCTCACCTAGCTATAGGGATATCGCTCACCTAAACGTTAAGACTATTCGACCGAACGTTAGTCCGACGAAGGATTCCTCTTAACGCCCGCTTTACGCTAAGAACCCCGCTATTGGGTGGGGAACCCAATCCGGTAGAATTACGCTACTCCTCTCTCGAGGGTATGCACGCAACTCTATTTACCCAGGGGTGATCGGTCCATATGCACGGCCTCTCGGCTAGCTAGCATATGGACTACGGAAATAGGGCCCACACATCGATTATGTGGTCCTACGCGTCGTAAACCCGGGGTAAACCCTAAGTGCTTAAATTAAAATGAAAATAAAGAACTTTAATTATTATAAATCATTTCAAATGTCCCAATGCTCTTCGATGCCGAGGCTAATAGCGATTAGCCACACATCGGTATGGGGACGGCTTATAATTTAGTGAGGCGCGAGTTCGAAATTAAATGCTAAACGATTATAAGAAAGGGACAAAAGAAAAATAACAATATTTAGAGAGCTAAAAAGTTAACTAAACGAGAACTCACGCACACTCCAAATTATAAATAAAAAGGAACTAAGTTACACATGAAAGAAAATTTGCATAATTCAAATTTGCGAGTCCCACTCAAACGAGTGGGGGCGGTAAATAAAGGCTGAAAATTGCAAGTCCTACTCAAACGAGTAGGACTGAAATGAAAGCGAGTCCTACTCAAATGAGTAGGAGAAAATAAATGCGATTACAGGGCTAAAAAGTCCGGCCATTTAACTCAAGTGAGTAGGCGGAAAAAAATAAAGAAAGTAAATTGCAAGTCCTACTCAAACGAGTAGGACTGAAAAAAAGTCCGGCCATTTAAACTCAAGTGAGTAGGCGGAAAAATAAAGAAAGAAAAATTACAAGTCCTACTCAAACGAGTAGGACTGAAAATGAAAACGATGCGCCATTTAACTCTTAACGAGTAGGCGGAAATAAATGCACACGAACGCACACACTCCATATGAAATTCAAGAAAGCGATAAAATTATACACCTACACTCACACACTCTACATAATTTGAATAAAGCATTAAAGAGAAAGCATTAAAACAAAGCATGAAAATTTAACACCTACACTCACACACACTTCATGAAGATTAAGAGAACAAAAGGAAATTTAGGCTCATACACTCACACACACAAATAACAAAGAAAAATCAAAGTTACCTAAAATTAAAACTTTAACTATTTCAAGCATAGGTTTTGCCAAAAACAAATAAAAAGAAGAAATTAAAATTTTAGAAGACAAAAGTTTTTCAAAACAAATTAAAAACCAAAGTTTTTGGAAAATAAAATTTCAACATTTTCATTCTTATGATGTTATGAAAGTGATAAAAAAGTGAGAAAGAAGTTGAAAAGAACAAAAGAGGTTTTACAATTAAAAAAAAACTAAGTAAAAAAAAGAACAAAATCACTTTTTTTAAAATCTCTTTTATAAAATCATAAGGATGAAATCAAAATCTTAAGCATGAAGACAAGTTAAAGGGAAAAAAAAGAGACAAGGAAAGAAGGGAAAACCTAACATTCCTAAGCATGAAAACAAGTAAAAAAAACATGTAAAGTAAGCAAATTACACTCATACACACACACACACTTTTCATAAATGAAGAACAAGTGAAGAACAAAGAATAAAAAGGAGAAGGAAAGTGGGCACAAGTGTTCATTCCAAAGCATATATGAAGAGAAAAATTAACATTTTATTGATCAAAATGAAACTATTACAAGCTATTACAAGTGCTAAAACTAAAGCAAAACAAGTTATGAAATAAAAAGGGAAAAATTCTCCTTACATAGCCTTGAAAATCACGGATGCAGCCCACAAAAGACACTAACTTGGCCCAAAAATCTGAACCCTTGGACCTTACAGAACTGGGCTATTTATAGAAAAAAATTTCAAAGTACACGCCCTCGGTCACGGGCGTGTAGGGGGGGCGTGACAGTACTATTCATGAAGGCAGCTGGCGATTGGACAACAAAGTTGACTTCGGGCTGAGTTCGCAGCAGTCACGCCCTAGGTCACGGGCGTGACTATGGGCGTGTCGGGGAGGTAGAACCGGGCGCGGGTTGCGTCAAATGTCCGCGGCAGCATCTTGTCGGGCCAGCTGGAAAGGTCACGCCCCATGTCACGGGCGTGACTATGGGCGTGACAGTTGGGTCGACACTCGACGAATGTCGAGCGGAAAGTGTCGAGTCGAAATCGTTGAGCTGAAATTGGGTCATGCCCCAGGTCACGGGCGTGACACTGGGCGTGACAGTTGGTGTCGACACTCGACGATCGTCGAGCGGAATTCGTCGAGAGGAGAGGACACGGGCTTGGGTCACGCCCCGTGTCGGGTGACACGGGCGTGTCGCCAGGCGTGTCAAGCCTTTTCTTCAGAAATTTTCCGATTCACGGGAAATGCACAGTCACGGCTCGGTCACGGGCGTGACCCATGTGTCACGGGCGTGTACTTCCCAAATTTTGGCAGATTTTGGAATTTTTCTGCAAAATCAAATAAAACAAGTTAGGAGAAAATTTACAAGAATAGGAACATTTTATTGAACAAAAATAAGTAAAAACGACGAAAGTAAATAAAAAAGACTAAATTAATGTGCATAAAAATATGCATATTTACAGTTCATCAATAGCTCACCCATGCTACTCATCTCAAATTTAGAATGCATTAAGTTAGAAAACCTTCTGCATAGTTTTGAGTCAGTAGAACCAAAAATGATATCGTCTACATAAATTTGTACTAGTAGGGTATGGGACTTATGGGTTCTAATGAAAAGAGTTTGGTCTACTCTACCCCTTATAAAACCATTTTCCAAAAGAAAGCATGCTAGGGTCTCATACCATGCTCTAGGAGCTTGCTTGAGACCATATAATGCTTTATTTAATCTAAAAACAAAATCAGGATGAGTTGGAGAGATAAAACCTGGAGGTTGTCTGACATAGACTTCCTCTTTGATGTCTCCATTTAAGAAGGCACTCTTGACATCCATTTGATAAACTTTGAAGCCTTTGTGAGCTGCATAAGCTAAGAATATCCTGATGGCTTCTAATCTTGCAACAGGTGCAAAGGTCTGGTCGTAGTCAATTCCTTCTTCTTGAGAATATCCTTGGGCAACTAGCCTTGCCTTGTTCCTTATTATTACTCCTTGATCATCCAGTTTGTTTCTGAATACCCATTTTGTTCCAACAATGGAATGATCCTTAGGCTTTGGCACTAGTTCCCATACTTTGTTCCTCTCAAATTGATGCAACTCTTCTTGCATGGCAATGATCCAGTGTGGATCTTGCTCTGCATCTTGAATGGACTGAGGTTCAATTTGAGAAAGGAAGCAGGTGTGCAACAGGTTTTGGTTGACCTGATTTCTGGTTTGCACACCAGCTGAGATTTCTCCAATTATTTGGGTAATTGGATGGTCTCTTGATGTTACTAAATCAACAGGGGGTGTTGATTGTTCACCAACCTGTGTTGTTGTTTCCTCTTGTGGTACAACAACTGGCTCTTCAGGTTGTGCTTCAATATGTTGAGCATTGCTTTCATCTTCACTGCTTTCATCTTCTTGAGCAACCTGTAGCTTGTTCATATCTTCAACTAGAGAGTGTTCCTGCAAAGGTTCTATGGTAGAAGAAATCTTCTCCTTGAAAGACATGTTAGTTTCATCAAAAGAAACATGAACAGA
Organism: Platanthera guangdongensis; assembly: GCA_039583875.1. Lineage (NCBI taxonomy): Eukaryota > Viridiplantae > Streptophyta > Magnoliopsida > Asparagales > Orchidaceae > Platanthera > Platanthera guangdongensis. Next base: position 183,508,938 of record CM077158.1, read on the forward strand.
TTCCTCAATTTTAATGATGATTTATTATATACCCTATAGGCCTTGCTGATCATGGAGTATCCCAGAAACACTCCTTCATCAGCTTTGGCTTGAAATTTTGCTAGATGTTTCTTATCATTATTGTGAATATAACAAATGCAACCAAAAATTTTGAAATAGTCAACTTTAGGTTTCTTCCCTTTGAGTAATTCATAGGGAGTCTTTCCCTTCAGTTTATGTATCAGACTTCTGTTCAGCACATAGTTGGAGGTGTTCACTGCCTCTGCCCAGAAGGATAGAGGTAGATGAGCATCTGACAACAATGTAGTGGCAGATTCAATAAGGGTTCTATTTTTCCTTTCAGCTACCCCATTTTATTGAGGAGTTCTAGGAGCTGAGAAAGTATGCCTGATCCTTTCACTCTGACAGAACTCTTACATAAGAAGAGAATCAAACTCTGCCCCATGATCACTTCTGATCAGGGCAATGTGAGTATTGAACTCAATCTTTACACATTTGAGAAACTCTGTCAGACACTTAAAGTTATCAGACTTCTTCCTTAGAAAGAACACCCAAGTGAATCTAGAGAAGTCATCTACAATCACCAAAGTGTAGGATTTCCCTCCTAGGCTTTGTACTGTGATGGGTCCAAATAGATCCATGTGTAACAGATACAATATCCTAGGTGAATCACTCTTATTAAGTGACTTAAAACTGTTTTTAGTTTGCTTGCCTAATTGACAGGCCTTGCAGAGTCCTTCCTTCTTGTAGGGGCCAGAAGGTAGTCCTCTAACAAGATTGTCCTTGGAGAGCCTAGCAATAGTTCTAAGGTTTAGGTGTCCTAGTCTCTTATGCCATAAAACATTTGGTCTATAAACTGAATTGAATAAGCAGATATCTATAGAAGTTGAAAGAAAATCTACAAGGTAGATGTTACCTTTCCTTTTACCTGTCAACACAGTGGTGTTGTCCTCTGACTTGATTTGCATAGAGTTTTGCTGAAGGTCACCTGGTAGCCTTCATCACATAGCTGACTGATGCTGATTAGGTTGTGCTTCAGTCCTTCCACATATGCTACCTTCTTGAAGGTTACAGAACCAATCTGGACTGCTCCATATCCTTTAGTTTGTCCAAAGTTGGAGTCACCAAAGATAACTTTGGGTCCAAGCTTGGCTCTAAAGGAATTGAGGTTGTCCTTGTTCCCTGTCATGTGCTTAGAGCATCCACTATCCAAATACCATTGCTGGTTAGATGTTGGATAGGTCTTCACCTGCACATAAGCAATTCATTTGTTTTTGACCCAGTTTACCTTGGGCCTAGGTTGATAACCTTTAAATTCAGAAATGAAAGACATCCCTGGCTGACTCTTATATCCTTCAGGATGATATCTCCTTGGAGGTAAAATCCATTCAGTATAAGGGTTATAGATTTGGGATGAAGAACCCTCAGGATTCAATTTTGACTTGCCATTGAAAAAGTTTCCAGAGCTCTGACCTCTGTTCGACGATCTTGGAGCTGAGTTCGACGATCTTGGGTCAGATCGTCGAGCTCCGTTCGACGGTCGACTATGGCTGAGGTCAGGTATATGGGATCGTCGACCAGCGTTCGACGATCTTGGCTTAGATCGTCGATCAGCGTTCGACGATTTGTCCTGAGATCGTCGAGCTGCGTTCGGCGATCGTCGATCTTCATTCGGCGATCGTCGATCTCCGTTCGACGATTTGTACTGGACTTTAGTTTTCTGAGGCAGATCAGAATTTTTCCTGGCAACCTCTACAACTCCCTTTCCCTTGTCAGAAATGAACTTGATAGGGGTTGTTAGAACAATAGGTTGGCTGGATGAGGCACCCAAGCCCAGTGTACTGTTGAATCTTGAGTTCACTGTGCTTGTGATGTCCATCAGCTTGATGCTTCTCCCATTGAGAGATTCTTCAAGCTTCTTGGCCTCAGAGAGTTCACTCTTCAGTGAAGCTATCTGTTCCCTATGGTTCTCCAACTCCTGAGAGAGTTTGAGGTTTTCTGATTTTAAAGCATTGTGTTCAGATAATTGATTTCTGAGAGAGATGATCTCTTTCTCAGACTTTAGCAGGTCTAAACATAGTGCTTTAAATTCAAGTTTAAAATCTTCTGAAGTGAAATCAAAAGAGTTGATTACCTGATCTTCTTCAGGTTGAGTTTCTGAGTCTGACTCTGACTCCTCTTCCTCTGAGTTGTGTTGTGAGGCATTGATTGCCATCATGCAGAATTCTTTTTCCTCTGCATCATCCTCATCATCACTTGAGCTGGAAGAGGCCTGTGACTCCTCTTCAGTCTCACTCCAGGATTCAGCAACAAATCCTTTCCTTGTGTGCTTATTTTGCTGGTGGAAGGTTTGTTATTTCCATGCCTTTTGGAGTCCTTCTCCTTTCTTCTTTCTTTTCTGTCTCCTCCTGTCCTTGTTCTTGTTTTCTGGACAGTCAGGAACCATATGCCCTGGTTTCCTGCAACCAAAGCAAATAATGTCTTTGTTATTGCCAGTGGACTTGTCATACCTTGGCTTATCTTGCTCCTTGTATGATCTTCTTCTGAAGTCCTTTCTGGCCATCTTATAGAATCTTTTGGCCAACAGGCTGAGAAGTTCATCATTGCTTGTGGCCTTTTCTTCAGGCAGATCCTCAGCTGCCTTGAATGCAATAGTCTTCTCCTTTCTTGTGGCTGGAGAAGCAGCCTTTTGTTCTTCTTCTCTGTTCTTGATGAGTAGCTCATAAGATTTGAGCTTACCCAACAAGGCTTCAGTGGTAATCTCATTTAGGCTTCTGGCATCTTTAATTGGCCAGATTCTTGAATCCCAAGTGCTGGGGAAGCACATTAGGATCTTGTCATTGAGTTCTGTCAGTGAGATTTCTTTGTCTAATGTCCTCAGTTCACTGACAATTAGACTTAATCTATTGTACATGTCTCCCACTGACTCAGTTTCTCCCTTCTTGAAGTTCTCATATTGGGAGATGAGATGAGATCTTCTGTCCTTTCTCTCATCAGCTGAGCTAGAGACAATTTCTGAAAGCTTGTCCCAGATCTCCTTGGCTGAATTACATTCAGCTACCTTCTGAAAGATGTCATCTGACATTGTCTGAGCTAGAATGTTCATTGCCTTAGCATCAGCCACTTTCCACTTTTTGATGTCAGCATCTGTTCCTGATGGGGGTGGAACAACATTAGTGCTTGTGCTCTCTGGAGGTCTTGGACACACTGTTAAGACAGAATTAAAAATATCTTCGTCAATAGAGTTCATGTATAATCTAATCCTTGCTTTCCAAAGTGCAAACTTTGACAGATTGCACACTGGAGGTCTGGTGCTAGCATAGTCTTTGTTTTGGGCCATGATTTGTGCAAGTTAAATCTAATAATAAAATATAAAAAGGAGGATCTAGTTTGGGATCTTGGGGTTCAGGTGTTAGCCTGTACAACCAAACAGATATGGTATGTTTAACCAACCAGATCTTTGATACCAATTGAAAGGGGAAACTAGATCTGATATACTCTAAAGGGGGGGGGGGGGTGAATAGAGTATATGGTGCTTTTTGAAAACACAAAGAAAACTTTTTGCAAAGCTTTACAACAATTGTTGTAATGAGTGTAAGCAGGGAAGCAGAAATAAAACTAAGCTATGCAGATATTAAGCACAAGAAAATCTAGGCCAGAAACAAAAAGAAAACATGCAGAACCAGATGACACAAGGAAATATAGTGGTTCCCCAACTTGGGTACATCCACTCTTCTACCACCCTAGGTAGGAATCCACTGCAGGATGAGTTGATCAGGTGTCCTGGGCACCAATGAGCTTTTGATAAGGTGCTCAAAAACCAACACAGATTTTTTGATCAGGTGTCTTTCCACCAATGAGCTTTTGACAAGGTGCTCAAAAACCAGCTTCAAACTTTTGAAGGGAGTTTGAAAAACCCTTTACAGAATGGGGTTGAGAGAGTGATGACAGTCTTCTCTTTCTCAAGCAACTGAGAAGACTATGTGGATTCAGTGATGTTGTCAAAGCTCCCCCTGAGTCCTTGAAATCTTCAGGAAGATGAGCTTTGCTGAGGGTGATAGGCCTTCAAAGATAGATCTCCAGCAGAAGATGATTTCAGCAAGCTGAAATGTTGAGTGTCTGGAGTCTTGAAATGATATTGGCCTTGAACACTTGAGAGCTGAAGAGATCTGGAAAATGTTTGAAATCTTGATCTCTTTTTGATGAGTGTTCTTCTGAATTCTTGTTGACAGAAGATTGAGAGAGTCTCTGTGTATAGAGAGGTGTCCTCTACTTGTCTATCTCTATTCTCTTGTTCTTGTCTATCTTCTGTCTGATTCAAAAACATTCTATCTTTTATTCTCTGAGTCTGAATAGAAAATTGCTCTGTCAAAGATAGCCGTTGGTCTGAATTAATTATAGCCTTAATTGCATAAAATGTTCTGAAGGAAAGTCCACTGAATTATTCCTTGAAAAATCCCTTGAAACTTGCTCCAAAAGTAAATGAAAACGACTGGCAGATCTTCTGAATTAAATGCAGAATAACTTCTATCTGATTTGAATTTGAATTCTGAAAGATAACTGAAATCGTCGAACTGAGCTCTGCTATCGTCGAGCTGAGCTCAGCGAACTGGAAAATGCAAGCAGCAAAGAAGTCGTCGATCTGAGCTCAAAGATCGTCGAACTGAGCTCAGAGATAAGGATCCAGTGCAGAGTCAAAATCGTCGACCTGAGCTCAGCGATCGTTGAATGGAGTTCGACGATATTGAGAAGTTGAGCTCAGCGATCGTCGACCAGAGCTCGACGATATTATGAGGATTGAGCTCAGCGATCGTCGAATGGAGCTCGACGATCTGTCAAAGTTGAGCTAGACGATCGTCGACCGGAGTTCGACGAAACGTCGTGCTGAGCTCAACGATTTGGACTTAGTCTCCAGAAAAACTTGGGTCTTCAGGGCAGCTTCCAAACCTAGACTCCTGATCCCTTAGACTCAATTCTAATTGACCTATAATCTATACAGAAGGTCAAAACATAAAATCCTAGAGACATAGTGATCCTGACCCAAATTAGTAATAGGGTGTTCCAACAATTCTTTATTCTCAACTCATTCTCACCTGTTAGATCGTTTTCATGATCACCCAAGGTGTGTGGCACATTGTTTTTATTTGAACTAGAGATATATTAATACACACACACACACACACACATAAGCCAAGGGTTTAGTTAAGGACATAAAACCTCTAACCCTAGATGACCATCATCATTGCTCAGTCTTTATCTACGTTATCAATGAATTGGTCCTTAGTCAAATGGTGTCGAAACCTGTGAAGATCTTGCATGAAGGATACGAAGTTGTGAGATTTGGATTTAAGGATGCTTTATATAAAATCAAGGAAGTTATCAAAATGATGGATGCTGCCGTATTGGAATTTATTCTATCTGGACCATGTATGATTCTAAAAGATAAAGTTTTGGATTTTTATTCTGATATAAAGATATCATCTTCTAGGAAATCCATTAAAAGCAAGATAGGGGAAGTAAAGGTTAAGATTATTCCTCAAAGGATTGCACAGACTTTACACCTTCCAACTACTAACATAGAAGAGGACTAAGAGATTTCTCTACGGGAGAGAGTGGATGCCTTGGACTGTTATGAATTTAGTGGTGAGAAATATAGCTCTCTAGAAAGAAAGTACTTCAACAAGAGAGGAAAACTACTTGAAGATATCATTGGGAAGGCCATTCTATACAAGACTGGATCCCATGATAAAATATCAAAGTCCATGTTTGAGTTGGTTTCTAGAGAGATTCTTCAAAAGAAAACCAACTAGACCTTAGTGGTATTCCAGAAACTCCTGAGCAATCTTTAAGTACCAAACTTAGGTTGAATTATTTCCTTGTACCAGATTAATGATTATCCTGACAATTATAACAATAAATAAGAAATTAAAATACATTATATGAAAAAATGGATATCAAGACATTGGGGAGATACACTAGGGTACTGCCCAAAGGTCAAACTAAGAAGAAGGGGTAGAGCAAAGATAAAGGAAATAAGGTAGTTTTGGAAGAAGATTATGAATCAGAGTTAGAGAGTATGGGTGATGATGACCAAGAAGATATTGAAGCCATCCACAGTCCCTACTTGTCACCTTTTATTGGGGATGAAGAAAATAATATACAAGCATTCAAGTGAATATGGATTTAGATAATACAAATACTACTTTGAAAGTGGTTGCATCTACTAAGGGGGAGACAGCTGATCAAGTAAAATCTAGTTCCTTAACTTAGGGGGAGTTTGAGGAGAATCTACAGGATTTGCAGTTCAATTCTCTGGATCAATTTTTATAGAACGGTGATCATAGTGGGGGGATAGTCAATCTGAGGTCCCTGCTCTGGGATAAAGCTTCTCAATGTCCCTAAAGACTGAGGCAGCAACTCAAACTGAGTTGGCTGGTCAACAGGACCTAGGGACATGCTTAAACCAAGTTGTTGTTGAAGTGACACCTCAAGTAACACGAACTCAGCCATCCACCAGTACGACAGATAGCTCCATCCTCACCACACTAAAAGCTCTACTGGATGAGCAAGCAATATCTTTGAAATCCTACCTTGATGAGTCAGTTAAAGGATATAAAGCTGAGATCATGGATGAAGTACAGAAAGGAAAAGCTGAAATAATTTATGGTCTAGATTTTCTGAAAGAAGACACTACACATATTTATGCAGAGATGACAAAATGGTTTGATAAGGCAGTCAGTATAGTGCACCAAAATGTGAAGATCCAGAACTCAATGGATGAAATCTGAGTCTATCCATACAGAATATTATAAGTGTAAAACAATATGTCAGCCAAACTGATGGGGTTATCAGGCAAGGGGTGGATCATTTAGAGCAATATGTCTACTCCACTCAACTTCAAGCCATAAAGTTGGTGAAAGATTCTAGAGATGCCATACTAGTAGATAATGAGAACATTTTTCAATCCACTTCCAGTAGATTTGTGGGCAACACCACTTATATGGATAACAAACTTTTTGAAGAAGCCAGAAAGGGGGAGAATATCAATACAGAGTACGCTTTATGGGTTATGCAAGGAATTAGGATTGCTCTCCATTTAATTCTACTGGATCTTAACAAGCCTTTTGACTTTGATTTTGAAGCTCATGAGAGGGTCTCTCAGGATGTTTAACTCGATAAGTGAAGGAAGAGAGAAGGAATCATGCTGCATGAGGAGTCCATGTCCATAAGGAGAGCTGAGTAGGCGAAAGATCCATACAATGAATATTAGAGTGATGATTCTCAATCAATCATTATCGATGTCTGGGTTCATTATGGACAAATCTTGAAGAACTTTGACAACATTTATCCTGTAGAGGAATGGATCCAGCACTTAAAAAGATGGCCTCAAAAGGATAGAACTTTCAAGGTAAATCTGGTTAGGAAGAACAACCCAAAGAGGATGCCAACCAAATATATACCAAAACTCTTCCTATACTTCAAGAGACAGGAGATCAAAGCCATTAATGCTAAAGTCAAGTTATAGATAAGCAACAAATTACTTGAAGTCAGAGAACATCTGCTAGATATCTTATGTGTGACAGAGATTTTTGATGTTTGTAAATAGACTTATATCTTAAAATTAAACCATATTGCTGAATTTATATATATATATATATATCTGTATATATATGCATTTATATAGATTTGTGATTGGTTATACTAAATATTTGTTATGATCATTCAAATTTTTCAACTGTTATATCTGTGATAATTTGAATTTATTATTAATGCATCTTACCATTGATTAAGGCTGTTTGGGAGGACTTATTTTCAATCAAGCGGTCACGACCGCATGAAACGGGACTTAATTAAGTCCCGTTCATGCGGTCGTGACCGCTTGACTGAAAATACCTAAGTGTTCTGCCTTCTTCAAATACGGGGGATTGTTGGGAATATTGCCCTCAAAATTCTAGGATTTGAAGAAGCATCACTTGTAATGATAAATGTATACTGTATTTGATTTCTATATATTTTATATCTATGAAGGGATTATGTGTTATCTCTAAAACAGGTTTAGAGAAGAGTTAATTCTATTGGAGCTATATTGTTCACATCGGTGAAGGATTCTCGACGGTAACATCTTGAACATAGAGTGCTTCAAGATGGTATCATCCCAAACTAACTACATAAGAAACTTCAAGCACTTATCATAATCGCAATCATCACATATTTCATCCTCTAAGTGCAATAAGCACTAATTATTTACATGAGACATATGAGGACCAATTACGCGGATATTTCAGCCATAGCCCAGGTCTAGCATTTCGATCATTTCCACAAACTTTTAGCCCCAACAAGGTTCCAAGATATTTATTCATGCATCTTGGGTGTTGTATCCACAATTATCTTGATTTGAAGAAGTGTCCTCTAAACTATGATGAATTGAGTTTGAATTTGATATTATTTCTTTAGTCATGTGCTTGCAGGATTTTATTTATAAGTACAAACCAATGTTAGGTTACAGTGGGTCATGAAACACATGACTATATAATGTAATCCATCATTGTGTAGACCAAAGTGTTGACTCACCTGTAATCTCTCTTTATATTGTACTTCTATTACAAGTGCATTAGAAGGATCAAGGGAGGAAAGGTTGCTAAAATCAGGAGGAAGGAAAATTTTCCAATGTAAAATTCATCGAGTATAGTAGTAGATACTCAACGATTTCGTCAAGTATACTTATGAATACTCGTCGAATTTGTCGTGTATACCTATTGATACTTGTTGAACTTATCGTGTTTACTTGACAATATTTTTTATAATCTTGGAAATCGGTTATGTAAGATTCGCCGAGTATCATTAAGTATACTCGTCGAATTCGTTGAGTGTATCTATTGACACTCGTCGAATTCATTGAATATACCTGTCGATACATGTAGAATTCTTCGAGTCTCACTAGTAAAGCTTCTGAGTTCTCGAACATACTTTTCCGGATTTATCTAAGTTAAATTTGTCAGTTATCAGAGCGATTCGCCGAGTATACTTACAGATATTCAACAATACTCGATGAATGGACATAACGTTATTTTTCTAATTTTCTGTCAGACGGGTTACTGTTTCAAGACGTCGGGCATGTATAGTACACGTGGACTGTTCGTTTAGGAAGGAATTTTTCTATCAATTAGAATAAGGAAACCTATAAATAACTAGGGTTAATTCGTTCAACCCTAATTGCTAATTCCACTTTGAAATCGTGAAAAAGGCCGCATGTTCTCTATCGGACGTACGCTATTTTAAATCGAAGAATCATGACCTAGCTTCTCTCGATCAGCGATTCATTCAAGATGTGATTCGACAGATCTTATTTCAAGTTCTACAGAAGTTTTCAGATCTAGTCGGATCAAGATTTCAGATCAAGTGTTCAAGACAAATTTCAGATCTTCTCCTTCTACTAGAGCCTCAAGATATTCATTCCAAGGAAGAAGAAGATTGGATATTTTCAGATCTGAAGAAGTAGATTGGTTTTAAATCTAAGATAATTGTATAATTTTTTTTGTGCTATTGTAGGAAGTTATCTTTTTTGAGGTGTAGATCCTTGTGAAAGAATCGAGTTGTAGAAGAGTTTGTTCTCCGAGTGTAAGAGAGGTTGTTCTCAGAGAAGTAGGAGTGTTGACTCTGAGTTGTAAGATTTGTTTAAATCTGAGAAAGGTGAAGAAGCCGAATCTAGCCATTTGTGGTAGATAGGCGAGGCGGGACAGTGGATGTACCCAAATCGATTAACCACTATAAATTCTTGTGTTGTGCTGTGTTTGTTCTGTACGCTTGCTTGTCATATTTTTTAATCTGCTATAAGACGCAAAACTCACTTATTCACCCCCCTCTAAATGATTTAGGTAGGCAACTAGATACTTTTATTTGGTATCAGAGCGAGAATGTTCGTTATAAGTTTAACACCTTGAACAAGATCTCAATCTAGTTGTTAGAGCACAATATTTCTTCAATTGATAGGAGCAAGGATGTACAACCCTGTGTCCGGCGAGCGGGCCCAGCCAGGGAGGTTGAGCGGGCCTGACCCCGCAACCCGCACCCGGGCGGCAAAACGGGTAAGGTCGACAGAAAGGCCGGCTCGCTCCCGCCCATCTCAGGCGAGCGGGCTGGCGACCCGCGGCGAGCGAGCGAGACCCGCGGTTGGTGATCCGCCGGTCAACCCCCCCACGCGCGACCAGGCTGCCGATCCGCCCGACGGAAGATAGGCAGCTCGCCCATACCGGCTCGCACTCGCCCAGAGAGGATGGACGAGTCCCAGAGCCAGGTCGCGCCCGCCTCTCGCGGGTGGAATCGGAGGCGAACTGAATCCCCATGGGTGCGAATAGCTATTCAGAACAGCGGAGCCTGGCTGTTGGCAGACCAGGTTGGACTGCGCATAGCTATCCAAAACAGCGGAGTTTGGCTGTTGGCAGACCCAACCAGGGGCCTTTTTGGTATTTCCAGGTCAGTTCTTTTGGTTATTGGCAGTTCAGATTCTGAAAATCTATAAATAAGACCCAAGGGGTACCTCAGAGGGCACGCTTTCAGTGCCTCCTTGCCCTCATTCTCAAGTGTTCTCTGAGGGTACCTTAGCTCGGCTCTTGGCTAAGGAGGGGAAGCGCTCAGAGATCTTCCGGGTTTGTGGTGGGACCTCCCTGCCGAGCCCTTGGGTCTGTCCTTTCTTGTCTCTCTCGTTGTTTTTCTTGCAGGTGCGAAGTAGGCGCGAGACCACCCCTTCCCCAAGGGTCGAACTCCACAAGAGGCCGGTTTCCGGTTTCAACATTTTGGTGCGGTGAGCGTGGAGAGTGGTCAGTGCAGAAAAGCTTCGGCGAGCTCAATGACGGGAGGTCAAGGATCCGACAGGCAGAACTCGCCGCCCCCTCCGCCTCTCGCGACAGTGGGAATGTTTGAAGACTTCAGGAACGAGGTGCTGGACCTCGTCAAGATCGCACTCGGCGTGCGGGCCGAGTGCTCGACTCCGGCAGCCCAGATCGCGGCCGCCCCCTCTTTAGGCGAAGACGCTCCTGGCAGGCGAGCCGGGAAGGAAGTGGCTGAGGAAGGTCGGGGGAGCGAGCTCTCGGGGCGCGAGCTCTTCCCCGGCTCGGCAGGCCGAGGTCGATTCGGCGAGTTGGGCTCGCGGGACTCGCCGGCTCGCCCGGCGGTTGGAAGCAGCCCATTCAGCGAGCTGGTCTCCTCAGCACCAGTACCAGAAGGGTTCAGGGAGCCCGAGATGTCCTACTACACCGGAAAAGGAGACCCGGTTCAGCATGTCCAATGGTTCGAGGACGTGGTCTCCATCCGTCAGATGTCGGACGGATTCAAGTGCCGTCTCTTCGCCATCACGCTCCGAGAGAAGGCAAGGGAGTGGTTCCACCAGCTGCCGGCCAGTTCCATCTATTGCTTCGAGGACCTGCGCCGAGGGTTCATGTTGAGGTTCACTACCTCAAAGAAGAGGAAGAAGGAGTCTGAGTCCCTGTTCCACATAAAGCAGGGGGTGAACGAGACGTTGGGAAGCTACGTCGATCGGTTCCAGGAGGAGGTTACCCAAGTCCAGGAGATGCCGGGCCACAGTCTGATGATGGCCTTCACACTAGGCCTGCAGCAGGGTTTCTTCCGCATGGAGCTGAAGAGAATTCCCCCCCTCTCCTACGAGGAGCTGATGGAGAGGGCGGCGAGAGAGGTCGACGGGGAGGCGTCGAACCCAGAATTTGCAAGGAAGTTGGCCAGGTGGGCGGCCGAGGAGGAAAAGGAGTCGAAGGGAGGAAGAGGACAGGAAGAGAGGAGGGGGGAGCCCAGGCAGAGGGAGCAGAGGGAGCAGAGGCAGCTCCAGGGACAGCAGCCGGGGTGGGGGCGCCAGGAGCCCGACCGTAGGCTGGGCTGGAGACCAGAGTGGCAGGGGCAGGGGCCACAGAGAGGGTACTACGGGAGAGGTCACTATCAGGGGAGGCAGGACCAGTTCCACCCCCCAGGCTGGAGGCAGGGTCAGAGGCCGCGACTCCCCGATCAGGAGGAGGCCATGGCCATAGCCCTGGGAGCGAGGAGAGGGGTCATGAGAAGGAGGAGAAGAGAGTTCAGGGTGGAGCTGCCCTACTGCGACTTCCATCAGGAAGAGGGGCACGCAACAGCCACATGCCCGGAGTTTTTGGAGATGAGAGGGAACAGGGGTCGGCAGCAGCAGCAGGAGGAGGTGCGGCAGGAAGTGAGGATCGAGGAGGTCCTGCCTCGGGCGGAGGAGGATCGCTGTGAAGACCGGGTGGATGTGGGGACCCGAGGAGGGATCGGAGTGATCCACGGGGGAGTGGGAGTCGAGGCTTCCCGCAAGGCAAGTCTCCACACCATGTATCGGCGGAGCGTCGCCTCTACATCCCAAACCCCGCCCCCGGAGGAGAGAATCACCTTCTCCAGAAGTGATATGCCGGACCACGAGGATCCGTTCTGTGATGCGCTGGTCATCAAGGCCGCCATCGAGAACTTCACCGTCTCTCGGATCCTCGTGGACAATGGAAGCTCCGTGAACGTCGTCTTCAAAAAGGCGTTTGACGCGATGCAGGTGGAGGCTAAGAGGGTACTGGCCTCGGACGGGCCCTTGTTCGGGTTCTCAGGAGAAAGGAAGGAGGTAGAGGGAGGAGTCGGCCTCCATGTCACCCTGGGGGGGCAGTCCCGAAACTGCAAGTTCGTCATCGTGGACGCCCCCAGCAGCTACAGCGCAATCTTCGGGAGGCCCCTGATCAGCGCCTTCCGCTGCGTCCCCTCGTCCTTCCATCAGTGCCTGAAGTTCAACGCTGAGGGGGTGCAGGTCAGAGTTAGAGGAGACCCGAAGGTGGCGCGGGAATGCTACGTCACCGCGGTAAACACCATCTCTTGGCAGGAAGGAGCCGAGGAGATGGGGCGGAGGATGGAGGAGGACGAGCAGGAAGCCGGAGAGGAGAAGCCGAGGACGAAGGACTGCGCAGAGAAGGCGGAAAGAGGAGGTATGGAGGAAGTGGCCGAAGTGAGGGCCGTAGGAGGGGAGATGGAGGTAGAGGTCCGCGTTCCGGAGGAAGGGGACGCCGAAGGATGGGGGGAGCAGTCCAGGCTGGAGGCCGCAGAGGAGGTGGTGGAGCTGGAAGTGCTCACCCGCGGAGGCAGGATGGAGAGGATCCGCGTCAGCGGGGGGCTGACCCCGGAGGACCAGGGCAGGATGCTGGAGTGCATCCAGAAGAACGTGGACATCTTCGCCTGGAGCGCCGCGGAGATGCCGGGGGTTGACGCGGATGTGGCTTGCCACCGCCTCAACCTGGACCCGGGAACACGCCCCGTCCAACAGAAGAAGAGGTCCACGGCGGATAGGCTGGCGGAACCCATCAGGGAGGAGGTGGCCAAGCTTCTCAAAGCCGGCTTCGTATCCGAAATTCAGTACCCCGGCTGGGTCTCAAACGTTGTGATGGTTAAAAAAGGAGACGGCCGCTGGCAGTTGTGTATCGATTTCTCTCTTCTTAATAAAGCTTGTCCTAAGGACTGTTACCCTTTGCCTCGGATCGACGCGCTGGTTGATTCCGCCGTCGGCTTTTCTGTAATGAGTTTTTTAGATGCCTTTTCAGGTTACCACCAGATCAGGATGCACCCCCCGGACATCAAGGATGTCTCATTCATCACAGGGGACGGCTGCTATTGCTACAAGATGATGCCGTTCGGGCTGAAGAATGCTGGTGCCACCTACCAGAAAATGATGGATCGGGTCTTCAAGGAACAGAGGGGGAGGAACTTGGAGGTGTACGTGGACGACCTCATGATCAAGAGCCGGGACGTGGACTCCCACCTCCGGGACCTGGAGGAGACGTTCGCCACCCTGCGTAGATACAAAATGCGGCTGAATCCTCTTAAGTGCGTTTTTGGGGCTAGCCGAGGGAAGTTCTTGGGGCACCTCCTCACCCCCGCGGGGGTCGAGCCGAACCCGGACAAGGTCAGGGCTATCCTGGAGTTGGGGTCCCCGCGGAATGCGAAGGAGGTCCAGCGGCTGACAGGGAAGCTAGCAGGACTGAGCCGTTTCCTTTCTCGGGCAGGGGAGAAGTGCTCCCCCTTCTTCAAAACGCTGAGGGGAGGCCAGAGGTTCGAGTGGAGCCAGGAATGTGAGGAGGCCTTTCAGGCCCTCAAGGCGCAGTTGACACAAGCCCCGCTGCTCCAGGGGCCGAAGGAGGGTGAGGATTTGTTCTTATATCTCGGGGTCGGGGCTGAGGCCTTGAGCTCCGTCTTAGTACGTGCAGAGGGGAAGAGGCAGCTCCCCATTTATTACGTCAGCCGGGTCCTGAGGAAAGCCGAGCTCCGGTACCCAATCTTGGAGAAACTTGCATTCGCCCTAATCGTCTCGGCTCGGAGGCTACGGCCTTACTTCCAGGCGCACCCGATCCGAGTGGTGACCGACCATCCTCTCCGCAACATCTTCGAGGGGGTGGAGCACTCAGGCCGGCTGGCCAAGTGGTCGGTGGAGCTAAGCGAGTTCGATGTCTCCTTCGTTCCGCGGCTCTCAATCAAAGCTCAGGCGATGGCCGACTTCCTGGCCGACTACGTGGTAGAAGTAGCAGAGGAGGAGCTCACCCGCCCGACTCCTTGGAAGGTGAGGGTGGATGGAGCCTCAGGGAGGCATTCTCTCGGAGTAGGAGTGATTCTGGAAAATCCTCAAGGGACTCGGATCGAGCAGACGGTGGTGGTGCATTTTCCCATTACCAACAACCAGGCCGAGTACGAAGCAGTGATAGCGGGACTTCGCCTGGCCAGGGAGTTGGGGGTGCTGGATGTGGAGGTCCTGACCGACTCCATGGTGGTGGCTTCCCAGATCAACGGGGAGTTCGAAGCAAGGGAGCCCGCTTTGAAGTTATACTTGACCAAAGTAAAGGGGGTCATAGGGACCTTCCAGACCTTCTCCATCCGGCACGTGCCAAGGGGGGAGAATGAACAGGCCGACCAACTGGCGAAGCACGGCCCCCGGGCAGGGGGTACCATCACCGACCTATTTCGCCCCTCCATCGAAGAAGGAGAGCTCATGGAGATCGACCAGCAGCCTTCGTGGATGGACCCAGTGGTAGTTTTCCTCTCCACGGGAGAGTATCCGGAGGGAATAGACAAGAAGAAGCTGAGGCACAAGTCCGCTTACTACCTCCTTAAAGATGGGCAGCTTTACAGGAAGACCCTCTCCGGGATGCTGGCTCGCTGCGTGTCCGAGGGCGAGGCGCAGAGGATCTTGGAAGAAGTCCACTCCGGGGAGTGCGGGAGTCATTCCGGGAGTCGGACCTTGGAGGGGAGGATAGTCAGGCAGGGGTATTTCTGGCCCACCCTGGGCCGGGACGCCGCGGAGTTCGCAAGAAGATGTCATAAGTGCCAGCTGTTTGCCCCCCTCCAGCTACAGCCGGCCCAACAACTCAGGAGTATCACGGCCCCTTGGCCCTTTGCAATCTGGGGAATGGATTTGGTTGGACCGTTCCCCCAGGCCAGCGGCCAGCGAAGGTTCCTCCTGGTGATGATCGACTACTTCTCAAAGTGGATGGAGGTAAAGGCGTTGGCCAAGGTGACCTCCCAAGTGATCAGGAACTTCGTCTGGGGGGAGATCATCTGTCGCCATGGGCTGCCCCAAGCCATCGTCACCGATAACGGACCCCAGTTCGCCAGTGCCGAGTTCACCAGCTTCTGCGAGCAGCTCAGAATCAACCTCAGGTTCGCCTCGGTCCACCACCCCAGGAGCAACGGGCAGGTGGAGGCGGCGAACAAGATCATCGTCAACCTCCTCAAGAAGAAGGTGGAAAACTTAAAGGGGAGCTGGGTGGAGCAGCTCCCCGCTGTTCTTTGGGCCCTTAGAACCACCCCTAACACGGCCACAGGGGAGACCCCCTTCAAGCTCTCCCATGGATGCGAGGCGGTGCTCCCCATAGAATTTGAAGTTCAAACGCCGCGAGTCGGGACGGCCAAAGAGGGTCGAGAGGGATGGCGAGCCGAGAACGAGGAGGAGCTGAGACTCTCCCTGGACATGGTGGAGGAGTTGAGGGACCTCTCGGCCATCCGACAGGAGGAGGTCAAAAGGAGGATGGCGAGATACTTCGACAAACATGTCAGGATCAAGCAGTTCGCAGAAGGGGATCTGGTGCTGAAAAAGGTAGACGCGGCAGGGAGGTCAGCATCCGTGGGAAAGCTCAACCCCAGCTGGGAGGGGCCATTCATCGTGAAGGAAGCTCTGAAGTCAGCGAGCTATCGACTTCAAAATGTAGAGGGCGAGACCCTGAGTCTCACCTGGAGTGGGGACGACCTGAAGAGGTTTTTTCCCTAAGCACATGTAAACAACACGACTCGTTATAATGAATTCCTCCTTCTTCCCCCCCGGAATCGCCACAGCCGGTTTGCACAAAGAGATGGAGAATGAGTTTGGACCCCGAGAAGATCCCGCTGCCAGGCTCTCACCTAGCTGGCAGGGCCGGAAGTCACTCGGTGTCATCCCTAGCCTCGAGAAGATCCCGCTGCCAGGCTCTCACCTAGCTGGCAGGGCCGGAAGTCACTCGATGGAGAACGAGTTTGGACCCCGAGAAGATCCCGCTGCCAGGCTCTCACCTAGCTGGTAGGGCCGGAAGTCACTCGGTGTCACCCCTAGCCTCGAGAAGATCCCGCTGCCAGGCTCTCACCTAGCTGGCAGGGCCGGAAGTCACTCGATGGAGAATGAGTTTGGACCCCGAGAAGATCCCGCTGCCAGGCTCTCACCTAGCTGGCAGGGCCGGAAGTCACTCGGTGTCATCCCTAGCCTCGAGAAGATCCCGCTGCCAGGCTCTCACCTAGCTGGCAGGGCCGGAAGTCACTCGATGGAGAATGAGTTTGGACCCCGAGGAGATCCCGCTGCCAGGCTCTCACCTAGCTGGCAGGGCCGGAAGTCACTCGGTGTCATCGCTAGCCTCGAGAAGATCCCGCTGCCAGGCTCTCACCTAGCTGGCAGGACCGGAAGTCACTCGATGGAACGACTCAGAAAGCAACGACCTGCGACCCAGAACAAATCGCGTTGTCGGACTCCCACCTAGCCGGCAAGGCCGGGAACTACTCGAAAAGCGTGCGCAGCAGGACGGAATCACAAGAATAAGTCAAAAAGAGGGAAAGGGCCTAGCATGGCCCCATCCTCAGACCCCAGGAAAGGTGGTCGAGTAAACGCAAAGGCCTGGCGAGAGTCCACAGGGAATTAAGCATGCGGCCGAGGGACGAGCCAGCTCGCCTCGCTCGGCGGACGAGCCAGCTCGCCTCGCTCGGCGGACGGGCAGCTCGCCTCGCTCGGCGGACGGGCAGCCACCTCGCCAGAGCCGGGCCGCAGGGGCAGGTCGCGCCATCCGGCAATAACAGCGTCGGAAGAAATAAAAAGGGGGCGAGGGAGCACTTATAAAGAGAGCAGCAGCTAAAAAATACGAAGTATAAGCGCAACCCGCGCATACATCTCAAAACAGACATATACATAATGAGGTTCATCCAAAAAGATAAATTACAAGAGTCTGGGGAAACGCGAGATCAGGGGTGAGAAATCCTAAATGGGCTGGAAGTTTTTGTCGCCAGGCTCCGGCACGGGAAGAAACAGCGCCGGCACCACGTCCTTCGCCGAGAGTCCCGCTGCCTCGCTCGTAAGCAGATCCGCGCGCCGCAGCGTTTGCATCGTGTATCTCGCTGCGCTGGCCGCGTTCTTTTGCATTAGCACTTCCAGGTCGTAGTCGGAGAGATGCTCGCGCGGGCAGACCCTGCTGTCTGGAGGAGGGACAGCGGCGGCGGCCTCCAGCTCGCGTACCCGCGCCTCCAGCGCCGCCTTTTCTTGGCCAAGGGTGGCGATCTCGGCACCCATCCGGCTCGCCGTCGCCGCGTCCTGGGGAAAAATGAATAGGAATAATCGTGAGCTGTGTGCACGAAAAGGAGGGAGTGCGATTCAGGTTGAGCACGCACCACCCCGCCCAGGTACCGCGCGAGGGTCTCCTCGGCCGCGTCGGCTCGCCTCCTGTGAGTGTCCGCGTCCGCCTGGGCGAGCTTCCGGGCCTCTTCCTTCTCATCCGCCATCTTTTGGATGGACGCGGCGTTCCGCTCCACCTGGGTGCAGCGCCTCCCCACCATGTGAGCCAGCTCCAGACCGCGCAGCTGGGCCCGCGAGCTCTCATGAATCAGCACTCGCGTCGCCTCCTTGTCATAAATGGCGGCGTCTTCACGCGAGTACAGACCAAAGGAGAGGCTGTACGCCTCCCCGCCGATGGTATCCTGCTCCATCCAGCTCGGCAGCAGGGTCGAGATCGTCGCGCGGTTCGACTCCTTGTCCCACGCCAGGAGCGGGACGCCAAGCTCGTCCAAGTACTTCTCGCCGTAGCCGAAGTTCCGATGCCCTCTCGGCACCGGCTCCGCAGCGGCTTCAGACCCACCCTGCGGTGCGGAGGTGCCCGCCGCCCCGACCGGGGAGTCGCTGGTTGAGGCAACCCGCGGGGGCGAGGGACCCTCAGCCGGTAGGACCGCAGGGGCCTTGCCCTTCCTCTGGCTTGCGGCGGGTTGATGATCCGCGGTCTTCGCCACCTTCTGCGGAGGGACTGGCTGTCCGCCACCCGGCCGCTTCTTGGCCGGGACCGATGGGATGTCGCGCTGGGCGGCATCCGCAGCCTGCGCGCGGGCGAGAACCCCGGGGGGAATACGAGCGCTCTCGTAAGGAGGGTGAAGAGGGATGTCGCGCTCGCCTGAAAGAAGGAAGGGGTGAGACAAAGGAAGAAAGGGAATAAGGTATAACAGCGGCGAGTGACAAACCTCCCCCCGGCGGGACAGCAGCGAGGTCGTCAAGATGACGGCGCAGGTACGCGACTTCAAAGTTCTTCCCGACGAAGAACGCGAACAGGTCGGATTCATGACCGCCTAGGTTGGGTGGCCGGTAGCTCGCCTCGCTGAGCTGCACCGGCGAGAAGGGCACGTTGCCAAAGTCCCCTTTGACGAACAGGAACTTCTTCAGCCAGTTGTGGCTCTTGTTAACTGTCTCCCGCACCTTGAGGTGGGCGCTGGAGAAGTAGGCCGTCCCGTCTCGGTTCGCCCTGAAGGAGAACAGCTTCCGGAATACTGCGAGGCTGAACTCCACCCGCTCCTCTCGCAGGAAGCAGGCGAACCCCATCAGGACGGCGATGGAGTTCGGGGTCATCTGGCCCAGGACGACCCCGAAGTATTTTAGCACCTGGCGCGCCTCGGGCCATAGGGGGAGTCGCAGGCCTACCTCGAAGTGAGCGAGAGGGATGGCGAGCTCATCCCTAAACAGGTCGTTGATCTTCTCCCCCTCTTCGGGTCGCCTCGCAGAGAACCCGGCTGGGATGTGGTCACCTAAAGCTTCCAAGTATTCGCGCTCTGTGATGACAGCGCGAGGGAAATCATGCTCGGAGAAGGTCCAAGCGCATTTGCTTCGGCCGTCCGCATCGCCGCCGCCTCCGCCCATTCCCGTCGAGTCGCAGCCGAACGCGCGAGAGAAAGCCAGAAGGCGAACACAGACGATACTCCGCGGGAACAGGAAGCAGGAGGGTTTGGAGTCGGTGGAGAAATAAGGGCCGGCAAGGCCTATTTATAGGAAAAGAGAGGGGGCGGGAAACTTCCCGCCGAAAGATGGGGTGCGGATAGCAAAAATTAATCCGACGGTTCGACTTCCCGCGCGCGAGCGCACCTCAAAGGTCGAGCCGGCACGGTTCTCGCCCGGCTGCAACCGCGGGAGACCAGCGCGGGCGAACCAACCCCAACCCGCACCCGCACGCCGTGCCGCGCGAGACGGGAGATTCCCATCTAGCGAGCTCCTCGGCTCGCCCTCGCCCCGATCAGCGCGAAAGGAAGAATGGACCTTTCCCTTAACCCGCCCACAGAAAACAACAGAAAAGCAGCGCGATAATTTCAATACATCTCAGCAACAAAATAGTTAGGCCCATAGGCGGGCTAAAAGAGTCGCGAGCAATTATAAGTACAAGATAACTGCGAAATGACGATAACCCCGCGGTATCCTGCGAGCGAGGGGCAAACAACTCGGTCAGTACTCGACCCACTTCCACCTGTGCCGCCTCTTCGTTCCCGCTCACGGCGGCATGCGAGGATCGTGGTAGTCGCGAACCGCCACCAGTTCCCGCTGAGCCATGCCGACCTGCTCTGTGGCGCTCCTAAGATGTCCCTCGGCCCGCGTTATATGCACGCCCGGCGAGGTGACGTCGTCGTCTTCCGCTTCACGCCGAGGGCCCTCCAGGACAGCGAGCCGGGCCTCAGTCTCGGCCTTGTCTTCATCAACCCTCCTCATGATCTCCTTCAACATCAGTGTGTGTTTCTGGAACAGCCGTGTCACCTGCCCCTTCATCCCGACTGCGTCGGTCGGGTCGCCCAGGTAGTCAGAAACGCTGTCCACGTCAGGCGGAGGCGAGTACCCTTCGCTCATCTCGGTCTCAGGAGAGGCCCTGTGAAAGCCTGCAAGCGAGGCGAGTCAGAGGGAGCGAGCAAGAGACGAAGCCCAACGATAAAAACCAGCTCACCAGGGGTTGGCACATCGCCCGCACCGACAGATGGGCGAGAAGAGCCCGGCCGACCCTGAAAGTTCCCTCCCTCGAGGGTCTCAAGAGATTTCCCCAGCCCATGGGAGACCGCCGGACGGGGAGTTTCCGGAGGTGGGCGATCCAGACCTGGGGAACTCGCGATCTTCTCAGGCGACAGAGGCGGGGGACGATCCTCTCCCCGGTTCTCCACCTCCTCACAGGGAATTACCTGCAAAACAGGGAGTCAGGGGAATAGCGATAATCAGCGGAAGGCCACGTACCCCGGGGACGAGCTCAGCACCCGCCGCCGAGCTGGAGGCCGGGCAGTCACCCGCCAGAGAACGCTTAACAATCTTTCCCTTCGCCGGCATGAAGAGAGGGCCGGAAGATCCGCGTACTAGCCATGGGGCGGCCTCGAGGGCCTCCTCCTGAGTCTGCAGGACCGCTGCCGCCAGGCGAGCTCGCACCTCTTCGCTAACCGGCATCGAGAAACAAAAGTCTGCTCAGAGAAAATAAAGGGGATCTGGGGAGCCTCCTACAGGGGTCAGCGGTATGTATTTATAGCCGGACAGTGGGGGCCCACCAAAAGATTCCCTGCCAGCTCAGCACAGTGCTCGCCGAACACGCGGGTTGGATGATTCTTTCCGAGCTTGATTCAAGCTCGAAAAGAGCGGGGATTGTGTACAACCCTGTGTCCGGCGAGCGGGCCCAGCCAGGGAGGTTGAGCGGGCCTGACCCCGCAACCCGCACCCGGGCGGCAAAATGGGTAAGGTCGACAGAAAGGCCGGCTCGCTCCCGCCCATCTCAGGCGAGCGGGCTGGCAACCCGCGGCGAGCGAGCGAGACCCGCGGTTGGTGATCCGCCGGTCAACCCCCCCACGCGCGACCAGGCTGCCGATCCGCCCGACGGAAGATAGGCAGCTCGCCCATACCGGCTCGCACTCGCCCAGAGAGGATGGACGAGTCCCAGAGCCAGGTCGCGCCCGCCTCTCGCGGGTGGAATCGGAGGCGAACTGAATCCCCATGGGTGCGAATAGCTATTCAGAACAGCGGAGCCTGGCTGTTGGCAGACCAGGTTGGACTGCGCATAGCTATCCAAAACAGCGGAGTTTGGCTGTTGGCAGACCCAACCAGGGGCCTTTTTGGTATTTCCAGGTCAGTTCTTTTGGTTATTGGCAGTTCAGATTCTGAAAATCTATAAATAAGACCCAAGGGGTACCTCAGAGGGCACGCTTTCAGTGCCTCCTTGCCCTCATTCTCAAGTGTTCTCTGAGGGTACCTTAGCTCGGCTCTTGGCTAAGGAGGGGAAGCGCTCAGAGATCTTCCGGGTTTGTGGTGGGACCTCCCTGCCGAGCCCTTGGGTCTGTCCTTTCTTGTCTCTCTCGTTGTTTTTCTTGCAGGTGCGAAGTAGGCGCGAGACCACCCCTTCCCCAAGGGTCGAACTCCACAAGAGGCCGGTTTCCGGTTTCAACAAAGGACATGTCCTAAAAGAAGCTTCTAGAGTAAGGACCTCACATTCCTACTCAACCATCTGCTATGAATCCAAACATGATGGTTCCTAAAAAGATGATGGACCTGAACAAAGATGAGACTGCTCTTGTCTCCTTAGACAAGAACGCCAAAAATATAACTGCAAGTGCAGGGGATGACTCTATGTTGCAAAAACTTTTGCACTACAAGTATGCCAAGTAGATGTGAAATTCTCTACTTGTTTTGATGGAAGGTACTGAAGAAGTGAGAGATGATCGAAGATCTCTACTCAACTAACAGTACGAGGCATTCAAACAAGACCCCAAGGATACCATTGTTGATAGTTATGAAAAGTTCTTCAAGATTGTTAATGGTCTAAGAATCAATGTTCGAGCATTCACTAATGGTGAAATGAACGATAAATTCTTAAGATCACTGACTAATAAATGAGACACTAATGTCGTGGCAATTAGAAAATTTGGAAAGTTGTTTGACACTAATCATCAAAATCTATTAAGGAAGGACTTATCTTTTGAACTACAAATGAATACAAGAAAGAGGAGAAAACAGTAAGACTTCAAGCAAAGAGAAGTTTATAACATTGAAAGTCAGAGGGTCAAAGAAATATAGAGCTGTGTCACTGGTAAGGACACAAGCTTTTGATGCTCAAGAAGATTCTGAGCCAAGCACCTCTGGCTCTGAATTGTCTGATGGAGAGTTCTCACTGATCTCTAAGCAATTCAAAAGAATGCTTAGCAAAAGGAGGCAAAGAAAAATTCAGTCCTCCTCCTCTGAATATAGAAGGTCACATCGTGATGGTGATCATTCTAAGAAAAGCCACAACATAGATGATACGTATAATTCTAAACCTAACAAACATTTATCTTCTGGCATTATTTGTTATTGTTGCAATAAGCAGGACACGTGATTGCAAAGTGTCCTTACAAAAAGATGGAAGGATCTAAGAAAGAAGAAAATAGATCCTTCAATGGTAAGAGGAAGGAAATAAAGAGCTTTATCGTGAAGAAGTCTAAGACTCTTTGCGATAGTGACTCAGGTGAGTCAAGCTCAAATGATATAGAAGCCTAGCTCGTTCTAATGGCTCACACAAATGAGGAAGTAGGCGAATCCTAATACAATGGGAAGGTAAACTTGCACACCATACTATCAGAATCAAAAACATCATCTGATGGTCATGAAGACTGTTCTTCTGCGGAAGATGATTCTGACTTGATGGCTCAACATCAAGTTCTTTTGAAAGAGTTTGACAAATGTCGTAAGGTAGTCAAAGTGCAATCAAAAGAGATTGCTTCTCTCAAGACAGTGGAATCAAGTCTAAGGGAGGAAATTATAGAATTAACTCCTCCCGGTGATGAAGTTCACTCCTTGAAAGAGGAATTAAAATGCTCGACTGAGCTACTAAGTTAGAAGGAGAAGTTCTTAGATGAACTAGAAGAAAAACATTTGTTTGAGAGGAAACTTATTTAAAGCTACTCCAAGACAAAGACTGTTGTTCCACTCATTGATGAATTTCCTGCCCCAAAGAAGGGTAGTGGTCTAGGCCATATAACCGAAAAAGGTAAGGCCACTAAGAGAGCCACTACAAAAGGCAAATGAAAGGCACCTCAAAGTCAAACATCTTTTAAGAAGGTAATTTTTCCCACAAATCAATATGACTTTGAGACGTCCTATGGTCACTTTGCTAGGAATACTTTTATGGAGCCTAAAAATAGCTACCAAGGATGGAACTGTAAGACTGCCCCCCAACCTTTGCCCGGGTCGGGCCGGAGTGTATCTTACTTGCCCAAGGCATCCACCTAGTGCTCCATAAGAGTGTCAACCCACACTATTAAGAACTAGTTGGCCGCCTCGCTCAGCTTGAATCACAACATTCACATCACATCACATAGTTTAGCGGAAGCATTAACAGGAAGCCATAACAAATATATATATATATATATATATATATATATATATATATATATATATATATATATATATATATATATATATATATATCAATGCATATTTAATAGAAAACGCAAAAGGCCGTAGACAATGTTTACACATGTAGCCCGTAGGCTGTAATAGTACTACAACTAGCAACTCCTCTCTCTCAAATCTGCTCGCTAGTACTCACGTCTCGAAACTCTAGAGACGACGGGGGTATCTCTACTCAGGTAGTCCTATTAGCTAGCATATCATCCTGTAATAGCTGGTCACTATAGTGCTCCATCTCCTGTGAATGGTTATTAAGATAACTGTTTGTCACAGATCTATGTGGAATCAAATATCCTCCCCAGATCCATATCCTGGGGACGAGCGCACATACCAAACAAAATAAGATAGCTGAAGCAAGAGAGGGTTATCACAACATTTCATAAATGAGCTTGGAGCAATCAAAAAGTATAGCATGATATAACCAGACTAGAAACAGTAATATTCATCAGTTATATTATAGGCTCTACAAGCATAGCAGCACAATAGGTATTCAAATCTTAACGAACTTCGCAGGCCTTCAAGCAGCGCACATATTGCAGGCACTCAGAGTCGGGAACACATCACAGGAATTCATAGCCACATACAGATCACAGGCATTCACAGTCACGCACAATACCCTATGTCAACATAGAATGGACCGCTTCTTTTCAAGCAGGGTAGCGAGTCCTGCGGGCCTCACTGACGTGGTTGTCAGTGATAGTGGCATATCCTGCCATTTCTGGGGGTGATCGTACTTCACAGCCTAGGCCCTAACATACACCTCCGTGTACTCTTGGATGTGAGCAACATCCGGCGATTCAATATTTTGGCCGACCAGCGGAGGAAACCCAACGAGAAAGAAAACATAATCGCCGATCACCCTTCGTACTCATCTCCCTGTCTCCTTGAGTCGTCGAACTTCTCGCAGCGGTATGAACGGTCTGCAGAAGTGACTAACCCGCCACAATTTATCACAAGCAATTTACAGGCAATCAAAATAATCAATTTGACTAGCACGCATCGGGTCGGTAGCGGCTTGTCCTACTATGTTTTAAATAATTTGGGCAAAAGACATTTTACTCGGCTTTTGGAAAGGAACGTGGGAGCGCTTTACTGGGGCTAACTTAGGAGGAACTTCTCAACTTCTATTATCCCCAACGAAGGCTCAACCTATCAAATCACTACCAGTCAGGGCAGGACCCGTGCTTAGAATCGTAAATTGTAGGACAAAGTATGGCAATAAAAACTAATGCTAGTATAAGATATAAAATTTAAATACTATAAAGAAATAGGACCAGTAGGACACTGGAGTAGTACAAAACTGAAAGTAAGTACTGAAAGGAATTGGACTAGTACGAGACTGGAATAATACTTAAAAGAAATGAACTGAACTGAAAAAAAGTACTGAAATGAACTAGACCAGTACGAGACTGGAATAATACTTAAAAGAAATGAACTGGACTGAAAGTAAATAACCAGGACTAGTATGAGACTGCAATACTGAAAAGAAAGAACTGAACTGAAATGAATAAATGAACTGGACCAGTACTAGACTGGAATAAATTATAAAGAAAATGGTTAGTAGTCCAATCAATCCATTCAGGAGGCTTCAGTTCTATCTCCATTCTCAGGAGGCATGTTCAGTTCCATCTCCATTCTTCAGAGGCAGGTTTAGTTTCGTCTTCATTCACAGGAGTCTTAGTTCAGTTCCATCTCCGTTCTCAAGAGGCTTAGTTTGGGTTTCGCCCATTATTTAGGTCTGATAATAGTTCTGTTGAATCCTTTATTGTTGCGGGTTAATCAAACCCGGAGAATTTAAGGGTTACCCCCTTTTTTTATTCGTCGAGCATGTCTGCTCGTATTTTCATTTTCTAAACTTGTCTGAGTTACTCGAGAGCTTTACAAAGGATAAGGACGAGGCACTCAGTATTTCTACGAAACCTCAGAATACTCAGAGCTTGGCACTTCCCTCGATCTCTCTCATTGGTAAAATAATTTGAACTTATTATTGGCCTAAAAGATGGTCGTGCGCTCCAATTTTCATTTCGAGAAACTCAGACGCATTGATTTTCGAGCGCAACCCTAGGTATCTATTAAATTGGAAAAACTCCAATTTTTCTCCCAAGGTTCCCAAATTTTAATACAACCTTTAAGAGAGCCTAAAGAGAGACTAGCATATTTTTTCAAAATATTTCGAGCAATTTTGGTCCTCAAAATTGGACAAATATAATTTATTTGGACTTTTAAAAATACCAAATAAATTCCAAAAATTCCCAAAATATTTGTGGAGAAAGCCTTTATTGAGGGGAAAAACCTTCATGTTCAAAACGTTTTCCCTATGAACATATATTTTTTTATAAAAATTTCCAAAATTTCTGATTAAATGTTGGTTTGCATATAGCAGATCAAGCATGATCCTGTGGCCAGGATTATGCCTGACAGGAGAATCCACCCACACTTCCCCATAGTGGATCGACCATGGATCCCCTGTGAGGGGCACAAAAGAGGAGGCGGGGGGGGGGGGGGCAATAAGGCTATCACAGCCGTTCATCTCTTCCCGTGAGATGAATGACGATGATTTCTCCCACCAGAGAAGAAGGTGGTGGCCCTCTCCCATTGCCAGTTAGCCTTTATCGGACACCGATGCTGCCCCTGATTGACTCGTCGGGGGTCAGCGAGTATCTGGGTGGTGGTCCCGCGGCCCTCCGCCGCCGGACATCGCCGGAAATTGTGAAAGAAAGAGCTGGGTGGCGACAGCTCTGCTCTCAGCGCCACCTCTCCTCTCTGGCGGTGGTCCAACATCTAGCCACCGCCGGACGCCACTAGAGCAGAAGTAGAGGAATTACCTACTCTTCGGGTGCCTCCAGAGAGGCATTTGTGGCGGCACCTCGGCTGGCCACCACTGGGGAAAGTCATCCCCGGTGGTTTAACCCTTTCCTAACTCTACTACCGGCACTGGGAGGGGCTAACCTCCTACGACCACCACCCGAACTGGAGCTTGGCTCGGGTGGTGCCCACGGTTCACTGACCACTGAGAGGCGCATGCAGCACATCTAAAAGATGAGGGAGGAGGAGGAAAAGAGTTTCCACCTGTGGTTGGGGGGGGGGGTTGTGATGGTCCCGGTCAAGCTGCCATTTGAGGTTGTGGTGGAGCTCGGGTGGTGGAAGATTTTTTGGCAACCTAAAGATCCAGGAGAGGGGATCTGGTCTCATTTGGGCTTTTGTTTATGATAGGAGGGGGCTTGGCCTTTTATAGGCTTGGGGAGGGTGTCCATCCCTCCCCTAGCCAATGTGGGATTAATCTCATGAGGGGAGGAGATCCTCTCCTCCCCTCCACTTGCCTTGGTCATGTGGCACCATCCTAGGGTACCTAGGTGGCAGCCATCCAATGGAGAGGGGATGGGCTTGGGCCTTGATTCCTATGCAGAGAAAAGAGGAGGGGAAGGGAAAGTTTGGCCCTACCTTAGCCCATGGCCCATTCCTTATCAAGTGGTTGGTTTTAGGTGACCCAAGGTGTGGGAGGGGGTAGGTCCCTAATCAACTATGGAGAGGAGGTGGGCTCCTCCATGAGGAAAAATTCCAAAAATTGATTTTTAGGGGCAGGTTGGACCAAAGTCAACCCTAGGGTGGGTCTCCCATACTGGTCAAAGTCAAAGTAGGTCTAAGACATTGGGAGTTGGGTCAAAGTTTGGGTGTCATGTCAGAATTTGTGTGTGCAGGGTTTTCGGTGCGCAATTATGCTTGATTTGACCACAAATTGATCATCTATCACTGAAATTGACCAGAACAAACTCGGTTGATGTTGTATTAACCATACGTGTCCATTTCCACTGACCGGATTCGAATCGTCGTTCGTTTGCTAATTATCCCAAATCTGGGCGTCGCAGCGCGCTAAAACGGTAAAATTGCTGATATTTGCCGTTAGACTTCGAATTGCGACACAACAAGTTCCAGTGGGTTTGTATTGATTATACAAAGCCATAGGAAATCACAGAACTCAAATCGAAGTTCTCTAAGTCATTTTATGAAAATCTCATTTTCACGACGTTTTACGAGGAATGACCATATTTAACATATGACATCAGCGTCTAGCAGAACGAGTTATAATACATTCCTATCAATTACACGAAGCCATAGGGACTGACATAACTCCAATCAGATTTTTCTAGCTCTATACACCCTGCCGAGGGTTGCCTCCTACCCGAGTGTGGGCCATGGGTAGAGGTTCAAGTTACTTTTATTGGGACCACTATGGTTCTAGTGGCGCAATAAAAGTCGGGATGTTATAGGACCCATCCCTGAGACTTTTGTACAAGTGCTTTCAAGGCACCTTATAAAGAGAAAACTCTTAAAGAGTATGGTCCCTACGTTCATGGACCAAGTATCAAGAAAACACCCAAAGCTAAAACTATTGTTCCTAAAGCTAAGGAGATAATGAAGCCTTGTGTTTGCTGCAATCATGAGGACTCCACCTCCAAGACTGTAAAACCTTCTAGAACTCCCATTCAGAAGGTAAAGCAGGAATGTAAAAGAAGGTAAAACAGATTTGACTATTGGTGTTGCGTCAAGATTGGTCATTTTGTCCTAGATTGTTGGTTTTATCCAATTAAGTATGAAACTCCACTAGTTAACGTTGCGAGACCGACCACTCGAAATGTTAGTATTCCTAGTTATGTTAAGCTAACCAGGTACCAAGGACCCAAATCTATTTGGGTTCCTAAGGGTAAGTAATTTATGAATGCAGGTATGCCCAAAGGCCAACAAAACTCCTATTTGGTATTTGGACGGTGGATGCTCTCAGCATATGACCGAGATAAGAAGACTACTTCTAGAGTATACCCCAGTTGAGGATGACTCAAAAGTCATTTTTGTTAGTTTAGACAGGGGAGTAACTAAAGGCTACAATATGATTTCTAACGACATAGTCTGCTTCACAGACGTGGCTTATGTTAAAGTATTACAACATAATCTCATAAGCATAAGCCAATTATGTGATAAATGTTATATCTTTGAGTTCTATAAGGACAAGTGTCTGATAAAATCATCTGCCAATTTGGTGACAATACTAACATGTACTCGGAGTAGAAATATATTCTATTTAAATTTTCTTTGTTTAGACACTTCTACACCAGTGTGTCTTTTAACATAAGATGCATCTCTCTATAACCAATGACACATGAGAATAACACATATTAATTTTAAATTGTAAGTATGCTATTTTCTCAAAACTTAGTACATGATGCTCCCAACATTAAGTGCCCTAAAGAAAGTCCATGTCACGCATGAAAAATGGGTAAGCAGACAAGGGATACCTTTAAGGGTATTGTTGAAAAATATTCTTCTAGATGTTTATACCTACTTCATATGGACTTATTCTGTCCTATGCCAATTCATATTTTAAGAGGTATAGTCTATACGTTAATTATTGTTGATGACTACTCTCATTTTACTTGGGTTTTCTTTCTGAAACACAAGTCAGGCACCTTTGAAGCTTTCACAAATTTTGTCAGGCAAATTCAGAATGAATTGCACTGCTCAGTGGTCAAAATTAGAAGTGACCACAGAACAGAATTCGAGTCTGGGGCCATGACAAAAATTTGTGCAAGTCAAGATATCTTTTATGAGTTTTCCTCCCCGCGTACTCCATAACAAAATGAAGTTTCTAATAGAAGGAACAGAACTCTCATTGAAGTAAGTACAACTATGTTGAATGACTCTTCACTACCTGAGTACTTCTGGGCCGAAGCAGTCAACACAGCATTCCACATGCAAAACAGAGAATTAATCAACAAAAGCTATCGCAAGACACATTATGAACTATTGGAGGGCAGAAAACCGACTGTTTCCTACTTTAGGATCTTTGACAACAACAGTTTTGTACTAAAAATAGGAAGTATTATCGTACAAAGTTTAGTGAAAAATGTTTTAAAAGTATTTTCATAGGCTATAGTAGCCATAATAAGGCTTATATGATTTTCAATAAGAAAACCCTCGTTGTAGAAATGTTTATTAATGTTGTATTTAATGAGACAAGTATGCTTCATAGCAGCTTGTCTAGTGTTGTTGGTGAAGATGCAAGTGCTAGGATAAAAGAACTAAACTTGGAAGAAGATATCAAGGAAGATGCTCCAAATACAGTTAAAGATGTTAATCCCAGCATGGTTGAAGAGGAAATGCAAGATGAAAATCTCCATCCACATGCTGAAGGTGCACCGGGTGTGGGAGAACTTTATGGTGGGATGGGAAGGATTCTACTGATCATACACTCAAGAGATCACCCTATAGATCGGATCATTGGAGATCCACATGACGGTATAAGAACCAGAAGAGGTACATCAAAAGAAGTTTTGCATCTTAGTTTTCTTTTTTAGATTGAGCCGAAGAAATTTGAAGAAGCAAATAATGATGCTTCCTGGATAATGGCTATACAAGAAAAGTTCAATCAGTTTGAAATGTAGAAAGTTTGGGAGCTTGTGCCAAGGCCCAAAGGACAGAACGTGATTGGAACGAAGTGGATATTCAGAAACAAGCTGGATTAAAATGGAGTGATTATAAAGAATAAAGCAAAACTTGTAGAACAAGGATACAAATAAGAATAAGGGATCGACTTCGACCAAACATTTGCTCTAGTGGCCAAACTTGAAGCGAGTACAATGTTTCTAGCATATGTTGCTCACAAAGTTTTCAAGGTCTATCAAATTGACATGAAATCAACATTCCTCAACCATAATCTAAAAGAGGTAGTATACATAGCTCAACCCCTAGGTTTTGTTAACTCAACACTCCCTGAACATGTTTATTTTGTGAATAAAGCTTTATATAATTTAAAACAAGCTCCCCGAGCTTGGTATGAGACACTATCTAACTTTCTTCTTGAGAAAGAATTCACCAGGGGAAAGATAGATAACACATTATTTCTTAGGGAAGTTAACAACAAGATTTTGCAAATGCAAATCTATGTCGATGATATTTTCTTTAGATCTATGAATAACCTGTTTTACAAGAAGTTTTCTAAACTTATGTTGGGAAAGTTTGAAATGAGTAGTATTGGTCTGCTGAAGTATTTCTTAGGACTTCAGCTGAAACAATCTGACAATGGAATTTTCATCTCTTAAAAATTTTTTACCAACGAGTTAATTAAGAAATTCGGAATGGAGAGTGCAACCTATATGAGGACTCCAATGAGTTCAGCTATGTCTCTGGACAAGGATAAGAAAGGGAAAGCTTTTGATGAACTAAGAACAGAAGCATAATTGGATCATTGCTCTACTCACTTCTAGTAGGCAAGACATAATGTTTTTAACATGCGTATATGCTAGATTTCAGGTGAACACTAAGGTATCTCTTTACACCGCTACAAAGAGGATTTTGAGATACCTTAATGGTGCACCAAATCTTGGCTTATGGTACCCAAGAAGTAATGACTGCGAGCTAATTAGCTTTTCTGATGCTGATTTTACAAGTAGCAGGGATGACTAGAAAAGCACTTCCGGAACCTGTCAGTTCCTAGGCAGAAGGTTGATTTCTTAGAGCAGCAAGAAACATAATTGTGTGGAAATCTCAACTCCTGAGTCAGAGTACATCTCTATAGTTAGTTGTTGTGCACAACTTCTCTAGATAACGAATCAGCTCGAAGATTACAACATGAAGCTAAAGGAGATTCCAATGTTTTGCGACTCCTCCAGTACGATTGTGATTGGTAATAGTCCAGCCTCTCACAGCCGAACAAACCATATCGAGATAAGGTATCATTTCATCTAGTAGCATGTGGAGAATGGGGACATCAACCTTAGTTATGTCCCGACGAATAACCAAGTCGCAGATATTTTCATGAAGCCGCTGGATGAGGCAAAGTTCTCTTTCTTCAAAATGGAACTTGGTAAGCTCAACAAGGACTCATAAAGATGTTTAAGGATTCAGACTAAAGTCATATTGCTTTAACAATTCTCTCAGAATGCTGGAATTCTACATCTCAGACAGTTCGGAAATCTCAAAGGAAAATTCGTCGAGTATTACTCGACGAATTCGTCGAGATTGGCTGAGTCATTTTGATGATCTTCGACGAATGGCACTTAACACCCATGGTATTTCGATGAATTTGCCGGCTTCTCTTTAAGACCCCCCTCCCGGAACACACGACACGGCCGAGGGGAGTCTTAGGCTCAGAACAGACACCTTGTAGTAGCATGAACACACGGGCTATTTTGTACCACAAGCCGCCTATCCTGCCAGCCAATCCGATATCACAGTGTCAACCCAACCAAAAAGAAGAACATAGAAGTCACAATATCACATAAGTTAACGTACAAAAGAGTACATCAATAACAATAAGCTACATCAGATTCTTTAATATCTGAGTACAATAAAACATTGCCCGAAAGCTACGTCATAACGCTGAAACTCACACCGGTCATGGATGGAAGTGAGGGTATCGTTGTATCAGTCCCTGTCTCTCTAGCCTGACTATCCTCCTACATAAGTCATTGCGGCAGCTCCATCTGCGAGGTTTCCTCCTAAAATGGTAGATGTAGCAACTGTTAGTCATAAAGTCTAAGTGGCTATCACATCCGCTCACCCCAGCGACGCTAAGGCATCGGGAGAAGGAAAAGAAGGAGGAACTCAATATAATAGTATTATACAATCAACAGGTGGCAAGAGCGTTACAATCTGTAGTTCATATATGTATGTATTAACACATTAAAACAAAGCAAGTATGAACACTAATCAGTAATAAGTAATTGGTAATCTACACTAATAATATGTTAATCATAAGTACAGAAAGTAACTTAACTTATAAAAATGCTCATACATATTTATAAGTTAAGGGTCGGGAACATCAAAGTAACTCATCATATAAAAGTGCCCATACAAATTTATATGATGAAGATCTATACGGTGTAATGTAATGTTATGATATGAATGCAATATGATGAATAACCCATGCTCACACGCACACACACTGCTATGTTGACATAAACCTTTAGTTCTGAATTTTCGAGCAGGTACCTAACCTCTCAGGAGTCATCTGTCATGGTGAAATAGTGATAGTAGAGCTAGCGTCTCCACTATTAGGCGGGCATCCACACTACCAAGCCTAGGCCTCCGAATGCCTTAACGCTAAGAACACAACAACGGAGCCCCTACATACCATTGCTTAAAAGGGGTCTCGGGTAGATGTGCATCGAGAACACAACCCAACTGGCCTATAACTGGCATGGAAAGAGTCTTTGGGAGCGTATCACTGAAGAACACAGCCCAACCGTCCATTGGTGAGGAAGAGGCCTTCTGGAGTGAGCACCGAATGACCCAGCCAATGTAACACCTCCCTTGTAATGACCGTAAAATATGGGTCCGGTCGGGGCCCCATAACATACAGACTCCACAGCTTCAGTGTTATAAGATGATATATAAACTACTCATACTTAAAACTCAGACGTCAACAGCGAAAACATACAACCAAAACTAGAAGTTATCCACCACAAGCCAAGAGTATCAAAATGGCCTTAAGGCCTTACACATCATAAGTCCAAAACTGCAACATTATTAAATAGTATTAACGTGCATATGCACTTCTACGCTACCTCGGCATGCAAGCCGGATTACATTTCATGGAGCATATCATTCAATCAAAATGTAAATACAAGTAAGTTCACTTCATGAGGCTTAGGACTTTTTGGTCGGCGAGCTTGCTCCTGCTTGCGATCCTTGCCCTGTACAAATTTGGTGGTAACGTGTGTCAGTAAAGGCTGACCTCAACTGTGTAACCAACACATCTCCTCCCGGCCATCCCTAACGGACCCCGGGGTACTCCATCACCCTGTAGGTCACCACTTTGTATGCAATATACAATAACATGTAAAATTATAAAAATAGATTTGAATGTCTCAAACAACAAACATGTTTCTAAGTTGAGCAAGTAATAAAGAGGGGCCTATAATGTAGGATGAATGTAATCCTAGGTTTCACTCAAGACACACTAAAGCGTATGTTTCTAACACATCATCACATCAGGTACATTCAATTTCCCCACGGCGTTCAAGCTGCAAACACAAGGGTACTCTAATTTTGCCCAATGACATACAAGCCGCCACACGGAACTCTTGCCTCGGCCCCACACGCTCATGGGTCTCAAACCACGGGCTTGCCTGCAAACTCTGACTTTGCACGACAGGGTTCCTCCATTCAAACAAACGATGCTAAGAACCCTTGCTAGATCCCACCCATTCGAGACGACCTAGGCCCGGCTCCAATATCGGGACCAAGTTAACTGAAGGAGACCCAGCGAGACCCGGCTGGGATTTTCTGGGCTTATCTTAAGCTTGGCATTCTCATTTGTTAAACAGAAAGGGACTTGTTTCACCGGGATACTCTCTACACATGACTTGCACGTCTCGGGCTAGCCAGCCGACTACAGAGCCAAACCACACCTTAGCACATCACAATCCCATGCCTTTCCCCACCCTAATCTAACATTTATACCGTACCATCCCCAAGCCCCCGTGTGTACTCTAATTTCCACCCGGTCCAGTTATGGCCACACGTACTCACACAAAAAAGGGGAAAACAACATCACAAATGGCATCTTGCTGCTAACGGATTTCTACACAATCCTTAAGGCTCGCTATGCAACATCACCGAGTCGGACTAACGGTCATGACTATGACTTTACCCATAATGCCTAATCCACTAATATAGCGGATCGCTAATGCAATATCATGCCGGGGATGGACACAATCGACCTGGTGGATCCTCTTGAACCATGGCACCCTGAATTCCTCTCACTTGAGAGATCTGGTGCTTAGAATGCTTGAAAGAAAATAAGGAAAGTGTAGATGCCATGCATGCATCCTAAAACTGAGAGGAAAGTGTCGTTACACTTTAACTAATCTTCCTAGCCATGAAATCTTGCTTTGCACTGATGGAAACGAGCATCACCATGTCCTCTCCATGTATCTGGACTCGGAACAATGATCAGAGCTCTGAAGCTCCGTCAAGGGCGGAGAAAGCACTCCTTCTTCCACCTCTACTCTCCAACTCTCGAACCCTAACCTTCACCTAGAAAAGAGACAAATATGAGGGAGAAATCCCACTCAGTCCTTCTTAAGCCCTATGGTTAGAGGATCCTTGGCCCTAGGATCAGTTATGAAGTAAAAACGAATGGCTTACAAAATAGGTCACGAAACTCCACGAATTAGCCTTCGACTTTCGTCGAACGGCTTACACAATAACTTTGATGTTGGTCGAATGTCCCCAAGTTCATCGAACGGCCTCGAGTTCGACGAACGGCCTTCGATATTTGTCGAACGGGCTCTAGTTCGATGGACGACCTTCGACATTCATCGAACGGCCTCGAGTTCGACGGATGGCCTTCGACATTCATCGAACAGCCTCGAGTTCGACGGACAGCCTTCGATTCGTTGAACGACCTCGAGTTCGATAAACGGCCTTTGACATTCGTTGAACGGCCTAGAGTTCGACGAACGGCCTTTGACATTCGTCGAACGTCCTCGAGTTCGATGAACGGCCTTCTACATTCGTCGAACGACCTCGAGTTCATCGACGGTAACCCCTAGATATTGATATTTCGGGAAAACTGGGGCGTTACAACTCCTCCCCCCTTTAAGAATTTCATCCGCAAAATTATTCTTCACACATGAAGACAACAAGAAAATCGTTGCAACACATTCAGAAATTATTACAAAAACTTTAAACAAATGACATACCAGACGAAAAGAGTTCTGGCAAGTCCTCCTGCATTGCTTGCTCACGCTCCCAAGAGAACTCATCTCAGCCGCAGTTGTCCCAACGCACCTTTACGAGCTTATCCTCTTTATTTTGCAACTGTCAAACTTCTGAATCCTCTAAGCTAATTGGACGAACCTTCATCCCCAAGTCCTCTTCTATCAGCACCGTCGCCGATTTGATCATATCATTAGACTCCAACAAGGCTTTTCGCAAGACAAAGACATGGAATACATCGTGTAATCCACTCAGCTCCGCAGACAATGCAAACCGGTAAGCTGCTTCTCCAACACGTTCTATAATCTCAAACTGTCCCAAAAACCTTGGGATTAGCTTCTTGAGTTGGCAAATTCGTGAAACTCCAATGAACGACTTAATCTTGAGATAAACACAGTCGTCTACCCCGAACTCCACATTCCTATGGCGAGCATTAAAATACTTTGCTTCCCGTTCCTGGGCAACCTTCAAGCATTCCTGGATGGTCCGCACCAATTTGCAAGCATCGGCCACCACTTCTTTTCACAAAAGGTTGGTGTCTCACGCCTCTACCCAAGATATTGGTGTTCAACACCGCCTTCCATACAGAGCTTCGTATGGCACCATCTTTATATTTGCCTAACCGGTAATTGTTGCTATAGGAAAACTCTACCATGAAGAGGTGATCCTCCCACTTCTTCCCAAAGTCAAGAGTACACATTCTCAGCATATCCTCCATTATACGGTTCGTTCTTTCTGTTTGTCCATCGGTTTGAGGATGGAACGTCGTGCTGAACTTAAAGCTTTGTGCCCAGACTTTTCTGAACCAGCCTCCAGTCTTTGGACGTGAAACGTCCATCACGATCACTAACTATACTCTTAGGAATCCTGTGTAGTCGTACAATGTTGCGAACATACAACTCTACCAGCTTCTCCACACTGTCCTCTTTTCGATGTGGGATGAAATGGGCTATTTTGGTCAAGCAATCCACGATAACCCAAATCGTGTCATTACCCTGCTTCGATCGAGCTAAGCCATGCACAAAGTTCATAGAGATATAATCAAATTTCCATTCGAGAATTGGAAGAGGATTCGGGAACCCGCCCGATTTCTGTCACTCGGCCTTCACTAATGCACAAGTTTGGCACCGACTCACGTATAAAGCTATATCTCTCTTCAAACCAGGCCACCAAAAGGATTTCTTCATATCCAAGTACATCTTTGTACTGCCCGGGTGAATGGAATACTTCATAAAATGAGCCTCAAACATCAACTCCTCACGGAGCTTGCCGAAATGCGGTACATATATCCTTCCGTCCTTCCTCAGGATCCCATCAATCATTTCCAAGGAACTAACTTCGCCCTTTTGAGCTTCCAACACACGCGGCCGAAACCCTTCATCCAAACTTGTCGCTTCCCAAAAACGATCAGATAAGTCATTTTGCAACTTGATCCAGTTCAATCGATCCATACTAGACTAACATCTTGCTATGCACTCAATGACAACGGACCGACAGTCCCGTATCAACCGATCATCATGAGCTTCGATCCAACACCCTTGACCAAAGTATTTCCTACTCAAGGCATCCGCCACCACATTTTCTTTGCCTGGCATATACTGAATCACCACTTCGTAGTCTCCAAGGAACTCAACCCATCTGCGCTGCCGCTTATTCAAGTCCTTTTGGACTAGAAGATAATTCAGGCATTTGTGGTCCGTGAAGATCTCCACATTCGCACCATACACATAGTGTCGCCATAACTTCAATGCAAAAATTACCGCCGCCAATTCCAAGTCATGGATGGGGTAATTCCTCTCGTGAGGCTTAAAATGCCTAGACCCAAAGGTTATAACACTGCCATGTTGCACCAACACGCAACCCAAACAACATCCTAATGCGTCACTGAAATTTAGAAATCCTTCAGTCCCTTTTGGTAGACTTAGTATTGGAGTTGTCATCAGCCTTTCCTTTAAGGTGTCAAATGCTCGACCACACTCCTGAGTCCACATGAACTTTTGGTCCTTACAAGTCAATGAACTGAGGGGTAGATTTATCTGCGAAAAGTTTTCCACAAATCTTCTATAATACTCGGCTAGTCTAAGAAAACTCCTGACTTCTACCACGGTGCTCAAAACTGGCCAATCTCTGATGGCCTCAACGTTTATCCACCACCACCCCATCATCACTAATAACATGGCCCAGAAATGCCACTTTCTCTAACCAGAACTTGTACATTGAGAACTTTGCATAAAGTTGGTTCTCTTTCAACACTTGCAAAACTATTCTCAAATGAGTCTCATGCTCTGCCTCTGATTTGGAGTATACCAAGATGTAGTCAATAAAGATGACAACAAAAGAGTCCAAGTATTCACAAAATACTCGATTCATCAAATCCATGAATACAGACGCCGCATTCGTTAGCCCGAACGACATCACCGAGAATTCTAAGTGACCATACATCGTTCCAAAATCTATCTTGGGTATGTCCTCGTCCCGAATTCCCAACTGATAGTACCCTGACTTCAAGTCCAACATAGAATACACCACTGACCCCACTAACTGGTCGAATAGGTCATCTATCCAAGGAATCAGATACTTATTCTTGACAGTCAGTTTGTTCAACTCTCGGTAGTCTATGCACAACCGCATACTACTGATAAGTTGTAAATATATGCATTTTTACGTTCAATAAATAACTCGTTTTCGTTCTTTTTCGTTATTTTTAGTTAATTTTCATAATAAATTTCTTCTTTTTTGTAAATATTTCCTAACTTAAGTTTATTTTGATTTTCTGAAATTTTTTAGGAAATGCCAAAAAATAGCAAGTACACGCCCGTGTACTTTGGGTCACGCCCGTGACCAGGGCGTGATACTCCAATTTCCCGTGAAATCAGCAATTTTTTGAAGAAAAAGCGTGACACACCCGGCGACACGCTCGTGTCATTTGACATGCCCCGTGACCCAAGACCGTGTCAATCCAGCTCGACGAAACCGCGCTCAACGATCGTCGACCAACCGACACGCCCAGTGACACGACCGTGACATATGACATATCTCCTCCACCTGGACCGACAAGACAGCATGGCGATTTTCGACGCAACCCGCGCCCAGATCCACCTCCCCGACACGCTCGGCTATATGCCCATGACATAGGACGTGACCGCCACGTGCCTCGCCCTGAAGTCAACTTTTCCGTCAATTCGCTGGATCGAATCATGCACAGTGCTGACACCCCCCTGACATGCCCGTGTTAGAGGGCGTGTACTTTGATTTTTTTCCCTATAAATACGCAGCTGCTGGTGAACCCAAGTTCCTCTTTTTTGGACCACTTTGCTAAGGTTAGGGCTGTTCTTGGGGTCTGTTTATGCAATGTAAGGGAATTTTCTCCCCTCCCTTTTTTATGTATTTGTTTTTGCTTCATTGTAACCCTGTTTTTTTACTTAATAGAAATGTTATTTTCTCCTCTATGTTGTATGAAAATCCGCCAAAGCGCCCTACCTTAAGTAATTTTTCGTTCCTTTTTTGTGCTTTTTATATTTTTTTTAGCTTTGGTAACTAGTTTAACTTAGAAATTTATCAATTTTCTAGCCATCAAAATCGCAATATTATTTTCATGCACCGTATGTGTTTAGGTTTAGTTTATTATTTTTACTTTACTTTCATTCCTATGGGTTTATAAAAATGTTTCAGAATGTGGTTTTTAATTTTCTTTAACTTAGCCTCTTTAGGATCGTAAAACTTTCCGTTCTCTTTTAGTTTTATTTCCACTTTTTATGCATTTCTATAAATTATAAGAATGAAAACACAATCGTTTTAATTTTTCGAGAACTATGATTTTCACTTAAAACCGTTTTGTTTATTTAATTTTTTTGACTTCATTTTATTCATTTCTACCGCATTCTAGCAATAGAAATGTATTTGTTTTAATTTTTCGAGCAATTTCATTTTGCGTTTATATGCAAACTTTTTTGCTTGTTTAATTTTTATTTCTGCTTTTTATACATTTCTAGAGCATTCTAGCGGTAGAAATGTAGTCATTTTAATTTTTCAGTAACTTTGTTTTTCTTAATTTTTCGCTTGTGTGCGTGCGTGTATGAGTTAATTTTCATAGCTTTCGTTCAATTCATATAGAGTGTGTGCGTGTGCGCATTTATTTCCGCCTACTCGTTAAGAGTTAAATGGCGCATTGTTTTAATTTTCTGTAGAGTGGAGTGTTTAATTCAAGTTGCATGTCTGAGTTTTACTTTATGTCGAGCGCGTGTGTGAGTTTTCTTTTCTTTCGAGTGTGTGAGTTTTCTTTTAAGTAGAGTACGTGTGTGTGTTTTCATTTCCGTAGAGTGCGTACGTGGGTGCATTTATTTTCTCCAACTCGTTTGAGTAGGACTCACTTTATTTTGTCTCGCCCACTCGTTTGAGCCGAGACTTGTCTTTTACTGCTTTCATTTCAGTCCTACTCATTTGAGTAGGACTCGCACTTTCCTGCTTTATTTACTGCTTTCTCTTATCGCTTTCATTTTCTGCTTTAATTTTATTGCATTTTCCCGCAAGCCGTCCCCATTCCGATAAGTGGCTAACCGCTCTTAGCTCTCAGTATCGAAGAGCATTGAGACAGATAAAATAGCTTTAAATAATTAAAGGTACTGTTTTTCTAATTAATTAAAATTACTTAAGGTTTGCCTCGGGTTTACGAAGCGTAGAACCATATATTGATGTGTGGGCTCTATTTTCGTAGTCCATACGCTAGCTAGCCGAGAGGCCGTGCGTATGGACCGAACACCCCTTGGTAAATGGAGTTCCGCACTAAACCTCGAGAGAGGAAGCGCGCAAACTCTACCAAATTGGGTTCCCCACCCAATAGCGGTGTTCTTAGTATAATGCGGGCATTAAGAGGAATCCTTCGTCGGACGAGAGCCCGGTGGAATAGTCTTAATGTTCAGGTGCGCGATAGTCCTAAAGATAGGTGAGCTCATTTTAGTGGAACCTCCACGACCAAGTCTCTGCCTTAATTAATTTAAAACTTAGGATCTCTTTTTATTAAAAGTTTATTTTAGTTCAAATTTTATTCGATGTATTTGCGCTAAGCTCTTCATCGGCTCTATCTTTTTAAACGCTTTTATTTTTTGCCTTTTTTATATATAATATCCCGATAAGATCAAATATCAGTAAAATAATAGTCTCGTCCAGGGATGAGTAGAAATAATCAACCCGACCCCGAGAATAATACGATCTCGATATTGCACACCGGAATATCCTGTACTACACACGATAGGTGCACTTGCCTGCTTTTGTTAAAACTCGAATTCACCTACTTTATATCCAAATAATAAATCTGCACGCCCCGTTTTCCTAAATAAAACCACATCCGCTTTTCTAAATAAACCGCCCGAGGTGGCGCGGGGCGGCGCGGGGCGCCGCGGGGCTCCGCGGGGCGAACTAATATTTGGAGTTTTAACCTGCATCATGTTTTTAGCGTCGTTGCCGGGGAGA
This sequence comes from Platanthera guangdongensis, assembly GCA_039583875.1. Lineage (NCBI taxonomy): Eukaryota > Viridiplantae > Streptophyta > Magnoliopsida > Asparagales > Orchidaceae > Platanthera > Platanthera guangdongensis. The sequence goes on from CM077158.1 coordinate 183,550,105, forward strand.
TTTTCGAGTCGTTATTTCGAACTCTGGAGCTCTATTAATTTACCTATATATATATAAAGAAAATTGGACAATACAATACGAATAATACTAATAATACTAATAAAACTACATTAAAAAAACTTTAAAAAAATTATTATCATATTATTATCCAAAACTAAAAACAGACAATAAAAAACAAAAAAAATCCTAAAAACTAAAAAATCTCAAAAACTAAAAAACACTAAAAAATTCTAAAAACTAAAAAAACATAAAAAACTAAAAAACCACAAAACAATATCCAAAAACTAAAACCCAAAAAAAATCTAAAAAACTAAAATCAGAAAACTAAAAAATCTATAAAATTTTAAAAACAAAAACAAAACAAAAAAACAAAAATCTAAAAACTAAAAAACCACCAAACAAAAAAAAACTAGAAAAACTACCTAAAAACCAACTAAAAATTTAAAAAATTCTTAAAAACACATAAAACAATATAATTTTTTTATTAACAATGTATATATGTTTTGTTTAACTTATTTTATTTTACCTTGTTTTATTTTAACTTATTTTGTTTCATTTGGTTTCGGCGCACTTCGCGCTATTGTGCACAATAGGGGATCTCCTTTCTATACACACTCAAAAGCTAAGATGTTATCTTCGATTCACACACACATGCCCCCTACCGCCCGCAATATTTTGGCCGAATTTATCATTTTTTGTTCTTTCTGTTCTATGTTTGCATTTTCTTCTAAATACTGTAGGGTTTTGTACCTGGCCTCCCCGGACTCATCTTAGGGAAGCTTCTACTCTCCCTTTTTTATTTTTGTACTTATTTTATTTTGTCTATTATCATTACACATACTTAGATTACAACATTAGAGATAATGTTAGGTTAAGTATGTGGGTGTTTTCTTATTTTCCTATTTCTGCACTTTTATATTCTGCAATAATAAAAAACTCATTAAAAATTCAAAAATATTGCAAAAATTAAAGCCTTCAAAAAATTTTCTCCTTGTTTTTTATAAACAAAAATTCAAAAAAATTTGCATAAACAAAAATTTTAAAAAAAATCTTCATAAAATATTTTCATAAAACACAAAAAATCAAAAAATATTATAAAACAAAAAGTTCAAAAAATTGTTTTTACTTTGTAAATATTTTTGTAACAAAAATCTCTCTTTCCCCATCTCTTTTTTTGTAAAAAAATCTCTCTTTCCCCCCTCTTGTTCGTAAATACCACTTCTTTCTCATCTCTTTCTTGTAAATAACTTGTTAAAAACTTAAACTAAACAAAAACTCAAAAAACATAGAAAATCCAAAATCCCCCCAAAAAAAGAATAACACAAAAAAAATTCCCAAAAAAAGAAAATACTCCAAAATACAAAAAAATGATAAAAACTCTAACAAAATCCAAAAAAATTGTAAAAAATAAATCGAATATCTCGTTCTTCACCCCTTTTCGCACTCCAAAATCTTGTTGCGAGTTTATTTATAATCGAATTTTCTTAATTCTTTGCTTACTATTCGTTTATTAATTGGAGATCGATAGATTTAGATATCTGAGGTTAAGTTTTAAAGCTTTCTTTATGCTTATTTTTTTTATTTATATAAGGTACCTATTTTCAGCACCACTTCTAACTCATCCAAATAGTTACACATTTTTTTTGTTAGAAAATAACAATCTTAGATTTCATATTATGTTACTCCAAGCTTTTTTTTAAATATAGGGATGTCTAATTTATAAAGGTTGCTCTAAAAAGTTTTTTATTAAACATAGTTTTATTTTTTGAAAAACAAAAAAACAAACAAACTTTTCCACCTTTTTTTCATGTCTTACTTGACATGATTTTATTTCTTAAAAGATCCTGTGTCAATGAAAATAAGATTTCGTTCCGTAAACATAGGCATCTTATGTAAGACCCCCCCTCCCCGGATCCCAAAACACGGCACGAAGGGGGAGTCTTATGCCCGGAACAGCCGCCTTGCGGTAGCATTAGCACACGGGCTAACCTGTATCACAAGACGCCTATCCCGCCGGCTACAACAATATCAATAAATCATGCCAACCCAACCAAATAAATAAACATGAGAAGTCAAATCCACACTAAGTTATAATGTCCAAAACATCAATAATGAGAAGCTAAAACATGCTTCTACAAAATATCAGAGTACAGCTAATCTTTGCCCAAACGGGCTACATCAGAGTAAGCAAAACACTAACATCGGTAACAGACGGTATCGACGGCACCGTCACATCAGGCCCTGTCGTCCTGGCCTGGCTGTCCTGCGGCGTAGTCTGCGGCTGCTCTACTTGCGGCGTGACCTCCTAAAAAGGAAGACATAGCAACCGTTAGTCGAAACGACTAAGTGGTTTCACATCCGCTCCCCCGGCGACTCCTCGGCACCGGGCGGAGAAAAGGAACAAGAGTATAGTATATGTAACAAGTAAGCAAGTAAAGGAAGTGCAAACAGGTGGCAGTAGTGTAAGAGAAACAGTATCATAATCAGCATTTATATAAGAGCTACAACTAGACTAGCAAGTATAAGAGCTACAACAGGAAAGTAACTTAACTTATAAGGATGCCCATACAAACTTATAAGTTAAGGATCGGGTTACATAAAAGTAACTCATCGTATAGGAGTGCCCATACAAACTTATACGATGAGGATCTTGTTGTGCAATGTATGAAATGCTATGAATGCTATGTAATGACTCACCCATGCACACCCATGCAATAGCTATGTCGACACAGACTATAGTTCCCACTTTTCGAGCAGGTAGCTAACCTCTCAGGCATCAGCCGCCGTGGCCAGGCGGTGACAGTAGAACGGGCACTTCTACTACTAGGCGGGTATCACACTACTTCACCTAGGCCTCCGTACGCCTCAACGCTAAGAACACAACAGCGGAGCCCATGCGTACTATGGCCCAGCGGGGTCTTGGGTAGATGTGCACCAAGAACACAGCCCGAACTGGCCTTGTGTGACCCGGAAGGGGCCTCGGAAGAAAGCACGAGGACACAGCCCAACCGTCCACATGGTCGGAGGGGCCTCGGGAAGTGAACACCGAGGACACAGCCCAAACCGACCAAGTCTAACTGCCAACTCCCGTCGGTGTGACGACTGGCGAGCCCGTAGACCTGCCACACTATCCTTAACCCGGGATTACGACACCGCGTGTCGACTCACACCACATGCAATCTCACACCAACATCACATGGAAGGGGCCTCGGAAGCAAGCACGAGGACACAGCCCAACCATCCATCCACACCTCATCTCAACACAACCAAAACAAGTGGCGGTCAACACCGCACTCACAAACTTACACAATACTACCCATAGGAAGATGACTCTCTAAGTATTGGACTACCAAATTCAATCCACTAATCAACACACACATGGCCATAGTTTAATCTTCTATATGTCATTCCATATGAACTCTACATAAGACTTATATGATGCGCATATGTTATAGTTTAACAACATCTTATCAATTCGATTCGATTAAACATAAAGGAAACCTTCCAAACCTCAAGATAACTTGCAATAATAAATCAGTTGTATGCATTCTAAATAATAAACACCATCATTCAAAGTTCTTCGGTGATTAGCATCAATTATTTAATCTTGACAGAATTCCACCGACTCTTGTTGCACTTTATATAAAACCAGAATTCTAAGTGTATCACTAATCTGGACAGCAATTTCGACCGAAGATTCCCGAGGCTACAGAAATCCGGTGAAGTCGTGTAACCCCTCGTTGGAAAGATATTTTCATGATCTACAACTTTCATATTCAGGTCACAACCCAGATCTGAAAATAACTTACTCGAAATCGGCTTCAAAGTTCACTGCGCACAGAACACAATTTCTGTGTACAGGAATTGCCGGACAGCAAACTCGATTTGGTTTTCCCGGGGCCACAGACATCACCTGAAGTCGTGCAACCACTCGTTGGAAAGGTATTTCCAAGGGCTACAACTTTCATGTTTAGCCGAAAGCCCAGATCTGCACATATCCATCGGGAAAATGGCCTAGAAGATCGCTGCGCGCAGAATACAGATTCTGCGCGCATCTTAAAGGAAAATGAACGGCATCGGTTCGTCTTCCTCCTCAAGGCGATCGTTCCTAAATTTTCCAGAATTATTCTCCTCCCTTATTCAACCTCAAGGCCATAAACTCTTCACGAGACCATCCACCCATCGTCATATTGAAGAAAAGGGGAAGGGTTGAAGAGATCTAAAACCTAGGATTCAAATCCTAACATGGCCAAACCTAGAAATCTTCTCCTCTCCATCAAGTTCTCTTGAACCGATGTCTCTCCTAAAGCATAACTATAGATCTAGCACCAAGGGAGAGGGTAGGAAACTCACGTTGACTCCAGCGGTACCACCATTTCCGGCCATGGATCGCGTAGTTCTCCTTGGCGGCATCTTCTCTTTCGCGGCGATGGCGGATCTCCTTCGGTAAAACTTGCTCCTGCAGTTTTTCTCTCACCAGGAAGTCTCACAGGAAATAGGGGAAGGAAAAGAGAATGAAAAACGGCTAGGGTTTCTCTGCCCCTTATAAGCAAAATGTGACACGGGTAGGGACACGGCCGTGTCCGTACCCGTGTCCTGCTTCCGCGAAACGGCCGTGGCGGTTTCCATGTCGGTTCACTGTTTGACACGGGTAGGGACACGGCCGTGTCCCAACCCGTGTTCACATGACACGGCCGTGTGCCTGGCCGTGTCATTGGCCGTGTGCATCTTCAGTTACATCTCGCCACTTCTCGTCGAGCCCAACTCGGCACACACGGGTAGGGACACGCCCGTGTCACCACCCGTGTCACTTAGTGTCGACCCCGCTCGACGATCTCGACACGGCTCGTCGAGATCATCTCGACGCACACGGGTAGGGACACGGCCGTGTCACTACCCGTGTCACTTGATCTCGACGACTCTCGACGATTCTCGACGATCCCGACACGGCTCGTCGAGATCATCTCGACGCACACGGGTAGGGACACGGCCGTGTCTCTACCCGTGTCACTTCTCTCTGCACTGATTTCTCCCCTTCTCGACAAGTGCAGCCCAATTCCCTGCACTTCTCAGGACTCGAGTCAACCCTCCTGACTCAAAACACACACACTAGGGGCCTAGAGCGATTCGGGACGTTACAAATCCTATAAACAAAATAAAAGATTTCGTCCCCGAAATCAGGCTTAGGCTGTGTGGAGAAAAACCTAACAGAAAGTTTATCATATGTTTTTAAATAAGATTACCTTGGGTAAACAACTCCGGGTAGCGTTGCTGCATCAAATCCATTGGCTCCCAGGTGTACTCCTCCTTCCCATGATTCATCCATAGCACCTTCACTAAGGGGACACTTTTGCGGCGTAATGTTCTTGTCTCGCTGTCAACGATTCGTACCGGCTCTAGTCGCACAGACCTATCTGACGCCACCGCACCGTCAGTAGTGGGAATATACTGGTCGGGCCGCAACAATGCTTTTCGAAGCGACGACACATGGAACACGTCGTGGAGATTTTCTAGTTCTGGTGGTAACTCCAACCGATAGGCCAACGGGCCGATCCTTTCTAGTATAGTATAAGGCCCAACATACCTTGGGCTGAGCTTTTTCACTCCACGCACCCGCGACACTCCATGCATCGGCCGAATCTTAAGGAACACTTTTTCGCCCACCTGGAACTCCACCATCCGATGCTTTTTATTATAATATTTCGCCTGTCGACTTTGAGCCTCCAACATGCGATCCCGTATCAATCTGACCGCAGCATCAGTATCATCTATGTATTCGTTTCCCAATGCCTTTGGATCTTCATCTTGCACCCAAGACAAGGGAGTCCTGCACCTTCTTCCGTAAAGGGCTTCATGGGGCGCCATACCGATGCTTGCTTGATGACTATTGTTGTAGGAGAATTCCACCAGGGGCAAGAGTCTTTCCCATGGCTCTCCTCTGTCCAACACACATAGCCTCAACAAATCCTCCAGCGTTCTGATTGTCCGCTCTGACTGTCCGTCAGTCTGAGGATGAAAAGCGGTACTAAAGGTTAGGCGTGAGCCCAAATACGCCTGCACCGCCTTCCACTCATTTGATGTAAACCGACCATCCCTATCCGAAACAATCGTCTTGGGCACGCCATGATACCGTACAAATTGCTCCACAAAAAGGCGTACCAAAACATCCACGTGTGCTTCCTTCTTCATTGGAATGAACCGGGCCACCTTTGTCAGTCGGTCCACAATAACCCACACCGAATCATTCCCGGAGCGGGAACGAGGTAGCCCATGAACAAAATCCATGGAGATATCCTCGAACTTTCATTCGGGGATGGGCAGCGACTGCAACAAACCACCGGGACTCCTGCATTCAGCCTTCACTCTTTGACAAGCTTCGCAATGTGTAACATAGTAGCGAACATCCTTCTTCATTCCCGGCCAACATATGGTCTTCCGCAGTCCGGCATACATCTTAGCAATACCCGGATGCACTGAATATTGAGAGGAATGCGCCTCTCTCAATATATCTTCCCGAATTTTGCCGCCCTTGGGAATATAAAGTCGGCCACGAAAATAAACGAGACCGTCTTTTAGTGTGTACTCATCGGTGGTCCTATCTTCAATTGCCTTGATTGCCGGGGCCAAGGACGCATCCATTCCTTGCTCCACCCGTATCCGGTCTCGGATATCACAAACTATGCTCATGTTGGCCAAATACTCCGCATACTCTGTCGAAGGATCCTTGAATACTAGAGTAATTTCCATCTCCTCGATCATCCGAGCCAACTCCATGCTCATCAGCCGAGACTCTGGGCTAGAGCCTGGCACTTTTCTACTCAAGGCATCGGCTACCGAGTTCGCTTTCCCGGGGTGGTAGTTCATGGTGAACTCATAGTCGCATAGAAATTCCAACCACCGCCGTTGTCTCAGGTTCAACTCCTTCTGAGTGTGAACATACTTCAAGTTTTTGTGATCGGAAAAGATCTCGCAGTGGACGCCATATAAATAATGCCTCCAGACCTTCAAAGCGAACACCACTGCTCCTAACTCCAAATCATGAACCGGGTAATTGATTTCATGTTTCTTTAACTGCCTTGAAGCATAAGCGATCACATGCCCGTACTGCATCAGCACCGCTCCCATCCCTTGATATGATGCGTCTGTGTAAACCTGAAATCCTTCCTTCCCAGACGGAAGTGCAAGGATGGGGGCGGAGGTAAGCCTATCCTTCAACTCTTGAAATGCTGCTTCACATTTAGGAGTCCACTCAAATGGCACACCCTTCTTCGTCAAGGAGGTAAGAGGAAGGGCAATCTTGGAGAATCCTTTCACGAACTTGCGGTAGTAGCCAGCAAGTCCAAGAAAGCTTCGTACATCGGCCGCCGACTTCAAGGGCGACCACTCCTTCACGGCCCGCACCTTAGCTGGGTCCACAGCTAATCCTGCTCCACTGATCACATGCCCTAAGAAGGCAACCTCCTTAAGCCAGAATTCACACTTGCTAAACTTGGCATACAAGGCGTGCTCCTTCAATTTCTTCAAAACTAAGGTCAGGTGCTCGACATGCTCCTCCTCCGTCTTTGAATAGACTAAGATGTCGTCGATGAAAACGATGACGAAGATGTCCAAGTATGGTTCAAACACCTTGTTCATCAGGCTCATGAAGGCCGAAGGTGCATTCGTGAGCCCAAACGGCATTACTGTGAACTCATACAAACCATATCTCGAACTGAAGGCTGTTTTCTGAATGTCCCCCTCTTGTATCCTCAACTGATAGTATCCAGAGCGCAAGTCTAATTTAGAGAACCAATGCGCTCCCACTAATTGATCGAACAACTCGTCGATCCGAGGTAGCGGATAAGTGTTCCGCACGTCAATCGATTGAGTTCCCGATAATCTATGCACAATCGCAGGGTTCCATCCTTCTTCTTTACGAACAATACGGGGGCACCCCACGGTGACGAACTGGGGCGAACGAACCCTGAATCTACTAGTTCTTGCAGTTGAACTCTAAACTCAGCGAGTTCTTTCGGGGCCATTCTGTACGGAGCCTTAGATACAGGCTTGGCACCTGGTACTAAATTAATCTGGAAATCGACCTCTCTATGCGGTGGTAATCCTGGTAGCTTCTCAGGAAATACCTCAAGAAAATCCCGCACTACCCGTACATCCTTTAACTCCAACGCTTCCTCCTTCAACTCGAACCAGATCATGAAGACCTCGTCCCCCTTCATATGAGCTTTTACAACCTGGACGGAAGATAACATCATGCGAGGAGCAAAGCCAATACCTTGGAAGATGACGTCAGAGTCTCCATGTCTCAAATAGATCCGCTTCTCCGCGCAGTCGATCCTCGCGAAGTGCCAGTCCAGCCATGCCATGCCCAAAATGATGTCGAACTCCGGCATTCTCAGAACCGTGGCCGGTGTATCAAAGGCTTTCCCATCAATAAATAACTCCAACTCGCACTTGGCGGTCGCAATCATCTCCGAGCCGTCCGGAAGGCGTACACGTCGGGCTATTCCCGTGAAGTACTGAACATCCCCCACGTCTTTTATGAAATCCCAGACACAAAAGAGTGTGAGGCACCGGTATCGAATAGAGTGTAGGCTGGTTTCTCACTAACCATTACTCCTTAGTATCAAGATTGTGAATGCTCAAGCCAGATTCCTAGAAAAACTTAGGCAGACTAAGGACGAATGCTTAATTTCTTCCTCGTAGTCCTCGTCTTTGAGCTGGGTCCCGCTTCAATCACTCCTTCAGCGAGTCTCTTAACGCTTTTCTGAACACCCAAAAGACCCGCTCCCAACCACTTTACCATATCCATTATCTCCACCAAGCACAAATCTCCTATAAACAAAAGTGGTTGCCCTAGGAAATTTGTCATGTCTATTTTCTCCGTTAGATTCAAACTCCGCTATAAACAAAAGTGCTTGCCCTAGGGGATCTCGCAAGACTTTATACCATAGTTTTACATACTTGGGGTCGTCCAAACTTGGAAGATCGACGTATAACGGTATGTACCTAAGGTCAGGTTGGCTAATCGTAGGGTCAAAGTTGGACAAACTTAATGTGAATTACATATGGGCACACCACTGCTTCCGCTAAGTCAGTTTGTCCCCAAACTGACTAACCAAACGGGGGTGGCACCATTGTTGAATGACTTCTTAGTTGAGGATCGTGGCAAACTGATACCATTTGTAAGACCCCCCCTCCCCGGATCCCAAAACACGACACGAAGGGGGAGTCTTATGCCCGGAACAGCCGCCTTGCGGTAGCATTAGCACACGGGCTAACCTGTACCACAAGACGCCTATCCCGCCGGCTACAACAATATCAATAAATCATGCCAACCCAACCAAATAAATAAACATGAGAAGTCAAATCCACACTAAGTTATAATGTCCAAAACATCAATAATGAGAAGCTAAAACATGCTTCTACAATATATCAGAGTACAGCTAATCTTTGCCCAAACGGGCTACATCAGAGTAAGCAAAACACTAACATCGGTAACAGACGGTATCGACGGCACCGTCACATCAGGCCCTGTCGTCCTGGCCTGGCTGTCCTGCGGCGTAGTCTGCGGCTGCTCTACCTGCGGCGTGACCTCCTAAAAAGGAAGACGTAGCAACCGTTAGTCGAAACGACTAAGTGGTTTCACATCCGCTCCCCCGGCGACTCCTCGGCACCGGGCGGAGAAAAGGAACAAGAGTATAGTATATGTAACAAGTAAGCAAGTAAAGGAAGTGCAAATAGGTGGCAGTAGTGTAAGAGAAACAGTATCATAATCAGCATTTATATAAGAGCTACAACTAGACTAGCAAGTATAAGAGCTACAACAGGAAAGTAACTTAACTTATAAGGATGCCCATACAAACTTATAAGTTAAGGATCGGGTTACATAAAAGTAACTCATCGTATAGGAGTGCCCATACAAACTTATACGATGAGGATCTTGTTGTGCAATGTATGAAATGCTATGAATGCTATGTAATGACTCACCCATGCACACCCATGCAATAGCTATGTCGACACAGACTATAGTTCCCACTTTTCGAGCAGGTAGCTAACCTCTCAGGCATCAGCCGCCGTGGCCAGGCGGTGACAGTAGAACGGGCACTTCTACTACTAGGCGGGTATCACACTACTTCACCTAGGCCTCCGTACGCCTCAACGCTAAGAACACAACAGCGGAGCCCATGCGTACTATGGCCCAGCGGGGTCTTGGGTAGATGTGCACCAAGAACACAGCCCGAACTGGCCTTGTGTGACCCGGAAGGGGCCTCGGAAGAAAGCACGAGGACACAGCCCAACCGTCCACATGGTCGGAGGGGCCTCGGGAAGTGAACACCGAGGACACAGCCCAAACCGACCAAGTCTAACTGCCAACTCCCGTCGGTGTGACGACTGGCGAGCCCGTAGACCTGCCACACTATCCTTAACCCGGGATTACGACACCGCGTGTCGACTCACACCACATGCAATCTCACACCAACATCACATGGAAGGGGCCTCGGAAGCAAGCACGAGGACACAGCCCAACCATCCATCCACACCTCATCTCAACACAACCAAAACAAGTGGCGGTCAACACCGCACTCACAAACTTACACAATACTACCCATAGGAAGATGACTCTCTAAGTATTGGACTACCAAATTCAATCCACTAATCAACACACACATGGCCATAGTTTAATCTTCTATATGTCATTCCATATGAACTCTACATAAGACTTATATGATGCGCATATGTTATAGTTTAACAACATCTTATCAATTCGATTCGATTAAACATAAAGGAAACCTTCCAAACCTCAAGATAACTTGCAATAATAAATCAGTTGTATGCATTCTAAATAATAAACACCATCATTCAAAGTTCTTCGGTGATTAGCATCAATTATTTAATCTTGACAGAATTCCACCGACTCTTGTTGCACTTTATATAAAACCAGAATTCTAAGTGTATCACTAATCTGGACAGCAATTTCGACCGAAGATTCCCGAGGCTACAGAAATCCGGTGAAGTCGTGTAACCCCTCGTTGGAAAGATCTTTTCATGATCTACAACTTTCATATTCAGGTCACAACCCAGATCTGACAATAACTTACTCGAAATCGGCTTCAAAGTTCACTGCGCACAGAACACAATTTCTGTGTACAGGAATTGCCGGACAGCAAACTCGATTTGGTTTTCCCGGGGCCACAGACATCACCTGAAGTCGTGCAACCACTCGTTGGAAAGGTATTTCCAAGGGCTACAACTTTCATGTTTAGCCGAAAGCCCAGATCTGCACATATCCATCGGGAAAATGGCCTAGAAGATCGCTGCGCGCAGAATACAGATTCTGCGCGCATCTTAAAGGAAAATGAACGGCATCGGTTCGTCTTCCTCCTCAAGGCGATCGTTCCTAAATTTTCCAGAATTATTCTCCTCCCTTATTCAACCTCAAGGCCATAAACTCTTCACGAGACCATCCACCCATCGTCATATTGAAGAAAAGGGGAAGGGTTGAAGAGATCTAAAACCTAGGATTCAAATCCTAACATGGCCAAACCTAGAAATCTTCTCCTCTCCATCAAGTTCTCTTGAACCGATGTCTCTCCTAAAGCATAACTATAGATCTAGCACCAAGGGAGAGGGTAGGAAACTCACGTTGACTCCAGCGGTACCACCATTTCCGGCCATGGATCGCGTAGTTCTCCTTGGCGGCATCTTCTCTTTCGCGGCGATGGCGGATCTCCTTCGGTAAAACTTGCTCCTGCAGTTTTTCTCTCACCAGGAAGTCTCACAGGAAATAGGGGAAGGAAAAGAGAATGAAAAACGGCTAGGGTTTCTCTGCCCCTTATAAGCAAAATGTGACACGGGTAGGGACACGGCCGTGTCCGTACCCGTGTCCTGCTTCCGCGAAACGGCCGTGGCGGTTTCCATGTCGGTTCACTGTTTGACACGGGTAGGGACACGGCCGTGTCCCAACCCATGTTCACATGACACGGCCGTGTGCCTGGCCGTGTCATTGGCCGTGTGCATCTTCAGTTACATCTCGCCACTTCTCGTCGAGCCCAACTCGGCGCACACGGGTAGGGACACGCCCGTGTCACTACCCGTGTCACTTAGTGTCGACCCCGCTCGACGATCTCGACACGGCTCGTCGAGATCATCTCGACGCACATGGGTAGGGACACGGCCGTGTCACTACCCGTGTCACTTGATCTCGACGACTCTCGACGATTCTCGACGATCCCGACACGGCTCGTCGAGATCATCTCGACGCACACGGGTAGGGACACGGCCGTGTCTCTACCCGTGTCACTTCTCTCTGCACTGATTTCTCCCCTTCTCGACAAGTGCAGCCCAATTCCCTGCACTTCTCAGGACTCGAGTCAACCCTCCTGACTCAAAACACACACACTAGGGGCCTAGAGCGATTCGGGACGTTACATCTTATATTTGAAAAGATTATATGTTACGGAGTAAGAAGATAAAATTCATTACTCCTATACATATACATTGGATTATTATGAAGTTGTTAAAAAATTTTATACGTTATGAAAAATAAGATTTCGTTTTCCTAACATCCATATTCAAACCAAAAAATTTCATTAGAGGTTCGAGCGAAAAAATATACCCTCGGCTCTAAAAATTCAAAGCCTTCTTCATATACCATGATATACCCCTCCGCTAATTTCAACTGATTCTAGATTTAATTTTTAAAAAACTTTTCGAGAGCATAATTAGTAAATTACATTATTTCCTCTATTTCTTATAAGTTAAAGTTTTCATAAATCCAATCTATTTTTGTTAACCTAACAAATAAAATGTTTTGCTATCTATTTGATTTTATCGAGAAGTCTTTAGCTGAAACTCTTCCTTTATTTAAATTTTTATCATAATTTAGGATTTAACTCTTATACCCAGAATATTTATTTAGATCTTTCTTTCAATTAATTCAAGCGATAGCTAAACTTAGGATTTCTTTAATTCATTATAAGTTCATCTCCAACTTTTGCTCTGAATAACAAAAGCTTAAGTATGAGGGTATTTGATGAGTTGTAAATATACGCATTTTTACATACAATAAGTAAGTCATTTTCGTTCTTTTTCATTATTTTTAGTTAATTTTCATAATAAATTGCTTTGTTTTTGTAAATATTTCCTAACTTAAGTTTATTTTGATTTTCTGAAATTTTTCAGTAAATGCCAAAAAATAGCAAGTACATGCCCGTGTACTTTGGGTCACGCCATTGACCAGGGCGTGATACTCCAATTTCCTGTGAAATCAGCAATTTTTTGAAGAAAACGCGTGACACCCCCGATGACATGCCCGTGTCATTTGACACGCCCCGTGTAACACCCCCTATCCGTCGCATAGTATATAGCAGTAGGTCAGGCCGGGGCCCGATGCCATATACCACAGACAGACCGGGTGGTTACGTATGGAAACCATCCAACCAATCACAACGTCCTACACAGAGCATTCTAGCGGAAGCAGTTTATATAGGTTGTAAACAAGAACCCAGCATTAGAGCACGAATGTCCACTAGTACAAAATTAGGAATGTATACAAAATACCCAAAATCGGCCTTAAGGCCTTACAGAATGTTTCACTTGGATAATACATGATTTACAAACCTCGGCACGCAGGCCGGTCATACATGAAAAAAACAGAAAACATTTCCACTTGGGCCTTCGAGGGCCAGCTTCGCAAAAAGGGCTTTAGCCCGCTATTGACCGCTTGGTCCAGCTGCACCTGCAAGCAACAAACCACCGCACGGTGGCAAACAAGGCAACGGTCAGCAATGCTGACCAAATTATAACGATCCCTCCCCCAACTCGGGGCGGCGATGCTCCTTCCCTGCATTTCATTAGCACAAGCGAGCAATGCATAAACCATAGCCATTTCATCACAGACGTTGGCTCGTACGGCCACACGTCCCGTGCACTCAGGGCACATTCTCGGTGAACCGGTCGATGTCACGTCAATTAAAGCCATTAACATTCCGGACTCACCACCGCCACTTAGACGGTCATTCCTATGAGCAATTCGTCTTCCTGGCATTGGTCACGTCAATTTAAGCCATTGACCGCCGAAGACTCCCATCTATGCCAACGGCGAGTGCCACGTAACCTTAGGTCTCTCTAACCCGAACGACATAGAGCGGGTACGGTTCCATCTAACCCGTGCTCACATCGCAACAATAATTTAAGCCATTTGCGCGGGTCAAACTTTCGTCGAGTCCCATTCTACCGCAAATCACATAACCACGTTATGTTCAAGTTGGCTCTCAGGCCACCAAGTTGGCAAGATCTCGTATCCGCCCAGTTTTCCGGGTGCACCTTTGGGTTAGTCCCCAAGGCTCCCTGCTGCAATCTACCGCGTAGAAAACCCGAAAAAACACCCAATAGCACGGAGTCTTCTCCGGCCTTATGCAATGCAACATCACCGATCCGGACTAACATGTCCGAGTAGGCTTCAACCAAAATGCCTACGTCCGTTCTCGCATACGGACTCTAAACAACGGGGACTTTACATATCTACCCGAAGGAACGCCTCCAACTCTCCGCAAACTCGCGAGAGCGGGCTTCCTATGCTAAGAAAAGGAGCGATTCATGCTCAAGTTGAGGATCGTTACCCTTGAGTTCCTCTTTGGCGCCATCGAAAAGTAATCGGATAGAAATCACCGCACTTGCGTTGCCTCCGTGGATCCGGAGTCGGCTTGCGATTCGGAGCTCCGAAGCTCCTCCAATGGCGGATCTAGCTCTTCTTCCTCTTGACTTAGCTCTTCTTTTTCCAGGGGTTTAGAAAGAGGATAAGTGAAGAAAAGTGATGGATTTTCTAAGTCAAACCCGGGTATATCCTCTCAGGAACCATCCCCAGCCGTTGGATCTCAACCTAAGAAAACGAACGGCTTTGATTCGGGGCTGAAATGCCCAATCTGGACCGAACACGGCCTGGCACACGCCCGTGTCCAGGGCCGTGTGCCGCATTCGCCGTCAAAATCGAATCTCCTGGACCCTCACACGGGTATCGAACACGCCCGTGTTCGAGCTGACACGCCCGTGTTCCAGCTGACACGGCCGTGTAGCCGGCCGTGTACACCATGATTTTTCCCCCGTTTTCAACCCGAGCACTGCACGGGTTCTAGGACACGCCCGTGTCCTTGCCCGTGTCACATTGACATGCCTGGGCCCCAGGCCGTGTACACGGGACATTTCGTCGAGGGGAGAACGACGACTGGATGACACGGCCTTGGACACGCCCGTGTCCTAGGCCGTGTGCCTTGTCTCGACGATCGTCGAGTGAATCTCGACTATTTCACCTGGATGATCGTCGACACGGGTCGACATGCCCTGCGACACGCCCGTGTCGCAGGCCGTGTGCCCATTCTCGACGAATCGTCGAGAATAACTCGACGATTTCACGGCTAAGTGTCGACACGGGTCGACACGCCCTGCGACACGCCCGTGTTGCAGGCCGTGTGCCCACTCTCGACGAATCGTCGAGTATAACTCGACGACTTCGCGGATAAGTGCCGACACACGCTTGACACGCCCTGGGACACGCCCGTGTCCCAGGCCGTGTGCCTTCAGCCAGAAACCAAAACTGGCCCAAAACATCCCCCTTTGCTCCTTTGAGTTTCGGGGCGTTACAACTCTACCCCTCTTAAAAGAATTTCGCCCACGAAATTACATAAAGGGAAAAACAACATGTACAAAACAAAATTTGTACCTGAGCGGAACAACTCCGGATATTCGTCAAGCATCGTCTGCTCTCGCTCCCAAGAGAGCTCCTCATGACCGCAATTGTCCCACCGGACTTTGACCATCCTGATCTCTTTATTGCGTAGCCGCTTGACCTCCGAGTCCTCATTCCGCACGGGCTTGACCTTTGTCATTAGCCCACTTTCCACCGGCACTTGATCGACCGCGATCACTTGCGTAGGCTCTTGCACCGCCTTCCGAAGCACCGAAATATGGAATACATCGTGTAAACCACTTAGCTCCACTGAAAGCTTCAACCTATAGGCCGCTTCTCCAACTCGCTCCAGAACCTCAAACGGTCCAAGGTACCTCGGGCTTAGCTTTTTCAATCGCCGCACCCGTGAGACACCCTTGAATGGCTTGATCTTTAAGTATACATAATCGCCCACAGCGAACTCCACGTTCCTGTGCTTGGCATTATAGTACTTTGCTTGCCGGTCCTGAGCAATAAGCAACCTCTCCCGAATGGTTCTCACCAAAGAAGTAGCACCCTCTACTTCCGATCGCTTATACAACTTTGACTCACCCGTTTCTATCCAAGACAACGGCGTGCGACATCTTCTACCATATAGGGCCTCGAAGGGCGCCATCTGAATACTTGCTTGGTAGCTGTTGTTGTATGCGAACTCCACCAAATAAAGGTGGTCTTCCCATTGCTTTCCGAAATCCAAGACACACATGCGAAGCATGTCTTCCATGGTTCTATTGACCCTCTCGGTCTGCCCATCCGTTTGCGGATGGAAGGCTGTGCTAAACTTCAGCTTTGTTCCCAACATTTGCTGCACCAGCCTCCAATCATTGGACGTGAACCGCCCATCTCGGTCACTCACGATGCTGCGGGGCACACCATGAAGCCGTAATATGTTATCCACATATAGCTTTGCCAGCTTCTCCACCGGATCATCCTTCCTATGCGGAATAAAATGCGACACCTTCGTTAATCGATCAACAACCACCCAAATGGCGTCGTTCCCCTTTTGCGACCTTGGCAAACCGTGCACAAAGTCCATAGAGATGTCGTCAAATTTCCACTCCGGAATAGGCAAGGACTTAAGAAATCCTCCCGGCTTTTGGCACTCTGCCTTTACCAAGGCGCAGGTTTGGCACTTCGCTACGTATAGCGCCACCTCCTTTTTCAAACCCGGCCACCAAAATAGTTTCTTGACGTCGCGATACATCTTCGTGCTCCCCGGGTGAATCGAGTACTTGGTATGGTGTGCCTCGTACAACAACTCCACCCGTAAATTGCCCACGCTTGGGACGCACAGACGACCGTCTTTCCACAGCAATCCGTCCTCCACGACGAATTGGGAATTTGACCCATCCAGAGCCTCTATCATGAACTGCTTCATATGAGCATCCATATCCAAAGCCTGCCGAATCCGATCAGCCAGGTCATATTGGACTTCAGTCCAATTCAGAACTGCTTCAGCACTTGCTTGCTTATCCACACAAACAATCTCCAGCGCCTCCAACTCCCACACCAACCGCTCATCATGCACCGATAGCCAATTGGCTTGAGCTGGGGCTCGGCGACTCAACGCGTCCGCAACCGCATTCCCTTTGCCAGGCACGTAGTGGATCTTGAATGTATAGTCCCCCAGGAACTCCATCCATCTACGCTGCCGCATATTCAGATCCTTCTGATCTATCAGGTACTTTAGGCTCTTGTGATCGGTGTAGATATCAATCTTCACACCGTACAAATAGTGTCTCCACAGCTTCAAGGCAAAAATCATGGCCGCTAACTCCAAGTCATGGACCGGATAATTCCTCTCGTGCACTTTTAGCTGTCTCGAGCCATAAGCTATCACGCTTCCGTGCTGCAGTAGCACGCAACCCAAACCGCTGCCCGAAGCATCGCTATATATCTCATAGCCTTCGGTTCCACATGGCGAACTCAGCACAGGCGCCGTGGTCAACCGACACTTCAATTCCTCAAAAGCTCGCGCGCACTCCGGCGTCCAAACGAACTTATGCTCCTTCCTCGTCAAAGTAGTGAGAGGTAGCGCTATCCGCGAGAAGTTCTCTACGAAGCGCCTATAATAACCGGCAAGACACAAAAAGCTCCGGACTTCTGCTACCGTAGCAAGCTCAGGCCACTCTCGTATCGCAACAATCTTCGCCGGATCCACAGCAATACCCTCTCCACTCACTATATGCCCGAGGAACGCCACTGAGGATAGCCAAAACTCGCACTTCGAGAACTTGGCATACAACTGGTTTCTCCTTAGCGTCTCCAACACCAAATGAAGATGCTTGAAGTGATCTTCCTCACTTTGCGAGTACACCAAAATATCGTCGATGAAGACGATCACAAAATGGTCCAAGTACTCCCTGAACGTCCTGTTCATCAAATCCATGAATACTGACGGCGCATTAGTCAGCCCAAACGGCATGACCGTAAACTCATAATGCCCGTATCTCGTACTAAACGCTATCTTCGGGATATCACTCTCCCTTATCCGCAGCTGATAGTACCCAGACTTGAGATCTAACTTCGAGTACACCGTCGACCCGAGTAACTGATCAAAGAGATCATTAATCCTAGGGATCGGGTACTTGTTCTTCTCAGTCAGCTTGTTTAGCTCCCGATAATCAATACACAACCTCAAGCTTCCGTCCTTCTTCTTAACAAAGAGGACCGGTGCGCTCCAAGGCAAAGAACTCGGGCGCACATACCCTTGCTCCAACAACTCTTGCAGTTGAACTTTCAGCTCCGCCATTTCCTTAGGCGCTAGCTGATACGGAGATCGTGACACAGGCTTTGCACCTGGCACTAGCTCGATCGTTAAATCTATCTCCCGTTGAGGCGGGGCTCTAGGAAGATCTGCGGGGAACACATCAGGGTATTCCAATACCACTGAAATACAATCCAACGCGGGCTTCGGCTTTACAACCTCCACTAGTGTAAAGAACAGTTCTGCTCTAGCATGAACCGCCTTCACCACCTGAAGAGCAGACATCAACGTCTTGCTCGACCCCTTTAAGCCCGTAAACATCGTCTCACGACTCGCTCCCAGCTTAACTTCCTTGCTACCGCAATCTATATGGGCCTGCTGCTCCGAGAGCCAGTCCATGCCAAATATGACGTCGAACTCCACTAACGGAAGTAAAGACGCTCGCAGGTCGAACTCCTGCTCCCCAATACGAATCTTAACATCGCAGATCCTATCCGCTCGCATCGAACACCCGTTGGGCAACAACACATCCAACTTATCCTTCGCCATCGAGGAAGGGACCCCGATGCGTAATATAAATCCTTCGGACAAGAAGGAGTGTGAAGCTCCCGTATCGAAGAGTGCTCGTGCCGGATTTTCGCAAATCAATACAAATCCTAAACAAGTAGTGGTAAGGTAACATGTGCATAACAAGCATATAAAGGAAATTGACTTGCTATAAATTAAATCGTACCTGTCACCACATCAGCTTGTTTAATGGCCTCCTGTTGGCCAAGATTTTAGACCCTTGGTTGGGCCGGAGCATAATGGGATGCGGTCGACTCCACTGCCTTTCCCTTCTCTTCATAAGTGGCTCCCGGCCTCCTCTCGGACTTAGGACGTCCGCTCCAACAATCACGGGCAAAGTGCCCCGTCTTTCCGCATGTAAAGCACGCACCCGGGGTCCGACCCGTAGTCGCCCCAGAAGCGCCAGAAGGAGCTGGACCCGAAGTCCTATGCTTCTTGAAAGCCCTCCGATAGCCGGACTTTGAAGTAGTCGGCACTCTGAACTCAGATTTCTTTTCACCCAAGCTTTTCTTCGCTTGCACGCTCTTCATGTCCTTCTCCAAGGACCGGGCAGTATTGACCAAGGTTAAGAAACCCTGCGTCATTGGCCCCGACAGTAATAGTCTCAGCTCATCCCTCAAGCCTTCATAAAAACGATTAGTCTTGCGCTCCTCATCCATGATGGTGGAGCTAGCATAACGACTCAACCGCATAAACTCGTGGAGATATTCATCCACGCTCCTCTCACCCTGCACCAACTTCAGGAACTCATTCTCCATTGAAATCCTCTGAGTAGAAGGGAGGTATCTTGCTAAGAACAATCCCGAGAACTCTTCCATCGGAACGTCTATCAGTTGTCTACCTCTCAAATGATGCAGCTCCAATCCTTCCCACCACATCCTTGCTTCACCGTCCAGCAGGAACGTAGCGATGGTGGTCATTTGCCACTCCTCCGTCTCCGTCGCCGTCATGACTCTCTTCACCCTAGAGAGCCAGTCTTCAGCCTGAGATGGGGTTCCCAACCCCGAGAATAACGGAGGGTTAAAGCTCATTACATGCTTCAACTGCCTCTCAGTTGCCCTCCTTGGCACTATTGGTTCCGCAACCACTTGCTCCACCCTCCTCGGCTCAGCCTCTCGCAGAGGTTCTTGCTCCATCACAGGAGCGGGCTGCTGCGCTTGCCTTCCAGGCTGCGCATTAATCACGGCCAACACCGCTTCAGCCACCAAACGTATATTCTCAGCCGACAGAGGTGTTGCGGGAGCAACATCCGGTGCGCTACTAGCCTCAGAAACTCGGCGTTCTGATGGCCCAACACCACTTCTGGTCACCTATAGTGGTACAAAACACCGTTAAGCGACCACATAACAAGGCAAACAGCTATTATAGGAACACACAGGTTCCTCAAACACGAGTATTTTCATTCCTAAGTGGACATTCATGGGTTCTTTTACCATTATAACGATGACGCACACAATGTGCTCACCACCCCTTAAAAAGAATTCGCCCACGAATTCAGTTTAAGCCCGACCAAAACCAGTTGTCTGATACCAAATTGTAACACCCCCTATCCGTCGCATAGTATATAGCAGTAGGTCCGGCCGGGGCCCGACGCCATATACCACAGACAGACCGGGTGGTTACGTATGGAAACCATCCAACCAATCACAACGTCCTACACAGAGCATTCTAGCGGAAGCAGTTTATATAGGTTGTAAACAAGAACCCAGCATTAGAGCACGAATGTCCACTAGTACAAAATTAGGAATGTATACAAAATACCCAAAATCAGCCTTAAGGCCTTACAGAATGTTTCACTTGGATAATACATGATTTACAAACCTCAGCACGCAGGCCGGTCATACATGAATAAAACAGAAAACATTTCCACTTGGGCCTTCGAGGGCCAGCTTCGCAAAAAGGGCTTTAGCCCGCTATTGACCGCTTGGTCCAGCTGCACCTGCAAGCAACAAACCACCGCACGGTGGCAAACAAGGCAACGGTCAGCAATGCTGACCAAATTATAACGATCCCGCCCCCAACTCGGGGCGGCGATGCTCCTTCCCTGCATTTCATTAGCACAAGCGAGAAATGCATAAACCATAGCCATTTCATCACAGACGTTGGCTCGTACGGCCACACGTCCCGTGCACTCAGGGCACATTCTCGGTGAACCGGTCGATGTCACGTCAATTAAAGCCATTAACATTCCGGACTCACCACCGCCACTTAGACGGTCATTCCTATGAGCAATTCGTCTTCCTGGCATTGGTCACGTCAATTTAAGCCATTGACCGCCGAAGACTCCCATCTATGCCAACGGCGAGTGCAACGTAACCTTAGGTCTCTCTAACCCGAACGACATAGAGCGGGTACGGTTCCATCTAACCCGTGCTCACATCGCAACGACAATTTAAGCCATTTGCGCGGGTCAAACTTTCGCCGAGTCCCATTCTACCACAAATCACATAACCACGTTATGTTCAAGTTGGCTCTCAGGCCACCAAGTTGGCAAGATCTCGTATCCGCCCAGTTTTTCGGGTGCACCTTTGGGTTAGTCCCCAAGGCTCCCTGCTGCAATCTACCGCGTAGAAAACCCGAAAAAAACACCCAATAGCACGGAGTCTTCTCCGGCCTTATGCAATGCAACATCACCGATCCGGACTAACATGTCCGGGTAGGCTTCAACCAAAATGCCTACGTCCGTTCTCGCATACGGACTCTAAACAACGGGGACTTTACATATCTACCCGAAGGAACGCCTCCAACTCTCCGCAAACTCGCGAGAGCGGGCTTCCTATGCTAAGAAAAGGAGCGATTCATGCTCAAGATGAGGATCGTTACCCTTGAGTTCCTCTTTGGCGCCATCGAAAAGTAATCAGATAGAAATCACCGCACTTGCGTTGCCTCCGTGGATCCGGAGTCGGCTTGCGATTCGGAGCTCCGAAGCTCCTCCAATGGCGGATCTAGCTCTTCTTCCTCTTGCCTTAGCTCTTCTTTCTCCAAGGGTTTAGAAAGAGGATAAGTGAAGAAAAGTGATGTATTTTCTAAGTCAAACCCGGGTATATCCTCTCAGGAACCATCCCCAGCCGTTGGATCTCAACCTAAGAAAACGAACGGCTTTGATTCGGGGCTGAAATGCCCAATCTGGACCGAACACGGCCTGGCACACGCCCGTGTCCAGGGCCGTGTGCCGCATTCGCCGTCAAAATCGAATCTCCTGGACCCTCACACGGGTATCGAACACGCCCGTGTTCGAGCTGACACGCCCGTGTTCCAGCTGACACGGCCGTGTAGTCGGCCGTGTACACCATGATTTTTCCCCCATTTTCAACCCGAGCACTGCACGGGTTCTAGGACACGCCCGTGTCCTTGCCCGTGTCACATTGACATGCCTGGGCCCCAGGCCGTGTACACGGGACATTTCGTCGAGGGGAGAACGACGACTGGATGACACGGCCTTGGACACGCCCGTGTCCTAGGCCGTGTGCCTTGTCTCGACGATCGTTGAGTGAATCTCGACAATTTCACCTGGACGATCGTCGACACGGGTCGACACGCCCTGCGACACGCCCGTGTCGCAGGCCGTGTGCCCATTCGCGACGAATCGTCGAGAATAACTCGACGATTTCACGGCTAAGTGTCGATACGGGTCGACACGCCCTGCGACACGCCCGTGTCGCAGGCCGTGTGCCCACTCTCGACGAATCGTCGAGTATAACTCGACGACTTCGCGGCTAAGTGCCGACACACGCTTGACACGCCCTGGGACACGCCCGTGTCCCAGGCCGTGTGCCTTCAGCCAGAAACCAAAACTGGCCCAAAACGTCCCCCTTTGCTCCTTTGAGTTTCGGGGCGTTACACCCCGTGACCCAAGACCGTGTCAATCCAGCTCGATGAAACTGCGCTCGACGATCGTCGACCAACACGACACGCCCAACGACACACCCATGACATAGGGCGTGTCTCCTCCACCTGGCCCGACAAGACAGCATGGCGACTTTCGACTCAACCCACGCCCAGATCCACCTCCCCGACACGCCCGACTATATGCCCATGACATAGGGCGTGAGCGCCACGTGGACCGCCCCGAAGTCAACTTTGCCGTCAATTCGTTGGATCGAATCATGCACAGTGCTGACACGCCCCCTGACATGCCCGTGTCAGAGGGCATGTACTTTGATTTTTTTCCCTATAAATACCCAACTGCTGGCTGAACCCATGTTCCCCTTTTTTTTACCACTTTGCTAAGGTTAGTGCTGTTCTTGGGGGCTATTTATGCAATGTAAGAGAATTTTCTTCTCCCCCTTTTTTATGTATTTGTTTTTGCTTCATTGTAACCCTGTTTTTTTTTACTTAATAAAAATGTTATTTTCGCCTCTATGTTGTATGAAAATCCGCCAAAGCGCCCTTCCTTAAGTAATTTTTCGTTCCTCTTTTTGTGCTTTTTATGTTTTTGTTTAGCTTTGGTAACTAGTTTAACTTAGAAATTTATCAATTTTCTAGCCTTCGTAATCGCAATATTATTTTCATGCACCGTATGTGTTTAAGTTTAGTTTATTATTTTTACTTTGTTTTCATTCCTATGGGTTTATAAAAATGTTTTAAAGGTGGTTTTTAATTTTCTTTAACTTAGCCTCTTTAGGATGGTAAAACTTTCCGTTCTCTTTTAGTTTTATTTCCACTTTTATGCGTTTCTATAAAGTTATAAGAATGAAAACGTAATCGTTTTAATTTTTCGAGCACTTTGATTTTCGCTCAAAACCGTTTTGCTTATTTCATTTTATTCATTTCTACCGCATTCTAGCGGTAGAACTGTATTGTGATAATTTTTTGAGTACTTTTATTTTGCGTTTGTTTGCAAACTTTTTTGCTCGTTTAATTTTTATTTCTGCTTTTTATGCATTTCTACCGCATTCTAGCGGTAGAAATGTAGTCATTTTAATTTTTCAGTAACTTTGTTTTTCTTAATTTTTTGCTTGTGTGCATGCGTGTATGAGTTAATTTTCATAGCTTTCGTTCAATTCATGTAGAGTGTGTGCGTGTGCGCATTTATTTCCGCCTACTCGTTAAGAGTTAAATGGCGCATTGTCTTAATTTTCTGTAGAGTGGAGTGTTTAATTCAAGTTGCGTGTATGAGTTTTACTTTTTATCGAGCGCATGTGTGAGTTTTCTTTTCGATTGAGTGTGTGAGTTTTCTTTTAAGTAGAGTGCATGTGTCTGTTTTCATTTCTGTATAGTTCGTGCGTGGGTGCATTTATTTTCTCCAACTCGTTTGAGTAGGACTCGCTTTATTTTATCTCGCCCACTCGTTTGAGCCGGGACTTGTCTTTTACTTCTTTCATTTCAGTCCTACTCATTTGAGTAGGACTCACACTTTCCTGCTTTATTTACTGCTTTCTTTTATCGTTTTCATTTTCTGCTTTAATTTTATTGCTTTTTCCTGTAAGCCATCCCCATTCTGATGAGTGACTAACCACTCTTAGCCCTCAGTATTGAAGTGCATTGGGATAGATACAATAGCTTTAAATAATTAAAGGTCCCATTTTTCTAATTAATTAAAATTACTTAAGATTTGCCTCGGGTTTACGAAGCGTAGAACCACATATTGATGTGTGGGCTCTATTTTCATAGTACATATGCTAGCTAGCCGAGAGGCCGTGCGTATGGACCTATCACCCCTTGGTAAATGGAGTTTCGTACTAAACCTCGAGAGAGGAGGCGCGCAAACTCTATCGGATTGGGTTCCCCACCAAATAGCGGTGTTCTTAGAATAATGCGGGCATTAAGAGGAATCCTTCGTCGGACGAGAGCCCGGTCGAATATTCTTAATATTCAGGTGAGCGATAGTCCTAGAGATAGGTGAGCTCATTTTAGTGGAACCTCTACGGTCAAGTCTCCGCCTTAATTAATTTTAAACTTAGGATCTCTTTTTATTAAAAGTTTATTTTAGTTCAAATTTTATTCGATGCGGTTGTTCTAAGCTCTTCATCGGCTCCATCTTTTTAAGAGCTTTTATTTTTTGCCTTTTTTATATATAATATCCCGACAAGATAAAATATCAGTAAAATAATAGTCCCCTCCAGTGAAGAGTAGAAATAATCAACCAGACCCCGAGAACAATACGACCTCGATATTCCACACCGAAATATCTGGTACTACACACGATAGGTGTACATTCCTCCTTTCGTTAAAACTCAATTTCACCTGTTTTATATCCAAATAATAAATCTGCGCACCCCATTTTCCTAAATAAAACCACATCCATTTTCTAAATAAACCTCCCGGGGCGCCGCGGGCGAACTAATTTTTGGAGTTTTAACCCGCATCAACTACCATCTTTCTTCTTCACGAACAGCACTGACGCGCTCTATGGTGAAGAATTGGGTCTATATACCCCTATTCCAATAGTTCCTGCAACTGTACTTTGAGTTCGGCCAACTCCTTTGGTGCCATCCTAAAAGGAGGACGTGACACCAGCCTAGCCTCTACCACTAACTCAATCGAGAACTAAATCTCTCGTTGAGGAGGTGCTCTAGGAAGCTCCTCGGGAAACACATCCTCGAACTCTGCCATTACCGGCACTTCTCCAAGTGATAACCTGGAAAGACGAACCTTCAACAATGCTACAAGAGCTACTCCTCTTTGGTTAACTGCCTGCACCAACTACATGGCCGAAATTGGGGAACAGGACAATCAACTAAGGCCCTCAAACGTAACTTCTGCTGCCCTTCACTTCTCAGGGTCACCACCTTAGATAGGCAGTAAATACTAGCATGCTGCTCTGCATGCCAGTTCATTCCCAAAATCACATCGAACTCAACCAGCGGTAAAACCGCTGCTACCAATATGAAGTCAACACCATCTAGACACAAAAATAGGCTCCCCTTCGCCCCAGCAGTCATGGAAGACCCATTGGGCATGCCCACCGTCAGCTCTGCTTCCGCCAAAAATGACTCAACTCCAATTCTTTGGATAAAGCTTTCTGCAAGAAAGGAGTGCAATGCTCCCGTATCAAACAATACCAAGTTGTGTACCCATAAACTAACACAAAGCCTAAAACATAGGCAACATACATAAACGGTCTTGAAAGTCTAAAGTAAAAGATTAACTTAAAATTTCATACATGTCATTACATCGGGTTGGCGTATCGCTTCTTGCTGCCCAAGGTTATATACCCTTGGCTGTACGGGTTGGAAACAAGAAGTGCTAGACTCTGCCATCTTTCCTTTCTCCTCTGCACTGGGCTCAGAGCGCACCGACTGCTCTTGCCTCGGCTCCTGCTAAGCGCCACCCTCAGTACAGAAACGAGCTATGTGGCCCGGCTTGCCACACTTGTAGCAGATCGTGGTCCCTTAAAGTTAGACGCCCCTGACATCGTACTATCCTTCTCCCAATTCTTGTACGGATGAGACTTCTTCTTCCACATAATCAAGTCAATCTTTCCTTGAGATTGAGAAGGCTTTCCTTCTCCCTTCTTGGCCGCAAAACCCTTTCTACGTTGGGTTCGCTCCAAATCGCTTTTCAACGTTCTGGCATCCTCAACCACATTTTTGAAACCAACAATCTTCATAGCTATGTGGGGTTGTCTCAGATTCTCCCTCATCCTATGGTAGAAGAGGTTGTCCCTCTCCACATCATCAGCCATGATCATTCCAGCATAACGACCCAACCAAGTAAACTCGTGAACATACTCGTCTATCGTCTTTTCCCGCTGCACCAAGTGCAAAAACTGCCTCTGAAGGGCTAACCTTGTCAATGCGGGAATATAATTCTTCAAGAGAGCATTCCCGAACTCCTCTATAAACGGGGTGCGTCCAGGAAACTAGCAACCGCTTTGGATCACCCACCAAAGTTTATCGTCACCTTCCAACATGTAGATTGCAAACTCTGACTACTTCTCTACTGGTGTATCTGCCGCCGTTAGATGTTCTTCAATCCTTGCCCACCAATCCTCCGCATCGGTCGACATGCCGACGCCTTGAACGTTGGAGCATGGAAGCTTAGGAAATATTTCATTTGTTGGTCTCTGTGCCCGACAACCACTTTTTCAGCTAACGACTCGTCTTGCCTGGCTCCTACGCATGGTACGACTTTTGCCACAGTGGGGGTAGCAGGAGTTGCTACCTGTGCAACAGGGGTCACAACTTGCGCTGCTCCGGCAGCTTGGGCTGTCACCATTGCTTCTGCGAGCATGCGACACAAATCGGTCGGGGTAATACCCATGCCCAAAGGACCCTGAGCAGTAGCATTACTCGCCGAAGGCTCTTCTCATCGCCTCGATGTCCCCGCCTCATCGCTTGCACCCTTCACAAAAGCAAAAAAGAACAGGAATCAGCTTCTAGTCGCACAACTAGACACAAGGACAGTCGTGGTCCTACGATACTCCTAAGTGGATAACTTCATTATGCATTTGATTACGACATTCGACCATGAATCTTTACCTTGGACACTAACCACCCTCTGATACCAAATTGTAACACCTCCCTGTAATGACCGTATAATATTGGTCCGGCCGGAGCCCCACCACATACATACTCCACAACTTCAGTGTTATAAGATGATATATAAAATATCGAAACTCAAAACTCAGACGTCAACAATGGAAATATATAACAAAAACTAGAAGTTATCCACGACAAGCCAAGAGTATCAAAATGGACTTAAGGACTTACACATCATAAGTCCAAAACTACAACAATATTAAATAGAAGTAACGTGCATATGCACTCCTAGGATACCTCGGCATGCAAGCCAGGTTATATTTCATGGAGCATATCATTCGATCAAAATGTAAATACAAGTAAGTTCACTTCATGAGGCTTAGGCCTTTTTGGCCGGTGAGCTTGCTCTTATTGCGATCCTTGCCCTATAAAAATGTGGTAGCGTGGGTCAGCAAAGGCTGACCTCAACTTTGTAACCAACACATCTCCTCCCAGCCATCCCTAATAGACCTTGAGGTACTCCATCACCCAAGGCACCATAAAGCGTATATTTCTAACACATCATCACATCATGTACTTTCAATTTCTCCATTGACATTCAAGTCATAAACATAAGGGTACTCTAATTTCCCCCAATGGCATACAAGCCATCACACGGAACTCTTGCCTCGGTCCCACCAACTCGTGGGTCTCAAACCCCGGGCTTGCCTGCAAACTCTGACTTCTAACGCCAGGGTTCCGTCATTCAACCAAACTGATGGTAAGAACCCTTGCTAGACCCCACAAGTTCGCGACGACCCATGCCCGACTATAATATCGGGACGAAGTCCATTGAAGGAGACACATCGGGACCCAGATGGGATCGTTTGGGCTTTTCTTAAGCTTGGATTTCTCGTCAGTTCAACAGAAGGGGACTTGTCTCGTCGGGACACTCTCCACACGTGACTTGCACGTCACGGGCTAGCCAGTTGACCACAGAGACAAACCACACCTTAGCACATCACAATCCCATGCCTTTCCCCACCCTAATCCAACATTTGTACCGTACCATCACCAAGCCCCTGCATGTACTCTAATTGCCTCCCGATCCGGTTTTGGCCACACGAACTCACATGAGAAAGGGGAAAACATCATCACAAATGACGTCTTACCGCTAACGGATTTCTACACAATCCTTAAGGCTCGCTATGCAACATCACCTAGTCGGACTAACAGTCGCGACTACGGCTTCACCCAAAATGCCTAATCTACTAACAAAGCATATCTCTAATGTAATATCATGTCGGGGATGGACACAATCGACCCTATGACTCCTATTAAACCATGGAAACCCGAATCCCTCTCACTTGAGATATCCAGTTCCTAGAATATTTGAAAGAAAACAAGGAAAGTGTAGATGCCATGCACGCATCCTAAAACCGAGAGGAGAAGTGTCGTTACCCTTCTACTCCTCTTTATAGACATGAAATCTTGCTTTGCACGGATGGAAATGAGCGTCTCCATGTCCTCTCCATGAAACTGGACTAGGAACAATGATTGGAGCTCCGAAGCTCCATCAAGGGAGGAGAAAGCACTCCTTCTTACTCCTCCGCTCTCAAACTCTCAAACCCTAACCTTCACCCATAAAAGAGACGAAAATGAGGGAGAAATCCCTCTCAGTCCTTCTTAAGCCATTTGGGCAGAGAATCCTGGGCCCTAAGATCAGTTATGAAGTGAAAACGGATGGCTTACGCAATAGGTCACAGAACTCCACGAATTAGCCTTCGACTTTCATCGAACGGCTTACACAATAACTTCGACGTTTGTCGAACGGCCCCGAGTTTGATGAATGGCCTTGAGTTCGACGAACGGCCTTTGACATTCGTCGAACAACCTTGAGTTCGATGGACGGCCTTCGACATTCATCAAACAGCCTCGAGTTCGACGAACGGCCTTCGACATTCGTCGAACGGCCTTGAGTTCGACGAACGGCCTTCGACATTCGTCGAACAGCCTTCTACATTCGTCGAACGGCCTCGAGTTCGATGAATAGCCTTTGACATTCGTCGAACGGCCTCGCGTTCATCGACGGTAACCCCCAGATATTGAACTTCTGGGAAAATTGGGGCGTTAAAGCCCAACCGCCCAAGGTCTAACTACCTTCTCCCATCGGTGTGATGACTGGCGAGCCTGTAGATGTGCCACCAAGTACTCTTCATAGGATCATATACCGTGTGTCAACACACACCCAACCTATACAATTCACATTTATATGCCATCATACAACCAAGGGTTCCAACCAAGTCCCTTCAAACCATATCCAACATCGTGCGGTTAACACACACACATACACACACACTTACAACCCTTTCGCATACATGTGCTCCCAATAACCTAAGGGTTCACATTTAAACCAGGGGATAGTTCAGCACAATCAACTCACCAGTCCCTCACCGCTACCTGTAGGGAGTTAACAAAACTCTAAGCAGTGGACTACATCATTCATCCCTTCAATATTGAGATTAAGGTTCAACTCATCTCAAGGACATAGGATATACCTCATCCAACTCTTTCTATAAAATTAATCATGCTCATATTAATAATACATTTTCAATCATCTCAAATAGAGCTCATTCATAAACCAGCAATTCAACACGACATATATATTACTCCCAAACTTGTTAATCATGCAGGATGCGATCACAATATCATCATTTAATTTCCATCCAATCTCTTGGTAATCAATTCATAAAACATGGTAATCCTCAACTATTAAGGCATCACGGCTATGCGCCACAATTTACTAAAACTAGATTTTTAAGAAGTTATAGTCCACCAATAATTACGAGCAACCCCAAATCTGAAAGGTATCTCCATGGGCTACAACTTCCGTGTTGAGCTTGGGTCCTAATTCCAATCCATCACTCCCGAAATCGAATTTCAGTCCAGCCATGTACGCTTAGACAAAATGTAACCTACACACATGTTATTATAGTGCAACAACTTTGACTGAACATTCTCGGAGCTACAAAGCTCCAATGAAAACATGTAACCATCTGTTGAAAAGTTCTTTCGAAGGGCTACCACTTTTCTGTTGAGCCCAAGACCTGAATCAGGTCGGGTCATACCTAAAAACAGCCTTGAAGTCGGCTGCGTACAGAACATAGATTTCTGTACATCATTTTACACACATCGTAAGGAAGGATGAATGACATCAGTTCGTCTTATTCCTTTATCCATCATACAAAGCACAACCAACATCTCTCTACCCTTTCTCCCTCATTATACCACGATTATTCACGAGACCAAGTCCACCATCTACGTAATGAAGAGTGGAGAAGGTTGAAGACTTTCATACGGCGATTGGTGCCCTACAATGAAGTTCTAGCATGGTCCCTTCCTATAAAATCACCATTAAACTCTCAAATCAAGCTCTCTTAAGCCGACGTCTCTCCTACACTTTAGATCTAAAGATCTAGCACCAAGGGAGAGGGTAGGAAGCTCACCTCATTTTTGGTAATGGATCGTGTCCTCCTCCTTGACAGTATGACGACATCAATCTTGTCTCCTACGATGAAGTTCAGCATCGAGAGAACAAGACTGGCGGCCAAGACTTGGACATAGTATATAAAGGGGTGGCCAAATAGACCTAGGGTTTTCTGATCTGAGAGCAACCACAATACAGTAGCAAGCTACCACCGCACGGTACCTCCAGACCCACCATTTAGGCGCTGCTAACTGGCCCACTATCATCGCGCGGTACTCTTCTACCGTCGTGCGGCAGCAAACAGAGAACTATACCAAAAATATTATCGCTAGAGGTATCGCAACCGCCGCGCGGTCACTCACAGAGAGCTTTGCCGTTAACCTATCTCGACTTTCACCACGTGGTATCCCGCTATTGCTGTGCGGTATTTCTTGATGTTCGGCAAGTTCACTCGTCACTCGTCGAATCCACTCGATGCACTCGATGATTTCTACCGCCGTGTGGTAGCAACCTGACATCCAGCATCGAGCCAGCACTTCCCTAACTTAGGTGCAACCCTGGCCACCAGTGCGCCCCGAGCCCGAGTCAACTCTCGTGAATCAAAAATGCAAGCAAGGGGTCTAGCACGAATTGGGACGTTACATTCTCTCTCTTCAAAATATTAATTTTATATAAATAGACAAGTATAGGGAAAAAAGACTTCACAATCGTCGAAATCTTTCTGGAAATCTGTAGAGAATTGTCAGCACATTGTTCGTCTTCTGCGAACGGACTGTCTGAACGATTCAACTTCTCTTCTTCTCCATCATTCTCCATGGCTCCAAGAGGAACAAGAAACCTTTAAGTTGGGGGCGAACTTGTTCGCACAAGGTTTCTCAGCACCACCGACGAGTTTCGCAATGTAATAGTGATGCTTAAGGCCACTAGATTGTCTTTCATTCTAGAACATCTGTGCAAGGTTCTGGTTAGGGATGTCTTGGAATTTTTTCAACATGATAAACTCCGACGTGAGGATATAATCAAAAAAATCAAGGTCAGGAATCTTTCCATCAAAGTGAAGGCCTCCCTCTTTACCCCATTTTTGCGGCTTCCAGAAGTTGAAGACGCCGACCTCATCGAAGATAGAGATTTCTCAAGGGCTTTAATATTCTGTAGTTTGCCTAGAGGCACTTCAACCATCAAAAGGAAAGACATGAATGATAAAGGAAAGCTTCTATCTGATGTCATCGGGAAAGTCCTCTTATACAAAGTTGTCTCCTATGACTACCTCTTGAATGACAGGTTCAAGCTCATCGTTGCAATCATCTGCATGAAAAGAATTGATTGGGAAGTAGTTCTATTTGGTAGGATCAAAGATAGTTTGCATGCTTCAAATTTTGGAAGGATTCTCAGTCTTTATTTGAACCAATTGGATAGAAACACATTTGACATGACGGCAGGTGTACCATTCCATCTCCTAAAAAGGATCGAGTCTTCAATTTTCTTTAGATGGGAAAGTAGAATCCTAAAGCAAGGTGGACTCCTGGAATTGGCTAAGGAATAGGAAAAAGTTGTTCATGAGGCAAGGATTAATACACCTACCCCCCCCCCCCCCCCCCAATGAAGCTCCTGAGAGCTCTGCTGCAGGACTTGAGTGGGATTCAATTTTGACTCAAGTGGTTGCTGATGTTCTAATGCCTTTGTTTGTTCCCTCATATTCTAAGCAAGATCTTGTGGATACAGTTAATGTAGAGACAGTTGTCCTAGATGCAGTTGTTGTAGAGATAGTTGTTCAAGACTCTTTGTTTGCTCACATTGTAGTATATTATAGTGTTCTTGATGTTGTTGTAGAGGAGGCTTTGGATCTTGATGATGCTGGTGCAGAGTTGTCTGATGATGGTCCAACTAATGCTGATGAAGTTTTTGATGATTTCCTTGTTGGTGATGATAACATTGATGTTGCTAGGAAGGATGGTAAGCCAGATGAAGTAAGTGTGTTGCTTTGATGAGATTGATGCTTTTGCCAATATGATCGTAAGTCTCCCAAAAATTCTTCTAGTAGTGGCTGAGGGGGAGCAGATTCAGCCTTTTATTTCAGTTCAAACAGAACATGATAGGTTTATTCATAACCTACGGAGAAGGATTGTAGGGGTTCTAGGTGGGTCTCTCGTAGAGGGGGAGGACATCGTGGAAATTTCTGATGAGGAAGGAGAAGCTGAGATGCTTCCTCCTATCCTAGAGGCTGAAGATCCCACTTTATTGCTGAAAGCTCATATATCTCTAGTGGCAGAGTATTCTGGTGAGTCTGAGGACGTTGCAAATCTTCCCACTCCTCCCAGACTTTAGACTGAAGACATTCCAAGCTCAAGTACAGATAATCTCTTGCTGAAATCTATTGAAGCAACGTTGGCCAAGCAACAAGCTCATTTTGATCACTCGCTAAACAAAGTACTCAATAAAGTGAAATAGGTTCAATGGGATGTTAACAACGGACTTGCTGAAGTCAAAGTTCGTTTTGATAAGTTGGAAGC
Source organism: Platanthera guangdongensis (assembly GCA_039583875.1). Lineage (NCBI taxonomy): Eukaryota > Viridiplantae > Streptophyta > Magnoliopsida > Asparagales > Orchidaceae > Platanthera > Platanthera guangdongensis. The sequence goes on from CM077158.1 coordinate 183,583,502, forward strand.
AATTCTGGACACCTGGTTAGTTCAAGGCAGGAAAGTTATTGTTCACACAATGACTGGGATAAAACGCAATCTTGAGGTGACTCAGAATGTTGATAAGAATCATAAGATCATTATTGATGCCCAAAACTCATAGATGAACTACTTTGATTAACAAATGTTGTATTACAGTAATGAGAAAGAAAGGTTGTGCTTTCTGAAGTTAGGTAGGGGGAGCAAGAACTCAAAGGTAAGGTGAATGCGATTGGAAGACAGTAAGCACTTATAGTTATGATAAATTCAAATGGCTACATAGAGAACTATTCAGAGTTCCATGTAATATTGAAGCTTGTATGCCAGAACCTGTCCATGTTGATGTTGATCCTGCTTAGGACTATTCCCAAAACTTGACAGACACTCAAGAACTTCCACAGGATTACTATCAGTATGTGACAGGATCTACTGCTATTGTTTCTGAACCAAACACTCACTTGGTTGAAGATATTCCTCAACCTGCTATCAAGAAAAAATGATTTGGAGAAGGCCCATCTGCTAACAGGTCTGATCCTAACAGGGAACTGTGTGAAGTATGGATCCCAATATCCAAGGCCATTATTTAGGACACCATCACATTGGATGACATGGGAAATGAAGATAGGTGGAAGCACTATAGTGGGGGAGGAATGGCAGAAACATGAAGTAGCCAATGCTAAAAGAAGGATTCAATTCAGGAAATTCAGAAGGGATGATCCAAATGCTCCTCTTCTGCCAAAGTATTTATCAAAGAATAAAGCTTACTTTGACAGGCAGAATCAGAAGACTAAGGGCAAACATGTCTGAAGTTTATATTTTCTCTTATATTAATTGTGTGAAAATTGTTTGACCTAATAGAACTATTTTAAGGATGTAGTGTTTTGAAAGTTGTAGATTTCCTTCCTTTTCTTTTGTTCATGATCTAAATTGTTTTCAAATTTTGTTTCTTGATTATGTGTTGTATCTCATGTTAGGTTCGGGAAGATGCTCTTGGCCCTGAACTATTGAAACCTGAGTTTATCATATCACATAATCTTATGTTTTTCACTCACAATCATTGTAATCAAAGAGGAACATTGATTACCGAGTTCAGATTGTCATATCGATTAAAGTACATTGTAGTTCTATAAATGTTGACAAATGATTGTCATTTAATCATATGGATATGTATGTGTGTGTATCTTATACATATTGAGTTTGGCCTATCCAATGTTGTAACATTATATGGATTGTGTTTAGTGTCATTAATGTTCTCAACGTGTCTTATGAATTATAGATATGAGATGTGTAGATTTATCGCATCTATGTGAACAATGTGATTACAGTTGAAGACCATCTCTTGATAGTGATATATATTGTGATTCGTTGCACATGTTTGTGCGTCAAAAATTTTCATATCAAAATATCATGTCCCTCAAACTTATTTTGGTTATGATATTGGCAGGCCCCTTGGTAAAGTGAGATTGAAATGCATGCAATATAACTGATATAGTTTTAAATACAACTCGATGATAAGACCGAGAAAGATGAATATTATGCAAAAATAACACGGTCCTATTTTGCACAATAATTATAATATCATGTGACAAACGTCAACACAAGTCATTAAGATCAATTACCTTGCCGTCGTGTTGCTGTGGTGACTGTAATGCATTGATAAAGCCTTTTATAGTCAATAATATAAGTAGTATATTATTGCCAAGTCGACATGGTTCCTCTATAAGGTCACACCATATGAACGAGAACAGTCTTAGTTCAACTTATATTATGTATTTGATTTCATGCAGCAAGCAATCAAGATACCATAATAAGTGTGAATATAAAATGTCGTGACTCGACATGCTTAGACCAAGATGAGTTGTAAAATTTTGCGACTATTAAGCAATGTGATGAATTATTTCATCGTGTTTTTGTTAGCGAGGTAGTATATTTTATTATCTCAAATCACTTAAGATAACCTGATTGTATTGAGGTTAGTTCATGAGCAAAATGAAGGGTTGATCTTTACCCAAGATCAAAGCCCTAACCCATTGGGTATATAAGGCCTTTTTACTCAAGGGTTAAGAGTGACATAGAGAGGGTTGGGTTTTTCTTTCCTGGACCCTACCCCAACGCCAGAAGTGTTTTTCTGCATTTCCTAGAGCTGCCTAACGATGAGAGGAGAGCCCTTAGGGTTTTGGCTCTGGGACTACTCTGGCATGCTCGGCACGGGCTAATGTCCTCCTCGGGTGAACCCGTACTCTTGCTCTACTTGACTGGAGCTTCCGTTGCTATCTCTTCTTCCCGAAGACTAGGTGTGGTTCGACCACTTGGGGTCTCCGGTGGCTTGAAGAAGCAGGTCTGAGCTTCTTCCCTCTACTCATCCTATTAACAGAGTAGATCGTTTTGGCTGTTCAGGTTAAAGGTGAACCGAGATCTGAGGAGGACGACCTCATCGTTGTTGTGGAATCACTTCCAACTTCACCACCGCATACTCCTCTCCACCTAGAGATTCATTTCTATAGAGGCATGATATTCTTAATCCCTTGTGGTGGATGCGTGTTGATATTTTTTTAAAATAGTTTTTTATCTCTCTCCGTGATCTTTCCTATGGCCATGAGAATAGGAAATCCTTCACTATATATATATTCACATTAATGTTTTGTTTGAGATAGAACTCCTTTTTAATTGTTTTTATGTCCTTTCCTTGTCTTTATTTAAGAAAATCTTTTGTACAATTCACCTTAGTGCATATTTGACTTCTTCAAATTAGGGGAGATTGTTGGGTATTGTATCCACAATATCCTTAATTTGAAGAAGTGTCACTAGAACTAAAATGAATTGAGTTTGTATTTGATATTATTTCTTTAGTCATGTTCTTGTAGGGTTTTATTGTTAAGTACAAACTAATGTCAGGTTACAGTGGGTCATGAAACACAGGACTATACATTGTAATCCCTCATTGTGTAGACCAAAGTGTTGACTCATGTGAAATCTCTCTATTGGATTGTACTTCTATTACAAGTGCAATAGAAGGATCAAGGGAGGACATGTTACTGAATTTAGGAGGAAGGAAATTTTTCCTAAGTAAAATTCGTCGAGTATAGTAGTGGATACTCGTCGAATTCGTCAAGTATACTTATGAATACTCGCCGAATTTGTCGTGTATAACTACTGATACTTGTCAAACTCATTGTGTTTACTTGAGAATATTTTCTATAATCTTGGAAATTTGTTAAGTAAGATTCGTCGAGTATCCTCAAGTATACTCGACAAATTCATTGCGTGTACCTATTGACACTCACCGAATTCGTCAAATATACCAGTCGATACATGTCGAATTTGTCGAGTCTAACTAGTAAAGCTTCTGAGTTCTCAAACTTACTTTTATGGATTTGTCTAAGTTAAATTCGTTAGTTATCACATGGATTCATCGAGTATACTCATGGATATACAATAACACTCGACGAATGGACTTAGCATAATTTTCCTGATTTTCAGTCTGACGGGTTACTATTTCAAGATGTCGGTCATGTATAGTACATGGGGACTATTCATTTAAGAAGGAATTTTTCTAACCGTTAAAAGAAGGAATCTTATAAATATATAGGGTTAATTCGTTCAACCCTAATCACTAATTCCCTCTTTGAAATCGTGAAAAGGCCGCTCGTTCTCTGTCGGAGGTATGCTTTCAGAAATCGAAGAATCGTGACCAAGCTTCTCTGGATCACTGATTCCTTCAAGAAGTGATTCAACAGATCTTATTTCAAGTTCTACAGAAGTTTTCAGATAAATTCGGATCAAGATATCAGGTCAAGTGTTCAAGATAAATTTCAGATCTTCTCCTTCTACTAGAGCCTCAAGATATTCATTCCAAGGAAGAAGAATATTGGATATTTTAATATCTGAAGAAGTATATTGGTTTTCAATCTAAAAGCGGTATATTAATTTCTTTTGTACTATTGTAGGAAGTTTTCTCTTTCGAGATGTAGATCCTTGTGAATGGATCAAGTTGTGGGAGAGTTTGTTCTTCGAGTGTAGGAGAGGTTGTTCTTCGAGAAGTAGGAGTGTTGACTCCGAGTTGTAAGATTTGTTTAAATCTGAGAAAGGTGAAGTAGCTGAATCTATCCCTTATGGTAGATAGGTGAGGCGGGACAGCGTACGTACCCAAATCGGGGAACCACTATAAATTACTGTCTTGTACTATGTTTGTTCTGTGCGCTTGCTTGTCATATTTTTAATCTGCTATAAGATGCAAAACTCACCTATTCACCCCCCTCTAGGTGATTTAGGTACTCAACTAGATACTTTCAATTCTCAAAAATTTAAAAGAAGTGATTAGCAATATCTCAACTCATTTTCCTCCAAATCTTATGAAGCATAAAAGGGGGTTAATAAAATATCATCAAGTGCATGTCGCCAAAATTTCATAAGCATCTATCAATATTATTATGAGTGAACTATTCAATTATAAAATCTGTACGTTCATGACATAAGTTCACTAAAACTGAATTTCTGGGAAATAGAGTCCTCCAAAAAATAATGTTTAACCATATGTTGGAAAGGCCTTCCCGAGTTCTACAAATATCGTGTTGATCTTGGGATCCATATCTAAATCCATCACTCCTGAAATCAAGTTTCACACTGGCTATGTACACTTGGATAAAACTCATCCTATACAAATGACATTTCAATGCAACAACTTCGGACACACTTTTAGGAAGCTACGTAACTCCTCAGAAAATGTGTACCATCCATTGGAAAGGTCTTTCCGAGGGCTTCAACTTTCATGTTGACCTTATGACCTGAAATAGAATGGATCATAGTTAAAATCGGTATTAAAGTCTGCTGCGCATAGAAAAAAGATTTATGTTCAACACTTCCTGCACACATCGTAAAGTCGATTGAACGGCATTGGTTCATCCCCTTCCTCCTGCCATTACACAAGGCACATCCAACTTCTCTCTTACCTTTCTCCCACTTTAGACAAGTATTCTTCACAAAATCAAGTCTGCCATCTTCGTAATGAAGAGAGGAGATGATTAAAGACATTATCACGACGATCGATGCCCTAGAACTAAAGTTCTAGCATGGTCCCTTCCTAGGAAAACTCCATTAACTCTTAAATCAAGATATTTTGAGCAATGTATATCCAACTCCTTGGATCTAAATATAAAACCCCAAGGGAGAGGGTAGGAAGCTCACCCGGTTTCCGGCCATGGATAGTGTTCTTCTCCTTGGTGGCATGGTGTTCGGCTACGGCCATTTACTGCGGTTCTTCATTCTTCCAAAGGAGAAGTTTGACTCGGCTTGAAGAAGAATGATGCTCTTTTTGGCTAGATTTCGGATGATTCTTTATAAAGGAAGGATAGGTTGATTTAGGGTTAAAAGTCTCCATGCCATGTGTTACTCCCTTATTGGACCTAACTTGTTTATAATATAAAATAGGATTTAACAAGATAAGGAGATCAATTTCACCGTAGCAGTACAATTCGAGAAATATTGGTTTATGATCTTCTCCCATATCGTGAGTAATCACGACAGCACACACAAAAAATGCTATGTCCATTCTTCGCATATACTCGACGAATCATCAAAATCACTCGGTGAATCGTCGAGTGCATTGAGTCCGTTACATGAGTCATCTCGATGAATTCACGAGTCCACTCGATGAATTTCACAAGTCCAATCGTGTTCACTTGATGAATTCATCGAGACCTCTTGATGAATTCATGAGTCCTTTCGACGAACGTCTCAATAGATTTCACAAGTCTACATGAGTTCACATGGCAAATTCGTTGAGTCCTCTCGAGTTCACTCGACGAATTCGTTGATTCCTCTTGAATTCACTCAACGAATTCATCTAGTCGTCTCGACAAAATCTCTAGTCTTCTCAACGAATTCTCAAGTCTTCTCGACGAATCCACTCCAGTCCTAATATAACTCTCTTCTCAAGTCACCATAGTGAGACCACAACACATTCGAGGGGGTCTAGCTCAAAATGGGACATTACAGATCCGATCAACGAATCTCTAGCAAATTTGCAAAAGCAGGTCCGGCCACGTGGTGGCCTGATCTCCTCTAATCATGAACATGATGTCGATCCCAAACAGTAGTGCTGAGTCTAAAGTGAAGTATAAAATCTCTTCCCCGAAAGATAAGTCCATTGTTATGAAGATAATTGGTAGAGAGCCTTCAACTTTTAAAGAGGAGATGTTTAACCTCCTTGCCAAAAGCTTCTGAAGTTGGATTAAGACTAAAGACTCCAGAAGAAGGGGCAGGAGCCCCAGTAAGCCAAAATTTGACATGACCCCCCATCAAGGAGGTCATCTGAATTGCCTATAAGAAGTAGGCCATATTGCTCCAGACTATCCTAAAAATTAAATGGACAAATCCAGAAAAAAGAAGTACGAGAAGCTGTCCTTCAGGAAGGACAAGAAGAAAGAAAAAATTTTCATTGCAGAAACGTAGAGTGACTCAGACTCAGAGTTAAGCCACTCTTTTGAGAGTGAAGATGAAGTTGTTACTGAAGAAACATGTTTGATGGCTTTGGAAGCTTATTTAGATGATGAAAATGATTAGGTATCCTATTTTGATGATATTGTTTTTTCTTCAAGTGACTTTATGAACTATTTTAAAGATTTCTGTCAAGATCAATTGGAGTCAAAAAAATAAATTTAACAACTTCAAAAAGAAATAAATAAACTAAGAAGTGTAATGCCTGATGAGGAACAAACCCATCAGGACAATCAACTCAAGATTGAAGTAGAGAATTTAAAATAACAAATAAATGAATATACTATGAAAAATCAATCTTTGAAAGAAGAGCTAGCAAACACAAAAGATTTTGAATACTCCTTAAATGGTAGGACCCAAAAGCATAAGGAAAATACAAGAATCTCACCATAAGATTCAATCACCTATGATTAGGAGCTGGAACAACTAGCTCAGGAAAAACATTCAGCACACCAACTTAGAAGAATCCTGTAGCATTTGTTAAATCTAAGGTAAAACAACTCACCATAATCCCAGATGATGATCCCAATAAGATCACAACATTTAAAATAGTTAACTCACCTAATGATGGAGCATCCTAAGGGAGAAGCCTGCAGAAAATAGTTTTTAACAACAATTTTTATAAAAATAGGGAATATGCGTCGATATCTATTTGACATAACTCTACAAGAGCATTGCTGACTTATAGTCAACGCAAGTATGATACTGTGTTGACTCCATCTCGACATAGCTTCATACCTGCGTCGAAATCTAATTAACGTAACTAGGCAGTTCCGTCGACATCTTGTCAAAGCATCTTCCTAGTAATCAGAGTTAACAAACCTCATTATTTACTATCTACAGATTACTTCTATTACAAATCTAAATGTAATATATTGCTGGGAGTTGTTGGTTTAATAGACCAACAATCTTTCATTCCAAGGTATATCACGAAAGACCTTATTTTTTCATTACTCCCTATAATGGAAGAAGAAATGATCCCAAGGTAATTGGACAAACTAGTTGGGGTTCTTGGATAGTGAATGCTCCATGAATATAACTGGGCATAACAAACTGCAGGACTTTTATAAGGCCAAAGATGGCCCTAAGGTAATCTTTAGTGACCCTAATTATGGTGAAACCAAAGGCTATAGTGTGATCAAAGTTAGAGACATGTCTTTTTCTAAAGTAGCTTAAATTGAAGGGATTCAACATAATCTTATTAGCATAAGACAGCAGTGTTATGGATAGTACAAGTTGTATTCACTCTCAATCTATGCCAAATAGTCAACCCTAGGTCAGATGCAATAGTGATATCTGGCGATACTATGAAAATTTATATATATTTGACTTTAGCTCCAGTGCAAAAGAAAACTGTCTATTCAATACAATTGTAGATAAAAGTGATCTATGACATAGAAGAGTAGGTCATCCGAACCATGCAATGCTTGTCAATTAGATGAACAAACAAAATCTTCATTCAAACTGATTGGTAAGAATGACTCCCAAAAAATTTTTCATTAATTGTAAATGAACTTGATTGGTCCAATCTCCACACAAATTTTAGGGGAAATCTTATACCTTAGTAATTATGGATGACTATTCTAAATTCAGCTGAGTGTTCTCGTAGAGAGCTAAGCCTGACACAATTAGGATCCTCTAAAGATTCATGAACTAGATTCAATCTGATTTCAACACTCTAATGTCTTTGATCAGAAGACAATATCACTGAGTTTGAAAACTAGTTAATCTGTATATTTTATGAGGATGGATGGATAAGACATCTTTTCAGCTCCTAGAACTGCTCAATAAAATGAGGTAGCTGAAAGAAAAAAAATAAAACCCTAACAAAATCAGTGTAAGACCCCCCCCCCCCTTTTTTTTTTTTCAAACCCGGGGGTCTTATGCCCAGAACCGCCGTTTTGCGGTGGCCCCGACACTCGGGAAAGCCGCCACTACAAAATGCCGATTCTGCCGGCCTTTACGATCACCAAAGAGAAAGAAGCATAATATTGTTTCGATAAAACTAAGTCCACCATCACATGTAATAAATGTAAATGATATCACATCGAGTCCATATATAAAAGAGATTACTGAAAGGTAACAAAACTGAAAATATAAATGGGCTCAAGCCCGGTACATCAGATCCTCACGATAATCTCTCGCGGAAGCTATAAGAAAAACTAATCACTTATGGAGCTGGTCATCGGTGCTCCGGTACTAGACTGGCCCTGCTCCATGCTCACTGTACTACGCTGGTGCTGGTCCCTGAGCTGCTGGTCCTTGTATCCCATCCGGAGCCCATGTAATGTTGTGATCCGAAAACCATTAGTCATAAAGACTAAGCCCTATCATCCCCTACCCCTCCCCCATGAATCCTAGGCACCGAGCAGGGAGGAGGAAAGGGAAGCTACAAAGGTGGAGAGTACAATATGGCAGGTGACAGTGGAACTAATCTAGTAATTATTTATATTTTATAAACAGCTAAGGAAGAAAGGTACAAGCTAGCAGTTCTATAATAGTATGTAGTAAGGTAAGCAAGTAGAGTAAAGCAACATATGTAAGAAAGACAAGGTAAAAGTAAGTAACCTTAACTTATATGAATGCCCATACAAACTTATAAGTTAAGGGGTCTCTTGCAAGGCTCCCATCGTATAAAAAGTCCCATACCAATTTATACATTGGGGTGTCGATTGTATGCAAGTTTGAGTGTAGTGATATGCTATGCCATGATACATGCAAGTGCAACTCACGCACATGACTCTATGCCCACAGACCTTTAGTTCCCCCTATTTGGGCAGCTAGCATCACTCCCAAGAACCTCCGTAGTGGCAAAAGGAGACAGTGGGTCGCCCCCCCACACCTAAGCGTGTATCCACACTACTAGGCCTAGCCCTCTCCTATGCCCTTAGAAGAACAAAACCTAGAGTATCCACATAATAATGCTGGCCATATCCACCAGACTTTTTTGGATAAGTTTCCCATACCGCTGAGTCAACGTATCGATGTCGGTGTGAACGACCGTCCAATACCAAAGACCCACCACCTTATTTTGTATCCAAAACATTCCGAGCCACTGGCTCCCCGGAATATACCGTCCGTGCATCTACCTTCCGAACCTACCGTCCGGATGGCAATCAAACCAACCTAACCTACCTCCCGAGCTACCAGGGTGTGTGAATGATAAACCCTAGTTACACTAGTTGCTCTTGTAGTTCATTATTCATACTATTTATTTTAGGCCAGGATTGCCCAAGGTATTCCCCGTGAAGGGCTCTCGAGGGGACTAGGAACTATGATGGTAGTTGAAGCTCATCACTCCCTTTCGCAAGACACTTACTATTATTGATTGTTACCCAACTCCCAATCCCTTAAATGTTGCGCTGGATCCTACCCTAGTGTATTTGACGCCTTCTCTCCTATGGGGAAGACGATGTTTCGTCGACCCCGAGCACCTCTTAACGCTAGCAAAACTTCTCACTCCTCATCACGAATCCCGATGATAATCTCAATTCACTTACCAGACTAACACACTAATATCCCAACTCCCGAAGTTCATTTTGCACCATACTTTGATTTCTGCAATTTTTACTAAACGCAGACCATCCTAAGCTATATGATGTGTACAATGAGAGGTACTCAAAATATTCATCCAATATACCTATAATAATTATTGGAGGTCTATAAAGACATGTTTAGCCTAAATAGAGAAATTCTTAATTTTCCTAATTTATCTGGTAATTTGTTTAATTTTTTTAGTAATCCAAAAACCTAAGTTTGAACATGAAGTACCCATTTCAGACATGCATATACTCCACAAAATGTTTTATAAATACAAGTTGACCATTTAACATAGAATTCAAAATCTCCCAATTTTACAACAAAGTTTAGGCCACTAACCCTAATTTAAATATAACCTACATTAATATTTTTTTCAGACAAGTATAGCAAGAATACTTCCAATAATTCTGAGAAAATCCAAACATGTACATAATGAACAATGAGCACCCTAGGACAAGTTTCATAATATTTTAACAAGAAATGAGCTCTGAAAGAATTATTTAACAAGTTCCAAAATTTATAAGCTTGTGAAGTTGGTACTGTAATTATGTATTTAAAAATTCTAATAAAATTCATAGATGAGCATAATTGTATAAAACTCCCTTTGCCTATTTTTTCATGACTTTCCAATGGACAGTGAGATCACAATAGCCAAATAATTAAGAAGGGCTAACTCATGCATTTTAAAGGAAGTACTAATATTATTGCTCAAAAATTCCCAATTAAATTTCCATAGGTTTATACTACCCCTATGACTACACTACCCAAGTTTCATCACTATTCAATGAGTTTTAATACCCTATCCTATCACTACAATGTTTTTGCCCTAAACTATGGTTAGGGTTTTGAGGGGCCTACCTATCTCCACGTCCTCTAAGATATTTACCAGAGGGCTTTAGCTACCCTAGTACCCTTCCTACCAAATGTTTAGTCCAAACAAGGGCATTTGATCACATGCCCTTCACAAGACACCAAAGACCATCCTTAAGGTTTGGTCTTGGGTCCTAGGGCAAACCTACCCCAACCCACCCCATATTCAATGGGGGGGGGGAGACGTGTTAAAAGTCATGCCAAGTCAGTGGCCCAAATTGCAACCTCTGTTGAGGTGGTTTGGCCACTCAAAACTCAAAGTGCACTTTTGACCTAAATACCCTTATTATGACAAGGCTAGGGTTTGCAAGAATTCAACCCAAATCATATCCAAATGAGATGAAATTTTATCCAGAGACTTGTGATGACCCCAAGGACCACGCACCAAAATTTGGATGAGTTTGTAGGTCATTTGGTCCCTTAATTAATTTACCCTAAAGTAATTAAATAATTTGCAAAACTATAGAAATATTATCCCCACAAATTCTCATTTTTGGGTAGAAACTAGGTATAGACTAGGGTGACTCTCTGTCAAAATTTCATGTCTTGTGGACAAGAGATGAAGTGTGGGCACTCATTTTAATCTCTGCCTAGCTCTAGGTATATCTGCCACCAAAATGAGTGCCCTGGTCAAACCAGGCACCCAAATTGGTTCAAACTAATTGTAAACTAAAGTAGACCCATAGGGATATAAATTATATGTTGACCACTCTTTCTGTAGACGGGCCTAGGTATTTTTAATAATTTAAAACATTAAATATAGTTTCTGTGACAAAAATGAAATAAAATGAAATCATAGCCTATAATTTAAATCCACCTCCAGCACTAATCTCAAAGCGGATCCAAGGGCTCTGGCTCATCTTCTTCCTCCAGCTGACGATTAAGATTGAACCATCCTGGAGCTTCTTCCAGCCACTGCCACCGGCCATCCGGCCACATCCCTGGCCGACCAACGCCACCACCACCTCCGTCGAGGTGGTGGCTATCGACTGGCGGCGGCACGGCCGCCGGAGGGGCCTATTCCGGCGAACCTGACAGTTCATTTATCATGGAAAAACCATGAAAATGAAAGCTTCAATTGGCTCAATTTAGCCCAATTTTTATTCTAAATGATCCCTACGATCCATCTACAGTGAGAGAGGACGGGGAGGACCTTACTTACGGCCTGAAGGCGCGTCGATCGCCAGGAAGCCATTGTTGGTGGTGGCATCGCTCGGGTATCTGCAACTATACAGTGGAAGGGCTTGAACTCTTTAGGTAAACGGTGGGGAAAACTCCTCTCTGCCCACTGATGGTGTTTAAAGCCTCAGTTAGGGAGGGGAGAGGCCAAGTCATCAATGGCCATTGAAAGCTTGGTTCAGCCATGATGGTTCTACCACCTAGCCTCCGCCATGGCTGGGAAAACCCTTGGCCTCCTCTTAACTGACTAGGGGAGATGGTTCCAGCAAGAGGAGAGGGCTCTTGGCCTCCCTAGCCATGAATGGCCCCTCCCTTCATTTTCTCTCTCCTCCATTAAAGGGAGAAAATGAAATTTCCTCTCTCCTAGTCACCAAGGATGACTTGGTCAACCCCCTTTAGGCTAATTGCAGTCCTCTAATTCATACCACCAATAAGATTAAGAGTTGGTTATTCCAAATGAAAGGGGGCTTGAGCTTGGGTTAGCCCATTTTGGTTGAGTTTGACCTATCCTTGACTAGGATTGACCTAGGTAAATTTGACCTTTTGAGTTGCCATCAATGGGTCCTTGGTGACCCATTGCACTCCCCTAAGGTCCAGGTATGGTTGGGTAGGGTTGACTTGGCACTTTGGAGGTCACTTAACCCTTAGTAAGGGCACTTTGACCTCTTTGGGGCTTGGGTTGACTTTGGTCAACCCAATCTCTTGGGTTGACCCCAATGGGTCCTTGGTGACCCATTGACCTCACTTTAGGGTTATGAGGCATGGGTAGGGTCCACTTGGCTAGGGGAAGGTCAATTGACCCTAAGTAGGCAAGTTTGACCCATTTAGGATTAGGGTTGACTTAGGTCAACTTAACCTCTTTGATTGTCTACAGTGGCCCTTAGTGGCCCTATAGACTACTCAAGGTGTTGGTGGTGTTATGGTAGGGTCATTGGATCAAGGTATAGCCCTAAAGTCAACCCTTAGGTCTAAATATTCAGGATGAACTATAGGCAGACCAAGATGATTTTCACATTGCCCCTTGTTCACTTGGTCCTTTGAGCTTCTGGTTATTTTGTCATAACCTAGTCATGACAAAATAGAATCCTAGGGATCTAGTTGTTTGAGGGTTGTTACAAATCCCAATATATAAAAATAAAAATTTCATCCCCGAAATTAAGGTTAAGCCTACGGGGTTTTCTACTGAAATAAACGAAACTTGTAACATCCCTAAGGTTTAAGATATACCTGACTCGAAGAGCTTCGGATACCTCTGCTGCATCAAGTCCTGTGGCTCCCATGTATGCTCCTCCTGCCCATGGTTTCTCCACAGAACCTTGACTAGAGGGACCTTCTTGCGTCGCAAGACCCACACTGCCGTTTCCTTGATCCTGATCGGCTCCAAGCTGACTGATCGATATGAGGCTACCAGACCGTCGGCTGTGGAAATCAGCTGCTCAGGGCATAGTAGATCCCTACATAGTGAGGAGACGTGGAAGATGTCGTGCAATCTCGCTAACTCCGGCGGTAGCTCCAGTCTATAAGCTAAGGAGCCGATCCGCTCCAGGATCCTATAAGGCCCCATATATCTCGGACTGAGCTTCTTCCGCCTGTGAACCCGTGATACTCCATGCATCGGCCATATCTTCAAGAAAACCCGGTCTCCTACCTGGAACTCCACCTGACGATGCCTCGCATCGTAATATTTGGCCTGCCTTATCTGGGCTTCCAACATCCTGTCTCGGATCAATCTAACCTGAGCATCAGTATCCTCCACAAACTCCGAGCCGAGTGCCTGCGGATCCTCATCCTGAATCCATGATAGTGGGGTCCTGCTCCTCCGTCCATATAATGACTCGTAAGGGGCCATGCCTATACTAGACTGATGGCTGTTGTTGTATGAAAACTCGATCAGCAGCAACAATCTCTCCCAAGGCTCGCTGCGGTCCAGAATACATAGGCGCAGAAGATCTTCCAAGGTACGGTTGGTGTGCTTTGTCTGTCCATCAGTCTGAGGGTGAAAAGCCGTGTTGAAAGTCAACCGAGAACCTCGACGGGCTAAACTATCCTCCACTCCTTGGACGTAAACCACCCATCCCGATCTGGAACGATAGTCCTGGGTACTCTATGATAGCTCACAAACTGCTCGATGAATCTCTGTACTGATACCCTGACCGGGGAGTCCTTTGCCACTGGAATAAATCTAGCCACCTTCGTGAGTCTGTCCATTATCACCCAGATTGAGTCATTCCCCACACGAGACCAGGGTAGCCCATGTATGGAATCCATGGCAATATCCTCAAACTTCCATTCCAGCACCGGAAGTGGCTGTAGTAAACCAGCCGTATTCTTGCACTCTGTGTTTACGAGTTGGCAAGCCTCACAGTGCATCACAAAATACGTAATGTCCTTCTTCATACCTGGCCAATACATCATCTTCTTCAGGTCCGCTGACATCTTAGTGATCCTTGGGTGCACTGAGTATCTACTACAGTGAGCCTCCGTCATGATGTCCTCCCGAATTTGGCCTCCTGCCGGTATATAAACCCTGCCTTTAAAACATTGGAGCCAATCACTCAAGGAGTAATCCCTTGCCATGCCTTCCTCCAAGGCTCTGAATATCGGCTCTGCCCTCGCATCCAGCCTTTGCTCATCTCTGATGCGGTCCTGAATGTCATCGGTTGCAGTCATCGATGTCAGGTACTCCGTATATAGCTCCAGATCATCCTCGGACACTAGTGATATCTGCATCTTCTTAAACAACTCTACCAACTCCAAGGCCATCAGCTGCGGGACTACTCCTGTCATACTCGCTCTCCGGCTTAGAGCGTCTGCCACCACGTTCGCCTTCCCTGGATGGTAGTGCATGGTATACTGGTAGTCCGTCAAAAACTCTATGTAACGCCCCGAAACTCAAAGGAGCGACGGGGGACGTTTTGGGCCAGTCTTGGGTTCTGGCAGGAGGCACACGGCCTAGGACACGGGCGTGTCCCAGGGCGTGTCAGGCGTGTGTCGTCGAGTTGGTCGAGAGGTCGATGCTTTTGGAGTCGACGATCGTCGAAGCAGAGAACACGGCCTGCGACACGGGCATGTCGCAGGGCGTGTCAAGGCCGTGTCGACGATCGGCCCAGGATGTCGACGAATTTCGCTCGACGTTGTGTCGAGACATGGCACATGGCCTGCGACACGGGCGTGTCGCAGGGCGTGTCGACCCGTGTCGACACTCGTCCGAAAGTTGATGAACTTTGCTCGACGAAGTGTCGAGACAAGGCACACGGCCTAGGACATGGGCGTGTCCAAGGCCGTGTCGTCAGGTCGACGATCTTCGCTCGACGAAGTGTCGAGTGTCGAGACCGTGTACATGGCCTGGAGCCCAGGCGTGTTGATGTGACACGGGCGTGTCCTAGAACCCGTGTAGTGCTCGGGTTGTTTTCAGGGAAAACGATGGGGGTATACGGCCGGCCACACGGCCGTGTCAGGTGGAACACGGGAGTGTCAGCTCGAACACGGGCGTGTTTGATGCCCGTGTGTTGTTCCAGGCGCGTCGATTTTGACGGCGAATGAGGCACACGGCCCTAGACACGGGCGTGTGCCAGGCCGTGTGCGGTCCAGATTGGGCATTTCAGTCCCGAATCAAAGCCGTTCATTTCTTTAATTGATGATCCAACGGCTGGGGGTTGTGATGTAGGGGTGACCGTGATTCGTGCCCGAATACGCTAACGGAAAATTTTATCACAAGACATAAAACCAAAGGGGAGGGCTCCGACCAAAAAGCGAGCGAAAAGGGGTCGGGTTTGCTCCCAAATCCGAAAGAGAAATTTGCCGGACTCGATACAACGTCCTTAGGACCTACCTCTCCAACAAGCACACAACTCACCGCACCTACACAAGCATCTATTGTACCAACTTGAGCCGTTTCAACGCAGCAATAATTTATTTTCGGAGCGGCGGAAAACTTCAATAGGCGGTCGAGTTCGAGTTGTGATTAACTCCCTTGTTAACACCAAAATGTGCCAATCTTGGAGGGCAAGTCAAGGCTAGGCCAAGTCTCGCTCTCGCAACGGATCTACCTAATCCGGATCACAAGAGGTTCAATAACAACGAAATCGAAATCGGAAATTTGCAAGCGACGTATTTAAAAATCACGGAAGAAACGGTTTGCAAAAACCTCCACAAAATCTAAAGCAAGAATCTCTAAGGGGAAGAAGTTACCCAACCAAGAACAACAATCACACAAGATAAGGTGGGAGAATCACTCTCTCCACGGATCCACCGGCTTCACACCGAATGGGCTGCAACCTTCTTCCTTGGAGTCGCACCGAAAGGAAGCCACGCCGGAGTCGCACCGAACGGGGATGGAGGAGGCAAGGCTTGGCTTCACACCAAAGGGGGGGGGGGGGGGGGGGCGGCTAATGGACTCTCTCCATGGTGGCCGAATTCTTCAAAGGGGGTTTTTTAGGTTTTCTTTTCATTCCCATAACTCATCATAATAGCCTCCTTTAAATAGGAGTTACAAAAGAGATCCAACCGTCCATGATGGAGATGAAATCTCATCCATCCGGGCGGTTACAAACACATAATAGCCTCCTTTAAATAGGAGTTACAAAAGAGATCCAATCGTCCATGATGGAGATGAAATCTCATCCATCCGGGCGGTTACATACACACCAAAATGTTTGCAGAAAATAATTAAAGATTACAAGTCACAAATGAATATAAAATTATTAACGAAGATTGGAATAATTTTATATTCGCACATAAAATAATAAAGCATGACAAATTAATTAAAATAGTCTTCAAGTGAGGGTAGCACGCCGCGGGCGGAGGTTGTAGCGGCGTCGTCCGTTAGCATCATCACGGCTTCGAAGGTCTTTATGTTGTAGAGCCTCGGCAACTGGATCGTCATCAAGTAGTGGCTGAGGGGCAGCGGCATCAATCCTCCCCCACTCAAAATCACGTATCTCCGATGCGTGGTCCGAGAGATAGCGGCGGAGAAGCTCGGCATCCAAACGTTGAAGCTCTGTCGTAAGTACCCATGAATCATCTGAAGGGGGCGGTCACGCCAACGGATGAGGAAGCGGTAGGTAGCACCATCAGGAGTGGTAAGTGGCTCAGCAGCAAGTATCATATCTGGAGTGAGAAATGTCTTCGGAAACCTGGGAAACATGTCAGCAGTAGGGAAAAAAGAAGGCAACGTACCATCCGATGTTATACCTGCGGGGACCGAAAGAGAGAGATCATCCGAACTACCACTCCCCAACCCAGTAGAAATTTTAGTGGAGGGATAAGACGACAAAGAATTCAACTCAGGTGGAGGAGAAACAAACGACGTCAAATCCGAGACATTAAAAATAGGGGAGATACCCCAATCAGCTGGCAAATCCAACACGAAAGCGTTGTCACCTAGTTTCTTTATAATTCGAAAAGGACCGGCGCGCTTTGGTGCCAACTTTTTAACGGTGCCAGATGGCAAGCGTTCGGGAACTAACCGGACTAGGACAAAATCGCCGACGTTGAAGTGCGACACCCTCCTATGTAGATTAGCGTGCGACTGATAAGACTCTTATTGAGCAGTCAAGGTAGCTCGTATACGTGCATGTAGGTCATGAATATGTTGGGCGAAGGATTGTGCAAATTGACTTGTCTTGTATGTTGGGGGCAAAGGAACCAAGTCAAGAGGCACAGGGGCCTTGTACCCGTGAACTATCTCATTTGGAGAAAGACCAGTGGACCGGTTTTTGGAATTATTATAGGCCAACTGGGCGTGGGGAAGAAGAAGAGCCCACGTACCTTTGTGATCGCTCACTAGGCATCTAAGGAGGCTTCCTAGGCTCCGATTGACTACCTCTGTTTGCCCATCGGTCTGAGGGTGATAGGCTGAGGAAAACAATAACTTGGTACCCATCAAGACCCAAAGTGTTTTCCAAAAATAGCTCGTATACTTAACATCTCTATCCGAGACTATTGTCTTCAGCACTCCCCGGTGACTAACTACTTCCTTAAAATATAATTTGGCAATGTGAGATGCGTCGTTGGTTCTAGTGCAAGGAATAAAATATGCCATTTTAGAGAATCTATCCACCACTACAAAAATAGAATCGTGACGGCGTAAGGTGGTGGGTAGGCCTAGAAAAAAATCCATACTCACGTCTTCCCATGGCGTGGAAGGGATAGGTAAAGGCGTATATAATCCTACGTTGGTCTTGGTGCCCTTGGATACCTGACAGGTACGACAACTACTAACTACCCTTCCCACCATTGCCTTAAGTTTTGGCCAATAGAATTTCTCCTCAACTAACGTAATGGTCTTATCCCTACCGAAAAGACCACTCAACCCTCCACTATGCAATTCCCAGATGATATGAAGGCGTAGCGATGACTGCGGGATACATAACTTCCCATGTCTAAATAGGTAGCCATCCTTACTGACGAACGCAGATATAATCGTGGGGGAGCTATCTTGGGCAGACAAATATGCATCCTGAAAGTCTGGACATGTGGCGTACTCGTCCTTGATGTTAGAAAGTAGAGAAAGGAAGCGAAAAGAAGAGAACAAGCCGAATAAACTTTTGAATAATCGAAATTTTATTATCCAAAAATGATAACTATTACAAAGGTATGCCCTCCCTTATATAGAATGGAGGAGAGAAGAGAGAATACAAATAAGAGATGTGGGACTAAAATTTACAAGCTAAGCGGACTGTACAAAGTAAACCGCACAGGCCGCGCGGTTAGACAGAAGCACTAACCGTACGGCTTACAACAAGAGAAGCAGAGAGGTCGCCTGTGAAGATTGCTTAGACCGCCCGGTTTACAAGTCGCCGAGTCAAACCGCCAGACCGCGCGGTCTCTAACCCGCCAAGACAGACCGCCCGGTCTCCAACTTCAACACTCCCCTCAAGCTGGAGCATATATATCAATCATGCCCAGCTTGTCGCAAACATGCAGAAACGAGGCGGAGACTGGCTTGGTGAAGATGTCGGCTAGCTCTTTATCAGATGTGACAAACGGAGTGCAAATCTGTTCTTTTAAAATCTCTTCACGAATGAAATGGCAGTCAACCTCAATGTGCTTTGTTCTTTCATGGAATACAGGATTTTTGGAGATGTATATGGCGGCCTTGTTATCACAGAACATAGGTAGAGGATGGTTGTACACCTCTCCTAAATCTAGCATGAGAGCCCGCAACCATTTCAACTCACAAGTGGTTGACGCCATACTGCGATACTCAGCTTCTGCACTGGACCTGGAGACAACAGACTGCTTTTTACTCTTCCAGCTCACCAGATTTCCCCCAACAAAGGTGCAAAAACCTGAGGTAGACTTGCGATCCCCTTTGTCATCAGGATAACTTGCATCTGAGTAGGCTTCAATCCTCAGATGACCATTCTTCTGAAACAGTAATCCTTTCCCAGGCGCTGCTTTGACATATTCCAAGATCCGCAAGGCGGACTGAAGATGACAATCCCTGGGCGCTTGCATGAATTGACTCACCTTGCCCACAACATAAGAAATGTCGGGTCTGGTCACTGTGAGATATATGAGCTTACCAACCAGACGCCTGTATCGCGAACTATCTGAAAGAAGAGGCGAATCATCTGTCCAGGTTTTGTCCTCCCCAATAGCCATGGGACATCGGGCAGGTTTAGCTCCAGTCAATCCTGCCTCTTTTAAAAGATCAAGGGCATACTTACGCTGAGAGAGAACTAAGGAGTCGGGCTTCCGAGAGAGTTCGATCCCCAGAAAGTACTTTGGAGAGCCCATATCTTTAGTGATCAGATGTTGGCGAAGATGTAGCTTTGTCAGGGCTACCCCTTCCTGGTCATCGCCAGTGAGAAGAATATCATCGACGTATACAGCAAGAACAACCAGCCCAGAAGGAGTTTTGCGAATAAAGAGAGAGTGATCAGCAGAGCTTCGCACAAAACCAACAGCCGCCACAATACTGCTGAACTTGTCAAACCAAGCTCGAGGACTCTGCTTGAGGCCATAAATTGCCTTCTGCAGCCGGCATACTCGTGTCTCCCCCTGAGCAACATACCCAAGAGGTTGCTCCATGTAAACGGCCTCGTGAAGATCACCATAAAGGAAGGCATTCTTGACGTCCAGCTGAGAAATTGGCCAATCCCGATTGACGGCCACAGAGAGAAGAACCCGGATTGTGCTGAGACGAGCCACAGGGGAGAAGGTGTCAAAGTAATCAACCCCATAGGTCTGAGTAAAGCCCTTAGCCACAAGGCGAGCCTTATACCGATCCACAGTGCCGTCTGGGCTAAATTTGACCACAAAGACCCAGCGACAGCCAACAACATCAGTGCCAAAGGGAGGAGGAACAAGAGTCCAGGTACCCCGCTCAGTGAGGGTCGCCATTTCCTCATCCATGACCATCTTCCAGTGAGGAATAGCAAGGGCCTCCTGATAGGAGCGGGGTGTGGCAGTGGCAGAGATAGCCAGTGCAAAGGCCCTGCGAGAAGGAGTAAGACGATCATAGGAAACAACAGCAGCAAGGGGGTGTAAGGTGCACGTCCGCACCCCTTTGCGAAGAGCTATAGGAAGATCCAGGTCAGCCGGGCCCGCGGCATCCGGAGCATCCGTGGTAGAGAAAGCTGGCCCGGGAGAAGAGAGCGACGGCAGCGGAGAGGAGGGAGAGGGTGGTGGAGAAGGGAGAGAGAGAGGTGGAGGAAGAGGAGGGGGGGAGACGGTGTAGTGGTGGAGAGTGTAGGAGGAGACGAGGGAACGAAGGGAATGGCAGGAGAATCAGAAGCTGGGAGAAGAGGAGAAGAGGCATCCGAGAAGTAGGAGGTATTCTCGAAGAAGGTGACGTCAGCAGAGACGAACTGCTTACGAAGGACGGGATCAAAGCAACAGTAGCCTTTCTGAGTGGTGGAATACCCCAGAAAGACACATTTGGTGGAGCGAGGGGAGAGCTTATCACGGGTGGCAGAAGGGGCATGCACAAAGGCAGTGCATCCAAAGATTTGGAGAGGGAGATGAAACGGCTCCTTGCCCGGATACAAAATGGAGAACGGGGTTTGGCCATGGAGAACCGTGGAGGGAATGCGATTGATGAGGTAGCAGGCAAGGAGAACAGCATAGCCCCAATAGGAGCGAGGAACATGCATCTGGGTCATCAAGGTGCGAGCGACATCGAGCAGGTGTCGGTTTTTGCGTTCGGCTACACCATTTTGTTGTGAAGAATAGACACAACTAGTTTGATGAAGAATCCCATTTTGCATGCAGAATGTAGAGAAGTCACGACTGAGATATTCTGCGGCATTATCAGACCGAAAAACTTTGATAGAAACATCAAACTGAGTTTTGATCATGAGATAGAAGGATGTCCATACAGAGAATAATTCGGAGCGATCTTTTAACAGATACACCCACGTACAGCGAGAGAAATCATCAATGAACGTGACAAAATAGGAACTACCCCGACCAATGGTAAGAGTAGGAGAAGGACCCCAGATGTCGGAGTGGATAAGATCAAACGGACGGGTAGAGCTACGAACGTGCTTTGGAGGGAAGGAGGAGCGGTGATGCTTGCCAAGCTGACAGGCCTCACAGTTGAGCGGAGGACTTTGAGGAGGAAGGTGGGGCAGAAGTTGACGAAGAAGACGGGGAGGAGCATGACCAAGGCGGAGATGCCATTGGAGAAGATCTGTGGAGGTGGAGGAGAAGGTGGAAAAAGCAGAAATGTTGTCGAGGAAGTATAAGCCGCCACTCTCAGTCCCAGTAGCAATCGTCCGTTGGGAGTCCGGATCCTGAAAAGAGCAAGAAGTAGAAGTAAATGTGACGGAACACTGTAATTGCTTGCAAAGAGATGTAACAGATAATAAGTTGCACGGGAACTGAGGCACATATAGAGTATCCGCCAAGTGAAGAGACGGGGTGACATGAACTATCCCTGTGCCATGAACAGATGATGAAGAGCCGTCAGCGAGAGTAACTGGGGGCAAGCGAGCATGTTTTTCTAGGAGAGAGAAACACGGGAGATGGCCGGTCATATGATTCGTAGCACCAGTGTCGATCAGCCATTTGCCCTGAGTAACAACGTGTGCACGACCAGAAGACGTGACAACCGAGGCGAACGCCATGAAGGGAGGAAGAAGAAACTGCAGCGGTCTCGGTGACAGCACACCAGCGGCACGAAGGGCCACGACCAAGGTGCAGGGCACAAGCCGCGCGACTAAACCAGGAGGTCGCGGCGACTAACAAGAGAAGCGGCTAAGAGCGAAGAGGCGGAGAGGCCGCTCAAACAAGGAAGAATCCGCGTGAAACCGCGGCGGGAATAAAAGGGAAGAAGCCGCTTGAACACGAGCGGCTAGGATCCAGAGCAAGGCACAGCGGGGAAGAAGTCGCGCGGACAGCAAACGGCCGAGCGAACAGAAGAGAGGAGAAGAGCAGGTGACCGCGACCAAGATGCGGGTAAGAAAGGGACAACCCGCACGGTCAGGCAGATCACAGCAGTTGCGAGAATGCGGTCAAGGGCACAGCGGGGAAGAGGTCGCGCGGACTGAAAAGGCCGAGCGAACAGAAGAGAGAAGAAGAGCAGGTGACCGCGACCAAGATGCGGGTAAGAAAGGAACAACCCGCACGGTCAGGCAGATCACAGCAGCAAACCGCGAGTGCAGAGACAACACACGCGGACAGAGACAGACCGCAGCGACTAGGAAGTCGGAGCGGTAGAAAAGAGCAAGGAGCGCGGCGACACGGAAACAGGTCGCTGCGACAAAGAGCAGGAGGAGAAGAGAAACAAGAAGAGCAAGCCGCGCAAACAGGCAGCGGACAGAAACAAGCCGCGCGGATAGAAACAAACCGCGCGGACAGAGGAGAAGGCAAGCCGCGAACAAGCGCGAACAACAGAGAGTAGAACAAGCCGCAGAACGCGGAAGACAAGCCGCGAACAACAGAGAGTGCACAGAATCAGGAGGAAAAGACCGTGTCCTCTGATACCATGTTAGAAAGTAGAGAAAGGAAGCGAAAAGAAGAGAACAAGCCGAATAAACTTTTGAATAATCGAAATTTTATTATCCAAAAATGATAACTATTACAAAGGTATGCCCTCCCTTATATAGAATGGAGGAGAGAAGAGAGAATACAAATAAGAGATGTGGGACTAAAATTTACAAGCTAAGCGGACTGTACAAAGTAAACCGCACAGGCCGCGCGGTTAGACAGAAGCACTAACCGTACGGCTTACAACAAGAGAAGCAGAGAGGTCGCCTGTGAAGATTGCTTAGACCGCCCGGTTTACAAGTCGCCGAGTCAAACCGCCAGACCGCGCGGTCTCTAACCCGCCAAGACAGACCGCCCGGTCTCCAACTTCAACACCTTGATTCACTCGAATCCTACCACGTTAACCTCCATAGTGGTGAGTAACAGGGTCAGGCGACTAAGAGCATCCGCGACTCGATTGTCAGCTCCTTTAAGGTGTTTGAGGTTAAAAGTGTAACCCTGTAGGAAAGATTTCCACTTAGCATGTCGTGGGCTGATTTTATGTTGGCCATTGATGAACCGCAGTGCCTCGTGATCGGAGAGGATCACAAACTCCTTAGAGAGGAGATAGTGCCTCCAATGGTGCAGACATCTAATGACGGCATAAAACTCCCTATCGTAATTCGAGTAATTCAATTTGGCGCCCGCTAACTTCTCACTAAAATAACTCATAGGGTGCCCTTCCTGACTCAAGACACCTCCTATTCCTACGCCAGAAGCGTCACACGTAAGCTCAAATACCTTATTGAAGTCAGGTAGATGTAGGACAGGTGCCTCAGTCATAAGTTCCTTAATGCATTGGAAAGCAGTAGCGGCAGACCTTGTCCAGGTGAACTCACCTTTCTTCATGCAATCACTAATGGGGGCCATAATGCTACTAAAGTCTTTAATAAAACGGCGGTAAAAAGTAGCTAACCCATGGAAATTTCGCACCTCTCGTAATGTGGTCGGTTTGGGCCAATCCCTCATGACCTTAACCTTATTAGGGTCATCTCTAATGCCTTCCGAACCGACTATATAGCCTAAGAATTCCACTTCAGTGACATAGAATGTGCATTTCTTGAGATTAAGGTATAAGGTTTCCTTCCGCAGGGTGGAAAGAACCGATCTCATGTGGGAGACGTGCTCAGCAGTGGTGGTACTAAAGACTAAAATGTCATCAAAATAGACGACCACAAACTTCCCCATGTAAGGCTGAAAGACATGGGTCATCATCCGGGAGAAGGTACTGGGGGCGTTGGATAGCCCAAAGGGCATCACAAGCCACTCGTATAACCCCTCCTTGGACTTAAATGCTGTCTTCCACTCGTCCCCCTCACGGATCCTGATCTGGTGATAGCCACTCCGCAAATCTAACTTTGAAAAAATGGTGGCGCCAGATAAGACATCTAGGAGGTCATCTAATCGTGGAATAGGAAATCTGTATTTGATGGTAATCTTGTTGATGGCACGGCTATCAACACACATTCTCCACGTACCATCCTTCTTGGGGGCAAGAAGGGCCGGTACCGCACATGGACTCATACTAGTCCTAATGAACCCCTTTTTCATCAAATCCTCGATCTGGGTCTGTAACTCCTTATGTGCGGCGGGGTGAAGCCTATTGTGGGGCTAGTTCGGTAAGGAGGAGCCGGGGATAAGGTCTATAGCATGCTGTATATTCCTAAGCGGTGGTAATACCGAAGGCAGCTCATCCGGGTACACGTCCTTATACTCATCCAACAATTCCCGTAACTCTCTAGGCAACTCATCCAATGCTCTCGTATCCCCTTTCGCACTCATAAGAACTAGAGCGTACATCATCCCGTCAAGAAAGGGATCCTTCACAAACTCTTTTCTTCCCACGAGACTCAACGTTTTCCTCTCGACTGGAACAGTGGTGTCCTGAGCCAAAGCTACTGGCTCTTTCGGGACAGTCGGTCTCAACGTAATGACCTTGCCATTGAATTTAAAATCATATGTGTTGGCCCTTCCAAAGTGTGTCACGTCACGGTCGTAAAGCCAAGGGCAGCCCAATAACACGTGACAAGCGTCCATTGGAAGGACATCGCACCACACCTCGTCAGTATAGGATTTGATCGAGAGAGGTACAAGGCAACGCTGGTGACCGGGACGGTAACCTTATTAATCCAGGCTACCTGATAGGGAGCCGGGTGGGGCTGCATAGTCAAGGACATACGTGTAACGACATTCTCAGAGATGACGTTTACACAACTGCCATTATCAATGATCAACTTGCACAACTTCTCGCTACTCTTAAAGATCAGGGAAAATATACTAGTCCTTTTCCAGTCATCTAACGGACGAGGGGTGGTCAAGATACAACGCATCACCATAACGGGGTGTTCGTCCTCTAAATTGCTTGGGACCCCTTCTGGGTCACTCTCCTCAGCAGCCTCATAAACGAAATCAGCAAGGTCGGTAGTCGACTCTAGAAGGGCTATGGCTTTAGTCTTCGTTGGGCATTCAAAGGCATAGTGGCCTTGAATGCCGCAAGAGTAACAAGTAGTGTTAGCCTTGCTAACCTTCCCTATAGGGACACGCTCACTCGCAGGATTCTTGCCGTTCCTAGCAGTAATCACGACAGACTTTGACTCGGCAGACCGAAACTTCCCTTTATCCTGATTTGTGGAGGAAGAGGCTCCAGCTGTGGACTGTCCCTTCGCATGGGAATACCGGGAGTGAGCCTTAGAGGCTAAGTGCTTTTCGATGTCGAGGGCGGCATTAAATGTCGTGTTCAGATCCATATGACCATATCGTAAGAGCTTCCGCTGAATATCGGGATGAAGCCCCTTACGAAATCTGGATAGGGTGACCTCGGGGATCTCCCTCAAATCACAACGCACCATACGGTCCTTCAGTTCTCCCATATACTCAGCTACCGAATTGGAGCCCTGTCGTAGAGTGGCAAGCTCGTCAAACATCTGTGTCCGATGGTACGCTGGAACGTACTGATCGGTCAACAAGTTCTTCATCACGGCCCATCCAGTAAGTGGGACCCCGTTCCCGGTTCCTACCCTACGCTCTTCATTCAGCCAATAAGTTTTGGCACGTCCCGTTAGCTTCATCCTCGCAACTTGGACCTTTTGATGGTCCGTAAGGGTGTGCCAATCGAAGTAGTACTCCATATCCACCACCCAAGTAAGGAAGATCTGGGGATCTCCCATGCCATCATAAGTGGGGGCGTCGATCTTAATGACCCTAGTGATATCGTAAGCACGATCGTGGCAGTGTTCTCGAGGGGGCACTCGGGGAGAGTCCTCATCGGAATTCGACTCAGGAGTTTGTTGGCGCCGGTTGGGCTGCTCAACATTAATGGGTGGCGGGGTTGGCCTTGCTTGATTTTGCAGGATCTGTGCCAACATGTTTCTAAGCTCCATCATTTCGTTACGTAGCCCTGCTATGGCCTCGGCGTTGGGATCCCCATGCTCGTTCGCAGCCATCCTAGACGTAGACGGTGTCGCGTACTCGGATCCGTGCCTAGTGCGCATTCAGGTCTAGGAAATTTTGGAAAGGTGATTTTTCCTAGGGCTGTAGCTATACTGAAAATAAGATATTTTATATTTTCCCGTTGTGAGGAACACGTGGAAAGGTGATTTCATCTCCATCCGGGCGGTTACATACACACCAAAATGTTTGCAGAAAATAATTAAAGATTACAAGTCACAAATGAATATAAAATTATTAACCAAGATTGGAATAATTTTATATTCGCACATAAAATAATAAAGCATGACAAATTAATTAAAATAGTCATCAAGTGAGGGTAGCACGCCGCGGGCAGAGGTTGTAGCGGCGTCGTCCGTTAGCGTCATCACGGCTCCGAAGGTCTTTATGTTGTAGAGCCTCGGCAACTGGATCGTCATCAAGTAGTGGCTGAGGGGCAGCGGCATCAGGTTGTTCCTGAAGGGATATACCCGGGATTGGGCCTTAGAAACCCTCACTTTTCATGAGTGGTTGTCTTTCTAAAACTTAGAGAGAGAGGAGAGCCAAGGAAGGAAGAAGGAACTAGATCCGGCCATTGGAGGAGCTTCGAAGCTCCAAATCGCGAGCCGACTCCGGATCCACGGAGGCAAAGCTAGTGCGGTGCTTTACATCCGCTTATTTTTCCATGGTGCCAAAGAAGAACGCAAGGGTAACGATTCTCTTCTTGAGCATGAGTAGCTCTCCTTCTTTGCATAGGAAGCCTGCTCTCGCGAGTTTGCGGTGAGTTGGAGGCGTTCCTTCGGGTAGATATGTGAAGTCCCCGTTGTTTAGAGTCCGTAAGCGAGAACGGACATAGGCATGATGTGTGAAGCCTACTCGGACATGTTGGTCTGGATCGGTGATGTTGCATTGCATAAATGCCGGAGAAGACTCCGTGCTATTGGTTGTTTTTCGGGTTTTCTACACGGTAGATTAAAGTAGGGAGCCTTGGGGATTAACCCAAAGGTGCACCCGGAAAACTGGGCGGATGCGTGATCTTGCCAACTTGGTGGCCTGATAGCCAACTTGAACATAACCGGGTTATGTGAATTGTGATGGAAATGGGACTCGGTAGAAGTTTGACCCGCGCAAATGACTTAAATTGTCATTGCGATGTGAGCACGGGTTAGATGGAACCGTACCCGTTCTATGTCGTTCGGTTAAAGAGACCTAAGGATACGTGGCACTTGCCGTTGGCATAGATTAGGGTCTTCGGCGGTCAATGGCTTAAATTGTCGTGACCCAGGCCAGGAAGACAAAATGCTCATAGGTTTGGCCGTTAAAGTGGCGGTGGTGAGTCCGGAATGTCTATGGCTTTAATTGATGTGACATCGACCGGTTCACCGAGAATGTGCCCTGAGAGCACGGGGCGTGTGGCCATGCGAGCCAACGTCTGTGATGAAATGAATATTGATATATATTGCTCCCTTATACTAATGAAATGCAGGGAAGGAGCATCGCTGCCCCGAATTGGGGGCGGGATCGTTATAATTTGGTCAGCATTGCTGACCGTTGCCTTGTTTTGCCACCGTGCGGTGGTTTGTTTCTTGCAGGTGCTGCTGGACCAAGCGGTCAATAACGGGCTAAAGCCCAAGTGCGAAGCCGGCCCTCGAAGGCCTAATTGGAAGTGTTTACTGTTTTTATTCATGTATGACCGACATGCGTGTCGTGGTTTGTAAATCATGTAATATCAAGTGAAACATTTTGTAAGGCCTTAAGGCTTGCGTTGGTGTATGTATAACATTCCTATTTTGGTATTAGTGGACATTCATGCTTTAGTGTTGGGTTCTTTATTGCAACTTATTTAAACTGCTTCCGCTAGAATGCTCTGTGTAGGACGTTATGATTGGCTGGATGGTTTCCATGAGTAACCACCCGGTCTGTCTGTAGTATATGGCGTCGGGCCCCGGCCGGACCTACTGCTATATGCTATGCGACGGATAGAGGGTGTTACAATTTGGTATCAGACTACTGGTTTTGGTCGGGCTTAAGATGAATTCGTGGGCGAATTCTTTTTAAGGGTTGGTGAGCACATTGTGTGCGTCATCGTTATAACAGTAAAAGAACCCATGAATGTCCACTTAGGAATGAAAATACACGTGTTTGAGGAACCTGCGTGTTCCTATAATTGCTGTTTGAAATTTTATTTGGTCGCTTAACGGTGTTTTGTACCACTATAGGTTACCAGAAGTGGTGTTGGGTCGTCAGAACGTGGAGTTTCTGAGGCTAGCAGCGCACTAGATGTTGCTCCTGCAACACCTCTATCGACTGAGAACATACGATTGGTGGCCGAAGCAGTGTTGGTCGTGATAAATGCGCAGCCTACAAGGCAAACGCAGCAGCCCGCTCCTGCGATGGAGCAGGAATCTCTTCAAGAGGCTGAGCCAAGGAGAGTGGAGAAAGTGGTTGTGGAACCGGTGGTGCCAAGGAGGGCAACCGAGAGACAGCTTAAGCATATTATGAGCTTTAATCCTCCTGTATTCCCGGGGTTGGGAACCCCATCTCAAGCTAAAGACTGGCTCTCCAGGGTGAAGTGAGTCATGACAGCAACGGAGACGGAGGAGTGGCAAATGACCACCATTGCCACGTTCCTTTTGGACGGTGAAGCGAGCTTATGGTGGGAAGGCTTGGAGCTGCATCATTTGTGAGGTAGACAACTTACAGACGTCCCGATGGAAGAGTTCTCGGGATTGTTCTTAGCAAGATACCTCCCTTCTACTCAGAGGATTTCAATGGAGATCGAATTTCTGAAGTTGGTTCAGGGTGAGAAGAGTGTGGATGAATATCTCCATGAGTTCACTCGTTTGAGTCGATATGCTAGCTCCACCATCGCGGATGAGGAGCGCAAAACGAATCGATTCTACGAAGGCTTGAGAGATGAGTTGAGATTACTACTCTCGGGGCCGATGACGCAGGGTTTCTTAACCTTGGTCAACACTGCCCGGTCCTTGGAGAAGGACATGAAGAATGTACAAGCAAAGAAAAGCTTGGGTGATAGGAAATCTGAATTCAAAGTGCCGACTACTTCAAAGTTCGGCTATCGGAGGTCTTTCAAGAAGCATAGGACTTCGGGTCCAGCTCCTTCTGGTGCTTCTGGGGCGACTACGGGTCGGACCCTGGGTCCATGTTTTACTTGTGGAAAGACGGGGCACTTTGCCCGTGACTGTTGGAGCGGACGTCCTAAGTCCGAGAGAAGGTCGGGAGCGACCTATGAAGAGAAGGGCAAGGGGGTGGAGTCGACCGCATCCCACTATGATCCGGCCCAACCAAGGGTCTATAATCTTGGCCAACAGGAGGCCATCAAACAGGCTGATGTGGTGACAGGTACGGTTTAATTTATAGCAAGTCAATTTCTTTAAATACTTGTTATGCACTTGTTACCTTACCACTGCTTGTTTAGGATTTGTATTTATTTGTGAAAATCCGGCAAGAGCACTCTTCGATACGGGAGCTTCACACTCCTTCTTGTCCGAGGGATTTATATCACGCATCGGAGTCCCTTCTTCGATGGCGAAGGATAAGTTGGATGTGTTGTTGCCCAATGGGTGTTCGATGCGCGCGGATAGGATCTGCGATGTTAAGATTCGTATTGGGAATCAGGAGTTCGATCTGCTAGCGTCGTTACTTCCGTTGGTGGAGTTCGACGTCATATTTGGCATGCACTGGGTCTCGGAGCAGTAGGCCCATGTAAATTGCGGTAGCAAGGAAGTCAAGCTGGGAGCAAGTCGTGAAACGACTTTTACGGGCTTAAATGGGTCGAGCAAGACGTTGATGTCTGCTCTTCAGGTGGTGAAGGCGGTTCGTGCCGGTGCAGAACTGTTCTTTACACCAGTGGAGGTTGCAAAGCCGAAGCCCACGTTGGATTGTATTTCAGTGGTATCAGAATACCCTGATGTGTTCCCCGCAGATCTTCCTAGAGCCCCGCCTCAGTGGGAGACAGATTTTACGATTGAGCTAGTGCCAGGTGCAAAGCCTGTGTCACGATCTCCTTATCGGCTAGCGCCTAAAGAAATGGCGGAGCTGAAGGTTCAACTGCAAGAGTTGTTGGAGCAAGGGTATGTGCGCCCGAGTTCTTCGCCTTGGAGCACGCCGGTCCTCTTTGTTAAGAAGAAGGACAAAAGCTTGAGGCTGTGTATTGATTATCGGGAGCTCAACAAGTTGACGGAGAAGAACATGTACCCGATTCCCCGGATCGATGATCTGTTTGATTAGTTGGTAGGGTCGACGATGTACTCGAAGTTGGATCTCAAGGCTGGGTACTATCAGCTGTGAATAAGGGAGAGTGATATCCCGAAGATAGTGTTTAGTACGAGATACGGGCATTATGAGTTTACGGTCATGCCATTTGGGCTGACTAATGCGCCGTCAGTGTTCATGGATTTGATGAACAAGACTTTCAGGGAGTACTTGGACCATTTCGTGATCGTCTTCATCGACGATATTTTGATGTACTCGCAAAGTGAGGAAGATCACTTCAAGCATCTTCATTTGGTTTTGGATACTCTAAGGAGGAATCAACTGTATGCCAAGTTCTCGAAGTGCGAGTTTTGGTTATCCTCAGTGGCGTTCCTCGGTCATATAGTGAGTGGAGAGGGTATTGCTGTGGATCCGACGAAGATTGTTGCGATACGGGAGTGGCCTGAGCTTGCTACAGTAGCGAAAGTTCGGAGCTTTCTGGGGCTTGCCGGCTATTATAGGCGCTTCGTAGAGAACTTCTCGCGGATAGCGTTACCTCTCACTACTTTGACGAGGAAGGAGCATAAGTTCGTTTTGACGCCGGAGTGCGCGCGAGCTTTTGAGGAGTTGAAGTGTCGGTTGACCACGTCCCCCGTGCTGAGTTCTCCATGTGGGACCGAAGGCTATGAGATTTATAGTGATGCTTCGGGCAGCGGTTTGGGTTGCGTGCTACTGTAACACGGAAGTGTAATAGCTTATGGCTCGAGACAGCTAAAAGTGCATGAAAGGAACTATCCGGTCCATGACTTGAAGTTAGCGGCCGTGATTTTTGCCTTGAAGCTGTGGAGACACTATTTGTACGGTGTGAAGATTGATATCTACACCGATCATAAGAGCCTGAAGTATCTGATTGATCGGAAAGATCTGAATATGCGACAGCGTAGATGGATGGAGTTCCTGGGGGACTATACATTCAAGATCCACTACGTGCCCGGTAAAGGGAATGCGGTTGCGGACGCGTTGAGTCGCCGAGCCCCAGCTCAAGCCAATTGGCTATCGGTGCATGATGAGCGGTTGGTGTGGAGGCGTTGGAGATTGTTTGTGTGGACAGGCAATCAAGTGCTGAAGCAGTTCTGAATTGGACTGAAGTCCAATATGACTTGGCTGATCGGATTCGGCAGGCTTTGGATATGGATGTCCATATGAAGCAGTTCATGGTAGAGGCTATGGATGGGTCAAATTCCCAATTCGTTGTGGAGGACGGATTGCTTTGGAAAGACGGTCGTCTGTGCGTCCCATGTGTGGGTAATTTGCGGGTGGAGTTGTTGTACGAGGCACACCATACCAAGTACTCGATTCACCCGGGGAGCACGAAGATGTACCACGATGTCAAGAAGCTATTTTGGTGGCCGAGTTTGAAGTAAGATGTGGCGCTCTACGTAACGAAGTGCCAAACTTGCGCCTTGGTGAAGGCGGAATGCCAAAATCCAGGAGGATTTCTTAAGTCCTTGCCTATTCTAGAGTGGAAATTCGACGACATCTCTATGGACTTTGTGCACGGCTTGCCAAGGTCGCAAAAGGGGAACGACGCCATTTGGGTGGTCGTGGATCGGTTAACGAAGGTGTCGCATTTCATTCCGCATAGGAAGGATGATCCGGTGGAGAAGTTGGCAAAATGTTATGTGGATAACATAGTACGGCTTCATGGTGTGCCTCGCAGCATCGTGAGTGACCGAGATGGGCGGTTCACGTCCAATGATTGGAGGCTAGTGCAGCAAATATTGGGAACAAAGTTGAAATTCAGCACAGCTTTCCATCCGCAAATGGATGGGCAGACTGAGAGGGTCAATAGAACTATGGAAGACATGCTCTGCATGTGTGTCTTGGATTTTGGAAAGCAGTGGGAAGACCACCTTTATTTGGTAGAGTTCGCATACAACAACAGCTACCAAGCGAGTATTCAAATGACGCCCTTCGAGGCCCTATATGGTAGAAAATGTCGCACGCCGTTATCTTGGTTAGAAACGGGTGATTCAAAGTTGTATAAGAGATTAGAAGTGGAGGATGCTACTTCTTTGGTGAGAACCATTCGGGAGAGGTTGCTTATCGCCCAGGACTGGCAAGCGAAGTACTATAATGCCAAGCACAGGAACGTGGAGTTCGCTGTGGGCGACTATGTATACTTAAGGATCAAGCCGTTCAAGGGTGTCTCGCGGGTGCAGCAATTGAAAAAGCTAAGCCCGAGGTACCTTGGGCCGTTTGAGGTTCTGGAGCGAGTTGGTGAAGCAGCCTATTAGTTGAAACTTTCAGTGGAGCTTAGTGGTTTACATGATGTATTCCATATTTCGGTGCTTCGGAAGGCAGTGCAAGAGCCTTCGCAAGTGATCGCGGTTGATCAAGTGCCGGTGGATAGTGGGTTGACGACAAAGGTCAAGCCCGTGCGGATTGAGGACTCGGAGGTCAAGCGGCTACGCAATAAAGAGATCAGGATGGTCAAGGTCCGGTGGGACAATTGCGGTCGTGAGGAGCTCTCTTGGGAGCGAGAGCAGACTATGCTTGACGAATATCCGGAGTTGTTCCGCTCAGGTACAAATTTTGGTTTTGTACATGTCTTTCCTTTATATAATTTCATGGAAAAAATTCTTTTAAGTGGGGGAGAGTTGTAACGCCCCGAAACTCAAAGGAGCGACGGGGGACGTTTTGGGCAAGTTTTGGGTTATGGCAGGAGGAACATGGCTTAGGACACGGGCGTGTCCCAGGGCGTGTCAGGTGTGTGTCGTCGAGTTGGTCGAGAGGTCGATGCTTTTGGAGTCGACGATCGTCGAAGCAGAGAACACGGCCTACGACACGAGCGTGTCGCAGGGCGTGTCAAGGCCGTGTCGACGATCGGCCCAGGATGTCGACGAATTTCGCTCGACGTTGTGTCGAGACATGGCACACGGCCTGTGATAAGGGCGTGTCGCAGGGCGTGTCAACCCGTGTCGACACTCATCCGAAAGTCGATGAACTTTGCTCGACGAAGTGTCGAGACAAGGCACACGGCCTAGGACACGGGCGTGTCCAAGGCCGTGTCGTCAGGTCGACGATCTTCGCTCGACGAAGTGTCGAGTGTCGCGACCGTGTACACGTCCTGGAGCCCAGGCGTGTTGAGGTGACACGAGCAAGGACATGGGAGTGTCCTAGAACCCGTGCAGTGCTCGGGTTGTTTTCGGGGAAAAATGATGGCGGTACACGGCCGACAAAATGGCCGTGTTAGGTGGAACACATGCGTGTCAGCTTGAATACGGGCGTGTTCGATGCCCGTGTGTTGTTCCAGGCACGTCGATTTTGACGGCGAATGAGGCACACGGCCCTGGACACGGGCGTGTGCCAGGCCGTGTGCGGTCCAGATTGGGCATTTCAGTCCCGAATCAAAGCCGTTCATTTCTTTAATTGATGATCCAATGGCTGGGGGTTGGTCCTGAAGGGATATACCCGGGATTGGGCCTTAGAAACCCTCACTTTTCATGAGTGGTTGTCTTTCTAAAACTTAGAGAGAGAGGAGAGCCAAGGAAGGAAGATGGAGCTAGATCCGGCCATTGGAGGTGCTTCGAAGCTCCAAATCGCGAGCAGACTCCGGATCCACGGAGGCAAAGCTAGTGCGGTGCTTTACATCCGCTTATTTTTCCATGGCGCCAAAGAAGAACGCAAGGGTAACGATTCTCTTCTTGAGCATGAGTAGCTCTCCTTCTTTGCATAGGAAGCCCGCTCTCGTGAGTTTGCGGTGAGTTGGAGGCATTCCTTCGGGTAGATATGTGAAGTCCCCATTGTTTAGAGTCCGTAAGCGAGAACGGACATAGGCATCATGTGTGAAGCCTACCCGGACATGTTGGTCTGGATCGGTGATGTTGCATTGCATAAATGTCGGAGAAGACTTCGTGCTATTGGTTGTTTTTCGGGTTTTCTACACGGTAGATTGCAGCAGGGAGCCTTGGGGATTAACCCAAAGGTGCACCCGGAAAACTGGGCGGATGCGTGATCTTGCCAACTTGGTGGCCTGAGAGCCAACTTGAACATAACCGGGTTATGTGAATTGTGATGGAAATGGGACTCGGTAGAAGTTTGACCGGCGCAAATGGCTTAAATTGTCATTGAGATGTGAGCACGGGTTAGATGGAACCGTACCCGTTCTATGTCATTCGATTAAAGAGACCTAAGGGTACGTGGAACTTGCCGTTGGCATAGATTAGGGTCTTCGGCGGTCAATGGCTTAAATTGTCATGACCCAGGCCAGGAAGACAAAATGCTCATAGGTTTGGCCGTCAAAGTGGCGGTGGTGAGTCCGGAATGTCTATACTTTAATTGACGTGACATCGACCGGTTCACCGAGAATGTGCCCTGAGAGCACGAGGCGTGTGGCCGTGCGAGTCAACGTCTGTGACGAAATGAATATTGATATATATTGCTCGCTTATGCTAATGAAATGCAGGGAAGGAGCATCGCCGCCCCGAGTTAGGTGCGGGATCGTTATAATTTAGTCAGCATTGCTGACCGTTGCCTTGTTTTGCCACCGTGCGGTGGTTTGTTGCTTACAGGTGTTGATGGACCAAGCAGTCAATAACGGACTAAAGCCCAAGTGCGAAGCCGGCCCTCGAAGGCCTAATTGGAAGTGTTTACTGTTTTTATTCATGTATGACCGGCGTGCGTGCCGTGGTTTGTAAATCATGTAATATTAAGTGTAACATTTTGTACGGCCTTAAGGCTTGCGTTGGTGTATGTATAACATTCCTATTTTGGTATTAGTGGACATTCATGCTTTAGTGTTGGGTTCTTTATTGCAACTTATTTAAACTGCTTCCGCTAGAATGCTCTGTGTAGGACGTTATGATTGGTTGGATGGTTTCCATGAGTAACCACCCGGTCTGTCTGTAGTATATGGCGTCGGGCCCCGGCCGGACCTACTGCTATATGCTATGCGATGGATAGGGGGTGTTACACTCTTCCTAGCATCTCTGACTAATGTTCAGCTCCTTCTGCGTGTCTACGTACTTCAAGTTCTTGTAGTCTAAGAATATATCACAGTGAACCCCGTAGAGGTAGTGTCGCTAGATCTTCGGAGCAAATATAACTGCGCCCATCTCCAAGTCGTTCACCGGGTAATTCTGCTCATGTTTCTTCAGCTGACGGGAGGCGTAGGCTATCACGTGCCCGTTCTACATCGGAACGGCACCCATCCACAGATAAGTAGCATCCGTGTACACCTGGAATCCTTCCTTCCCTCATGGAAGAGCAAGGATAGGTGCCGAGGTAAGCTGATCCTTCAGCTCCAGAAAGGCAGAATCGCACTGTGGCGTCCAAATAAAAGGAGACTCCTTCTTCATCAGGGACGTAAGAGGGAGGGCAATCTGAGAGAACCCCTCTACGAACTTCCTGTAATAACCGGCAAGTCCTAAGAAACTCCGAACATCCGTGGCCGTCTTCAGCGGTGGCCAATCCCGTACTGCCTGGACCTTCACCGGATCTACTTTCAAACCTGCTCCGCTGATGATATGGCCCGAAAAGGCCACCTCCTTTAGCCAGAATTGGCACTTGCTGAACTTAACATACATCCTATGCTCCCGGAGCTTCTCCAAGGTCAAAGCCAGATGCCTCGCGTGCTCCTCCTCGGTCCTTGAATAAATAAGGATGTCGTCAATGAATATGATGATGAATACATCCAGATATTCTTCGAACACCCGGTTCATCAAGGCAATGAATGCAGAGGGTGCGTTCGTGAGCCCAAAGGGCATCACGGTAAACTCGTACAGTCCATATCTACTGCTGAAGGCCATCTTCGGGATGTCCTCCTGAATGCGTAGCTGGTAGTACCCCGATCTCAGGTCCAGCTTTGAGAACCAATGAGCTCCCTCCAGCTAGTCAAATAGCTCGTCTATCCTTGGCAAGGGGTACATATTCTAGACCATCAGCCTGTTCAGGGCCCGGTAATCAATACACATCTGAAGTGTCCCGTCCTTCTTTTTGACGAATAGCACCGGAGCTCCCCATGGTGAAGAGCTAGGCTGGACGAACTCGGCTTCCACTAACTCTTGAAGCTAGCACAAAATTACACCAACTCCTTCAGGTCCATTCGGTAAGGAGCCTTGGATATCGGCTTAGCCCCCGGCATGAGCTGAATCTGGAAGTCCTTCTCCCGGTGCTGGGGTAGCCCAGGTAGCTTCTCCGAAAATACATCGGCAAAGTCCCGAACCACTAGAATATCTAAAATAGAATCCTTGGTCACGACCATCTCGAAGAGAACCTGATAAACTTCATCTCCCTATAGGTGGGCCTTGACGTCCTGCACATATGATAATAATATGTGGGGGGCTGGTGTAATACCTTTGATAACAATAGAGGACTCCCCGTGCCTCACGATGATCCTCTTCACCAAGCAGTCAATATGGGCATGGTTCCAGTGTAACCATGTCATGCCCAGTATGAGATCACAGTACGGCATCCTCAGGATCATCGCTGGTGCCTCAAACGCCTTCCCGCCGATCTCCGCCTCCATTTTGTAATGATAAGAGGTCATTAGCTATGATCCATCGGGTAGATGCACCCTCATCATCCTTCCTGTGAATTTCTCCATGCCTGCCAGTCCTTTTACGAAATCTTCTGACACAAACGAGTGTGAAGCACCGGTGTCGAAGCGTGTGTGACCGGGCTTGCCGCTATTGAAAACCACGCCTTAGGTAATTAAGTGTCTTAGTGTTCTAGCTAAAGTTTTTCTTTTCTTGATTTATAACTAGTCTATGTCTATGCAAATAGTTCTTAGGAAGGAAGGAATTTAAATGTACTGGCATGCCTGCTATAACCTGCTCTGGGTTCCGGGGTTGTGCTAGATCTAGAGCATACACTTGATCCCTTTCTGGTATGTGACCTCTGCCCTGATGTCCCCAGCCTAGGTCATGTCCTCGGCCACCAAACTGCCGAGGAGGTGGGGCACCATGAATTGCTGGTGGGGGTGCTCGCCTCATGGGACAATTCCTCTTGAAATGTCCCAGCTGATTGCAATGGAATCATACCGATGCCTGCTCTACGGTCCTCGGCATCTCCAGCATCTATAAGGGCCGGGGAGCCAAAACCCCTGGTTACTCTACTCCTGTCAAATCTCCTGACAGGGTTGATCCCCGTTCCTTCTTTCCCCAATGACCTGGCCTCGAGGACGGTCTCTATGTCCTCCAATCACTGCATCGTCAGCCGGTCTCTTCCGGATCTTGACTGTAAGCTGATCTGCCTCCCTTTTCTTGCCCATTTCCAGAATCCTTGCCAAGCTTCCCTTGGAGACGAAGAGGAGGGCCTATCTCATGTCATCGTTCAGCCCCTTATAGAACCTCTTGGTGTAGCCAGCGTCGTCCAACTGATAAGAGTTTGCATAACGGGCTAGGTGAGTAAACTCCTGGTAATACTCCAGCACTGTCCTGTTGCCCTGCTTCAACCGCAAGAACCAATCTTCCAACTCGTCCCTTGCCGACTGAGGTACGAAATGACCTAGAAGTGCTGCTCTGAACTCACCCCAAGAGATATCTGTGCAATCCATATCCGCAAAAGTGGTGTCTAGCTGTGACTTCCACCACCTCTTTCCGTGTGACTCCAGGCAGGAGACTGCCAAAACAACTGCTTCCTCAGTGGGGCATCAAATTCCTGCAAGAATCTCATAGATGGTATCTAACCATTCCTCCATGCGAACTGCCGACTCCGTCCCCTGGTAGGATGGAGGGGAAAGTGCCCGGAAGGTACTCATCCAGTTGGCCCCGGGATTTGGCTGTGGGGTTGGGGCTTGCTGAGCTCTAAAGGCCTCCAGAATGGT
The DNA here is from genome assembly GCA_039583875.1 of Platanthera guangdongensis. NCBI lineage: Eukaryota > Viridiplantae > Streptophyta > Magnoliopsida > Asparagales > Orchidaceae > Platanthera > Platanthera guangdongensis. The sequence goes on from CM077158.1 coordinate 183,622,041, forward strand.
CGTCAGTGTTTTCCCCATCTCCGTCTACTGAAACGGAACTGAAGCCGGCGGAGGTGGAACTATATTCAGAGCATGAGGCGTCCCCTACTGTGGAGTAGGGTTCGTCGCAGGCTACAAGAAAAATTCCAATAGTTAGATAGAGTACAAATGGAATAAAAGATGGAGAAAATGGACTTCTAGATGTGATTTCCCTTATGGGCACACCACTACTTCTGCTGCTAGTTTGTCCACAAACTAAGCCCGCGCGGGGGTGGCCTAAGGTTTTTGTGGACTACTTCTCTTTAGATCGAGGTTTGCTTTGATACCACTTGTAATACCCCCCTTTTTTTATTTTTCAAACCCGAGGGACTTATGCCCAGAACCGCCGTTTTGCGGTGGCATTGAAACTCGGGAAAGTCGCCACTACAAAATGCCAATTCTGCCGGCATTTACGATCACCAAAGAGAAAGAAGCATAATATAGTTTCGATAAAACTAAGTCCACCATCACATGTAATAAATGTAAATGATATATCATCGAGTCCATATATAATAGAGAGTACTGAAAGGTAACAAAATTGGAAATATAAATGGGCTCAAGCCCGGTACATCAGATCCTCACTATAATCTGTCGCGGAAGCTATAAGAAAAACTAATCACTCACGGAGCTGGTCACCAGTGATCCGGTACTAGACTGTCTTGTAACGTCCCCAGGCCCAAGCTCAGAGGCCCATGGGCTTGTCTCGTTCAGGACATCGCTACCGGGCTGCATCCTAAGCACCCCAAAGCCTCTTCGCGCTTGTTTCTCGACCGCATTGAATTGTTAAGGCCAGGACTCGAACCCGCAACCCCCTTGATAGGCAACCTTCAACAGTACCTATCACCAACTGAGCTGCAGCTCAGTTGGTGATTGGAACTGTTGAAGGTTGCCTATCAAGGGGGTTGCGGGTTCGAGTCCTGGCCTCAACAATGCACCGCGGTCGAGAAACAGGCGCTGAGAGGCTTTGGGGTGCTTGGGCTGCAACCCCGTAGCGATGTCCAGAATGAGACAAGCCCAAGGGCCTCTGAGCTCGGGCCTGGGGTCGTTACATAAAAAGTGCACTTTTTATGTAACGACCCCAGGCCCGAGCTCAGAGGCCCTTGGGCTTGTCTCATTCTGGACATCGCTACGGGGTTGCAGCCCAAGCACCCCAAAGCCTCTCCATGCATGTTTCTCGGCCGCAGTGCATTGTTGAGGCCATGTCTCGAACCCGCAACCCCTTGATAGGCAACCTTCAACAGTTCCTATCACCAATTGGGCTGCAACTCAGTTGGTGATAGGAACTGTTGAAGGTTGCCTATCAAGGGTGTTGCGGGTTCGAGACCTGGCCTCAACAATGCATCGCAGTCGAGAAACAAGCCCGGAGAGGATTTGGGGTGCTTGGGCTGCAACCCGGTAGCGATGTCCAGAATGAGACAAGCCCATGGGCCTCTGAGCTCGGGCCTGGGGTCGTTACATGGCCTACCTCTATGCGCACCGTACTCCGCTGGTGCTGGTCCCTGAGCTGCTAGTCCCTGTCTCCCATCTGGAACCCCTGTAATATTTTGGTCTGAAAACCATTAGTCATAAAGACTAAGCCCTATCATCCCCTACCCCTCCCCCACGGCTCCTAGGCACCGAGCAGGGAGGAGGAAAGGGAAGCTACAAAGGTGGAGAGTACAAAATGATAGGTGACCATGTAACTAATCTAGTAATTATTTATATTATATAAACAACTAAGGAAGAAAGGTACAAGCTATCAGTTCTATAATAGTATGTAGTAAGGTAAGCAAGTAGAGTAAAGTAACATATGTAAGAAAGACAAGGTAAAAGTAAGTAACCTTAACTTATATGAATGCCGATATAAACTTATAAGTTAAGGGGTCTTCTGCAAGGATCCCATCATATAAAAAGTCCCATACCAATTTATACGTTGGGGTGTCGGTTGTATGCAAGTATGAGTGTAGTGATATGCTATACCATGATCCATGCAAGTGCATCTCACGCACATGACTCTATGCGCACAGACCTGTAGTTCCCCCTATTTGGGCAGCTAGTTTCACTCACAGAAACCTCCATAGTGACAAACAGAGACAGTGGGTCGGGCCCCCAACTCCTAGGCGGGTATCCACACTACCAGGCCAAGACCTCCCGTACGCCCCTATAAGAACACAACCTAGAGTATCAGCGTACTAATGCTGGCCATATCCACCAGACTTTCTTTGGCTAAGTGTCCCACACTGCCGAGTCAACGTATCGATGTTGGTGTGAATGACCGTCCAATTCCGAAGACCCACCACCTTATTTTGTATCCAAAACCTTCCGAGCCACTTGCTCCCTGGACTATCCCGTCTGTGCATCTACCTTCTGAACCTACCATTCGGATGGCAATCAAACCAACCTAACCAACCTTACGAGCCACCAGGGTATGTGAATTTGAAACCCTAGTTACACTAGTTGCTCTTGTAGTTCATTATTCCTACTGTCTAGGTTAGCCCAGGACTGCCCAAGGTATTCCCTGTGAAGGGATCTCGAGGGCACTAGGAACTATGATGGTAGCTGAAGCCCATCATTCCCTTTCACAATACACTTACTATTATTGATTGTTACTCAACTCCCAATCCCTTAAATGTTGTACTGGATCTAACCCTAGTGTATTTGACGCCTTCTCTCCTATGGGGAAGACGATGTTTCGTCGACCCCGAGCACCTCTCAACGCTATCCAAACTTCTCACTCCTCATCACGACTCCCGATGATAATCTCATTTCACTTACCAGACCAACACACTAATATCCCAACTCCCTAAGTTCATTTTGTACCATACTTTGATTTCTGCAATTTTTACTAAACGCACACCATCCTAAGATATATGATGTGTACAATGAGAGGTACTCAAAATATTCATCCAATATCCCTATAATAATTATTGGGGGTCTATCATGACATGTTTAGCCTAAATCCATAAATTCTTAATTTTCCTAATTTATCTGATAATTTGTTTAATTTTTCTAGTAATCTAAAAACCCAAGTTTGAACATAAAGTACCCATTTCAGACATGCAAATACTCCACAAAATTTTTGATAAATACAAGATGACCATTTAACCTAAAATCCAAAATCTCCCAATTTTACAACAAAGTTTAGGCCTCTAACCATAATTTTAAATATAACCTACATTAATCATTTTTTTTGAGACAAGTACAACAAGAATACTTCCAATAATTCTGAAAAAATTCAAACATGTACATAATGAACAATAATCACCCTAGGCGAAGTTTCATAATTTGTCAACAAGAAATGAGCTCTGAAAAAAGTATTTAACAAGTTCCCAAATTTATGAGCTTGTGAAGTAGGTACTGTAATTATGTATTTAAAAATTCTAATAAAATTCATACATGAGCATAATGGTATAAAACTCCCCTTGCCCAATTTTTCATGACTTTCCAATGGACAGTGAGATCACAATATCCAAAAAATTATTGCGTCAAAATTCCCAATTAAATTTCCATAGGTTCATAATACCCCTATTACTACACTACCCAAGTTTCATCACTATTCAATGAGTTTTAATACCATATCCTATCACTACAAAGTTTGTGCCCCAAACTAGGGTTAGGGTTTTGAGGGGCCTAGCTATCTCCACATCCTCTAAGATTTTTACCATAGGGCTTTAGCTACCCTAGTACCCTCCCTAACAAATTTCAAGTCCATTCAAGGGCATTTGACCACATGCCCTTCACAAGACACTAAAGACCATCCTTAGGATTTGGTCTTGGGTCCTAGGGCAAACCTACCCCAACCCACCCCTTCTTCCATGGGGGGGGGGGGAGGGTTGTTAAAAGTTATGCCAAGTCAGTGGCCCAAATTTCAACCTCTGTTGAGGTGGTTTGGCCACTCAAAACTCAAAGTGCACTTTTGACCTAAATACCCTTATTATGGCAAGGCTAGTGTTTGCAAGAATTCAATCAAAATCATCTCCAAATGAGATGAAATTTTATTCAGAGACTTGTGATGACTCCAAGGAACACTCACCAAAATTTGGGTGAGTTTGTAGGTAATTTGGTCCCTTAAATAATTTACCCTAGAGTAATTAAATAATTTCCAAAACTATAGAAATATTATCCCCAAAAATTCTCATTTTTAGGCAGGGCCTAGGTATAGACTAGGGTGACTACCTGTCCAAATTTAAGTCTTTTGGAAAAGCGATGAAGTGTGGGCACTCATTTTAATCTGTACCTAGCTCTAGGTATAGACCCCATCAAAATGAGTGCCCTGGTCAAACCAGGCACCCAATTGGTTCAAACCAATTTTAAACTATATTAGACCCATAGGGCTACAAATTATATGTTGACCACCTTTTTTGTAGATGGGCCTAGGTATTTTTAATAATTTAAAACATTAAATATAGTTTCTATGAAAAAAATGAAATAAAATGAAATCATAGTCTATAGTTTAAATCAACATCCAACACTAATCTCAAAGAGGATCCAAGGGATCTAGCTCATCTTCTTCTTCTTCCAGCCGACGGTTATGATTGAACCGTCCTGGAGCTACTTCCAACCACTGCCGCCGGACATCCGGCCACATCCCTGGCCGGCCATCGCCACCACCACATCTGTCGAGGTGGTGGCTATCGACTGGCGAAGGCACGGCCTCCGGAGGGGCCTATCTCGGCGAACCTGAGTGTTCATTTTTCACGAAAAAACCATGAAAATGCAAGCTTCAATCTGGTCAATTGAGCATGATTTTTATTCTAAATGATCCCTACGATCTATCCACAGTGAGAGAGGAAGGGGAGGATGAAAGAATTGGTTTCAAGATAACCTAAACACCTAGGGGGGGTGAATAGGTTCAATTCCTTTTTACTCTAAGGCAGAATATTAATTCAGTTAATCAAATAGAATCAAACAGTTCTACAGCTACCACATCACAGAAATCACAATATCACACACAATCACAGATGGCACACAGATTTATAGTGGTTCCCCAAATGATGGGTACATCCACTTTCGCCCTTCGTCTATCTAGCAGTGTGCTAGATTCGGCCTAACTTCTTCCTTCCTTCTCAGATCCACAGATCTTACAGCTCAGAACCCAGTCAAGGTTCCTACAACTCAGAGTGAGTCCACACTCCTACAACTCAGGCAATTAAGCCCTACCTCAGCCTTCACCCAGGCCTACAACTCAGAGAATTAAATCTCCTACCTCAGGCACACAACCCTACCTCAGCCTTCCCAAGGCCTACAACTCAGAGATGTAAATCTCCTACCTCAGGCACTCAGCCCTACCTTAGCCTTTATAAATTAGGCTTACAACTCAGATCAATAATGATCTTACAGAAAAATGATATAAAATAAGTTTTATCTTTCACCCAAGTTGAGAGAGAATGGGTAGAAAGTTTTTTTGATCAGTTCTTGAAGAATCTGATTATACAGAAATCAACCTGTCTTTGGCTTTCTTCAAAGCTTCTTGAATCTGAACACAGTAAGGTTGAATTTCTTGAAGTTGATCTTCAATTAGCTTCCTTCTTAAAATCCAGAAATTAATCTGAATTCTTCTTTGCAGATTAGTTCAGGATCTGTTCTTAAGAGACTAGTTGATGATAGTCTCTTTCTTCACTTGAATTGTTGGAGCTCTCTCTCTACAAATTCTTCTGAAGATATTTTGAAATTCTTCACTTAGATCCACTAGAAATCTCTGACTGGATTTTCTTGTGTATGTTGGATCTTCTGTTGTAATTGTGTTTTTGTGTACTTCGTCATCTTCAATTGATAGAATCTGTCTTTATATAGACTTCATTCAAGGTTACCGACAGATCCGGTTGCTGACCAACTTCTGACAGATCTGACAGTTGCAGTAGACTTGTTGGTTATGGCAGCTGTCAAGTCTCCAGTCATTTCTTGAAATTTTGTCTCTGTTAGCAAAGTGTCGAGTCTGAACTTCACATGTGTCGACACAAGTAGACTAAGTGTTGACATAATCCTTGGTGGTGTCGACACAACTCTCATGGTGTCGACACTGCTTCTCGACATAGCTTCTATAAGAATGTGTCGACACAAGTCATGTGTGTCAACACAGTCACTTCTTGTCGTGACACAATTAACTTAGAAGAAATTCTGGTGTGTGTGTGTGTCGACACAAGTCCTGTATATCAACACAGTTGGTGTTTACTGAACTTTCTGTGTGTCGACACAAGTCCTGTGTGTCGACACAGTTGATGTCGACTGAACTTTTTGTGTGTCGACACAAGTCCTGTGTGTTGACACAATTTCTTCTGGTGTCGACACAGCTTTTTCAAGTGTCGACACAATTGACTCCAGGTGTCGACACAACTTTTCTCAAGTGTCGACACAAGTCCTCACAAGTGTCGACACAACTTCTTCTGGTGTCGACACATGGACTTAGAAACATTTCCTGCATATTCTTAGCCCGCACATATAAACTCAAAACAACATTAAATACATCTTGATGAATATCATTGAGCTAAGTGAGGCTTCTGCAAATCTGGAACACATTTTCCAATGTACCCAACAATCTCCCCCTATTTGGAGAAGTCATAACCCTTAGTCAATGATATACACCATTTATAATAAACACACATTATGATGTATATAAACATTACATGACACAGTAACATATAGACAAAACATGTATAATATGTCATTACAGAATGATGCAAACACAGTGACCATGAATCATTATTTTGTTTAAACTATCAAAAGTTTGTCAACAATTAGTTTACATAGATTTTTTTAACAACTAAAGATTACATTGTTGTAAAATCTAGTTAATCTATTCTAAGGCTGATCAGGCTCCTTGATGACTATGCCTTTTCCTGGTTTGATTTGAGCATGCACAGTAGATTCAACATCATCAACATGTTTCTTTCCTTTCAGATCTTTCCTTTTTTGTTCTTCAGCCCTTATCTTTTGCCTTTCAAAATAATGAAAAGGCTTTGGGAAGTACTTGCTAGGCTCCAGAGCATTAGCAGGTAACTTCCCAGCTTTTGCTTTCCTTCTGTATTGAAGAATGGCTTCCTGCCTGGCTTCATACTTGTTCCATTCTTGCTCAGTGTACCATTTACCCCTTTCATGGGTCTTGCCCTTCACAGCTTTCCAGGCAGTCAATATAATGTTCCTGGAAGTAGGACTCCATTGCTCAAAATCAGGCTTCAACTCTTCCTGTTCTCTAAACCTTTTCTTTGAGAGTTGAGCTTCTTGCTCTTTATGCAAAGCTGCCTCTGACATTTCTACTTTCTTAATGATAACATTCTTAGTAGCCTCTGGAGGGCAATACATCTGATGAACCAGGTGTTGAATTTCCTCAAAGTTAGAAGGGGGATATATGATTTGAGCTACTTCCTGCTGTCCCCCTTCAATTCCTGCAGCTTGAATTCCTGACTCAGCTGTGTTGTCATCATCACATAGGGGTGGATATCCCAGAGTTGCTCTAACAGCATTTATTATCCATTTGGCATGCTCTGAGCTAGCATTGACTATCAACCTCTCCCCCTTTATGACTTCTCTTTCAATATGATCCCTGAGAGCATTGTTTTGGAAACTGATTTGAGTATCCAGATAATTTGTTCCCTCTGTATAATAAGCTTTAAACTTTTGAAGCTGAGCAGATATAATCTTCTGAGAGGCTTGAAGTGCAGATTGGAAAGTGTCTAAATCCTCTTGAAGTTTCTTATCAAACTCTGATTTCTCTTTAGCCCTTGCCTTAGTCAGTGCAGTTGCAGTATTCTTTAATTCTATAACAATCACATTATGTGATTCAGTAAGATTATCATTCATCCTAAGTTTATTTTCTAGGACATAGCCTTGCTTGACCACTATATCATCAATTTGTGTCCTTGCCTCTTGTTGCTGTTTTGCCAGAAAAACTACAGCATTACCTCCTTTATGGAAGCAATCTGTCATCTCCTTTTTATTCTAGTTTACCTCAAATCTAATTGATTTTATATCTTGAGCCAAGGAGAACTGCAATTCTTTATGGCTCTAATCCATATACTTCTCCATGACTATTCTTTGTTCATCTAATTTTACTTGCAAAGATACTAGTAAGGAGCTATAATCATGTGCAGGAACTAGCTGTGGAGCAGTTTGTAATGCCCTTTTATAGCTTTGGCTTCTTCTTCTGAAAACCATCAGCTTTCTCTTCTTTGCTTGAGATTATGCTACATCTTTAGAAGCTGAGATACTTACTATATCAACTCTTTCCTGAGGACTAGGAGGCAATTCCTTTTCAGTCCTAGTTTGCTCCCCCTCAATTTCAGCTTGATCCCCCTCAGTCCTGACTTGCTCCCCCTCAGTCCTGGCTTGCTCCCCCTCAGTTCTTGTTGTCTCAATATCAGGGAACAACTCTTCAAGAGTAAACTCTTGTTGAGTTTGGAGTGGAGGCACCACTAACTCTAGAGCATCAGCAGCTGTAGATGTATCCTCCATGATAACATCCTGTGCTTGATTGTTGAGTTGAGTGGTCTGGTCAACATCAATCATGGGCACAGTTAGTGTTTCATACTCATTATTGAAAATTATTTGATTAACTTCTTGGATTATCTCAAGAATAGTTTGATTAGCCATTTCACTTTCTAAGTGTGATGACTCTTCCTTAAGATGAGGCTCCCCCTGCATCTGATCATCATGTCTAATGTCTTGAGTAGGTGATTTCTCAATATCCTATGGCCTCTCTTCATCAGCCATGTCTTTTATCAGCACTCTATCCCATCTAGAGATTATCCTAAGATCCATTCTCCTCATGTGATTGATCTTGTATCCAGCAGCCTGTTGCATCACTTCTGGAATTTCTCCATCCAAGTATAAACTTAATATCCTTCCCAGATTCAGTTTCTTGATGCTTTCTCTAATCTTCGCATATATGACTGCAGACCAATTGGTGTTGATTTTGTAATGATTCTGGTCATGAGGCAGAACATGTAGGCTGAGACCCTATCATGTCCACCTGGTTTGCATAAGATTACTTTGCCCACTACTTTAGAAAGGAATTTTCCTTGTACATTCATTCCTTTTCTATTCATGGATGATCCAATTTTCATGGTGGGATCTAATCCACACCAAAGGAGTGCTTCCATGGTCTTGAAAGAGGTAACTTCTTCGTCTTCTTGATTTTTGGGCAGATGAAGAGTTTTTCGTATGCTCTTCATGGTGAGTTTGATTTTATTACCCTGGACTGAAGACCTAATCTTTAGTCCAGTTGAATCCTGAGTTGCAGCTCCATAGAACTCAAGGATTTCCTTCTTCCATATCTTTGTAGGTTCTGATGCCAAATATTCCAAGCCATTTTCTGCAATTAGAGCTATCACAGCTTTAATCGGTGGTTCAGCGTCGTCAAAGGCATTCTGTACCAGTTCATATCCCTCGTTCACGTTTTCGTCAAGTTTCGGTGCCATTGGGATGGTGAGAAATCTTGAATGGAGAAGAGAGAGTTTGTCGACACAAGAATTTAGTCTTAAAAATCTAGAGAGCGTGTCGACAGTGTTTGTTCTTGAACTATTTATTTGTGTCTAAACATAGAAGGTCAAAAGGCGCGTCCAAATTTACTTAGTGTGTCGACACTGTTGAGATGGTGTCGACACAGACTGCTAATGTCTCGACAGAAGTGTTGACTACTATGTGTCGACACCAATTGATGATGTGTTGACACAGACATACTTATTAGTTCAACAGAAATTCTGTGTCGACTCTAATTCTAAGTGTCGACACAACTTCTGGATGTGTCGACTCAACTCCTCTGATGTGACGACAGCAATTTTCTAGATGTGTCGACGCAACTTCTCTATGTCGACATAGACCTCTTTTTGTGTCGACACAAAATTACTTAGACAAATTTGTCAATCTATTATATGCGGTCCCACACACACCCAATCCCACTGGAACGCGATGGGGAAGCCCAAATATGCGGTCCCACACACACCCAATCCCGCTGGACCTTGGTCCTCAACACACCCCCGCAGCGGGATGGCTCTGATACCATGTGGAAACCACCCGTCACCACACATCTTCCCAAAACCCCGAGGTAATGGTAAGGGGGGACGGGGGTACATAAACACCAAGGACTACCCACTGCAGGCAATGTGGGACTAATCCAACCACGGGATGGCGGGGATATTCCGCCACACGGGGGGCCCACCGGGGTCAACACCCAGACCTGGAACGCGATGGGGAAAGCCCAAACATGCGGTCCCACACACACGTGTCCTGCTGGCTAATATAGTCTCAACACACCCCCGCAGCAGGACAACCTGGCTCTGATACCATGTGGAAACCACCCGTCACCACACATCTTCCCAAAACCCCGAGGTAATGGTAAGGGGGGACGGGGGTACATAAACACCAAGGACCACCCACTGCAGGCAATGTGGGACTAATCTAACCACGGGATGGCGGGGATATTCCGCCACACGGGGGGCCCACCGGGGTCAACACCCAGACCTGGAACGCGATGGGGAAGCCCAAATATGCGGTCCCACACACACCCAATCCCGCTGGACCTTGGTCCTCAACATTCAGCATACCTAATTCAATTTTAAAATTATTGAATTTAGTTTCATCCAATGGCTTAGTGAACATGTCAACAATTTGAAAACTTGTATTGACAAATTCTAAACATATATCCTCTATTTCTACATGATCCCTAAGAAAATGATATCTTATTTCTATATACTTTGTTCTACTATGAGAAACAGGATTATTATTAGTAATAGAAATAGCACTTGTAGAATCACTGAATAATGGGGTTCTACTTACCTGGATACCATAATCTTTAAGCTGATGCTGTATCCACAACAGCTGTGCACAGCAGCTCCATGCAGCTACATACTCACACTCAGTTGTGGAGATTGTCACACTAGTCTGCTTCTTATAGCTCCATGACACCAATCTCCCTCCTAGAAATTGACAGGTGCCAGTTGTGCTTTTCCTATCTTCTTTTCATCCTGCAAAGTCTGCATCGGAATATCCAGTCAGTAGAAAATCTCTATTCCTAGGGTACCAAAGGCCTAGAGTAAGTGTGCCCTTAAGATATCTCAAAATCTTCTTAATAGCAGTATAATGAGATTATTTTGGGCAGGATTGGTACATAGCACAGACACATGTAGCATGCATGATGTCAGGTCTACTAGCAGTCAGATAAAGGAGGGAGCCAACTATCCCTCTATACAAACACTCATCTACAGGTTTTCCTGCATCATCTTTGCTTATAGGCATACTTGTCCCCATTGGAGTTCTCATGGTAGTGGATGACTCCATACCAAACTTCTTAATTAACTCCTGGGTGAACTTAGAATGGGATATGGACAAGCCATCATCAGTCTGTCTTACTTGGAGTCCCAAGAAGAACTTAAGTTCTCCCATACTGCTCATCTCAAACTTCCCTTGCATAAGTTTAGCAAACTTCCTACAAAGGTTGTTTTTAGTAGAACCAAATATTATGTCATCAACATATATCTGGACTAGGATTATCTACCCTTTGGATTCCCTAAGGAATAGAGTTTTGTCTATTCTCCCCCTCGAGAATTTGTTCTCAATGAGGAAAGTAGACAAGATTTCATACCAAGCCCTTGGGGCTTGTTTCAAACCATATAGGGCTTTCCTATGCCTATACACATAATTAGGATAGAGTGGATCAATAAAACCTAATGGCTGTTCTACATAGACTTCCTCCTTTAAGTCTCTATTCACGAATGCTGACTTAACATCCATTTGGAACACTTTGAAACCCTGATAGGCTGCATAGGCTAGGAATAGCCTTATTACTTCCAACCTTGCCACATGGGCAAATGTTTGATCAATGTTTATGCCCTCTTCCTTCCTATATCCTTTGGCAACAAGCCTTGCCTTGTTCCTAATTATGATCCCACTCTCATCTAGCTTATTCCTGTAGATCCACTTCGTCCCTATGACATTGTGGTCTTTTGGTTTAGGAACTAACTTCCAGACCTTGCATCTCCTGAATTGATTCAACTCCTCCTGCATAGCATCAATCCAGTGTGGGTCTTGTATAGCTTCTTCAAATCTTTTAGGTTCCTGTTGAGACAAGAAGCTTGAGTATAGTACAGTGTTCAAGCTCCTACTTCTAATTTGAGCCCCTTATCTAGGATCACCAATAATCTGGTGTATAGGATGATCCTTTAAATGTCTAACTACTGGAGGAAGTCTGTCTACAATTTGACTTTCTCCATTTTCTTCATTCTGCTGTACTTCATGGTATTCATCAGCATCTTGTGAGTCTTGTACTCCCCTTGGACAACAACAATCATTTTCCTCTTCCTGCCTTGCAGTTTGATCTTCTTTGATAGTCAGCATATCCATCTTCTCTTTTATACCTGTAGAGCAACAAGAACTACTAGGAAACTCATTGTTAATAAGTCTTGATTCATCAAATATAAGATGAACAGACTCTTCTACAACTTGTGTAGTCAAGTTATAGACTCTATATGCCTTACTATTGTTATTGTACCCAACAAATATTCCATCTTGGGATTTGGCAGCAAACTTTGTCTGGTAAGACTTGCCATTGTTAAGTACATAGCACTTGCAACCAAAGATCCTAAAATAGGATAAGTTTGGTTTTCACCCTTTCATAACCTCATAGGGTGTCTTTTTGTGGCTCTTAGTGATGGAAGCCCTATTGAGCACATGACATGCAGTGTTTACTGCCTCAGCCCAGAAATATTCTGGGAGAGAAGTGTCACTTAATAGAGTTCCACCAGCCTTAATAAGAGTCCTATTCTTTCTTTCAGCAATTCCATTTTGCTGAGGAGTTATAGGTGAGGAGAATTCCTGATGAATCCCAAATTCTTCACACAACTTTGTCATATTTTCAGATTGAAATTCAGTTTCATGGTTACTTCTGATTTTGACCACTGAATTGTTCAATTTATTCTGAATTTGCTTAACAAAGTTGCAGAAAACAGTTGGGGTTTAAGATTTCTGCCTCAGAAAGAAAACCCATGAAAATCTAGAATAGTCTTCTACAACCACAAATGTGTAGACTTTCCTACCTAGACTCTGAAATGACATTGGATCAAATAAATCCATATGCAAGAGGTATAAACACCTCACTGAGTCTTTGGTTTCTAGGATATGAAAGGAGGATCTGGTTTGCTTGCCTTTTTGACAAGCTGAGCATATTCCATCCTTAATGCACTTAACTTGAGGACCATTCCTCACTAACTCTTTATTAAAGAGTTGACCAATAGTGTTGTAATTTAGATGAGCTAGCCTCTTGTGCCATTTGATATAATGAGAGGCTTTCTCATCAGCTTCTAGACAAATAGGAGAATGTTTATTCTCACTCATAAAGTTTAGGCAATATACATTTCCTTTCCTATAACCAGTCAACATGATCTTATGATCACTTGACCTTTTAATATGACAACCATTCTTAATGAATGAAATATCATATCCAAGATCACTCAGTTGACTTATGCTTATCAAGTTATGTTTCAAACCCATCACATAAGCCACTTGAGTGATAGAAATTGAGCTGTTAGAAATGTTACCAAACCCTTTGATGACTCCTTTTTCAGAACCACCAAAGATTACTTTAGGTCCATTCAATATAGGTGAGTAGTCCTTCAGCAATCCTCTTATTCCAGTCATATGTCTAGAACATCCACTGTCCAAGTACCATAAAGGGGCATGGCCACTTGGACTTATCTACAATAAATAATTACTTAACCTTAGAACCCCAATTATTATTGGGTCCTTGGTTCAGGTTAGACTGAAATTTAGCATAATTTGTAGCAGCCCTTCTTCCAGGTAAGATGGCATTCATCCTGACACTAGTGTTATACCAACAGTCAATGGCAAAGTGTCTCACCTTGCCACAACACCAACACTCATATCTATTATACCTCTTTTTAGGTACAGTTTTAACAGCTTTGTTGTCAGCTGTTCTTTGCTTGAGTGCTGGATACCTCTTGTCATTCAGAATATGAGGCTTACCATGACAATGTATGATATCATGACCATATCTATTGGTAGGCTGTTGCACTTTTTTGAGAGCAATAGGGGGATTGAAGACAAGTGGCTTAACTGGGGCTTTCCTTTTTCTTTTGGAATTAGCTGCCCTAGAATTTCCCTTAAAACCCAATCCTGCCTTACCCTTTTGAGACACAAAGTCATCAATTAAGTGTAGGACAGATTTTGACATAGAGAAACTAGCCACTAGATCCTTTTCATTCTGAAGTCTGACTTCCAGACTTTTGATTTGATCACTCTTGAATGTGATTGTTCCCATCTGAATAACAGTTATGTTTTTCAGCTTGGCAATCTCATTCATCTTCTGATCCAGCAGCTTTTCTGAATCAGATGCAGCCAACTTAAGAGCTGCAATTTCCTTAGCCTGAATTTTAGTCAGGTTTTTGCATCTCTTAAATTCCTACTGCAAATCACCATATTCATCTATAAGTTGATGAATATCTCCTTCAGATTCAGATCCATCCACATCTCTTGATGCAAATACTTCTGATTCTGAGCCAGTGTAATAATCAGAATCTTCAGATAAGCTTTTTACCTTACTGGGACCAGGATGATCCTGGCAGTGATCTTCATCAGTCAGGGTCATTAGCCCTTTGCACTGATGATCTTCAGTTCCATTTATTGAGTCCAGCAATTGCAAGAACTCGGTCTCTTCTTCTGTTGCAAACAGACCAATATAAGCTTCAGCAATAGATTTAGAATCTGAAGATGATGGATCTGTCCAGCTTTTCTCTTTCTTTGCTACAAAGTATTTCTCCTTCTTGTTCTTATACTGAGACTTCTTCTTATCTGCAGATTCCTTTCTTTTGTCTGTACAATCAGGTACTACATGTCCAGGTATGTTGCAGCAATAACACACAATCTTTGTAGTTGTTTATTTGCTAGGTTTTGACCTACTCTTGTCCTTTCTAGATGACTTTCTTTTTTGATAATATTCATCCTTGGACTGAGAGGAGGATGGCTTAGTTCTCCACTTCTTCTTCTTCAAAAATATCTGAAACTGTCTTGTGAAGACAGCAAAGTCCTCATCAGAATGATTGCTGTCTGAGGTGTGACTATCAGAACTTTCAGAGATCACTTCTGCAGCTTTCTTAGGAGGAGATGGAGACATTCTCCTGTCCTTTCTTGGGGCTTCTGCCTTGAAGGCCACTGACTTTTCTCTATAGTAAACTTTAGTACTTTTTTCTTCCTCCTTTCTGGCCATGAGTTGCATTTCATAAGAAAGCAATTTGCCAAATAGTGTTGGAGGAGAGATTTCTACCAGTCTGGCCACTTCCCTGATGGCACACATCTTGGTGTCCCAATCCTTAGTCAAAGATCTAAGGAATTTATCATTCAACTCATATGTACTAAAGACCCTTCCATATGACATTAGTTCATTCACAATTCTGAAGAACTTCTTGTAACATTCAGTGATGCTGTCTGATTTGCTTTGTCTGAAGCTCTCATATTCCTGATTAAGCATTGACTTTCTATCTTGCCTAACTTCTTCTGATCCCTCCATGTAGACTATCAATGTGTCCCACATCTCCTTGGAGGTTTTACAGTGAATCAGATTTTGGAATGTTGAGTCATCTATGACACTCACTATAATATTGTGAGCTCTCTTGTCCATAGTAGCCAAGATAATCTCATCTCTAGTCATTTCTGAAAAGTCTTTTGGTGTCCTCTGATTAGCATCAAGAACTGAGACTTTTATTGGAATATAAGGCCCTTCCTTAACAGTTATATATATTCTTGGATCAGATGCTTCCATAAACAATCTGACCCTTTCTTTCCATATTCCAAAGATTTCTTTCCTGCATATGGGCAACTTCATGGAACCAAGTTCCTTATGATTTTCTCCTGAACCCATCTTTTTTAATTTATTCTACCTCACAGATCTTACTCAGACTGTTAAGTCTATCTTTGAGTAACTTGGCTCTGATACCACTTGAAAGAATTGGTTTCAATATAACCTAAACACCTAGAGGGGGGGGGGGTGAATAGGTTCAATTCCTTTTTACTCTAAGGCAGAATATTAATTTAGTTAATCAAATAGAATCAAACAGTTCTACAGCTACCACATCACAGAAATCACAATATCACACACAATCACAGATGGCACACAGATTTATAGTGGTTCACCAAATGATGGGTACATCCACTTCCCCCTTCGCCTATCTAGCAGCGTGCTAGATTCGGCCTAACTTCTTCCTTCCTTCTCAGATATACAAATCTTACAGCTCAGAATCCTGTCAAGGTTCCTACAACTCAGAGTGAGTCCACACTCCTACAACTCAGGCAATTAAGCCCTACCTCAGCCTTCACCCAGGCCTATAACTCAGAGAATTAAATCTCCTACCTCAGGCACACAGCCCTACCTCAGCCTTCCCAAGGCCTATAACTCAGAGATGTAAATCTCCTACCTCAGGCAATCAGCCTACCTCAGCTTTTATAAATTAGGCTTACAACTCAGATCAATAATGATCTTACAGAAAAATGATATAAAATAAGTTTTATCTTTCACCCAAGTTGAGAGAGAATGGGTAGAAAGTTTTCTTGATCAGTTCTTGAAGAATCTGATTATACAAAAATCAACCTGTATTTGTCTTTCTTCAAAGCTTCTTGAATCTGAACACAGTAAGGTTGAATTTCTTGAAGTTGATCTTCAATCAGCTTCCTTTTTAAAATCCAGAAATTAATCTGAATTGTTCTTTGCAGATTAGTTCAGGATCTGCTCTTAAGAGACTAGTTGATGATAGTCTCTTTCTTCACATGAATTGTTGGAGCTCTCTCTCTCTCTCTACAAATTCTTCTGAAGATATTTTGAAATTCTTCACTTAGATCCACTTGAAATCTCTGACTGGATTTTCTTGTGTATGTTTGATCTTCTGTTGTGATTGTGTTTTTGTGTACTTCGTCGTCTTCAGTTGATAGAATCTGTCTTTATATAGACTTCATTCAAGGTTACCGGCTGATCCGGTTGCTAACCAACTTCTGACAGATTTGATAGTTGCAGTTGACTTGTTGGTTATGGCAGCTGTCAAGTCTCCAGTCACTTCTTGAAACTTTGTCTCTGTCAGCAAAGTGTCGAGTCTGAACTTCACATTTGTCGACACACGTAGACTAAGTGTCGACACAATCCTTGGTGGTGTCGACACAGCTCTCATGGTGTCGACACTGCTTCTCGACATAGCTTCTGTAAGAATGTGTCGACACAAGTCCTGTGTGTCGACAAAGTCACTGCTTATCTTAACACAATTAACTTAGAAGAAATTCTGGTGTGTGTGTCGACACAAGTCCTGTATGTCAACACAGTTGATGTCGACTGAACTTTTTGTGAGTCGACACAAGTCCTGTGTGTCGACACAGTTGATGTCGACTGAACTTTCTGTGTGTTGACACAAGTCCTGTGTGTCGACATAATTTCTTCTGGTGTCGACACAGATTTTCCATGTGTCGACACAATTGACTCCAGGTGTCGACACAACTTTTCTCAAGTGTAGACACATGATGTAGGCTAGCCTTAGGGATCCTACACGGAGGGCGTGAACTACGACCCCTGCAACGTTAACGCTCCCTAACTCGTACACAAACGAAACGCAGCGACAACAATTGATTTTATTTATCGTTCGCGCTAACATACGGGTAGCCGATCCGCAAGTGGAACGGAGAATGGCTATAGGCCAAAATCCCTTCCGGCTAAATGGAATAATATTGATTCCGGTCGAGCTTGGAGTTGTACCAAAAATAGATCCTCCCAAAATAAAACACGATTCAAAAAGTGGTAGGATCTATCCCAACAAAACAAAAGCGAGGAGCGCCAATCCTCTCGCTAGATCTTTCGGAAAAAAAACCAAAATGAAAATCCAGATCTACTATTAGAAACACCGCGAAAATTAACGATTCGAGAAGATCACGCAAAAGTCGTCCACCAAAAGAACTAATCAAGAGGGAAATTCTCTTGTGTAGGAATTTTCGTTACCCCGCTCGGAAGTGTAGATCCGAGATGTTTGGATCCACCAAATTGACCGCTCTTCCTTTGGATCCACGGGAAACGCACCACGGATGAAAACCTTGCTCGTCTCCTTCGCTTTTACGCCGCGGATGATTACCCCAAAGACCTTGGTTCTTCCTTATACTTGATCCTTTTTCCTCCAAGGCGGCCGAAATGACAAAGGGGAATATGATTTCGGTGGAGAAAGGTAGAGAGGTGAAGGAACGAGGGGTTGTTAGTGGGAGCGAGGAGGAGAAGGGGCGGCCAAGCAAAGGGGGAGAGGTGGTAGCCGAACTCCTTGAGAGGGAGCCTAGGGGGGGCGGCGGCCAAGAGGAGGAGGGAAAGAGGATTAGGGTTAAGCAAGCAATTCTTTTGATTTCAATAATATGATGCCATAACAAATGAAAACTTGGCCTTATATAAGGCTTACAATCATGTGGCTATTAGCAGCCCAAAATAAAATATTGTTCCGAAATGAAATGATAGAAAACAACATAGTTTCAAATACCATAAATAAATGATAAATGCAGACCAAAATAAATTTAAGTCTTAATTTCTGTTGCGTGGGCGAAGATTGTAGCCGTGTCCGCTACGGCGCCGCAAGTCTTTTGTTGGAGGAGCATCGTCGTCATCTTCTGCCACGGCAACACCGCCATGGTCGTCATCTTCTGCCACGGCAACACCGCCATGGTCGTCATCTTCTGCCACAGCAACATCGCCATGGTCGTCATCATCTTCACCCAGTTGACCATCGTGGTGGCCGTCGCCATCAATCCTCCCGCTCTCAAAAGCACTCATCGCCGATGAGTGGGCGGGACGGTAACGGCGGAGGAGATCGTCATCAAGAAGAGCCAGCTCTGCCGAAGAAACCCAAGAGTCATCCGAAGCTGGACAACCTCGCCATCTGACCAAAAACCTGTGAACGTCGCCATCGGGAGTAGAAAACACCGCATCCTGCAAAATCGTTTCAGGCAAGAAATCGGTCCGGGGGAACCTTGGAAAAGCGTTAGGCGCAGAAGAAAAACAAGGTGTAGCATCAATAGGCATCGTACCTCCCGAAGGATCCGAAAGGGAGAGCGGTCCAGAAATATCTTCACCCCCCACCCCTTTAGACGGTATAGTGGAAATATGAAACGGAGAGACTGACAGTTCAGGTGGTGGAGCGACATAAAGCGTTAAATCCGAAATGTTAAAAATAGAGGAGATTCCCCAATCAGCGGGTAACTGTAATAAATATGCATTTCCACCTAGCTTCTTCAAGACCCGAAAAGGACCGGCTCTCCTATTCGCTAATTTTTTTATGGTGCCCGAAGGCAACCGTTCAGGGATAAGACGTACCATTACCAAATCGCCAATATTGAAGGGTACTGCTCGCTTATGTATGTTAGCATTCGATTGATAAATAGCATATTGTTTAGCCAACGTCTTGCCTATGTGCTCGTGGAGAGTGTGAACGTGCGAGGCGAAGTCCTGTGCAAATTGACTTGATTTAAATGATGGTGGTAACGGAATCAAGTCAAGGGGCACGGGCGCCTTATATCCATGCACTATCTCATTTGGCGATAACCCGGTGGACCTATTCTTAGAATTATTGTAGGCTAGCTGAGCGTGAGGAAGAATAAGGTCCCATGTACCCTTATGATCACCTACTAAGCAACGAAGTAACCCACCCAAACTCCGGTTAACAACTTCCGTTTGCCCATCCGTTTGTGGATGATAGGCCGACGAAAACATAAGTCGCGTGCCCAACAGCTTCCAAAGTGTTTTCCAAAAGTAGCTAGTAAACTTAACATCTCTATCGGTCACGATGGTTTTGGGGACCCCCCGATGTGCCACGACCTCCTTAAAATACAACTTAGCGACGTGTGAGGCATCATTGGTGCTATGACAAGCGATAAAATAAGCCATTTTTGAGAATCGGTCCACGACGACCAAGATGGAGTCGTGACGCCTAAATGTCGGTGGAAGGCCCAAAATGAAGTCCATGCTAACATCCACCCATGGGGCAGACGGAATCGGAAGAGGTGTGTAAAGACCGGCATTGGTCTTGTTACCCTTGGCTAATTGACAAACGCGGCAGCTCCCGACGATTTTATTTACCATTGGCTTGAGACCCGGCCAAAAGAATTTATCCTCTACAAGTGTGATCGTTTTATCGCGACCGAAATGTCCTCCTAGTCCTCCACTATGTAACTCCCATACAATAAAATGGCGTAGCGAAGAGCGGGGAATGCATAGTTGTGTATGCTTAAATAGGTACCCATCACGGATGTAGTATGCCGAAATAGTGGAAGGGGAATTGTCCTGAGCGGCGAAATATATCTCCTTAAAATCCGGACACTGCATATACTCATCTTTGATTCTTTCAAATCCTATGACCGACACCTCCATGGTAGATAGTAATAGAGTGACGCGACTAAGGGCGTCCGCCACACGATTTAACGTACCCTTGAGGTGCTTGATAATGAAGGTATACTCTTGAAGGTACGAAACCCATTTTGCGTGCCGTGGGCTGATCTTACTTTGGGAGTTTACAAATCTTAATGCCTCATGATCGGACAAGATGACAAATTCCTTTGAGATAAGATAGTGTCGCCAATGTTGGAGGCAACGGATCACGGCATAGAACTCACGATCATAATTGGAATAATTTAACTTTGGACCGGCAAGTTTTTCGCTAAAATATCCTATCGGATGTCCATCTTGACTCAAGACTCCTCCGATCCATATTCCTGATGCGTCGCATGATAATTCAAACACTTTACAAAAATCCGGCAAGCGTAATAATGGGGCTTCAGACATCCGGTCCTTAATCATTTGAAACGCGCGAGTGGCCGCTTTAGTCCAATGAAATTCTCCTTTCTTCAGGCATTCGGTGATCGGTGCCATGATACTACTAAAGTTTTGGATGAACCTTCGATAAAATGTGGCCAAGCCGTGAAAACTTCTAACTTCCCGAATATTTGTTGGTTCAGGCCATTCTTTAATCACTTGGACCTTCTTTGGGTCAACATGAATGCCTTCGGAACTCACTATGTAGCCGAGAAACTCTACGGATGTCACACCAAAGGAGCATTTTTTTAGATTGATATAGAGCTTTTCTTGGCGCAGGGTTGATAGTATTGTCCTTAGATGTGTGTCATGATCCTTTTGTGAACGACTAAATACTAAGATATCATCAAAGTAGACGACTACGAATTTACCCATGTATGGCTTAAAAACTTGGGTCATCAATCGAGAGAAAGTACTCGGTCCGTTAGTGAGCCCTTCCCCAAGCACCAACCACTCATAGAGCCCATCCTTAGATTTAAAAGCCGTCTTCCATTCATCTCCTTCCCGTATCCGTATTTGATGATAACCACTTTTGAGATCCAATTTTGAAAACATGGCGGCGCCCGATAACATGTCTAACAAATCGTCCAAACGGGGAATGGGGAACCTATATTTGACCGTAATTTTATTTATGGCCCGGTAGTCTACACACAATCGCCAAGACTTATCTTTCTTTGGAACCAAAAGGGCCGGTACGGCGCATGGGCTTTTACTATGGCGGATAAAACCTTTTGCTAGCAAATCCGAAATTAAAGCTTGTAGCTCCTCATGTGCGGAGGGGTTGAGCCGATAATGTGGATGGTTAGGCAATGAAGAGCCCGGGACGAAATCTATCTCATGCTGAATATCTCTCATGGGTGGCAACTTAGATGGCAAGTCCTCCGGATAAACGTCTCTATACTCTTCCAATATAGTGCGCAGAGATAGCGGTATATTCTCTAAAGTGGGTGAGTCTTCCTTAGCTTGTAGGCATACTAACGCATACAGAACACCGTCCAAGAAGGTCTCGCGTTCCAACTCCTTCTTACTTATCAAACTTATAATTTTTCTTTCCGCCGGCACGATGGTGTCCTTGGGGGCACCCGAAGGATCCTTGGGTGGTGTGGGTTTCAGTACAATGGTCTTACCATTGTACTTGAACTCGTAAGTGTTGGCTCGCCCGAAATGGGTCACGTCATAATCATAGAGCCACGGGCGCCCTAGAAGTACATGACATACATCCATGGGGATGACGTCACACCACACTTTATCGACATAGCTCTTCAACGTAAGTGGCACTAAACAACGCTTAGAAACCGCGATAGACGTCTTGTTCACCCACGCTATTTTATATGGCTGGGGGTGTGGTTCGGGGACTAGGTGCATACGAGTGACGGCGTTCTCCGAAATGACATTCATGCAACTTTCGCTGTCTATTATTAACTTGCACCAATTTTCACCACATTTAAAATTCAAAGAAAATATGTTCGTCCGATTGTGCTCATCCGATGCACGTGGTGTGGCCAAGATACACCTCATAACCATCATATAAGACTCATCTTTGATATCACTCGGCTCGGCATCTGATTCACCGCCAGCTTTATAGACGAGCTCGGCAGGCTCAGACGTGGACTCTAATAGTGCCAGTGGCTTACTCTTGGTAGGACACTCACTAGAGTAGTGTCCTTGAATTCCGCACGAATAACAGGTAGCATTAGTCTTATTAACTCGTCCTATTGGAACTCTCTCACCATTGGGAATTTTATTGTTCCTAGCGGTAATTACTATGGAACTTGAATCAGTCGATCAGAACTTTCCTTTGTCTCGCATGGATGATGAAGGTGGGGGTCCTAAGATGGATTTTCCTTTCTGGAATGCTCGACCCTTGGACTTGTAGGCATTGTGCTTTTCTATATCCAATGCCGCATTGAATGTTGTGTTAAGGTCCGTGTGACCATAACGCAAAAGCTTGCCTTGGATATCCGCATTAAGTCCCTTACGGAAGCGAGATAGTGTGACCTCGGGCATTTCTCGAATATCACAACGCACCATCATATCCTTGAGTTGTCCCATGTATTCCGCTACCGATTGGCCCCCTTGACGAAGGGTGGCTAGCTCGTCGAACATTTGGGTACGGTGATATGCCGGGACATATTGGTCATGCAGGAGTGCCTTCATGGCTGCCCACCCAATTGGGGGTGCTCCATTCACGGTGCCTAAACGCCTCTCTTCGTTCAACCAGAACGTTTTGGCTCTACCCAAAAGTTTCATTCGTGCTACTCGTACCTTCTCAACGTCCGTCAGGTTGTGCCACTCAAAATAGCACTCAATATCCATGATCCAGTTTAGAAAAAGTTGGGGTTCACCCATGCCATCGTAGGAGGGTGATTCCATTTTGACGGCCCTAGTTAAGTCGAACTCATATGGGGCTCGGGGTGCGTACTCATAATCCGGATCACGAGGGAAATTTGGTCGCTCTTCTCGTTGGTTGGCGGGATGGGGTGGCGGCCCCGGTCGATTTATCCCAAAGCCGGGATTTCGAGGTGCCGCCTGATTTACAGCCAACCCTTGTATTAACTGCGTGAGTGCATCGAACCTGGTGTTAAACTCTTCCCTAAGCGCCGCAAGTGTAGCAGGAGCGGGCTCACCATCATCATGATGGTCGGCCATGTGTGATGTGGATGGAGGATACTCCGTGCCAAGCCTCGTGCGCATAAACAACACAGATACAGGGTGTCTCACCTAGATAAGAGACTGTTTGGACAAGAATTTTATAAACCAGGATTTTTATACGCTTAGTGACTTGGAGAATAAAAATATGTTTTTTGACTTTTATGCTTAGAAAAAAAGTAGAAAATTCAGAATTTTTTTGGCAATTTTTTTTTGCAGAAAATTTTTTTTGACTTTTGTTATATGCAGACCAGATTGTGGAAATTTTTTTTTTGTTTTTGTTTCAGATTTTGTGTCTACGAAACGTGCACGACCAAGTGTGGGTTGCCGTAGGACGGTGTCGATTGAGAAATCAACACAAACCTCGCTCTGATACCAAATTTGATGTAGGCTAGCCTTAGGGATCCTACACGGAGGGCGTGAACTACGACCCCTACAACGTTAACGCTCCCTAACTCGTACACAAACGAAACGCAGCGACAACAATTGATTTTATTTATCGTTCGCGCTAACATACGGGTAGCCGATCCGCAAGTGGAACGGAGAATGGCTATAGGCCAAAATCCCTTCCGGCTAAATGGAATAATATTGATTCCGGTCGAGCTTGGAGTTGTACCAAAAATAGATCCTCCCAAAATAAAACACGATTCAAAAAGTGGTAGGATCTATCCCAACAAAACAAAAGCGAGGAGCGCCAATCCTCTCGTTAGATCTTTCTGAAAAAAAACCAAAATGAAAATCCAGATCTACTATTAGAAACACCGCGAAAATTAACGATTCGAGAAGATCACGCAAAAGTCGTCCACCAAAAGAACTAATCAAGAGGGAAATTCTCTTGTGTAGGAATTTTCGTTACCCTGCTCGGAAGTGTAGATCCGAGATGTTTGGATCCACCAAATTGACCGCTCTTCCTTTGGATCCACGGGAAACGCACCACGGATGAAAACCTTGCTCGTCTCCTTCGCTTTTACGCCGCGGATGATTACCCCAAAGACCTTGGTTCTTCCTTATACTTGATCCTTTTTCCTCCAAGGCGGCCGAAATGACAAAGGGGAATATGATTTTCGGTGGAGAAAGGTAGAGAGGTGAAGGAACGAGGGGTTGTTAGTGGGAGCGAGGAGGAGAAGGGGCGGCCAAGCAAAGGGGGAGAGGTGGTAGCCGAACTCCTTGAGAGGGAGCCTAGGGGGGGCGGCGGCCAAGAGGAGGAGGGAAAGAGGATTAGGGTTAAGCAAGCAATTCTTTTGATTTCAATAATATGATGCCATAACAAATGAAAACTTGGCCTTATATAAGGCTTACAATCATGTGGCTATTAGCAGCCCAAAATAAAATATTGTTCCGAAATGAAATGATAGAAAACAACATAGTTTCAAATACCATAAATAAATGATAAATGCAGACCAAAATAAATTTAAGTCTTAATTTCTGTTGCGTGGGCGAAGATTGTAGCCGTGTCCGCTACGGCGCCGCAAGTCTTTTGTTGGAGGAGCATCGTCGTCATCTTCTGCCACGGCAACACCGCCATGGTCGTCATCTTCTGCCACGGCAACACCACCATGGTCGTCATCTTCTGCCACAGCAACATCGCCATGGTCGTCATCATCTTCACCCAGTTGACCATCGTGGTGGCCGTCGCCATCAACACAGCTTCTTCTGGTGTCGACACATGGACTTAGAAACTTTTCCTACATATTCTTAACCTGCACATATAAACTCAAAACAACATCAAATACACCTTGATGAATATCATTGAGCTAAGTGAGGCTTCTCCAAATCTGGTACACATTTTCCAATGTACCCAACAATCTCCCCCTATTTGGAGAAGTCATAACCATTAGTCAATGATATACACCATTTATAATAAACACACATTATGATGTATATAAACATTACATGACAGGGTAACATATAAACAAAACATGTATAATATATCATTACAGAATGATGCAAACACAGTGACCATGAATCATTATTTTGTTTAAACTATCAAAAGTTTGTCAACAATTAGTCTACATAGATTTTTTTAACAACTAAATATTACATTGTTGTAAAATCTAATTAATCTATTCTAAGGCAGATCAGGCTCCTTGATGATTATGCCTTTTCCTGGTTTGATCTGAGCCTGCACAGTAAGTTCAGCATCATCAGCAGGTTTCTTTCCTTTCAGATCTTTCCTTTTCTGTTCTTCAGCCCTTATCTTTTGCCTTTCAAAATAATGAAAAGTCATTGGGAAGTACTTGCTAGGCTCCAGAGCATTAGCAGGTAACTTCCCAGCTTTTCCTTTCGTTCTGTATTGAAGAATGGCTTCCTGTCTGGCTTCAAACTTGTTCTATTCTTGCTCAGTGTACCATTTACCCCTTTCATGGGTCTTGTCCTTCACAGCTTTCCAGGCAGTCAATATAATGTTCCTGGAAGTAGTACTCCATTGCTCAAAATCAGGCTTCAACTCTGCCTGTTCTCTAAACCTTTTCTTTGAGAGTTGAGCTTCTTGCTCTTTATGCAAAGCTGCCGCTAACATTTCTACTTTCTCAATTATAACATTCTTAGTAGCCTCTGGAGGGTTGTACATCTGATGAATCAGGTGTTAAATTTCCTCAAAGTTAGACGGGGGATATATGATTTGAGCTACTTCCTGCTGTCCCCCTTCAATTCCTGCAGCTTGAATTCTTGACTCAGCTGTGTTGTCATCATCACATAGGGGTGGATATCCCAGAGTTGCTCTAACAACATTTGTTATCAATTTGGCATGCTCTGAGCTAACGTTGACTATAAACCTCTCCTCCTTTATGACTTCTCTTTTAATATGATCCCTGAGATCATTCTTTTGGAACCTGATTTGACTATCCAGATAATTTGTTCCATCTGTATAATAGGCTTTAAACTTTTGAAGCTAAGCAGATATAATCTTCTGAGAGGCTTGAAGTGCAGAATGGAAAGTGGCTAAATCCTCTTGAAGTTTCTTATCAAACTCTGATTTCTCTTTATCCCTTGCCTCAGTCAGTGCAGTTGCAGTATTATTTAATTCTTTAACAATCACATTATGTGATTCAGTAAGATTATCATTCATCCTTAGTTGATTTTCTAGGACATAACCTTGCTTGACCACTATATCATCAATTTGTTTCCTTGCCTCTTGTTGTTGTTTTGCCAGGAAAACTATAGCATTACCTCCTTTATGAAAGCAATCTGTCATCTCCTTTTTATTCTGGTTTACCTCAAATATAATTGATTTTATATCTTGAGCCAAGGAGAACTGCAATTCTTTATGGCTCTCATCCATATACTTCTCCATGGCTATTCTTTGTTCATCTAATTTTACTTGCAAAGATACTAGTAAGGAGCTATAATCATGTGCAGGAACTGGTTGTGGCGCAGTTTGCAATGACCTTTTATAGCTTTGGCTTCTTCTTCTGAAAACCATCAGCTTTCTCTTCTTTTCTTGAGATTCTGCTTCATCTTCAAAAGCTGAGGTACTTGCTATATCAACTCTTTCCTGAGAACTAGGAGGCAGTTCCTTTTCAGTCCTAGTTTGCTCCCCCTCAATTTCAGCTTGCTCCCCCTCAGTCCTGACTTTCTCCCCCTCAGTCCTGGCTTGCTCCCCCTCAGTTCTTGCTGTCTTTATATCAGGGAACAACTCTTCAAGAGTAAACTCTTATTGAGTTCGGACTGGAGGCACCACTAATTCTGGAGCATCATCAGCTGTAGATGTATCCTCCATGATAACATCCTGTGCTTGATTGTTGAGTTGAGTGGTCTAGTAAACATCAATCAAGGGCACAGTTAGTGTTTCATATTCATTATTGAAAATTGTTTGATTAACTTCTGGGATTACCTCAAGAATAGTTTGATTAGCCATTTCACTTTCTAAGTGTGTTGTCTCTTCCTCAAGATGAGGCTCCCCCTGCATCTGATTATCATGTCTAATGTCTTGAGTAGGTGATTTATCAGTTTTCTCTGGCCTCTCTTCATCAGTCATGTCTTTTATCAGCACTCTATCCCATCTAGAGATTATCCTTAGATCCATTCTCCTCATGTTATTGATCTTGGATACAGCAGCCTGTTGCATCACTTCTGGAATTGCTCCAGCCAAGTATAAACTTAATATCCTTCCCAGATTTGGTTTCTTGATGCTTTCTCTAATCTTCTCATATATGACTGCATACCAATTGGTGTTGATTTTGTAGATGATTCTGGTCATGGCAGAACATATAGGCTGAGACCCTATCATGTCCACCTGGTTTGCATAAGATTACTTTGCCAACTACTTCAGAAAGGAATTTTCCTTGTACATACATTCCTTTTCTATTCATGGATGATCCAATTTTCATGGTGGTATCTAATCCACACCATTGGAGTGCTTCCCTGGTCTTGGAAGAGGTAACTTCTTCGTCTTCTTGATTTTTGGGCAGATGAAGAGTTTTTTGTATGCTCTTCATGGTGAGTTTGATTTTATTACCCTGGACTGAAGACCTAATCTTTAGTCTAGTTGAATCCTGAGTTGCAGCTCCATAGAACTTAAGGATTTCCTTCTTCCATATCTTTGTAGGTTCTGATGCCAAATATTCCAAGCCATTTTCTGCAATTAGAGCTATCACAGCTTTAATCGCTGGTTCAACATCGGCAAAGACATTCCGTACTAGTTTATATCCCTCGTTCACGTTTTCGTCAAGTTTCGGCGCCATTGAGATGGTGAGAAATCTTGAATGGAGAAGAGAGAGTTTGTCGACACAAGAATTTAGTCTCAAAAATCTGGAGAGCGTGTCGACAGGGTTTGTTCTGGACCTATTTATATGTGTCTACACATAGAAGGTCAAAATGCACGTCAAAATTTACTTAGTATGTCGACACTGTTGAGATGGTGTCGACACAGACTGCTAATGTCTCGACAGAAGTGTTGACTACTATGTGTCGACACCAATTGATGATGTGTTGACATAGACATACTTGTTAGTTCAACAGAAATTCTGCATCGACTCTAATTCTAAGTGTCGACACTACTTCTGGATGTGTCGACTCAACTCCTCTGAAGTGACGACACCAATTTTCTAGATGTGTTGACACAACTTCTCTGTGTCGACAAAAAATTACTTAGACAAATTTGTCAATCTATTCTATGTTCAGCATACCTAATTCAATTTTAAAATTATTGAATTTAGTTTCAACCAATGGCTTAGTGAACATGTCAGCAATTTGAAAACTTGTATTGACAAATTCTAAACATTTTTCTACATGATCCCTAAGAAAATGATATCTTATTTCTATATGCTTTGTTCTACTATGAGAAATATGATTATTAGCAATAGAAGTAGCACTTGTAGAATCACTGAATAATGGGGTTCTACTTACCTAGATACCATAATCCTTAAGCTGATGTTGTATCCACAACAGATGTGCCCAACAGCTCTCTGCAGCTACATACTCAGACTCAGCTATGGAGATTGCCACACTAGTCTGCTTCTTACAGCTCCATGACACCAATCTCCCTCCTAGAAATTGACAGGTGCCACTTGTGCTTTTCCTAGAAAATCTCTATTCCTAGGGTACCAAAGGCCTAGATTAGGTGTGCCCTTACGATATCTCAAAATCCTCTTAACAACAGTATAATGAGATTCTTTTGGGCAAGATTGGTACCTAGCACAGACATATGTCACATACATGATGTCAGGTCTACTAGCAGTCAGATAAAGGAGGGAGCCAACTATCCCTCTATACAAAGACTCATCTACAAGTTTTCCTGCATCATCTTTGCTTATAGGCATACTTGTCCCCATTGGAGTTCTCATGGTAGTGGATGACTCCATACCATACTTCTTAATTAACTCCTGGGTGAACTTAGACTGGGATATGGACAGGCCATCATCAGTCTGTCTTGCTTGGAGTCCCAAGAAGAACTTAAGTTCTCCCATGCTGCTCATCTCAAACTTCCCTTGCATAAGTTTAACAAACTTCCTACAAAGTTTGTTTTCAGTAGAACCAAATATTATGTCATCAACATATATCTAGACTAGGATTATCTTCCCTTTGGATTCCCTAAGGAATAAAGTTTTGTCTATTCTCCCACTTGAGAATTTGTTCTCAATGAGGACAGTAAACAAGGTTTCATACCAAGCCCTTGGGGCTTGTTTCAAACCATATAGGGCTTTCCTAAGCATATACACATAATTAAGATAGAGTGGATCAATAAAACCTGATGGCTGTTCTACAAAGACTTCCTCCTTTAATCTCTATTCAGGAATACTGACTTAACATCCATTTGGAACACTTTAAAACCCTGATAAGCTGTATAGGCTAGGAATAACCTTATTGCTTCCAACCTTGCCACAGGGGCAAATGTTTGATAAATGTCTATGCCCTCTTCCTGCCTGTATCCTTTGGCAACAAGCCTTGCCTTGTTCTTAATTATGATCCCACTCTCATCTAGCTTGTTCCTATAGATCCACTTAGTCTCTATGACATTGTGGTCTTTTAGTTTTGGAACTAACTTCCAGATCTTGCATCTCCTGAATTGATTCAACTCCTCCTGCATAGCATCAATCCAGTGTGGGTCTTGTATAGCTTCTTCAAATCTTTTAGGTTCCTGTTGAGACAATAAGCTTGAGCATAGTACAGTGTTCAAGCTCCTGCTTCTAGTTTGAACCCCTAGCCTAGGATCACCAATAATTTGGTGTACAGGATGATCCTTTAAATGCCTAACTGCTGGAGGAAGTCTGTCTACAGTTTGACTTTCTCCATTTTATTCATTCTGCTGTACTTCATGGTCTTCATCAGCATCTTGTGAGTCTTGTACTCCCCTTGGACAGCAACCATCATTTTCCTCTTCCTGCCTTGCAGTTTGATCTTCTTTGATAGTCAGCATATCCATCTTCTCTTTTATACCTGTAGAGAAACAAGAACTACTAGGAAACTCACTGTTAATAAGTCTTGATTCATCAAATATAACATGAACAGACTCTTCTATAACTTGTGTAGTCAAGTTATAGACTCTATATTCCTTACTATTATTGTTGTACCCAACAAATATCCCATCTTGGGATTTGGCAGCAAACTTTGTCTGGTAAGACTTGCCATTGTTAACCACATAGCACTTGCAACCAAAGATCCTAAAATATGATAAGTTTGATTTTCTGCCTTTCATAACCTCATAGGGTGTCTTTTTGTGGCTCTTAGTGATGAAAGTCCTATTGAGCACATGACATACAGTGTTTACTGCCTCAGCCCAGAAATATTCTGGGAGAGAAGTGTCACTCAATAGAGTTCTACCAGCCTCAATAAGAGTTTTATTCTTTCTTTCAGCAATTCCATTTTGCTGAGGAGTTCTATTTGAGGAGAATTCCTGATGAATCCCAAATTCTTCACACAACTTTGTCATATTTTCAGATTGAAATTCAGTTTCATGGTCACTTTTGATTTTGACCACTGAATTGTTCATTTTATTCTGAATTTGCTTAACAAAGTTGCAGAAAACAGTTGGGGTTTCAGATTTCTGCCTCAGAAAGAAAACCCATGAAAATCTAGAATAGTCATCTACAACCACAAATGTGTAGAATTTCCTACCTAGACTCTGAACTGGCATTGGACCAAATAAATCCATATGCAAGAGGTATAAACACCTCACCGAGTCTTTGGTTTCTAGGATATGAAAGGAGGATCTGGTCTGCTTGCCTTTTTGACAAGCTGAGCATATTCCATCCTTAATGCACTTAACTTAAGGACCATTCCTCAGTAACTCTTTATTAAAGAGTTGACCAATAGTATTGTAATTTAGATGAGCTAGCCTCTTGTGCCATTTGACACAATGAGAGGCTTTCTTATCAGTTATTAGACAAATAGGAGAATCTTTATTGTCACTCACAAAGTTTAGGCAATACACATTTCCTTTCCTATAACCAGTCAACATGATCTTCTGATCACTTTACCTTTTAATATGACAACCATTATTAATGAATGAAATGTCATATCCAAGATCACTGAGTTGACTTATGCTTATCAAGTTATGTTTCAAACCCTTCACATAAGCCACTTGAGTGATAGAAATTGAGATGTTAGAAATGTTACCAAACCCTTTGATGGCTCCTTTTTCAGAACCACCAAAGATTACTTTAGGTCCATTCAATATGGGTGAGTAGTCCTTCAACAATCCTCTTGTTCCAGTCATATGACTGGAACATCCACTGTCCAAGTACCATAAATGGGCATGGCCACTTGGACTTATCTGCAACAAATAATTACTTAACATTAGAACCCCAATTGTTATTGGGTCCTTGGTTCATGTTAGACTGAAATTTAGCATAATTTGTAGCAGCCCTTCTTCCAGGTAAGCTGTCATTCATCCTGACACTAGTATTATGCCAACAGTCAATGGCAAAGTGTCCCACCTTGCCACAACACCACCACTCATATCTATTATACCTCTTTTAGGTACAGTTTTAATAGCTTTGCTGTCAGCTGTTCTTTGCTTGAGTGCTGGATACCTTTTGTCATTCAGAATATCAGGCTTACCATGACCATGTATGATATCATGATCATATATATTGGTAGGCTGTTGCACTTTTCTGAGAGAAATGGGGGGATTGAAGACAAGTGGCTTAACTGGGGCTTTCCTTTTTCTTTTGGAATTAGCTGCCCTAGTATTTCCCTTAAAACCCAATCCTGCCTTACCCTTTTGAGACACAAAGTCGTCAATTAAGGGTAGGATAGATTTTGGCTTAGAGAAACTAGCCACTAGATCCTTTTCCTTCTGAAGTCTGACTTCCATACTTTTGATTTGATCACTCTGGAATGTGATTGTTCCCATCTGAATAACAGTTATGTTTTTCAGCTTGGCAATCTCATTCATCTTCTGATCCAGCAGCTTTTCTGAATCAGATGCAGCCAACTTAAGAGCTGCAATTTCCTTAGCCTGAATTTTAGTAAGGTTTTTGCATCTCTTAAATGCCTGCAGCAAATCACCATATTCATCTATAAGTTGATGAATATCTCCTTCAGATTCAGATCCATCCACATCTCTTGATGAAGATGCTTCTGATTCTGATCCAGTGTAATAATCAGAATCTTCAGATAAGCTTTTTACCTTACTGGGACCAGGCTGATCCTGGCAGTGATCTTCATCTGTCAGGGCCATTAGCCCTTTGCACTGATGATCTTCAGTTCCATTTATTGAGTCCAGTAATTGCAAGAACTCAGTATCTTCTTCGGTTGCAAACAGACCAATATAAGCTTCAGCAATAGATTCAGAATCTGAAGATGATGGATCTGTCCAGCTTTTCTCTTTCTTTGCTACAAAGGATTTCTCCTTCTTGTTCTTATACTAAGACTTCTTCTTATCTGCAAATTCCTTTCTTTTGTATGGACAATCAACTACTACATGTACAGGTCTGTTGCAGCAATAGCACACAATCTTTGTAGTTATTGATTTGCTAGGTTTTGACCCACTCTTGTCCTTTCTAGATGACTTTCTTTTCTGATAATATTCATCCTTGGACTGAGAGGAGGATGGCTTAGTTCTCCACTGCTTCTTCTTCAAAAATCTCTGAAACTGCCCTGTGAAGATAGCAAAGTCCTCATCAGAATGATTGCTGTCTGAGGTGTGACTATCAGAACTTTCAGAGATCACTTCTGCAGCTTTCTTAGGAGGAGATGGAGACATCCTCCTGTCCTTTATTATGGCTTCTGCCTTGAAAGGCACTGACTTTTCTCTATGGTCAACTTTAGTACTTTTCTCTTCCTCCTTTCTGGCCATGAGTTGCATTTCATAAGTAAGCAATTTGCCAAATAATGTTGGAGGAGAGATTTCTGCCAGTCTGGCCACTTCCCTGATGTCACAGATCTTGGTGTCCTAATCCTTAGTCAAAGATCTAAGGAATTTATCATTCAACTCATATGTACTAAAGACCCTTCCATATGACATTAGTTCATTCACAATTTTGGAGAACTTCTTGTAACATTTAGTGATGCCGTCTGATTTGCTTTGTCTGAAGCTCTCATATTCCTGATTAAGCATTGACTTTCTATCTTGCCTAATTTCTTCTGATCCCTCCATGTAGATTATCAATGTGTCCCACATCTCCTTGGAGGTTTTACAGTGAATCAGATTTTGGAATGTTGAGTCATCTATGACACTCACTATAATATTCTGAGCTCTCTTGTCTATAGTAGCCAAGATAATCTCATCCTTAGTCATTTCTGAAAAGTCTTTTGGTGTCCTCTGATTAGCATCAAGAACTGAGACTTTCATTGGAATATAAGGCCCTTCCTTAACAGTTATATATATTCTTAGATCAGATGCTTTCATAAACAATCTGACCCTTTCTTTCCATATTCCAAAGATTTCTTTCCTGCATATGGGAAACTTCATGGAACCAAGTTCCTTATGATTTTCTCCTGAACCCATCTTTTCTAATTTATTCTGCCTCACAGATCTTACTCAGACTGTTGAGTCTATCTTTGAGTAACTTGGCTCTGATACCACTTGAAAGAATTGGTTTCAAGATAACCTAAACACCGAGAGGGGGGGGGGTGAATAGGTTCAATTCCTTTTTACTCTAAGGCAGAATATTAATTCAGTTAATCAAATAGAATCAAACAGTTCTACAACTACCACATCACAGAAATTACAATATCACATACAATCACAGATGGCACATAGTTTTATAGTGGTTCCCCAAATGATGGGTACATCCACTTTCCCCCTTCGCCTATCTAGCAGTGTGCTAGATTCGGCCTAAATTCTTCCTTCCTTCTCAGATCCACAGATCTTACAGCTCAGGACCCAGTCAAGGTTCCTACAACTCAGAGTGAGTCCACACTCCTACAACTCAGGCAATTAAGCCCTACCTCAGCCTTCACACATGCCTACAACTCAGAGAATTAAATCTCCTACCTCAGGCACACAGCCCTACCTCAGCCTTCCTAAGGCCTACAACTCAGAGATGTAGATCTCCTACCTCAGGCACTCAGACCTACCTCAGCCTTTATAAATTAGGCTTATGACTCAGATCAATAATGATCTTACAAAAAAATAATATAAAATAAGTTTTATCTTTCACCCAAGTTGAGAGAGAATGGGTAGAAAGTATTCTTGATCAGTTTTTGAAGAATCTGATTATACAGAAATCAACCTGTCTTTGGCTTTCTTCAAAGCTTCTTGAATCTGAACACAGTAATGTTGAATTTCTTGAAGTTGATCTTCAATCAGCTTCCTTTTTAAAATCCAGAAATTAATCTAAATTCTTCTTTGCAGATTAGTTCAGGATCTGCTCTTAAGAGACTAGTTGATGATAATCTCTTTCTTCACTTGAATTGTTGGAGCTTTCTCTCTCTACAAATTCTTCTGAAGATATTTTGAAATTCTTCACTTAGATCCACTAGAAATCTCTGACTAGATTTTCTTGTGTATGTTGGATCTTCTGTTATAATTGTGTTTTGTGTACTTCTTCGTATTCAGTTGATAGAATCTGTCTTTATATAGACTTCATTCAAGGTTACCGGCTGATCTGGTTACTAACCAGCTTCTGACAGATCTGACAGTTGCAGTAGACTTGTTGGTTATGGCAGCTGTCAAGTCTCCAGTCACTTCTTGAAACTTTGTCTCTGTCAGCAAAATGTCGAGTCTGAACTTCACATGTGTCGACATAAGTAGACTAAGTGTCGACACAATCTTTGGTGGTGTCGACACAGCTCTCATGGTGTCGACACTGCTTCTCGACATAGCTTCTATAAGAATGTGTCGACACAAGTCCTGTGTGTCGACACAGTCACTTCTTGTCTTGACACAATTAACTTAGAAGAAATTCTGGTGTGTGTGTGTCGACACAAGTCCTGTGTGTCAACACAGTTGATGTCGACTGAACATTCTTTGTGTCGACACAAGTCCTGTGTGTCGACACAGTTGATGTCGACTAAACTTTCTGTGTGTCGACATAAGTCCAGTGTGTCGACACAATTTCTTCTGGTGTCGACACAGCTTTTCCAAGTGTCAACACAATTGACTCCAGGTGTCGACACAGCTTTTATCAAGTGTCGACCCAAGTCTTCACAAGTGTCGACACACCTTCTTCTGGTGTCGACACATGGACTTAGAAACTTTTCCTGCATATTCTTAACCTGCACATATAAACTCAAAACAACATCAAATACACCTTGATGAATATCATTGAGCTAAGTGAGGCTTCTCTAAATCTGGTACACATTTTCCAATGTACCCAACAGAGGACCTTGCTTGCGGCCTGGAGGTGCGTCGATCTCCGGGAAGCCATTGGTGGTGGTGGCGCCGCTCGGGTATCTGTAACTATACAGTGGAAGGGCTCGAACTCTTCAGGTAAACGGTGGGGAAAACTCCTCTCTGCCCATTGATGGTGTTTAAAGCCTCAGTTAGGGAGGGGAGAGGCCAAGTCATCAATGGTCTTTAATGGCCATTGAAAGCTTGGTTCGGCCATGATGTTTCTCGCCCTAGCCTCTGCCATGGCCGAGAAAACCCGTGGCCTCTTCTTAACTGAATAGGGGAGATGGTTCCAGCAAGAGGAGAGGGCTCTTGGCCTCCCTAGCCATGAATGGCCCCCCCTCCCTTGATTTCTCTCTCCTCTATTAAAGGGAGAAAATGAAGTTTCCTCTCTCCTATTCACGAAGGCTGACTTGGTCAAACCCCTTTAGGCTAATTACAGTCCACTAATTCATATCATCACAAGATTAAGAGTTGGTTAGCCCAAATGAAAGGGGGCTTGAGCTTGGGTAGGCCCTTTTGGGTTTAGTTTGACCTATCCTTGACTAGGATTGACCTAGGTCAATTTGAACTTTTGAGTTGCCATCAATGGGTCCTTGGTGACCGATTGGACTATCCTAAGGTCCAGGTAGGGTTGGGTAGGGTTGACTTGGCACTTTGGAGGTCACTTGACCCTTAGTAGGGGCACTTTGACCTCTTTGTGGCTAGGGTTGACTTTGGTCAACCCAGACTCTTGGATTGACCCCAATGGGTCCTTGGTGACCCATTGACATCACTTTAGGGTTAGGAGGGCATGGGTGGTGTCCACTTGGCTAGGGGAAGGTCAATTGACCCTAAGTAGGCTAGTTTGACCCATTTAGGGTTAGGGTTGACTTAGGTCAACTTAACCTCTTTGATTGCCTACAGTGGGCCCTTAGTGGCCCTATAGACTACCCAAGGTGTTGGGGGTGTTATTGTAGGGTCATCAGATCAAGGTGTAGCCCTAAAGTCAACCCTTAGGTCTAAATGTTGAGGATGAGCTATAGGCAGACTAAGGTGATTTTCACCTTGGCCCTTGTTCACTTGGTCCTTTGAGTTTCTGGTTGTTTTGTAATGACCTAGTCATGACAAAACAAAATCCTACGGGTATAGTTATTTGAGGGATGTTACAATCAGAATGGACATTATTGTCTGCATCAAACTTGCATAAGTCCTTCTAGGCTGAAGAAGTTAATACTATTAACTATCTTCTGAATAGATGTCTCATCCAGAAAACTAAGCTAAAGTCTCCCTTTAAGCTTCTAAAGGGAAAGGAACCTATAGTTTCATACTTTAGGATATTTGGTTGCACTCGATACAATTATAATAATATTAAGTGTCATCTAGCAAAATTTGACAAGAAGGCCGATGATGATATCTTCCTAGGGTATTCATCATCTAGCAAGTGTAACGTCCTGATTCGCGCTAGGCCCCTTGTGCGCAATTTTGAGTCCGGAGAGATGACTTGGGCTTAGGGAGTGCTGGCAGCTGGGCTTACACTTGTGTAAGGGGTGGAGGGGGTGAAGTCAGTCCAGAGTAGGACACGGGTAGAGACACGGGCGTGTCCCTACCCATGTGTGTCCAACAACCCCTCGAGTCGAGAACTCGAGTTGTTCCCGAGAAGGACATGGGTAGAGACACGAGCGTGCCCCTACCCGTGTGTGTCCAACCAGCACTCGAGTCGCACTACTTGAGTTGTTCCCGAGATGGACATGGGTAGAGAAACGGGCGTGTCCCTACCCGTGTGTGTCCAACCAGCACTCGAGTCGCACTACTTGAGTTGTTCCTGAGAAGGACACAGGTAGAGACACGGGTGTGTCCCTACCCGTGTGTGCACAACCAGCACTCGAGTCACACTACTTGAGTTGTTCCCGAGAAGGACTCGGGTAGATACAAGGGAGTGTCCCTACCCGTGTGTGTATAACCAACACTCGAGTCGAACTACTCGAGTTGTTCCCGAGTAGGACACGGGAAGAAACACGGTCGTGTCACTTGGACAGGGGTAGAGACACGGGTATGTCCCTACCCGTATTTGTGTGAAATGACAGTTGAACCGTCAACGACGCTTCAGCCGAGCAGGACACGGGTAGGGACACAGGCATAGACACTGGTGTGTCCCTACCCATGTTGGTTCCACATAAAATGGAGGAAAGAAACCCTAGCCGTTTTTCATTCTCTTCCAAGTCATTTCTGTGGGAAAAACTGCTGGAGAAGGGGAAGAAGGTGCTGGAGCCAACTACACCCCGTGAAGAACTGTTGCTGCCGAGGAGAAGAAGATGATGCCAAGAAGAGTGACAAGATACTTGGCCAGAAATGGTGGAAATGCTGGAAACGAGGTGAGCTTCCTCCCCTCTCCATTAGTGCTAGATCTCTAGTTATTTCTTAGGAGAGATATCGACTCAAGAGAGCCTTGATTTGAGAGAATAAGTCTTCTAGGAAAGGCCATGCTAGGACATGTGTCCTAGGTTTTAGATGTCTTCAATCTCTCCTTCCTTCTATGTGGTGATGGAGGATGGTTTCGTGAAGAGAAGTGGCCTTATGAGGGTGAATAAGGGAGGAGGAATTCTGGATGTGATTTGGGGAAAATCGGTTTGAGGAGGAAGAGGAACTGATGCCGTTCATTCCTCCTTAAGATGAGTGCAGAAATCTGTGTTCTTACGCAGCAATAAACTTGGCCATTTTCAAGTATGATATGGCCAGATCTGGTCTTTCGAATAAACAAAATAGTCGTAGCCCTTGGAAATACCTTTCCAATGAGGGGTTACACGCCTTCACCGGATGCATGTAGCCTCGGGAATGTCCAGTCGAAGTTGTAGTCCAGAATGTGTCCTGCACTTAAAATTCTTGGGTTGGTGCAGAATCGAGTTTGCACTCGGTAGAGACATTGTAGCAAATTGGCATTGAGGTTGGGTGAATTCTTTTATGTCTACCCATCATAATTCAACGATTGATGAAATTTTTTGGATGTATCCCACGTAAACAAATGGTGAAGTGAAATGTACTTGAACGAAACGATTAGGTAGAAATTAGTGAACGAATGGTTTGACGTATTGGTAAGGTTGGAATAATATGATTATGTGTAATATTGAGGACGTACTGATAATGGTAATATGTCGAATAATGATGAGATTGAATTGAACTTGTGTACATGGTCGGTGGTGATTGTTATGGACAAATGGTCATTGATATTTAGATGATTGACTCATGTGCGCACGAATGGTTTGAATTTGATAAAAGAGTTGTAACCAGTGATGCTAAAGTTATGTGACCATAGAATATATATAATCTTGTTGGCCGAATGGGTGATGCATTGTCATGAGGCTTGTTATATAGGGAAGCCTAAGGTGGTCCATTGTATGAGGTGGTTCGCCACCTGTATTGTGATGAACCCTTAACGTGCCTTGGGCACGAGATTGTGAAAGGGTGTAAGTGCGGGTGTTTGACCGCACTGGTTTGGATAATGTTGAGAAGAGACATAAATAGACTGTTGGGCTTGGTCCTTGGTGTTCATTTCCCGGTGCTCCTTCTGTGCCAAGTGGATGGTTGGGCTTGGACCTCGGTGTTCATTCCCGAGGCTCCTTCCATGCCACGATGATGTGAAATTGAATGTGGTGTGAGTCGACACGCGGTGTCGTAATCCTGGGTTAAGTATAGTGTGGCAGGTCTATGGGCTCGCTAGTCGTCACACCGACGGGAGTTGACAGTTAGACCTTGGGCGGTTGGGCTTGGTCCTCGGTGCTCATTTACCGGGGCTCCATTAGTGCCAAGTGAACGGTTGGGCTTGGTCCTCGTGATTTTTCGGAGGCTCCTTCCGGGTCACAATATAGGCCAAATCGGGTCTTGGTTCTCGGTGCACATCTACCCGAGACTCCCACTGAGCCATAGTACACATGTGATCTATGTTGTTGTATTCTTAGTGTTGAGGCGTATGGAGGCCTAAGCGAGGTAGTGTGGATGCCCACTTAGTAGTAGAGAAGCCCGCTCTACTATCACCACCTGGCCACGACGGTTGACGCCTGAGAGGTTAGGTACTTGATCGAAAAGTGGGAACTACAAGTGTAAGACCCCCCCCTCCCGGATCCCAAAACACGGCACGAAGAGGGAGTCTTATGCCCGGAACAGCCACCTTGCGGTAGCATTAGCACACAGGCTAACCTGTACCACAAGACACCAATTCTGTCGGCTACAACAATATCAATATAACATGCCAACCCAACCAAAATATAATAAGCAAGAGAAGTCAAATCCACACTAAGCATATAGTCCAAATATATCAATAAAGGAGAAGCTAAAACATGCTTCTACAATATATCAGAGTACAGCTAAACATTGCCCAAATGGGCTACATCAGAGTATCAAAATACTGACATCAGTAAACGACGGTAGCGACGGTAACGTCCCCTCAGGCCCTGTCGTCCTGGCCTGACTATCCTGCTGCAATGCCTGCTGCTACTCTACCTGCGGGGTGGCCTCCTAAAAGGAAGACGTAGCAACCCTTAGTCGAAACGACTAAGTGGTTTCACATCCGCTCCCCCGGCGACTCCTCGGCACCGGGCGGGGAAAAAGATCAAGAGTACAATATATAATAAGTTTAAAAGGTACAAGCAAGTGGCAAGGTACATGAGTATCAATGTATAAACTAGCAGTTCTACAAGTGCTATCAATGTATACACTAACAATTCTACAAGAGCTAGTATAACATCAAGCGTAAGAAAACTACAGCATGTAAGTAACTTAACTTATAAGGATGCCCATACAAAATTATAAGTTAAGGGTCGATTTGCATAAAGTAATTCAACGTATAAGAGTGCCCATACAAACTTATACGATGAGGATTTTGTTGTGCAATGATATGAAATGATATGTATGCTATGCAATGACTCACCCATGCACACCCATGCAATTTCTATGTCGACACAGCCTGTAGTTTCCACTTTTCGAGCAGGTAGCTAACCTCTCAGGCATCAGCCGTCGTGGACAGGCGGTGACAGTAGAGCGGGCGTCTCTACTACTAGGCGGGTATCCACACTACTTCACCTAGGCCTCCGTACGCCTCAACGCTAAGAACACAACAGCAGAGCCCATGCGTACTATGGCCCAGCGGGAGCCTCGGGTAGATGTGCACCGAGGACCAAGCCCCGAACTGACCTTGTGTGACCCGGAAGGAGCCTCGGAGTGAGCACGAGGACCAAGCCCAACCGTTCACCTAGCATGGAAGGAGCCCCAGGACAAGAACACCGAGGACAAAGCCCAACCGTCCAAAGTCTAACTGTCGACTCCCGTCGGTGTGACGACTGGCGAGCGCGTAGACCTGCCACACTATCCTTAACCCAGGATTACAACACCGCGTATCGACTCACACCACATGCAATTTCCACATCATCGTGGCATGGAAGGAGCCTCGGAAAAGGCACGAGGACCAAGCCCAACCATCCACCTGGCAGAGAAGGAGCCCCGTGACGTGAACACCGAGGACCAAGCCCAACCGTCTGTTTGTCTCATCTCAAGCTATCCAATCTTGCGACGGTTAACGCCATGCTTACATCACTTCCCAATACTACCCGTAGGGAGCCGCCGCTCTAAGTATTGGACTACTAAGTTTCATTCATCAATCGAACATACACCTGACCATAACTTATCATCCCATATGACATCCCAAATGATCCCAACATAATACACATATGATGCGCATATAATAATCTACCGATTTCTATCAAGTCATTTCATTCAAGTAATCTTGCATAACAATTCAATTGTAAGAAATCTGCTTCCAACATGATATAACAGGATATGCATCTATAACAACTTACCAAATTCTATCAAGTCAATTCATTCAATAAAGCTTGCTTCATAATTAGTTGTATGAAATCTAATTAACAAGATTCATCATTCATAGCATTACGATGGTTAATTATGAAATATTTCATCAAAACCTCAAGCTAATTTGCAACATCGATTCCACCGAACCCAAATCCATATTATATAAAAACCCAGAATTTTAAGTGCAGATTGAATCTGGACAGCATCTTCAACCGGAGATTCCCGAGGCTACAAGAATCCGGTGAAGACGTGTAACCGTCGATGGAAAGGTCTTTTCATGGGTTACAACTTTCATATTCAGCCTAAAACCCAGATTTGAATGTATCATATTTGAATTTGGCTTCACAGTCCGCTGCGCACATAACACAATTTCCATATGTAGGATTTATCGGAAGTTATTTTCATCCAGGCTTTACTGTGGCTACATACTTCTCCTGAAGTCGTGCATCCATTCGTTGGAAAGGTATTTTCAAGGACTTCGACTTTCGTGTTTAACCGAAAGCCCGGATCTGGCCATATCACACCTAAATATGGCCACGAAGTTCGCTGCACGCAGAATACAGAATCTGCACGCATCTTAAGGCGGAATGAATGACATCGGTTCATCTTCCTCCTCAAGGCGATCTTCCAAAATCATTCCAGAAAACCTCCTCCCTTATTCAACCTCAAGAGGCCAGTACCCTTCACGAAACCATCCCCTATCATCACATAGAAGAAGGGAGTGGTTGAAGAGATCTAAAACCTAGGACACAAGTCCTAGCATGGCCTTTCCTAGAAAACTCCTCCTCTCCATCAAGACTCTCTTGAGTCGATGTCTCGCCTAGGAAAATAACTATAGATCTAGAACCAAGGGAGAGGGTAGGAAACTCACATCATTTCCAGCGGTTCCATTTCTGGCCATAGACCTTGTGATTCTTCGCGGCGGCATCCTTTCCTTTACGGCGATGGCGGATCTCCTTCCCTAGATCTTCCTACAGCAAACTCTCCTTCTCCACAGGACTTCTTTCAGAAAAATACGGCTGTGAAGAAGAGTGAAATGGCTAGAGTTTTTCCACAGTCCATATATATACCAAGAGCGGAGCGTTACCGGCGGTAACAAAGTCAAATAAATTCACCGACACGGGAGAAGCGTTACAGACGGTTACAATGCCGATTCAATACTCGACACGATGGAACACGCCCTGGTCACGCCCATGGTCACGCCCGTGACACCGGGAGTGTAACCCTCTCACTCGAGAACCAACCACCTACTCGAGTAGCTTTGGCAGCTACTCGAGTACTTTTGGCACCTACTCGAGTATCTTAAGTCACGCCCCTGGGTCACGCCCGTGACCCAGGGCGTGTAACCCACTTTTACTCGAGTATTTTGAAAACTACTCGAGTAACCTCGGCAGCTACTCGAGTACCTTTAGTAACCCCCTGGGTCACGCCCGTGACCCAAGGCGTCTGACCCACTTTACTCGAGTACTTTGTAAACTACTCGAGTAACCTCGGCAGCTACTCGAGTACCTTCAGTCACACCCCTGGGTCACGCCGTAACCCAGGACGTGTAACCCACTTTACTCGAGTACTTTGAAAACTACTCGAGTAACCTCGGCAGCTACTCGAGTATCTTTAGTCATGCCCCTGGGTCACGCCCGTGACCCAGGGCGTGTAACCTGCTCTTGACTACCTTCTCCAGTCCACAAGTTCCGCCCTTTTTCCTCGACTTTCCTGAACTCAAGCCTGCCCTCCTGACTCAAAACTCGCACGAGGGCCTAGCACGAATCGGGACGTTACAACAAGTCTGTGTTAACATAGCGATTGCATGTGCGTGATCATGGGTGAGTCATTGCATTACATTCATGTCATTACACTTCATTGCGTACACAAGATCCTCATCATATAAGTTTGTATGAGCACTCCTATACGATGAGTTACTTTACTGCTAAGTCGATCCTTAACTTATAAGTTTATATGGACATTCTTATAAGTTAAGTTACTTTCCAGTTGTAGATCTATATACTTGATGGATTGATATAGCTCATGTAGAATTGCTAGAATAGACTGATGTTAATGATTTTATACATTTCTTCTATTACTACTCAGAAATATGTACTTATTCCACCTGCTTGTACCTGCTTATATTACTATATATATTGTACCCTTGTTCCATTCTCCGCCCGGTGCCGAGGAGTCTCCGAGGGAGTGGATGTGAAAGCCACTTAGTCTTTATGACTAACGGTAGCTACGTCTTCCTTTTTAGGAGGAAACCCCATAGGTAGAGCAACCGCAGATTATACAGCAGGACAGCCAGGCCAGGACGACACGGCCTGAAGGGACGGTGCCGTCGCTGCCATCAGTCATAGAT
Organism: Platanthera guangdongensis; assembly: GCA_039583875.1. Lineage (NCBI taxonomy): Eukaryota > Viridiplantae > Streptophyta > Magnoliopsida > Asparagales > Orchidaceae > Platanthera > Platanthera guangdongensis. The sequence continues at coordinate 183,665,910 of CM077158.1, forward strand.
GTGAGTTTTGAGAGAATTTAATGTAGCCCTTTGGGCTTGTTGTACTGAAAGAAATAGTGCCTAACCACCTAGAGGGGGGGGGGGTGAATAGGTGTACTTTTTCTTTTTAATTTTAAGGCAGAAACTCTGTACAATTAAACCTGTATTTGCAATATTCTACAACAATTCAGCACATCTAACTCAGCAATCACAGAAATAAACAAACACAGAGTGCACACAGATTTTTATAGTGGTACCCCAAGGTCTGGGTACATCCACTTTCCCCCTTCGCCTATCTAGTAGTGTACTAGATTCGTCCTAACCTCTGCACTTCTCCTCAGATCCTCAGATCCTACAGCTCAGAACCCCAAACCAAGTTCCTACAACTCAGAGTGTCCCCACTCCTACAACTCAGGCACAAAGCCCTACCACTCAGTATTCAACAAGACCTACACTCAGGCTAAACGACCCTACCTCAGCCTTCAATAAGGACTACACTCAGAGAATTGATTCTCCTACACTCAGGCTCAAAAGCCCTACCTCAGCCTTTATAAATTTAGGCTTACAACTCAGATCCCTTAGGATCCTACAAAAAGATAATATAAAAGTTTTAGATCACCACTCAGTTTTTGAGAGAATGAAGAGGGCAATCTTCTTGATCAGTTCTTGATAGCACTGATTCCTGAGATCAACTTTGTCTTTGCTTTCTTCAAGGCTTCTTGAGTCTGAACTCAGTAAAGATGATCTTCTTGAAGTAGACCAGCTGGCAACTTCCTTCTTAGGATGGAGAATTAAATTTGGATCCTACTTTGCAGTCTAGTTCAGAACCTGCTTCTTAAGAGATTTGATTAACAAGTCTCTTTCTTGTTTTCAGATATTGGAGTTCTCTCTCTCCAAGTAAATCTGAAATTTCTTCAAAATACTGATTTACAGTTTTCTCTGGATCTGTATTGATCTTCTTAATCTTCTGAAAAAATATCTTTATTGATTATTGATAGATCTTTTTAATACTCTGTTGAAGGAGAAAGACCTTTATATAGTCTTCCTCCAAGGTAACCGGCTGATCCGGTTTCTAACAAACTTCTGACAGCTCTGACAGTTGCAGTAGAATGACTGAAATGGCAGCTGTCAAGTCATCCAGTCACTTCTTGAAAATACTGTCTCTATCTGAAAGTGTCGAGACCGTTCTTCATTATGTGTCGACACAAATAGACCAAGTGTCGACACAAGTGGACTAAGTGTCGACACTTGCCTTGGTGGTGTCGACACAACTCCTTCAGTTATTGTAATAGCTTCTCGACACTGCTTCTGTTGAATGTGTTGACACTGATTGAGTGTGTCGACACAAGTACTTCTTCTTTAGAACTTAGTTGAATTCTGCTGTGTGTCGACACATCTCCTTTGTGTCGACACAACTTCTTTTGTTGTTGATACTAGCTGAGTGTCGACACATCTCCTTTGTGTCGACCAAGTACTTCTTTACTTTAACTGTGTTGAAACTTGCTGTGTGTCGACACAAGTCCTGTGTGTCGACACAGTTGATGTCGACAATGCCTTCATTGTGTTGACACAGCTTCCTGGTGTCGATACATTGGATGTCGACTAAGCTTCTCTGGGTGTCGACAATTCCTCTAAGTGTCGACATGATATATGTTGAGTATTCTTCATAGTGTTTCGACACTGCCTGTATGTATCGACACTTTTCTTCTGGTGTCGACTCTGCCTTTCCTGGTGTCGACACAAATACTCCAAGTGTCGACACTGCTTCTCTAGGTGTCGACACAAGCCTTCATAAGTGTCGACACTGCATCTCTAGGTGTCGACACATGGACTTAGAAACTTTTTTGCATTTCCTGCAATTACTTAACCTACACATATAAACTCAAAGCACATCAAATACACCTTGATGTATATCATTGAGTAGGGTGAGGCTTCTTCAAATCTGGTACACATTTTCCAATGTACCCAATAATCTCCCCCTATTTGGAGAAGTCATAACCCTTAGTCAAAGATATACACCATTCATAACAAATACTCAATATGATGTATAACAGTATTATATGACAGGGCAAATACTAAACAAAACATGTATAAACAATCTTCACAGAATAAAAATGTAATAGATTGAACATTTAAACATTGTCTTGTTACAACTTCCAGTAGTTTCATTAATCAAAAGTTTACATGGATTTTAATGCAAATGATTACAAAGTTGTAAACTTAGAAAATTCTATTCTATGGCTGCTCTGGCTCCTTGATGACAATGCCCTTTCCAGATTGAATCTTAGCTTTAACTGGAGCATCAGTATCATCAGCAGGCTTCTTTCCCTTAAGATCTTTCTTCTTCTGTTCTTCAGCCCTTATCTTTTGTCACTCAAAATAATGATAAGGCTTAGGAAAATACTTGCTAGGCTCATGTGCATTAGGAGGTAGCTTCCCTAGTTTAGCCTTTCTTCTGTATTGTACAATAGACTCTTGCATGGCTTCATGTTTTCTCCACTCTTGGTCAGAGTACCATTTGCCCCTCTCTATGAAATTATCCTTTGCAGCCTTCCAAGCAGTCAGAATAATATTTCTAGAAGTTGGGCTCCACTGCTCAAAATCAGGCCTTAACTCTGCCTGTTCTCTGAATCTCTTCTTAGATAATTGAGCTTCTTGCTCTTTTAATACTGCCTCTAGCACAGGCTGTACTACCTTCTCAATGATCACATTTTGAGCACCTTCTGAAGGGTTATACATAGATTGTATCTCTTGATGTATCATGTCAAAATCTGCTGGGGGTAGATCACTTGAGCCACTTCAGCTTGCTCACCTCCAAAAACAGCAGGATGTATCCCAGATTCTGCTATATTATCATTATCACACAAGGGTGGATATCCAAGGGTAGCTTTGATGTTGTTTGAAATCCATTTATCATGGTCAGAGCCTGCTTTGAATAATACCCTCTCCCCCTTTATGACTTCTCTTTCTATATGATCCCTAAGATCATCGTTCTGAAATCTGATCTGAGCATTCAGATAGTTAACACCATCTTTATAAAAAGGTTTTAACTTTTGGAGCTTTTCAGTAATTGCCTTTTGAGAATCTTCAATTGTAGTTTTTACAGCAGTTAGGCTTTCTTGTAATTGCTTGACAAACTCAGCCTTGGCAGCAGTCCTTGTTGTAGTCTGAGTAGCTGCAAGATTCTGCATTTCAGTTACTATCACATTATGTGATTCAGTTAGATTGTCATTCATTCTAATATGATTCTCAAGAACATATCCTTGTTTCACTGCCATATCATCAACCTGTGTCTTTATCTTCTCTTGATGAGTAGCCAGATATACCACTGCATTGCCTCCTTTGTAGAAACAGTAAGTCATTTCTTTCTTATTCAGATTAACTTCAAATCTAATAGATTTTATATCTTGAGCCAGATCAAATTGAAGGGATTTATGTCCTTCATCCATATATTTTTCTAGAGCCTTCCTTTGCTCATCCATCTTGATCTGCAAAGCCACCAACAAAGAGCTGTAATCAGCTGTTGGAGCTTGGTGTGGAGCCACAGTTTGCAATGCTTTCTTGTAACTATGGCTTCTTCTCTTGAAGACCATGAGCTTTCTTTTCTTGGCTCTAGCAACTTCCTCATCCTCAGAAGCAGAAGTACTGGCAATATCTACTCTATCTTTAGGACTAGGAGGCAATTCCTTCTCAGTCCTTGGAAGCTCCTCCTATGTCCTTTGCTCCTCAGTGTCATTTTGAGCAGTCTCCTCCTGTGACCTGACATTTTCCCCCTCAAGGTTAGCTGAATCCCCCTCAAAAGCTGCTTTCTCTCCCTCAAAATCAGTCTGTAATAGATCAGGGAATAGCTCTTCTAGAGTAAACTCCTGTTGAGTAGGGACTGGAGAATCTCTTATCTCAGGAGTATTATCTGCAACTGATGTGTCTTCCATGACAACATCTTGTGGTTGACTATGTATCTCAGTTTGCTCTAGGATTGTTTGAGTAGACAGTTCACTATCCAAGTGAGTTGACTCTTCCACATGTTGAGGCTCCCCCTAGAGTGTATCCAGTTGGATAGGGCTAGCTGATGGTTGCTCCCCCTGCCTCTGTGTATCTTCATTTCTTGTTGGTGACTGTCCAGCATTTCCAGCCTCTCCATCATCAGAACTAAAAACTACTTGCTCCTCTGAACTACTTGAGGATTCAAGAGCCATAATGGCTTTCTTCTTCTTCTTTTGATGTGTTTTCTTCTTTAGTGTAGGCATTTCTTTAGTTAACACCGTATCCCATCTTGAGATTATTCTGATGTCCATTTTTCTTTTCTAGCTTGGGCGCCATTAGGGTTTGGAGAATTTTGAATTTAGAGAAGAGAGATGTCGACACACAAATTTGGTCTCGAAACTATGGTGAGCGTGTCGACAAACAATGGTGAAGACCTATTTATACCTTTCTAAAATCGAAGGTGAAAAGGCGCGTCAAAATACTTGAAATGTGTCGACACTATTAAAAAGTGTCGACACGTACTTCTAATGTCTCGACAACTATGTGTCGACACAAATATAGTCGACAGAATATATGTGTCGACACTTAAACATCTGCTCTCGACGATTAGTCGATACTTCACTCGACGAATTCTGTGTTAAATCTAAGTGTCGACACCACCCTGGATGTGTCGACACCAACTCTGCATGTGTCGACACCATTTTGCAGAAGTGTCGACGCAGACTTCCTAGATGTCGACACAAGCCTTCATAAAACAAAGGTTGACACCACTTCTATGTGTCGACAAAGACAACTTCATGTGTCGATACCATTTTACTTAGCCAATTTTATGAACCTATTCTAAGTTCAACATTCCTAATTCAATTTTAAAATTATTGAATTTGGTTTCATCTAGCGGCTTAGTAAACATATCAGCAATCTGATTATCTGTGTTAACATATTCTAGTGAAATGTCTTCTTTTTCTACATGTTCTCTAAGAAAATGTTATTTAATTTCTATGTGCTTAGTTCTACTATGTGAGACAGGATTATTTGCAATAGAAATGGCACTTGTAGAATCACAAAACAAAGGTGTTCTACTTACCTGGATACCATAGTCTTCTAGCTGATGTTGTATCCACAAAAGTTATGCACAGCAACTTCCTGCTGCCACATATTCTAACTCAGCTGTGGAGATTGAAACACTGGTCTGCTTCTTACTGCTCCATGACACCAGCCTTCCACCTAGAAATTGACAGGTTCCTGTAGTACTCTTCATATATTCCTTGCAGCCTGCAAAATCTGCATCTGAATAACCTGTCAGTACAAAATCTCCATTCCTAGGGTACCAAAGGCCTAGATAAGGTGTGCCCTTAAGATATCTCAAAATTGTTTTGACTGCAGTCAGATGAGATTCTTTAGGGCATGCTTGGTACCTAGCACAGACACATGTAGCATACATGATATCTGGTCTGCTAGCAGTCAAATACGGTAGGGAGCCAACTATCCCTCTATACAAAGTTTCATCTACAGGTTTCCATGCATCATCTTTGCTTAGAGACATGCTTGACACCATAGGAGTTTTCATGGTAGTGGATGATTCCATACCATACTTCTTTATCAACTCTAGGGTGAACTTAGACTGGCATATGGATAGGCCATCTTCAATCTGTCTTACTTGGAGACCCAAGAAGAACTTAAGTTCCCCCATACTCCTCATTTCAAATTTTCCTTGCATAAGTTTTGCAAACTTTCTGCAAAGATTATTTTCTGTAGACCCAAATATTATGTCATCTACATATATTTGGACTAGAATAATCTTTCCTTTAGATTCCCTAAGAAATAGAGTCTTGTCCTTTTCCTCTTTGAGAATTTGTTCTCAATGAGGAAACTAGACAGAGTTTCATACCAAGACCTTGGGGCTTGTTTTAACGCATACAAAGCCTTCCTAAGTCTATATACATAATCATATTTGAGAGTATCAACAAAACCTGATGGCTGCTCTACATAGACTTTTCCTTTAGATTTCCATTCAGGAAAGCTGACTTTACATCCATTTGATATACCTTGAACCCTTGATATGTTGCATAGGCAAGAAACATCCTTATTGCTTCCAGTCTTGCTACTGGTGCAAAGGTTTGATCAAAATCAATACCTTCTTCCTGCCTATATCCCTTTGCAACAAGTCTAGCTTTATTCTTTATAATGATTCCATTCTCATCCATTTTGTTCCTAAAGATCCACTTTGTTCCAATAATGTTGTGGTCCTTGGGTTTAGGAACTAGCTTCCAGACCTTGCATCTTTTGAACTGATTCAGCTCCTCTTGCATGGCATCAATCCAATGAGGGTCTAGAACTGCTTCTTCAAATTTCTTTGGCTCTACTTGTGATAGGAAACTGGAGTAAAGAACTGTACTCAGATTCCTGCTTCTTGTTTGCACTCCTTGTCTGGGATCACCAATAATTTGATTGGCTGGATTATCCTTTAAGTGTCTATTTGCTGGAGGTAGTCTTTCTTCAGGCTGAACACCTCCAGCCACTTCATTTAGCTGCACCTCTTGGTCTTCTTCAGCATCTAGAGAGTCTTGTACTCCCCTTGGACAGCAGCCACCATTTTCCACTTGCTGACTTGCAGTAGAATCTTCTGCAATGGTAAGCTTGTCCATCCTCTTAGTTATACCTGTAGAACTGCAAACACGACTTGACAATTCACTGTTAATGAGCCTTGGTTCATCAAAAACTACATGTACAGACTCTTCTACAACTTGAGTAATCAAGTTGTAGACCCTATAAGCCTTACTATTATTGCTGTACCCAACAAATATCCCCTCTTGGGATTTGGCAGCAAACTTGGTTAGATAAGACTTGACATTTTTAAGTATATAGCACTTGCAACCAAAGATCCTGAAATAGGATAAATTTGGTTTTCTGCCCTTCACAATCTCATAGGGGGTCTTCTTGTGGCTCTTGGTGATAGTAGCCCTATTGATCACATGACAAGCAGTATTTACTGCCTCAGCTCAGAAATATTCTGGGAGAGAAGTGTCACTCAATAGGGTTCTACCAGCCTCTATCAATGTTCTATTCTTCCTTTCAGCAATACCATTTTGTTGAGGTGTTCTTGGTGAATAAAATTCTTGACATATCCCAAATTCTTCACACAGTTTTGTCATACTTTCAGACTGAAATTTAGTACCATGGTCACTTCTGATTTTGACCACTGTACTGTTCAACTCATTCTGAATTTGTTTAACAAAACTATATAAGAGACTTGGGGTTTCAGATTTTTGTCTTAGGAAGAACAACCAGGAATATCTTGAATAGTCATCTACTACCACAAATGTGTAGACCTTCCTACCTAGACTGTGAACTGGCATAGGACCAAAAAGATCCATATGCAAGAGGTATAAACACCTCACATAATCCTTGTTCTCAAGGCTATGAAAGGTGGATTTGGTCTGCTTGCCTTTTTGACAAGCTGAGCATATCCCATCCTTTATACACTTAACTTGAGGACCATTCCTCACTAACTCTTTGCTAAAAAGTTGGCAAATAGTCTTGTAATTTAGATGGGCTAGCCTCTTGTGCCATTTGACACAATGAGAGACTCTCTCATCAGCTACAAGACAAATATGAGAAATATTGTTCTCACACACAAAGTCAAGACAATAAACATTCCTTTTTCTATAACATGTCAAAATGATCTTTTGATCACTTGACCTTTTGATATGACAACCATTCTTGACAAATGAGATATTATATCCTAAATCACTCAGCTAACTTATACTAATGAGGTTGTGTTTCAAACCCTTTACATAATCCACTTGAGTAATTGTAATCTGATTACTAGAAATGTTACCAAATCCCTTGATGATTCCTTTTTCTGAACCACCAAAGGTTACTTTAGGGTCATCCTTGATAGGTGTGTAGTCCTTCAGCAACCCCCTAGTTCCAGTCATGTGCCTGGAACATCCACTGTCCAAGTACCATATAGGGGCATGACCACTTGGACTCACCTGCAAAACAGATTACTTAACCTCAGAACCCAAATAACTCTTGGGTCCTTGGTGCAGGTTAGTCTGACCTATAACAAAACTATCTGTATCTCTTCTAACAGGCAGTTTGCTACTCTCTTTGACACTAGAATTGTGCCAACAATCTAAGGTAAAGTGGCCTATCTTGCCACAACACCAACACTCAAACCTGTTGTACCTTTATTTAGGTACTACCCTGGCTGAAGTATCTACAGCAGGCTTTATGTTTTGTGCTGGGGTTTTGCCTTTAGATTTGGACCTAGCAGTCCAGGCAGGTTTTTTAAACCCTAATCCAGCCTTACCCTTTTGTGGTACAAACTCATCTATCAAGGGTAAAACAGATTTAGGTTTAGAAAAACTTGCAACTATCTCTCTCTCTTTCTGAAGTCTAATCTCCAGATTTCTGATTGTATTATTCTTGAATGTGATTGTGCCCATTTTAATAACAGTTATGTTCTTCAATCTGGCAATCTCATTCAGTTTTTGATCTACCAATTTCTCTGAATCTACTGCAGCCAACTTAAGACTAACAATTTCCTCTGCCTGAGTTTTGGCCAAGGTTTTGCTTTTCTTCAAGGCCTGCAATAAGACTCTATATTCATCAATTAACTGATGAATATCTCCTTCAGATTCAGACTCACCCACATCACTTGATGCTGATGTATCTGATTCTGACTCAGTACTATAAATTGAACTAGAAGAACAACTTTGTACCTTACTTGGTCCAGACTGATCCTGGTTCTTGTCTCCTTCAGATAAAGCCATCAGTCCCTTGCACTGATGATCCTCATGCTCATAAATTGAGTTCATTAGCTGCATGAACTCATCTTCTTCCTCTTCAGGAAATAATCCAATGTAGGCTTCAGCTTCTGATTCTGTTTCTGAAGATGACTGATCTGTCAGACTCTTGTCTCTCTTAGCAACAAAGGACTTTTCCTTTTTGCTCTTAACCTGAGTCTTCTTTTTGTCAGCTGACTCCTTCCTCTTTTCAGGATAGTCAGCCACTACATGTCCGTCTATTGCAGCAATAACACAATCTTTGAGGATGTAGCTTTGCTTGGCTTGGACCTTCTTCTGTCATTCCTAGATGACTTTCTCTTCTGATAGTAGTCATATTTTGGCTGAGAAGTGAAAGGCTTAGACCTCCACTGCTTCTTCTTTAGAAATTTTTGAAAATGCCTAGTTAAAGCAGCAAAGTCTTCATCACTTTCACTGCTATCTGAATTTTTGCTATCTAAATTATCTGTGACAGCCGCAATAATTATTTGAGGTGGAGATGAATACCTGCTTCTATGCTTCTTAGTGGCTTCAGTCTTGAAGGCAACAGTCCTTTCCTTGTGCTCCACTATAGTATTCTTCTCTTCCTCCTTTCTATCCATTAACTGCATCTCATAAGATAACAGTTTTCCAAACAAAGTTGGAGGAGGTATATCAGCTAGTTTGGCCACTTCCCTAATGGCACAAATCTTGGCGTCTCAGTCCTTAGTCAGAGATCTTAAGAACGTGTCATTCAGCTCATAGTTGCTGAAATCTCTTCCATAGGACATCAACTCATTAACAATCCTATAGAACTTCTTGTAACATTCTGTAATGCTATCAGACTTTCCTTGTCTGAAGCTTTCATATTCCTGATTTAACAAGGTCTTTCTATCTTGTCTTACTTCTTCTGATCCCTCCATATAAACTATTATTGTGTCCCACATTTCTTTAGAGGTTTTACAATGAATTAAGTTCTGAAATGTTGCATCATCAATGACACTAACAATAATATTCTGGGCTCTCTTATCCATAGTGGCCAGAATGATTTCATCTTTAGTCATTTCAGAAAAGTCCTTAGGAGTTTTCTAATTTGCATCCAGAATGGATATCTTCATTGACACATATGGGGCTTCTTTAACTGTAATATATATATCCTTGGGTCAGAAGCTTCCATAAAGAGCCTAACCCTCTCTTTCCATATGCCAAATATCTCTTTTCTACATATTGGCAATTTCATGGACCCCAGCTCTTTGCGATTCTCACTAGAACCCATTTTCTTGATTCTTGTTTGTTCTGAATCTGCCTACAGGATCTTACTCAGACTGTTAAGTCCCTTTTTGAGTAACCTCCCTCTGATACCACTTGAAAGAAATAGTGCCTAACCACCTAGAGGGGTGGGGGGGGGGTGAATAGGTGTAATTTTTCTTTTTCATTTTAAGGCAGAAACTCTGTACAATTAAACCTGTATTTGCAATATTCTACAACAATTCAGCACAGCTAGCTCAACAATCACAGAAATAAACAAACACAGAGTGCACACAAATTTTTATAGTGGTTGCCCAAGGTCTGGGTACATCCACTTTCCCCTTTCGCCTATCTAGTAGTGTACTAGATTCGGCCTAACTTCTTCACTTCTCCTCAGATCCTCAAATCCTACAGCTCAGAACCCCAAACCAGGTTCCTACAACTCAAAGTTTCCCCACTCCTACAATGCAGGCACAAAGCCCTACCACTCAGTCTTCAACAAGACCTACACTCAGGCTAAACAGCCCTACCTCAGCCTTCAACAAGGCCTACACTCAGAGAATTGATTCTCCTACACTCAGGCTCAAAAGCCCTACCTCAGCCTTTATAAATTTAGGCTTACAACTCAGATCCCTTAAGATCCTACAAAAAGATAATAGAAAAGTTTTAGATCACCACTCAGTTTTTGAGAGAATGAAGAGGGCAATCTTCTTGATCAGTTCTTGATAGCACTGATTCCTGAGATCAACTTTGTCTTTGCTTTCTTCAAGGCTTCTTGAGTATGAACTTAGTAAAGATGATCTTCTTGAAGTAGACTGGCTGGCAACTTCCTTCTTAGGATGGAGAATTAAATCTGGATCCTACTTTGCAGTCTGGTTCAGAACCTGTTTCTTAAGAGATTTGATTAACAAGTCTCTTTCTTGTTTTCAGATACTGGAGTTCTCTCTCTCCAAGTAAATCTGAAATTTCTTCAAAATACTGATTTATAGTTTTCTCTTGATATGTATTGATCTTCTTAATCTGCTGAAAAAATGTCTTTATTGATTATTGATAGATCTTTTTAATACTTCTGTTGAAGGAGAAAGGCCTTTATATAGTCTTCCTCCAAGATAACTGACTGATCCGGTTTCTAACGAACTTCTGAAAGCTCTGACAGTTGTAGTAGACCGGCTGAAATGACAGCTGTTAAGTCATCCAGTCACTTCTTGAAAATACTGTCTCTGTCTGAAAGTGTCGATACTGTTCTTCATTATGTGTCGACACAAATAGACCAAGTGTCGACACAAGTGGACTAAGTGTCGACACTTGCCTTGGTGGTGTCGACACAACTCCTTCTGTTGTTGTAACAGCTTCTCGACACTGCTTCTGTTGAATGTGTCGACACTGATTGAGTGTGTCGACACAGTACTTCTTCTTTAGAACTTAGTTGAATTCTGCTGTGTGTCTACACATCTCCTTTGTGTCGACACAACTTCTTTTGTTGTTGATAATAGTTGAGTGTCGACACATCTCATTTGTGTCGACACAAGTACTTCTTTACTTTAACTGTGTTGAAACTTGCTGTGTGTCAACACAAGTCCTGTGTGTCGACACAGTTGATGTCGACAATGCCTTCAGTATGTTGACACAGCTTCCTGGTGTCGACACATTGGATGTCGACTAAGCTTCTCTGGGTGTCGATACTGCCTCTAAGTGTCGACATGATATATGTTGAGTATTCTTCATAGTGTGTCGACACTGCCTGTATGTGTCGACACTTTTCTTCTGGTGTTGACTCTGCCTTTCCTGGTGTCAACACAAATACTCCAAGTGTCGACACTGCTTCTCTAGGTGTCGACCTAAGCCTTCATAAGTGTCGACACTGCATCTCTAGGTGTCGACACATGGACTTAGAAACTTTTCTGCATTTCCTGCAATTACTTAACCTGCACATATAAACTCAAAGCACATCAAATACACCTTGATGTGTATCATTGAGTAGGGTGAGGCTTCTTCAAATCTGGTACACATTTTCCAATGTACCGAACATGTACTCTGATACTTTAGGAGCTTGTTGTAGCTTCTTTTCTTGATGTAGTTTTGGACCTATTATACTTATGTGTGGATGGACTTATATTATATTTTTGGTTGGGTTGGCATTGATTGATATTGGTTATAGACAACAGGATAGGCGTCTTGTGGTACAGATTAGCCCGTGTGCTAATGCTACCGCAAGGCAGCTGTTCTGGGCATAAGACCACCTTCATGCCGTGTCTTCTGTTCCGGGAGGGGGGTCTTACAAATGGTATCAGCTTGCTACGATCCTGAACTAAAGAAGTCATTCAACAATGGTACCACCCCCATTCGATTAGTCAGTTTGGGGACAAACTGACTTAGCAGGAGCAGTGGTGTGCCCATATGTAATTCACACTAAGTATGTCAGACTTTGACCTTAAGATTAGCCAACCTGACCATAGGTTTGTACTATACATGTAGATCCCAATGCACGTTGAGCTAGTGGGGGGCACCCCAGCCCTGTCTGTACCTACACAGTTTCAGCATTCGGAGCTAGGGCAGACGCTGACAGCTATCTTGTATGCTTTTAGATCCCAACAAGCCCCTGTACAACAACCAGCTCCGGGCTCCAATTAGTTGAGCAATTTTCGAGCTCTCTCCCCTCCCGCCTACCTTGGAACAGAGTCGGCAGTGCCTACAGAAGAATGGCTTGACACCATGCAAGAACTGTTGGAGAGAATTAAATGTCCGAACAACATGGCCGTGACACTGGTAGTGACATTCCTAGAACTGCACGTCAAGAAGTGGTGGAAGTCCCTCATGGGCTCCAACTTTCAAGGGAGAGTGTATACGGATATTATTTGGAGCGAGTTCTCTAAAGCCTTTTTAGAGATTTTCATCCCCTCTTCTACTCGAGATGAACTCGAAGAGAGGTTTTTACAACTGAAGCAGGAATCCAAGTCAGTGATGGAATACCAACTAGAGTTTAACATTTGGCTAGATTTGCTGACTCATATGACTTGGATGATAGAGGATACGCTAAGCGCTTCTACAAAGGACTGCGAGACCCCCTAAGGCAGGCCCTTTTGTTTATAGTGGACTCCAGTTTAGCAGAAATAATTAATATGGTGAAAAGGCTCGAGGCAGATCACCTGGGGAGTGGTAAGAGACCTGCTGAGGGCGTGATGGAAGCTGGCCCTAGTAATAGAAGGAGGCATGATAACAGAGGAGGAAGAGGATATCAGAGAGGTGGAGGGTGTTTCCACCAGAATTTTAGAACAGAGCGCCCGGTTCCGTAGCTGCCAACATTGTCTCCACCTCCGCAGCTCCAACAGTTCCAACAACCCGAAGGGCGGTATGAGGGAGTGTGGTTCCAATGCAACCAACTGGGCCACATCTGACATTACTGCCCGCAGCTGTTTGGGAATGCTCCTCTTGCTCTCCCTCCGGCAGCTCCACGAGGGCGGGGACATATGCGTGGTCGAGGACGAGGACCACGAGGAGGAAAACCCAGACCTGCTCGGAATCAAGTGTTTGCACTGGACATGACACAGGAGCGGAACCCTCAGGAGGTGATTGCAGGTATGTTACAGTAAGTTATCACATTTTCATTGTTAAACTTAAGTTGCTTAAGACGTATTATATATCTAACATTGAGTATTTCTATTGGTACTTAGGCATTATGGTAGTCGGCGGGAAACCAGCCTATATGTTATTCGATACCGGTGCCTCGCACTCTTTTGTGTCTGAGGACTTCATTAAAGACGTAGAAGGAGTACAATACTTTACTGATATTGCTCGAAGAGTACGCCTCCCAAACAGTTCTGAGATGATTGTAACTGCGAAGTGTGAATTAGAGGTTCTTCTTGGAGGAAAGCTCTTCGAAACCCCTGCCATAGTATTGAGAATGCCAGAATTCGATCTCATACTAGACATGGCATGGCTGGATTGGCACTACGCAAGAATTGAATGCACGGAGAAGCGAATTTCCTTGAGGCATAGGGACTCTGAAGTCGGATTTCAAGGTATTAGATTCGCACCTCGTATGTTGTTATCTTCAGTTAAGGCTTTAAAAGCCCATTTGAAGGGGAATGAAGTCTTCATGATTTGTTTCGAGTTGAAGGAGATGACGTTAGAAATCAAGGATGTGCGGGTGGTGCGAGATTTCCCCGAGGTATTTCCGGAGAAATTGCCAGGATTACCCACTCAAAGAGGGGTAGATTTTCAAATTAGGCTAGTACCGGGTGTCAAGCCCGTCTCCAGGACCCCTTACCGGATGGCCCCGAAGGAACTCGCAGAGTTTACAGTTCAGTTGCAAGAACTGTTGGAATCAGGATTTGTTCGCCCCAGTTCATCACATTGGGGAGCCCCTGTTCTATTCTTTAAGAAGAAGAATGGTATCTTATGGCTATGTATAGACTATCGGGAGCTCAACTGATTGACGGTATGAAACACCTATCTGCAACCCTGGATCGATGAGTTGTTCGACCAATTGGTAGGAGCGCATTGTTTTTCCAAGTTGGATTTGCGCTCGGGGTATTACCAATTGAGGATACAAGAGGAGGACATCTAGAAAACGGCTTTTAGATCAAGATACGGACTGTTTCGAGTTCACTATAATGCCTTTTGGGCTCACAAATGCCCCTTCAGCTTTCATGAGTCTGATGAACAAAGTGTTTGAGCCTTATCTAGACATTTTCGTCATCTTCTTCATCGATGACATTTTGGTCTACTCAAAGACAAAGGAGGAGCATATCGAACCTCTGACCTTGGTATTGAGGATGCTAAAAGAGCACACCTTGTTTGCCAAGTTCAGCAAGTGCAAATTCTGGCTTAAAGAGGTTGCCTTCTTGGGCCATGTTATCAGTGGGGCTGGACTAGCTGTGGATCCGGCCAAAGTGCGTGCCGTGAATGAGTGGTCGGCCTTGATGTCAGCGGCCTATATGCGGAGCTTCCTTGGACTTGCCGGGTACTATCGCAAGCTCGTAATATGATTCTAAAAGATTGCCCTTCCTCTTAATTCTCAGATAAAGAAAGGTGTACCATATGAGTGGACAACCTAGTGTGAAGCTGCGTTATAGGAACTGAAGGACAAACTTACATCCGCACCCATCCTAGCCCTTCCATTCGGGAAGGAACGATTTCAAGTTTACATTGATGCGTCGTATCAATGGATGGGAGCTGTATTGATGCAGCACGGGCACATGATTGCATATGCTTCAGGACAGCTGAAGAAGCATGAAATCAACTACCCTGTACATGATTTGGAATTGGGAGCATTGGTATTCGCCTCGAAGGTTTGGAGGCACTATCTATATGACGTCCACTACGAGATCTTTTCAGACCACAAAAACCTAAAGTACATTCATACTCAGAAGGAATTGAATTTGATATAGCAGCGATGGTTAGAATTTTTGTGTGACTATGAATTTACATTGAACTACCACCCTGGAAAAGCAAATTCTGTAGCTGATGCTCTGAGCAGAAAGGTACAAGAAGCAAGTCCTGAGTCTCGATCGGTGAGTATGAAATTAGCTCGGATACTTGAAGAGATGGAGATTACTGATGAGTTGTAAATATACCTATTTTATAGTATTTTTATTATGTCATTTTAGTTTAATTTTGTCTTTTTTAGTTAGTTTTATTTAATAAATTGCTTTTCTTTTGTACTAACTTAACTTAATTTTGATTCCTGCAATTTTTCAGAAAAAGTCAAAAAAATGACCTGACACGCCCTAGTACACGCCCGTGTACTTTTGGTCACACCCGTGACCAGGCCGTGACACTTCATTTCAAGTGGAATCAGAAGATTTTGATGAGAAAAGTTTGACACGCCCGGGGTCACGCCCGTGTCATTTGACACACCACGTGACCATGGCCCGTGACACTCAAGCTAGACGAAATTCGCTAGACGATCGGTGACCAAGCCGACATGCCCAGAGTCACGCCCGTGACCTGGGGCGTGACTCCTCCACCCGGCCGACAAACTGCCGCCGGAGACTTTCGATGCAGATGGCGCCCAGTTAAACCTCCCCGTCACGCCCGTGTACTTTGGGTCACGCCCGTGACCGGGGGCGTGACCGCCATATTTTCAGCCACAATGTCAAATCGCCGTCAATCACCGAAATCTGATGTGAATAGTGCTGACATGCCCCCCCGACACGCCCGTGTTGGAGGGCGTGTACTTATAAATGTTTGCCTATAAAAGGCCAACTGTTGTATGAGTCCGGGGTTCCAAATTTTTGAACTATTTTGTTGACAAAGGATGTCGTTTGGAGCTTGCTTTAGTGCTATGTAAGGACTTCACACCCCCCTTCTTCTTAAGTTTGTTTGCTTAGGCTCTTGTAATCAACTACTTTTGAAATAAAAATCATTAGTTTTTCATCCTTACATGCTCTGAAATGTCTCTAATGGCCTCCTTTTCATCAATCTTATGTATTTATGTTTTCATTTTCATATTGTGTGGGTGCGTGTATGAGTTCAAATTGTGAAATTTATGTTTTAAATCGAAAAACTTTTTGTTATACTTTCATTTTTATCAAAATTTCTAGCCGTTATTATAGCCGTTTTCCTTATCATACTCTTTGAAATTGGTTAGACATAGAAATTTTATGCTTCCATATTTGTTCTTATCAACTTATAAAACGATAAAAAAGGTGGTTTTCATTCCTCTTAAGTTAGATTTTTCTTAGTTTTGATTTCAAAATAGTTGCTTCTTTTTAGCTTTCCTCCACTTTTTAAATCGTTTTACAAATCTATAAGAATGCATAATGCGTAATTTTAGTTTTTCAACAACTTTGATCTTAGCAAATACGTAAAAAGATTTTTGCTCAAACAATTTTTATTTCAATTTTTTATGTATTTCTGTCAAAATCTAACGGTAAAAATGCAAACGTTTTAATTTTTCAAGCACCTGCTTTTCTCACCTTAATTTGAAAACTCTTTGTTCAAACAATTTTTATTTTGCCTTTTTATGCATTTCTATGATATTCTAGCGGTAGAAATACAGTTGTTTTAATTTTTCGATAACTTTGTTTTTCTTAATTTTTTCGCCTGCGTGCGTGCGTGTATGAGATAAGTTTATTGCTTTCTCCAATTATGTAGAGTGTGTGCATGTGCACATTTATTTCCGCCGACTCGTTAAGAGTTAAATGACGTGATTTTAATTTTTCACCTACTCATTTGAGTAGGATTTGCAAGTGTGAGTATTTACTTTCTGCAGTGTGAGTATTTCATTTTCTATCGTGTGTGTGTGTGTGTGTGTTTAATTTGAGCAAGTGTGTGTGTTTTTATTTTCCGCCTACTCATTTGAGTTAAATGGCTGGATTTTATTCAAGTAGGACTTGTGTGTTTTTATTTTCCGCCTACTCACTTGAGTTAAATGGCTGGATTTTATTTAAGTAGGACTTGTTGTTTTTATCTTCCACCTACTCGCTAGGAGTTAAATGGTCGGACTTCATTTCCCTCCTACTCGTTTGAGTAGGACTTGTAATTTTTAGCTTTTATTTACCGCCTACTCATTTGAATTAAATGGCAGGTTTTTATCTTCTGCCTACTCGCTAGGAGTTAAATGGCCGGACTTTATTTCCCTGTAAATATTTGAGATGGACTTGTAATCACATTTATTTCCGCCTACTCGTTTGAGTAGGACTTGCTTTCATTTCAGTCCCACTCGTTTGAGTAGGACTTGCTTTCATTTCAGTCCTACTCGTTTGAGTAGGACTTACAAATTTTCGGCTTATTTCCTGCCCACTCGTTTGAGTGGGTCTTGCAATTTCAATTATGCAATTTTTCCTTACTTGTAACTTAGTTTTATTTTTGTCTCTTTATTATGTGTTTGGATGAATGCGGGTGTTTTTATTTGTAGTAACTTTTCTAAAATTATGTTATTTTGCTTTTCTTCTTATTTTCTTTATAACCCTTCAGCGAATAGTTTAGAACGCTCGCCTAACCAAACTCATAAGCTATCCCCATTCTGATGAGTGGCTAATCTCTTTTAGCCCTCGGTATCGAAGAGCATTGGGATATAAAAATGTTTTAAATAACTAAAAGTCTCTTTTTTCTATTTAATTAAAAAACTTAAGGTTTACCCCGGGTTAACGACGCGTAGGACCACATATCGATGTGTGGGGCTCTATTTCCGTTATCCATATGCTAGCTAGACGAGAGGTCGTGCATATGGACTGATCACCCCTGGGTAAAGAGAGTTCCACACTAACCCTCGAGAGAGGAGGCGCGCTAAATCCACCGGATTGGGTTCCCCACCCAATAGCGGGGTTCTTAGCGTATTGCGGGCATTAAGAGGAATCCTTCGCCGGACGAGAGTCCGGTCGAATAGCCTTAATGTTCAGGTGAGCGATATTCCTAGAGATAGGTGAGCTCATTCTTTTGGAACCTCCACGACCAAGTTTCCCCTTTAAGTGAATTGAAACTTTAGATCTCTAGTTATTCAAACTATTTTTAATCCTAATGTAATTCAATACCGAGTGTTATCTCTTCATCGACTTTACTTTTAATCTATTTCAAGCTTTTTCTTAATTAAAAGTCGACAAAAAAATAGTTCGGTAAAATAATAGTGCTTTCAGAGCAGTAGGGATAATCAACCCATTCCCAGGAATAATACGACCTCGGTATTCCCCCGAATATCGAGTACTACTTGCGATAGGTGCACTTGCCTCCCTTAACAAGCCTGCGGCGTTCGACTCATCAAACCAACCACCCACATAGGAGTCTGTTCGCGGGCACCCATCAATTTTTTGGCGCCGTTGCCGGGGAGCCTCTGAGTTGTTATTTTGAATCCGAAGTCTATTACTTTTACCTTTATTTCTAAAAACTTAAAAAACTTTTCTTCAAAATCCAAAGAAAAAACAAGTTAATTTTCTACTTTATATTTTAGGGTGTATGACCCGTGGACAATCTTTGGAGTCCAAAAATTTGGATTTCGATCCTGAGATCGAACGCTCGCTTGCGCTTATTTGGTCTCAACTCCGAAATCCCACTTTGGATCCCGAAGAAGCCATCGAGCGTACAATGTCATATTACGCCCGGCCGAATATGGACGATACTGGGTCCAGTATTGTTCTCCGGACGGTGGCGAACAATAATTTTGAGATAAAATCGAGCGTTATCCAAATGATCCAAAATACTGTGCAGTTCGATGGACTGCCGGATGAGGACCCGAACGTTCATTTGTCTAGTTGTTTGCAAATTTGTGATACCTTTAATATTAATGGCGTCACTGATGACGCCATTCGTTTGCGCCTTTTTCCATTCTCCCTCAGATCCAAAGCTAAGGCATGGTTGAATTCCCTCCCACGAGGATGTATCACCACCTGGGCCGAGCTTGCGGAACGGTTCTTGACGAAGTATTTTCTGCCCGCCAAAACTGCAAAGTTACGGGCGGACATTTCTTCGTTCGTGCAGAACGATTCCGAGTCTCTATTTGAGACTTGGGAGCGCTTTAAAGAATTTCTCCGCAAGTGTCCGCACCACGCGCTGCCTGCGTGGTTGCAGGTTCAAATCTTCTACAATGGGCTTAACTATCAGACGCGTCAAATGATTGACGTGGCTGCCAGGGGTACCTTGAATAATAAGACCCCCGAGACTGCCCAAGCTCTTATTGAAGAGATGGCTATGAACGCCTACCAATGGAACATCTCGCGGGGACATCCCAAGCAGGCGGCCGACCTCTTCGAAGTGGATGCCACTTCCCACTTAGCCCTTCAAGTTGAACGACTGACAAAGCAGGTGGGGGAGATGTCTTCTGCCTCCACAACTCCGCCTTGGGCGATTCCCCCTAATGTAGGCGTAGTCAATGAATTCGTAGACTACGTGGGAAATGCTGGGCGACCTTCCTTCAACCCCAACAACAACCCTTATAGCAATAACTATAATCTGGGTTGGAGGAACCACCCCAACTTCTCATGGAGCAACGCGAATAATGCGCAGCGCCCGCCCAATTCTTTTTGCGCCCGGATTTCTTCCGCCTCACCTTTTTCCAAACCCTCCACGATGGAGGAGAATTTTTCTAAATATATAGCTTCCAACGAGTCAAATATCTGGAACATCACTGGATCGCTAAAAAACTTAGAACTCCACGTTGGACAGCTAGTGCGAATGATGTCCGAGCACGCGCTCGGGGCACTGTCGAGAAACACAGAGCCCAATCCACGAGAGAATATCAATGTTATAACCCTCCGTAGTGGAAAGGAGGTGATCGATCCAAAACAGACCGATCTGTAGGTACAAATTTCACCTCCGACCCCTCTTCCCCCTTCTTCGATTACGTCGCCTTTACAAATTTCAAATGAAAAATTATTAAAATGCCCTTGCCGTATCCACATAGACTCAATAGTGAGCGTAAGGACGCCCAATACGAAAAATTTATTTTATTATTAAAATAAATTCATATTAATGTTCCCTTCTGCGAGGCAATCTCTCAGATGCCTAAATATGCGAAATATTTAAAACAGCTTCTTTCCAATAAACAAAAATTAGATAATATTTTGCATATTTCTCTAAATGCTGACTGCTCAGCGGCTCTTACTAATAAATTGCCCCTAAAACGAAATGACCCGGGAAGGTTTTCCATCCCGTGCCTTTTTGGCAATATATTCGTAAAATATGCTCCTGCAGATTTAGGCGTGAGCATTAATTTGATGTCGTTCTTGCTCTTTCAAAAATTAGGTTTGGGCACTCCGGCCCCTACTAAAATGTGAATCCAATTAGCGGATCGCTCGGTTATGTTTCCCGTCGGTGTAGTGGAGGACGTACTTGTCTGAGTTGATAAGTTTATCTTTCCGGTAGACTTCGTCATCTTGGACATCGAGGAGGACACCGATATACCAATTATACTTGGTCACCCTTTTCTCGCCACCTCCCGCGCATTAATTGATGTCAGTAATGGTCGTCTCCTCCTTCGGGTAGGAGATGACGAAGTTACTTTCTCTATTAATCCCTCCATAGGAGACTCGTCATCGAGCGATGACTTTTGTTATAATTTGGACACCTATCCCGGAGATTGTTCTTCTCCTATTTTCGAGTCAACTTTTTTAAACGACGATATTTATGCGCTCGAAAATTTTAAATGCGATGAGGATACCTCTATAGACTTGCCTTTCGAACCAATTGGTAAGAAAGACATAGGAATTAAAATCTTCCTAGAAGAACCGCCCATCCTAGATCTCAAACCCCTACCCGATTCACTCAAATACGCCTTTTTGGGAAAAGATGATACCCTTCACGTTATCATTTTTTTGCATTTGAGCTAATCAAAGACTTCTGATTTATTGGGAGTTTTGCTTAAACATCGCCATGCAGTTGCGTGGCAAATTTCTGATTTAAAAGGGATTAACCCGTCTTTCTGCACCAATAAGATTTTCCTTCTCGATAATTACCGCAAAACCATTTAGCCGCAGCGATGACTTAACCCAAACATGAAAGACGTTGTTAAGGCCAAAATTATTTAATTATTAGATGCGGGGATTATTTATCCTATATCGGATAGTACGTGGGTTAGTCCCATTCACGTGGTGCCCAAAAAGGGCGGTCTTACCGTAGTG
This sequence comes from Platanthera guangdongensis, assembly GCA_039583875.1. NCBI lineage: Eukaryota > Viridiplantae > Streptophyta > Magnoliopsida > Asparagales > Orchidaceae > Platanthera > Platanthera guangdongensis. Next base: position 183,687,445 of record CM077158.1, read on the forward strand.
GAAAATGAGCACAATGAACTCGTCCCAACTCGAACTGTTACGGGTTGGCGGGTGTGCATCGATTATAGAAAACTAAATGACGCCTCCCTTAAGAATCATTTCCCACTACCTTTCTTAGACCAAATTCTAGAGTGTTTGTCTATTCATCCGTATTTTTGTTTTCTTGATGGATTATCGGGGTTTTTCCAAATCCCCATTTCCCCCGATGACCAAGAGAAAACAACTTTTACCTGCCCGTTTGGTACCTTCGCATATCGAAGAATGCCATTTGGCCTTTGCAACGCGCCCGCTACATTCCAACGATGTATGTTGGCGATCTTTGGCAAGCTGGTAGGAGACATTATGGAAGTCTTTATGGATGACTTCTCTGTTTTTGGAAGCTCTTTCCCGTCCTATCTTCGTAATTTAGATCATGTCCTTCAGCAATGCGAGGACACACATCTTGTTTTAAATTGGGAAAAGTGTAACTTATCGTTCGAGAAGGTTTGGTTCTCGGCCATATGATTTCGTCTAAGGGGATGGAGGTCGATAAGGCCACAGTTGAAATTATCGAAAAACTTCCCCCGCCTTCCAACGTTAAATCTATTAGGAGTATCTTAGGCTACGCGGGATTTTATAGGCGTTTCATTGAAGATTTTTCAAAAATAACAAAGCCGCTTACTCGCCTCTTGGAAAAGGAATCAAATTTTATCTTTGATAGCAAATGCGTGTCTGCCTTTAATTTCATAAAACAAAAACTTATCAATTCACCCATTTTAGTGGCGCCCGATTGGACCCTTCCATTCGAAATTATGTGCGACGCTAGTGATATTGGCGTAGGAGCCGTTCTTGGCCAACGTATATGTAACACCCCCATCCGTCACATGGCATATAATAGAAGGTCCAGCTAGAACCCAACGCCATATACCACAGACAGTCGAAAGAGTTACATAAGAATATTCAAACTATCTAATTAAGACTACTCGTCCTACACAGAGCATTCTAGCGGAAGCTTTTAAAGTTGTAAGAACCCAAAACTTAAATCCAATAAACATGAATGTCCACAACTACACTACTAGAATGAAACCCAAAATACAATGAAAGGGTACATGGCCTTATGGCCTTACAATAGTTCACTTAATAAATAGTGTTTTCCATACATCGGCTCGCAGGCCGGCCACACATGACAAAAGTAAAGTACAACTATTCTTAACGGCCTTCTAGGGCCAGCACAGCAACATGGTCTCCAGCCCGCTATTTGGTACTCGGCTCCGCAGCACCTGCAAGAACATTCCACCGCACGGTGGCAAACAAAGTAACGGTCAGCCAAAACCCGACCAAATTATAACGACCCCGCCCCTTACTCGGGACGGCGGTGCTCTTTTCCTGCATTTCATTAGCCCAGCTAAACAATAAAGTGCAACTATAAATTTCGCCACAGGTGTAGGCTCGCACGACCAAATACCCTGTGCACTCAGGGCACATTAATGGTGAATCCTGACATTTCGGCGTCTTCACCACCACCCCTAGGATGGCAACAACATGAGCATTTTAGCCTTTCTGACCCTGACTAGTCTAAGGCTCCCGACTATGCCAACGACCAGTCCCCTTTTCGGGTCTCTCGCACCGAACCACATAGCCCAGGTCCAATTCCACTTGCCCGTTGCTCAACCGCGTAGTTCACATTAAGATGTATGCACGAGCCAAGCTTCTCTCGGATCCCAAAATTTTCCAAACAATCACATAACCCAGTTATGTTCAAGGCCGGTTCCCTAACCGCCAAGTTAGCAGAACAACGATTCCGCTCAGTTTTCCGGGTGCACCTTGGAGCTAACCTCCAAGGATCGCTGCTGCAATCTACCGCGTAGAAACCCGAAAAACACAAAGCACGGAGTCTTCTCCTGCAAAACATATCAAATGCAACATCACCGATCCGGACAATACACGTCCGGGTAGGCTTCACACACAATGCCTATGTCCGTACTTACGATTCTGGACTCTGTATGCAACATAAGGGAGACTATTCACATCAACCCCAAGGAACACCACGCACTCACCGCACACTCGCAGGAGCGGGATTGCCTATGTAGAAAGAAAGAGCTTGACATGCTCAAGTAGAGAATTGTTACCCTTGTAGTCCGCTTTGGCGCCATGGAAAAACTACACGGACGGAACTCTTCGTAACGAACTTTCCTCCACGGATCCACTCTCAGATCTCAAAATGATGCTCTGATGCTCCGTTGGCGGCCGGAAAACCCTTCCTTCTTCCTCCTATTTCCAACTCCTTGAGAGAGAGAATGGTTGGAGAGAAATGAAGGATTAACTCCCCTATTCCCGGTCTTAACAGAGCAGGAAACCATCTGGGATGTTGGATCTTATTTAAAGAAAACGAACGGCTCAGATCCGCACAAAAAATCTCCAAACCTGGGCCGAACACGGTTGGGCACACGGCCGTGTCCCAGGCCGTGTGCCTCGCTCCAGGCACGATCGTCGAACTCAGAACAACCACACGGGCAAAGAGACGCCCGTGTCTCACCTGAAATGCCCGTGTCGGGTCTCTTGGTACGCCCGTGACCGGGGAGTGTCACGCATAACCGCCACGCCAACTGACATAACCCAACTGAACACGGGTACTGACACGGGTAGTCACACGCCCGTGTCAAATGACATGCCCGTATCATGCAGTCATGTTCCTGGCGTGTCCTTCTCGGGATGAAAACGGCCAAAAATCACCAGCCAGACACGGCCTTGGACACGCCCGTGTCCCAAGCCGTGTACCCCTAAACCGGCACCAAAAATCCCTTTTTACACGACCGATTCAAATACAATTTTCGGGGCGTTGCAAATCTCCCCCACTTAAGGAATTTCGTCCCGAAATTAAGCAAAAGGTACATAAATCTAAATAATACCTGAGTGGAATAACTTGGGGTATTCCTCCAACATAGCTTGCTCTCGCTCCCATGAAAGCTCCTCCCGTCTGCAGTTATCCCAACGAACTTTAACCATTCGGACCTCCTTGTTGCAGAGTCGTTTGATTGCAACATCTTCAATACGTACTGGCTTGACCTTTGTTGTCAACTCATAATCAACCGGTAGTTGATTTTCCGCAATGATCTGCGAAGGCTCTTGCACTGCCTTACGCAACACCGACACGTGGAACACGTCATGTAGCCCACCCAATTCCACCGACAGCTTCAATCTATACGCCGCCTCACCAACACGCTCCAGGATTTCAAATGGTCTAAGGTATCTCAGACTCAGCTTCTTCAAGCGTCGAACCCGCGATACACCCTTGAACGACTTGATTTTTAGATACACAATGTCGCCAACACTGAACTCCATGTTCCTATGCTTGGCGTTATAGTACTTTGACTATCTATCCTGTGTGACCTTCAACATTTACTAAATTGTCCGTACCATTGAAGTGGCGTCTTCCACCGCTTGACGTTTATACAACTTCGATTCGCCTGCCTCCAACCTAGATAACGGTGTACGACACTTTCTCCCGTACAAGGCTTCAAAAGGCGCCATACCAATACTCGCCTAAAAGCTATTTTTATACGCAAACTCCACCATGTACATGTGATCATCCCATTGCTTTCCAAAATCTAGGACGCACATGCAAAGCATGTCCTCCAACATCCGGTTGACCCTCTCGGTTTGGCCATCCGTCTGCGGATGAAAGGCTGTACTGAACTTTAGCTTAGTACCCAACAGACAATGCACCGACCTCCAGTCATTCGACGTGAAGCATCAATCTCGATCACTAACAATACTGCGGGGCACACCATGCAATCGTACAACATTCTCCACATAGAGTTTGGCTAACGTTTCCACCGGATCTTCCTTCCTGTTCGGAATAAAGTGTGACACCTTTGTCAACCTATCTACGACCACCCAAATAACGTCGTTTCCCTTCTGTGATTTCGGCAAACCATGCACAAAATCCATAGATATGTCATCGAATTTCCATTCCGGGATAGGTAGGGACTTCAAGAAACCTCCGGGCTTCTGGCATTCCGCCTTCACCAATGCACAAGTACGGCACTTGGCCACATAAAGTGCTACATCCTTCTTCAATCCTGGCCACCAGAATAATTTCTTCATGTCTCTATACATCTTCGTGCTTCCCGGGTGGATTGAGTGCTTGGTATGATGAGCCTCATACATCAATTCCTCCCAAAGATTATCCGCACTAGGAATGCATAGGCGACCGTCCTTCCTTAGCAACCCATCTTCAACAGCAAACTGGGAATTTGACCCATCCAATGATTCATCCAAGATCTGTTTCATGCTGTTATCCTGAACCAAATCCCGCCGAACTCTATCAGCTAGGTTACACTGCACCTCTGTCCAAAATAGTTTTGCCTCAGCACTAGATTGCTTGTCGATGCAAGATATCTCCAAAGCCTCCAAATCATGGACCAATCTCTCATCATGTACCGATAACCAGTTGGCCTGCACCGGAGTCCTGTGACTCAACGCATCCGCCACTACATTTCCCTTCCCAGGCACATAATGAATCTTGAAAGTGTAATCCCCTAAAAATTCCATCCACGTACGTTGCCTCATGTTCATATCCTTTTGATCCAACAAGTACTTCAAGCTCTTATGATCGGTGTAAATATCGACCTTCACACCGTACAGGTAGTTCCTCCAAAGTTTTAGAGCAAATATAACGGCCGCTAACTCTAAGTCGTGGACCGGATAATTTCTCTCGTGAGCCTTCAATTGTCATGAACCATAGGCTATCACTCTCCCATGCTGTAGCAGAACACAACCCAAACCACTACCCGAAGCATCACTATAGATCTCGAACCCTTCGGTTCCACTTGGCGAACATAAAATAGGCACTATGGTCAACCACCTCTTCAATTCTTCAAAAGCCTGTTCGCACTCCGGAGACCACACAAACTTCTGATCCTTCCTAGTCAACGTCGTGAGTGGTAGCGCTATCCGCGAGAAGTTCTCTACGAGGCTCCTGTAGTAGCCAGCAAGCCCCAGAAAACTCCGGACCTCTGCTACTGTAGTCAAAGCAGGCCACTCTCGTATCGCCACTATCTTCGTCGGATCCACAACTATCCCTTCTCCACTGACAACATGACCAAGGAACGCTATCGAGGATAACCAGAATTCGCACTTGGAGAACTTAGCATACATCTGATTCCTCCTCAACGTCTCCAACACCATGTGTAGATGATTGTAGTGATCCTCCTCGCACTGCGAGTACACCAGGATATCATCGATAAATACTATCATGAAACGATCTAGGTACTCTCTGAACGTCCTGTTCATCAGATCCATAAATACGGATGGCGCATTCATCAACCCAAATGACATGACCGTGAACTCGTAATGCCCAAACTGCGTGTTGAACGCTGTCTTTGGGATGTTGCTTTCCCTATTCCTCAACTGATAATAACCGAACTTCAGATCTAGCTTCGAATATACCGTTGACCCAACCAACTGATCAAACAAATCGTCAATCCTCGGAATCAGATACTTATTCTTTTCCATAAGCTTGTTCAATTCCCGGTAGTCGATACAAAGCTGCAAGCTCCCATCTTTCTTCTTAACAAAGAGAACTAGTGCGCTCCAAGGCGACGAACTTGGACGCACATAACCTTGCTCTAGCAACTCTTGCAATTGCACCTTCAACTCTACCATCTCTCTCGGCGCTATCCGATATGGACAGCGTGACACCGGTTTGGCACCCAGTACCAGCTCAATGGTAAAATCAATCTCCCGCTGAGGAGGGGCTCCTGGGAGATCATCTGGGAACACATCAGGATATTCAGACACAACTGGAATACTGTCAATACTTGGCTTAGGCTTCGAAGTCTGAACTAGAGTGACAAACAGCTCTGCCCCAGACCGAATTGCCTTGAACACCTGAAGGGCTGACATCAAAATCTTACCCGACCCCTTCATGCCCGCAAAAGTAGTCCCCTGATCAGTGTTCAGACCCAAATTAACTTCCTTACGGTTGCAATCAATGCATGCACCCTGCTCCGAGAGCCAATCCATACCGAATATTACGTCGTACTCTGCCAACGGCAAAAGCGACGCTCGCAAATCAAACTCCTGGTCTCCAATCCAAATCTTCACCATGCAGACCCTATCCACGTGCATTGAGCACCCATTGGGCAACAACATATCCAACTTGTCTTTTGCCATCGAGGATGGAACTTCAATGCGCGATATGAATTTTTCGGACAAGAAGGAATGCGATGCTCCCGTATCAAATAGGGCTCTCGCCGGAAACTCAAAGATCAACACAAAGCCTAGCACCAACAAAAGTAAGCTAACAAATACGAGGGTAACAACTATAGAAGTTAAACCACTGAAATTTAACTCATACCTATCACCACGTCCGCTTGCTTTTTGGCCTCTTGCAGACCAAAGTTGTAGACTCTAGGCTGGGCTGGAGCATGATGGGACGCGGTTGCCTCCACCACCTTCCATTTCTCCTCATAAGTCGCTCCAGACATCCTCTCGGACTTTGAACGTTCGCTCCAACACTCACGAGCAAAATGCCCCGTCTTCCCACAGTTGTAGCAAGCTCCTGGGACTCGACTTGTGGTTGCCCCCGACGCACCAGCCGAAGGGGCTGAGTTTGAAGTCCTCTGCTTCTTGTTCCATCTGCAGAATCTTGACTTTGAACTAGGCACATTGAACTCTACCTTCTTTTCTCCTGAGTCCTTCTTCTCTTGAACTTTATTAATGACCTTCTCCAACGATCGGGCCGAATTGACAAGGCTAGGAAGCCTTGCGCCTTAGGCCCAACAAGTAGTAGCTGTAGATCACCATGAAGACCCTCATAAAATCGGTTGGTCTTCCTCTCCTCTTCCGTAAACATAGCCCCAGCATACCGACCCAACCGTGTGAACTCATGAAGATACTCATCCACGCTTCTGGCTCCCTGAGTCAACCCAAGAAATTGGTTCTCCATCTCAAGTTTCTGAGTGGAGGGTACAAATCTAGCTAAGAATATTCTAGAGAATTCCTCCATCGGCACATCAGCACGTTGCCTTCCCACTAGAAGATGAAACTCCAACTCATCCCACCACAGCCTCGCTTCACCCACCAAAAGGAAAGTCGCTATGGTGGTCTTTTGCCACTCCTCAGTTAATGTGGCTGTCAAGACCCTCTTCATAGAAGAGAGCCAGTCCTCAGCTTGAGCTGGCGTTCCAACCCCATCGAACCTTGGAGGATTAAAACCCATTACATGCTTAAGCTGCTTCTCCATAGCTCTCCTCGGCTCTACCAGATCAACTGCTACGCGCTCCACCACTCTCTACTCTGCCGCCCTAACCAGTTCTTGCTCATTCGCAGGAGGTGCGCGATGCATTTGCCCTGCAGGTTGGGTATTTATCATTGCAAATACAGCTTCAGCCAGCATCCTGATGGTTTCTGCTTAAGGGGGTGTTGTAGGCACGTCCCTTGGTGCACTACTTTCCGCTGATTGCGGACGCTCTGACTGACCAGCACCGCTCCTAGCTGCTTATAGTAGCAAAGACACACAATTAGACGACAAATAAATTGCTAAAAGCAATCATTGGAACACTCAGATTCCACAAAACAAGTGTACTTTCATTCCTAAGTGGACATTCAAGGGTTCTTTTTGATGTTATAACGATGACGCACACATGTGCTCACCACCCCTTAAAAGAATTCACCCACGAATTCATTTAAGCCTGACCATAACCAGAAGTCTGATACCAAATTATAACACCCCCATCAGTCACATGGCATATAACAAAAGGTCCAGCTGGAACCCAACGTAATATACCACAGAAAGTCGGAAGAGTTACATAAGAATATTCAAACTATCCAACTAAGACTACTCGTCCTACACAGAGCATTCTAGCGGAAGCTTTTAAAGTTGAAAGAACCCAAAACTTAAATCCAATAAACATAAATGTCCACAACTACACTAATGGAATGAAACCCAAAATACACTAAAAGGGTACATGACCTTACAATAGTTCACTTAATAGATAGTGTTTTCCATACATCGGCTCGCAGGACGGCCACACATGACCAAAGTAAAGTACAACTATTCTTAACGGCCTTCTAGGGCCAGCACAGCAACATGAGCTCAAGCCGGCTTTTTGGTACTTGTCTCCACAGCACCTGCAAGCACATTCCACCGCACGGTGGCAAACAAAGCAACAGTCAGCCAAAAGCCGACCAAATTATAACGACCCTGCCCCTTACTCGGGACGGCGGTGCTCTTTCCCTGCATTTCATTAGCCCAGCTAAATAATAAAGTGCAACTATATATTTCGCCACAGGTGTAGGCTCGCACGGCCAAATACCTCGTGCACTCAGGGCACATTAACGGTGAATCCTGACATTTCAGCGTCTTCACCACCACCTCCAGGATGGCAACAACATGAGCATTTTAGCCTTTCTGACCCTGACTAGTCTAAGGCTCCCGACTATGCCAACGACCATTCCCATTTTCGGGTCTCTCGCACCGAACCACATAGCCCAGGTCGAATTCCACTTGCCCGTTGCTCAACCGCGTAGTTCACATTAAGACATACGCACGAGCCAAGCTTCTCTCGGATCCCAACATTTTCCAAACAATCACATAACCTAGTTATGTTCAAGGCCGGTTCCCTGACCGCCAAGTTAGCAGAACAACGATTCCGCTCAGTTTTCCGGGTGCACCTTGGAGGTAACCTCCAAGGATCCCTATTGCAATCTACCGCGTAGAAACCCGAAAAACCCAAAGCACGGAGTCTTCTCCAGCAAAACATATCAAATGCAACATCACCGATCCAGACAATACACGTCCGGGTAGGCTTCACACACAATGCCTATATCCGTACTTACAATTCTGAACTCTATATGCAACATAAGGGGGACTATTCACATCAACCCCAAGGAACACCACGCACTCACCGCACACTCGCGGGAGGGGGATTCCCTATGCAGTAATAAAGAGCTTCAAATGCTCAAGTAGAGAATCGTTACCCTTGTAGTCCGCTTTGGCGCCATGGAAAAACTACATGGACAGAACTCTTCGTAACGAACTTTCCTCCACGGATGCGCTCTCTGATCTCAAAATGGTGCTCCGATGCTCCGCTGGCAGCCGGAAAACCCTTCCTTCTTCCTCCTCTTTCCAACTCCTTGAGAGAGAGAATGGTTGGAGAGAAATGAAGGATTAACTCCCCTATTCCCGGCCTTAACAGAGCAGGAAACCATCGGGGTCGTTGGATCTTATTTAAAGAAAACGAACGGCTCAGATCTGCTCAAAAATCTCCAAACCTGGGTCGAACACGGCTTGGCACACGGCCATGTCCCAGGCCGTGTACCTCGCTCCAGGCACGATCGTCGAACTTAGAACAACCACACTGGCAAAGACACCCCCGTGTCTCACCTGACACACCCGTGTCGGGTCTCTTGACATGCCCGTGACCGCGGGCGTGTCACGCATAACTGCTACGCCAACCGACACGACCCAACTGAACACGTGTACTGACACGGGTAGGCACACGCCCGTGTCAAATGACACGCCCGTGTCATGCAGCCGTGTTCCTGGCCGTGTCCTTCTCGGGACAAAAACGGCCAAAAATCACCAGCCAGACATGGCCTTGGACATGCCCGTGTCCCAGGCTGTGTACCCCTAAACCGGCAACAAAAATACCTTTTTACGCGACCAATTCAAATACAATTTTCGGGGCGTTACAGTATAAACAAATATTTTCATCCTATTTACTACGCTAGCAAGACGCTCACTTCCGCACAAGGAAATTACACGACAACGGAAAAGGAACTTTTAGCCGTCGTTTTTGCTTTTGATAAGTTTCGCTCGTATATAACGCTATCTAAAGTTATAGTATTTACCGACCACTCCGCCTTAAAATATTTGTTAGCAAAAACGGACACCAAGCCCCGCCTTATTCGATGGATTCTCCTCTTGCAGGAGTTCGATTTAGAGATCTCGGATAAGAGGGGCGTGAAAAATTTAGCCGCCGATCACCTCTCCCGCTTAGAAAATCTCGTTGCGTAAGCGCTTGTCGAATCTAACATAAATGACAGATTCCCCGAGGAACGTCTCCTTGCCATTACTACTTGTTCATCTTCCTCACCTTGGTTCGCAGATTTTGCGAACTATTTAGTTGTGAGGGTGCTTCCAAAAGACTTTTCGAGCCAGCAAAAGAAGAAATTCTTTTCTGACTTGAAATATTTCTTTTGGGAGGACCCTTTTCTTTTTCGTATCTGCGTGGACCAAGCGGTCCGAATATGTGTCGCGGGTGTGGAGTGCACGTAAATCCTTAGGCACTGCCACGAGGGTCCGGCTGGTGGGCATTATCAAGATAACTGGACCGCGCGGAAGGCGCTCGAGGTGGGCTTCTTTTGGCCGACTCTATTTAAAGACGCTCACACTTTGGTGCGCTCCTGCGAGAGCTGCCAACGGTCGGGTAACATCTCGCGTCGCGACGAGATGCCCCAAAAATTGTTTTTAGAATGCAAAGTCTTCGATTTATGGGGCATAGATTTCGTTGGCACCCTACCACCATCTTTGAAAAATAATTATATTTTAGTGGCGGTCGACTACGTATCGAGGTGGGAGGAAGCACAAGCTCTCCCCACCAACGATGCACGTGTCGTCATTACTTTTTTTAAAAAACTATTTTCTTGCTTCGGCACACCTCACGCGATTGTAAGCGATAGGGGGACGCATTTCTGTAACACCCAGATGGCTAAGACGTTAGCTAAATATGGCGTCACGCACAAACTTGCTACCCCCTACCACCCGCAAACTAGTGGCCAAGTAGAGGTAGTCAATCGAGAGATTAAGCGTATATTAGAGAAAACCGTTTCACTTAATAGGAAAGATTGGTCCATCAACCTCGACGATGCCTTGTGGGCTTATCGTACCGCATACAAAACCACAATTGGTTGTACACCGTATCGATTAGTATACAGTAAAGTGTGCCGTCTCCCCGTAAAATTAGAACATCGTGCACTTTGGGCTTTAAAACTTTTAAGTCTCGACGCTAACTTAGCCACCCAAAATAGAAAACAACAACTAAACGAGCTCGATGAATGTCGTGCAAATGCTTACGAGAGAAATAAGTTCTATAAGGAGCGTTCTTAGTTTTATCACGACCGAAAACTCAAGCCACAAACAAATTTTTCTCCGGGCGATCTTGTCCTTCTTTATAACTCACAACTGAGGCTTTTTCCCAGTAAACTTAGATCACGCTGGTCCGGCCCCTTCAAAGTTGAAGAGGTTTGGCCATATGGGACCGTACTCGTCTCCCACCTGGATAAAGGCTCATTTAAAGTGAACGGTCATCGCTTAAAATTATACATAGCAGGCGATCCTGTGGGCGGTAATTTCAAATCCATAACCCTCCTAGATATATAAACCGCCAAAATAGTCAAGCTACGCGACTATAAACACAGTGCTCCTGGGAGACACCCCATATTTTTCTTTTTCGCTATCTCTTTACCTTTTTCATAGCTATCTTTCTTAATAATGTAGGGTTCCTAAACTGCGCCTTCCCCACCTCCTTTCAGGGAAGCTTCTACCCCCCCCCTCTCTTTATTTTCTTTGTACATATTGTCTTTCCTGTTTTGTTCCGCATACTTATGTTACAACATTGGGGACAATGTTGGACTTAAGTATGAGGGTGTTTTCTCGCTTTATTTTTTTCGCACTTCTATTTTCTGCACCGTACTTCTACTTTCTGCACTCCAAAAAAAAACTTTAAAAAATATATAACAACAAAAGAAAAAAAAATTATAAAATGAAAATTACAAAAAAAATCAAATTTTTTCTTTCTTTTTATTACAAAAATTCCAAAGAAATTATAAAACAAAAAATTCCAAAAATATTTAGTTTCATTTTGTAAAAATATTTGTAAATATTTTGTTTTGTAAATAATCTTCTCTCTCCCCCCTTCCTTTTCCCTCTCATTCTTGTAAATAACTTTTCTTTTTCTCTCAATCTTTGTAAATAGAATGAAAATATTCTGCAAACAAAAACAAAAAAACATTTCTCTTCGCAAAACATAAAAAAATACATAAACATTTCGCAAATCTTAAAAATCTAAAATTTTTTAATACAACTTTTTCGAATTTTTAGTATGCATATGTATATATATATATATATATATATATATATATATATATATATATATATATATATATATATATATATATATATATATATATATGTATATATTAAAGACATAAAACACAAAAATGAGTAAAATAAAACAAAAATTCAAAAAAAGTAATAAAATAAAAACACAAAAAATGATAAAAACTCTAAAAAACCAAGAAATATTTTGAAACAAATAAATCAAATATAACATCCTTAATTTTCTTGTTATCCAAAAATTTTGTTTTGAGTTTATTTATATGTGAATTTTATTAATTCTTTGTTTGCTAATCGTTTGTTAATTATTGATTGAAAAATTTAAATAGCCGGGGTTAAGTTTTAGAGAATTCATTATGTTTTGTTAAAAATAGCGAACTCATTTTAGGCACTACTTCTAATTTTTCATTGATAGAAGCATTTGTATTATGTTAGAAAATAACGACTATAGAATTCAATTATGTTTACTTTTAGCTTACTGAAAAATTGGAACGTACAATTTATTAAGATTGCTCTCAAACATTTTTTTTAATTAAAAATCTAGTTTTTTTTCTCTCTCACTTATCATGACTTACTTGGCATGATAAATTTTTTTACCCTTAAAAGATCTTATGTCAATGAGAATAAGATTTCATTCCGTAAACATAGACACCCAATAATTTAAAAAGATTATATGTTACAGAGTAAGAGGATAAAAATTCATTACTCTCACACATATGCATTGGGTTAATTTTATTATTATGAAGAAAAAAAATATGATATTAAGGAAATAAGATTTCATTTTCCTAATAATCCAAAAATAAAAATATGGAGGTTCGAGAAAAAACTACCTCACCTCAAAATCCAAACCCTCTTCAAAACCAACATCAATCCCCCTTTAGCCAATTTCATGATTCTAGAATTAATTCAAAAATCTTTTTGAGAGCATAATTTGTAAATTGCATTATTTCCAGTAAAACTCCTATAAGCTAAAGTTCATATAATTCCAAACTATTTTTGTTAATCTAACCATTACAATTATTACTTTCTATTTGATTGCATCAAGAAGTCTTTTGGCCAAAACTTTTGCGCTATTTAAATGATCTACATAATTTTAGGACTTAACACTTACACCCCGTATATTTATTTAGATCTCTCTTATAATTAATTAAGCGGTAGCTAAAATTAGAGTTTTTTTATTCCTTATAAGTTCACCTCAAACTTTTGCTCTGTAATAGCAAAAACTTAAGTATGGGGGTATTTGTTGAGTTGTAAATATACCTATTTTATAGTATTTTTATTATGTCAATTTAGTTTAATTTTGTCTTTTTTAGTTAGTTTTATTTAATAAATTGCTTTCTTTTTGTACTAACTTAACTTAATTTTGATTCCTGCAATTTTTCAGAAAAAGTCAAAAAAATGACCTGACACGCCCTAGTACACGCTCGTGTACTTTGGGTCACGCCCGTGACCAGGCTGTGACACTTCATTTCAAGTGGAATTAGAAGATTTTGATGAGAAAAGTTTTACACACTCGGGGTCATGCCCGTGTCATTTGAAATGCCCCGTGACCATGGCCCGTGACACTCAAGCTAGACGAAATTCTCTCAACGATCGGCGACCAAGCTGACACGCCCAGACTCACGCCCGTGACCTAGGGCGTGACTCCTCCACCTGGCCGACAAACTACCGCCGGCAACTTTCGACGCAGATGGCGCCAAGTTCAACCTCCCCGTCACGCCCGTGTACTTTGGGTCATGCCCGTGACCGAGGGCGTGACCGCCGTGTATTCAGCCGCAATGTCAAATCGCCATCAATCACCGAAATCTGATGTGAATAGTGGTGACACGCCCCTCCGACATGCCCGTGTCGGAGGGCGTGTACTTGGAAAGTTTTGCCTATAAAAGGCCAACTGTTGTATGAGTCCGGGATTCCAAATTTTTGAACCATCTTGTTGACAAAGGCTTCCATTTGGAGCTTGCTTTAGTGCTATGTAAGGATTCCCCCCCCCCTTCTTCTTATGTTTGTTTGTTTAGGCTCTTGTAATCAACTACGTTTGTAATAAAAATCATTAGTTTTTCATCATAACATGCTCTGAAATGTCTCTAATGGCCTCCTTTTCATCAATCTTATGTATTTATGTTTTCATTTTCATATTGCGTGTGTGCTTGTATGAGTTCAAATTGCGAAATTTATGTTTTAAATCGAAAAACTTTTTGTTATACTTTCATTTTTATCAAAATTTCTAGCCGTTATTATAGCCGTTTTCCTTATCATACTCTTTAAAATTGGTTAGACTTAGGATTTTTAAGCTTCCATATTCGTTCTTATCAACTTGTAAAACGATAAAAAAGGTGGTTTTCTTCCTCTTAACTTAGATTTTTCTTAGTTTTGATTTTAAAACAGTTGCTTCTTTTTAGTTTTCCTCCACTTTTTTAATCGTTTTACAAATCTATAAGAATGCATAATGCATAATTTTAGTTTTTCAACAACTTTAATTTTAGCAAATACGTAAAAAGATTTTTGCTCAAATAATTTTTATTTAACTTTTTATGCATTTCTATCAAAATCTAACGGTAAAAATGCAAACGTTTTAATATTTCAAGCACTTATTTTTCTCACCTTAATTTGAAAACTCTTTGCTCAAACAATTTTTATTTTGCCTTTTTTATGCATTTCTACGGCATTCTAGCGGTAGAAATGCAGTTATTTTAATTTTTCGATAACTTTATTTTTCTTAATTTTTTCGTCTGCGTGGGTGCGTGTATGAGATAAGTTTATTGCTTTCTCCAATTATGTAGAGTGTGTGCGTGTGAAAATTTATTTCCGACTACTCGTTAAGAGTTAAATGGCGTGTCTTTAATTTTTCACCTACTTATTTGAGTAGGATTTGCAAGTGTGAGTATTTACTTTCTGCAGTGTGAGTATTTTATTTTCTGTCGTGTGTATGTGTGCGTGTGTTTTTATTTGAGCCAGTGTGTGTGTTTTTTTTTCCTCCTACTCATTTGAGTAAAATGGCTGGATTTTATTCAAGTAGGACTTGTGTGTTTTTATTTTCCGCCGACTCATTTGAGTTAAATGGCTGGATTTTATTTAGGTAGGACTTGTTGTTTTTATCTTCCGCCTACTCGCTAGGAGTTAAATAGCCGGACTTCATTTCCCTCCTACTCGTTTGAGTAGGACTTGTAATTTTCAGCTTTTATTTACTGCCTACTCATTTGAGTTAAATGACAAGTTTTTATCTTCCGCCTACTCGCTAGGAGTTAAATGGCCGGACTTTATTTCCCTATAAATATTTGAGATGGACTTGTAATCGCATTTATTTCCGCATACTCATTTGAGTAGGACTTGCTTTCATTTCAGTCCTACTCATTTGAGAAGGACTTGCAAAGTTTCAGCTTATTTCCCGCCCACTCGTTTGAGTGGGACTTGCAATTTCAATTATGCAATTTTCTCTTACTTGTAACTTAGTTTTATTTCTGTCTCTTTATTATTTGTTTGGATGAATGCGAGTGTTTTTATTTGTATTAATGTTTCTAAAATTAGGTTATCTTGCTTTTCTTCTTATTTTCTTTATAACGCTTCAGCGAATAGTTTAGAACGCTCGCCTAACCAAACTCATAAGACATCCTCATTCTGATGAGTGGCTAATCGCTTTTAGCTCTCGGTATCGAATAGCATTGGGATATAAAAATGTTTTAAATAACTAAAGGTCTCTTTTCTCTATTTAATTAAAAAACTGAAGGTTTACCCCGGATTAACGACGCGTTGGACCACATATCGATGTGTGGGGTTATATTTCCATTATCTAATGATAGCTAGCCGAGAGGCCATGCATATGGACTGATCACCCCTGGGTAAATAGAGTTCCGCACTAACCCTCGAGAGATGAGGCACGCTAACACTATTGGATTGGGTTCCCCACCCAATAGCGGGGTTCTTAGCGTACTGCGGGCATTAAGAGGAATCCTTCGCCGGACGAGAGCCCGGTCGAATAGCCTTAATGTTCAGGTGAGCGATATTCCTAGAGATAGGTTTGCTCATTCTTTTGGAACCTCCACGGCCAAGTTTTTGCTTTAGTTGAATTGAAAATTTAGATCTCTAGTTATTCAAACTATTTTTAATCCTAACGTAATTCGATGCCGAGTGTTATCTCTTCATCTGCTTTACTTTTTATCTATTTCCAGCTTTTTCTTAATTAAAAATCGACAAAAAAATAGTTCGGTAAAATAATAGTGCTTTCGGAGCAGTAGGGATAATCACCCCATTCTCGGGAATAAGACGACCTCGGTATTCCCCCGAATATCGAGTACAACTTGCGATAGGTGCACTTGCCTCCCTTAGCAATCCCGCGGCGTTCGAGTCATCGAACCAACCACCCACATAAGAGTCTGTTCGCGGGCACCCATCAATTACCCAGGTATATAAAGACCATTCAGAAGTGTATATGGGGTACTTGACTGCCATGAGCAAAGTCTATGATATTCGAGACCGAATCTAGGCAGAGCAAGGAAAAGATGCGGCTCTGGACCCGACAATCAAGTCAATCGAAGATAGGACTACTGACGAGTATTCCCTAAAAGACGTCCTCGTCCATCTCCGTGGCCGGCTCTACATTCCCAAAGGTGGTAAAATTCGGGAAGATATCCTGAGAGAGGCGCATTGCACTCAGTATTCTGTGCATCCTGGGATTGCCAAGATGTACGCCGACTTGCAGAAGACCATGTGTTGGCCGGGAATGAAGAGGGATGTCAAATATTTTATTATGTACTGTGAGGTCTGTCAAAGGGTGAAGGTAGAGTGCAGGAGCCCCAGTGGTTTATTATAGTCATTGCCCATCCCCGAGTGGAAGTTCGAGGATGTCTCCATAGACTTCATCCTTGGATTGCCTCGCTCAGGCTTAGGGAATGATTCAGTGTGGGTAATCATTGACCGCCTGATGAAGGTAGCCAGTTTATTCTTATGAGGAAATAAGCTCATGTGGATGTTTTGGTACACCTCTTTGTAGAGCAGTTTGTGCGGTATCATGGCGTGCCAAGGACAATTATTTCTGACCGGTATGGTCGGTTTACCTCTAAGGAATGGAAGGTCATACATGCATACTTGGGTTCGCGCCTTAGCTTTAGCACAATGTTTTATCCTCAGACGGACGGGCAGTCTGAGAGGACTATCAGACCATTAGAGGACCTATTGAGGTTGTGTGTGTTGGATAGAGGAGAGCTATGGGAAAGGCTATTACCCCTGGTAGAATTCTCATACAACAACATCCATCAAGCTAGCATCGGGATGACACCCCATGAAGCCCTTTACGGAAGAAGGTGTAGAACCTCCTTGTCTTGGGTACAAGATGAAGACCCGAAGGTTTTGGGAATTGAGTACATTGATGATACTGATGCAGTTGTTAGACTAATACGGGATTTCATGCTTGAGGCTCAAAGTCGGTAGGCGAAATATCATAATGCAAAACACCGGATGGTGGAATTTCAAGTGGGTGACAAAGTGTTTCTAAAGATCTGACCGACGGATGGAGTGTCACGGGTACGTGGTGTAAAGAAGCTCAGCCCAAGGTACGTTGGGCCTTACACTATATTGGAAAGGTTTGGCCCTTTAGTCTATTGGTTGGAGTTACCGCCAGAGCTAGAGAATCTTCATGACGTATTCCATGTGTTGACATTTCAAAAGGCACTGTTGCGGCCCTATCAATATATCCCCACCACTGATGTAGCAGTAGCGACTGATAGGTCTATGCGACTAGAGCCGGTGCGGATAGTAGACAACGAGACAAGGATTTTGTGCCGCAAGAGTGTTCCTTTGGTAAAGGTGCTGTGGTCTAATCATGGGAAAAAGGAGTATATATGGGTGCCGGTGGACTTGATGCAAAAGAGCTACCAAAGTTGTTTCATCAAGGTAATGTTTTTTTAAAAAAAGCATACTTTTAATTTATGTCATGCTTTTCTCTCCCCATAGCCTTAGGCTGATTTCGGGGACAAAATCTTTTATTTTGTTTATAGGTTTTGTAATATCCCAATTCGCGCTAGGCCCCTCGTGTGCGCTTTTGAGTCAGGAGACCTGACTTGGGCTCAGGGAGTGCTGGAAGCTAGGCTTACACTTGTGTAGGGGGGGGTGAAGTCAGTCCAGAGTAGGACACGGGTAGCGACATGGGAATGTACCTACCCATGTGTATCCAACCAGCACTCGAGTCGAGCACTTGAGTTCTTCCCAAGAAGGACACGGGTAGAGACACGGGCCTGTCCCTACCCGTGTGTGTCCAACTAGCACTCGAGTTGCACTACTCGAGTTGTTCCCGAGAAGGACATGGGTAGAGACACTGTCGTGTCCCTACTCATGTGTGTCCAACCAGCACTCGAGTCACACTACTCGAGTTGTTCCCGAGAAGGACACATGTAGAGACATGGGTGTGTCCCTACCCGTTTGTGTACAACCAACACTCGAGTCGCACTACTCGAGTTGTTCCTGAGAAGGACACGGGTAAATACACGAGCGTGTCTCTACCCGTGTGTGTACAACCAGCACTCGAGTCGCACTACTCGAGCTATTCCTGAGCAGGACATGGGAAGAAACACGACCTTGTCACTTGGACATGGGTAGCGACACGGGTGTGTCCCTACCCTTGTTTATGTGAAATGATAGTCGAATGGTCAACGATGCTTCACCCGAGCAGGACACGGGTATGGACACGAGCGTGTCCCTACCCGTGTTGGTTCCACATAAAAAGGCGGAAAGAAACCATAGCCGTTTTTCATTCTCTTCCAAGTCATTTCTGTGGGGAAAAACTACTGGAAAAGGGGAAGAAGGTGTTGGAGCCAACTACACCTCGTGAAGAACCGCCGCCATCAAGGAGAAGAAGATGACGCCAAGAAGAGTGACTAGATCGTAGGCGGAAATGGTGGAAATGCCGGAAATAAGGGAAGCTTCCTCCCCTCTCCCTTAGTGCTAGATCTCTAGTTAGTTCTTAGGAGAGATATCGACTCAAGAGAGTCTTGATTTGAAAGAAGAATTCTTCTAGTAAAGGCCATGCTAGGACCTGTGTCCTAGGTTTTAGATGTCTTCAATCTCTCCTTCCTTCTATGTGATGATGGAGGATGGTTTCGTGAAGAGAAGTGGCCTTATGAGGGTGAATAAGGGAGGAGGAAGTCTGGATGTGATTTGGGGAAAATCGGTTTGAGGAGGAAGATGAACCGATGCCGTTCATTCCGCCTTAAGATGCGTGCAAAAATCTATGTTTTGCACGCAGTGATCTTCTTGGCCATTTTCAAGTATGATACGCCCAGATCTGGGCTTTCGCCAAAACATGAAAGTCGTAGCCCTTGGAAAGACCTTTCCAATGAGTTGTTACATGCCTTCACCGGATTCATGTAGCCTCAGGAATCTCCGGTCAAATTTGCTGTCCAGAAGGTGTCCTCCACTTAAAATTCTTTGGTTGGTGTAGAATCGGGTTTGGACTCGGTAGAGACATTGTAGCAAATTGACATTGAGGTTGAGTGAATTATTTTATGTCTACCCGTAATAATTCAACGATTGATGAAATTTGTTGGATGGATCCCACGTAAATAAATGGTGAAGTGAAACGTACTTGAATGAAACGATTAGGTAGAAATTAGTGAACGAATGGTTTGACATATTGGTAAGGTTGGAATGATTTGATTATGAGTAATATTGAGGACGTACTGATAATGGTAATACGCTGAATAATGATGAGATTGACTAGAACTTGTGTACATGGTCGATGGTGATTGTTATGAACAAATGGTCATTGATATTTAGATGATTAACTCATGTGCACACGAATGGTTTGAATTTGATAAAAGAGTTGTAACTAGTGATGCTAAAGTTATGTGAACATATATTATATGTAATCATGTTGGCCGAATGGGTGATGCATGGTCATGAGGCTTGTTATATAGGGAAGCCTAAGGTGGTCCATTGTATGAGGTGGTTTGCCACCTGTGTTTGTGATGAACCCTTGAGGTGCCTTAGGCACATGATTGTGAAAGGGTGTAAGTGCGGGTGTTTGACCGCACTGGTTTTGATAATGTTAAGAAGAGACATAAATGAATGGTTGGGCTTGGTCCTCGGTGTTCATTTCCCGGGGCTCCTTTTGTGCCAAGTGGACGGTTGGGCTTGGTCCTCAGTGTTCATTCCCAAGGCTCCTTCCGTGCCATGAGGATGTGAAATTGAATGTGGTGTGAGTCGTCACGCGGTGTAATAATCCTGGGTTAAGGATAGTGTGGCAGTTCTATGGGATCTCCAGTCATCACACCGACGGGAGTTGATAGTTAGACCTTGGGTAGTTATGCTTGGTCCTCAGTGCTCATTTCCCGGGGCTCCATCCGTGCCAAGTGAATAGTTGGGCTTGGTCCTCGTGCTTTTTCTGAGGCTCCTTCCGGATCACAACATAGGCTAGATCGGCGCTTTGTTCTCGGTGCACATCTACCCGATACTCCCATTGAGTCGTAGTACGCATGTGAGCTCCGTTGTTGTGTTCTTAGCGTTGAGGCGTACGGAGGTCTAAGCGAGGTAGTGTGGATGACCGCTTAGTAGTAGAGAAGCCCGCTATACTGTCACCACCTGGACACGACGGTTGATATCTGAGAGGTTCGCTACCTGCTTGAAAAGTTGGACCTACAAGTCTGTGTCGACATAGCGATTGCATGTGTGTGATCATGGGTGAGTCATGGCATTGCATTCATGTCATTACACTTCATTACATACACAAGATCCTTATCGTATAAGTTTGTATGGGCACTCTTATACGATAAGTTACTTTACTGTTAAGCTGATCCTTAACTTATAATTTTGTATGGGCATTCTTATAAGTTAAGTTACTTTCCTGTTGTAGATCTATATACTTGATGGATTGATATGGCTCATGTAGAATTGCTAGAATACACTACAGTTAATGATGTTATACATTTCTTCTATTGCTGCTCATGACATATGTACTTATTCCACCTGCTTGTACCTGCTTATATTACTATATATATATTGTACCCTTGTTCCTTTCTTCGCCAGGTGTCGAGGAGTCATCGGGGGTGTGGATGTGAAAGCCGCTTAGTCTTTATGACTAACGGTTGCTACATCTTCCTTTTTAGGAGAAAACCCCTCAGGTAGAGCAGACGCAGATTATGCAGCAGGATAGCCCGGACAGTACGACAGGGCCTGATGTGATGGTGTCGTCGCTACCATCAGTCATAGATGTGAGTTTTGAGAGATTTTGATGTCGCCCATTGGGCATGTTTTAGTTGTACTCTGATACTTTAGGAGCTTGTTGTATCTTCTTTTCATGATGTACTTTTGGACCTATTATACTTATGTGTGGATGGACTTCTATTATATTTTTGGTTGGGTTGACATTTATTGATATTGGTTATAGCCGGCAGGATAGGCATCTTGTGGTATAGATTAGCCAGTGTACTAATGCAGCAGCAAGGTGGCTATTCTGGGCATAAGACCCCCTTCGTGCCATGTCTTGTGTTCCGGGAGGGGGGTATTACAGCAGGTGCTATAAGTGCTATATTACAAGGGCTCACAAGACAGATGAGTCAATGCATGCTGCTTTGCATTAAGGACAAAGGAGAAGATCCATTGTTGGGTATTGTTTCCACAAAATCCCTGATTTGAAGAAGTCCCCCTTGAACTAAGATAAATTGAGTTATATTTGACATTACTTTTTAGTTATGTACTTGCATGATTTAATTGCCAAGTACACACCAATGTTAGATTACAATTGGTCATCAAAGACAAGAGTATGCAATATAATCCCTCATTGTGTAGTACTTGGTATTGACTCATGTGCAATCTCTCTATTGGGGTGTACTTCATTTTCAAGTGCATAAGGATCAAGGAAAATAAGGTTGCTAAGTTCAAGAAGAATCAGAAAATTTCCTAAGTAATATTCATCGAGTATGCACGTAAATTCTTGTGTCATTCGTTGAGACACCACGCGAATACTCATGGAATTCATCGAGTTTACTCGAGAGATTTCTGATAGTATCTCAAAACAACTTCAGAAATGGCTAAGTTAAATTCGTTTAGTATATATGTGAAGTCTTGTGTCATTCGTCGAGACATCATGTGAATACTCATACAATTCGTCAAATATACTCGAGTGGTCCAGTGAATATTAACAAGAAATTTTCTTCTGGTCCCATTTTTGACTAAGTAAAATTTGTCGAATGGTTTAGTATAATTCGTCGAGTTCCTTCGTGTAATTCGTTGAATGCTCCCATGTAATCTAAGCAATTGGTCTAGTGGTCTGGGTATGACACAAGTCATCTCGACGAATGGACTTAAAGATTTTTCTAGTTTGACTTTTCCGACGGGTTCTATTTCAAATGATGGTGGTGTACAGTACACGTAAAAGCTCTTTTTGGAAGATTATTTCTAGCTATTGGAGATGGATTTTACATAAATACCAAGGATTCATTTTATAAGAATAGATCGCTAAGAATTACAAGAATCGCAGAAATTTCTCTTGACCTAATTTTCAAAATCCTGAACGACCGAACTTCTCTTCTGATCTACTGTTCTCAAAAAAGCCACTCGTTGACTTCAAAGCTCACGATCAGCAATTCCTTTCAAGAATAGATTCCACAAGATCACAGCTTTCAGATTCCTCAAAGGTGTTTTCGATCTAGTCAGATTTCAAGTTTTCATATCAAGGTTTTCAAGATTTCATGCCTTCTCCTTCAACCTTATTTCAAGATCTAATCTCCGAGAAGGAAGACGATTGAATCCACTTAGATCTGAAGAAGAAGATTATTCTCAATCTAAAAAGTTGTACAAAACAAATTTTCTTATTGTATGAAGTTTCTACTTCCGAGTTTGTAGATCCGTGTTTTTGGATTGAGTTGTAGGAGTGTTTGTTCTTCGAATTGTAGGAGAGGTTGTTCTCGGATTTGTAGGAGCGTTGTCTTTGAGTTGTAGGAGTTGAGGATTCGAGGTATAAGATTATGATAATCTGAGTTTTTTTGAAGTAGTCGAGTCTAGCCCGAAGTGTTAGATAGGCGAGGCGGGACAATGGACATACCCATCTTGGTGAACCATTATAAATCCTTGTGTTTGTGCTGTGCTTTTATGTGCTTGTTTTAATCAATATTTTTATTTTACAAAAAGATGCAGAACTCACTTATTCACCCCCCCTATGTGACTTAGGTAAACAACTATATACTTTCAATTGGTATCAGAGCTGAGGTTATTCGTTAAAAGGATGACACCTTGAACAAGATCTCGATCTAGTTTTCAAGTCAAGCACAAAATTCTCTATCATTGACAAAAGCAAGGATATGTCCCCCATGAAGCTGCATGTGTGTTCTAAGGAAATCGTCCCCATGCAGAAGGAAAGTGTTAGGTTCTTCATGGAAGCTACAGATCTCAAAAATTTTCAGATTGTTGAAGAGGGTCCTCATATTCCCATGACTGCTTCAACTATCAACCCAACTCTAATGGTTCCTCAGAAGATAATGGATCTAATCAAAGATGAGATTGCTCTTGTGTCTCTGGATAAGAAAGCAAAGAACATTTTTTCAAGTGTTATGGATGACTCAATGTTGCATAATCTAATCCACTGCATGTCAGCCAAAGAAATGTGGACCTCTCTGATTGTTCTCATAGAAGGTATAGAGGAGGTTAGGGATGATCGGAAATCCCTCCTCAATCAGGAGTATCAAGCTTTCAAACAAGACAGAAGAGACTCCATAGCAGACTACTACGAGAAGTTCTTCAAGATTGTCAACGGGCTAAGGAATTACGGTCGCATGTTTATAAACGGTGAACTTAATGACAAATTCTTGAGATCCCTGAAGAAAGAATGGGATAACAATGTTTGTGTAAAAATAGAGTTTGGTTGACTTGACAACACTGACCCTTAGAATCTATTTGAGAAGCTGCTTTCCTATGAGCTTCAAATCAACAAGAGGATAGTTGAAGAAGAAGAAGAAAGAAGATCCTCAACCAGAGAATGGTCAGTGGCCCTGAAAGCTGAAGGGTCAAGGAATACTAGAGCTATGTCTCCTGCCAGAAAACAAACCTCACGTGATCAGGAAGACTCGGAGCCAAGCACCTCATGCTCTGAACTGTCAGATGGAGAGTTCTCTTTACTCTTCAAACAATTTAAGAGGATGCTCAGCAAGAGGAGGTAAATGAGAAATCAGTCCTCCTCGTCTAATTATAGGAGATCACATGGTGATGGTGATCACTATAAGAAAAGCTATAATCAAAATAATATGTATAACTTGAAAATGAACAAACATATTTCAACTGACATCTTGTGCTACTATTGTAATAAACCTGGGCACATTATTACTGATTGACCACAAAAAAAGAAGGAAGACATTAGAAGAGAAGAAATCCTTCTTCGGGAAGAAGGAGGAAGAAAAGAGATTTATAGCAAAGGAGCCAAAGACTCTGAGCGACAGCGACTCGGATGAGTCAAGCTTAGATGAGGAAGCCTACTTTGAGCTCATGGCACATACTGACAAGGATGAAGGCAACTCACAGTACAATGGGAAGGTAAATTCTTACACACCGCTCTCTTAGTCGGATACTACCTCGGATGTTCATGAAGACTATTCTTCTGAGGAGGCGTCAGATTTATTGGATCAGTATAAGGTATTGTTGGCAAGTTTTAACAAATGTCGTAAGGCAGTCAAAACACAGCCCAAGGAGATTAACTCTCTCATGGCTGTGGAATCTAATCTGAGAGAAGAAATTGAAAATTGACTCCTCTTAGAGATGAAGTCCAATCCTTAAAGAAGGAACTCCCGAACTCTACTGAACAAGTACATCTGAAAGAGAAAGTTGTTGATGGATTAGAAGAAAATTTGTTAGCTGAGAAGATGCTTGTATCAAGCTTCTTGAATCCCAACACTGTCCTTCCTCTTATCAATGGATTTTCTACTCCCAAGAAGGGTAGTGGATTGGGACACAAATTCGTTAAGGGTAAAGGGAAGGATGTTCAGAGTTAAACCACCTTCAAGAAATTCATCTTTCCTACACACAAGTATGACTTTGAGGCATCCTATAATCACTTTCCTATGCCGACATATGTTGAAACTAATAAAAACTATCAAGGATATGGCTGCTTTAGAGATTTTTGAACGAGTGCTCTAAAAGCTCCTCATGAAGAAATCATCTTTAAGGACTATGGTCCTTATGTTCATGGACTAAGTGCTAAGAAAGCACCAAAGGCAAATCATGCTGTTGAAAAGCAACTTGAGAATAAGAAGCCACGTGTTTGCTGCTCTCATGAGGCATTGCCTTCAAAGTTAGTACCTCCTACTAGAGCTCCAGTTCAAAAGGTAAAGCAGCAGAATAAAAGAAGATACAACAGGTTTGATTGTTTGTGTTATGGCAAGGTTGGTCACTTTTCCACCGATTGTTGGCTTAATACCAAGAATTATAGAACTCCATAAGTTAACACTGCTAGGACAAGCACTCGCAATGTTAAAACTCCTAGTGGTGTTTAGCTAACCAGGAACCAAGGACCCAAACCTATTTGGGTTCCTAAGGGAAATTAGTTTGTATATGCAGGTATGTCCAAAGGCCAACAAAATGCCTATTTGGTATTTGGACCGCGGATGCTCTCGGCATTTGACCGGGACAAGAAGCCTAATTCAAGAGTATACCCCAGTTGAGGACAACCCAAAAGTTATTTTTGGCGGTTCAGACGGGCGAATCACAAAAGGCTATGGTATGATTGCTAAAGGTATAGTCTCTTTCACATACGTGGTGTATATTGAGGGAATACAACATAATCTCATTAGCATAAGTCAATTATATGGCAGACTTCTTCAAAAATAAGTGTCTGATAAAGTCGTCTGATAGCTTAGAAACTATTTTACCAGGCACTCAGAGTAGAAATATTTTTCTATTTGAATTTTCTTTGTTTAAACTCTTCTACACAGTTTGTTCTTTTAGCAAAATATAGTGCGTCTCTCTATGACCAATATCATAAGAGATTGGAACATATTAATTTCAAAACTATTAATGCATTATTTTCTCACAACTTAGTGCGTGATGCCCCCACTATTAAGTGCGCTAAAGAGAAACCTTGTCAATCATGTCAAATGGCAAAGCAGACAAGGGTTACCTTTAAGAGCATCATTGGCAAAGATTCTACCAGATGCATATATCTGCTCCACATGCACTTATTTGGTCCTTTGTAGATTCGTAGTTTATGAGGTAAAGCTTACAAGTTGGTTATTGTTGATGATAACTCACGATTTACATGGGTGTTCTTTTGAAACACAAGTTAGACACATATGACTTATTCACTAATTTTTTTAGGCAATTTAAAAATGAATTAAACTACTCTGTGGTCAAAATCCGAAGTAACCATGGAACAGAATTTTAATCTGGTGGCATGACAAAATTCTGTGAAATTCTAGGTATCTTTCATGAGTTTTTCTCTCCTCGCACTCCAAGGCAAAATGAAGTCAATGAGAGATAGAATAGAACTCTCATAGAGGCATGCAGAACCATGTTGAATGATCCTTCAATACCAGAGTATTTCTGGGCGAAGGCCATTAACACTGCTTGCCATGTGCAAAACAGAGCACTCATAAACAAGAACCACCATAAGACACCTTATGAACTATTGAAGGGCAAGAAACCAATTGTGTCTTATTTTAGAATCTTTGGCAGCAAATGCTTTGTACTTAATATTGGGAAATATTTCTAAATTTTGTTTAATGAAAAATGTTTTGAGGTATTTTTGTAGGCTATAGTATCCATAGTAAGGCTTGTATGATTTTCAATAAGAAAACCCCAGCGGTTGAAGAAACTTTTAATGTTGTATTTGATGAGACGAGCATGCTTCATTGCAGCTCCTATAGTGTATTTATTTAAGATGTAGGTATAAGGTTAAAAGAGCTAATATTGGGAGAAAGTAGAAAGGAAGACACTTCAAGCACAATAAAGATCAACACTCGAAGCCTAGTGGAAGAAGATGCATAATCAAGATCAACACTCGAAGCACAATCAAGAAGAACTTTAAGATAAAGAACTCCATCAAATTGAAGAAGATGCACTAGAAGTAGCAGAACCACCTGGTGACATAGAGGATGCGAGAAATCTAGTGATCAGACACTCAAGAGATCATCCAACTGATCAGATCATTAGAGATCCTCGTGATGGAGTAAGAACAAGAAGAGGTACCACTAATGAAATTTTGCACCTAAGTTTCCTTCCGTAGATTGTGCCAAAGAAGTTTGAAGATGCAAATAGAGACGCTTTATGGGTGATTGCAATTTAAGAAGAGCTCAATTAATTCAAAAGGATTTAGGTCACAATATGATCGTGATGAAATGGGGTCTTCAGAAACAAGTTGGATGAAGATGGCATAATCATAAAAAATAAGGCCAGACTTTTAGCCAAAGGGTATAAATAAGAAAAATTAATCAACTTCGATCAAAAATTTGCTCCAGTGGCTTGACTCGAAGTGATCATGTTGTTTCTTGCATACACTGCTCATAAAGGGTTCAAGGTTTATCAAATGGATGTGAAGTCTGCCTTCCTTAATGATAATTTAAAGGAAAAAGTATACGTGAAACAACCCCCAGGTTTTCTAGATTCATCATTCCCTGATTATGTTTATTTTCTTCGCAAAGCTTTATATGGTATTAAACAAGCTCCTTGAACTTGGTATTAAATGCTGTCTAGTTTTCTTCTTGATAACAAATTCACAGGGGAAAATATAGATAAGACATTATTTCTTAGGAAAGTTAAAGGCAAGATTTTGCTAGTTCAAATCTATATTGACGACATTATTTTTGGATCTACGGACGATAACCTTTGCAAAAAGTTTTCTAACTTGATGCAAGGTAAGTTTGAAATAAGATGCATGTGAGAGCTGAAGTATTTCTTAGGACTTCAGGTGAAATAATCTGAGGATGGAATTTTCATATATCAGATGAAGTTCTCTAAGGAGATAATTAAGAAATTCAAAAATGAGAACACAACCTCTATAAGGACTCTAATGGGTTCAACTATAACTCTAGACAAGGTCGAGAAAAGGAAACCCTTTGATGAAACCAAGTACAGAAGTATAATTGGATCCTTCCTCTACCTTACTGCTAGTAGACTGGACATAATGTTTTCAACATGTGTATGTGCTTGATTCCAGGTGAACTCTAAGAAATCTCATTATGCCGCTGCAAGGAGGATTTTGAGATAACTTAAAGGTACACCAAATCTTCGCTAATGGTACCAAAGAAGTAATGACTATGAACTAATTGGTTTTCAGATGCTAAATTTGTAGGAAGCAGGGATGATAGGAAAAGTGCTTCTAAGACATGTCAGTTCCTAGGAAGAAGGCTTATCTCGTATAGCAGTAAGAAGCAAAATTATGTCATAATCTCAACTGCTGAGTCAGAGTATATCTCTGCAGGTAGTTATTAAGCACAACTTTTATGGATAAGGAATCAACGTGAAGACTAAAACCTGAAGTTAAAGGAGATTCTAATGTTTTGTGACTCATCTAATTCCATCACAATTTCTCACAATCCAGTCTCTCACATCAGGACAAAGCACATCGAGATAAGGTACCATTTCATCCGGGAGAATATGGAGAATAGGGACATCAATCTCAATTATGTCCCGACAGATAAGCAAGTTGGTGATATATTCACAAAGCCTTTGGATGATGCCATGTTAAAATTACAATTTCTTGAAGATGGAGCTTGGTATGCTAATAAGGAGTCATAAAGAGTCAAGAAATCTACCAAAAGTACAAGAATTCATCATCTCGAAAACTCTAAGGAAAATTCGTCGTGTATACTCATGTAATTTTGATGAATTCGTTGAGACTTCTCGTGAAATCAGATCTTATTTACGAATCATTTCGACGAATTTATCATGCTTTCTTGTGTCATTTTGACGAATCCGTGAAGATCTGAATTTTTTTCTATGTCTTATGTATTGGATCCGAAAAGTCTTTTCCAAATAGGTACGCACCTCTCTCCCTCTCTTCAAAACATTAAAACTATATAAATAGGATTTAGAGGCATTCGATTTCCACACACTTCGAAAAGACTTCTCGAGACCTTCCCCTGATTCAACTCCCAACAGAGAGGACTTCACCGCTGATTCACCTCTGTCAGTGCAGAACTTCTTCATTGAATTCGTCAAAGTCATTCATCATCAACCTCATCTCAAGTAGTATCGTCGTTCGTCTCCAGAATATTTCATCCATTTCCCAACAACTTATCGTTCGCTTCTCAGATATGGCACCAAGAGGCAGCAGAAACCTCCAGGTTGGTGGTGAACTTGTGCGTATAGGGTTCGTGACAGTCTTCGTTGAATTCAGAAATGTCATCTTGATGCTCAAGACAGCAGGCCTAACCTTTCCTCTGGCACACCTTGCAGAGTTCTGAAAAAGACATCCAAGAATTCTATCAAAATGCCAAGCTTCAACGTAAAGGGACAGTAATCAAAAGCAAAGTGAGAAATACCTCTATTAAAGTGAAGTCCAGTCTCTTGAATAGATACTTGCGGCTACCATCTGTTGAGGAGGAAGAATTACTTGAAGAGACAGATTTGCTTCGAGCTCTCTTTTTTGTGGTTTGCCAAGAAGGACTGCCTCAATTCGAAAAAAAAGGATGAATGAGGAAGGGAAGTTATCGACAGATATCATGGGAAAGGTCTTATTGTGCAAAGTTGTGTCTCATGATTATGTTTCTCGTGAGATGTTCAAACTCCTCACAGCTGTGATATCCAAGAAAAGGATTGACTGGGGAGTATTTCTATTTGAGAAGATCAAGGAATGTTTGAGTGCACCAAATTTTGGAAGGATTATCACTCTGTATCTAAATCAAATGGACAGAAATCGGTTTAATATGACATCAGGAGTGCCAATTCATCATTTAAATAAGATTGATTCATCCATATTTAAGAGATGCGAGAGAAGGATTCCTAGGGAAGGTGGATTGAGATAGGTAGCAGAAGAAGAAGAATTCCTTAAAGAGTTGAGAATTCCATCTTGAACCCCCTATGAAGCACCCGAGAGCTCTAGTGCAGTTGTTGAGGGGGAGATAGTACCTTCA
The DNA here is from genome assembly GCA_039583875.1 of Platanthera guangdongensis. Taxonomy (NCBI): domain Eukaryota; kingdom Viridiplantae; phylum Streptophyta; class Magnoliopsida; order Asparagales; family Orchidaceae; genus Platanthera; species Platanthera guangdongensis. Next base: position 183,717,589 of record CM077158.1, read on the forward strand.
GTGAATGTTGAGGTTATTGATATCCATTCTGAGCCAATTCAAGCACATGTAATGATTGCATAGAATATAGTAGTTGCAAAAATAGTTGTTCTTGATGACGACATTGATGGCAATGATGTTGAGCCTAAGGATGATGTTGATGGCTATGATGATGATATTGTTGATCTTGATGGTATTGTTGAGGAAATTGCTTATTATGATGGTGGTGATAAGGTTATTGTTGCTGCTTTGGAAGAGAGTGCACAGGAAGATCTTCCAGCCTTGGGTGAGGGGAAGCAGCAATAGTCATCTAATTCTCTTTAAGACCAAATTGATAAGTTTATACATCACCTTGAGGAAAGGATTGCCAACATTCTCGGTGGAACTAGTGTCTAGACTCTGAAGGAGTTGGATGCTCTTGAAAGGTTTGTTGCTCTAGTTGAGGGGGAGAACATACTTGAAGTTTCTGATGCGGAAGGAGAAGGCGAGGTGCTTCCTCCTGTCCTAGAGGTTGTAGATCCCACTGTCCTGCTGAAAGCTCATGACTCTCTAGTGGCACATCGTTCTAGTGACTCTGCGAATATTGCAGAACTTCCTTCACCATAAAGACCTCAAGCTGGGGATTTTCCCAATAACAGTTATGATAATTCTATGTTGAAATTCATTGAAGCAATGCTTGTTAAACAAAGAGCATACTTTGATCACACTCTGAAGAAGGTACTTTATAACATGGAAGATGTGGAAAAAGATATGAACAATGGACTTGCTGAAGTCAAGGTCAATATTGAGAAGTTGGAATCAAATCTTGATATTTGGCTGAACAACGGCGGCAAGGTAATTATGCATACAATGAAAGGAGTAAGTAGAACACTTGATGAGGCAAGTAATGTTAGTGCTACTGTCAATACAATAATCGATGCACAAAATTGCAGGATGCACAACTTTGTTAATCAAATGGCCTATACCAAAACTATAATTATTAATCCTATCTCTGAAGAAGTCAGGAAGGGGGAGAGTAAACTTCAAAGCAAGGTGAAAGCTTCAGAAGTTGTTATGCGTCAAGAGATACGTGGTGTAAACACATACTGATATGGAAATTTCAAGTGGTTGCACGACGAGTTGTTTGGACTGCCCCCGGGTACTGAAGCCAGGATTCCAAAACCAGTATATGATTTTGTTCATCCTCCTCCAGACTATGCTCAGTACTGGGCTGATACTCAAGATTGGACAGAAACAACTAATACTGCTACTACTGCTGAAGCTAATATAAATATTATTGAGGAGCTTTCCCAACCAGCTTCTAAGAGAAGGAGATATGGGGAAGGCCCCTATGCTCACATGTCTGACCCAAACAGGGAACCTGCTGAAGTATGGAGTCTAATCTTAAAAGGTATCATACTGGACACATTCACACTCATAGACTTTGCAAATAATGACAGAAGGATTCATTATAGTAGATAAGAGTGGGAGAAGCATGAGGTGGATAATATAAAGAGAATATTACACTTCAGGAAATACAGAAAGATGATCCAAATGCTCCTCCTCCTCCTCCTCCTCCAAAGTAATATACCAAGCCGAAGGCATATTTTAACATGCAAAATGAAAAGGCCAAGGGGAAAACTGTTTAGATTTATATCTTTATGTGTGTGAATTCTGAAATGTCACTTATAACCATTATATAACCTTATTGTTTTGATTTAGAGATTTCTGATATTCTCATTTCATCTCTTTATATGTTTATGATTTAGATTATTCTATGTGCAATTCACCTTAGTGTAGAGGGTTCTGTCTTCTTCAAGTTGGGGGAGATTGTTGGGTATTGTTTCCACAATAACCCTAGTTTGAAGAAGCCCCCTTGAACTAAGATGATTTGAGTTGTATTTGATATTACTTTTGATTTATGTACTTGCATGATTTAATTTTCAACTACACACCAATGTCATATTACAATGGGTCATCAAACAATGGACTATGCAATTTAGTCCCTTGTTGTGTAATACATTTTGTTGACTCATGTGTTGATGCACGTAAACGGATGGGGGAGAAGTAGAGGGTTGTTGTCGCGTGCACCAGCAGCTAACAGGATGTTTTCGGTCTCACGGGCAAGGTGAAGAGGTTGATGGTTGCGGGGATAGAGGAGAGGAGGAATCTTTTGAGTGCTCGAGAGTGGAGCAAATGATTGTTCAAGGGCTTTGGGGATAAAGGAGAGAAGGGTGTTGATCCGAATGCGGAGTTGGTTGGGAAGGTTTATCAGGAGCTATCGAACAAACGATTACTTTGACTGTTGTGCTCGCAGGTTGATGACGAGAGAGTTGAGCTAAGGAGAAGAAAGGGGGCCGCTAGCAACGACAACAGCAGACTTCGCCCGCCGTGGCTTAAATGCCACTCTTGCGAAGGATTTCCTTTGATTAATATTGAGTATTACAGATTGAGTTACACCTTTACATGGAAAGCAAATAAAGGGTACATTGGGGGAAGCTGGCGGCTAAAGGAAGAAAAGTGCCAGAAAAGAGGCCGCGCAGACTGAGGAATCAGGTCGGCAGGACGCACCGTCAACTGAATAGAAGGCGCGTACTGAGAAATTGAGTCCGCAGAGGTTGACAGCTTGAGCTTGTTGATGGTTGACCTCGAGCATGAGGCGATGTTCAGCATGTGCATGTGCCTGCCCCCAATGAGAGGTATGGGGGTCTATTTATAGGCCCGGGGAGGTAACGGCTTCCGGTAATGTTACCACCGGTGAGTCGGTAACTTGTGTGAGTAGAGAACGGAGTCCGCTGAGTCCGCAATAGGCCGCGCGGTCTGGGACTGCCTTCTGGAACTGGTTCTACTACTGGCGGACTAGGAAGAGTCCGCCACTACTGCGCTGAGCGAGCCCGCGAAAAGCTATGCGGGCTGAGGAGAATATCCGCCCGATGACAGGAAACGGGTGCTAGAAGCTGATGTTGAACGGCAGGCTGCACAGCGAATCTGCCGTGTCCACTGGAGATAGGCCGAGCCCGCCTATTCTACTGAGTAGAGGCGAGGCCGCCAGCTGCCAAGAGGTTAGAGCTAGGTCATCAATGCTTGCGGACTGAAGGGTTGAACTGAGGGGTGAGTCCGCCCACTCCACGCTGGATGAGATCAATGCTGAGAGATGGAGCAAGTCCAGGCTCTTGGGCAGACTGAGATGGAGTCTGCGGGCTGTCAGTGTTCACATTGGTCGACTTGGGTGACCTAGCAAACTAAGGAGGTAGGTCACACCTTCTCTGCCGAAGTCCGTCGCCTGTTGAATGGAATGGCTTGCCGCCCTTGCTGGGAGGCCTGGGCTTGGCGACCTGGCAGGTTGCGCATGCTAGCAAAGTGGAACCCGAGTGTTGCTGGCTGGCAGCCTGGGGGCAGGTCGCCATACTTACTATTTGGCAAGCTAGCGGGTTGTCGGCGCTACTGAAGGTGGATGGCCTGGAGGCAGGTCGCTTGACGATGTGGCTGTCTGGTTTGCTTGATGTGCGACCTGCAGGAGCGGGCTGAAGGAGACTAACTCCTGAAAAGATAACGGCTTACTGCCGGTCTGGGCGGATAGGTATCCGAGTCCGCCAAAAGGTTATCGTCATATGTTGGGATGGAGAGCTTGGGACGATTAGCAGAATAAAGGGTGCGGCCTGCAGGGGCGGACTGAGGAAGCAGTCCGCGTGTAACACCTCCATCCATTGCATGACATATAATAGAAGGTCCGGCCGGGGCCCCTCACCATATGCCACAAACAGGTGGTGAAGTTACAGGTTAATATAAAAAAATACCATTCGCGTCCTAACTTAGAGCATTATAGCAGAATATTTTAATTTTTTTGAACTTAACTCATTTGAATATCCACAATATATAAACCAGCATTTATATATATAACATCACGAAGGAGTGTTCTCCAAATACACAGCAAGTCTGGCCTTATGGCCTTACAGTTATGCTTTATAACTATGAATTCCATACATCGGCATGCAGGCCGGCCACACATGAAAATAACATCATATGAACTTCTTTGGCCTTCGAAAGCCAACATAGTAGCAGCAACAACAACAACAACAAGGGCTTTAGCCCCCTATTTTCCGCTCGACTCTCCTGCACCTGCAGGGGAAAATCCACCGCAATGGTGGCAAACAAGGCAACGGTCAGCATTCAGCTGACCAATTTATAACGACCTTACCCCTTACTCGGGATAGTGGTATTCCTTCACTACCGGCATAGCATTTTACAAACAGATATATCACAAAATGTGCACTCACGCATAATCAACATATTACAAACGTCGACCATGCAGCCCGACGCTCTATGCACTCTGAGCACATTCTTATTGTACCAGAAATACCAGGGTCCCACTACCGTTCAGGGCACATTCTTGGTGTACCAAAAATACCAGGGTCCCAGCACCATTCGAAGCACATTATTGGTGAACCGGAAATACCAGGGTCCCGCGGCCTTTCGAAGGTCCGAAGCCCAACAACAAACTTGAGCATTTCGCTCCATGGACTTAAGCAGGAGACTTTAGTCTTAATGACGCGCATGCCTAAGAATCTCACTATGTGTTTCTGCCGAATACCAATAGCCCAGGCACTCATGGCAGACAACCATAATGCAGAGACAGTTCAGCCTTTTCCCGTTGCTCAAATCGTCAATTCTATGACCAGACTGATGCGGGTTGGCCTCCCCTTATCCGTTCGGCATGAAGCCTTTTCAAGAGCTCACAAAGCTCATAAAGAGCCAAACTGTCCTCTAAGGACTGGCTTCACAATCGCAGGTTATCTAGGAGTCATCGCCAGCAACATTCACTATCGCCCGACATTAGCGACAGAACTCACTTTCCATCCCCAGCCCCAACCTTATCTGGATCAACCAACTAGCAATCCCTACAGCCACCTGCAGTGCCAGAAACACTGGTCTTTCAAGCATATAGCACAAGCACGTTGCGGGTATTTTCCTAGACTTTCACTCCAGTACTTCGTGCTACTTCCCTTCACAGGCACAACCCACTGAATCCACAAACATACTCATTTATACGCGGAGACTTCTCCGGTGTGCAAAATAAAACATCACCAATACAGACCAATCTGTCCAGATGGGATTCACACAGTATGCCTATTCCGTACTACACATTTTCGGATCTACATGAAAGACATCTTGGGGATATCCAGAATCAACCCAAGGAGAATCCCTCAATACTCCATCTTTTGGTGGGGGAAAACCCATGCATATGCCATATTAAGGACGTCACATGTCCAAGGATGAAATATTGTTACCCTTGACGATCGCTTTGGAGCCATGGAAAACTAGCCAGCTGAACCGCACCGCAACGACCTTGCCTCCACGGATCTGGACTCGGCAGGCGATTTGGGGCTCTGAAGCTCCACCGGCAGCCGGACTCCTCCTCCTCCCTTACTCTTACCACTCTCTACCTCTTTAGAAAGAGAGAGAGAGAAAGGCCTTAGATAATGAGAGAGTTTATCCTCAACTCATGGCCTTATAACAACAGGGAGATCTCAGAACTATTGGATCCTAATTGAAAGAAACGAACGGTCATGAAAAGTCCTGAAAGATACTTTCCTGGGCTGGACACGGCCTATGACATGCCTGTGTCACAGGCCGTGTGCCTTAAGTGGCAAAGAAACTGACTTAACCTGATGAGGACACAACCATGTGACATGCTCAAGTTACAGGCCATGTTCTAGACATGGCATCTAACATGCCCGTGTCCAGCCCGCGTTCATTAGTCCTCATAGACCCGACCAAGCATAGAGAAGGACACGGCCATTGACATGACCGTGTCATAGGCAGTGTGCCCAACTCGGGGATTGTTGAGTGCATTTTGTCGAGCTCACTCGAGAACACGTTAAGCGCATAGCAGGACACGACCCTGGACATGCCCATGTCATAGGTCGTGTACCCAACTCGAGGATCATCAACTGTATTTTGTCGAGCTCACTCGAGACTACCCTGCCGACACTTGAGTCCAGTGACACGGCCATGGACACTCCCGTGTCACCGGCCATGTAACTCACACAGAGCAGGGCATGGCTTTGGATACGCCCATGTCCCAGGCCATGTTGCCCACCCTACTCAGGTCGTTCAGCATCGAGATTTAGGGCGTTACAATCCTCCCCTCCTTACAAGAAATTTCATCCTGAAATTTGTAAACAGTACTCAAGAAACTCTTCAACAAAAATGTGTGACAACATTTTATGTTCTATATAACAGAAACTGTTATACAAGTTTAAAAAAATAGTTCGGGAAATTCAACACGCATGGTCTGCTCCCGCTCCCATGTTAGCTCCTCACGGCAGTAGTTGTCCCATCGGACCATGACCATCCCGATTGTTTTGTTCCACCACTGCTGAGCGGCTTTATCTTTGATCCGAATGGGCCCAACCTTCGTCGTTATCCCAAATTCGATCGGTACACGATCATTCGCAATCACCTGGGATGGATCTTTTATGGCTTTTCGGAGCACTGAGATGTGGAACACATCATGTAATCCACTCAATTCATCTGAAAGAGATAGCCAATAAGCAACTTCACCAACTCTTTCCACGACTTCAAATGGACCAAGATATCTCGGACTTAACTTTTTCTAGCGCCGAATCCTAGACATGTGAAATAATTGGTTTCAAGATGACCTAAACACCTAGAGAGGGGGGGGGGGTGAATAGGTACAATTCCTTTTTATTGCTTAGGCAGACAAATTTATAATAATAAGACCTGTTATGCACACTGTCACAACATAGATAAAAATAAACACAGAACACACAGAATACACACAGTTTTATAGTGGTTCCCCAAATGATGGGTACATCCACTTTCCCCCTTCGCCTATCTAGCAGTATGCTAGATTCGTCCTAATTTCCCTCTTCCTTCTCAGATCCTCAGATCTTACAGCTCAGAACCTTGACAGATTCCTACAACTCAGACTTCAGCAAGTCCTACAGCTCAGATTCTCTCAAATAATCCTACCTCAGAGTGAGTCCACACTCCTACAACTCAGGCACATAGGCCCTACCTCAGTCTCTTCCACAGGCCTACAACTCAGAGAATTTAATCCCCTACCTCAGACACTCAGCCCTACCTCAGCCTTTATAATTTAGGCTTATAACTAGATTTATAGAAGATCCTACAGTATATTGCTAATAAAAAATAATAAATCCTTCACCCAGGTAGAGAGAGAAAGGGATGAAGGTTTCTTGATCAGTTCTTGAAAGAACAGATAACTTTAGAATCAACCTGTCTTAGCTTCTTCAAAGCTTCTTGAATTTGAACAAAGTAGGGTTGATTTTTCTTGTGAAGTGGAGTTGATCCTCAATCCAGCTTCCTTCTTCTTTTCAGAGTTAAATCTGAAATCTTCTTGCAGAATTGTTCAGGATCTGCTAGAGACTTGATGACTTCTGGACGAAGACTTCTCTTCTTCTTCTTAGATTGGTTCTGCCTTTTTATGCTTCCCGATCTCTCTATCTGATGATAAAACAAGTCTTTATATAGGCTTCATCCAAGGTTACCGGCTGATCCAGTTCATAACAACCTTCTGACAGCACTGATAGATGCAATAGCCTTGTTGGTCATGACAGTTGTCAAGTCACCAGTTACTTCATTATACTTAGTCTCAGTTAGCAAAGTGTCGAGACATTCCTTTAAATGTGTCGACACAAATAGACTATGTGTCGACACAATCCTTGGTGATGTCGACATAGCTCCCATAATGTCGACACAACACACTTTAATCTTCTTGACACAGCTCCTGTAAAATGTGTCGACACAAGTCCTGTGTGTTGACACAAATACTTCTTGTCTTGACACTGTGGTTATCTTGATACAATTCTGGAATGTGTCGACACAAGTCCTGTTTGTCGACACAATTGCAGTAGACATAATTCTGGTGTGTGTCGACACGAGTCCTGTGTGTCGACACAGTTGTTGTAGTCAAAAATCTGTGTGTCAACACAAGTCCTGTGTGTCGACACAGTTTGTCTTCTGGTGTCGACTCAGTTGGTGTCGACAGATTTGCCGTGTATCGACACAAGTTCTGTGTGTTGACACAATCTTGCTTCTGGTGTCGACACAGCTTGTCAGTAGTGCCGACACAGTTGTTGTCGACAGATTTTCTGTGTGTCTACACAAGTCCTGTGTGTCGACACAAACTGGCCTCTGGTGTCGACACAGCTTTTCCGAAGTCTCGACTCTTGTACTTCGAGAATTTTTCTTGTAATTTATTAACCTGCACAATCAAACTCAAAACACCATCAAATGCACATTGATGAATATCATTGAGTTAGGTGAGGCTTCTCCAAATCTGGTACACATTTTCCAATGTACCCAACAATCTCCCCCTATTTAGAGAAGTCATAACCCTTAGTCAATGATATACATCATTTATAATAAAATACACATTATGATGTATATAAAAGAAAATAATTCTATAACAAGGTAATTCATAGCCAGAAACAAAATACTATATCAACACAAAGTATGATAACATGTAATGAACAAGAATCATAGTTTTGTTGAATTACAAAAGTGTTTAACATTCAAATGATTACATAGATTTCCACATTGTTAAAATCTAATAAAACTATCCTAAGGCTGATCAGACTCCTTGATCACTATCCCTTTGCCAGATTGAACCCTTGCTTGTACACTAGCTCCAGTGTCTTCAGCTGGCTTCTTTCCTTTAAGATCTTTCATCTTAAGCTCTTCAGCCTTGATCTTCTGCCTTTCAAAATAATGGTAAGGCTTAGGGAAGTATTTGCTTGGTTCCATAGCAGTAGCAGGTACCTTCCCAGCTTTTTGATCTCTTCTAAACTGATATATGGCATCCTGCCTCTTTTGATACTTGTTCCACTCAAGTTCAGAATATCACTTGTCTCTATCATGCATTTTATCTTTCACAGTTTGCCAGACAATGAGTATTATGTTCATTGAAGTCGCACTCCATCTTTCAAAATCTGGCATTGATTCAGCCTGCTCTCTAAATCTTTTCTTGTAAAGTTGAGCTTCTTGCTCTCTCTTTAATGCAGCCTCAGACATTTTCACTTTCTCAATTATAACATTCTTAGCAGCCTCTGGAGGGCTATACATCTGTTGAACCAGTTGTTGAATTCTCTCAAAGTTAGAAGGGGGTTATATGATTTGAGCTACCTCCTGCATACCCCCTTCATTTCCTGCAGCTTGAATGCCTGACTCAGCTGTATTATCATCATCACACAAGGGTGGATATCCAAGAGTGGCTCTGATAGAATTAGTTATCCATTTGGCATGATCAGAACCTGCAGTGACTAACAACCTCTCCCCCTTTATGACTTCTCTCTCAACATGATCCCTGAGATCATCCTTTTGGAGCCTGATCTAATTAGCTAGATAATTGGTTCCTTCCTTGTAGAAGGATTTGAACTTTAGCAGTTGATCAGAAATAAACTTTTGAGAGTCTTGAATAGAAATGCTAATAGCTGTCAAATTTGCTTTGAGAAGTGTATCAAACTCAGTCTTTTCTTTACCAATGTTTGCAGTTAAAGCAATTGCTGTATTTTGAATTTCTGTGACAATCTCATTATGAGATTCAGTAAGATTGTCATTCATTCTAATTTGATTTTCTAGGACATATCCTTGCTTTATGACTATATCATCAATCTGTGTCCTTACCTCTTGTTGCTGCTTGGCTAGATAAACTACAGCATTACCTCCCTTATGGAAGCAATCTGTCATCTCCTTCTAATTCTGATTAACTTCAAATCTTATTGATTTAATGTCTTGAGCCAAAGTAAACTGGAGGTCTTTGTGACTTTCATCTATATATTTCTCCATGGCCGCTCTTTGTTCATCTAGTCTAACTTGCAGAACCACCAACAGTGAACTGTAGTCAACTACTGGGGATGGTCGTTGAGTGACTGTTTGCAAAGCCCTCTTGCAGCTTAAGCTCTTCTTCTTGACAACCATAAGTTTCCTTTTCTTAGCTTTCGAGGACTCATCATCTTCAGAAGCTAAGGAACTGTCTATATCAACTGGCTCTTTAGGACTAGAGTGTAACTCCTTCTCAGTCCTAGTCAAGTCCCCCTCAGACCTTGCCTCCTGAATATCAGGAAATAACTCTTCAAGAGTGAATTCTTGTTGAGTTTGTACAGGTGGAACATCAGTATCTTGTACATGTAATGGGGCATCATCTAATGTAGATGTGTCTTCCATTGTTATATCCTGTGCAGGGATGTTGTCATGGTTTGTCTGTTCAACATCAGTTAGAAGCACAGTTAGTGTATCTGGCTCAGTATCTAATGTAGTTTGATTAATATCATGTATTACCTCAAGGATAGTTTGAGTGGCCATTACACTCTTGAAACCTGTCATACTTACCAGCAGTCATTCTGACAGGTAAGCTGACATTCTTCCTGACAGTTGTGTTGTACCAACGATCAATGGCATAATGGCCCACCTTGCCACAACACCAGCACTCATATCTATTATATCTTCTTTTCAATACATTTTTAACAGCATTGATGTCAGCAGTCTTTAAAACTGTAGGTTGAGTGATTCTATTCTTGAGAGCTGGGGCTGGAGCATCAACCATTGATGATTCATGTTGACCATATGTGATATCATGACCATATCTTTTAGTTGGCTGCCACACTTTTCTGAAGGAAATGGGGGGTTTGAAGGCTAGTGGCTGAACTGCGGCTTTGTCTTTTCTTTCGGAATTGGCAGCCCTTGCATTTCCCTTAAAGCCTAATCCTGTCTTACCCTTTTGGGGAATAAAGTCATCAATTAAAGGTAAAACTGATTTTGTCTTAGAGAATTTAGCCACCAAATCTTTCCCTCTCTGAAGTTTGACTTCGAGACTTTTGATTTGATCATTCTTGAATGTAATTGTGCCCATCTGAATAACATTTATGTTTTTCAGTTTGGCAACTTCATTCATCTTTAGATCCAGCATTTTTTTTGAATCTAATGTAGCCATCTTAAGAGATGCAATTTCCTTAGTCTTCCTTTTAACCAGGTTCCTGCTTCTCTTAAGTGCTTTCAACAAATCACCATATTCATCAATGAGTTGATGAACATCCCCTTCAGATTCAGATCCATCAACATCTCTTGATGCAGATGCTTCTAATTCTGATCCAATGTAATAATCAGAACCTGATGGCATAATGTTTACCTTACTGGGACCAGGCTGATCCTTGCACTGATCTTCATCATTCATAGCCATCAGTCCTTTACAATGAGGATCTTCAATCCCATTGATAGAGTCCATTATTTCCAAGAATTCTGTCTCTTCTGAATCCTCTTCAGTTGTAAATAATCCAATATATGCTTCAGCTTCAGCTTCAGCTTCAGCTTCAGAATCTGATGATGAAGAGTCTATCCAGCTTTTCCCCTTCTTTGTTACAAAGGATTTCTCCTTTTTGCCCTTATGTTGCAATTTATTCTTGTCATTTGATTTCTTTATTTTGTCAGGACAGTCAGCAACTACATGTCCAAGCATGTTGCAACAATAGCAAAAAATCTTAGTAAAAGATAATTTACTAGGTTTAGTGTCATACCTGTCCTTTCTTGAAGTTCTCCTCTTCTAATAATGATCATCCTTGGACTGTGAGGAGGATGGCTTGGATCTCCACTATTTTTTTCTTTAAGAATCTTTGAAATTGCCTTGTGAAAGCAGCAAAGTCCTCATCAGAATCATGGCTGTCTGATGTGTGATTGTCAGAACTTTCTGAGATAACTTCAGCAGCTGTCCTAGGAGGAGGTGAAGACATCCTCCTGTCCTTTCTTGGGGATTCAGCATTGAAGGCCACTGACTTTTCTCTGTATTCAGTCTTATTGCTTTTCTCTTCCTCTTTCGTGGCCATCAATTTCATTTCATATGATAGAAGTTTTCCAAATAGGGTAGGAGGAGAAATTTCTCCATGTCTGGCCACTTCCCTGATGGCACATATCTTGGTGTCCCAGTCTTTAGTTAGTGATCTAAGAAATTTATCATTAATCTCATATGTGCTAAAAACTCTTCCATATGACATCAGTTCATTTACTATTCTGAAAAACTTCTTGTAGCATTCAGTTATGCTGTCATTTTTGGGCTGTCTAAAACTTTCATACTCCTGATTAAGCATAGACTTTCTATCTTGTCTCACTTCTTCTCATCCCTCCATGTAGACAATCAAGGTGTCCCACATCTCTTTAGAGGTATTGCAGTGAATCAAGTTTTGGAAGGTTGAATCATCTATAGCACTGACTATTATATTTTGTGCTCTCTTATCCATAGTAGCTAAGATGATCTCATCCTTTGTCATTTCAGAATAATCTTTTGGAGTTCTGAGATTTGCATCAAGAACTGAGAATTTCATTGGAATGAAAGTCCCTTCTTTAACTGTAATATAGATTCTTGGGTCATATGCTTCCATAAATAACCTGACTCTCTCTTTCCAAATACCAAACATTTCTTTCCTACAGATTGGTAATTTCATGGATCCAAGTTTCTTGTGATTTTCTCCAGAACCCATTTTGTCTAAATGTTAACTACCTTACAGATCTACTCAGACTATTAAGTCTATTTCTTGAGTAACCTGACTCTGATACCACTTGAAAGAATTGGTTTCAAGATGACCTAAACACCTAGAGGGGGGTGGGCGAATAGGTACAATTCCTTTTTATTGCTTAGGCAGACAAATTTATAATAATAAGACCTGTTATGCACACTATCACAACACAGATAAAAATAAACACAACACATATAGAATACACACAGTTTTATAGTGGTTCCCCAAATGATGGGTACATCCACTTTCCCCCTTCGCCTATCTAGCAGTATGCTAGATTCGGCCTAACTTCCTTCTTCCTTCTCAGATTCTCAGATCTTACAGCTCAGAACCTTGACAGATTCCTATAACTCAGACTTCAGCAAGTCCTACAGCTCAGATTCTCTCAAAGAATCCTATCTCAGAGTGAGTCCACATTCCTATAACTCAGGCACACAGGCCCTACCTCAGCCTCTTCCACAGGCCTACAACTCAGATAATTTAATCCCCTACCTCAGGTGTAACGCCCCGAATTTTGTGTGCGAGTCGGTCGCGGAAAAAGAGTTTTTGGTGCCTGTAGGGGTACACGGCCTAGGACACGGGCGTGTCCAAGGCCGTGTCTGGCTGGTGATTTTTTGGTCGTTTTCAACCCGAGAAGGACACGGCCAGGAACACGGCCAGATGACACGAGCGTGTCATCCGACACGGGCGTGTGTCAACCCGTGTCCCAACCCGTGTCCTGATGGGTCGTGTCCGTTGCCGTGGCGGTTATGCGTGACACGCCCACGAACACGGGCGTGTCGAGGAACCCGACACGGGCGTGTCAGGTCAGACACGGGCGTGTCTTGGCCCGTGTGCGTTTCTCAGTTCGACGATCGTGCCTGGATCGAGGCACACGGCCATGGACACGGCCGTGTGCCAAGCCGTGTGCGGCCCAGGTCTGGGGAATTTTGTGCAGATCCGAGCCATTCATTTTCTTTAATTAGGATCTGATGGCCCAGATTTAACCCTGCTCTGTTAAGGCCGGGAATAGGGAGTTATTCCCTCATTTTTCTCTCCAAAGTTCTCCCCTTCCAAAGTGAGAGAGGAGAGGAAGAAGAAGGAGGTTTCCGGCCGCCGGCGGAGCATCGGAGTACCGTTTCGAAATCGGAGAGCGGATCCGTGGAGGGAAGGTCATTGCGAAGAGTTCTAACCACGTAGTTTTTCCATGGCGCCAAAACGGACTACAAGGGTAACGATTCTCAACTCGAGCGCTTGAAGCTCTTTCTTTCTGCATAGGGAATCCCGCTCCCGCGAGTATGCGGTGAGTGCGTGGTGTTCCTTGGGGTTGACGGGAATAGTCCCCCTTGTGTTGCATGTAGAGCCCGGAATCATAAGTACGGGCATATGCATTGTGTGTGAAGCCTACCCGGACGTGTTTTGTCTGGATCGGTGATGTTGCATTTGAGGTGGTTTTGCCGGAGAAGACTCCGTGCTTTGGATTTTTTGGGTTTCCACGCGGTAGATTGCAGCAGGGATCCTTGAAGGTTAGCTTCAAGGCGCACCCGGAAAATTGAGCGGAAACATGTTCTGCTAACTTGGCGGTCTGGGAACTTGCCTTGATCATAACTGGGTTATGAGATTGTTTTGGAAAATTTGGGATCCGAGAGAAGCTTGGCCCGCGCAAAGTTCCTTAAATTGGACATGCGGCGTGAGCAACGAGCAAGTGAAATTGGACCTAGGCTATGTGGTTCGGTGCGAAAGACCCGAAGACGGGGACTCGCCGTTGGCATAGTCGGAGCCTTAGACGGTGGTCAGAAAGGCTAAATGCTCACATGTTGTTGCCATCCTGGGGGTGGTGGTGAATGCACTGATGGGTCAGGGTTCACCATGAATGTGCCCTGAGTGCACGGGGTGTTTGGCCGTGCGAGCCTACACCTGTGGCGAATTATAATTGCGCTATATATATATTGTTGGGCTAATGTTATGCAGGGAAAGAGCACCGCCGTCCCGAGTAAGGGGCGGGGTCGTTATAATTTGGTCGGCTTTTAGCTGACCGTTGCTTTATTTGCCACCGTGCGGTGGTATGTGCTTGCAGGTGCTGCGGAGCCGAGCGCCAAATAGCGGGCTGGAGCCCATGTTGCTGTGCTGGCCCTAGAAGGCCGTAGAATAGTTTTATTTATATATTTCATGTGTGGCCGGCCTGCGAGCCGATATATGTAAAACACTATTTATGAAGTGAACATTTGTAAGGCCATAAGGCCATGTACCTGTTTCTGTGTATTTGGGGTTTCATTCCTGTTGTTGTAGCTGTGGACATTCATTTTGATGGATTTATTTTTGGGTTCTTTCAACTTTAAAAATCTTCCGCTAGAATGCTCTGTGATTAGGACGAGTAGTCTTAATTGGTTGATTTGATTATTCATTTAGTAACCTTTCCGACTGTCTGTGTTATATGGCGTCGGGTTCCAGCTGGACCTTCTGTTATATGCCATGCGACGGATGGGGGTGTTACAATTTGGTATCAGACTTCTGGTTACGGTCAAGCTTAAATGAATTCGTGGGCGAATTCTTTTAAGGGGTGGTGAGCACATGTGTGCGTCATCGTTATAACATCAAAAAGAACCCATGAATGTCCACTTAGGAATGAAAAATACACTTGTTTGGTGGAACCTGAGTGTTTCAATGATTGCTTTTAGCAATTTGTTTGTTGTCTAATCGTGTGTCTTTGCTAATTTAGGCAGTTGGGAGTGGTGCTGGTCAGTCAGAGCGTCCGCAATCAGCTGAAAGTAGTGCACCAAGGGACGTGCCTGCTACACCTCCTTCAGCGGAAACCATCAGGATGGTGGCTGAAGCCGTGTTCGCAATGATAAATGCCCAACCTGCAGGGCAAATGCATCGCGCACCTCCTGCAAATGAGCAAGAACCGGTTAGGGCGGCAGAGCCGAGAGTGGTGGAACGCGCGACAGTTGAGTTAGTAGAGCCGAGGAGAACTACGGAGAGGCAGCTAAAGCACGTGATGGGCTTTAATCCTCCGAGGTTTAATGGGGTTGGAACACCAACTCAAGCTGAGGACTGGCTCTCTTCCATAAAGAGGGTGTTGACGGCCACAATGACTGAGGAGTGGCAGAAGACCACCATAGCGACTTTTCTTTTGGAAGGAGAAGCGAGGATGTGGTGGGACGAGTTGGAGTTTCATCTTCTAGTGGGAAGGCAGCTTGCGGATGTGCCGATGGAGGAATTTTCAAGATTGTTCCTAGCCAGATTTGTACCTTCTGCTCAGAGGTTGGATATGGAGAATCAATTTCTTGGGTTGACTCAGGGATCCAGAAGCATGGACGAATATCTGCATGAGTTCACACGGTTGGGTCGTTATGCTGGTGCTATGTTTTCAGAAGAAAAGAGGAAGACCAACCGATTCTATGAGGGTCTTCGCGGTGATTTACAGTTACTCCTTGCTGGGCCTAAGGCGCAGGGCTTCCTAGCCTTGGTCAATTCAGCCCGATCGTTGGAAAAGGTTGCAAAGAAGGTTCAAGAGAAGAGGGACCCAGGAGAAAGGAAGACCGAGTTCAAGGTGCCAAGTAACAAGACAGGTTTCCGCAGATGGAACAAGAAGCGGAGGACTTCAAACTCAGCCTCTTCGGCTGATGCATCGGGGGCAACTACAAGTCGAGTCCCCGGGGCTTGCTACAACTTCGGGAAGACGGGGCATTTTGCTCGGGAGTGTTGGAGCGGACGTCCAAAGTCCGAGAGGAGACCTGGAGCGACTTATGAGGAGAAAGGGAAGGCGGTGGAGTCAACCGCATCCCATCATGCTCCAGCCCAGCCTAGAGTCTACAACCTTGGCCTACAGGAGGCCATTAAGCAAGCAGACGTGGTGACAGGTATGAGTTAAATTACAGTGGTTTAACTTTTATAGTTGTTACCTTCGTATTTGTTAGCTTACGTTTGTTAGTGCTAGGCTTTGTGTTGATCTTTGGGTTTCCGGCGAGAGCCCTTTTTGATACGGGGGCATCACATTCCTTCTTGTCTGAAAAGTTTTTATCGCGCGTCGGAGTTCCGTTCTCGATGGCAGAAAACAAGTTGGATGTGTTGTTGCCTAATGGGTGCTCAATGCGTGCGGATATGACTTGTGTTGTAAAGATTCGGATTGGAGACCGGGAGTTTGATTTGCGGGCGTTGGTTCTACCATTAGTGGAGTTCGACGTAATTTTCGGTATGGATTGGCTCTCGGAGCAGAGTGCATGTATTGATTGCAACCGTGAAGAAGTCAAGTTGGGTCTGGACACTGAACGGGAGACTACTTTTGCGGGCATGAAGGGGTCAGGGAAAGTTCTGATATCGGCCCTTCAGGTGTTCAAGGAAGTTCGGTCTGGGGCAGAACTGTATGTCACTCTAGTGTAGACTGCGATGCCTAAACCAAGTTTGGGCAACATCCCAGTTGTGTCCGAGTATCCTGATGTGTTTCCAGATGATCTCCCAGGAGCCCCTCCTCAGCGGGAGATAGACTTTACTATAGAGCTGGTACCGGGTGCCAAACCGGTGTCACGCTCCCCCTATCGGATAGCCCCAAGAGAAATGGCAGAGTTGAAGGTGCAACTGCAAGAGTTGCTAGAGAAAGGTTATGTGCGTCCAAGTTCGTCGCCTTGGAGCGCACCAGTTCTCTTTGTTAAGAAGAAAGATGGGAGCTTGCGGCTTTGTATCGATTATCGGGAATTGAACAAACTTACGGAGAAGAACAAATATCCAATCCCGAGGATTGACGATCTATTTGATCACCTGGTTGGATCAACTATATATTCGAAGTTAGATTTGAAGTCCGGTTACTATCAGTTGAGGATAAGGGAGAGCGACATCCCAAAGAGAGCATTTAGTACGCGGTTTGGGCATTACGAGTTCACGGTTATGCCGTTTGGGTTGACGAATGCGCCATCCGTATTTATGGATCTGATGAATAGGACGTTCAGAGAATACCTGGATCAGTTTGTGATAGTATTTATCGATGATATCCTGGTGTATTCGCGGTGCGAGGAGGATCATTACAAGCATTTACACATGGTGTTGGAGACATTGAGGAAACGTCAGTTGTATGCAAAGTTCTCCAAGTGTGAGTTCTGGTTATCCTCGATAGCGTTCCTTGGTCATGTTATCAGTGGAGAAGGAATAGCTGTGGATCAGGCGAAGATAGTGGCGATACGGGAGTGGTCTACTTTGACTACGGTGGCAGAGGTCCGGAGTTTTCTGGGGCTTGCTGGCTACTACAGGCGCTTCGTAGAGAACTTCTCGCGGATAGCACTACCACTCACGACGTTGACAAGAAAGGATCAGAAGTTTGTGTGGTCTCCGGAGTGCGAACAGGCTTTTGAAGAATTGAAGAGGCGGTTGACTACGGCGCCCATTTTATGTTCGCCAAGTGGAACCGAAGGGTTCGAGATCTATAGTGATGCTTCGGGCAGTGGTTTGGGCTGTGTTCTGCTACAGCATGGGAGAGTGATAGCTTATGGTTCACGACAACTGAAGGTTCATGAGAGGAATTATACGGTCCACGACTTAGAGTTAGCGGCCGTGATATTTGCTCTTAAGCTTTGGAGGCACTATCTGTACGGTGTGAAGGTCGATATTTACACCGATCATAAGAGTTTGAAGTACCTATTGGACCAAAAGGATTTGAACATGAGGCATAGGAGGTGGATGGAGTTCTTAGGGGACTACACCTTCAAGATACACTATGTGCCTGGGAAGGGAAATGCAGTGGCGGATGCGTTGAGTCGTAAGATTCCGGCACAATCCAATTGGTTATCAGTACATGATGAGAGATTGGTCCAAGAGTTGGAGGCATTGGAAATATCTTGCGTCGATAAGCAGTCAAGTGACGAGGCAAAACTGTTTTGGACAGAGGTGCAATGTGACCTAGCGGATAGAGTTCGGAGGGCTTTGGTTCAGGATAGCAGCATGAAGCAAATCTTGGATGAAGCTTTGGATGGGTCAAATTCCCAGTTTGTGGTTGAAGATGGGTTGCTAAGGAAGGACAGTCGTCTATGCGTTCCTAGTGCGGATAATATTCGGGAGGAGTTGATGTATGAGGCTCATCATACCAAGTACTCAATCAACCCGGGAAGCACTAAGATGTATAGAGACATGAAGAAATTATTCTGGTGGCCGAGTTTGAAGAAGGATGTGGCACTTTATGTGGCCAAGTGTCGTACTTGTGCATTAGTGAAGGCGGAATGCCAGAAGCCCGGAGGTTTCTTGAAATCCCTTCCTATCCCAGAATGGAAGTTCGACGATATATCTATGGATTTTGTGCACGGTTTGCCGAAGTCGCAGAAAGGAAATGACGCCATTTGGGTGGTCGTAGATAGATTGACAAAAGTGTCGCACTTTATCCCAGTGAGAAAGGAGGATCCAGTGGAAAAGTTAGCCAAACTCTACGTGGATAATATTGTACGATTGCATGGTGTGCCTAGTAGTATTGTTAGTGATCGAGATGGACGCTTCACGTCAAATGACTGGAGGTTGGTGCATGGTCTGTTGGGTACTAAGCTAAAGTTCAGCACAGCATTTCACCCGCAGACAGATGGCCAAACCGAGAGAGTCAACAGGACTATGGAGGACATGCTTCGCATGTGCGTCCTAGATTTCGGGAAGCATTGGGAGGATCACCTGTACATGGTGGAGTTTGCTTACAACAACAGCTTTCAGGCAAGCATTGGAATGGCGCCTTTCGAAGCCTTGTACGGAAGGAAGTGTCGTACGCCGTTGTCTTGGTTGGAGGCAGGCGAATCAAAGTTGTATAAACGTCAAGCGGTGGAAGATGCCACTTCAATGATACGGACAATTCAGGAAAGGCTGAAGATTGCTCAGGATAGACAGTCAAAGTATTACAATGCCAAACATAGAAATGTGGAATTCAACGTTGGCGACATGGTATATTTGAAGATCAAGCCGTTCAAGGGTGTATCGCGGGTTCGACGCTTGAAGAAGCTGAGTCCGAGATACCTTGGACCATTTGAAATCCTGGAGCGTGTTGGCGAGGCGGCGTATAGATTAAAGCTGTCGACGGAGTTGAGTGGGCTGCATGATGTATTCCACGTATCGGTGTTGTGTAAGGCAGTGCAAGAGCCCTCGCAGATCGTTGCGGACAATCAGGTACCGGTTGACTATGAGTTAACAACAAGGGTCAAGCCAGTGCGAATTGAAGATGTTGCAGTCAAACGACTCCGCAACAAGGAGGTCCGAATGGTTAAAGTCCGTTGGGATAATTGCGGACGTGAGGAGCTTTCTTGGGAGCGAGAGCAAGCTATGTTGGAGGAATACCCCGAGTTATTCCACTCAGGTATCATTTAGCTTTTGTGTACCTTTGCTTAATTTCGGGACGAAATTCCTTGAGTGGGGGAGATTTGTAACGCCCCGAATTTTGTGTGCTAGTCGGTCGCGGAAAAAGAGTTTTTGGTGCCTGTAGGGGTACACGGCCTAGGACACGGGCGTGTCCAAGGCCGTGTCTGGCTGGTGATTTTTTGGTCGTTTTCAACCCGAGAAGGACACGGCCAGGAACACGGCCAGATGACACGGGTGTGTGTCAACCCATGTCCCTACCCGTGTCCTGATGGGTCGTGTCCGTTGCCGTGGCGGTTATGCGTGACACGCCCACAACACGGGCGTGTCGAGGAACCCGACACGGGCGTGTCAGGTCAGACACGGGCGTGTCTTGGCCCGTGTGCGTTTCTCAGTTCGACGATCGTGCCTGGATCGAGGCACACGGCCATGGACACGGCCGTATACCAAGCCGTGTGCGGCCCAGGTCTGGGGAATTTTGTGCAGATCCGAGCCATTCATTTTCTTTAATTAGGATCCGATGGCCCAGATTTAACCCTGCTCTGTTAAGGCCGGGAATAGGGAGTTATTCCCTCATTTTTCTCTCCAAAGTTCTCCCCTTCCAAAGTGAGAGAGGAGAGGAAGAAGAAGGAGGTTTCCGGCCGCCGGCGGAGCATCGGAGTACCGTTTCGAAATCGGAGAGCGGATCCGTGGAGGGAAGGTCATTGCGAAGAGTTCTAACCGCATAGTTTTTCCATGGCGCCAAAACGGACTACAAGGGTAACGATTCTCAACTCGAGCGCTTGAAGCTCTTTCTTTCTGCATAGGGAATCCCGCTCCCGCGAGTATGCGGTGAGTGCGTGGTGTTCCTTGGGGTTGACGGGAATAGTCCCCCTTATGTTGCATGTAGAGCCCGGAATTGTAAGTACGGGCATAGGCATTGTGTGTGAAGCCTACCCGGACGTGTTTTGTCTGGATCGGTGATGTTGCATTTGAGGTGGTTTTGCCGGAGAAGACTCCGTGCTTTGGATTTTTCGGGTTTCCACGCGGTAGATTGCAGCAAGGATCCTTGAAGGTTAGCTTCAAGGCGCACCCGGAAAATTGAGCGGAAACGTGTTCTGCTAACTTGGCGGTCTGGGAACCGACCTTGATCATAACTGGGTTATGAGATTGTTTTGGAAAATTTGGGATCCGAGAGAAGCTTGGCCCGCGCAAAGTTCCTTAAATTGGACATGCGGCGTGAGCAACGGGCAAGTGGAATTGGACCTAGGCTATGTGGTTCGGTGCGAGAGACCCGAAGACGGGGACTGGCCGTTGGCATAGTCGGAGCCTTAGACGGTGGTCAGAAAGGCTAAATGCTCACATGTTGTTGCCATCCTGGGGGTGGTGGTGAATGCACTGATGGGTCAGGGTTCACCATGAATGTGCCCTGAGTGCACGGGGTGTTTGGCCGTGCGAGCCTACACCTGTGGCGAATTATAATTGCGCTATATATATATTGTTGGGCTAATGTTATGCAGGGAAAGAGCACCGCCGTCCCGAGTAAGGGGCGGGGTCGTTATAATTTGGTCGGCTTTTAGCTGACCGTTGCTTTATTTGCCACCGTGCGGTGGTATGTGCTTGCAGGTGCTGCGGAGCCGAGCGCCAAATAGCGGGCTGGAGCCCATGTTGCTGTGCTGGCCCTAGAAGGCCGTAGAATAGTTTTATTTATATATTTCATGTGTGGCCGGCCTGCGAGCCGATGTATGTAAAATACTATTTATGAAGTGAACATTTGTAAGGCCATAAGGCCATGTACCTGTTTCTGTGTATTTGGGGTTTCATTCCTGTTGTTGTAGCTGTGGACATTCATTTTGATGGATTTATTTTTGGGTTCTTTCAACTTTAAAAATCTTCCGCTAGAATGCTCTGTGATTAGGACGAGTAGTCTTAATTGGTTGATTTGATTATTCATTTAGTAACTTTTCCGACTGTCTGTGGTATATGGCGTCGGGTTCCAGCTGGACCTTCTGTTATATGCCATGCGACGGATGGGGGTGTTACATCAGACACTCAGCCCTACCTCAGCCTTTATAATTTAGGCTTACCACTCAGATCTATAGTATATCCTACAGTAAATTGATAATAGAAAAGAATAAATCCTTCACCCAGGTAGAGAGAGAAAGGGATGAAGGTTTCTTGAATAGTTCTTGAAAGAACAGATAACTTTAGAATCAACCCGTCTTAGCTTCTTCAAACTTCTTGAATTTGAACAAAGTAGGGTTGATCTTTCTTGTGAAGTGGAGTTGATCCTCAATCCAGCTTCCTTCTTCTTTTCAGAGTTAAATCTGAATACTTCTTGCAGACTTGTTCAGGATCTACTAGAGACTTGATGACTTCTGGATGAAGGCTTCTCTTCTTCTTCTTAGATTGGTTCTGTCTTTTTATGCTTCCCGCTCTCTCTCTATCTGATGATAGAACATGTCTTTATATAGGCTTCATCCAAGGTTACCGGCTGATCCGGTTCATAACAACCTTCTGACATCTCTGACAGATGCAACAGCCTTGTTGGTCATGACAGCTGTCAAGTCACCAGTTACTTTATTATACTTAGTCTCAGTCTGCAAAGTGTCGAGACATTCCTTTAAATGTGTCGATACAAATAGACTATGTGTTGACACAATCCTTGGTGATGTCGACACAGCTCCAATAATATCGACACATCACACTTTAATCTTCTTGACACAGCTCCTGTAAAATGTGTCGACACAAGTCCTGTGTATCGACACAAATACTTCTTGTCTTGACACTGTGGTTGTCTTGATACAATTCTGGAATGTGTCGACACAAGTCCTGTGTGTCAACATAATTGCTGTAGACATAATTCTGGTGTGTGTCGACACAAGTCCTGTGTGTTGACACAGTTGTTGTAGTCAAAAATCTGTGTGTCGACACAAGTCCTGTGTGTCGACACATTCTGTCTTCTAGTGTCGACTCAGTTGGTGTCGATAGATTTGTCGTGTGTCGACACAAGTTCTGTGTGTCGACACAATCTTGCTTCTGGTGTCGACACAGCTTTTCCCAAGTGTCGACACAGTTGTTGTCGACAAATTTTCTATGTGTCGACACAAGTCATGTGTGTCGACATAAACTGGTCTCTGGTGTCGACACAACTTTTCCCAAGTGTCGACACTTGTACTTAGAGAATTTTTCTTGCAATTTCTTAACCTACACAATCAAACTCAAAACACCATCAAATACACATTGATGAATATCATTGAGTTAGGTGAGGCTTCTCTAAATCTGGTACACATTTTCCAATGTACCTAACAACATGCCTTTGAAGGGTTTGATTTTCAAATATACCCAGTCGTCAATCGCAAACTCAACATTTTGGTGCTTGGCGTTGTAATATTTGACTTGTCTATCTTGGGCTATCAGTAGTCTCTCCCGAATTGAGTGTATCATCGAATTAACTTCTTCGACTTCCTTATGCTTATATAGTTTAGATTTGCCCGCTTCCACCCAAGCTAATGGTGTACGACATTTTCGACCATACAAAGCTTCAAAAGGTGCCATACCTATGCTCGCTTGGTAGCTATTGTTGTAGGCAAAACTCTACCATATAGAGATGATCTTCCACCTCTTACCAAAATCCAAGGCGCACATTCAGAACCTATCTTCCATCGTTCTATTGGTCCTCTCAGTCTGGTCATAAGTATGGGGATGAAAGGCCATATTGAACGTTAACTTTGTTCCCAATAATTGATGGATTAGCCTCAAATCGTTCGATGTGAATCGCCCGTCACGGTCACTTACGATGCTACGGGGAACACCATGCAATCGTATGATTTGCTCAACATAGAGTTTTGCCAAGGCTTCCACTGAATCATCCCTCTTGTTCGGAAGGAAGTGAGCCACTTTAGTCAACCAATCTATGATCACCCAAATCGAATCGTTATCGTGTTGAGACCTCGGCAAACCATTCACGAAATCCATTGAAATATCATCAAACTTCCACTCCAGAATAAGTAGCGACTTCAGGAAACCTCCAGGCTTCTGGCATTCAGCTTTCATTAAGGCACAAGTCTGACATTTAGCGACATAATGTGTTATGTCTTTCTTTAACCCTGGCAACCAGAACAACTTTTTCATGTCTTTGTGCATCTTTGTGCTCCCTGGGTGAATTGAGTATTTCGTAAAGTGAGCCTCATACATCAATTCTTCTCTTAGTTTACCCAGACTTGGAACGCACAAACGACCCTCTTTCCATAAAAGGCCGTCATCCTAGGAGAATTGGTCAGTGGACCCGTCCACTGCATAGCGATGCAGGATTTCGTCAAGTTCTGTTACTCGCCGAATTCTATCCGCAAGATCATATTGTACCTCCGTCAAGTTCAAGCATGCATTTGCTGTGGAATTCTTGTCAACACAAGAAATCTCTAACGCTTCTAACTCCAGGATCAGACGCTCATCATGCATCTGTAACTAATTTGCCCTTGACGGAGTGCTACGACTCAAGGCATCTGCGACCACATTTCCTTTCCTGGGAGTGTAGTGAATATCAAAGGTGTAGTCCCCGAGGAACTCTATCCACCTTCGTTGTCGCAGATTGAGATCCTTCTGATTTAACAGGTTCTTTAGACTCTTATGGTCCGTAAATATATCCACTTTTACGCCATATAGATAGTGACGCCACAATTTAAGTGCAAAAATCACTGCTGCCAAATCCAAATCATGGATGAGATAGTTTCGCTCATGCACTTTCAACCGGCGTGAGCCATAAGCGATCACTTTTCCAAACTGAAGAACGCAACCTAAACCGCTCCCTGAATCATCACTATAAATCGCATAGCCTCCTGTACCACATGGCGATGTCAAAACGAGCCTCGTGGTGAAACTACTCTTTAGCTCTTCAAAAACTCACGCGCACTCCGGCGTCCAAACGAACTTCTGATCCTTCCTCGTTAATGTGGTCAGAGGCAAAGCGATCCGTGAGAAATTTTCTACAAAACATATGTAGTATCCTGCCAGTCCAAGGAAACTCCTGACTTCGGCCACCAAAGACAACACTGGCAACTCTCGGATGGCTCTTATCTTTGCCAGATCCACCACAATGCCCTCTCCACTCACCACATGGCCAAGAAAAGCCACTGACGATAGCCAAAACTCACACTTTGCGAATTTGGCATAGAGCTTATTTCTCCACAGGGTATGCAACACCAACCGTAAATGGTTCGCATGATCTTCTTCCAATTGAGAGTACACCAAGATATCATCAATGAAGACAATAACAAACAGGTCCAAGTACTCCCAGAATGTTCGGTGCATTAGTTCCATAAACACCGATTGTACAACCCCGTAGTCGGGCGAGTGGGGCCCTCCCCAAATATCAGCCTAGGGGCGTGTTGTGGGCAACGAGTAGGTGCGACCCCGTTCGAAGACGTGCGGGTCCTCGTGCCTGCGCGCGGAGGTTTTATGCGCATCGCTTTATGACTATATGTATATATATATATATATATATATATATATATATATATATATATTATATATATATATATATATATATATATACATATATATATATATATACATATATATATTATATATATAATTATATTAATATATTATATATATATATATATTATATATGTGGATAAGATGAAAAAAGGAAGGCAGCAGGGGATTGGGGACGGACTGCGGGATTAGGGTTCGGCTGGAGCGGCAGCCTGCCCCCTCTCTCTCTCTCTCCCGGCCGCCTGGAGCAACCCGACCTGCGCCGCTCCCTCTCCCTCCAGCCGCCTGGAGCACCCCGCCCCCCCCCCCCCCCCCTTTGCTTTTTCCCGGCTTGGAGCGGCAGCCCGCCCCCTCTCTCCCTCTCTTTCGGCCGCCTGGAGCAACCCGACCCGCACCGCTCCATCTCCCTCCGGCCGCCTGGAGCACCCCCCCCCCCATCGCTTTTTCCCGGCTTGGAGCGGCAGCCCGACCACCTCTCTCCCTCTCTCCGGCCACCGGAAAAGCAGGGCACGACCGCCCCTCTCCCTCTCTCCCAGCCGCCTGGAGCAACCCGACCCCATCCTCTTTCTCCCGGCCTGGAGCAGCACGGCCCGTCCCCTTCCCTTTCTCTCGGCCTGGAGCAGGGCTCGGCTCGGATTGGGGTCGGCCTGGAGCTAAACCCTAGCTTTTCACCACCGGCAGCAAGCTCGGCCTGGAGCAAGCTCGGCCTGGAGCAAGGCTCGGCCTGGAGCAAGGCTCGGCCTGGAGCAAGGCTCGGCCTGGAGCAAGGCTCGGCCTGGAGCAAGACTCGGCCTGGAGTGGAGATCGACCACCGATGCGGCTGCATGCAGTAGGATCGACCCGGAGCTCCTCTCCCGGCCCCGCCGCCAAGCACGCGACAAGGGTAACGATGTTTCTACTTGGGCAGGTGAAGCCCTCAGTTTACATATTTGCATGGAAGCCCCTCTCCACCAACGGGTGGGGGGAATGGAGCTTTCCGACGGGTTGACGTGTACGTCCCCACAGTTAATTTCATTAGTACCCGGAAGCGTGAGTACGGGTTTAGGCATGCTGTGTGAAGCCCATCCGGACGTGTGAGCCGGATTGGTGATGTTCTGGGGTTCCCGGAGAAGACTCCGAGGAAGTTGTTTATTAGCCGCTTGCAGGGAATGCGCTCCGTAGCCCCCAAAGAGGGGGTGTGCGCAATATGTTTGGCCTGCTTATGTTAGCCGACCGATGCCTAGTTGGCCGCCGCTCGTCGAGACGTTGGCGTACAGGTGTTGCAGGACCAGGCGGGGAGTAGCGGACTTAAGCCCAAGCTTGTGCCGGCCCTCGAAGGCCTTTTTTGTTTATATTGCCGGCCTGCGTGCTGAGTATGGAATTCATATTCCTGTAATATTCTTTCATATCTATGATGATCTGTGAATATGTAATTTACTCCTGTCTTGGGCGAGCGGCGTGTTCGTAAACCCCCCCTGTACCCCCCCTTTTGGGAACCTCCCCAAATGCCCCCCCCCACCCCACCCCCCCCCCGTGGTGGGCCCAGAGGAATAGATGCTCGGGAAGCCCCTGATGTCCTGTTGTCATCCTTTCAGAATAGCGGAGTTCTGCTGGTTAGCGGCCCAATTGGGGGTGCGTAGTAGTAGAGGGCTGCTGGGCTGTTTTGTGTGCCAATAGTAAGACGGGCAGGGAACATTGACATAGACCCGAGGTGGCACCTTCTAGTTTGGGAGTGGACCTTTGAGATCCTCCTTATATGTTTCTGGTCGGCCAAGAGAGCCCTCCGAAGGTGCCTTAGCTCATCCCTTGGCTTGAGGAGCGAAGAGTTTGTTTAGTCTTCCGGGTATGCGGCGGGTCCTCCATGCTGAGGACCTTGGGTCTGTCCCTCGTGTTCCTAGTCTGTGTGCCTAGATCGTTCGCTTGAGGGTAGTAGGTGCGCGGTCACCCCTTCCCCAAGGGTCGAACTCCACAGGAGACCGATTTTTGATTTCAACATTTTGGTGCGGTGAGCGTGGAGAGTGACCAGCACAGAAGAACTCTGACGAGCGTCATGGCTATAGAAGTGGAACCAGGTGACGACCAGGGTCATGCGTTGATACTTTGTATGTAAGGTCCTCATACTCAGAGTTGTCCCCTCCCATAGCTATTGTTTGAATCCCATAGCATTGGGAGTAGGATTTGCACCTATTTGGAGCGCTTCTACCTATGAAAACCCATGTATCCCCACTTATTACATCAACGAGAAACCTTGAGGTTATTTTCTTCAAGATCAAGTAAGAGAGCAGCTGAGAGGTATTAGGAGCTGGGGTGACCTGAAAGGGTTCCCTCCCTAGCGGTAATATGTTATCTCTTCCTTGTAATTCAGTAGCGGTCAAGTTTTCTCTTTATTACCAATTCGCCTTGAGATTCTGAGGGATTCAAGGGTTAGCCTCGCGATCGACTCCGGAAGCCAAGCGTCCAAACCGTTCCTTTTAAATGGCCTAGTTCGGATGATGGGACGGTGCCGCGGGACTTTAAGCGCTATTGTAAGACCGAGCCTCTGCACTGACGGCCGAGATCAGCTCCCCCCTTGCACGTCGGCCTATGTCGTCCTGATCGCACCTCTCCTCCGGACTAGAGGAATTATCAGGAACGAGCCTTAGACGCTTAACCTCCCATATTTAATAAAGGGCGATCTCTCCAAGCAATCACAAGTGGCATGGCGGGAAAGTGATCTTTGTCATTAGATCAGGATACGAGTCGCCGACCTGTTCCTTTAAATCATCCAGTTCGGATGATGGGACGAAGATGCCTCGGGACTTGTAAGCGCTATTGTGAAGACCGAGCCTCTGCCACTGACGGCCGAGATCATCCCCCCCTTGCATGTCGGCCTATAGTCCCCCCCGATTGCATCTCTACTTCCGATTGGTTAGGAATTAGTGTAGGAATAGGCTCGGATGCCAGCTTCCTGATTTGACAGACCTTCTAGATCATCTTTCTTTATGTAAAGAAATGTTGTCCTCCATTTGTAGAGACACATCAAGTTGCGATTAACTCTCCAACAACCTCTTAAGTAAATAAGATAGTCTCCACCTCAAGCAAAGTCAAGTGCCTCGGGTAGTTCGTGACCCCCGAGCAGATCTCGCTTGTCATGCTCCTCACCTAGCTGGCAGGGCCGGAAGTCCACTCGGTTGTTCATGTTGGGTACATGGAATATATGTACCTGATTTGAAGAAGCCTCACCCTACTCAATGTAATATACATCAAGGTGTATTTGATGTGTTTTGAGTTCTTTGTGCAGTGTTAAGTAACTGCATGTTTTGCAGAAAAGTTTCTAAAGTCATGTGTCTGACACCTAGAGAGAAAAGTGTCGACACCTAGAAGAAAAGTGTCGACACTTAAGAAAGGCTTTGTGTCGGACACCTAGAGAAAAGCAGTTCGTCGGACACTTGGAGTAAATTGTGTCGACATAGGAAGCAGCAGAGTCGACACCAGAAGGAAAAGTGTCGACACATACAGGCAAAGTTGTCGACACACAATGAAGAATTGGGTTCTTACATAATATCAGTGTCGACCTATAGAAGCAGTGTCGACACTTTAGAGAAACTTTGTTGACAGCAAAAGTGTCGACACTAAGGATTGGCTAGTGCTCGCACGACACTCAGAAAACCTTCAACAAAGTTCAAGTACATGTGTCGACACTAGGAGGCTGTGTCGACACTTGCAAGCAAACTTCAACAAAGTTTAAGTACAAGTGTCGACACAAAGAGGATGTGTCGACACTCAGCATAAAGTCTCAACACAAAGAAGAATGTGTCGACCACAAAGGAGATTGTGTCGGACACTCAACAAAAAGTTTCAAACAAAGAAGATGTGTCGACACAAAGAAGATGTTATCGACACTTAGCAAGTGTTCAACACAAGAAGATGTGTCGCACACAAAGGAGTATGTGTCGACTCTTAGCAGAAATCAACTTAAGTATTGAAGAAGAAGGACTTGTGTCGACACACATGATCAGTGTCGACACATTCTGAAGAAGCAGTGTCGATAAGCAGTTTTCTACACACAAGGAGTTTGTGTCGACACCATGAAGGCTAGTGTTCGACACTTAGTTCTACTTAGTGTCGACACTTGGTCTATTATGTGTCGACACATAAAGACTATCTATCTCGACAACTGTTTCAGACAGTGACAGAGATTTCAAGAAGTGACTGGATGTACTTAACAGCTGCCATTTTCAAACGGGTCAACTGCTATTGTCAGAGCTGTTAGAAGGTTGTTAGAAACCGGATCAGCCGGTCACCATGAAGAAAGCTTTATATAAAGGCTTATTCCTTCAACAGAATTGGATTTTTGATGAAGCAAAATCAATGAAGTGACAAAACAACACAACAAGAAGAAGACCTTCAAGTGAAGATCTAAGAAGGTTGGAGAGCTGAGAGAGCAGCTCCTTCTAAGAAGACAGCTATGAACCAGGCTGATAAGAAAGTTTCAGATTGAGATCTGATTCTCAAGTTTAGTAGTTGAATGAAGATCATCTGCATAGAGATACAACCCTTACTGTGTTCTAATTCAAGAAGCTTTTGAAGAATAGCAAAGGGAGGTTGATCTGCTGTAAAGTTCTTTCAAGAACTCATCAAGAAGCAGTCACTCAGCTCCTTTCTTAATCAGAGTATGTGGTTATTAATCTTTGTTAACTTTTTTTCTGTAGGATCCTAAGGGATCTTTTTTTATTCATGAGTTGTAAGCCTATATTTATAAAGGCTGAGTGGTAGGGCTTTTGTGCCTGAGTGTAGGAGACTACATTTCTCTGGAGTGTAGGCCTTGTGAAGGACTGAGTGTAGGCCTTGTTGAAGGCTTGAGTTGTAGGCCTTGTTGAAGGCTGAGTGTAGGCCTTGTTGAAGGCTGAGTGTAGGCCTTGTCGAAGGCTGAGTGTAGGTCTTGCTGAAGACTGAGTGGTAGGGCTTTGTGCCTGAGTTGTAGGAGTGGGATCACTTTGAGTTGTAGGAACCTGTTTGTGTTCTGAGCTGTAAGATCTGTGGATCTGAGAAGTAGTGGAGAAGTTAGGCCGAATCTAGTACACTACTAGATAGGCGAAGGGGGAAAGTGGATGTACCCAGACCTTGGGGAACCACTATAAAAGCTGTGTATACTCTGTGTGTGATTTATTATGTGATTGTTGTGTTATATGTGTTGAATTGCTGTAAAGAAATGCATAAACAGGTCTAATAATTCAGTGTTTCTGCCTTAAAAGTTAAAAAGATTAAGTGCACCTATTCACCCCCCCTCTAGGTGTTTAGGCACTAGTTCTTTCAAGTGGTTTCAGAGGGAGGTTACTCAAAAAGGACATAACAGTCTGAGTAAAGATCCTGTATGCAGAATCAGTATAATCAAGAATCAAGAAAATGGGTTCAACTGAGAATCACAAAGAGCTAGGATCCATGAAATTGCCAATCTGCAGAAAGGAGATCTTTGGCATTTGGAAATAAAGGGTTAGACTTTTTATGGAAGCATCTGACCCAAGAATTTACATTACAGTCAAAGAAGGGCCATATGTTCCAATGAAAGTATCTGTTCTAGATGTCAATCAGAGAACTCCCAAAGACTATTCAGAAATGACCAAGGATGAAATAATTCTGGCCACTATGGACAAGAGGGCCCAGAATATTATTGTAAGTGCAATTGATGATGCCATATTTCAGAATCTGATTCATTGTAAAACATCAAAAGAAATGTGGGACACACTGATAGTCTATATGGAGGGATCAAAAGAGATAAGACAAGACATGAAGTATTTATTAAATCAAGAGTATGAAAGCTTCAGACAAGGCAGGTCTGATAGCATAACTGAATGCTACAAGAAATTCTATAGGATAGTCAATGAATTGATGTCCTATGGAAGAGAGTTCAGCAATTATGAGTTGAATGATAAGTTCTTGAGATCCCTGACAAAGGACTGGGACACCAAGATTTGTGCCATAAGGGAAATGGCCAAATTAGCAGACATTCCTCCTCCAACTTTGTTTGGAAAACTGTTATCTTATGAGATGCATTTAATGGTTAGAAAGGAGGAAGAAAAGACTACAAGAGTGGAGCACAAAGAAAGAGCTGTGACCTTCAAGACTGAAGCCACTAGGAAATATAAAAGCAAGTCTCCATCTCCACCTCAAAAAGTTGATGAGGCTGAGACAGATACTTCAGATAGCAAGAAGTCAGAAAGCAGTGAAAGTGATGAAGACTTTGCTGCATTTACTAGGCACTTTCAGAAGTTTCTAAAGAAGAAGCAGTGGAGGTCCAAGTCATCCACTTCACAAACAATAGATGACTATTATCAGAACAGGAAGTCATCAAGGAATGATAGGAGAAAGTCCAAGTCTAGTAAAACTACATCCTCAAAGATAGTATGCTATTGTTGCAATAGACAAGGACATGTAGTAGCTGATTGTCCAGAAAAGAGGAAAGATTCCACTGACAAGAAGAAGACTCAATTTAAGGGCAAAAAGGAAAAGTCCTTTGTTGCAAAGAGAGACAAAAGCCTGACTGATATGTCATCTTCAAAAACAGATTCAGAAGCTGAAGCCTATATTGGCTTGTTTGCTGAAGAAGAAGAAAATGAGTTCATACAGCTAATGAACTCAATTTATGAGCATGAGGACATTCAGTGTAAGGGACTGATGGCCTTATCAGAAGGAGACAAGATCCAGGATCAGCCTGGACCAAGTAAGGTACAAATTTGTTCTTCTAGTTCAAGTTTGAGTGCTGGATCAGAATCAGATACATCAGCATCAAGTGATGTGAGTGGATCTGAATCTGAAGGAGACATTCATCAGTTGATTGATAAATATAGAGTATTGTTGCAGGCTTTGAAGAAAAGCAAACTCTTGGCAAAAACTAAGGCTAAGGAGATTGCTAGTCTCAAAGTGGCTGCAACAGATTTTGACAAGTTGCTTGATCAGAAACTAAATGAAATAGCCAGGCTGAAGAACATTACTGTTATTCAAATTGGTACTATTACATTCAAGAATGATCAAATTAGAAATCTGGAGGCTAGACTTCAGAAGGAGAGAGATATTGTAGCAAGTTTTTCTAAACCAAAATCTGTTCTACCTTTGATAGATGAGTTTGTACCTCATAAGGGTAAAACTGGATTGGGGTTTACAAAACTTGCCTGGACAGTAAAGTCCAAGTTTTAGGGCAAAGCCCCAGTACTCAACAAGAAGCCTGCTGTAGATAAAACAGCCAGGGTTGTACCTAAACAAAGGTACAACATATTTGAGTGCTGGTGTTGTGGCAAGGTATGCCACTTTGCAATAGATTGTTGGCATAATTCAAGTGTCAAGGTGATAGTAAACTGCCTGCTAGAAAAGCTACAAGTAGTTTTGTTAAGAGTCAGACTAACCTGCACCAAGGACCCAAGAATTATTTGTGTTCTAAGGTTAAGTAATCTGTTTTGCAGGTGAGTCCAAGTGGCCATGCCCCTATATGGTACTTACACAGTGGATGTTCCAGGCACATGACTGGAACTAGGGGATTGCTGAAGGATTATACATCTATCAAGGATGGTCCTAAAGTTACCTTTGGTGGTTCAGAAAAAGGAATCATCAAAGGCTTTGGTAACATTTCTAGCAACCTAATTACAATTACTCAAGTGGCTTATGTAAAGGGTTTGAAACATAACCTCATTAGCATAAGTCAGCTGAGTGATTTAGGATATGACATCTCATTTGTCAAGGATGATTGTCATATCAGTAGGTCAAGTGATCAAAAGATCATTCTGACAGGATATAGGAAGAGAAATGTCTATTGTCTAGACATTATGTATGAGAAAATTATTTCTCCTATCTGTCTTGTAGCTGATGAGAAAGTCTCATATTGTGTTAAATGGCACAAGAGGCTGACTCATCTTAACTATAAGACAATTGGCCAACTCTTTAGCAAAGAGTTAGTGAGGAATGGTCCTCAAGTTAAGTGCATAAAGGTTGGGATATTTTCAGCTTGTCAGAAAGGCAAGCAGACCAGATCCACCTTTAATAGCATTGAGAACAAAGATGATGTGAGGTGCTTATACCTCTTGCATATGGATCTTTTTGGTCCAATGCCAGTTCACAGCCTAGGTAGGAAGGTCTACACATTTGTGGTTGTAGATGATTATTCAAGGTTTTCCTAGGTATTCTTCCTAAGGCAAAAATCTAAAACTCCTAGTATCTTTTATAGTTTTGTCAAACAAATTCAGAATGAGTTAGACAGTACAGTGGTCAAAATAAGAAGTGACCATGGTACTGAATTCCAGTCTGATTGTATGACAAAGCTATGTGAAGAGTTTGAGATATTTCAGGAATTTTCCTCACCAAGAACACCTCAGCAAAATGGTATTGCTGAAAGGAAAAATAAAACCTTGATAGACGCTGGTAGAACCCTATTGAGTGACACATCTCTTCCAGAATATTTCTGGGCAGAGGCAGTAAACACTGCATGTCATGTAATTAATAGGGCTACTATCACCAAGAGCCACAATAAGACCCCCTATGAGATTGTGAAGGGCAAAAAATCAAATTTATCCTATTTCAGGATCTTTGGTTGTAAATGCTATATACTTAACAATGGTAAGTCTTATTTAACCAAGTTTGCTACCAAATCCCAAGAGGGGATCTTTGTTGGGTACAACAACAATAGTAAGGCTTATAGGGTCTACAACTTCATTATTCAAGTTGTAGAAGAGTCAGTTCATGTAGTTTTTGATGAAGCTAGACTCATTAACAATGAATTGCCTAGAAGTGTTTGCAGCTCCACAGGTGTGACTGAGAAGATGGACAAGCTTACTATTGAAGAAGGTTCTACTGCAAGTTAGTAAGTGGATGATAGTGGCTGTTGTCCAGGGGGAGTCCAAGATACTCATGTTGCTGAAGAAGACCAAGAGGAGCTGCTGAATGAAGAAGCTGAAGGTGTACAACCAGAAGACAGGCTGCCTCCAGCAAATAGGCATTTAAAAGATCATCCAGCCAATCAAATTATTGGAGATCTCAGACAAGGGGTACAAACAAGGAGCATGAATCTAAGTTCAGTTCTCTACTCTAGCTTTCTATCCCAAGTAGAGCCAAAAAAATTTGAAGAAGCAATCCTA
Organism: Platanthera guangdongensis; assembly: GCA_039583875.1. Lineage (NCBI taxonomy): Eukaryota > Viridiplantae > Streptophyta > Magnoliopsida > Asparagales > Orchidaceae > Platanthera > Platanthera guangdongensis. The sequence goes on from CM077158.1 coordinate 183,751,946, forward strand.
GATCCTCATTGGATTGAGGCTATGCAAGAGGAGCTGAACTAGTTCAAAAGATGCAAAGTCTGGGAGCTAGTTCCTAAACCAAAAGACCACAACATTATAGGAACTAAGTGGATCTTTAGGAACAAGTTGGATGAAAATGGAGTAATTATAAAGAACAAAGCTAGACTTATTGCAAAAGGATATATGCAGGAAGAAGGTATTGATTTTGATCAGACCTTTGCTCCAGTAGCAAGACTGGAAGCAATAAGGATGTTCCTTACCTATGCAACATTCCAAGGATTTAAGGTCTATCAAATGGATGTTAAGTCAGCTTTTCTGAATGGAAACTTGAAGGAAGAAGTCTATGTAGAGCAGCCATCAGGTTTTGTAGATTCTCTTAAACTTGATTATGTATATAGACTTAGGAAGGCTTTGTATGGGTTAAAACAAGCCCCTAGGGCTTGGTATGAATCCATGTCTAGTTTCCTCATTGAGAACAAATTCTCAAGGGGGAAAATAGACAAGACTCTATTCCTTAGGGAATCCAGAGGCAAGATTATCTTAGTCCAAATATATATAGATGACATCATATTTGGGTCTACAGAAAGTAGTCTTTGCAAAAAGTTTGCAAAACTAATGCAAGGACAATTTGAAATGAGCAGTATGGGGGAACTTAAGTTCTTCTTGGGTCTCCAAGTTAGACAGACTGAGGATGGTTTATCCATATGCCAGTCTAAGTTCACCCTAGAATTGATAAGGAAGTATGGTATGGAATCATCCACTACCATGAAAACTCCTATGGGGTCAACAATGTCTCTAAGCAAAGATGATGTAGGGAAACCTGTAAATGAAACTTTGTATAGAGGGATAGTTGGCTCCCTACTGTATTTGACTGCAAGTAGACCAGATATCATGTATGCTACATGTGTGTGTGCTAGGTACCAAGCATGCCCTAAAGAATCTCATTTGACAGCAGTCAAAAGAATTTTGAGATATCTTAAGGGCACACCTCATCTAGGCCTTTGGTACCCTAGGAATGGAGACTTTGTACTGATAGGTTATTCAGATGCAGATTTTGCAGGCTACAAGGAAGATAGGAAGAGTACAACTGGAACCTGTCAATTTCTAGGTGGAAGGCTGGTGTCATGGAGTAGCAAGAAGCAAACCAGTGTGGCTATCTCCACAGCTGAGTCAGAGTATGTTGTTGCAGGAAGCTGCTGTGCACAACTACTACGGATACAACACCAGCTAGAAGATTATGGTATTCAAGTAAGTAGAATACCTTTATTTTGTGATTCTACAAGTGCTATTTCTTTTGCAAATAATCCTGTCTCCCATAGTAGGACTAAGCACATAGAAATAAAATACCATTTTCTAAGAGAACATGTGGAAAAAGGAGATATTTCACTAAAGTATATTAATACAGATAATCAGCTAGCTGATATGTATACTAAGCCCTTAGATGAAACCAAATTCAATAAATTTAAAATTGAATTAGGGATGATAAACTTAGAATAGTTTACAAAATTGGCTAAGTAAAATGGTGTCGACACACTGAGTTGTCTGTGTCGACACATAGGAGTGGTGTCGACATTTCAGAGAAATGGTGTCGACACATCTAGGAAGTCTGTGTCGACACTTCAGAGAATTAGTGTCGACACATGCAGTGTAGGTGTCGACACATCCAGGGTGGTGTCGATACTTAGGATTTACACAGAATTAGTCTAGTAGAGTCTCGACTAAGTGCCGAGCTGAGTGGTGTCGAGATATTAACAGTAAGTGTCGACACTTTTCAACAGTGTCGACACAATTTAAGTATTTTGACGCGCCTTTTCACCTTTGATTCTAGAAAGGTATAAATAGGTTTTCCCCAGTGTTTGTCGACACGCTCACCTTAGTCTCGAGACCAAACCTGTGTATCGACATCTCTCTTCTCTAAGTTCAAAATTTCTTTAAACCCTAGTGGCGCCCAAGCTAGAGGAGAACATTAATGAAGGATATGAGCTCGTGTGACACGCCTTTGATGACGCGGAACCCAAAATCAAAGGTGTGGTAACCCTAATTGCCGAGACTGGATTGGAATACCTTGTATCAGAACCAATCAAGATCTGGAAGAAGGAGGTCCTTGAATTTTTGAGTGTAGCATCACTTGATGATACTGGACTCAAGATTAAGTCCAGAGTTCATGGGACCAAAGTCAAGGTCACACAAAAAATTCTAAGGAAGGTACTTCAACTACCAAGAACAAAAGAGGAAGAAGATGTATCTGCTTCTAAGACTAGAGAGGCATTGAGATGGTGTGGATTGGATTCAAACCTGAAAATTGGATCTGTTTTCAACAAAAAAGGGATGAACATCCAAGGAAGATTCTTATCTGAAATAGTTGGTAAGGTCATCCTGAGCAAGCCTGGAGTACATGATAGAATTTCAGCCCATATGTTCAGTTTGATGACAAGGATTATCTTCAAACTTAAGACTGACTGGTCAGTAGTTCTGTTTGATAAGATAAAAGAGAGCCTGAAGAAGCCCAATCTGGGTAGAATTCTGAGTCTATACCTAGCAGGAAGTATACCTGAGGTGATGAATCAAGCAGCTGGTTCAAAGATAAACCACATGAGAAGAATGGATGTCTGAATTTTCTCAAGATGGGATAGGGTGCTGACAAAGGAACTGCCATCTCCAGTAAAGGATACACCTCAGAAGAAGAAGAAGAAGAAGACAACCATTGTGGCTCAAGAATCCTCCAGCAGCTCTTAAGAGCAAGTGGTCTTTACTCCTGATGATGAAGAGACAGGAAATGCTGGACAGTCTCCAGCAAGACAAGAAGATGCACAGAGGCAGGGGGAGCTACCCTCAGCAAGCCCAATTCACCTGGATCCACTCCAGGGGGAGCCTCTACTTGTGGAATAGCCAACTCCTCTAGAGAGTGAAAGGGCTACCCAAACCATTCTAGAGGTAATCACTGAAATTAATCAATTATATTTCCCTATTGAGGATGAAGTTTTGACTGATTCATTACCTGATATTCATCAGGAAACACAGATACAACCTTAACCACAAGATGTTGTCATGGAGGACACATCTATTGCTGATAAAGTGGTTGATGAAATCCGAGATTCTCCAGCCCCTTCTCAACAGGAATTCACCTTAGAGGAGCTATTCCCTGATCTTGTACAGATAGATCTTGAGAGAGAAATAGCTGCCGTTGAGGGGGAGAAGGCCCATATTGAGGGGGAGCATATGGAGAATGTAGAGGAAACTGCTACACAAGAGACAGAGAAGCCAAAGGATGTTGAGGAACCATAAAGGACTGAGAAGGAGTTACCTCCTAGTCCTAAGGATAGAGTGGACATAGTCAGCACTTCTGCTTCAGAAGATGAAGAGGCTGCTAGAGCCAAGAAAAGGAAGTTCCAGGTCTTCAAAAGAAGGAGTCAGAACTATAAGAAAGCCCTACAGACAATTACTCCATAGCCAGCCCCATCTACTGATTACAGTTCACTGATGGTGGCTTTACAGATTAAGCTGGATAAGCAAAGGAATGCTTTACAAACCTATATGGAAGGCTGCTAAGGACAATGTCCTGGATAGAGGCAAGTGGTATTCTGACCTGGAGTGGAGAAAACATGAGAATAGGCAAGTGGCCATTGTATAATATAGAAGAAAGGCTAAACTGGGAAAGCTACCTCCTAATGCACAGGAGCCTAGCAAGTATTTCCCCAAACCTTATCACTATTTTGAAAGGCAGAAGATAAAGGCTGAAGAGCTGAAAAAGAAAGATCTCAAAGGAAAGAAGCCTGCTACTACTGATGACAATGAAGCTCCAGTTCAAGCAAAGATTCAATCTGGAAAGGGGATTGTAATCAAGGAACCAGAGCAGCCATAGGATAGCATTTTCTTAAGTTTACAAATTGTAATCATTTGTATTAAAATTCTATGTAAACTTTTGACTAATGAAAATGTTGGAATTTGTAAGAACATTGTGTCATGGTTCAAATCTATTACAATAATTGTTCTGAGCTAATTGTATATACATGTTCTGTTCATGCATGTTTAAGTATTTTCCCTGTCATATATTACTGTTTTACATCATACTGAAAATTTGTTATGTATGGTGTATATCATTGACTAAGGGTTATGACTTCTCCAAATAGTGGAAGATTGTTGGGTACATTGGAATATATGTACCTGATTTGAAGAAACCTCACCCTACTCAATGATATACATCAAGGTGTATTTGATGTGTTTTGAGTTTCTTTGTGCAGGTTAAGTAACAGCAGGTTTGCAGGAAAAGTTTCTAAGTCCATGTGTCGACACCTAGAAGAAAAGTGTCAACACTTAAGAAGGCTTGTGTCGACACCTAGAGAAGCAGTGTCGACACTTGGAGTAATTGTTTCGACACTAGGAAGGCAGAGTCGACACCAGAAGGAAAGTGTCGACACATACAGGCAGTGTCGACACACAATGAAGAATTGTCTACATAATCAGTGTCGACACTTAGAAGCAGTGTCGACACTCAGAGAAACTTTGTCGACAGCAAAAGTGTCGACACTAGGAGGTTGTGTCGACACTCATTAAACTTCAACAAAGTTCAAGTACATGTGTTGACACTAGGAGGCTGTGTCGACACTCAGCAAACTTCAACAAAGTTTAAGTACAAGTGTCGACACAAAGGAGATGTGTCGACACTCAGCAAAGTCTCAACACATGAAGAATGTGTCGACACAAAGGAGATGTGTCGACACTCAGCAAAAGTTTCAACAAAGAAGATGTGTCGACACAAAGAAGATGTGTCGACCCTTAGCAAGTTTCAACACAAGAAGATGTGTCGACACAAAGGAGTTGTGTCGACACTTAGCAGAAATCAACTAAGTATTGAAGAAGAAGGACTTGTGTCGACACACATGATCAGTGTCGACACATTCTGAAGAAGCAGTGTCGAGAAGTAGTTTCTACAACACAAGGTGTTGTGTCGACACCATGAAGGCTAGTGTCGACACTTAGTCTACTTATGTCGACACTTGGTATATTTGTGTCGACACATAAAGACTATCTGTCTCGACACTTTCAGACAGTGACAGAGATTTCAAGAAGTGACTGGATGACTTGACAACTGCCATTTCTACCGGTCAACTGCTACTGTCAGAGCTGTCAGAAGGTTGTTAGAAACCGGATCAGCCGGTCACCATGAAGAAAGCTTATATAAAGGCTTATTCCTTTAACAGAATTGGATTTTTGATGAAGTAATCAATGAAGTGAAAAACAACACAACAAGAAGAAGACCTTCAAGAGAAGATCTAAGAAGTTGGAGAGAGAGAGAGCTCCTTCTAAGAAGACAGCTATTGAACCAGGCTAATAAGAAAGTTTCAGATTGAGATCTGATTCTCAAGTTAGCAGTTGATTGAAGATCATCTGCATAGAGATACAACCCTACTGTGTTCTAATTTAAGAAGCTTTGAAGAAAGCTAAGGGAGGTTGATCTCTGCAAAGTTCTTTCAAGAACTCATCAAGAAGCCAGTCAACTCATCTTTCTCAATCAGAGTTGTGGTTATTAATCTTTGTACACTTTATTTTCTATAGGATCCTAAGGGATCTAAGTTTTAAGCCTATATTTATAAAAGCTGAGTGGTAGGGCTTTTGTGCCTAAGTGTAGGAGATACATTTCTCTGAGTGTAGGCCTTATTGAAGGCTGAGTGTAGGCCTTGTTGAAGGCTGAGTGTAGGTCTTGGTGAAGACTGAGTGGTAGGGATTTGTGACTGAGTTGTAGGAGTGGGATAACACTGAGTTGTAGGAACCTGTTTGGGTTCTGAGCTGTAAGATCTGTGGATCTGAGAAGTAGTGGAGAAGTTAGGCCGAATCTAGTACACTACTAGATAGGCGAAGGGGGAAAGTGGATGTACCCAGACCTTGGGGAACCACTATAAAAGCTGTGTGTACTCTGTGTGTGATTTATTCTGTGATTGATGTGTTATCTGTGCTGAATTGCTATAAAGAATTGCATAAACATGTCTAATAATTCAGTGTTTCTGCATTAAAAGTTAAAAAGATTAAGTGCAACTATTCACCCCCCCCCCTCTAGGTGTTTAGGCACTAGTTCTTTCATGTCATCCTTGGCCTCGAGCTGATCCCGCAGTCAGGCTCTCACCTAGCTGACAGGGCCGGAAGTCACTCGATGGCGGTAGTTGTGGACCCCGAGCAGATCCCGATGTCAGGCTCTCACCTAGCTGGCAGGGCCGGAAGTCACTCGATGTCATCCTTGGACTCGAGCAGATCCTGCTGTCAGGCTCTCACCTAGCTGATAGGGCCGGAAGTCACTCGATGGCGGTAGTTGTGGACCCCGAGTAGATCCCGCTGTCAGACTCTCACCTAGCTGGCAGGGCCGGAAGTCACTCGGTGTCATCCTTGGCCTCGAGCAGATCCCGCTGTCAGGCTCTCACCTAGCTGACAGGGCCGGAAGTCACTCGATGGCGGTAGTTGTGGACCCCGAAAAGGTCCCGCTGTCAGGCTCTCACCTAGCTGGCAGGGCCGAAAGTCACTCGATGTCATCCTTGGCCTCGAGCAGATCCCGCTGTCAGGCTCTCACCTAGCTGACAGGGCCGGAAGTCACTCGATGTCGGTAGTTGTGGACCCCGAGCAGATCCCGCTGTCAGGCTCTCACCTAGCTGGCAGGGCCGGAAGTCACTCGGTGTCATCCTTGGCCTCGAGCAGATCCCGCTGTCAGGCTCTCATCTAGCTGACAGGGCTGGAAGTCACTCGATGGCGGTAGTTGTGGAGCCCGAGTAGATCCCGCTGTCAGGCTCTCACCTAGCTGGCAGGGACGAAAGTCACTCGGTGTCATCCTTGGCCTTGAGCAGATCCCGCTGTCAGGCTCTCACCTAGCTGACAGGGCCGGAAGTCACTCGATGGCGGTAGTTGTGGACCCCGAGCAGATCCCGCTGTTAGGCTCTCACCTAGCTGGCAGGGCCAGAAGTCACTCGGTGTCATCCTTGGCCTCGAGCAGATCCCGCTGTTAGGCTCTCACCTAGCTGACAGGGTCGGAAGTCCCTCGATGGTGGTAGTAGTGGACCCCGGGTAGACTCGCTGCTTAGGCTCTCATTAGCTGGGCAGGGTTGTAGGCACACTTGGGGGGAAAGGGTTGGTTCGTGGAGAGTGATGTTCCGAGTGCAAATTTCAGTTTCTCTCAAAAAAAATTTTGGGTCGGCACCCACTCGCCGGATACGTAGGTTTGGATGATTCTTTCCGAGCTTGTACCAACCTCGAAAAGAGCGGGGATTGTGTACAACCCCGTAGCCGGGCGAGTGGGGCCCTCCCCAAATATCAGCCTAGGGGCGTGTTGTGGGCGACGAGTTGGTGCGACCCCGTTCGAAGACGTGCGGGTCCTCGTGCGTGCGCGCGGAGGTTTTATGCACATCGCTTTATGATATATATATATATATATATATATATATATATATATATATATATATATATATATATATATATATATATATATATATTATATTATAATATATTATATATATATTATATATGGGGGGATAAGATGAAAAAAGGAAGGCAGCAGGGGATTGGGGACGGACTGCGGGATTAGGGTTCGGCTGGAGCGGCAGCCCGCCCCCTCTCTCTCCTCTCTCCCGGCCGCCTGGAGCAACCCGACCCGCGCCGCTCCCTCTCCCTCCGGCCTCCTGGAGTACCCCCCCCCCCCTTTGCTTTTTCCCGTCTTGGAGCGGCAGCCCGCCCCCTCTCTCCCTCTCTTCCGGCCGCCTGGAGCAACCCGACCCGAGCCGCTCCCTCTCCCTCCGGCCGCCTGGAGCACCCCCCCCCCCTTCGCTTTTTCCCGGCTTGGAGTGGCAACCCGACCACCTCTCTCCCTCTCTCCAGCCACCAGAAAAGCTGGGAACGACCGCCCCTCTCCCTCTCTCCCGGCCGCCTGGAGCAACCCGGCCCGATCCTCTTTCTCCCGGCCTGGAGCAGCACGGCCCAGCCCCTTCCCTTTCTCTCGGCCTGGAGCAGGGCTCAGCTCGGAGTGGGGTTCGGCCTGGAGCTAAACCCTAGCTTTTCACCACCGGCAGCAAGCTCGGCCTAGAGCAGGCTCGGCCTGGAGCAAGGCTCGGCCTGGAGCAAGGCTCGGCCTGGAGCGAGGCTCGGCCTGGAGCAAGACTCGGCCTGGAGTGGAGATCGACCACCGACGCGGCCGCATGCAGTAGGATCGACCCGGAGCTCCTCTCCCGGCCCCGCCGCCAAGCATGCGACAAGGGTAACGATGTTTCTACTTGGGCAGGTGAAGCCCTCAGTTTACATATTTGCATGGAAGCCCCTCTCCACCAACGGGTGGGGGGAATGGAGCTTTCCGACGGGTTGACGTGTACGTCCTCGCAGTTAATTTCATTAGTACCCGGAAGCGTGAGTACGGGTTTAAGCATGCTGTGTGAAGCCCATCCGGACGTGTGAGCCGGATTGGTGATGTTCTGGGGTTCCCGGAGAAGACTCCGAGGAAGTTATTTATTAGCCGCTTGTAGGGAATGCGCTCCGTAGCCCCCAAAGAGGGGGTGTGCGCAATATGTTTGGCCCGCTTATGTTAGCCGACCGATACCTAGTTGGCCGCCGCTCGTCGAGACGTTGGCGTACAGGTGTTGCAGTACCAGGGAGGGAGTAGCGGGCTTAAGCCCAAGCTTGTGTCAGCCCTCGAAGGACTTTTTTGTTTATATTGCCGGCCTGCGTGCTGAGTATGGAATTCATATTCCTGTAATATTCTTTCATATCTGTGATGCTCTGTGAATATGTAGTTTACTCCTGTCTTGGGCGAGCGGCGTGTTCGTGAACCGCTCCCCCGTATGGGCCCCGAGGAATAGATGTCGGGAAGCCCCTGATGGCCTGTTGTCATCCTTTCAGAATAGCGGAGTTCCGCTGTTAGCGGCCCAATAGGGGGTGCGTAGAGTAGGGCTGCTGGGCGGTTTTGTGCGAATAGTAAGGCGGGCAGGGAACATTTTACATAGACCCGAGGTGGCACCTCTAGTTTGGGAGTGGACCTTGAGATCCTCCTTATATGTTCCGGTCGGCCAAGAGAGCCCTCTGAAGGTACCTTAGCTCAGCCCTTGGCTTCGGAGGGGAAGAGTTTGTTAGTCTTCTGGGTATGCGGCGGGTCCTCCACGCTGAGACCTTGGGTCTGTCCCTCGTGTTCCTAGTCTTGTGCCTAGATCGTTCGCTTGAGGGTAGTAGGTGCGCGATCACCCCTTCCCCAAGGGTCGAACTCCACAGGAGACCGATTTTCGGTTTCAACACCGATGGCACATTACATAGTCCAAACGACATTACAATGAACTCGTAATGACCGTAGCGTGTTCTAAACGCTGTCTTGGGAATGTCACCTTCTTGAATTCGCAACTGGTAGTAGCCAGATTTAAAATCCATCTTTGAGTATACTGTCGATCCCGCCAGTTGATCAAACAAGTCATCTATTCGGGGAATTAGATATTTATTTTTCTCTGTGAACTTGTTCAATTCCCGATAATCAATACACAATCGTATGCTACCATCCTTCTTTTTCATAAAAAGAACAGGTACGCTCCAAGGTGACGTACTTGGGCGTATGTATCCCTGTTCCAACAATTCCTGCAGTTGAACTTTGAGTTCGGCCATTTCCTTTGGCGCTACTTGATATGGCGAACGAGCCACATGTTTTGCACCTGGCACAAGCTCAATCGAGAAATCTATCTCCTGTTGTGGTGGTAATCCCGGAAGCTCCTTAGAAAACACATCAACAAACTCTAAAACAATCGGAACATCACTAACACTGGCCTTTTGCTCAACAGCCTCAACAAGCGTGAAGAACAACTCCGCGCCTTTTCGAACTGCCTTAACCACTTGAAGAGCAGACATCAATTTCATGCTCGACTGTCGTATACCAACGAACTTCGTTTCTCGTTCGGTATTCTGCCCCAGTGTGACTTCCTTTGATTTGCAATCTATATAGGCACGCTGCTACGAGAGCCAGTACATACCAAAGATCACAGCAAACTCCGATATCGGCAGCACCGATGCTTGCAACCCGAAATCTCGACCTCCTATTAGTACCTCCACAAAACAAGACCTATCAGCATGAATTACAGATCCATTGGTAATTACACCTTCACACTATCAGCCACCATACGAATCAGTTCACCGATCCGTGACACAAAGTCCACATATAGAAATGAATGAGAAGTACCAGTATCAAACAGTACTCTCGCCGGACAGTCTCGAATCAGGACAAAGCCTAATATAAACACATCATACACAAGCTACAAACAAGGTATGGACTAGCAAAAGCAGCAATCAAATATGTTACCACGTACCCGTGGCAACGTCACTTTGCTTTATGGCCTCCTACTGGCCAAGATTATACACTCGGGGTTGCGCCTGGGATGCAGTGTACTCCACCATTGCCTTTCCCTTTTCAGCATATGACACTCCTGTCTTCTTTTCAATCTTTGGTGGACCAACCTGACAGTTATGGGCTATATGCCCCACTCTACCACATGTATAGCAGGTCCAAGACACCTGCCTCGAAGTTGCTCCCGATGCAACACTCGAGGGAGCCTGTGTAGAAGACTTGAATCTCTTACCACATTTCCTTCAGTAATTTGATTTCCCCGGGTGTAACACTTTGAACTCGGACTTTGTCACTGTCAAGTCCTTTTTTCCTTGCACCCGTTTCATATCCTTCTCCAACGAGCACGCCGTATCCACCAACTCTAGAAACCCTTGGTTCACCGAACTTGATAGCAGGAATCTCAACTCATCCGGCAACCCTTCGTAGAACTGATTGGTCTTTCGTTGTTCATCAGCGAAGATAGACCCCGCATAGCATCATAATCATGTAAACTTATGAAAGTAGGTATCGACATAACTCTCGCCCTGAGTTAGACGCTGGAACTCATTTTACATAGCGATGCATTGTGCCGCTGGCAAGTGTTTTCCAAGAACAGTCGCAAAAACTCCTCAATCGAGACTTCTGTTAGACGCCTGCCCGCTAAGTGGTGTAACTCTATCTCGTCCGACCATATCCGATCCTCTCCTTCCAACAAGAAGGTGGTTGAGGTGACCTTCTGATTTTCCTCCGTCCTTATTGCCGTCACTATTCGTTTGACACACGACAACCAATCTTCCGCCTGCATCGGGGATCCCACACCCGTAAACGTAGGAGGATTGAAGTTCATAAACTGCTTCAACTGCCGTTCAGCTACCCAATGATCGACAGCCTCAACAGGTTCTGGCCTTACACTAACCCATTCTGGCTCCAAGGCTGGCTACGCCTGCCCAGTAGGCTGTGCATGAATCAATGCAAATAGCACCTCAGCAACTAAGCGTACTGTCTCCGCAGAAGGAGGAGGTGTAGGCACCTCAGCTGGTGTCGCACTCTCATCAGAACACTAGGGCTCAGACTGCCCAGCTCCACTACGAGTCACCTATAGGTGGACAAGACACACATTAGCGACCTTGCACAAGCAATAACAACAACATAGGAACGCGCAGGTTCCTCAAACAAGTGTATTTGCATTCCTTAGTGGACATTCTTGAGTTTACCAATGTTATAGTAGATTGCACTTAAACGTGCTTGCCACCCCACAAAAATATTCGACCACGGATTCGAAAGAAGAAGACTGAGACGCTCTGATACCAAAATGTAACACCTCCATCCATTGCATGACATATAATAGAAGGTCTGGCCGGGGCCCCACACCATATGCCACAAATAGGCGGCGAAGTTACAGGTTAATATAAAAAAATACCATTCGCATCCTAACTCAGAGCATTCTAGCGGAAGCTTTTAAGTTGTTTTAACTAAACTCATTTGAATGTACACAATATATAAACCAACATTTATATATATAACATCACGAAAGAGTGTTCTCCAAATACACAGCAAGTCTGGCCTTATGGCCTTACAGTTAAGCTTTATAACTATGAATTTCATACATCGCCACGCAGGTCGGCCACACATGAAAATAAAATCATATGAACTTCTTTGGCCTTCGAGGTCCAGCATAGCAACAGCAACAACAACAACAAGAGCTTCAGCCCCCTATTTTCCACTCGACTCTCCTGCACATGCACGGGATAATCCATCGCAATGGTGGCAAACAAGACAACGGTCAGCATTCAGCTGACCAATTTATAACGACCCTACCCCTTACCCGGGGTAGTGGTATTCCTTCCCTGCAGATATAGCATTTTACAAGCAGATATATCACATAATGTGCACTCACGCACAATCAACATATCACAAACGTCGACCACACGGCCCGACGCTCCATGCACTTAGGGCACATTCTTGGTGTATCGAAAATAACAGGGTCCCACCGCCGTTCAGGGCACATTCTTGGTGTACCGAAAATGCTAGGGTCCCACCGCCATTCGAAGCAAATTCTTGGTGTACCGGAAATACCAGGGTCCCATCGCCATTCGAAGGTCCGAAGCCCAATGACAAACTTGAGAATTTCGCTCCACAGCCTTAAGCCGGAGACTTTAGTCTTAATGGCACTGTCCTAAGACTCTCATTATGCATTTCTGCCGAATGCCAATAGCCCAGGCACTCATGGCGGACAACCATAATGTAGAGATAGTTCAGCCTTTTCTAGTTGCTCAAATCGTCAGTTCTATGACCAGACTGATGCGGGTCGGCCTCCCCTTATCCATTCAACATGAAGCCTTTTCAAGCGCTCACAAAGCTCACAAAGAGCCACACTGTCCCCTAAGGACTGGCTTTACAATCGCAGGTTCGCTCGGAGCCATTGCCAACGACATTCATTATCGCCCAGCATTAGCGACAAAACTCACTTTCCATCCCCAGCCCTAACCTTATCTCGATCAACCATCCAGCAATCCCTGCAGCCACCTGCAGTGCCAGAAACACTGGTCTTTCAAGCATATAGAACAAGCACATTGCGGGTATTTTCCTGGACTTTCACTCAAGTACTTCGTGCTACTACCCTTCACAGACACAACCCACTGAATCCACAAACATACTCATTTATATGCGGAGTCTTCTCCGGTGTGCAAAATAAAACATCACCAATCCAGACCAACCTATCCAGATGGGCTTCACACAGTATGCCTGTTCCGTACTACATATTTCTAGATCTACATACAAGACATCTTGGGGATATCCAGAATCAACCAATGGGGAATCCATCAATACTCCACCTTTTGGTGGGGAAAAACCCATGCTTATGCCAAATTAAGGACTTCACATGTCTAAGGAAGAAAGATCGTTACCCTTGATGATCGCTTTGGAACCATGGAAAACTAGCCAGATGAACCGCATCGCAACGACCTTGCCTTCACGGATCTGGACTTGGCACGCGATTTGGGGCTCTGAAGCTCCACCGCCAGCCAGACTCCTCCTCCTCCTCCCTTGCTCTCACCACTCTCTACCTCTTTAGAATGAGTGAGAAAGGACTTAGATAATGAGAGAGTTTATCCTCAAATAATGGCTTTATAACAGCAGGGAGATCTCAGGATCATTGGATCCTAGTTGAAAGGAACGAACGGTCACGAAAAGTCCTGAAAAATACTTTCCTGGGCCAGACACGGCTTGAAACACGCCCATGTCACAGGCCGTGTGCCTTAAGCGGAAAAGAAACCGACTTGACCCGACCTGCAAACGACCATATGACATGCCTGTGTCACAGGCCGTGTTCTAGACACAGCGTCAGACACGCCCGTGTCTAGCCTGCGTTCATCAGTCCTCACAGACCTGACCAAGCACAGAGAAGGACACGACCATTGACATGCCCGTATCACAGGCCGTGTGCCCAACTCAAGGATCGTCGAGTGTATTTCGTCGAGCTCACTCGAGAACACGTCAAGCGCATAGTAGGACACGACCCTAGATACGCCGGTGTCACAGGTCGTGTACCCAAATCAAGGATCGTCGAGTGCATTTCGTCGAGCTCACTCGAGAATGCCCTACCGACACTCGAGCCCAGTGACACGGCCATGGACACACCCGTGTCACCAGCTCTGTAACTCACACAGAGTAGGGGATGGATTTGGATACGCCCGTGTCCCAGGCCGTGTTGCCCACCCTACTCAGCTCGTTCAGCATCGAGATTTGGGGCGTTACACCGCACCCCTGCCGACCAAGGGAATGCTGCGCGACCTAGGCGGTCAGACCGCTGAGACCACCGAAGCCATGCGGCCTGAGCGGAAAGGGAAACCTGTCTGCCCAAACTTGGACGTCGCGACCTATAGGGAGAACCCGGAGCAGGCCACAACTATCGGGATGGCTAACTTGGGAAGGATTGCCGATTTCTGTGTTAACATAATCCCCGCACTTTTTTATGTTCCGAATGGAACTTCGAAAAGTTGGAGACCCACGAAAATCGTGATCCACCCCAAAGAAAGAGGAGGGGGTAAGGAGAGATAGAACCTGATGTCTCTCCTTAGGAGCTTGCTAATGCATATCTTCTTCCTGCAAAGGAGAAGTTACTACAGGCATGTATGGAAGGTACATCTTGTGTGTACCTGAATTGCCTTTGCAAAAATGAAGGAGACGTGTCTTCCGCTGAGTTCTGCAAAACGAAGGTAAGAGGAAAACATAGAAGAATAATTACTTGCAAGTACCTGATGGAGGCTTGCAAGCACCTGTTATCATCTGCAGAAAGAAGAATAGGCAGTATGCCTGAAAGGAGAAATATGTTTGCAAGTACCTGAAAGGGACTTGTAAGAGTTTGCTAATTTCTGCAAAAGAGAAGTTAGAGGCAAATATGGAAGTAAAGAAGGCCGCAAGTACCTAAAGGCAACTTGCAGGTATCTGCTAATCTCTGCAAAAGAAAAGTTAGAAGCAGATATGAAGGAAAAGCTAGGCTGCAAGTACGTGAAAGGAACTTGCAGATATTTGCTGATCTCTGCAAGAAAAGAGTTAGAAACATATGTGATATATGAAAAGACTAAGCTGCAAGTACCTGGATGAGACTTGCAGTTGCCCGCTAATCACTGCAAAGAGAAGAGTGAGCAGCAGACATAGTATAATGAATTAAGCTGCAAGTACCTGAGCGGGACTTGCGAATGCTAACTGTTGATGAGATAAGATGGATAAGATCATATAACAGAAGAAATGTCTGACGATCTCAGATTATAATTGAATGAAGATCAAACCGGAATAGTGATCTTGCTAGATTAGAGATGACATCTTTATTATGAAGTCCAGATCCATAAGAAGAAATCCTCTTAATTAGACTCCAATTGCATGGCTTGTTAACGAGAGCCAGATTCTTTGATCAATGATTGTTGCCATTAACATTTGATAAGAGTAATGAAGGGCTTTATAAACCATCATCTGATAGAGCTTTGATCAAGCAATTCATATAAGATGAGAATAAGCGAAGTGATTGTTGCACATCCTTTTGATAGGTTGGATTCAACCTGTTCACCTGTGAAAGAGGCAGTTGATAAAAAGAGGTCTATACTCGGAGATGACCAAGAAAGACTGGATGCTACCATAGGAGATCACCAGTGGGCCTTATGGTTCGCTTGCCTGAAAAAGGTCATCAGGATTATAGTCCTACTTAGGGCGGACTAGCTATACTCCCTTGACAGAGCACAAAAGGGAGATATGCACAAAAATCCTAAGAAGGAAGCGGAAGATTATGCACTGCTCTCTTGCTTCGGGTACAACATCACTGATCAATGACAATAGTTGCGGCAAATGGCCTATATCATTGTTTGCCTGTGGAAAGATCGGTGGAGTTGTGGGTCCCGCGAAAGCACGGATTGAGAGTACCATAGAGTGTTCGGCCATCACAGTTGTAAGATGATCGAAGAGACAAGGCTACGCTTGATTGTCGTTGCTTCTCAAGAAAAGATCTTCATAACTGTAATGTATCCATAATGAAGCACAGTAGAGCTAACACATGGGACCTCCCTTGATGCACACTTTATGTTAGATACCGGCTAGGATCCGAAGTCCCGTATTCCACCGCATGAGAGTTGGATGGCTCCCACTACACATATGCGAACACTCCCCGCGATATCTCATTGGTTCAGCGATCTCTTTGGTAAAGAGAAAATGAAGTAGGAAGCACTCCCAAAAGAGAAATGTGTTAGTACGGGAATCTCTGATGTAAACTTTATGGAAATGCAAGGATCAACACTTAGAAGTGTTTTGTAAAGAGAATGTTTGAAACATGTAAAGTAGAGTAAGAGTAACTGGTAATGAATGAGAGGAGCTTTAAGGATCGGTGATATCCCTTTATTTTCAGAATAGTCTTCCAAGCTTGCCCTCGTCATCGGCATCAAAGGTTTCAATGGCATTATTAATAACAAGGTGAGGGTATTCGTCGACTTGGCTCACTCCTCTTGAGCAACAAGGAGTGTCTGCAACTTATTTGCCCTTTGAGTTTGTTGGATCAGGTTGATCATTTTTGGGGAGCAGGTCACGCATCTTACCGTGCCGGAGCATCCGCTGTACTAGTTGACGAAGTGCTCGACAGTTTTCAGTTAGGTGGCCTGGCTCTTTATGAAATTTGCAGTATGGATCTGAGTCTTTAGGTCTTAGATCAGCTGCTCGATAAGGCCTTTTATAATTATCCCTATCTTTCATGACTTGGATTACTTCTAGCATGGCCTTTTCGAGTTCGCATTCGTGCAAGTAATCATCTTGCTTTTGATGAACATCAGCTGTTTGCAATGTCAGAGTCGGTAGGAACAACGATTGATCCCGATTACGATCACGGTCTGGGAAGGAGTATCGATGATTCTGAAATCTTCATCCCTTCCTTGAGTGAGATGAGAAATCTTTGTGAGGAGATCTTAGAGGCTAATTGTGAGAAGGAGGATCTTTCTCTACTATAAGCCTGAAGACGAAGCCTGGGTTACTCTTTTCGCCTTGGATGTATGAGTTGGCTAGGCCAATCAACTCTTGGTATGTTCTTGGTGCTCGGACACTGGCTTCAAACTTGAGCGGCCCTTCACGAAGACCGTGGATAAGAGCCACTCGGTACATTTCTTGATCAAAAATCTCGATGTCCAAAATTTCTCGCTGGAATCGATCAACGAACTGAGACCAAGTTTCATTCTGACATTGCCTGATCTCAAAGAGGGCTTCTGGTCTGCCCTTTCTCTTTGTTGAAGTAGAGAATCTGACCAAGAACTCCCTTCGCATATCAGCAAAGGAAGTGATGGACTGAGGGCGCAAGCCATATAACTAATCTATCACTTGTCCATCAAACGTTGTCACATGGAGCTTGCACTTTGTAGCATCTGAGAGAGTTTTGAGAGCAACAACTGATTCAAAGGCTTGAAGATGATTTACTGGATCAGTCTCTCTAGTGTAGATTGGTAACCATGACTCTCTAAAATTAGCTGGAGTTGGCTCATGACGAACATTCTCTGGAAATGGCGACGGCTCTTCCTATTCTCCTACAACATAAGGATAGACGGGAGCATAAGTTGTAGCTGCAAAAGAAGCAGGATAGAAAGGAAAAGCTGCTGTAGGAGGAGCAAAGATAGTAGCTGATGGGTAAGGATGACTTCCCTAAACGTTCAGGAATCTCACTGGACTTCCCCGGGCTGCTTCCTTGAAGAAGTTTTGACGAGCTACAAACTCATCATTCTGAGGTCGCAAAGGGGTTGCAGGCCCTCGCGGAAAGGTTGGTGAGTAAGGAGGAGGATAGACCAATGGGTAAGCTGGAGTATAAGCTTGCTGATTCTCCAATGTTGGTGTTGGATTGACCGGAGCAACTGGAGCTGTTGCAGGTTGTGTGTCTAATCGCTACGTGATTGCAGCAAGAATTTGGTCAATTGCTTGAAATTGCTGGGCATTTTCACGGCGTGATTACTCGAAAGCTTTCCAGAGAGGATGAGCACTAGGACTTGATTCATCAAGGTTCTCGGCTAAACGATGATCTGAAATGGCTAACTGTCGGTGTTCACCGTCTATTCGGATCTGAAGGCCGCACGTGAAATGTTGATGCGCGAAAACAGTTGGGGGAGAAGTAGAGGGTTGTTGTCGCGGGAACCAGCAGCTAACAGAATGTGTTCGGTCTTACGGGCAAGGTGAAGAGGTTGATGGTTGCGGGGATAAAGGAGAGGAGGAAGATTCTGAGTGCTCGAGAGTGAAGCAAACACTTGTTCAAGGGCTGCGGGGATAGAGGAGAGAAGGGTGTTGATCCCAAAGTGGAGTTGGTTTGGAAGGTTGATCAGGAGCTATCGAGCAGACGGTTATTTTGACGGTTGTGCTCGCAGTTTCATGCCGAGAGAGTTGAGCTGAGGAGAAGAAAGGGGGCGGCTAGCAGCGACAACAACAGACTTCGCCCATCGCGGCTTAAATGTCACTCTTATGACGGGCTTTCCTTTGATTAAAATTGAGTATTACAGATTGAGTTACACCTTTACATGGAAAGAAATTAAAGGGTACATTGGGGGAAGCTGGCGGCTAAAGGAATAAAAGTATCAGAAAGGAGGTCGCGCAGACTGAGGAATCAGGCCGGCAGGCAGCACGGTCAGCTGAAGAGAAGACGCAGATTGAGAAATAGAGCCCGCAAAGGTTTACAGCTTGATCTTGTCGATGGTTGTCCTCAAGCATAAGGCAATGTTCAGCATGAGAAGGTGCCTGCCCCCAATGACAGGTTTGGGGATCTATTTATAGGCCCGAGGAGGTAACGACTTTCGGTAACGTTACCCCCGGTGAGTCGGTAACTTGTGCGAGTAGATAACGGAGTCCGCCGATCTGCAACAGGCCGCGCGGTCTAGGACTGACTTCTGGAACTGGTTCTATTGCTGGAGGACTGGGAAGAGTCCTCCCCTACTGCGCTGAGCGAGCCCCTGCCAAGCTGTGCGGGCTGAGGAGAATATCCTCCTGCTGCCGGGAAGCGGGTGCTGGAAGCTGATGTCGAATTGAGGGCTGCACAGCGAATCCGCTGTGTCTACGGGGGATTTGCCGAGCCCGCATCTGCTGCTGAGTAGAGGCGATGCCTCCAGCTACCAAGAAGCTAGAGATAGGGCATCAATGCTTGCGGACTGAAGGGTTGAACTGAGGGGAGAGCCCGCCCAGCATGCGCTGGACGAGATCAATGTTGAGAGCTGGAGTGAGTCCTAGCTCTTGGGCGGACTGAGATGGAGTCTGTGGGCTGTTAGTGTTCACGCTGGTCGACTTTGGCGACCTGGCGCACTGAGGAGGCAGGTCGCGCCTTCTCTGCTGAAGTCTGCCGCCTGTTGAATGGAACGGCTTGTCGCTGCCCCTGCTGGGCAACCTGGGCTTGGCGACTTGGCAGGTCGCGCATGCTGGCGAAGTGGAACCCGGTTGTTGCTGGCTGGCGGCCTGGGGGCAGGTCGCCATACTTACTATTCGGCGAGCTAGAGGGTTGTCAGTGCTGTTGATGGTGGGTGGCTTGGAGGCAGGCCGCTTGACGATGTGGCAGTCTGGTCTGCTTGATATATGACCTACATGAGCGGGCTGAAGGAGAGTAACTCTTGAAAAGAGAATAGCTTACTACCGGTCTGGGTGGATAGGTATCCGAGTACGCCAAAATGTTTTCATCATCTATAGGGATGGAGAGCTTGGGTCGGTTAGCAGAACAAAGGGTGTGACCTATAGGGGCGGACTGAGGAAGCAGTCCGCGCCCCTACCGACCAAGGGAATGCTGCGCGACCTGGGCGGTCAGACCGCTGAGTCTTTTGGATCCCTAGTTTGATTTAGGCTAGGTTCACTAACTAGGATAATTGATCCATCATGTATAGCCAAGGTCATGTCTGTGTCATAGAGTTTAGGCTATGTCCTTAGAGTTAACATCACATGGACTAGCCAACAAAAGACTGCAGAAGACTCCAGACTTGGAGAAAAATCAAGTTCAGGAAAGTGAGTTCGATGTTCGTCGAACTCTGCTCGACGAAAGTCGTGCTCCACTCGAAGAACTCTGAGATAATTCTCTGAGTTGATCTCGATGATATTTGAGCTCAGGTCGACCATTTCTGGAAGTTCAACTTCAACATTCTAAGTCTAGAATCCTTTCTCTGAATTATAGTCGACGAAGTTATATTATCAGCTCGACAAACTTAGAGCACAGAATTGGTAAGTTTTATCAGAAAGCAATTAGCTGTTCTTAGGTCGATGAACTTGGTGCCCAGGTCGACGAACAGGAATTATCTGGTCGACAAACATGATTTCTCTGGTCGACGAACTCTGGACTCAGGTCGACGAAATCTATTTTTTTCTCGACGAATTCTGTGCAGATCCAGATTTAGATTTTTCCTTATTCTATTGCAGTAATTCCTGAATAATCAATGCTTAATATTCTCTGAATATAACCATTAGAAGCACATTGACTATGGTATTCATCAGGATTATTACTTGCCGCTTTTCAATAGGACAGTTGGGGAAATCCATTAATGCAGATATTATATCCAGCCGTATTTCATTCTCTAGGCGGTCAGCAATCAATGCAAAAAGTAATTCAAATATTCAAAGGAAAAAATCTTGACTGATCACATAAAAGAGATTTTCTCTCTTCTTTGACATAGGCGACAGTCAAAACTAGAAAGAATACAAGGCATACAGAGAAGATGAACAATAATCATTATTCTTATCCTTCTATGTACAGGAAACAATCTTGTCTTCTCCTTGACATTGCTGAAGAAGAAGAAGAACATTCATTCCAAATCAAGAGTCTTCTGCAACCTTCACTCCAGGATTCTTCAAGGACAACAAACTTCTATCAGTCAAGAAGTTCCTGGATCTGTTCAAATCAAGGATGAAGTTAGAAGACCTACACCCTGAAGCGAAGCTCAAATCTTCCTGAACAATTCAACATCTCAGGGGGAGCTTTGACAACATCAAGATCCACTAGTCTTCTCAGTTGTTTTGAGAAAGAGAAGACACCATAAATCTCTCACCCCCTCTCTGTACAAAGGGTTCTTTAACTCCCTTCAAAAGTTATTCCTAGGTTGCAAGTCTTCTAATCAAAATACTTGAGTTAGTTTTTTAGCACCTGATCAAAAGCTTATTGGTGGCAGTCACCTGATCAAAACCTGCTAGTGGATTCCTATCAGGGTGGTAGAAGAGTGGATGTACCCAGGTTGAGGAACCACTGAAAGAAAATGGTTGTCAACCTAAATCACCTAGAGGGGGGTGAATATGTGAGTTGTGTGTCTTTTGTGGAATAAAAAATAATTAGAGCACAACACAGAACTATCTACCAATATCACAGACGACACAAGATTTATAGTGGTTCCCCTACTTTGGGTACATCCACTTTCCCTCACCGATCTAGCAATCAACTAGACTCGGCTACTCCACTATCTTGGATCAAAAACTGATCCTACCCTCGGAACAAAGTTCCTACAAACTCGATCCAAACAACGGGATCTACACCTCGGAACATAACACTTCCTACAAACTCGGAGTGAAAAACTCCAACACTCGGAGAAACTTTCTCCTACAAGATTAATAAAGTTTTGGAAAAATTATACAAACAGTAAATCCAGTCAGATCTGATGAAACGGCCAGAAACTTCTTCTTATGGACTTTGCAGCACTATTAGAAATCGGTGAAGAGAATCTCGGCCCAGATCTGGATCTTCTTTGCTTTTACAGAATCAGAGAGAGAAGATGAACAGTGATGTCGATCTCGATCTGTAACTTCTTCAGAATGAGTCCACTGAAATTAGAAGCAGTGGCCGGAGAAGATGGTGTCGGCGGCGGCTTCCGTTTCGTGAAAGACAGACAGAGGAGTCGGCTGAAAACTTTCTCAAAATAAAATGACAAGAAGGCTTGGAGAATACTTAGGGTTTGTCATTTTCTGATAAGACTTTATATAGGAGAGAATAACGGTCATAATCGGTCATAATGATATACAGGTGGACCAATCATGTCGCGTGATTTGAAAATCCCGTCAGAAAAAGACTTAGACAAAATTTCAGGAAAGTTCAGCCATATACACGAGTAAGAGAAGATCTACTCGAGTAGTTGAATAATTACTCGAGTACATGAAGGAGAACATACTCGGGTATATAAAGATAGGATACTCGAGTAGGTAGAAATCAACTACTCGAGTAAGCAGATAGAACTACTTGAGTATGTATAGTGACTTACTCGAGTACATGAAGGATCTACTCGAGTACAAGAAAAACTACTCGAGTATATTACATAAACTACTCGAGTACATGAAGGACTACTCGAGTGAAATACTTAAACTAATTCTGAAGACGTCAGCAAGCAGATACTCGAGTAATTGAACTAAATTACTCGAGAGTAAGTGATCTACTCGAGTACGTGAAAGTTCTACTCGAGTAAAAGACTTAGAAAATTCTGGAGTTAGGAAAATTTCAAAGTACACGAGTGAAACAGGATCTACTCGAGTAGGTATAATGAACTACTCGAGTATGTTTCTATCTACTCGAGTATGTGAGTATACTTACTCGAGTATAAGCATATCTTTACTCGAGTCCATGACTTAGAAGAATTTTGATGAGTGAATCCTTTAATACTCGGGTATAATGAGTGGTCTACTCGAGTATATAAACATGCTACTCGAGTATATGACTAAGTCTACTCGAGTACATGACTTAGCTACACGAGAGATACACTTAAGTACTCGAGTACAAGGTTTCTTTACTCGAGTAAATTATACCCAATCTACTCGAGTAGTTATGGACCTACTCGAGTAAAAGACTTAGAGAATTTTTGTTGTTGGAAATATCTTTCTTCTAATGTAGTCAACTTCCAATTCTTTTCCCAAGGTCCAATAGCTTGAATATGAAATGTATCCCAATAGAGAGACCACACATGAGTCAACACCTTGGAACATGCAATGAGGGATTACATAGCACAGTTCCTGTGTTTGGTGACTCACTGTGGACTGACATTGGTCTACACTTCCCAGTGAAATTCCTGCAAACATATAACTCAAACCAAGCATCAAATACAACTTAATTCATCTTAGTTCCAGGGTAACTTCATCAAATCTTGGTTAGTGTGGATGTAAAACCCAACAATCTCCCCCTATTTATTGAAGTCAGAACCCTTTACACTAAGGTGAATTAGAGACATAAAAGAAACTATGTAGAAACACATGAGCAGGTAAGCAATAGACAATGAAAAAGATAATTAGACAAAAATTTAGAATTGTATATATGTAAATTTCCAAAAACATCAAGTCGACAACTTGTCATTTCAATCTCTCAACATCTTTTAGGTTTAGGCTTGGGTTTGCGGCTTATCAATCTTTTCTTGCTGTCTTCTTAGATAGCTGAAAGGCTTAGGGAAATATTTAAGAGGCCTTGGAGGAGCAGCAGGATTATTTCTCCCAAACTCTCTGTCATGGATCTTCCTTTTTAGCATTGATTTCTCATATAACTCCCATTCTTGGGAACTGTAATGAATGTTCCTGTTCTCATTAAGATCCATAACTAGTCTGAGTATGTCCAAAATTAGAGACTTGGAAGTTGGAGACCAAGCTTCTGCATGTTCAGTGGCTTTGGAAGGAGCTGTCCTGCTAGCAGAGGGGCCTTCACCATACTTCCTTTTCTTCTTGTAGGTTCTGATCTCTGGAGGAGCTTGAAGGAAGATATCAGCAGGGTCTTTTGGAGCATAGGAGTCTGGAGGGTCAACTGTGTCTCCAGGCCTGGGAGAGAAAGAGGGTTGGAGAGGAAAAGCTGGGGCAGTGACATCCGTAGCTAGAGGGTTGAGATGATGGGGAATGATGTTGGGATCAACTGCAAGGTCTGGCAAAATCTGATTGTGCATCCAGACAGTAGTATCATAGGTGTGAAATTTGACACTCTGTATCTGGGCTAGCACATCATCATGAATGGTCTTCACATGAGCTTCACATACATCTGTCTTCTGAGCAGCAGATTTTTCTACCTGTTCTTTGAGTTCTTTTATCAAACCCTCCCCCTTTCTGATTTCAACAGATAGTTTCTCAATGGTGTCATCTTTGAAAATGCCAACTTCTTCACAGATTTTCATTTTGTTAGCCTCATTTCTCTTGTCTAGCTCTATATGATTGTTTGCTATGGTGACACCTTGTTCCATAACATTTACAACACTAGTGATAGTGTGGTCAAGGGCTTTGCCACCAATTTGAAATAAATACTTGAGGTTATCAGTATTATGTTGAATTTCAGCAAAGTCTCTGCTCATCTCAGTCTCAAGAGCAGTTACCTTGTCAGTAACTATCTTTAGAGAGGTGTCAAAATAATTTCTCTGTTCTTGAAGAAGAAGTGCAATATGTTGCAGCAAATCTGAGGAGGAAGAGACTGTAGCAGCAGCAGAGGGAGCAGCAGTAGGGATAGGAGGAGTTACCCAAGGAGCTATTTCTTCAATGATGACAGTGCTGAGAGCTCTGGTGGTATGAATTATAGCATCCCTTTCTTCTATATCATGGGGGATGGAGAAATCTAGGTTTCTGAGAGGGGCCTCAGCTGGCTCTGGAGAGGTCTCATCAGAAATAAGAATGGTGTCTTGCTTGTCTTTTGGGGGATATGGAGATGGTGTTGGAGTCCTGGCTGGAGAATGGGCAGGAGACTATGCTGGAGTGGAGTCCTTGTGACATTCAGAGGTTGGAGCTGGAGGAGATAGTGGAGGAATGGGCATCACTTCTTCAGAAAGCTCTGCAATCATAGCATCTATATCAGCAGCTGTGGACAGAAGAGATTCTTGATGTAACTGAGTTGAAGGAGTGGCTGGACTTCCTGGAGTATGAGGGAGAGAAGAAAGTGCTGGTTGAGGAGAGGGCTGCCTGACTTGGATAGGAGCAGGCTCCCCCTCAGTGAGTGCACCAGAGGAGCTGGTCACATGATGAGGAGAGGGAGATGGAGTCCTGTCCTCTATAGCTGGAACCTCTGGAACTTCTGAGATCTTGGCAGCTTGGGCAGAATTCTTTAGCTTGAGATCCCATCTCTGAATGGAAGAGATGGAGACATTCTTCATTTGGTGAAGAGGGGTCCCTTTGGAGAAGTTGAAGACCTCAGGATTTGTTTCATGGAGGAGCAGAGAGATAATTCTGGCGTAGTTGGGAGATTTTAAACTGTCCTTTATTTTATCCAGAATCAGCATACCAAATTGGCATTTTTTGCGGCAGACAATTGCTTGCATTATGTCGAAGAAATATGATGGAATGTCTCTGATGGAGTGTGTCTTGCACAGTAAAATTTTGCCAATAACATCAACCAAAAATTTGCCTTCTGCATTCATATCTGACCTTTTGAAGTACTGAGCATCAGTTGAAAAACCACAGAAAAGGGCTGTTCTGTCAGAGTCTTCAGCAACTATGTGATCTTCTTCATCGACAAGCGGTAATCGGAGAAGCTGAGAGACAGAGGTCTTGGTCAACTTAATTTTCAAACCCTTCACTTTGGATTTCTGGATTTTCCCATTCCTTCTGACCTTTAGATTGGAAAAGAATTCGACAACTTCTGGGAATAAAATTCGACAGGGTTCTTGGAGGATGAAGGAGAGGCCGGCGGTGTCGAGGAGGATGAGAAGGTTGTGGAAGTCATCTGAGAGCTCTGCAATACCTGCGGTGACGAGTTCTGATCCGACGCCTATCTTGGAAGAAGCGGCCATGGCTGCGGTGGACTGGAAGTGGTGAGAAGGGAAGCGGCTCTGCAACAGCGGCAGTGGCGAGTAGGCAAAATGACAGAGTAGGTGAAGCGGCAGAGGGTACTCGAGAGAACGAAATGATTTCGTGTAGGTTGGGGTTTTCGAAAATTCATATATATAACCCTAGATTGCATCTAATTAATTTGAAGGAAATTAACTAAATTGAGGGAAGAGGCGGCATTTAGCCTCGGGTGGTGGCGAATAGAACAAATTTCAAAATTTGGAAGCACTACACGAGAAAGATATAGACTACGCGAGTAGGTAAGAGGTTACTCAAGTATATCTTCAGAAATTACTCGAGTCGGTCTGCAGAAAGTACTCGAGTAGGTGGAGAAAAATACTCGAGTAGGTAAGTGTTGGGTATTGTATCCACAACGTACCTGATTTGAAGAAGCCCCTGAACAAGCTAAGGTAAATAGACAATGTATTTGATGAAATCTTTTAAGTTGTGCTTGCAGTTATTCCACGCTAAGTACACACCAATGTCAGGGTGCAGTAGGTCAATATATACGGATCTGCCCGACGTAATCCCTCGTTGAGCAGATCAGTGTGTTGGCCTACGTGTACTCTCTCTATTGGAGTGTACTTATTTTCAAGTACAGGGTTGTGATAATGCAAGAGCAGACAAGGAGCAAGGATGGGTCAAAGAGCAGCTCATGGGTGGAAAGACGAAAAATCGTCTAAGTAATAATCGACGAGAATCACCAAGTGATTCTCGCCGATTCTGCGAGAATCACTAGTGATTCTCGCCGAATCGTCGATAATCACTGGCTGATTCCCGCCGATTCTCTCCGGCTAAATCAGAGAGTGCAAATCTGTCGCTAAGTCAAAATCGTCGAGAATCACTGGCTGATTCTCGCCGATTCGACGAGAATCACCTTCGATTCTCGCTGATTTTGACTTAGGCGAATTTCTGAAGCACGCTGGACTGAATTAAATGTTAAGGCGCTGTTTTGAACCGGTTTTAGGGTTTCTTCTGGTGGGACCCACAACGGTCATAAAGAAGTATTCTACTGTATAAATACTCGCGTATTTTTGAACAGTTGATCAGGACGACAGAAAAACGAAAGCCGAGCCGCCGACGTGACCTAGATCGTGAAACTTGCTCCGCCACCGTCGCCGCTCGTGCCAGTTGATCGCCGGCTTTTGATCGTGGTTTCTTCCAGATCTCCCGTCGACAGAAGCTCAGCCAAGCACAGCGTCTCACGCGTCTAACCAGAGATCCTTTGTCTCTTGATTCGTTGATCGGGAAAACCTTCCCCTTCCGAATCGATCGAGACGATCGATCCTAGTGTGACCGTTCGAAGACCTTGCTAGCATTGCTACGAAGATTGAATCTCCAAAGAACAGCCGCAGCACGCCGTTGTCACCGCCTATCCCGAGAACCAAGCCGCCTCCCTTCTTGCCGCCGCCGGTTTTGGGAGAGATTCTCTCTAAGTGAGATTTAGGGTTGTGGACTCTTCGTTGACTTCAAGAACACGTCGTCGAACGAAGAGGGACACCTTAGTCTCCATAAGTTGTTTGTATTTCTTATACAATCTATTTTCAATTTCTTTGTAACGGACCGATTGGTCCCTAGTTGTAAGGGTTGGGTGCAACCCGTGTTGTGGGAGTGGTGACTCCTACGTGTGGAAGGGTTCCTTCCGTTAGTGCAAGGATTGGATTTCAATCCTGTCGGTGAAGTGACCGAGTCGTCCATGGTTGGGAGATAGGTCGAAGGGGGAAAGTGGATGTACCCAAATTGGGGAACCACTATAATTTGCTTGTGTCCTTTCTGTACTGTGTTGTTTTGTTTTCTTGTGCAGGTACGATTTTAATTCCGCAAAAACACTGCAAGACACCTATTCCCCCCCCCCATAGGTGAAGGTAGTTGACACTAAGTGGACTTTCAAGTGGTATCAGAGGGAGGTTACTCAACAAATAGGTTAACGCCTTGAGTAAGTTCCTGCCACTAGTGTCAAGAAGAAGGCAGACTTCTACTATGGACGGACTCAAGTACACAGGCAAGATCCCAATATGCACCAGGCTAAACTTTCATATCTGGAAGGAAAGGATTAGGTTCTACATGGAAGCAGTCGATCCCCGACTCTTCATGATCGTGGAGGAGGGACCTTATGTCCCCACTAAGGCCTCCACCATTGATCTTACCAAGAAAGTGCCAAAGAAAATTTCTGAAATGGACAAGGATGAGATGGTGCTGGTGGGACTTGACAAGAAGGCGCAGAACATTCTGGTCAGCGTGGTCGATGACTCAATGATGCAGAACTTCTGCAACTGCAGGATAGCAAAGGAGATCTGGCACTGCCTGATTATCCTAATGGAGGGCACTGATGAGTGAGGTCTGATCGAAGATCCCTCCTGAACCAGAAATATGAGGCCTTCAGACAAGGGCCTAAGGAAGAGATCGGAGTCACCTTCGAGAACTTCCTCAAGATTGTCAATGTCCTCAAAGGATATGGAAGAGTGTTCACTGATGGTGAACTTAATGATAAATTCCTTAGGTCCCTTACTAAGGAATGGGACACAAAGATCTGCGCCATCCGAGAGTTTGGCAGACTTGCTGAAACAGACCCGCAAATTCTGTTTGGGAAGCTGATGTCCTATGAGCTTCAACTGAACACCAGGAAAGCAGAAGAAGAAGCAGAGAAGGTTGCAGCCAAGAAAAATACTGTGGCCCTAAAAGCCATTCACTCCAGGAAGGGCAAGGGTGCGGTTTCATACCGTGCCGGGAAAAAGGATGAGGAGGAGGACTCCGAGCCATGCTCCTCCAGCTCAGAGTTGTCTGAGGAAGATTTCTCCCTCATCACCCGAGAATTCAAGAAGTTCCTCAAGATGAGGAATCAAAGAAAGAGAGACGGCTCCTCCTCCAGGCATCAGAAGAAAAATTATTCTTCTGACAGGTATGCTTCTAAACCGAACAAACATCGCTCCTCTGACATTATTTGTTTTGGATGCAATAAGCCAGGACACGTCGTGGCCGACTGCCACCAAGGCAAGAGAGAAAAGGGGAAGGGAGAGGAGCACAAGTCCTCTAGAGATAAGAAGAAAGAGAGGAGCTACATCACCAAAAAGCCAAAGACACTGAGTGAGTCTGATTCCTCAGACTCCAGTGATGATGAGGAAGCATACTTCGGGCTGGTGGGTCGCTCCGACTCAGAAGGAGAATGCCCCCCATATACTGGGAAGGTAAAAGCTCACACCCCTCTCTCCGACTCTGAATCTGATCCTGAGTCTCAGGATGATGACCCTGAGGATAGCCCTTCGGCCCGTGAAGCGGAGCTCCTCGAGAAGTATGAGCTTCTGCTCAACACTTTCGAGGAGTGCCGTAAGAGATTGAAGGCTGAGGAAAAGGAAGTGAAATTCCTTAAGGGTGAGAGTGTCTCCCTAAGGGAAGAGATCACCAGTTTGATCTCTCTCCGACAGGAGCACCTAGACCTGACTTCAAAGCATTCAGAGTCTCTTAAGCTCCTTGATATTAAGCAGGAGGAAGTCGACAAGTTGGAAGAACAACTTGCGCCAGAAAGGAAGATCGTCAAGAGCTTCTCTATGCCAAAAATAGTTATTCCATTAGTTGATACCTTCTCTGCTCAGGCCAAAGGAGCTAGCTTGGGGCATGTAGGGGTATCTGGTTCCTCATCCAGGAGAAATAGGAACCAGAGAAAGAATAAGGCCGCCAAGAAGGCCTCTGCTGCTGAAAAGGGAAAGGCCCCACTCAGTCCTATTGCGTTCAGAAAGCCTAGCTTTCCCTGCAACCAACATGACTTTGAGTCAACCTTTGGTCATCATTTCCGGCCCTCGGTTGCAAAGCCAAAGAGCCGATATGATGGTTGGACTTTTCCCCGCAACTTCGGTGAGAGTGTCTTCAAGGCACCTTATGAGGAAATCCACATGGGAAATTATGGTCAATTCTCTAGCGGCCATAATAGAACGCAGGCACCAAAAGCCAAGCCTGTTATACTGAAGGAACAGAAGTTGAAGAAGTCATGTGACTGCAATCACTATGATGCCTCCACCTCCAGATCCAAGGCACCGGCTATACCCACCATTCCCAGGGTAAAGCAGGAGCCTAGGAAGAGGTACAACAGATTTGACTGTTGGTGTTGTGGCAAAGTCGGTCACTTTGCCGTGGATTGTTGGTTTAATCCGAGGTATAACGAGACTCCTTATGTTAGCAATGCGAGGCCGACCACTCGTAGGGTTAACCACCCGAGGGGGAGTATGCTAACCAAGAATCTAGGTCCCAAGTTCGATTGGCTTCCTAAGGGAAATTAATTTTGTTTTGCAGGAATGTCCAAAGGCCACCAAAACTCCAATATGGTACTTGGACAGTGGATGCTCCCGGCATATGACTGGGATAAGAAGCCTGCTGTGTGATTACACTCCAGTCGAGAATGGACCCAAAGTCATCTTTGGGGGGTCAGATCGAGGAGTCACCAGAGGTTACGGTATGATTTCCAACGGTATAATCTCTATCACCGACGTGGCTTATGTTGAAGGGTTAAACCATAACCTGATCAGTGTAAGTCAGTTATGTGATAAAGGTTATGACATTAAGTTTTGTAAGGATAAATGCCTGATAATATCATGTGCCTCTTCTGAGACGGTATTATCAGGCATTAGGAGCAGAAATATCTTCTGCTTAGATTTTCTTAGCTTAGATTCATCTACCCCCGTATGCCTAGTAGCAAAAGGCAGTGCATCTCTTTATGAACAATGGCACAGGAGATTGGCACATATTAATTACAAGACAATTAATATGCTATTTTCCAAAGATTTAGTGAGGGATGCTCCCATTATTAAGTGTATCAAAGATAGTCCCTGTCCTGCATGCCAGATGGGCAAACAGACTCGGGTTACCTTTAAGGGCATCTCAGACAAAGACTCCTCCAGATGTATTTATCTTCTGCACATGGACTTGTTTGGTCCAATGCAAGTTCATAGCTCAGGAGGGAAGTCTTATGCGCTCGTGATTGTAGATGATCACTCTCGGTTTACCTGGGTGTTCTTTTTAAAACGCAAGTCTGATACGCTTGACATCTTCACCAGCTTTGTCAAGCAGATCCAGAACGAACTTAACTGCTCAGTGGTCAAAATCAGAAGTGACCATGGAACAGAGTTCGAGTCTGGTGCTATGACAGAGTTCTGTGAAGAACTTGGTATCTTTCATGAGTTTTCCTCCTCGCGCACTCCTCAACAAAACGGAGTCGCGGAGAGGAGAAATAGAACACTCATTGAAGCTTGCACGACAATGTTGAAAGACGCTTCTCTCCCAGAATACTTCTGGGCAGAGGCGGTCAATACGGCTTGTCATGTACAAAACCGAGCATTGATCAACAAGAATCATCGTAAGACGCCTTATGAGCTACTGAGAGCCAGGAAATCAACCATGTCCTACTTAAGGATCTTTGGTTGCAAATGCTACGTACTCAATAACGGGAAGTACCCGCGTACTAAATTTGGTGAAAAATGCTTCGAAGGCATATTCATGGGCTATAGTACCCACAGTCGGGCATATAGGGTCTTCAATAAGAAAACCCTAGTGGTAGAAGAATCAATTAATGTTGTATTTGATGAAGGAAGCTTGCTTAACAGCAACTCTTCCAGCGGTATTCTTGAAGATGTAGGTGCACGACTTGAACAGTTGAGTCTCGATGAGACTGCTAAAGATGAAACTCCTAAGTACGTCAAAGTTTCCACCTCAACGTCAACTGGGAATGTTGAAGATCAAAATGGAGCAAATCTCTTAGAAGAAGGAGAAGCCCAAGAAGTAGTCGAAGCTCCAGACGCCAGACTTCTAGAGCTCCGGCACGTGAGGGATCATCCTAGAGATCAGATCATTGGAGATCCTCGTGATGGTGTCAGAACTCGAAGAGGTACTATTAACGAGATTTTGCATCTTAGCTTCCTGTCACAGGTTGAGCCAAAGAAGTTCGACGAGGCGAACAAAGATGCGGCATGGATTTTGGCCATCCAAGATGAACTGCATCAATTCGAACGATGCAACGTTTGGACGCTGGTTCCCAGACCACAAAAGCAGAATGTGATTGGCACCAAGTGGATCTTCAGAAACAAACTGGATGAACATGGTGTCATCATAAAGAACAAGGCCAGGCTGGTGGCTCAAGGTTACAGACAGGAGGAGGGGATTGACTTCGACCAGACCTTTGCACCAGTGGCAAGGCTCGAGGCAATCAGATTGTTCCTGGCATATGCTTCGCACAAAGGATTCACAGTCTATCAAATGGATGTGAAATCAGCATTCTTGAACGGAGACCTGAAAGAGGAAGTATACGTCGCTCAACCCCCAGGTTTTGTCAATCCTACTTATCCCAATCATGTATATTATCTTAATAAAGCTCTATATGGTTTAAAACAAGCTCCATGAGCTTGGTATGAGACTTTATCTAGTTGTCTTCTTGAGAACAAGTTCTCTAGAGGTAAAATAGATAAGACATTGTTTCTCAGGGAAGTCAAAGGCAAGATTTTGCTGGTGCAAATCTATGTCGATGACATTATATTCGGCTCAACGGACAATAATCTTTGCAAAAAGTTTTCTAAACTTATGCAAGAAAAGTTTGAAATGAGCAGTATGGGAGAGCTAAAGTATTTCTTGGGACTTCAAGTGAAACAGTCTGAGGATGGAATCTTCATCTCTCAGACGAAGTTCACAAATGAACTCCTCAAGAAATTCGGTATGGAGAATGCAACCTCTATGAGGACTCCAATGGGATCCACTATGTCTCTGGATAAGGATGAGAAAGGTAAACCTTTCGATGAAACCAAATACAGAAGCATCATTGGATCCCTGCTCTACCTTACTGCCAGTAGACCGGATATCATGTTCTCCACATGTGTCTGTGCCAGATATCAGGTGAACACTAAGGAATCTCACTATGTCGCTGCAAAGCGAATTCTAAGATACCTTAAAGGTACTCCCAATCTTGGCTTGTGGTACCCGAGAAACAATGATGTCGAGCTAATAGGTTTTTCAGATGCTGATTTTGCAGGTAGTAGGGATGACAGGAAAAGCACTTCCGAGACATGTCAATTCCTCGGAAGAAGGCTTATCTCATGGAACAGCAAGAAGCAGAATTGAGTAGCAACCTCCACAACAGAGTCTGAGTACATCTCGACAGGCAGCTGTTGCGCACAACTCCTATGGATCAGAAACCAGTTAGCCGACTACGACCTTCAGTTCAAGGAAGTACCAATGTACTGTGACTCCTCCAGTGCAATTGCAATTGCCAACAATCCAGTATCGCACAGCAGAACAAAGCATATTGAAGTGCGCTACCACTTCATTCGGGAGCACGTGGAGAACAAGGACATCTCTCTCTATTATGTCCCCACTGACAAGCAGATTGCAGATATTTTCACAAAGCCCTTAGACGAAGCCAAGTTCAGTCTTTTCAAAACTGAATTGGGGATGCTAAACTATGAGGAATGAAGACTACAGAAGCTCCAGGCTCGTGCATCTAGGGGGAGCCTCTGCCAGGAACTCAAGTGTGAGTACAGGTGCAAGAACTGAGGGGGAGCAAGGGGTCAAATGCAACAGACCCAGATTTGCAGAAGCCGAAAAGGGGGAGATTACCCTCTCGGCTAAGGCTAAGGTGGCTCCAAGTTTGCTCTCAAGAAAATGGTATTGGTAATGAATATCTCTCTCAACTCAATTTTAAGTTTATGATTTTCATTTCCATATGCTCTATTCACCTTAGCTTGTAGGGTTTAGGCTTCTTCAAATAGGGGGAGTTTGTTGGGTATTGTATCCACAACGTACCTGATTTGAAGAAGCCCCTGAACAGGCTAAGGTAAATAGACAATGTACTTGATGAAATCTTTTAAGTTGTGATTGCAGTTATTCCACGCTAAGTACACACCAATGTCAGGGTGCAGTAGGTCAATATACACGGATCTGCGCGACGTAATCCCTCGTTGAGCAGATCAGTGTGTTGGCCTACGTGTACTCTCTCTATTGGAGTGTACTTATTTTCAAGTACAGGGTTGTGATAATGCAAGAGCAGACAAGGAGCAAGGATGGGTCAAAGAGCAGCTCATGGGTGGAAAGACGAAAAATCGTCTAAGTAATAATCGACGAGAATCACTAGTGATTCTCGCCGAATCGTCGAGAATCACTGGCTGATTCCTGCCGATTCTCTCCCGCTAAATCAGAGAGTGCAAATCTGTCGCTAAGTCAAAATCGTCGAGAATCACTGGCTGATTCTCGCCGATTCGACGAGAATCACCTTCGATTATCGCCAATTTTGACTTAGGCGAATTTCTGAAGCATGCTGGACTGGATCAAATGTTAAGGTGCAGTTTTGAACCGGTTTTAGGGTTTCTTCTGGTGGGACCCACAACGGTCATAAAGAAGTATTATACTGTATAAATACTCGCGTATTTTTGAACAGTTGATCAGGACGACAGAAAAACGAAAGCCGAGCCGCCGACGTGACCTAGATCGTGAAACTTGCTCCGTCGCCGTCGCCGCTCGTGCCAGTTGATCGCCGGCTTTTGATCGTGGTTTCTTCCAGATCTCCCGTTGACAGAAGCTCAGCCAAGCACAGCGTCTCACGCGTCTAACCAGAGATCCTTTGTCTCTTGATTCGTTGATCGGGAAAACCTTCCCCTTCCGAATCGATCGAGACGATCGATCCTAGTGTGACCGTTCGAAGACCTTACTAGCTTTGCTATGAAGATTGAATCTCTAAAGAACAACCGCAGCACGTCGTTGTCGCCGCCGATCCCGAGAACCAAGCCGCCGCCCTTCTTGCCGCCGCCTATTTCGGAAGAGATTCTCTCTAAGTGAGATTTAGGGTTGTGGACTCTTCGTTGACTTCAAGAACACGTCGTCGAACGAAGAGGGACACCTTAGTCTCCATAAGTTGTTTGTATTTCTTATACAATCTATTTTCAATTTCTTTGTAACGGACCGATTGGTCCCTAATTGTAAGGGTTGGGTGCAACCCATGTTATGGGAGTGGTGACTCCTACGTGTGGAAGGGTTCGTTTCGTTAGTTCAAGGATTGGATTTCAATCCTGTCGGTGAAGTGACCGAGTCGTCCCTGGTTGGGAGATAGGTCGAAGGGGAAAAGTGGATGTACCCAAATCGGGGAACCACTATAATTTGCTTGTGTCCTTTCTGTGCTGTGTTGTTTTGTTTTCTTGTGCAGGTACGATTTTAATTCCGCAAAAACGCTGCAAGACACCTATTCCCCCCCCCCCCATAGGTGAGGGTATTTGACACTAAGTGGACTTTCAGTAAGTGACTTACTCGAGTAGGTAAGTGACTTACTCGAGTAGGTGAGTGACTTACTCGAGTAGGTAAGTGACTTACTCGAGTAGGTAAGTAGGTACTCGAGTAGGCACACTCTTATATCTGAGTAAGTAGAGAAGAGTACTCGAGTAGGTAAATTAACGTACTCGAGTGTGTCAGTAGTTACTCGAGTAGGTCTGCAGTGACTCGAGTAGGTGAATTAACATACTCGAGTATGTCTTATGCTTCCCGAGTCAAACTTTGAAAAAATTTAGAAAATATAGATTTTGACTAACCCCTTGGAATTACTTGCTTCTTAGTCATCCAGCCTTCTTTAGTCCTCTGTGTTGAGCATCCCAAGCTCAGTCTTGAAGAACGAGAACTTGGTCTCGTCCAGCGTCTCTGTGAAGATATCTGCAACTTGCCTATCTATAGGCACATATTGGAGATCTATGTCTCCATGCTCCACATGTTTCCGAATGAAGTGATACCTTAGCTCGATGTGCTTTGTCCGGCTGTGGGAGACTGGATTGTTGTGATGGCGCGGATGCCCCGCCATTTGCTCTTTCCGACATGGATCTCATTGATCGCCGCCGCTACATGTTCGTGGACATTGATGGTCGTTGCCGCAACTGTCATCGCCGCCGCCGCCGCCGCCGCCGCTGCCGCCGCCGCCGTCTACGCCGTCATTATGAATATAATGTTATTTCCATTTTGAAATAATATTATATTCCTAATGTTTTATGAATTTATAAGTCCTAAGATTTATAAATTTCAAAATTATAAAATTTATAACTATGTTATTTTACAAGTGTATGTTTTATGTCATATTAAACACTAGTGGTTAGGATTGGTTATGCTTTGATGAAGGGTGGATGGAGAGGGGTGTAATATTATATATATTTGTGAGGTATTGGAGAGGGGATTATGTTGAAAAAAAAACCTAAACCTAATCTTGAGTTGTGTGAAGCAGCCCCCCCCCCCCATTCGGCCAGGCCGAACCCGGTACCCGCGCCCCTGGAAAAGTCGCGCCTAGCTGCTGCCGCCGCCCCCTTCTTGGTGGCGATCCTGCTGCTCCGGCGACCTCCAACCTCCTCCGGTGTGACTCCGAAGAAGGCGGCTCGGTTCTCTCCATCCGGTGCGACTCCGGTGGACCCGTGGAAGTGTGACTCTTCCATAGTTATCTTTCTCCTCCTCC
Source organism: Platanthera guangdongensis (assembly GCA_039583875.1). NCBI lineage: Eukaryota > Viridiplantae > Streptophyta > Magnoliopsida > Asparagales > Orchidaceae > Platanthera > Platanthera guangdongensis. The sequence goes on from CM077158.1 coordinate 183,787,954, forward strand.
TCTTCATTTTCTGATTCTGGGTAACGATTTCCTCTTCTCAAACTTGGGTAATGATTCATATTAGATTGTGAGAGATGTGGAAACTTGATATCATATTTTTTCCTAAAGTTTGATCCTCATTTGCATTGCAAAAATCTGAATTTGTATTGCTTTATTTCCGAATTTTCGCGAAGGTTTTTGCAAGGATAGGTCCCCTTGAACGTTTGCAAGCCGGGGTTGGTTTAGCCTTTGGTTTCGAGCGGATCAAGAGGATTTGGTATATCCTCGTTTGATTTGGTTTTGAGGGCTGCATTTGGACTTTTTCCGAATCGAATTTCTTAGTCCAGAGCGCTCTCCATGTGGATGGAAATGCGGTGATATGACACTAGATGTATGGCTAGGTTATGAAAATGTGTATGTGAATGTCTCGTGCAGGTTTGGATGGGAAATTCCCCCTTGTGAGATCGCAACATTATAGACGAAACTCTGCCGAAATTTGAAGTTTTACGCGCACACCACGTGTTCGTTAAAATTCCCCTTAGGAACCCCTTTGCCATTTCGTGCCTTAATCCCATTCCCGGGAGTGTGCTACATCAATTTGGTATCAGAGGCGGCGCAAAGCTTTCTTAATCTTTGTCGGTCCTCCCGCATCACCCCTTTTGCACTTAGGCACGCTTGTTGGTCTTCTATTTATTTTCTTAGTTATATATAAAAACAAATTGTGTTTCCTAAAATATCTCAAAAACAAAAAAAAAATGTTTTTTGTGTTCCCTTAGTTTGAGTTTTCATTTAGACCTTATGACGCACATTGGGAGTTCCGCTCAACCACCTTCATTCGTTGATCCAAACGTTATGTTAGCCCAGTATTTGACACCCCCACCGCGCACCTGTAGGCCTGTTAGCGTTCCTGTTCCGACCTATGATGGGATAGGTGGACCGCGAGTATTTTTAGGTTGGGTGAAGGATATTGAACGTTATTTTGAGCAGTATCATATTATGGACCCCCACAGGATTCCCGTTGCGAGACTACAATTATTAGGTCGAGTCCAAACCTTCTGGCTCAATGAGGAGAGACGTTTTGGGACGTCCCTCGACGACTCACTTGTAGGTTGGAAGATTATGAAGAATCTATTAACGGACGAGTATTACCCTCCCTACTGTCGCCCCCACTTTTCTGATTATCTGAATGAGTCGCCGCCTACGACTTTGCCTATGTTGACCCAGTATGTCCCATCGTACTCCCATACTCGGATATCTCATGATTTTGTTTCTCCCCGCCAGGGCACTAGACCCGTTTTTGATCATATGAGCGACTATAAGCCTCACGCTAGATCCTTGCTCCACCCTGATCTAACTATTTCGAGCACACGTACTCCAACCTTTAGGGAGAAAGAAAAGGTTAGGCCATCTGTCCCGCCACCAATCGTTGTCACTACTCAGAATGTTATAAAACCGCGGGTGAAGCCTAGGAAAGAAGTTAAGATTTGCAAGGAAGACGCTACATGTTATGCTTGTGGGTTGATTGGCCATTATGCTGTGGAGTGCCCCACTAAGCCTAGGGTTTTGGCTCTTTTAGTGTCGACATCTAAGCCCGCCACTGAGGGCGATGTCAATTTTTTCGACGACTGTAGTGACGAAGAGGAGAGTGGATATCCTAGTGACTTGGATGATGATATCTCCCCTGAGATATCCCTCCCTGGGATTAACCCATTTCCCCTCGACCTTATTTCAGGCCCGTCTCCTACGACCGTTGAGGGATCGTTCGCTGGCCCTAAGTCGACGGATGTACCTATTATATTGGAAGATGTACCTGACGAGGGAAGATTATTTTTGGATGATGTTAGCGCTGAGGACCTGCAAGATGTTACTTTGATGTTATCTCCGTTGCCTGAAGCCCCATGTGGAATGAAAAAATTGTCGGGTTCGATTTTGCCTACTTTAGAGATCATTACTGATTATGCTTTGGCTGTAATATCTAGTGGGTTGGAAGACATTTCGGCTGAGTTGGTAGAGTCCACCTGTGATGAATGTTTATCTGAGAGTGAGTTAGGTGATGACGATCCAGTTGAGTTTTCTATAAGGACGAATCCACTATTTGATCTTCCTCTTGATTTTGTGGGCTGGCACCCGGTGGATTTTTCTTGGACGTTAAATCCGTGTTTTGACGGTGAGTATGACTTAGCTCCTCCGGCATCGACCATGTCGACTCCCCTGCTGAGTCACTTGACTCGATTAGATGATTTGTTAGGGACCGAGCTTGTCATTTCTCATCCGAGATATTTGGAGGTGCCTATTTATCTAGCTCCCTCATTAGACTTACCTAGACAGATGTGTGTGGGCGAGTTGTTAGTTGTTGCGTTCGGTCCTGCCACTCCAGTTCATAAATCTGACTATGCTTTTCCTAGGATGGGCCGTTCATCTGACCGCTTGGCGTTTGGTGAGGCTTTGTGTTGGAATGCTAGTGCTTCCTTGGCTCTGGGGATTTTTGATGTGGTGTCCCCTAGACACACTTATTTGCCAAGCCCGGTCGCACGCATTTATCCTCCACCTTTTGATGATCCGTGCATGCACACGTTAGTGAACCTAGTTGGATATGTTGAGTTGTATCGCACGTGCGTCCTTTCAAATCCGGGAGCGTCCAAATCTCTAGTTGGTGGTGAGCATTTTTCGTTGGTATTTATTTATGACATTTTTAAATCAAAATTTAAAACTATGACGTTGGACTTGTTTTGTGGGCTATGCATTAGTGAGTGTCCGTATGCGGACAAGTCTTCGTCTGCGACTGCGTGTGATTTCACGGCGACTGTGCCTTTTGATTTGGTGTCCTCACGACATTATTACCCATCAAATCAAATTGCACATATTTTTCATCCATCCTGGTACAATCTGCACGTACACATGTCGTCACCTTATGCCAGTGTCTGTGGGTTGCGTCACTTTCACGACTGTTCACCTCCGAGAGCTTCTGACTGCCGAATTGTTGATTCCAATTTAGTCTGGTTAGCCCACGAGTGGATACCTTCGGGTTCCGTAACAAAATTATTACGTTGGAGCTCCGATCCTTTCATGATCTTCAACAATTTTGGATTTAACGCAATTTTTTTGGATTTTTATGATGCAATCGGTGTTTCGCCGTGGTTCAATTTTTCAGATTTAATTTTGCATATCTTGTTTCCACCCGAGTGGTTTTCTCCGACGTTTCTCTCTTCCACTTCAGATTCTCTTGGGTTGAGAGGTGAGATTCTTTTCGTGTTGCACTTCCATTTGGGTTTCCTGGTTCTTGCATTGGATGGTAAGATCTGTACTGTTTTTCTTTATGCTGACACATCTACGAGGTTTCCTGCTGTTCTTGCTCATCACAGGTTCTGTTCTATTGTGGATGCCTGCACTGCTTGTCCTGCCCCGTGGATGTTCGCTCTTGCTATGCTACCTGTGGAAGCTGCTGTCTCCTGCTATTCTCTCCCTGGCCACTCATCGGGGATGAGTGATTTTGAGCGGGGGAGGATTGATGGAGCGGATGCCCCGCCATTTGCTCTTTCCGACATGGATCTCATTGATCGCCGCCGCTACATGTTCGTGGACATTGATGGCCGTTGCCGCAACTGTCGTCGCCGCCGCCGCCGCCGTCGCCGCTGCCGCCGCCGCCTACGCCGTCATTATGAATATAATGTTATTTCAATTTTGAAATAATATTATATTCCTAATGTTTTATGAATTTATAAGTCCCAAGATTTATAAATTTCAAAATTATAAAATTTATAACTATGTTATTTTACAAGTGTATGTTTTATGTCATATTAAACACTAGTGGTTAGGATTGGTTATGCTTTGATGAAGGGTGGATGGAGAGGGGTGTAATATTATATATATTTGTGAGGTATTGGAGAGGGGATTATGTTGAAAAAAAAACCTAAACCTAATCTTGAGTTGTGTGAAGCAGCCCCCCCCCCCCATTCGGCCAGGCCGAACCCGGTACCCGCGCCCCTGGAAAAGTCGCGCCTAGCTGCTGCCGCCGCCCCCTTCTTGGTGGCGATCCTACTGCTCCGGCGACCTCCAACCTCCTCCGGTGTGACTCCGAAGAAGGCGGCTCGGTTCTCTCCATCCGGTGCGACTCCGGTGGACCCGTGGAAGTGTGACTCTTCCATTGTTATCTTTCTCCTCCTCTTCATTTTCAGATTTTGGGTAACGATTTCCTCTTCTCAAACTTGGGTAATGATTCATCTTAGATTGTGAGAGAAGTGGAAACTTGATATCATATTTTTTCCTAAAGTTTGATCCTCATTTGCATTGCAAAAATCTGAATTTGTATTGCTTTATTTCCGAATTTTCGCGAAGGTTTTTGCAAGGATAGGTCCCCTTGAACGTTTGCAAGCCGGGGTTGGTTTAGCCTTTGGTTTCGAGCGGATCAAGAGGATTTGGTATATCCTCGTTTGATTTGGTTTTGAGGGCTGCATTTGGACTTTTTCCGAATCGAATTTCTTAGTCCAGAGCGCTCTCCATGTGGATGGAAATGCGGTGATATGACACTAGATGTATGGCTAGGTTATGAAAATGTGTATGTGAATGTCTCGTGCAGGTTTGGATGGGAAACTCCCCCTTGTGAGATCGCAACATTATAGACGAAACTCTGCCGAAATTTTAAGTTTTACGCGCACACCACGTGTTCGTTAAAATTCCCCTTAGGAACCACTTTGCCATTTCGTGCCTTAATCCCATTCCCGTGAGTGTGCTACATCATGTTGGCTATTGCAATTGCGCTGGAGGAGTCACAGTACAAAGGAATATCCTTGAATTGCAGGTTGTAGTCTTCGAACTGATTCTTTATCCATAGCAACTGTGCGTAACAACTGCCTGCAGAGATATACTCTGACTCGGCCGTTGAGATTGCGACACAGTTCTGCTTCTTGCTACTCCAGGAGATTAGCATTCTTTCGAAGAATTGGCAAGTCCCTATGGTGCTTTTCCGGTCATCTTTGCTACCTGCAAAATCTACATCTGAAAACCCAATTAGTTCACTGTCATTACTTCTTGGGTACCATAAGCCAAGATTTAGTGTACCTTTAAGGTATCTCAGGATCCGCTTTGCAGCAGCGTAATGAGATTCCTTAGAGTTCACCTGAAATCTAGCACAGACATATGTTAAAAACATTATGTCAGGCCTACTGGCAGTAAGGTAGAGCAAGGATCCAATTATGCTTCTGTACTTGGTTTCATCAAAAGGTTTCCCTTTTTCATCCTTGTCCAGAGACATAGTTGAGCCCATTGGAGTCCTCATAGAGGTTGCGTTCTCCATTCCGAATTTCTTAATTAGCTCTTTGGTGAACTTGGTCTGTGAGATGAAAATTCCATCTTCAGATTGTTTCACCTGAAGCCCTAAGAAATACTTCAGCTCGCCCATACTGCTCATTTCAAACTTCCCTTGCATAAGTTTTGAGAACTTTTTGCAGTGGTTGTCATCTGTAGAACCAAAAATAATGTCGTCGACATAGATTTGCACTAGCAAAATCTTGCCTTTTATTTCCCTAAGAAATAATGTCTTGTCTATCTTTCCCCTTGTGAACTTGTTCTCAAGTAAAAAGGTAGACAACGTTTCATACCAAGCTCTAGGAGCTTGTTTCAGACCATATAGGGCCTTATGCAGAAAATAGACATAATCAGGAAAGTTAGGATCAACGAAACCTGGAGGTTGTTCCACATACACTTCCTCCTTTATGTTACCATTTAGGAAGGCCGACTTCACGTCCATCTGATAGACGGTGAAGCCCTTCAAAGCAGCATATGCTAGGAACAACATTATTTCCTCTAGCCTCGCCACTGGAGCATATGTCTGGTCGAAGTCGATTCCTTCTTCTTGACGATAGCCTTTAGCGACGAGTCTGGCCTTGTTCTTTATGATAGTTCCATCTTCGTCCATCTTGTTCCTGTAGACCCATTTTGTTCCAATGATGTTCTTTCCTTTGGGTCGTGCAACAAGTTTCCACACATTGCAGCGCTTGAACTGATTTAGCTCTTCTTCCGTTGCCATGATACATGATGCGTCTGAGTTTGCTTCCTCAAATTTCTTTGGTTAAACCTGGAAGAGAAAACTCAAATGAAGATTCTCATTAGTTGTACCTCTTTGAGTTCAGACACTATCCCGGGGATCTCCTATGATCTGGTCCATGGGGTGATCCTTCAGATGTCTGAGCTCTAGAATTATTGCATCTGGATTATCTTCAATCACTGGAGTGATTTCTTCATCCTGGATGACTTCTTCATTTTGATCATCAGCCTCTCCAATAGGAGTTGGAGTGGTGATCTTAATGAACTTCTCGCCTTTGTCTTCGGACGGATCATCCAAGTTAGTTTCTTTCAGCTTTTCACATGCATCTTCAATGAGCACACTAGACGGATTGCTTTGCAGCAAGCTCGTCTCATCAAATACAACATGTATCGATTCTTCCACCACCAGGGTTTTTCTATTAAATATCCTATATGCCTTACTATGACTACTATAGCCTACAAAATACCTTCAAAGCTCTTTTTGATGAACTTGGTGGTATGATACTTACCATTGTTAAGTACGAAGCATTTACAACCAAAGATTCTAAAGTATGAGACTGTTGGTTTCCTGCCTTTCAGAAGTTCGTAAGGTGTCTTTTTGTGGTCTTTGTTTATGAGTGCTCGATTTTGCACGTGGCATGCAGTGTTGACGGCTTCAGCCCAGAAGTTCTCCGGTAGTGAAGCATCACTCAACATGATCCTGCAGGCCTCTATGAGTGTTTTGTTCCTTCTCTCAGCCACTCCATTCTGTTATGGAGTACGAGGAGAGGAAAACTCATGAAAGATACCTAAGCTTTCACAGAATTCTGTCATGGCCCCAGATTTGAACTCTGTTTCGTTGTCACTTCTGATTTTGACTATGGAGCAGTTGTATTCATTCTGGACTTGCCTGACAAAATTAGTAAAGATGTCGAAGGTATCTGACTTGTGTTTCAGAAAGAACACCCACGCAAAACGCGAGTAGTCATCAACAATTACCAAGAATATGAAGTGTATCCCAATAGAGAGACCACACATGAGTCAACACCTTGGAACATGCAATGAGGGATTACATAGCACAGTTCCTGTGTTTGGTGACCCACTGTGGACTGACATTGGTCTACACTTCCTAGTGAAATTCCTGCAAACATATAACTCAAACCAAGCATCAAATACAACTTAATTCATCTTAGTTCCAGGGTGACTTCATTAAATCTGGGTTAGTGTGGATGTAAAACCCAACAACCACTATAAAAGTTCTTGTGTTGTCTGGTTGCCCTTTTTCTTTTTGTTCTTGCTGTGGTTATGTTAGTCTAGTTTTGCTGTGGCTGTGTTAGATTACTTTATCTTAGGTTGCCATTCTTCTTACTGTTAATATTAGTATCTATTATTTGCCCTACTCTGAAAATTGTATAAACTGCAAAAAGTTTTAAAGATACTCTATTCACCCCCCCCCCCCTCTAGATTATATCAGGTCTAACCCTCCCTTTCAATTGGTATCAAAGCAGTGTTTCTTTGGTTGTACAAGTTAACAGTTGAACCAAAAGATCACATATTAGATCTGAGCTTTTATTTCTCTTAGTATTATTGTCACAGCATGGCATATAACAAGGATTATGCAAGCACCAGACCTCCAGTGTGCAACTTGAATAAGTTTGCTATCTGGAATGCAAGAATTAAAATTTATATGAATTCCATTGATGAGGACATCTATAACTCTATCTTGACAGGTCCTCCTCAACCAACTACATCTACATCTACATCAACATCAAGCACACATGCTATTCCACCACCTGAGTGAACAGATGCTCAGAAGAAGGCCAAGATTGTTGATGCAAAGGCCATGAATATTATGGCTCAGACTATGTCTGATGACATCTTCCAGATGGTTGCTAAATGCACATCAACCAAAACTATTTTGGAATCTCTTAACCAGATGGTAGATGGTTCTGTTGATGAGAGGAAAGATAGAAGATCAGCTCTCATGTCACAGTATGAGAACTTCAAGAAGTATGAGTCAGAGTCTGTTGCAGACATATACAACAGATTGAGCTCAATAATCAATCTTACTGAAGTGATGACAAGGACATCACTCTTACTGAAGTGGATGATAAGATCCTCATGTGCTTCCCAAGCTCATGGGATTCCAGGATCTGGCCAATCAAGGAGGCCAGGAGTTTAAATGAGATTTCCACAAAATCTCTATTGAGAAAGCTCAAATCTTATGAGCAGCTGATAAAGTCTAGAGAAGCTGCAGAATGAAGGACTCCTCCACCAACAATAAAGGAGCAAAATATAGCATTCAAGGCTGCTGAAGAGACTGAAGCTTCAACATTTAATGAAGAACTAATGAGTCTCTTTGCCAAGAGATTCTGCAAAATGGCAAGAAAAATACTTCAGGGGAAAATCATCCAGGCAGGATGATAAGCCCAGGTATGATAAAACTCCCACTAAAGAAATAGTGTGTTTTGGCTGCAGGAAACCTGGACACTTTATCTCAGAGTGCCCGCAGAATTAGAAGAAAGAAAGAAGAAGAGAGAAGAACAACAGAAGACAACAATACAACAAGCCTTCCTCCAGCAAACAAAAAAGGAAGGAGAAGGGCTTTGTTGCTGATACCTGGAGTGACACAGAAGATGAATCCACATCTTCCAGTTCCAGTGAAGTGGAAGAAGAGGCAAAGGCCAAGGAAGTCGGCCTCATGGCCATCAATGCCTCTAGCAGCCCATTTGATGATGAAGAAGAATCTGATAATGAAGAAGCTTCATAATTAGAAGTTGATCAGATACTATCATCATTTGATTATAATTCTGATAGTTTTAAAATTGAATTTAAAACCATGTGTATAAACTTAATTAACTCTGAAAAAGAAATCAAAATGCTTAGAGAAAGACTGTCTAATCAAGAAAATTTGATGTCTAAAAATACTAAATTAAAAGATGAACTAACCCTAGCAAGTGAACAAATTATATCTTTAAAATCTGAACTGGCTAAGGCAAGGAAACTTGAAGAATCCCTGAATGGGAGAAGCATCAAGTTGATGGATATCACTAGCACAGTGAATGACAGACTTAATGGCAAGCTGGGCTTAGGTGCTTCATCAAGCCTACCCACACTCATTCAGAAAAACATATTAACTACCCCAATAAAATTTGTGTCTGAAAAGGGTAAGAAGAAAGTAGATGATAACAATCTTAATCAAACTGAAATTACACACAAGAATAAGAAAAGAAGAAAGAACAGGAAAAATAATAATCAGAACAATGTTCAGCAGTTTTCATCGAACTTCGATCGACAAAATATGTACAGTTCGTCGAACTCAAGTCGACGAACTCCGAACGCAGATTTATACTATAATAATTTGTTGAACTACGATCGACAAAACCAGTATGGTTCGTCGACCAGAGATCGATGATTCTGGGGCTCAGAAAATGATTTCTATCATTCTCTAAACGGAGTTCGACGAACTCATCCCAATTAGTCGAACTCAGGTCGACAAACATACCAGAGTTCGTCGATCCCAGGTCACTATTACAGAAACTCTAACTATAACAAAACTTTAATAAAGATCTTAACCAACCTAGGGAGAATATCAACACATTCACCCAATGGATAATTCCTCCCAGAAGATTTCACCCCTTAGGATATAAAAGTCAACCTGAATGTTCTTACATTTTAAGTTTTTCTTATGAAAAGAAACAAGGACCCAAGGTGACCCTGGTCAAGAACATCTAACTTATTTCCTTGCAGGTGCAGAGCTATCCTATGACTCAAAATAAGTGATATCTGGATAGTGGGTGCTCAAAGCACATGACTGGATGCAATGACAGCCTAATCAATTTCAAGGCAAAGCTGGGTCCAAGAGTGATTTTGGAGACTCCAGTTTTGGACAAACTGAAGGCTATGAAGACTTCAACAGTGTAGCTATCACTTTCAGAAAACTGGCATATGTAAATGGTCTCAAACATAACCTAATATCCATAAGTCAGTTATGTGATGCAGGTTACCAGGTTTACTTTACTAATTCAAAATGTATTATTTATTCAAACAACCAAATTTTTTAACAGGTTGTAGACAAGGGAATATATATCTAGTAAACTTTAACTCTGCTAGCTCAGAACTATGTTTATTCAATCAAGTTAGTAATAATAATATTCTTTGGCATAAAAGACTAGGTCATGTTAACCTTAAGAACATATCTAAGCTATCTAGGGACAACCTTGTCAGAGGATTGCCTTTTGGGCCCCTATAAGAAGGAAAGCCTGTGCAAGGCTTGTAAAGAAGGTAAGCAAACTAAAAATAGCTTTAAGTCAATTAATAAGAGTGACTCACCTAAGATTCTGTACTTGCTACATATGGATCTCTTTGGACCCATTGTTGTACAAAGCTTAGGAGGGAAGTCTTACACTCTAGTTATTATAGATGACTTCTCTAGATTCTCTTGGGTGTTCTTCTTAAGACACAAGTCAGATAACTTTAAAGTCCTTACAGACTTTCTTAAGAGCATAAGGATTGAGTATTCTACTCCAGTTGCATTGATTAGAAGTGATAATGGTACTGAGTTTGAATCTCTTCCCATGCAAAGATTCTGTGCGGAGGAAGGTATCAAGCATTATTTCTCTGCTCCTAGAACTCCTCAACAAAATGGGGTAGCAGAAAGAAAGAACAGAATCCTAATTGAATCTGCAGGAACATTGTTTGCAGATGCACACATGTCCCTATCCTTTTGGGCAGATGCTGTGAGCACAGCAAACTATGAGCTGAATAGGAGTTTTATACACAAACTTAAGGGTAAGACCCCCTATGAATTACTCAAAAGGAAGAAACCTAAAATTGATTACTTTAGAAGTTTTGGGTGTAGATGTTTTATTCATAACAATAATAAGAAACACATTAGAAAATTTGAAGCTAAAGCTACAGAGGGAATTTTTCTTGGATATTGCCAAGTTAGCAAGACTTATAGGGTTTTCAATAAATCATCGCTAAAATGGAAGAATCTGTACATATTTCTTTTGATGAAGCTAACATGTATTATAAGGAGAAGGATTCTTCCACCTTAGATCTTTTGCAGGTACCTCACTTATATAAGAAAATGGATGAACTAAACCTTGAACAAAAGGTCACATCACATCCTACTACACAAGCTGATGAGGACAGTGAAGAAGAATTTTTGGAAGTGGTTGAACATCCTCCAACATTAGATATTACTCCACAAGAGGAGTTAACTCCAAATGCTGTTACTGAACCAACTCCACCCACTGACCTTGTCACACTAAGGGATCACCCTAGATCTCAAGTGATTGGAGACATGTCAGTAGGTGTGCAGACAAGGCATCAACTCAATAAAGATGTGATGCATGCCTATTTCCTCTCTCAAGTTGAGCCTCAATCCATAAATGATGCAGAGCATGATCCCCACTGGATTATTGCAACGCAAGAGGAACTCAACCAATTTGAGAGATGAAGAGTTTGAGACTTGGTTCCAAGGCCCAAAGGCTATCCAGTAATTGGAACCAAGTGGGTATTCAGAAGAAAAAAAACTTGATTCCCATGGTGTAATTGTGAGAAACAAGGCTAGGCTTGTTACTTAAGGCTATAGGCAAGAGGAAGGCATTGACTATGATCAAACCTTTTCTCCTATTGCTAGGCTAGAAGCAATCAGGATTTTTCTTGCATATGCTGCCTACAAGAAGTTTAAAGTCTACCAAATGGATGTCAAGAGTGCTTTCTTGAATGGAGAACTAAAGGAAGAGGTTTTTGTTGAACAACCCCCATGTTTCATCTCTCCAACTTATCCTTCATATGTCTTTAGATTGCATAAAGCTCTTTATGGTTTAAAGCAAGCTCCAAGAGCTTGGTATGAGACCTTAGCAATCTTCTTGATAGAGCATAAATATACTAGAGGCATTATAGATAGGACATTATTCACTAGGCACCATAAGGATGAAATATTGTTAGTACAAATTTATGTAGATGATATTATATTTGGGTCTACAGATTCCAAACTATGCAAAAGGTTTTCTGACCTCATGCATTCAAAGTTTGAAATGAGTAGCATGGGTGAGCTCTCCTACTTTCTTGGTCTCCAAGTGAAGCTGCTACTTGATGGCATCTTTATATCCCAGGCTAAGTATGCTAAGGAGCTTCTCAAAAAGTTTGGGATGGCTGATGCCTTAGCAAAGAAAACACCTATGGCCACTAATGCTGTAATAGACTCTAATGAACATGGGAAACCTGTTGATCAGAAATTATATAGGGGAATTGTTAGATCCCTATTATACCTTATAACAAGTAGACCTGACATAATGTTTGCTACATGTCTTTATGCTAGGTTTCAAGTGAACTCAAAAGAATCTCATCTAGTTTTCTTAAAAAGAATTTTGAGATATATAAAGAGTTGTCCTAGTCTAATACTCTGGTATCCCACTGAGCCAGAGTTTGAGTTAACTGGATACTCAGATGCTGACTTTGCTGGATGAAGAGTATACAGAAAAAGTACCTCAGGAACATGCCAGTTCCTTGGTATGAGATTAGTCTCATAGTTTAGCAAGAAGCAGTCATCTGTGTCTACATCAACTGCTGAAGCAAAATATATCGCTGTTGGCAGTTGCTGTTCCCAAATGCTGTGGATTTAGAACCAACTCCTGGACTATGGGTTCAACTTAAATAATTCAACTCTATTATATGACAACACAAGTGCTATATCCATAGCATAAAATTCAGTCCGTCACAGTAGGACCAAGCATATAGACATTAGGCATCATTTCATAAGAGAGTGTGTAGACAAAAATAAAATTAATCTTGTCTATATCTACACTGATTTACAAAGGGCAGATATCTTCATCAAACCTTTGGATGAGAGAAATCATCGGTTCTTCATAAATCAGCTTGGTATGATAAATGAAGAAGACTTAATTTGATTTCTGTCTATGGTCGATGAATTTTTCACAGTTCGTCGAACGGAGATCGACGAACATATTAAAGTGTTAGAGAAATCATCGAACGGAGTTCGACGAACTCTCTGTGAGTGAAGTTATTTTCATCGAACGGAGATCGCCGAATCTACTTCAGAAAACTTTCGTCAAACGGAGCTCGACAAAATGTTTTCACATTTTCTGACAAAGATCGACGAATTCTTTTGACCATGGAAGATTTCGTCGACCTCAGCTCAAAGAATTTTTAATTTCTCGCCGAACGGGGTTTATTGATTCATATTCTGAAAAAGAAACCTTATATCTAGGTTTTTCTTCAACCTTCGTCCCGCGCTTTCAGTTCCCTTTGCACTTGATCTTTGTTTTTCTCTTACAGGTGCATTCATGGCGATTCCAGCAAGCGCTCTGTCTTCCATGAAATTTGATATGGGCTTTGACATCGATTTCAACTCCTTCCAGTTCTCTAACGCCATCTTTGTCGAAATTCTGAAGTTATTCGAAGACCAACATCTTAAACAGTTCATGACAATGAGTATCAAGATAGCGATGACTGAAGTCAAAGAATGGGTGTATACATCTACAACTCCAGAAGAAGATAATATGACTGGATCAGTTTTTGGTAATCCAGTTACCCTCTCCCCTTCCGTACTAACCGATATTTTCGGTCTGTTAAATGGTGAAGAAGAAATTGAAATGGACTCTGAGGAGTATGCTAATATGCTGACCAAGATGGGTTACTCTGGCGACAACCCTAACAAACTGTTGAAGAAGTGCTTGTCTCCTGAGTACAAGTTCTTGACTGACGTAGTCGGCAAAGTGTTGCTGGGAAAACACATCGCCCACGACTACATAACCAGGCACCAATTCGTGGTGATGAGTGCTCTGGTCGAGAAGAAAGCAGCAAATTGGGGAAAGCTGCTGTTTGATTTGATTTAAAAGAAAAACAACAAGAAAGAGGTATGCTTTGGAAGAATTCTGGGGATATTTCTGCAAGAGAAAGCACAAGGACATCTGGTCACTACACCAGTGTTCATCAATGCCTCCAAGAGGCTTACCTCTGCCCTCTTTGGCAGATGGGAGAGGAGGGTAACCAAGCCAACTAAGGCTTCCTCTTCCTCCAGACCTTCTGAGAGTACAAGGGTTGTTCCAACAACTCCCCACCCTGCTGAAGATGTTCCATCTCCACCTCCTCTAGCCTCCCCAATTCATCTCTCTTCACCAATTCACACCACAGTCCATACTCCTACACCTCCATCATCTCCAGTGCATCATCCACAAACTCATATTCACTCTCATACACCAACTCCATCACACCATGGTACACCACCTCCATAACACCATGGTACACCAACTCTGTCACACCATGGTACACCAACTCCATCACAACATGGTACACCAACTCCATCACAACATGGTACACCAACTCCATCACAACATGGTACCCCTCCCACATCTCCTCTACCACCACATCTAGATAACATTCCCCTTTCCAACCTTCTCTCACTCCCATCATTCAATCTACTGTCATCCCCCATCCATTCCCCATCTTCACTAGATGAGCAAATACCAGATTCTCTACCTCCACCTCCACCATCATCTTCCATCCATACTTCAATATCAACTCAGACACCCTCTGAGTTCATACAATTGGACTCTCCTTCCATTCCACATCTTCTGGCAATTCTCACTCCCCTCATCAGAAACCTCATAGCAGAGGCTATTTCACCTCTTGCTTCTTCCATCTCATCCCTTGCTGCTCAACTTTCTGCCTTCTTTGTCCCTCCTTCTTCAGTCAGGGGCCTAGCTCCAGTGCCTACTGAAACCAGGTAGGGGGAGATACTCCATGAAGAAGTAGCTCCAGCTCTAGCAGAAGCAGCAGCAGCAACAGATGCAGCAGCAGACACAACTATTCCTGCTGATTTACTTGATTTTATTGAATCTGATATAGATATGGATGAGACAGTTATAGATGAAATAAACACTGTTGGTGATTACATAATAAATCTCACAGTAAATATTTTGAGTTTGTTAAATATTTTTGATACAGTTCATTTGAACTTCCTTCCAGAAAACAGCCCTAAGCCTTTTATGGCTATAGTTCCTTATACTTCCCCAATAAGCCCCAAAGTTACCATGCAACTCAAGGCTAGTTTTGCAAGTATAGAGGCATCTCTTCTCTTCTCCCAAAGCCATCTCTTCTCCAACATATATAATGGATGACAGCCCCATGCCAGATCTAGATGAGTCAATAATGGCAGATATAGAGGCAGAGAACCAATCAGCTATTTTATATAGTCCTCCAACTCCAGCTCCAGCTCTAACTCTAGATCCAGCTCTACCTCCAGCTCCAGCTCTACCTTCAGCTTCTCCTAAGGCTGAACAATTATTGATATCTGCAGAAGCTCTAAAGGAGATAAATGCTTTATATGATAATCCCCAAGAATCTTCAGATGATGATGATGAAGATGATTCAGATGATAGTCCTTCTTCAAAGAAAAAGAAAATCTCTAAGAAAAGGAAAGCCCCTCCAGCAGTTGCTCCTAAACCTAATCCTACTCATGATACCCCATACTACATTCATCGAAATATTACTAATTACAAGGGCATGCCATCTTGGATGTGGCTATCCAAAAATCAGCAGAAATACAGAAAGAAAAGCAAAAGATATTCTCCTCCACCACAGAAATATAGAAAAGGACCGCCTCCTCCTCCTCCACCTACTGCTGGTGCTTCAGGAAGTTCCTCTCAGAGGTCTACCCAATATACTCAAACATATTAAAGACATCATGGTAGATACTCTTCTCATTCTGGAAGCAGCCAACACAGGTACTCCTTAAGCAGGCAACATCAACAGCATCAACATCAACAACCTCATCAATATATACAACAAGCTCCTAAATCTCAGAAAGCTGATAGTCCCAAGAGACCTGAATCTCCTCATGTTCCATTTGAGGATCCTGAAACAGCTACTTCTGCTAGAATGACCAGGTTCCAAGAACTGGTTGGATTATCTATGATAAACAAGGCTAAAACTGAAGGAAAGGATCCCTCACAATTTTCAACAATGTCAAAATACAGGAAAGAAGAATTAAACAGGTATGCTAAAGCAAATAAATTCTTTAATGTAGATGATTATATGAAATTTCATCTAGAGGCTGTTGTGCCAAGGGCTATATCTCTCAACATCATTGGAGCTGCTGATATGACTATGACAAAGAGTCAAGCAGCTAATCCTAACAGGGAGATCAAATTCACTCAGCCTGCTGATAATGCAAAGGAGGATAAGCAAAAGGAGATAAAGAAGAAGAAATGAGTATAAGTTGTTCAGTTTCTTTGTGTGTCTTAAAAACTATTTATTTATTTCACAGACACAAAGCTACATTGTATATATATATATATCTGCTGCATGTTTTAAATTTCTCTGCCAGATATAATTTTTCTCTTGTTTTGTAAATGTTTTTGTTTGTTTTAGTGACCACACCCAAATAGGGGGAGATTGTTGGATCCCTAGTTTGATTTGGGCTAGGTTCACTAACTAGGATAATTGACCCACCATGTATAGCCAGGGTCATGTTTGTGTCCTAGAGTTTAGGCTATGTCCTTAGAGTTAACATCACATGGACCAGCCAACAAAAGACTGCAGAAGACTCCAGACTTAGAGAAAAATCAATTTCAGGAAAGTGAGTTCGACGTTCGTCAAACTCAGCTCAACGAAAGTCGTGCTCCGGTCGACGAACTATGAGATAATTCTCTGAGTTGAGCTCGACGATATTTGAGCTCAGGTCAACGACTTCTGGAAGTTCAACTTCAACATTCTAAGTCCATAATCCTTTCTCTGAACTCTAGTCGACGAAGTTATGTTATCAGCTCGACGAACTTAGAGCACAAAATTGGCAAGCTTTATCAAAAAGCAGTTAGCTATTCTCAGATCGACGAACTTGGGGCTCAGGTCGACGAACAGGAATTATCTGGTCGACAAACATGATTTCTCTAGTCGATGAACTCTAAATTCAAGTCGATGAAATTTATTCTTTGCTCGACAAATTCTGTGCAGATCCAGACTTGGATTTTTTCCTTATTTTATTCTTATTCTATTGCAGTAATTCCTGAATAATCAATGCTTAATATTCTCTGAATATAACTGTTAGAAGCAACATTGATTATGGTATTCATTAGGATTATTACTTGCAGTTTTTCAATGGGATATTTTGGGAAATCCATTAATGCAGATATTATATCCAGCCGTATTTCATTCTCTAGGCGGTCAGCAATCAATGCAAAAAGGAATTCAAAAATTCAAAGGAAAAAATCTTGACTGATCACATAAAAGAGATTTTCTCTCTTCTTTGACATAGGCGACAGTCAAAACCAGAAAGAATACAAGTCATACAGAGAAGATCAACAGCAATCATTATTCTAATCCTTCTCTGTACAGGAAAAAATCTTGTCTTCTCCTTGACATTGCTGAAGAAGAAGAAGAACAACATCCATTCGAAATCAAGAGTCTTCTTCAACCTTCACTCCAGGATTCTTCAAGGACAACAAACTTCTATCAGTCAAGAAGTTCCTGGATCTGTTCAAATCAAGGCTGAAGATAGAAGACCTATACCCTGAAGAAAAGCTCAAATCTTCCTGAACAATTCAATATCTCAGGGGGAGCTTTGATAACATCAAGATCCAATAGTCTTCTCAGTTGTTTTGAGAAAGAGAAGACATCATAAATCTCTCACCCCCTCTCTGTACAAAGGGTTCTTTAACTCCCTTCAAACATTATTCCTTGGTTGCAAGTCTCCTGATCAAAAGACTTGAGTTGGTTTTTGAGCACCTGATCAAAAACTCATTGGTGGAAGTCACTTGATCAAAACCTGCTAGTGGATTCCTATTAGGGTGGTAGAAGAGTGGATGTACCCAGGTTAGGGAACCACTATAAAAGTTCTTGTATTGTCTCGTTGCCCTTTTTCTTTTTGTTCTTGTTGTGGCTATGTTAGTTTAGTTTTGTTGTGGCTGTGTTAGATTACTTTATCTTAGGTTGTCATTCTGCTTAATGTTAATATTAGTATCTATTATTTTCCATACTCTGACAATTGTATAAACAGCAAAAAGTTTTAAAGATACTCTATTCATCCCCCCTTAGAGTATATCGGGTCTAACCCTCCCTTTTAGAGACCGCCCAAGCCGTGCGGCCTGAGCAGATTGGGAAACCTGTCCGCCCAAACTTGGACGTCGCGACGTCCAGGGAGAACCCGCAGCAGGCCGCGACTAGCGATCTGGCTACCTTGGGAAGGATTGCCAATTTCTTGGTTAACATCATGTATAATATCTCTATTAGGGTGTACTTCATTTTCAAGTACATAAGGATCAAGGAAAAGAAGGTTGCTGATTTTAGGAAGAATAAGAAATTTTCCTAAGTAAATTTGGTCGAGTATCCACATGAATTCTTGTGTTATTCATCAATACATCACGTGAATACTCGTGGAATTCGTCAAGTTTACTCGGGAAATTTCTGATAGTTTCTCAAAACTGCTTCAAAAATGGCTAAGTTAAATTTATCGAGTATATATGTGAAGTCTTGTGTCATTTGTCGAGACATCATGTGAATACTGGAGGAATTCGTCGAATATACTTAGAGTGGTCTAGTGACTGTTAACATGAAATTTTCTTCTGGTCCCATTTTTCACTAAGTAAAATTCGTCGAATAGTCTAGTATAATTCGTCAAGTTCTTTCGTGTAATTTGTTGAATGCTCCCTAATAATCTAAGTAATTTGTCGAATGGTCTGGGAATGATATGAGTCATCTCGACGAATGACTTAATGTTTTTTGGTTCGACTTTTCCGATGGGTTCTATTCCAAATGACGGCAATGTACAGTACACGTGGAAGATCGTTTTGGAATTTTATTCCTAGCCTTTGGAGATGGATTCTATATAAATACCAAGGATTCATTTTAGAAGAATTGATCGCTAAGAATTACAAGAATAACAGAAATTTCTCTTGACCAAATTTTCAAAATCTTGAACGGTCGAACTTCTTTTCCGATCTACTATTCTTAGAAACACAACCTGATGACTTCAAAGTTCACGATCAGCGATTCCTTACTATAAGAGATTCGACAAAATCACTCCTTTCAGATTCCTCAAATTTGTTTTTGATCTAGTCAGATTCCAAGTTTTCAGATCAAGGTTTTCAAGATTTCAAGTCTTCTCCTTCAACCTTATTTCAAGATCTAATCTCTGAGAAGGAAGAAGATTGAATACATTTAGATCTGAAGAAGAAGAATTTTCTCAATCTAGAAAGTTGTACAGAACAAATTTTCTTATTGTAGGAAGTTTCTACTTCTGAGTTTGTAGATCCGTGTTTTTAGATCGAGTTGTGGGAGTGTTTGTTCTCTGAGTTGTAGCAGAGGTTATTCCCTGAGTTATTGGAGTGTTGTATCCGAGTTGTAGGAGTTGAGGCTTCGAGGTGTAAGATTATGATAATCTAAGTTTTGGTGAAGTAGCTGAGTCTAGCCCAAAGTGCTAGATAGGCAAGGTGGGACAATGGACATACCCATCTTGGGGAACCACTATAAATTCTTGTGTTTGTGTTATGCTTCTGTGTGGTTATTTTTATCAATATTTTTATTCCACAGAAAGATACAGAACTCACCTATTCACTCCCCTCTAGGTGATTTAGTTAAATAACTAGATACTTTCAACCATCCAATGAGCACTATCATCAACTTAACAATGTTGTAGCTGATTCTCATGATGGAGAATTTGCTGAACAAAATCCCAATCCAAATCAAGTCCCTATTTAGATTCAAGAGCTAGTTGTTGAACCTGAAAATGCTGGTGAAGAATAATAGACTAAAGAAGTAATAACTGAAGAAATCACTTCTATACTGGTATAAGCTAAAATAAATCTTTATAGGGCAATTCTCAAAGATCACCCGCAATCTCAAGTGATAAAATATGTGAATCTTGGAGTAACAACAATGAATCGACTGCCAACTGTGGTTATGCGACAGTGCTTCCAATCCTAATATGAACACAAGAAGATTCAGGAAGTAGACAACGATTCCCACTTGATTGTTGCAATACATGAATAGCTAGCTCAGTTTGGAAGGAACAAGGTCTGGGCCCTGGTGGAATGTACTCTAGATTGCACAATCATTGAAACAAAATAATTATATAGAAATAAGTTGGATTCCAATGGAGTACTAGTCAACAACAAAGCCAGACTAGTTGCTCAAGGTTATACACAAGAGTTAGGAAAAGACTATAATAAAACGTTTGCACCAGTTGTCAGACTAGAGGTAATTAGGTTATTTCTTGCATATGCACTATATAAGAAGATTAAATTATATTAGATGGATGTTAAGAATGTCAACCTTAATGTCACTCTCCAAGAAGAGATCTATGTGAAACAACCTCCATAGCTAGTTATTATGAATAGTTTGAACCAATTCGATGCAATGTCGATTTAAATCAACGCATGCATCGATAGAAAGTCTGATATGGTAGTTACGAAGCTATGTCAAATTATAATCTAACATCGACTTAATATGTGCTTACAAAATTCTTTACATAAGAAATTTTTAGTGCGCGATGTCAACTCTTTCCCAATATGCATTGTATTTCACCCTTTTCAACTAGAAATGTCTTCTACAGCTAATAGGTCATAAATATGGAATAAATGAGAATGCATATATGACCTTTATGAGTCGAATTCTAAATCTTCATTATGTTGATGCATGTAAATCAAAGGGAGAGAATATTCTTCTAGAGAAAAGATTATTCATTGCTCTATTTTCAAAATGGACCTGGTCTATTAATAAGCCTAGGTCACAAAAAGAATCAATATCCCCTTCATTTCTAGAAGTTGATCTGCATGCAATAGGTAATCAAGGACAAAGTGAGCTACTTCCTGTTACACATCTTTCTTTGCCAGAAATACTATCATCCTCAATTCAGCCAATGTCATCAACCTTCCAAGAAACTCTACCAGAATCTTCACACCTCCCGAAAATATCGTCTCCTCCAAGAAACAATCCACCAACAATACAAAATCCCCCTCCATTGAATCTTGATTCCATAGTCTTTCAGGCAATACATTCAACTACTACTTCACTAATTAATATTATGACAGAGTATACCATAAGGTGTCATGCATCATTTGGGTGTCATGAGGCATTGGGAGACGGGAGGATATGGGTGCGGGAGATAAGCGCGGACGGTACAAGTGATGAGCGCGACCAGTATGGCAGGTGCCATGGAGCAAGTTCCTCCATATTCTAGGAGTTGGTTACCCACACCCCTAAGATGGTGGTATAGTTACCCTCTTCCCCATAATTTTGGGGTTGGTGACTCACGTGCATGTGTGCTCTGTTGCCTAATTGGAATACCAAACAGACTTGGAATTACATGAGAATGAGTTTGTGGGAATTGTATCGGTGAGAAGGTCATGGTCATAACAAAAATCTATAGTTTGACAGAATTATTTTTGGGGAATCAAGGTGAACTCTTTGGCGAAAGAGCGGCTACTAGGTTATCAAGTTTGTGGAGGAGTGCGGTCATGGCATCTCGGCTATGTGCTTCAACGTCCAGAAGACATGAGTCCCTGGATATCATTTGTTCATCTATTGAATGGAGGGCAGCCATCTCCACAACACAAAGCTTGCACTCCAAAAAAATAATTAATTATCTAATTAATTCACTAGAAGAATTAATTAAAATAATTAAGCGTCAATTAATGGGCTAAATGCAAGGAGAGGCTTTGGATACTCTCGGTGTTTTTAAATAGAAATATCATAATAAGAGGCGTGCGTTATGGAGATTAAAAATAGAAATAAAGCTACTTCTTTGGGAAGGTGAACGAGGCGGATGTTCAATCACATCAGATTGGTAGGCGGATCTAGAAGGGAATAAGCAGAGGAGACAGTGCAACAATTTAGCCGTGATATGGGTTACTAACAACAACTTTCGGTGGAACAAAGGGGTCACGGAAATGAAAACCAACACTCTATGTAACACATTTCTGAAAAGAGGAGTGGTCCAATGTTGGATAACATTTGCGTGCAGGAGATTGATTGAGATGCATGATAGATGCTGAAAATGCATGGTTGCGCCAAGGAGTTTGGAAAAGGACGTGAGTTTGTGCAAGAAATAAAACGTTGGCTTCCACTGACGTGCATGATGATCGCAGGGGACCCAAGATTCTATACACATAGATGTGCGTCATCGTGGATCTGATGAAGTAGGAATGATGAAGTAGGGATTTGAGTGGGCAGTGCAGGGCTCAATCTGAGGTGGAGGAAGTAGTGGTTTCTTGGTTCCACCGTCAATGCGAGAATAATAATGGAGGGAGCATGTAGTGGGAGACACGATGGTGTCTCAGAAAGGGAACAATGGCTTATGGTGAAAAAATGTTGAAGAGGAGTGAGAGTTCTGATACCAAGCTATTATGGGTCTTAAAATGTTATCGGGGTAGAGGTCGGAGGTGGAGGTGACGGTGCCCAAGATACTACTGAGCCTTGACCGTGACTGCTTAAGCAGGGCAAGATTGAGAGAAAGAGAGAGAGAGAGAGATTTCAAGAACTCTTTTAGGATTAGGGAAATAGACTTTCTTCATTCATGCTAATACAAGACTTACTGGGTCCTTTAAATAGGACTTACAAATGTCATCAAAAAGGAATGAACACTAAAGGAAATATCGACAAGATTGGACATGCAACTAAAAAGGACACCTCATAAAGACATGATATAAATAATGACGCCCTATAAGGACACAACTATAAAATAAAATAAAGCATTTTAAGAAATAGTTGAATGAAATAAAACAATCTTTAGATGCATTGCAATGAGCACAAGTCCCCTCTATATATGGAGTCCTACCAAGGAATATAACATAAGTTGTAATTGAAGACATAAATAAACCATAAAATAAACATATTGTAATAGAAACAAATAATAGTAAATAATGGTATAAAAAGGCCCGTAACAAAATGCTTTAAATAATCAATTGAGCATTAGTATTTGTTGGGAAAAATCTTTTTATTTAACTTAACAAATTACATTATAAAGTGAATTTACATCCTAGGATTATTACCCATATTGTATAGTGAGGGTAATATCATCATAGCTGTCCTAGGAAGTCAGTAGAGTCAAGGGCATGAAAAAGGCACACTAAAATAAGGAAGAAAATCGAGTCATGTAAATATGCACCGACTAGAAGTCGACGCACCATCGATTGAAGTTGACATTACTTTGACTGGAAGTAAGATCAATATGAAAAGATCAGTCAATGCTACTTCAAGGTATAAGTCAACACATGCATCCATATGATATTCACACAACATCGACTATTTAACCGTCCTCTGGAAAGCCCGGGAACGTTGGGAGAAAAATCGCCAAAGTTATTGTTTTGCGGGTCACACCCCTAGGTCACGGCCGTGACCTAGGGCGTGTCTTTATTGTTACCAGAATTGGTGGAAAGAAGAAATTGCGGGAGTTAATTGGAATTTGTTGAAGAGGTCACGCCTCTAGGTCTTGCACGTTACCTAAAACAGCCTAGATCTGAAACTTTCTTCTGAATGTGTGGCACGCCTGAGCTGGATATCACACCTAGCTATCACACCCATGACTTTTAGGTCACACTCGTAACAAGGGTGCGTAATTTTAATCTGACATGGAATTGGAATCTGGTGCTCCATCTGCTGGCCATGCCTGTGTCCTTTTGTCATGCCCCATGACACTCCCGTGACCTGGGGGCGTGTAATTATAAATGTTATGGCATGACTTCTGGAACTTCTGTATGGGTCACGACCACTTGTCATTGCCGTGACCTGAGGGTCATTCACTTGACTTTGGCGTGTACTTGCGATTTTTTCGGATTTTCTCTGTTTGTTCTACTAATCAGTTCTGTCAGCTTTAAAATGTTATCCGCAGCACACATTAACCTAAAATAAGAAAAGAAATGAATTAGAAACTTAATTTACACAATATAATTATAAATTTATTAATTATTAAATAAAAACATAACAAAAATAATGAAATAATTAGATTTATCAAATACTCTCATACTTACTCGTTTGCACGTCCCGAGCAAACAACTTTCCATAAGGAGCAGAAAATTTTCAATGCTAGAAACGAAAATTGAACCTAAGGAGTAAAATGTGAAGTCTTATGCCTATGTGCGTAGCTATTTTGGTAGAAAAACCTACTCAGCAGACAAATTAGTTTTTATTTTTTCTAGAATGTGCTTTCACTTATTATTTCTACTTTGAAATTGAAAATTCGGTAAATCCTAAAACTATATTGAGGGAGAGAGTGGCGTGTGTACTAAGATTGACATTACATAAATCGAAGATCGAGATACCCTCCAAAGAAATCCATCAATATTGATGGCCATAGGCTTGCCCTTTCACACTCTTGCCACGACACTAGTCTAACTTATAATAAAAAATCAATAGGACTTAACGAGGTTGAAACGTAGGCTAAGGTTTTGATGTGGATGATTAAAGATAAACATGATGGCTAGTCACACCCAACTCTAAAGAGAGCTCCGACAAAATAAATAATCATGGTTTAAGAACATAGCTAACACCCCAAACCTTTTCCTTTTCTTTTTTTTGAATCAAATATTTATCATCATTTTTTTATTATTTCTCTTTGTTCCTCTTTTAAAGATTTTTCTAATATTTTCAAAAGGAAGGAGAAATAAAATCAGCTCTCTTCTTTTTGATAAAAATAGTCACCAACATAAAATAACTCCAAATCACTCACAAAGACTCTTTTTAGATAACTATTATCGAGCTCGGACTTAAGTGTGCAATTAGGATGCTTTTTAGGACTTGGTGAAATATTTGGTGGAGCTAAAACAAAAGATAGTGTAATAGGCTCAAAGTGGTTTAGCAATTATAGAAATGAGAGGTAGGGGTACAAGGGCTCAAACTGGACAAAATAAATGTCTATATCATATTCATGTAATGAGTTTAACTTATGTAAATCTTGAAATTTGCTAGAGGGCAAGTTCTGGACATCGAGAAAAATTATCTTTACTCCTATTTCATGAAATATCTCTCTAGTAAACTTCTACGTACTCAACTAAATTATTTTTGAATTTTTACCTGTTTCAAAATAAAAGTAGAATAAACTATTTCTACGCATTTAGAAAAAATATCTAATTGTATGCTGAATTTGTGAATTTTAAATAAAATTCTACTAACACGTGCACTTGATTAGGAACAAAGCATGGCCAATAGTTCTACTCC
The DNA here is from genome assembly GCA_039583875.1 of Platanthera guangdongensis. Taxonomy (NCBI): domain Eukaryota; kingdom Viridiplantae; phylum Streptophyta; class Magnoliopsida; order Asparagales; family Orchidaceae; genus Platanthera; species Platanthera guangdongensis. The sequence continues at coordinate 183,813,136 of CM077158.1, forward strand.
AAAATTAAAAATTCAATTAAAGCACCGAAATTTTCTAAACACTATGTAAAAGTTGAATGCTAGAGATTTTGCATTTGAATAAATATAGAAATAATGATTTCTCTAATTAGAATTAAAAGTAATTTTTTTTTATTTCTTAGACTTCGTGAGGTATACCCTGTGAAGGGTTCTCACCGGTACTAGGCAGTTTTGTGGGATGACCACCTAACACGGCCCTTTATAAGAAATTAAATTTCAATTTTCTATATTTTTTTAAATTTTTTTGCAAAAACTAAGTAAATTTTTTTTTCAATTTTTGGTTTATTTTTTTGCATGTTCTGCTAAAAAATAAGTTAAACTAGTGAAAAATATATTTGTGTTACCATGGTGATCTGGAAGTAATCAACCATGTGGCATCACTGCCAAAGCAATATGAGCTTATGTGGTCGCTCATAAGAGCATTGGAGAAGTTGGTAAGGTTTGTGTTGGCCTTGATCATATGTGATATGAGTGAAGGATCAAGCCTATGACATTTTGGGTGTGAAGCGTTTTTATTCTTGGACCAATATTGTGAATATGGGTCATCAGGTAAGTGATAAGAAGATTCTAAGGGAAATTCATCGAGTATGGCTAAGAGGTTTTGACGAATGATTTGAATTCATCGAGTATCATCGTGACATCTCAACGCTTCTATCTCAGATGCATCGAGTATCGTCATGAAAGATTTGATGAGTTAGACCCTAATTCGCCGTATATCATTTTAATACTTGGACGGTTTGACATCTGGATTCGTCGAGTATATCCGTGTTATCTTGACGAATATCCTTTGATTCACCGAATACCGACATGATACTCGACGAATTCTGTTTCGTCCGGTTTATTTCCTTTAAGTCCGATTTGGCTAGTATGCGGGTATCAGCTGGTTCGACTTTCTGTATAAATACGATTTGTACAGTGAGTTGATAAGAAACTGTTCATTTTATCTAACTTAATCGAGCTACGACTTCTCCATCCCGATGACAAAACTGTTCTGCAAGTTCGTGAAAGTCGCTCGCTGCCGCCGACCACCCGACCTACTACCATCACCGAAAAGGTTTTCCTGAGTGTCGGATTCGTCACTGCCACCTCTCCTTGAACAGATCTAGTAGTCTTTGGAGATGTTGAGGGCAAACATATTTCCTACCTAGATTTTGTGTGACAAGTGTCTAGGGTTCTCTATGCTCGTATGGATATCCGTAGAGGTGTGGACAATATTCTATTCTCGAAACTCCAACCATTGTCGTTCGTTGGAATCATTTTGAGCACCTTGGCTGAGTATTGACGCAATCCCTTAAAGGTAATTTCTTTTATTAATAGTATTTTTTCTTGATCAATGTTCATCATTAGATCTAAATACTTTTGGGTTTTCTTATTCTTTGTTTCTTCTACGCGCACAAGTTTTGTACCGTCCTAGCAAAACCAAACAAATATCCCCACACCCATACTTAAACAAAACATTGTCCCTCATGTATGAAAATGAAAAGCAAAGGAAAGGAAAACTTTCCTGAAGAGTACAAATCTGCACCAAGTCTGACCTGAAAGCAAATACTAAAGCAAAAATTGATTTTTTTGGATAAATTTTTTTTTTAAAAAAAATAGTAATAAAAGTACAAGGTAATATTGATAATAAAACAAAAACGAAATAGATACAAAAGTCCTACTACAGACTCAATACAAAAGGAAGCATAATCCAGACTGCTAATAGAATGTACCCAGGTCCGCAAACTCACGCGTAATACGCGTCATGGAAGAAGCGTTACTCTGCTCCAGCGTGGTAAATCGACCATCAAAACATGCAAAGCGCTCGTCAAAATGGGTCTGCATCTGTTCTAGGCTTATGTTAATAGACCCAAATTGATGATCCCAATACGTAGAAGGACCGGGCACTAGGGTAGGATGCTGAAGTGGTGGTGGAATCTATGGAGAGTGAGTTGTTCCATTGGGACCTTCCCCGAGATCAAGATCAAAGTACCCAGTGCCGACTGCTGGCGGGATAACCTCGAACTCATCATCTCGTCGTCACGCAAGGCTGAGGGCCTAAAGGTTCTGGAACTGAATGGCAAGCGATGCCTGAACGCAGGTTAGATATGGAAGAGCATCCCAAATCCCCAACCGTTTGGTGAGATGAGTGATGAAGTTCCCACCATGGATAGCTCCCAACCTCACATTTTTGGCCCGATGCTGAAAGAAAATCGCAAGTGTGCGGCCTAGGTTGAGTGGGACCCAGTAGAACATACTATATAAGTATAGTAAATCCAGTCAAGTGACCACGCCATGTCTCTCGCCACGACCGATGATGGTAAAGGTGAGGAGGTTGTGGAGGATACGAAGGGCGGGGAAAATGATGTGGCTACCTTTTGTTTTTTTAGCAGTGTAGTGGACGACATCATTGCTGACTTTCAACCAAAAAGCAAGAAGGTTGAAATCTGATGGAAAATCAGAATGAAGGGCAGGTTAGGCGGGAGAGAAAAAAATGCCTCATTGCAAAATCCCAACACCACATTGAGTTGGTGCATGGTGAGCAAATGTGTGATGCCACCCATCCTAAAGACGATAAAATCATTATCCCTATCCCAACAAAACTCGAACGAGGAGAGGAACTCAATTGAAAGTTCAAGAAAGGCGGGCTCCAAATTGGCGAAAAGAGAATCCCATCTAGGGGTGGATAGAAATTCTCGAACCAATTTGGCCGCGCCGAAGGCCTCAAGGATCCCCCAATCAAGTATATGGAATACGCCAATGGGTTTGGCTCGTAAACGTTCACTCTGTTATTATTGGGTGGAGTTTTCAAAGATAAGCATAGCCTCCACCGCAGAGGGATCTGCGGGGTGCTCGGATGAGGAAGCCGTGCATCGAGGTTGGTTACGAGACATTTTGGAAAGAAATGAAGGATTTTCTGATACATAATGGATGGAGGAGGGTTGGAGGGTGTGAAGAAAACAAAGGGGGAAGGGGTGCTTAAATTTGGAAAATTATGAGGTCACGGCCCCCTATCATGCCCATGACTGGGGTACATGTAACCTGCATGGGTGTGGAGAACATTGATTTCTCGAGAAAATGCAAAAAAATTGATTTTCTGCAAGTCACGCCCCTGAGTCACGAGTCACGCCCGTGACTCCAGGGCGTGTAACGTAAAAAAAGAAAAATAGGGAATCTGAGGCATTGACGGGGTCAATGCCTTGGATACTCTCAACACAGCCTAGGGTCACACCCATGACTCTGGGCCATGTAACTAAAAAAAGGTCTAATTTTTTGGTTTGGGGGGGGGGGGGGGGTGGACAGTCACGTCCGTGACTTTCCTATGTCACGGGAATGACTTATTAAAAAATATTTCCTTTTTTTTATTGGAAGAGCACCGTCAACGTCACGCCCGTGACAAATTAAGGTCACGCCGGTGACTTGAACGAAAGACAGACAGAAAAAATCTTTCTATCGGAACCCGTGCTGGGTTCCGTATTTCGGGAAGTACACGCCTACCGGTCACGCCCGTGACTGGGGCGTGTAACAGAAAAAATGGAAATTTTTTAATAATTATTTTTACATTTTATATTCTATTAAGTTTTTTTTATTAACTAAGAAAAATAAATAAAACACAAATTACCGACTTGGAAGTGTCTTGACATTCGAGCCTGGCTGGCCGTCATTCACCCCCAATAGCAATTTTCTTTTTCTTGTCTTTAAGCTAGATGGTTATTGTTAGGAAAAAGGAAAATAAAAGTTTAAATTAATGGGCAACTCCCTTAATTTACTCTTGGGTGAATACGCCGAAGACGCTTGTCTGACTACTTCTACGCTTATTTGTCGATTTTCCTTGTTGGGGTTGACTTGAAAATGTAAATTCAAATCACATATCCATACCTGAGGTGATTTGAATCTTTGTAGATGAGAGACAAATGGATCGGGGACAACATTTGATTGCAACGGCTCATCTTCTTCCTAAAAATTATTAGTATAGGAAAAATCAAAAGTAAGCGTATTAGAAAATTTATCGCAAGGTGGAGGCTCTTGCAAAATTATAAGATCAAGTTCCGGTTGTTTATTAAATAAAATTGTTATCCAAAAATTCATTTAAAATAAAATCATTGGGCACATCATTTTCGTGAATTTGGATTCATAAATATTTATAGGTTGTGCACGAAAATTCATTATGAAGATGACAGGAATCGGGAGAAGTAGGAGAAGAAACATGTTCTTCTTCTAATTCACCATGTGTGCCCACACAATTTAAAAATTTTTGATATAATAATTTTTCTTCTTTTTCGGAATATGACACCAAGGGGGTACATGAGTATTCATATTCCTCCATAGGAGAAATATTTGAAAATAGAGAAAAATCACTATGACAAGTAATAATGGGAGCTAAATTTGTGGGGGGGGGGGAGAAAAAAATGAATTTGCGAAATTTCCCCAAAAATAGAAGACTCGACTTGAGTTGCGGAAAAAGAAGAACAAAAAATTTGAATTTAAATAATTATTTTCATAACTCGGGGATTTTACTGATTAATCTTCCCAACAAGAAAAATTAACATCCGAGATGGAAGAAAAATTAACATCGGAGACGGAAGAAAAATTATTTAAATTAGAGAAAATATTCTCGTTAAAGTTTGAAAAAAGTATTTTCATGAAAGTTAGAAAAATTTGAAAAATTGTTTTCATGAAAATGTAAAAAAGAATTATCATTATTGTGAGAATAATGATTTTCATAATTATTATCAAAATTATTTTCATACAAAAATTTTTTATTATAATAATAATTATAACAATCCTCACTTTGATAAGGAGCATCACAATAATAACAAATAATTTGACATTTTTTTGAGGCTTCCAAAATATTGAGTTTATTTTCAAGCTCGGGAAGCGAGGCAGCCAATTTAGATAACATAGTTTTTTAATGAAAGAAAATTAAAACAACTGTTACATAATGAAATTGAATTTAAAAAGAAAACTAAAAAGAGAATTGGAGGTAGAAAAAGAGAATGATGAAATTAATAAAATTTGCGCTTTCAAAATATCAATAATGATAACTCCCCGGCAATGGTGCCAAAAACATGATAGAAGAAAATTCGTATTCTCCAATATACATTTGATTAATGCAAGTGTGCCAATCGAAATATAGCATAAGATATAAAAATATCAATGTCGTATTCTTCTGGGACTGTTGATTACTTTTACTCACGCAAATTAATATTATTTTATCGAAATAAAAATTAACGGTTAATTAAACTAAAGTAGAAAAATAAAATAAAAAGTAAGACTTTATTTAGACTCCTTTAGAATTAAAATAAAATTTTCACGAAAGGCAAACTTCTAAATCACCTACTTTGACCGTGGTGGTTTCTAAAATACAAATGTGTCTCTCTCAAGATTATGCTCTCAACTAAACTTCGGTTGATCGATTAAGACCTCTCGGTCAGTCAAAACCCCTAAGCTTGCTTTACGCGGTGAACCCCACTATTAGATTTGACTCCAATCTGGAAGATTTATGTCATCCTCTCTCGAGGAATGCATACAACACTTTCTACCTTTGAGTGATCTACTCATATCCACAACCTCTCGGTAAATTTAGGATACGGATCTAAAATCGAAATCATAAAATTTGAATGAGAGATAGATTTAAGTGGAAATAATAGAGCTTGACAAAGAGAAGTTTATAAAATTTGATATGTTATCAAGATCAGTTGTTAATTTGAAGCCAAAATCTAACTTCGACAAAAGTTTGAAATTAGGGGTGTAGCCAACACCTACTCGCCCCAAGCTCTGTCCTCTGACTGATTGTTAGTCGCTGGAAAGTGTAAGACCACTGCTTGTTCTATGGTGACCCCTTGAGGACTTATCAACACCACCCCTGCTCTTAGGGAGTGCTTTCTCGAGGCCCCATCAACCATCATTTTCCACGCCTCTTGTGGCCGCGGCTCCTCGGTCCCGACATCAACAATGTAGTCTGCCAAGAAGTCAGCCACCGCCTGTGCCTTAATGGAGAGCCTTGGCACGAATGAGATATCGAACTCACTCAATTCGATAGACCGTTTGGCCAACCTGCCTGAGTGCTCCACTCCCTAAAAAATCTTGCGAAGGGGATGGTCCGTCACCACCGTGATTGAATGCGCTTGGAAGTATGGTCGGAGCTTCCTAGCCGAAACGATCAAAGCATACGCCAGCTTTTCCAAGATGGGGTAGCGGAGCTCCGCCTTCTTCAAGATCCTGCTAACATAGTAGATTGGCAATTGCTTCTTCCCTTCTTCCCTGACCAGGACCGAGCTCACGGCCTCTACTACTACTCCGAGGTACAAGGCTAGGCCCTCCCCCTCCTTTGGGCTTTGAAGTAGAGGAGCCTGGTAGAGCTGCCTCTTCAGCATTTGGAAAGCCTCTTCACATTCAACAGTCCACTCGAACCTTTGAGTACCCATCAACACCTTGAAGAATGATGAGCACTTTTCTCCCAACTGGAGAGGAATCTGTTAAGCCCGGCAAGCTTGCTTGTCCAGCGCGGGACCTCCTTAGTGTCGCGTGGTTACTCCAGCTCCAGGATGGCCTTCACCTTATCTAGGTTAGGCTCCAACCCTGACGGGGTCAGAAGATGGCCAAAGAACTTATCGCGGGTCGCTCCGAATACGCACTTCAAGGGGTTCAGCCTCATCTTGAATTTTTGCTGGGTGGCGAACGTCTCCTCCAGGTCCCGAAGGTGCGAGTCCACACACTTGATCTTGACCATCAGGTCATCAACATATACATCCAGGTTCCTCCCCCTTTGACCTGGAAGACTTGATCCATCATGCGTTGATATGTTGCTCCTGCATTTTTCAACCCAAAGGGCATCATCTTATAGCTAAAACATCCCTCCCTTGTGATGAAGGAGACGTCCTTGACATTAGGAGAGTGCATTCGGATCTGGTGGTAACCTGAAAAAGCATCCAAAAAACACATAATAGAAAATCCAACGGCTGAATCAACCAGCGTGTCGATTCGAGGCAGTGGGTAGCAATCCTTGGGGTATGATTTATTTAATAAAGAAAAATCAATACACATGCGCATTTTCCTCCCCCTTTCTTCACCATTACCATGTTGGAGATCCAGCCTAGATACTGGATCTCCAAGATGAAGCCAGCCTTTAGAAGCTTCTTGACCTCCTTGCGGATGGGCTCCTGCAGCTTAGTAGCGATGGTCCTCATCTTCCAGCGAATGTGGCGCGTCCGGGGGTCAAATTTTTGGCGATGGCAGGCCACATCTGCATCGATGCCCAACATGTCCGCCATGCTACAAGCAATGATGTCGATATTGCTCTGGATGTAAGCCCTGACTCGCTCCTGGTCCTCGAGACTTAAGCCCCCACTGATCCACACCCTCTGCACCTGCTCGGCGCTGGTGAAGACTTCCATCTCCACCACTTCTCCAGCCGGCTCCAGCCACGACTACTCCCAGCCGGCTCTTGCCCCTTCGTATTGCCCATACTCTTCCTCCCCTCCTACTTCCTCGACTTCCATCACCTTCCCTAGGCTCTCACTTTGCCCCTGCTCAACCTCCATGCCTCTCAGGGCCTCCCTCTCAACTCCTTCTACTCCTTCCATCTTCCTACCCCCTTGTGGCTCCGACTTCTTCTCCCTCTGGACCTCCTACACACCTTCTCCTCCTTGCTCCTCAATCTCCTCCATCGCCGACTCTAGGCTCACTTTCTCTTCTCCGACAACCTCTTCCTGCTCCGCCATCTCCCTCTCCAGCTTCTCTGCCTCTGCCCTCTAAGAAATGGTGTTGACTGCCATCACATAACACTGCCTCGCCACCTTCGGGTCCCCCCTGATCCTAACCTGTACCCTCTTTTGTTGAACTTGAGGCATTGAAGAAACGAGGAGGGGACACAACGAAAGGCGCTGATGAGGTGGCGCCTAAAGATGGCGATATAGCTATTTAGGGCGTCCACAATCACGAACCTGCAGTTCCGTGACACGCTCCCCAACCTCACGTGCAGCCCTACCCCTCCTTCTACCTCCTTTCTTTCTCCTGAAAATCCAAATAACAGTCCATCCGAATCTAGCACCCTCTTGCCCTCCACCCTCATCTCATCGAAGGCCTTCTTGAAGATCACATTCACGGAGCTCCCGTTGTCCACCAGGATCCTAGAGACCGTGAAGTTCTTGACTGCCGTCTGGATCACCAAGGCGTCACAGAACAGGTCCTCATAATCCGGCATATCTGCTGAAGAGAAGGTAATTTTTTTCTTCCGGAGGGGGAGCCTGGGAGGTCGAGGCTACCCCCTTCAAAACATGGTCTGGAGGCTTCCCTTTCGAGTTTCGTCAATCCCAACTCCTCCGTGGATCACCCCGATCCCTCCCCAGGTTCCTGTATCTGCCCGGTCCTCACACCTATCTTCTGTCTCCCCATGCTGCACCTCCATGATCCTTACTGGTGGATCCTGCCTCCCTAGCCCCGTGGCTTCTATCATCTCCAAGAACTCTAGGCAGGTGGCCGTCGTGTGACCCTCCTCCTGATGGAGGTCACAGAAAAGCAACGCCACCCTGCCCCCTCTTCCTTCTCCACCTCTTCTTCCTCCGGCTCCTCCTCTAGCTCCTCTCCTTCCTCCTCTACCTCGTCTGACTTCCATTTCCTCCTGCTGATGGGGGAATTGACCCCTTAGATCCTGCCTCCTCTCTAGCTGATCAGACCTCCTCGGCTCGCGAAAGTTGTCTCTTCCCTGAAAACCTCCTCCTTGCTCCTGGGTGCGCCCCTCCTAAGGTCTCCAACCTAACCGGTTGTTTGTCTCCCGGGTCCCCCGTCCTTGATGTTGTCCCTGCTGCCCTTATAATCGGGGTTGCTCCCTCCTTATCTCTTCTCTCTGCTTCCTTTGCCTTCCTTCTCCCGGCTCCTTCACGCCATCCTCTGCCAACTTGGTTAGCTTCTTGGAAAATGCCGGATTGGGCCTCTCAAAGTCTATCTCCTTCGTCATCCTCTCCATGAGCTCCTCAAAAGAGAGGGGCACTCTCTTCAACTCCATGCTAAAGAATCCCGGCCTCTGCCCCAAAGTAAAAGCGAGCATCAGTGCATACCCAGGGGCCTCCTAAACAAGGAGGATCTCTTCCTGAAATCGGTCAACATAATGACCCAACGTCTCGTCTTGCTTTTGCCTCATCATGAACAGTCACTCCTCCTCCTTCTTATGCTTCTTGGATGTCGAGAACCTCAACAGGAACCCTCGATGCATATACTCAAAACTATATATTGAACTGGCTGGCAACTGGTGGAACCAGTCCCGTGCCTTCTCCTTCAACGTGATGGCAAACAGCCGACACTTGAAGGCATCCATCATCTGCCTTATTGAAACAACATCTTCAAACCACTGCGGCATGTCGGGCTCCCGGAACCCCTCCGGCACCGGGGCCGAGATGATAATATCACAAAACTGGCTCTCACCACCTGCCTGCCGAGAGGGCACGTCTTGCGTCCTCGGCTGGCTGGCTCGATCCGCGAGATCGTGCCCAAGGAAGAGCTCTCGCATAGCCTCCTCCCTCTCGCCAACTTTTGCTGGAATATCCTTCCCGAGATGCTTGCCCAGGAAGAGCTCTCGTGCAGCCACATCACTCTTGCCAACCTCCGCCGGGACCTCCTTCCCAGGGCACTGCCCAGGTGCGTTCTCGCACAAGAGAGGGACCGCCTCCACTGGGACCTGAGGCGTTGCCCACTCGCTCCTTGCCAAGAAGGCCAAGCTAATGGTGTGCAAGACCTCTCGCCTGAAGTCCTCCAGCATCTTCCTCGTTGCCTCCTCTCCCCAGGAGGGGGAACCTCCTTAACCAAATCCTTCACCTTTACCTCCTGCCATCGGACGAAACTCAAAACTTTCTTGTATCGGCTACCTTACACGCTTACCGTACCAAAACTGTTGAATCCAAAATCTGACTTCGACAAAAGTTTGAAATTAGGGGTGTAGCCAACACCTACTCGCCCCAATCTCTGCCCTCTGACTGATTGTGAAAGACTAGAAACCGACCCAAACCTCAGAAGGGAGGTCCCACAGCTTACCCGAAAGATCTCTGAGAGCTTCACCTCCAAAGCCAAAAGTTAGGCTTGGAGCTCCTCAGAAAGCACAGGAAAACTCTTAAAATCCCGGGAAAAAGTGCCTCTGAAGAACCCCTATGGGCCTATTTATAGTCTTCTGAGTTTAAACTGCCAATAATCAAACTAAGCCGACCTGAAATTACCAAAATACCCTTGGTTGGGTCTGCCAACAGCCAAACTCCGCTGTTCTGAAGGGTTATATGCAGACCACAGAGGGCAAAAGCGTAAAATCACCTAGGGCTAAAAAGGTAAACCGCCTTCCAACTGAACCGGCGCTTGGCAAGAGCACCGTCTCACGGGCGAGAGCTCCTATGGGGCTCGTCTCGCCTATCGAGGCTCTAGCCTGAGCTGATGGGCCCCCTCTCTCGGTCCGCCTTGCCTAGGAAGGCTCTCGCCTAAGCCACTGGGCCCTCTCGCCTAGCGAGCCGGCCTCTGTCGTGAAGTCCATCTTGCCCTATCTTCCCCTCTCTTCGAGCTCGACCTGATCGTAGGAGCCCGAGGTTGTTGATGGTTAAAACTCCAAAATTATTTACGGTCACGCGGCGACCCGGCGGTTTTATTTGAGAAAAAAGCGAAGTGATTTTATTTAGAAAACGGGGCGCGCGTATTTATTTATTTTGGATATAAAAAGGTGTGATCGAGTTTTAACGAAAGGAGGCAAGTGCACCTATCGTGAGTAGTACAGGATATTCCGGGTGGAATATCGAGGTCGTATTGTTCTCGGGTCCGGTTCGATTATTTCTACTCTTCCCTGGAGGGGACTATTATTTTACCGATAATTATCTTGTCGGGATATTTTATATATAATAAAAAGCAGAAAATGGCAGAAAGAAAAATGAAAGCATGAAGGTGGTGCCGATGAAGAGCTTAGCTCGATGGCACCGAAAAAACAATTGAACTAAAATAGACTTTAAATAAAAAGAGCTCCTAAATTTCTAATTAATTAAGGCGGAGACTTGGCCGTGGAGGTTCCACTAAAATGAGCTCACCTAGCTATAGGGCTATCGCTCACCTGAACGCTAAGACTATTCGACCGAACGTTAGTCCGACGAAGGATTCCTCTTAACGCCCGCATTACGCTAAGAACCCCGCTATTGGGTGGGGAACCCAATCCGGTAGAGTTGGCGCGCCTCCTCTCTCGAGGGTTAGTGCGGAACTCTCTTTGCCAAGGGGTGATCTGTCCATACGCACGGCCTCTCGGCGAGCGTATGGAAAACGGAAATAGGGCCCACACATCGATATGTGGTCCTACACGTCGTTAACCCCGGGCAAACCTTAAGTACTTTTAATTAATTAGAAAAATTAGACCTTTAGTTATTTTAAGCTATTTTATCTGTCTCAATGCTCTTCGATACCGAGGGCTAAGAACAGTTAGCCACTCATCGGAATGGGGACGGCTTGCGAGGAAAACAGTAAATAAAGCAGAAAATGGAAAGCAGTAAATGAAAGCAGGAAAATAAAGCAGAAAAGGAAAGCTGAAAATTGCAAGTCCTACCCAAACGAGTAGGACTGAAGAAAGCTGTAAATTGCGAGTCCCGGCGCAAATGCGTGGGCGGGAGAAATGAAAGCAGTAAAACGCACACACGCAAGTCCTACTCAAATGAGTAGGAGAAAATAAATACGGGTTCTACTCAAACGAGTAGGACAAAATAAATGCAACGCACGCACACTCTCTCTCGACATAAATGAAACTCACTCTACCGAAATAAAATCCAGCCATTTAACTCGAATGAGTAGGCAGAAAAAAGGAAAATTACAAACTCACGCACTCTACAGAAAGTAAAATAAGCGAGCGCCATTTAACTCTTAACGAGTAGGCGGAAATAGATGCACAAGTACAAAAAAAGTAAAAAAAAACTACGTTATCTAAAATTGAAAACAACTGCATTTCTACCGCTGGAATGCGGTAGAAATGCATAAAAAGCTGAAATAAAAATTAAACGGGAAGAAAGTTTTGCAAAAAAAATGAAAATGCAAGTGCTCGAAAAATAAAAACGAATACATTTCTACCGCTAGAATGCGGTAGAAATGATTAAAATGAAGACAGAAAAATAAAAGGAGCAAAAGTTTAAACGAAAAAACGAAGTGCACGAAAAATTAAAACTACTAAATTATCATTCCTATAACTCCGTAAAAACGATTAAAAAGTGAAAATAAAGCGAAAAGAACGAAAAAGTTTTACAACCTAAAAATAAAAATCTAAGTTAAAAGAAATGAAAATCACCTTGAAATCATTTTTACGGGTTTATAACAATGAAATAAAAAGCTATAAAAATTCTAAGTTAACAAAACTAAGAACATAAAATTATGAAGTTATACTCATACACACACACCCATTACAAAAGAAGGAAATAGAAGTTAAAACAAGGAATAAATAAGATTGCAAAGGGTGGGCGCATAGATGAAGTCCAAAACATAGAAATGAGAAAGAAAACTACATTTTTATTATGTCAAAAAAACTATTACAAGGCTAGTACAAAAATAAAAGAGAGAGAGAAAGAGAAAACCCCATTCCATAGGTTGAAAATCCATCTACGCAGCACCTCCCCTTACAAAATGGAACCCAAAAGGGGAATAGAAATCCAAAGCAGAACCTTTGAATTTATAGAAAAAATTTACATGGGTCACGCCCTTGGTCACGTGCGTGACAGGGGGCGTGATAGGCAGGTGGATCTGGGCGCGGGTTGCGCCGAAAGTCTTCGGGCAGGTCTTGTCGGGCTAGCTGGAAAGGTCACGCCCCAGGTCACGGGCGTGACTCTGGGCGTGTCGGCCGGTGTCGACACTCGACGAATGTCGAGCGGAAAGTGTCGAGTTGAAAATCATCGAGCGGAAAGAGGTGTCACGCCCTAGGTCACGGGCATGACGCTGGGCGTGACTGTTGGTGTCGACACTCGACGATCGTCGAGAGGAATTCGTCGAGTGGAGTGAACACGGGCTTGGGTCACGCCCCGTGTCGGGTGATACAGGCGTGACCCCGGGCGTGTTAGGCTTTGCACTTCAAAATTTTGCTGATTGACTGAAATTTTACGTGTCACGCCCTGGTCACGGGCGTGACCAATATGTCACGGGCGTGACATGTCAATTTTTGGCAGATTTTGATTTTTTTCCTGAAAAATAAAGTAAAACAAGTTAGTATAATATTTACAAAAAATAGGAGCATTTTATTGAATAAAACTAAGTAAAAATGACAAAAATAAATGAAAGCAACTAAATTAATGTACACAAAATAGGCATATTTATAATTCATCAAATACCCCCATACTTAAGCTTTTGCTATTCCAGAGCAAAAGTTGGAGATGAACTTATAAGGAATAAAAGAAATCCTAAGTTTAGCTACCGCTTTTTTTTAATTAAAAGGAAGATCAAAATAAACATCCGGGGTTAAAGAATTAAATCCTAATTTATGAAATGTTATGAATAGAGGAAGAGTTTCAAAAAGACTTCTAGATAAAATAAAATAGTAAGCAAAAATTTATTTTTGTTAGTTTAACAAAGATGGATTGGATTTATATAAAAAACCTTAGCTTAAAAGAAGTTAAAGGAAATAATGCAATTTTAAAAATTATGCTCTCAAAAAAAATTTTAAATTAAGTCTAGAATCATTGAAATGAGATAAGTGGTTTGGTGGTTTATGAAAAAGGCTTGAATATTGAGGTGAGACAATTTTTTCTCGAACCTCCAATTTTTTTTTTGGATAGTTAGGAAAACGAAATCTTATTTTCCTAATATGATATTTGTTTTTCAACTTCATAAGAATAAAATTAACCCAATGTATATTTGTAGGAGTAATGAATTTTATCCTCTTACTCCATATATAATCTTTTTAAATTATTGGGTGCCTATGTTTACGGAACGAAATCTTATTCCCATTGACATAAGATCTTTTAAGGGATAAAAGGGTAATCATGTCAAAGTAAGACATGAAAAAAAAGGAAGTGGGTTTATTTTTTCAAAAAAAAACTAAATTTTAATAAAAAAGTTTTGAGAGCAACCTTTTTAAAATTAACGTTCCAATGTTTCTAAAAGCAAAGAGTAGAAATAATTGAAATCCATGGATGTTATTTTCTAACATAAAAAACGAGCTTCTATTTATAAAATTAGAAGTGGTGGTGAAAAACAAGTTCCCTATTATAAGGAAAAGAAATAAAATATTCTTTAAATCTTAACCCCAGACACTTAAATCTATCAAACTTTAATTAATAAACGAATAGTAAGCAAAGAATAACTAAAATTCGCATATAAATTAACTCGAAACTAGATTTTTGGAAAACAAAAAGGGTTAAGATATGGTATATTCGAATTATTTTGTTACATAATTAACAAAATATTTTTTTGGATTTTTTAGAGTTTTATCATTTTTTTGTGTTTTAATTATTATCTTTTTAGGATTTTTAGATTTTTATCTTTTTAGGGTTTTTTTGGTTTTTCTAAAAAAATTTTTTTTTTGTATTTTTAGTTTTTGAGGATAAATTATTTACAAGAATGAGAAGAGAAAGAAGAGTTATTTACAAAGAAGATAGGGGGGAAAGAGAGATTTTTACAAAAAAGGCAAAGTAAAAACTCGATTGCGGCCCCGCGAACAGACTCTTAGTTGAATGGTTGGTTCGATGAGTCGAACGTCGCGGGCAGGCAAGACGCAAGTTTTTACAAAAAAGAAGATGGGGGGGGGAAAGAGAAATTTTTTTTACAAAAAATATTTACGAAGTAAAAAAAAAAATTTAGATTTTAAGTTTTGCAAATTTTTTTGTAGTTTTGATGAGTACAGAATAAAAAAAATGCAGTATAGGAAAACACCCCCATACATAAACCCAATATTGTCCCCAATGTTGCAGTCTAAGTATGCGGAACGATTAATATACAAAATATAATAAGTACAAAAAGAAAAAGGGAGGGTAGGAGCTTCCCTAAGACGAGCGCGGGAGGCCCAGGTTGAAACCCTGCATTATTTAGAAGAAAAAGCAAAAATATAACAGAAAAAACAAAAAAAAAAGATAAACTCGGCCTAAAGTGCGCGGGCGGTAGGGGGCAAGAGCGTGGGTGACTCAGAAGGTAGCTAAGGCCGTAGCGACCAGTGCGTGATAAAATGTGATCCCCTAGCGTGCACAATTATGGAAGCATGCCGAAACAAAACAAAAACAAAATAAGCTAAAAGAAAATAAATAGACAAAAATAAACACATGTATATTTTTTTGTTTTTTTGGACGTTTTGTTTTTTTTTTGTTTTTGTTTTTTAGTTTTTGATTGTTTTATAGTTTTATTTTTCATTAAAAGAATGAAAATAAAAATTTTTTGTTTAAGTTTTTTTTTTCATTTTTTTGGGTTTTAGTTGTTTTTTTTTTGTTTTTTTTTTAGTTTTATAGTTTTTTCAAATTTTTAATTTTTAAGGTTTTTCAAAATTTTTTAGTTTTGTAAGTTTTTTCAATTTTTTTTTTGTTTTATAAATTTGTAAATATAAATATTGTTTTTTTTAAAGTTTTTATTATTATTATTATTATTATTATTATTATATTTTTTGGTAGTTGGCCAAACTATTTTTTTTTTATTATCTAAATATATATAGGTAAAATTAATAGAAATCCAAGGTTCAAAATAACGAGCCGAAAATTCCCCGGCAACGGCGCCAAAAACTTGATGGTTAAAACTCCAAAATTATTTACGGTCACGCGGCGACCCGGCGGTTTTATTTGAGAAAAAAGCGAAGTGATTTTATTTAGAAAACGGGGCGCGCGTATTTATTTATTTTGGATATAAAAAGGTGTGATCGAGTTTTAACGAAAGGAGGCAAGTGCACCTATCGTGAGTAGTACAGGATATTCCGGGTGGAATATCGAGGTCGTATTGTTCTCGGGTCCGGTTCGATTATTTCTACTCTTCACTGGAGGGGACTATTATTTTACCGATAATTATCTTGTCGGGATATTTTATATATAATAAAAAGCAGAAAATGGCAGAAAGAAAAATGAAAGCATGAAGGTGGTGCCGATGAAGAGCTTAGCTCGGTGGCACCGAAAAAACAATTGAACTAAAATAGACTTTAAATAAAAAGAGCTCCTAAATTTCTAATTAATTAAGGCGGAGACTTGGCTGTGGAGGTTCCACTAAAATGAGCTCACCTAGCTATAGGGCTATCGCTCACCTGAACGCTAAGACTGGTTTTTCTAAAAAAAAATTTTTTTTAGTGGTGAGTATTCCCGCGTGTCACGCGGGTGACCCGGGTTCGATCCCCGGCAACGGCGCCAAAAACTTGATGGTTAAAACTCCAAAATTATTTACGGTCACGCGGCGACCCGGCGGTTTTATTTGAGAAAAAAGCAAAGTGATTTTATTTAGAAAACGGGGCACGCGTATTTATTTATTTTGGATATAAAAAGGTGTGATCGAGTTTTAACGAAAGGAGGCAAGTGCACCTATCGTGAGTAGTACAGGATATTCCGGGTGGAATATCGAGGTCGTATTGTTCTCGGGTCCGGTTCGATTATTTCTACTCTTCCCTGGAGGGGACTATTATTTTACCGATAATTATCTTGTCGGGATATTTTATATATAATAAAAAGCAGAAAATGGCAGAAAGAAAAAATGCTTTGAGTAGGACTGAAGAAAGCTGTAAATTGCGAGTCCCGGCGCAAATGCGTGGGCGGGAGAAATGAAAGCAGTAAAACGCACACACGCAAGTCCTACTCAAATGAGTAGGAGAAAATAAATACGGGTCCTACTCAAACGAGTAGGACAAAATAAATGCAACGCACGCACACTCTCTCTCGACATAAATGAAACTCACTCTACCGAAATAAAATCCAGCCATTTAACTCGAATGAGTAGGCGGAAAAAAGGAAAATTACAAACTCACGCACTCTACAGAAAGTAAAATAAGCGAGCGCCATTTAACTCTTAACGAGTAGGCGGAAATAGATGCACAAGTACAAAAAAAGTAAAAAAAAACTAAGTTATCTAAAAATTAAAACAACTGCATTTCTACCGCTGGAATGCGGTAGAAATGCATAAAAAGATGAAATAAAAATTAAACGGGAAGAAAGTTTTGCAAAAAAAATGAAAATGCAAGTGCTCGAAAAATAAAAACGAATACATTTCTACCGCTAGAATGCGGTAGAAATGATTAAAATGAAGACAGAAAAATAAAAGGAGCAAAAGTTTAAACGAAAAAACGAAGTGCACGAAAAATTAAAACTACTAAATTATCATTCCTATAACTCCGTAAAAACGATTAAAAAGTGAAAATAAAGCGAAAAGAACGAAAAAGTTTTACAACCTAAAAATAAAAAGCTAAGTTAAAAGAAATGAAAATCTCCTTGAAATCATTTTTACGGGTTTATAACAATGAAATAAAAAGCTATAAAAATTCTAAGTTAACAAAACTAAGAACATAAAATTATGAAGTTATACTCATACACACACACACCCATTACAAAAGAAGGAAATAGAAGTTAAAACAAGGAATAAATAAGATTGCAAAGGGTGGGCGCATAGATGAAGTCCAAAACATAGAAATGAGAAAGAAAACTACATTTTTATTATGTCAAAAAAACTATTACAAGGCTAGTACAAAAATAAAAGAGAGAGAGAAAGAGAAAACCCCATTCCATAGGTTGGAAGTCCATCTACGCAGCACCTCCCCTTACAAAATGGAACCCAAAAGGGGAACAGAAATCCAAAGCAGAACCTTTGAATTTATAGAAAAAATTTACATGGGTCACGCCCTTGGTCACGGGCGTGACAGGGGGCGTGACAGGCAGGTGGATCTGGGCGCGGGTTGCGCCAAAAGTCTTCGGGCAGGTCTTGTCGGGCTAGCTGGAAAGGTCACGCCCCAGGTCACGGGCGTGACTCTGGGCATGTCGGCCGGTGTCGACACTCGACGAATGTCGAGCGGAAAGTGTCGAGTTGAAAATCGTCGAGCGGAAAGAGGTGTCACGCCCTAGGTCACGGGCGTGATGCTGGGCGTGACTGTTGGTGTCGACACTCGACGATCATCGAGAGGAATTCGTCGAGTGGAGTGAACACGGGCTTGGGTCACGCCCCGTGTCGGGTGACACGGGCGTGACCCCGAGCGTGTCAGGCTTTGCACTTCAAAATTTTGCTGATTGACTGAAATTTGACGTGTCACGCCCTGGTCACGGGCGTGACCAATATGTCACGGGCGTGACATGTCAATTTTTGGCAGATTTTGATTTTTTCCTGAAAAATAAAGTAAAACAAGTTAGTATAATATTTACAAAAAATAGGAGCATTTTATTGAATAAAACTAAGTAAAAATGAAAAAAAAAATGAAAACAACTAAATTAATGTACACAAAAATAGGCATATTTATAATTCATCAGTTGTATATTAATGAAATTAGCTACTCAACATGATAAAAGTACATAAAAAAGACAAGAACATGATTACTAAGAGAGGAAAAGTGCTGAATTAAAAGTTCGGAAGGAAAACTATACTGTGAATTGTAAAAATACATGAAATAAATGCATAATAACTGAAAAGCAAGCTACAAAATCTACCTAAAATCTATTCCTAGTTTTTTCCTCAAACTCCTAGCTCTGTCTGTAATTTATAGGAATTTTTCTAGAATGTCACGCCCCTAGGTCATGCCGTGACTAGGGGCGTGTCAGGTACGGAACCATCCTCTTGAAAGCGCGGGAATGTTGGGAGAAAAATTGCAAAAATTACTGTATTACGGGTCACGCCCCTAGGTCATGCCCGTGATCTAGGACGTCTTTATTGTTGCTTGAAATGACAAGAAGAAGAAATGGTGGGAGTTAATCTGACATTTGCTGAAGAGGTCACGCCCCTAGGTCACGCCTGTGACCTGTGGCGTGTAAGCTGGAATGGCTTGGATCTGAAACTGTCTTCATAATGTGCGACACGCCTGAGCTGGATGTCATGCCTAGCTATCATGCCCACGAATTTTAGGTCACACCCGTGAAATGGGCGTGTAATTTTAATCTGACGTGGAATTGGAATCTGGAGCTCCATCAGCTGGCCACGCCCATGTCCTTTGGTCACGCCCCATGTCACGCCCATGACCAAGGGGTGCGTAAATTTAAATGTCGTGGCATGGCTTCTGGAACTTCTAGATAGGTCACGACTACTTGTCACGTCGTGACCTTAGGGTCACACCCGTGACTTTGATGTGTACTTGGAATTTTCCAGATATTCTCCTTTTGTTCAGCTGATCAGTCATATTAGCTTCAAGTTGTTATCTACAACCCAAATTAACCTAAAATTAAAAAAGAAATGAATTATAAACTTAATTTATAAAATATAATTATAAATTAATTAATTATTAAATAAAAACTATATAAAAATAACGAAATAATTATAGTAATCAAATATCGGCGTAACTCCTACATGAAGTCAACATAATGTTGAGTGCAGCCCAGAGTGGGAATTCCAAAGATTTTTTTGAAGCTTATTTCCTGGAAGAATCGATGGAATTAATCAAATAAATCTTGTGGTTGGAAGAAGGTTTAAAGAAAAGAATTCACCATCAAATTCAGAAGAATTTATATTGAAGGACTTTGAATAATACATCGAAATTTACTGAAGAAGATTTGAAAGAGTACTATCATTCCATCTGAAGAAGATTCCATGAAGAGGAGAATTTAAAATTGTTTTGGAATGATATACTTACATTACAGAAGAAGAAATAGGAAGCAAGGGATAGATTTACAGAATACATGAAGTCGACAATAGTCTCCTTCATTTTTCACTCTTTCTTCTCTACTGATCCCACAACAACAATTTTGAAAATGATAATCAGAGAAAACCATTGGAGCAAAAGTTTATTATCCTTGCAACTTCTTCAAGCAAGGATTCATCATCATCAAAATGATCTTATACACTTAATGTCCTATAGTCCTTAGATTCCAAATGAGAGGACGCATCTAGAAGATAATTTCTTCAACTCTTCTTCTTCTATCTCTTCCCATATTTTCTTGTACTAATTTTAGACTTTTAAGAATCCATCTTCAAAGGATTCAATATATGGTTTTCGAGAGTCTCCTTATCAAAAAGACTCAGTCTATTATTGATTAAAGATCTCCTTATCAAAAGATTTAATAGTTGATTCTAAGAATCTCCTTATCAAAAGACTCAGGCACCGAGATCGTGTATTCCTAGAAAGTGGTAGAAGAGTGGATGTACCCAGATTTTGGGTAACCATAATATCTTTGGTGTCTTTGTGTTTGTGTATTTTTGTGATTATTTTGTTGTGTTGTGCTTCTACTTACTGCAATATTTTTCTAGTTAACTTCTTGTTCATGCAAAATCTTAGTTACGATTAAAATTTGTAACTTGTTCTAAATTAGACTTTTAGATCTCTATTCACCCCATCGAGAGAATTCTAAGAGAATTTACACAATTGTTAACACTTTCAATATTAAAGCTTGTTTGATGCAGGTCATATTCATATATCTGGGGAAAAAAGAAATTGACATTTAATTTAATATAAGAATCTTATAATATCTATAAAACTCTATATTCATATCAAAATAACTCACTTTCCTCATATCCAAAAGAACCCAAAACCCTTTGTTCAGGTTTGCCTTCTCGGTGCCCATTCCACCTTCTAATATTAGAGAAGGCACATAGAACAAAATCTGCCATGATTTCCACTCAATTCAACATTTTTGTTGGATTTGAGGAAAAAATGGATGTACTAATTTCATTCATTCTTGTGGAATTTTTGGGTATTAAATGCAGAGAAATAAGGTATACATTCAATTTGATGCTTCTATAGAAGGACAATGTTGCACTCAAATTCAAAATAACTTTGAGCAGGTCATTACTATTAATGGTAAATTGCACTTTCTTTCTTCGCAAATGACTATTAACAAACTTTTTTGTTATTAGCAAACAAAAATCATAACTTTGTTTTTTATACAATCATAGTTTTCTCATTAAAATTATAATTATAGGATTGAGATATAACATTATTGCATATACTAAATATCTTGAAGGTCACCTTCTGCAAATAGTTACGTTAGTTATGATTTTGATAGGGCCCTACATTAGTAGTGACCAAATCTAAAGTCATCTTACACTGCTCCAACCTCATATGCGAGTCAATACCTCTTAGCTCATCTCTTTCTTTATTTGACCAAGCAAAAAAGTAGTCACTGTAAAATTATGAAAAAAATATTCAAATTGGTCCCTTACCTTTGATCCTTATTTTGAAAAAAGTTTTTTAATTTTTGTTTGATTCAAAAATATAGATCTGTTGATGCGCAAATAGAGAGAGACGGGCACCACCAGCTAACGGTCCGAACACGGGGGAAAGGAATGAAAAAGAGGCGACTGCAAGCAGCTCTCTACTAAGAGGATGAGAAAGAAAGCAGAGTCGTGAACCACAACAACACCAAACTTCGCTCGTCGCGGCCTAAATTCCTCTCTTGCGTCAGGCTTTCCTTTGATTGCAAATGAGTTGATTATAAAGAGGAAAGGAAAAGTTCAGGAGCAGAGCAAGCTGGAGACCGTGAAGTGATGAGTCCTATTTATATAGTGATTTTCGGACTCATCTGAGCTAGTTTTCTTTCACTTGCACTTAACTTTTAGTTCGTTATTGTATATATTTCAACTTATCTGTATTTCCATAGGAAGTGCACATTTAGGCCCGTGGTTGTGTATTTTGGTTACTTTTATTATTTGTACTCCTTTTTGTGATTACCTAAAATGTCTGCACATATCAGTGATTTGTTTTTCCTATCGATACAAGGGTCATGTGCGTGTTCCGGGATGGTTTAGAAACAGGAATACTGCGCACGATCATTGGATCTATTGCACACGACCACTGGTCATGTGCCACAGATCATGCGCACTCCTCTTCATTTTTCCAATTTTTGCCGGGGCAAATGCACGACCACTAGACACAGTGCGCATGACCACCAGTCTTGTGCCACTGATCGTGTGCATTGGTTCCATTTCTCCTAGATTTCTGTCTGGGGTAATCGCACGACCATTGGGAATTATGCTCACGACCACTGGTCGTGCGCCACTTCTCGTGCGCATATCCCAGTTTTTCTTGAGTTCTGACATGCCAATACGCATGATCACTGGACATAATGCGCACGACCACTGGTCGTACGCCCGTGATCATGCACATTGTTATTTCTACTGTCTATAAATTCGCAGGTTCCGCCCTAATCCTAGCAGCTCGACATTTCTCCACCGTTTTTGTCCCCAAGGAAGGGTTTTGCCATTTCTCATCATCCTCCACCGTATGGAGGAGCTCCGGGCAACCCTTCAAAGCCAAATCAAAGTCGGAGCTTCCTCTCGGCTTCCTTCTTCATCCTTGAGCTTCAAGTAGGGTTCGACGCCATAACAACAAGCAAAGGGAAGCTTGCAAATTTCTTCCGCAATCATGACACGAAGAAGAAGGGTCCATTGGAAGGTAGTGACAGCCTTCTCTACCCTGGACGCAGTTGAGGACCGAGCTAGGATGCAGATTGACAACCCGGCGATTCCTTCCGTGAACCCTCAACAAGTCTTCGGATTCGGTTGATCTCTTGACATGTTCTTGCTTTCTTGTTGTATATGTGTGTTAAAACTTCATTTGTAGATGTAGTCGCTCTTTAGTTGTATGCTTTATTAGATTCATATCTATGTGATTCTGTATTGCTTTACTTCTTTAGTTGCTTGAGAAGTGCCTTTATTTTCCATCCGCCATCACATCCAGTTTTGTCGCACTAGCAATTGCTAGTGGCGGGCGTAGCGAAGAGGTTCTCACGACCCTCAATTCCACAGTTCTCACCACCTCATCTGCAAGCCTACTCGTCCATCCGCCTAGCGATTCGGTGCATAGCGGCCCGAGTAGTCTTCCATCCCGCCTGGCAAAGAATTGCATAGCGGCATTGCATAGGAGTAGTTGTTAGTGTTTTATTTTCTGTTTCCACAACCATCAAAACCCCCCTTAGTTAACTCAGACCTAAGGACTTCAATCTCAAGTCCTCCTCAAAAATAACTCCACCTTACTGTGTTCCTTGAGAGATCGATACTTGGGCACATTCGCCCATTTTATATTACTTGTGCGACCGGTACACTTGCCATCCAACGCATCAAGTTTTTGGCGCCGTTGCTGGGGAACACAGTCATGTGAGTTTTTGGAGAGGGAGATAAGAGATAGAAGCCCTTTTCCATTTGTACATTGCATGTTTTTTCTTTACTTTACTTTTTAGAATTTGTTACTTATTTTTTTTTGCATCCCTTTTCTGATTTTTGGTTTAGAAAGCAGATCCGTGCTATTTTTATTCTAGCTGTGTAGAACCCTTTTGGTATATATTTTTATTCGCAATGTATTCTGATGCTGAGTGCCTTTCCTATGACACTTTGCACCGACGCATTGACGCCTTGGCTATTTTAAATGTCGAGCATTGTATTAGATGTTTGTTATGTCAAGGTGTAGGCCACATGTTGAAGGATTGCCCTCATTTGTGCGAGCTCTCTCCCTTTGAGGTTGTGTGTGAAACAGCCTCCCATTCACGGAAGACTGTTGTGGACAGGCCTACCAGGGTGTTGCCTGGCCCATAAACTGACATAGATCACCTTGCTCGTTCTTTACCCGTTGAGATTACCGAAGAATCTCTCGCTTCATACAGATCCTTCATGTGACCCTCGCTCCCTTTTTACTAGCTTCCGTTGAGTGATGATGATCACTCTGCTATTAGCCAGGAAAAATAGGATCGGGATTCCATGGGTGCTCCTATATGGGACGTAGAGATTGTTTCGGTCGACGGGGTGGTGTCAGCGAATGATTTTGCAATGGGGCATGCTCATTCAGTGCTTGATTTTGAGAGCAGCTTCGCCCCTCTGCAATTTTTGCCTGATGGTGCTACGCCATTTTGTGTGAGTCGGCTGATGATGCCATATTTTTGGATGATTCGGTGACTGAAGATGCGCCGAAGTGGGATGATTATTTTACTATCTCCGACAGAGAAGGTGGATCTTCGGAACACTTTTACGCACCCCGGTGGGATGAGGAATGTTACCTTTCTGATGCGGAGGTTTGCACTTCTTTATTGGACGAGGTCGTCCCGCTTACCACCGCGGACCTCGAGTTCTCAGATTCCCCACGATACGACTCGTATGACACCGACGTTGATCTATGCTTGGATCTTGTTGGGAGTGAGACCGGGACCACTCTCCCTATTTTTGATTATTTTAGTTCTTCTTCTCTTTTATTACTTCATCCCCCTTCTCTATCTGAGCCTGTACAGGTTGAGTCTCCACGGGTACGTTGGGATGATGATGTGCCTTGTGCTCATGTCGTTTCCATCGCCTCCTGCGGATCTGTGGTTGACGATGCCTTGCTAGGCAAGGATTTATTTTGTGGTGAGATGAGTGAGGACCAGTGCTCCTCCTTTTCTTACTTCCTATTTACTCTACCTGTGTTGGGCCGGTATTATTATTTAGGTAGAGGGGTAACTATTCTATAGCCATATCGGTACCCGTTACCGAAACGGATAATGGAACAGCTGCCTGTGCATTTTTCTTTTCATTGGCCCATTAGCTAGAAATGTATAGAATTTAATAAGTCGTGTTGGGATGACAATAACCACAGTAGTTATCTTCCATTTTCTGCATTTTTTATTTTTCATGTCTATCTTAGTTTTAGTATTTCTTTCTATTTTGTCTATTTTCTTTTGTTTTTGTGGAGCTCACCCCTGCAGGTATTCATGGTAAATTCATATTGGCGGGGTTGTGATTCTTCGTTTGGCAGGCCTGCCTCTATTTTTCAAGCGTCTTCTGGTATGCCCACTAGCTGAGCATTGGGTAACCTCTTCTCGTGTCTCTATTTAATTTAAATATCTATATCATATGTTGTGTAGCTTACTTTAAGTCTGGGGGAGAGTCAGTATGTTTTACATTTTGCACGCGCACATTTCATATGCATACTAGAAGATTTTATTATTTTATTTTGATTAGTTCATTGCATCGTACACCACTGCACCCATATGAGCGCGTGCTTAGCTTTTAGCGTGCTGCGAGTTAAACTCGTTTATTTTGTATGATTTGGGAAAATTTTTGTGTTGGCATAGGATTGTGAGACGAAGTGAAATGTTGACCTTGCTATGCTCCTAGTCGAGTGCTCTCGTCTCGTGTAGAAATTGGACTAGATTAAAATTTTCTGTATGCTTATAATTTTATATTTTTCTGTTTGCGTAAAGACTTTTTATTCTACTCAAAAATTGGTGAATCCAGTGTGAATCGAACGGTAGTGTAGGGATGTGTATAGCAGTCACTAGACTTTTTTTGCTCGAGTCGGGAGTAAGGATCATCTTTCTCGATGGCTAAGAACTTTCCCCAAGCTACTCTCGAAGCATTGGTGCATGTTTAGTCTAGCGTGAGCATGATGTAGGCCATTATTTTGGCCCGGTTGAGCTTTGTACCATTCCTAACATCTTATCTTCGCTAGCCCCGTTGTGCCTACCCCTTCTTTTGAATCAGCTCCACCATTATTTCACCAAAGCCTTATAGCCGATCCTAGTCGCACACCCAAGTCGAGCTTTAGTGTTTTGTATTTTCATTTTGGGGTGTTGATGTGGTGATATTCATTGTGAATATGTGGATGTGCTCCAAAGTTTATATTTGCTGAAATTGATAAAATAAAGATGATTTAAAAAAAATGAATTGTGAAAAAAAAAGTGAAAAGAAAAAGTATAATAGAAAATCCTATTTGAGATGAGATTGTATTTGGAGTAGGTGGTGCACACAACCATATTTTAAAAATTAAGTTTGGGGGTGTGGTGTACCCGCATGTATTTTGGTTATCGGTAGATTCCTTTTTATGCTAGCTCATTTGGGTTAGGTGTGTAGACTCCTTATTTATCTTTGTTTACCTCACCGTCACCCAATCCCCATGATTCTCCTAAAGTCCTACAGATTCATGCTTGAGTCGAACTAGTACCTTGGAGAGAGTGTGAACGGGCAAGCGTATGGTCCCCGACATTGGTGGACTGCTTTGGAGGTGATCCTGAGCCCCGGTCTTTGGCAAAGCTCACCTCAGTGGCCTGCCTACTTTCTTCCAACGCGTGACTAAAAGATTCACCGTGATTCTATTTTTGAGTAGTAATAAAATTTTGATACGCATTGTGAAAGGTATAAACTATTTTGCATACTTAGAAATTTCCTCTATTATATTTTTACGCCCGCATGCATGCGACTTCGCATGGTACTCCGTATATTTATTTCTTTGTTAGCTAGTTCATTTTCCCTATCTGCATAGATTTTGTTTTCTCAGGACGTGCAAATAGATAAGTCTGGGGGTGTGACGAGTCCTATTTATATAGTGATTTTCGGACTCATCTGGGATAGTTTTCTTTCACTTGCACTTCACTTTTAGTTCTTTATCGTATATATTTCATCTTATCTGTATTTCCATAGGAAGTGCACATTTAGGCCCGTGGTTGTGTGTATTTTTATTACTTTTATTATTTGTACTCCTTTTTGTGATTGCCTGGAATGTCTACACAGATCAGTGCTTTATTTTTTCTATCGGTACATGTGTTGTGTGCGTGTTCCGGGATGGTTTGGAAACAGGAATACTGCTCACGTTCATCGGATCTATTGCGTACGACCACTGGTCATGCGCCACTGATTGTGCACACTCCTCTTAATTTTTCCAAGTTCTGTCAGGGCAAACACATGATCAATAGACACAGTGCGCATGACCACCGGTCGTGCGCCACTGATCGTGTGCATTGGTTCCATTTCTCCTGGAGTTCTGTCTGGGGTAATTGTACGATCATTGGGAATTGTGTGCACGACCACTGGTTGTACGCCACTACTCGTGCGCATATCCCAGTTTTTCTTAAGTTCTGCCAAACCAATACGCACGATAACTGGACATAGTGTGCACGTCCACTGGTCGTGCGCCCGTGATCGTGCACATTGTTATTTCTACTATCTATAAATTCGCAGGTTCCGCCCTAATCCCGGGAGCTCGACATTTCTCCGCTGTTTTCAGCTCTGAGGAAGGGTTCCGCCGTTTCTCATCATCCTCCACCATAGGGAGGAGCTTCGGGCAAGCCTTCAATGCCAAATCAAAGCAGGAACTTCCTCTCGGCCACCTCCTTCATCCTTGAGCTTCAAGTAGGGTTTGACGCCATACCAACAAGCAAAGGGAAGCTTGCAACTTTCTTCCGCAATTGTGACACGAAGAAGACGGGTCCATTAGAAGGTAGTGATAGCCTTCTCTACCCTGGACAGAGTTGAGGACCGAGCTAGGACGTGGATTGACAACCCGGCAATTCCTTCTGTGAACCTTCAGCAAGACTTCGGATTCAGTCGATCTCTTGACTTGTTCTTTCTTTCTTGTTGTATATGTGTGTTAAGACTTCATCTGTAGATGTTGTCGCTCTATAGTTGTATGCTTTATTAGATTCATGTCTATGTGATTCTGTATTGCTTTACTTCTTTAGTTGTTTGGTAACCGCCTTTATTTTCCATCCGCCATCACATCAAGTTTTGTCGCACTAGCAATTGCTAGTGGCGTGCATAGCGAAGAGGTGCTCACGACCCTCAATTCCGCCATTCTCACCACCTCATCTGCAAGCCAACACGTCCATCCGCCTAGCAATTCGGTGCATAGCGGCCCATGTATTCTTACATCCCGCCTGGCAAAGCATTGCATAGCGGCATTGCATAGGAGTAGTTGTTAGTGTTTTATTTTCTATTTCAGCAACCATCAATACCCCCCCTTAGTTAACTCAGACCTAAGGACTTCAATCTCAAGGCCTCCTTAAAAATAACTCCACCTTACTGTGTTCCTTGAGAGATCGATACTTGGGGACATTTGCCCATTTTATATTACTTATCTGACCGGTAAACTTGCCATCCAATGCATCACAAAGCCGAAGATTCGAGTCTGCAGCCTTTAACAGGTATGCTCCAGGGCTCAAGTCAGCGTGCCTTGGGTGAACCACTCACGCCTATTTATAGGTTCGGGGGCCTGCCCAAACGAGCAGGGCTAAAATAACTGGCTGCTCGGGGTACAAGAGAACTGGGCAGCGTGACGGGGAGTAAAAAGAAAAGACATGCCAGTCCGCGCAAGAGGGGCGGACTGAGCTTGCGGGCTGAAGCTTTCATCTATTGCTGTAAGGCGCGATCCTGGATGGAGGGTCGCGACCTGTGCGGACTGAGGACTGCGTCCGCCTGAAGAGGTAGCAGTGCGATCCTGGGGGCTGATCTCCTGAGACAGGATGACCTTGGCGGATTGAGAGCTGAGTCTGCCACTGGAGTTGGATCTTGCTGAAACATGTCGAGGCTTAACGATCTGGGCCGACTGAAGAAGCGAGTCCGCCGCTTAAGCAGCATGTATCCTTAGAACCTTGTTGAACATGTTGTGGGCTTTGGGGTTAACACAATACCCACACATTTTCAAGTTTCTGGAAACTTCGAAAATGCTAGCTTAACCGCCGAGTCCACAAGCCTTGTTGATACTGTCAGTACTGTAAATATCGCTGGCAGCTCTGCCTTTGTCAAAAGCAGTTCATCGCTACAAGGCACTTCTCACCACTTGTGGTCTACGCTTTGCAGTCTACCATGACAGGACTAGGTGCATTCTTCGGCAGCTTCACTTCCAAGGTGGAGAATCCCAGGCTGAAAATGAAAACCAAGAAGTTTGTAAAGAGAACTGGGTCAGTGATCCATTCTGTAGGAGAAACCTCCCGTAGGGATAAACCGCCAACTGAAGCAGTCTGCCAGATTGACGAGCCTGCTCGCGAGAAATCTGCAGACTCCACCGCTCATTCTGAAAGTCCACCACAAAGTGCGGACGAAGCACTGAATCCACCAGTCTACTTACAAGAACCTCGCTAACTCTGTCGACATGGACATGTACCCGTCTAAATTGGGCACACTAATGTTTTGTATAAACACAGAGACTGAGCTTTCTTCATTGGATGACCAGCAGCCCATCATCGATCTGGATCAAGACAGGCAACCTGCTGGGGAAGGTGCTGTAGAAAAGGTGCCCTCACAGGTACTAGTTGTTGCTAATATAGAGGCAGTCCGCAAGATTCTGCCGGACCTGGAGCAGGTCGCTGTGAACCCAACTGAGAAAGAAGGCCCTCTGAAAAGAAGAAGAGGAAGAGGGACAAATCTATTGTTGTCGAGCGAGTTGAAAAGAAATTGCGGGCAAGGAAAGTGAAAAATATGATATTTGCGCAGACTAGGGCTCCGAGCATACATCACAAGCCGCGAGAAAAGGAGGTTTCTGAGTCCGGCTTCGTCACACCGGAGACTCCAATCCCGGGAGGCTATTCCCTTTCGACGGTCAGTTTGTCAACTGATTAAATGCTCAAATCCATTAATACTGACCAACTTGATCTCATTAATCGATCCCTGTTGGAGGTTTTGCAGCCCGAAGTCGAGATTCTGGCGGTTAAGATTGGTGATCACCCTCCCACAACTGTAGCTGAAGGAGATGAGAAGGAGAAGCTAAGGAAGCAGATCGCCAAGCAGAAGGAAAATATGGCTGCCTAGATGGTGATGGTGGAGGCGACCTCGAATCAGATAGCTGCGGACATGGAAGCGGAGGATCTGCGGACTGCCGCTGAGCTGTTACGGACAGGTAAACTCCAACCAGCGCCTAAGCACTTTAAGCGTCAGTGGATTTATATGTTTCCACAGAAGAAGTTGAGGCCAATAAATATTATCACCAAAACCAACTACATAAATGTTTTGACGAGCTCGGCAGCTGAGAAGAGAGCCAAAGTCCATAGCGAATGGAGGAAGCGACTAAGCATCTTTGACTTGGAGTAGATAAGGCGGCCGGTATTTGATAGTCGCCATCTCGCCATGGTGATTGCCCAAAGTTTGATTTTATATCTTTGCACTTTGAGTCCACAGTGGGCTGTATTTGAGTTTGAACTTTGTTCTCTTTGTTGTAGGATGGAAGTCGCTGTGTTGGATCCCTAGTTTGATTTGGGCTAGGTTCACTAACTTAGGATAATGTGACCCAACATGTATAGCTCGGGTCAAGTTGTGTCCTAGAATTTAGGTCAAGTCCTAAGAGTCAACATCACATGTACAAGCCAACATCAGACTACCAGAGACTCAAGACATAAAGTTTTCCTCAAGATTTAGAGATTTCTCAAGAGACTAAGTAAAATGAGTTCGACGTTCGTCGAACTCAGGTCGACGATATCCGTTCTCAGTTCGACGATCTCAGAGAAATATTCTCTGAGCTGAGCTCGACGAACTTCAGTCCAGATCGACGATCCTTGGATTCCACCCTCAGAATTCTAAGTCTAGACTGTTCTTTAGACTCAGGTCGACGAGCCTATTTCTCAGGTCGACAAACTTCATTCTTTGGTCGACGATTCCTGGACCTCCACTTCAACTCTATTGCCAGAGGTTCATCAAATATTTTCCAAGTCCAGAAACATTCTTAGCTCGACGAATTCAAGGTTCTCCAGACTTAGATCGACGAACACCATTCTTCGGTCGACGAATCTTTGGACTACTACAGCATTCTGTCAAGACCATGTTCTCCAGTCTCAAGTCGACGAAACCTGTTCTCTGTCCGACGAATACTGGTGTCCGATGAATACTGGAACCAGAAGACTTATGTGACACTAGAAGAACTTGTGTCGACACCAAGATCATCTATCTACATTGTGGAAAGGCTATGTCGACACAACACAGAAGATCTGTGTCGACATATATGAGCAAATTGTGTCTACACAAGATATTTGACAACTTCAGATTAATTGCTAAACTCCAGTCGACGAACATATTTACCATCTCGACGAATAGGCAAAGATCAAAAGAGACAGCATTTCAGTTTTCAGCTCGACGATCATGGAACTCAGCTCGACGAACAGAAGTCGTCTGGTCGACGAATACAACATCTCAGCTCGACGAACTGTGAACTCAGTTCGACGAATTCTGCCATCTGCCCGATGATTCCAGACTTAGTTATTTCCAGCCTTCTGTCCCCACTCTAATGCTATAATTCCTGGGTAATTAATGCTCTAACATTCTCTGAATGTATCCGTTAGAAAGAGCATTAATTATGGTCTTCTCCAAGGATTATTGCTTTCCTTTTTTCCATAGGACAGTTGGGGAAATAAATCAATGCCGATTATTCTCAAGGCTGTCAGCATTAATTACAGAAAAATTCAAATGTTTGAAAGATACATAAGAAGAGAACAAAAAAAAGACAGACAGACACACAGAGAATTAATCAACAGAGACACAGAGAAAGTTTCACACAGATTACTACTGACTAAGAACCACACAGTAATTTGAATAAGAAGCAAGAAGAACACATTTTTTTCAAATCAAGAGTCTTCATGTTCTTCTTCTCCAGGACCTTGCTAAAGACATCCAAGCACTATCAGTCTAAATCTCATGGATCAAGTCTTTTAATTTGAAGGCCTATCACCCTGTGCAAAGCTCCAGATCTCCTGTACCCTCTTTCATCTCAGGGGAAGCTTTGACAACATCATTGAATCCACATAGTCTTCTCATTTTGACTTGAGAAAAGAAGACTTCCATCAATCTCTCATCCCCCCATTGTAAAGGGTTGTCATCTCCCTTCAAAAGTGATTCCTTGGTTGCAAGTCTCCTGATCAAAAGACTTGAGTTGGTTTTTGAGCACCTGATCAAAAGCCCATTGGTGTCAGGCACCTGATCAAAAATCTGAGTGGATTCCTACCAACGGTGGTAGAAGAGTGGATGTACCCAGGATGGGGAACCACTATAAAATTCTTGTGTCGTCTGGTTGTCTCCTTCTCCTTTGTTCTTGCTGCGCTTCTGGTTTAGATTTATTGTTTGCTAGGTTATTAATTTCTGCACTTTTGATTTACAGCAAAAGCTGTAATAGTAGTTAAGAATTTTTTTTAAGAATACTCTATTTACCCCCCCCCCCCCTAGAGTATTTCTGATCTAACACTCACTTTCAATTGGTATCAGAGGAGGTTCCTTTGGTTGCACAAGTTAAATCTTGAACCAAAAGATCCTTTGTTAGATCTACACAGTATTTTATTTTCATTTACATTATAAACATAGCATGGCACAGAACAAGGACTATGCAAGCACCAGACCTCCAGTTTACAACCTTAACAAGTTTGCCATCTGGAAGGAAAGAATTAGGTTATATATGAATTCCATTGATGAAGACATCTACAATTCCATTTTGACAGGTCCCGCACAGGCATCTATAGCTACACCATCTTCCAGCAACAATGCAGTACCACCACCTGAGTGGACTGATGCTCAGAAGAAAGCAAAGATTGCTGATGCCAAAGCCATGAACATATTGGCTCAGAACCATGTCAGATGATATCTTTCAGAATGTGGCTGAGTGCACCTCTACAAAAGCAATCTGGGATTCACTCAATCAAATGGTTGCTCGCTCAGCAGATGAGAGGAAAGATAGAAGATCACTCCCAATAGGAAAAATTCAAGAAGGATGAGGCATAGACAGTTGAAGTGATGTACAATAGGCTTAGCTCCATCATCAGTGAGCTAAGGATCTTAGATAAAGAAATCACTTTGACTGAAGTTAATGACAAGATCATAATGTGCTTTCCAAGCACATGGGACACCAGGATCTGGCCCATCAAGGAGGCCAGATGCCTGAATGAGATTTCAACTGAATCTCTGTTAGGAAAACTGAAGTCATATGAGCAGCTAATCAAGTTCAGAGAGGCAGTGGAAGACAGGACTCCTCCCCCAGTAAGAAAAGAACAATCCATTGCATTCAAGGCTGCTGAAGAAACTGAAGCCTCAACAGTTAATGAAGAGCTGATGAGTCTCCTTGCCAAGAGATTCTACAAACTGGCAAGGAAAGACTTCAGAAGGAAGTCATCCAGAAATGACAGCCAGTCAAGGTATGATAAAACCCCCACTAAAGAGGTAGTGTGTTATGGGTGCAGGAAGGCAGGACACTTCATGTCTGAATTTCCTGAAAATCAAAAGAAGGAAAGAAGAAAAGAGAAAGAATCAAGAAGCAAGCACTACAGCAAGTCCTCTTCCAGCAAACACAAAAAGAAGGACAAAGGATTTGTGGCTGAAATATGGAGTGACATAGAAGATGAATCTACATCTTCCAGCTCCGGTGAAGAAGAAGAGGAGGCCAAGGCAAAGGAGGTGTGCCTCATGGCAATTGGTGCAAGCAGTAGCAGATCAGAAACAGATGAATCTGTTGATGAAGAAAATCTGTCAGCTGAAGATCAGGTAATAGCATCTTATGATTTTGAATCTGATGAATTTAAATTTGAATTTAAAAACTTATGCTTAGTTTTGATAAGCTCTGAGAAGGAAATCAAACTTATCAGAGATAAATTGAATGATTTATATAAAATCACCTCTGAAAATGAAACTCTATATAGTGAACTAAAAACTGCAAATGAACAAATCACTTTTCTGAAATCAGAACTTAGCAAAGCTAAGATATTAGAAGAATCTTTGAATGGCAGAAGCTTGAAATTGCTAGATATAACCAGCATAGTTAATGCTAGAATAAATAATTCCAGATTAGGATTAGGAGCCACATCTAGTGAACCAACCCTAATCCAAAGGAATCATCTGTCAAAACCAATAAATTTCATCTCTGATAAAGGAAAGAAAAACACTGAACAAGTAAATAAAGTTAATAAAATTCTGGAACAAATTGAAGCTAAGGATAAAATTAAAAATCAGAAGAATGATAAAAATAACAATATTCAGCAGTTATCGTCGAACCCAGATCGACGATATAGGAACAGATCGTCGAACGCAGAACGACGATCTTTGAACGCAAACCACAATAATAATCATTTGTCTAACTGCGATCGACGAACTTTGTATGGTTCGTCGAGCAGAGGTCGACGAACGTGGGGCACAGAGAATGAACATGTTCATTCTCTGGGCAGAGATCGACGATCTCAACCCAATTCGTCGAACTCTGGTCGACGAACTTACAATAATTTGTCGAACCCAGGAAGACTTAATCAAAACTGTAACAGCAACTCACATATTCCAAAGAAACCTTTTAATCCACTAGCTGACTGGATCATCCCAACTAGGAGATATCACCCCTTAGGATATAAGTCACAACCTGAATTCTCAATTATTTCTAGTTTTTCTTATCAGCCATACAAAGGACCCAAGGTAACCTAGGTCAAAAACCATTAACTGGTCTTTATTGCAGGTGAAGAATTATCCAGATCATACTTGGTACCTGGACAGTGGCTGCTCCAAACACAAGACTGGCAGTAAGGACATCTTAATCAACTACAAGTCCAAGCTGGGGCCAAAAGTTATCTTTGGTGACTCCAAGTGTGGTCAGTCAGATGGATTTGGAGAAGTGAGAATAGGAGCTGTCACATTCAAAAAGGTGACATATGTAAGTGGACTCAAACATAACCTCATCTTCATAAGTCATTTATGTGATGATGGTTATCAGGTATACTTTAATCCTTCCACTTATTCTATTATTGATAAAAACAACCAAACAATTTTAACTGGAAGTAGACAAGGTAACATATACTTAGTAAATTTTATTTCTGCCAAAACTGATATATGTTTACTTAATTTAACTAGTAATCAGAATGACTTATGACATAAAAGACTAGGTCATGTAAGTCTGAAAAACATTGCTAGGCTATCTAAGCACAACCTTGTTAGAGGTTTACCTTCTGGTCCCTACAAGAAGGAAGGTCTCTGCAGGGCTTGTCAATTAGGGAAGCAAACTAAAACTAGTTTTAAATCTGTTAATAAGAGTGATTCACCTAGGATTTTGTACCTGCTACATTTGGATCTCTTTGGACCCATTGCTGTAGAAAGCCTAGGAGGGAAATCCTACACTCTAGTAATAGTGGATGACTTCTCCAGGTTCAGTTGGGTACTCTTTCTGAGATCAAAGTCAGATACATTCAAAATTCTTACAGATTTTCTCAGGAACATACAGATTGAGTTCTCTACTCATGTTGCATTGATCAGAAGTGATCATGGCATAGAGTTTGAGTCTCTTCTTATGCATGAGTTCTGTGAGAAGGAAGATATCAGTCATTGCTTCTCAGCTCCTAGAACTCCCCTACAAAATGTGGTAGCTAAAAGGAAAAATAGGACACTCATTGAAGCTGCAGGTACATTACTTGCAGATGCTTACATGCCCCTAACCTTTTGGGCAGAGGCTGTCAGCACAGTAAATTATGTCCTGAAAAGGAGCTTAATTCACAAACTAAAGAACAGGACTCCCTATGAATTACTCAAAGGGAAGAAACCTAAAATAAACTATTTTAAAGTATTTGGTTGTACCTGTTATATACACAATAACAATAATAAATACATTAGAAAGTTTGAGGCCAAGGCTGAAGTGGGAATTTTTCTAGGATATTCCCAAGTAAGCAAGGCCTAAAGGGTGTTTAATAAATCAACACTAAAAATTGAAGAGTCAATTCTTGTAAGTTTTGATGAGGCTAACATGTATTGCAAGGAGAAAGAAGTTTCTGCCAGTGACTTTTTGCAGGTACCTCACTTGTGTGAGAAGTTGGATGACCTAAACCTTACCCAAGGGGCTCCAACACATCCTTCTCCACAAGTCAATGAAGACAGTGAAGAAGAAAGCATTGAAGGGATTGACTCACCTCCAACAGCCAACATAATTCCACAAGAGGAATTGGTTTCAACTATTATTTCACAACCAACTCCACCCAC
Source organism: Platanthera guangdongensis (assembly GCA_039583875.1). Classification (NCBI taxonomy): domain Eukaryota; kingdom Viridiplantae; phylum Streptophyta; class Magnoliopsida; order Asparagales; family Orchidaceae; genus Platanthera; species Platanthera guangdongensis. The sequence continues at coordinate 183,848,854 of CM077158.1, forward strand.
TGATCTTGTCACACTTAGGGATCACCCCAGATCTCAAGTGATTGGAGAATTATCAGCAGGTGTACAGACAATGCATCAACTCACCCAAGATTTGATGCATGCCTATTTTCTCTCTCAGACTGAACCTCAATCCATTCATGATGCAGAGCAAGATCCCCACTGGATCATTGCAATGTAGGTGGAATTAAACCAGTTTGAGTGATGTAGAGTTTGGGATTTGGTTCCAAGACCACAGAACTACCCAGTTATTGGAACAAAATGGGTTTATAGAAATAAGCTACATGCTCAAGGAGTCATTGTGAGAAACAAGGCTACGCTTGTGGCTCAAGGATATATGCAAGAAGAAGGAATTGATTATGATCAAACCTTTGCACTTGTTGCAAGGTTGGAAGCCATAAGAATATTCCTTGCCTATGCAGCATACAAGAGGTTCAAGGTCTTTCAAATGGATGTGAAGAGTGCTTTCTTAAATTGAGTGCTACAAGAAGAGGTTTATGTAGAACAACCTCCAGGTTTTGTTTCTCCAACTTACCCCTCTCATGTTTTTAAATTGCATAAGGCTCTTTATGGTCTAAAGCAAGATCCAAGAGCTTGGTATGAGACCTTAGCTAGTTTTTTATTAGAGCATAAATTTACAAGAGGAACAGTAGATAAAACTATTTTCACTAGACATCATAAGGACCAAATCTTGTTAGTACAAATTTATGTTGATGATATTATATTTGGCTCTACAGATTCCAAAGTATGCAAGATGTTTTATGACCTCATGCATTCCAAATTTGAAATGAGTAGCATGGGTGAGCTTTCCTACTTCCTTGGTCTCCAAGTAAAGCAGCTCCCTGATGGCATCTTCATCTCTCAAGCAAAATATGATAAAGAACTCCTAAAGAAGTTTGGGATGGCTGATGCCTCAGCAAAGAAAACTCCCATGGCTACAAATGCTGTTGTGGACTCTGATGTACCAGGGAAACCTGTGGATCAGAAACTTTATAGGGGCATTGTTGAGTCCCTATTATACCTCACAACAAGTAGGTCAGACATTATATTTGCCATATGTCTTTGTGCTAGGTTCCAAGTGAACCCTAAAGAATCTCATCTAATTTTGCTAAAAAGGATTTTGAGATATATAAAGAGTTGTCCTAATCTAGGCCTATGGTATCCTGCTGAATCAGAATTTGAGTTAACTGGATACTCTGATGCTGATTTTGCTGGATGCAGGGTAGATAGAAAAAGTACTTCGGGAACTTGCCAGTTCCTGCTTATGAGATTAGTATCTTGTTTTTGTAAAAAGCAAACATCAGTGTCAACCTCAACTGCTGAAGCAGAATATATTGCAGCAGGCAGTTGTTTTTCACAGATGCTTTGGATACAAAATCAGCTACTAGATTATGGGTTCAACTTAAATAATTCAACTCTACTATGTGATAATACAAGTACTATAACCATAGCCCAGAATCCAGTTCACCATAGTAGGACAAAACATATTTATATAAGACATCATTTCATTAGGGAGTGTGTAGACAAAAATAAAATCAAGCTTGTCCATATCTACACTGATTTACAAAGAGCTGATATATTCACCAAACCTCTGGATGAGAGAAATCATATGTTCTTTGTGAATCAACTTGTAATGATCAATGGAGATGACTTTGTTTGATTTCTGTCTGCAGTCGACGAATTTTTCAGAGTTCGTCGAACGGAGTTCGACGAACCGTGGAAATTTTGAGAGACATTCGCCGAACGGAGATCGACGAACTCTCTGTGAGTGAAATAATATTTGTCGAACGGAGTTCGACGAACTTGCTTCAGAAGATATTCGCCAAACGGAGTTCAAAGAAATATTTTCAATTCTTCAGGACAATATCGACGAATTATTTCAGTCAAACTTACTTCGTCGATCTCAGTTCGAAGAATTAATTCCATTTTCGTGGAACGAAGTATATCGATTCATATTCTTGAAAACCTTATATCTAGGTTTTCTTCGACCTCCGTCCCGCGCTTTCTGTTCTCTTGCACTTGATCGCCGCTTCTCTCTTTTGCAGGTGATTCCATGGCGATTCCAGCAGGAGCTCTAGCCGCTATGAAGTTTGACGCTGGATTTGATGTCGACTTTGAATCATTCCAGCACTCAGATCCCATCTTTCTATATATTCTGGAACTTCTGGAAGAACAGAATCTGAAGAACCTGATGACTACCAGGATAAAGTTGGCCGGAACAGGAATCAAGGAATGGGTGTATACCTCATCCACTTCTGAGGACAATACCATGACAGGATCAATTGCAGGTAACACTGTCTCATTAACTCCCGCAGTTTTAACGGAAATATTTGGTTTGACAAATAGCGAAGAGGAATTAGAAATTGATTCTGAAGAGTTTGATATGATGCTCAATCTGATGGGTTATGCTGGTGACAACCCAAATAAATTATTGAAAAAGCATCTGTCTGCATCATACAAGTTCATGGCAGACATTGTTGGAAGGGTCTTGCTTGGCAAGCAAACTGCCCATGACTACATGACAAGACATCAGTTCATGGTCATGTGTGCAGTAATAAACAAGAAGCAAGTTGACTCGGCTCAAATCCTCTTTGATCTGATAAAGAAGAAAAATAACAAGAAAGAAGTGTGTTTTGGAAGGATCCTAGGGATCTTCCTCAAGGAAAATGCTGCTGAATCCCTGGTCTCCAAGACCAAATTCAAAATGTCAGTAAAAGGCTCACCTGTGCCTTATTTGGCAGGTGGGAGAGGACCATCACCAAGCCCACTAAGGCATCAACCTCTTCCACCCCAGCTTCTAAAGGCACCAGGGCTGTTATAGCCACTCCCCTACCTGCTGAAGAGCTTCATCCCACACCACCATCTCTTCCAGCACCCCTTCCAACAAAACAACTCACTTCCTCTTCCATTATCTCTTCAACACCAGAACAACAACAACATCCTCGTGTTCCTACTCCACCTCCATCTCAACATGCTTCACCAGCTTCATCTCCACCACGTGACATCACTGATATTCCATCTTCCCCTCTTCAAGAACAATAACCAACATCTCCTGATTCCCACCATGACACTTACATTCCTACACCATCACAATCCCCTCTTCCCTCACATCTATCTTCAATACCATCATACCATCTCCCAACAGACACCATCATGCAAGATGCCACCCATACATCTCCATCAACATCCACCATCCCTCCAGATGTTCAACTTCCTGATGCTTCACTCTCTATCCCTCCCATAGTTCTCACTTCTACACATTCTGCAACTCAATCTACCATTCCATCCCTGGACCCCTCCACCATTTCTTCCATCATTTCCATACTCACTCCCCTCCTCAAGTCCCTTATAGCAGAGGCCCTTACACCTCTTGCTACCACCATATCTTCTCTCTTTGACAAATTCTCTGCTCTTACTGCTGCTCCCTCCTCAGTCAGGGGCATGGCTTCAGGCCCTACTGAAACCATGCAGGGGGAGATGCCTGATGATGAAGCAGCAGCTCCAGCTCCAGCACCAGACACTTTAGCTACAGCAACAGCAGTAGCTTCAGACACAGCAGCAGCAGCAGCTTTAGACACAGCAGTAAAATGTACAAAATACATAGATACAGATTTGGTTGATAAAGATTTGATTGATTTTATTGAGACTGATATAGATTTTGAATCAGACTCTGAAGAACCTAATATTGTTGGTGATTTCATTCTTAATCCTACAGTTAACTTAGAACAATTGTTGAGTATTTTTGATATTGTACATATGCATTATCATCCAGCTGAGATCACTAAGACATCCTTGGCTATTATACCATATAATTCCCCCATCTCTTCAAAAGTTGTTAAGCAACTTCAGGACAATTTTGCTATTGCACAATCAGCAACCACTTCACCTCTAGAGGTAGTAGCTGTTCCCTCTCCCTCAATAATATCTTCAGCACCAACTTTTGTAATGGATAACTCTCCAATGTTAGATCTAGATGAATTGATCGTGGCTGATATTGGAGATGAAAATATGGCAGCAGCTGAAAGCTCTGTCCAAATTAGTTCTGATTTTTGTGTAGCCTCTCCTCAAACTCCTGCTGAAACTCCAGTTCTTGTTACTACTCCTACTCCTGCTACAGAAAAACATGTTATCTCTACTAAAGCTTTGAAGGCTCTGGATGATCTACATGATAACCCTCAGGGGTCTGACAATGATGATGATGAAGATGAGGATGAGGATTCAGATGAGGAGGATGCAAAGAAGAAGCAAGTTTCAAAGAAAAGAAAAGCTCCTCCTCCTCCTGCTCCCAAGCCCAGTCCAAACAATGACACCCCTTACTATATCCTTCAAAAGATAACTCCATACAAAGGGATGCCAGCATGGATATGGCTATCCAAGAATCAACAAAAGGAAAGGAAGAAGAGTAGAAGGTACTCTCCTCCACTAGTTCAAAGATATAGGAAAGATTGAAAGTCCACCTAGTGTCAACTATCTTCACCTATGGGGGGGGGGGAATAGGTGACGTGCAGCGTTTTTGCGGAATTTACGAATGTACCTGCACGATAAAAATAAACAGCACAGCACACAGAATACACAGGCAAATTATAGTGGTTCCCCGACTTGGGTACATCCACTTTCCCCCTTTGACCTATCTCCCAACAAGGGACGATTCGGTCACTTCTCCAACGGGATTGAAATCCCATCCCTGCACTATCAGAAGGAACCCTTCCACACGTAGGAGTCAACACTCCCACAAACCGGGTTGCACCCAACCCTTACAACACGGAACAAACGTTCCTTTACAACAAAAGTAAAAATAGAATGTACACGAGATACAAACTTCTTTTGGAGACTAAGATGTCCCTCTTTGTTGACGACGTGTTCTTGACGTCCACAAGGAGTCCACAACCTTAGATCTCTCTTGGAGAGGATCTCCCCGGAACCGGCGGCGGCAAGATGAGCGGCGGCAAGGTTCACGGGATCGGCGGCGACGACGATGTGCGGCTGCACTTCTTTAGAGATCCAAACTTCATAGCGAAGCTAGCTAGGTCTACCAACGGTCACACGAGGATCGGTCGTCTCGATCGATTCGGACGGGGAAGTTTTTCCCGATCAACAAATCGAGAGACAAGGGATCTCTGGATAGACGTGTGAGACACTAAGCTTGGCTAAGCTTCTGTCACCGGAGATCGGGAAGAAACGCGATCAACAGCGGCGACCACTAGCACGAGCGGCGACGGAGGCGGCGGAGCAGTTTCGCGAATTTAGGGTTAGATCGTGCTCGGCTTCTTTTCTGTCTGAGTATTCCGTTCAAAATACCCGAATATATATACTGTAGACAACTTGAATAAGACCGTTGTGGGACCCACAAGAAGAATCCCTAAATCCCGGTCCAGAACATTGACAGCGGCAGAATCCGGTTCAGGAAGTTCCAGAAAAACGCCCAAGTCAAAATCGGTGAGAATCGAAAGTGAATCTCGCCGAGTCGCCAAGAATCAAAGGTGATTCTCGACGATTCGGCGAGAATCAAAGATGATTCTCGTCGAATTTGCCTTGGTTGCACGCACTGCTTTAGGCCAGGTCGAGACAGCGAGAATCAACCAGTGATTCTCGACGATTCGACGAGAATCACCAGTGATTCTCGCCGAATCGGCTAGAATCACTTGGTGATTCTCGTCAATTCTTACTTAGAAGCAGAGGTGCTCGCTTAGAAGTGGCTGGATCGAGTTCATCGAGAATCAACCACTGATTCTCGACGAATCGACGAGAATCACTAGTGATTCTCGCCGAATCGGCGAGAATCACTTGGTGATTCTCGGCGATTTACACTTAGACGAATTTTCGTCTTTCCACCCATGAGGTGCTCCTTGACCCATCCTTGCTCCTTGTCTGCTCCTGCATATTTACAGCCCTGTGCTTGAAAGTAAGTGCACTCCAATAGAGAGAGTACACGTAGGCCAACACACTGATCTGCTCAACGAGGGATTACGTCGTGCAGACCCGTGTATATTGACCTACTGCACCCTGACATTGGTGTGCACTTAGCGTGGAAAAACTGCAAGCACAACTTGAAATAATTTGTCAAAAACATTGCATATTTACCTTAGCTTGATCAGGGGCTTCTTCAAATCAGGTACGTTGTGGATACAATACCCAACAATCTCCCCCTATTTGGAGAAGCCTAAACCCTACAAGCTAAGGTGAATAAAGCATGTAGGAATGAAAATCATAAACCTGAAATTGAGTTGAGTGAGTTATTCATTACCAATACCAATTTCTTGGGAGCAAGCTTGGAGCCACCTTAGCCGAGAGGGTAATCTCCCCCTTTTCGGCTTCGGCAAATCGGGGTTTGTAGCATTTGATCCCTTGCTCCCCCTCAGTTCTTGCATCCGTGCTCACACTTGAGTTCCTTGCTCCCCCTCAGTTCTTGCACGAGCCTGGAGCTTCTGGAGGCTTCATTCCTCATAATTGAGCATACCCAATTCAGTTTTGAAGAGACCGAACTTGACTTCATCTAAGGGCTTTGTGAATATGTCTGCAATCTGCTTGTCCGTAGGGACATAACAGAGAGAAATGTCCTTGTTCTCCACGTGCTCCCGAATGAAGTGGTATCGCACTTCAATATGCTTCGTTCTGCTGTGCGATACCGGGTTGTTGGCAATTGCAATTGCACTGGAGGAGTCGCAGTACATTGGTATTTCCTTGAACTGAAGGTCGTAGTCAGCTAACTGGTTTCTGATCCATAGGAGTTGTGCGCAACAGCTGCCTGCCGAGATGTACTCAGACTCTGCTGTGGAGGTTGCAACACAATTCTGTTTCTTGCTGTTCCATGAGATAAGCCTCCTGCCGAGGAATTGACACGTCCCGGAGGTGCTTTTCCTGTCATCCCTACTCCCTGCAAAATCAGTATCTGAAAAGCCTATTAGCTCGACATCATTGTTTCTCGGGTACCACAAGCCAAGATTAGAAGTACCTTTAAGGTATCTTAGAATTCGCTTTGCAGCGACATAGTGAGATTCCTTAGTGTTCACCTGATATCGGGCACAGACACATGTGGAGAACATAATATCTAGTCTACTGGCAGTAAGGTAGAGCAGGGATCCAATGATGCTTCTGTATTTGGTTTCATCGAAAGGTTTACCTTTCTCATCCTTATCCAGAGACATAGTGGATCCCATTGGAGTCCTCATAGAGGTTTGATAATACGGTTTGCAGTCAATTTTATTAGGATATTTTCGGGGTTTTAGAGCAAATCATGTCTTGTAAAGTACTTGTTTTGATTCCCCTTTGTATATATTTTTGTCGCTAATGCATTTTTTCTGCTTTTTGCAGGTTTTCACGGCTTTCAGCCGAAGTTTGCTGTGACACGCCCCACGGTCACGCCCTACCAGGGCGTGTACCTAGGGCGTGTAACCCAGAGGAATGAAGCAATTGGTCCGAAACTGCATTCCGTGGAAACTTAGTGTACACGCCCTCGGTCACGCCCGTGTCACACCCGACACGGGCGTGTACTAGAGGCGTGTCCCCAGGTTCCGAGGAATCGCCGCAGCGCGCTCGTTTTTCCCGCTCCACCGTCGCACCGAAAGTGTCACGCCCCAGGGTCACGCCTGACCCGGGCGTGATATATGGGCGTGTACTTCAGCAATTCCGCCTGTCACCTCCAGCATTCAATTTCAGCTCAACAAAGTCACGCCGCAAACAACACGCCCCAGGTTCACGCCCTGCCAGGGCGTGACTTGTGGGCGTGTACCGCAACAACTCCGTCAGAATTCAATTCCTGCCCGAAAAAGTCGCGCCGAATGTGTCACACCCCAGGGTCACCCCCGACCAGGGCGTGACAGGGGGGCGTGACCCGACCCGAAAAATTCTATAAATAGAGCCCAACTCCAGGGGTTTAGGGACACCTTTTCTTTGAGAGGGGAGGTTCTGTCCTTTGTATTTCTGAACTTTTTAAGCATGTCTTTCCATTTTTAGTTCTTAGCTGTAGCTTTATGCTTTCCCTGTAGTAGTTCCTAGCTTCGTTCTGTAGTATAATGTTAATGATAGTGTAGTTTACCTTTCCATGCACTTGTAATCGCTGGTTTTCATGTTGTAAGATCCCTGTTTCTATTAATAAAAAGTGTTGTTTTCTCATACGTTTCTGCTCCGTTTTCATTATTCTTCTTCTACTCATCCCCCCTCTTCCTCCTCACCATGATTAACTAATCCTCCATGTACTCGATCTTAATGATCCGAGGTTCGAGTGATTAGGTTATGATGCTTTGAATCTTACCTTTTCTTTTTAGGGTTTAGCCTTGAATTACTCTTGATTTATCACGGGTTGGAGGTATATCATCGATATATACTCTCCACCTTTGCTTTCATTTTGGGGTAGCCGAGAGGCCGAAAGTTTGAAATGAGCACTCAAGAGTAAAGGGAGTTGTTCGCACCCCTCGAGAGAGGCAGACGTTCAAATCTCCCGGATTGGAGTAAAATCCATTAGAGGGGTTCACCGCGTAAAGTGAGTTTTAGGCCTCCGATTTAGGCGAAAGTCGGTCGGACCTTCCTAAACTCAGTTAGGCACGGCCTTCGAGAGAAGCGTGTCAATATTCATGGAACCTCCACGGTCAAGGACCTTTACCCTAATTAGCTTAGTTTTATTTATCGTATTTTTCTAACCACTCTTGCCGAGGTGATTTCTGATCGAGTGCATTTTCCCCTTCATCGTTACTAAGCTTGAGTTAATCGCTCTTTTAGCTCTCTTTATCTTTTCATGCAAGTAGTTCTCTTCTTTTAGTACTTTTAGCTAAACCTTATTTTGCCGTCGCTAAAATAATAGATTTCGTGTGAGTAAGCTTACTCAACTGTTCCCGGATTTCAATACGACACTTGTGTCCCCTAGCTGCATTTCGATAGGTATACTTGCCTTGATGAATTGTTAGTTTGGTATTTTCTCCTTGCAGATATCTAAGTGGCAATCAAGTTTTTGGCGCCGTTGCCGGGGAAGCAACGCTCGTTGATAAATTGAAAATGCGAATATATTAATTTATCACTTCTCTTTCTCAGCATCCTTCTTAAATTTTTTCCGCCTACTCACTTGAGTTAAATGGCTGGATTTTGTTAAGTGTGCGTATTTTTATTTTTCCGCCTACTCACTTGAGTTAATTGGCTAGATTTATTTCAAGCAAGTGTGCGTATTTTTATTTTTCCGCCTACTCACTTGAGTTAATTGGCAGGCTTTATTTCAGTAGAGTGTGTTTACTTTCTGTAGAGTGGGTGTGTTTTAATTTTCTGTCGAGTGCGTGAGTGTAGCTTTTATTTTCCGCCTACTCGCTCAGAGATAAATGGCTGGATTTTAATTACCACATTCTTAATAGAAACCCACATCACAAAATTTTCTACACCACCTAACTCTCTCGAAAAGGGCAAAGTGGCTCTAAATGCCACTATCTTGTCTAGTACCTTGCGAACCCTTCACCGGGTAGCCCTTGGGAAGTTCGGGAGTTAAAACATAAAAAAATCTATTTCAAAAAAATTTTCGAACTTCATTAGCTCTTTTACTTTTTAGTCTTGCTTCTCCTCTCTTCTTCTAGTGTATGACCCGCGGAAGTCCGTCGGTTACTTTGGACCTGGACCACGAAATTGAGCGTACTCTTCGGAGAAGATCGCGATTTCAAGGCCCTACTACCCAAGTGCCGGTTGAGGATTCCGAGTCATTTTCTATCTTAAGAATGGCAAAACCCAACGTGGAGGAAGTCGTGCAAAGGCCTATGTCCTACTATGCACGACCGAATCTCGAGGGTACAGAATCGAGTATAGTTCGCCCTGCAATAGCAAATAATAATTTCGAACTGAAGCCTAGCATAATTCAAATGGTGCAGCAGTATGTGCAATTTGACGGGCTTCAAGATGAAGATCCGAACGCACACCTAGCCAGCTTTCTTGAGATTTGTGACACCTTCAAGATAAATGGTGTCACAAATGATGCTATTAGGCTAAGATTATTTCCTTTCTCTCTTAGACTTAAGGCTAAGCAATGGCTAAACACCCTTCCTAAAAATAGCATAACTACTTGGACGCAATTAACTGAAAAATTTTTGGCCAAGTATTTTCCGCCTGCTAAAACTGCAAAACTTAGGAATGACATTTCTGCCTTTGGATAAATAGACTCTGAGACCCTTTACGAAACCTGGGAAAGATTTAAAGAATTATTAAGACGATGCCCACATCACGCTCTGCCTGTATGGTTGCAGGTGCAGACATTTTATAATGGGCTAAATCAAAGCACGAAGCAAATGATAGACGCAGCTTCTGGCGGTACTTTAAACCATAAGACCCCGGAAGCAGCTCTTGAGCTGTTTGAAGACATGGCCATGAACACTTACCAGTGGAATGTGCCTAGGTCCCGCCCAAACAAACCTGCAGGTCTCTTTGAAGTGGACAACGTCTCCCAACTCGCACTGCAAGTTGAAATATTAAGCAAAAAAATTACGGAGATGACTGCTGCCTCCGCCCCTCAGGTATGGGAATCTGCAACTCCTCCCGCTGAACATTTGGATTATGTAAATAATATGCCTAGAACTGCTTTTAATAATTTTTCTGCTGCGAATTATCATCCTCTTGGTTTTAATTTTCCGAATAGTTATAATCCTGCGTTAAGAAATCATCCGAATGTTTCGTGGAGCAATCCATCGAATGATGTGCGCCCGCCACCGCAAAGTGATTTTTCTGCACCACCACCACCTCCTCAAAGTTTTCCAAAACCTCCAAATTTGGAGGAAATGTTTTCAAAATACATGAATGCTAATGACGCTACGATTAGAACCTTAACCGGAAGTGTTCAAAATTTAGAAAATCAGGTAGGACAGCTCGCTAAAATGATTTCTGAGCGACCCGTAGGGTCTCTTCCTTCCAATACCGAGCCCAACCCGAGAGAGCAAGCGAAAGCTATAACTCTTCGGAGTGGGAAGAAAGTTCCTGGTATGGTAAGTGAAGAACCCGAGGCAAGCTCCGCTCCCGTTTTTAAAAATCAAAGCTCCGTTCCCGTTTTAAAAATTCCACCCTCTGCCGAAGAAATTATCACCCCTATCATAGAAAAAGAACTCACTCCACCACCCACCTTTAAAAATAATCCATCCCCGCCATACCCTTCCGAACTTAATAAACAACGACAGGATGATCAATACACCCGTTTTTTGGAAATGTTTAAACAAATCCATGTAAATCTGCCTTTCCACGAAGCCATATCCCAGATGCCGAAGTACGCAAAATACCTTAAGGACCTCCTAACTAACAAGAAGAAGTTAGAGAACCTTTCGTATGTCACGTTAAATGTCGAATGCTCGGCGGTTTTGACAAACGGATTACCGAAGAAAATCAGTGACCCGGGTAGTTTCTCTATCCCGTGTGTCTTTGGTGATCTCTTTGTCAAACACGCTTTAGCCGACCTAGGTGCGAGTATTAATCTTATGCCCTTCTCGTTGTTTAAAAAGTTAGGAATTGGTAGTCTCAACCCCACACGCATGAGTATCCAGCTCGCCGACAGATCAGTCAAATACCCGTTAGGAATAGTGGAGGACGTCCTAGTCAAAGTTGACAAGTTCATCTTCCCGGTGGACTTTGTCATTTTAGACATCGAAGAAGACGTCGAGGTTCCCCTGATCCTTGGCCGAGCCTTCCTTGCCACCTCCCGAGCTATCATTGATGTAAGCAATGGTAAGCTCTTCCTTCGAGTGGGCGACGATGAGGTAACTTTCTCTATCACCCCCTCGATGAAGAACACACTAGCTAATGATGACTCCTGTTTTTTCATGAATACCGTAAGTGAAGAATCCTTCTCTCCCACCTCTGATTTTGAAAAAGAATTTTCCAATTTTTGTTCCTCTCCTACTCTTCCAACTGAATCTCTACACCTAGGTGAAGAATCCTCCACCCGCCCCTCTGATTTTGAAAAAGAATTTTTTGATTTCTGTTCCTCTTCTACTTTTCCAACTGAATCACTGCACGAAGCCTCCATGGCCGCTAGCAACACCCCTTTTAATTTTACATATAAAAAAGTGTACGAGGACATAGTTTTTGAAAAAGAACAAATTTCTAAGACCTCGTATGATGACCCCCCTACCTTGGAACTGAAAGAACTACCAGAGCACCTTCAATACGCTTTCTTAGAAAAGGACTCTAAGCTGCCTGTCATAATTTCGGCCTACCTCACGGATGCACAAAAGAATAAACTTCTTTCAATTTTACAAAAGCATCGCCAAGCTATTGCTTGGCAGATATCTGATATCAAGGGCATAAGCCCATCTTTATGCACTCATAAAATCTTAATGGAAGATAATTCTCGTAACTCTATACAACCTCAGCGCCGTATAAACCCAAACATGAAAGACGTAGTTAAGGGCGAGGTTATGAAATTGTTAGACGCAGGAATTATCTATCATATATCCGACAGTAAGTGGGTTAGCCCAGTACAGGTAGTACCAAAGAAGGGAGGGATAACGGTCGTAAGTAATGAAAATAATGAATTAATCCCGACTCGGACGGTGACTGGATGGCGAATGTGCATAGATTATCGTAAGTTGAATGACGCCACCCACAAGGATCACTTCCCCTTGCCATTCATTGATCAAATTTTAGAACGACTTTCCGGACATAGCTTTTATTGTTTTCTCGATGGCCTCTCGGGGTATCTTCAAATCCCGATCTCCCCCGAGGACCAGGAAAAAACTACGTTTACTTGTCCCTTCGGCACCTTCGCCTACCGAAGAATGTCGTTTGGATTGTGCAATGCGCCGGCTACATTCCAACGATGTATGCTCGCCATCTTTGACAAGTACGTAGAAAGCATTATGGAAGTCTTCATGGATGATTTCTCCGTCTTCGGGAATTCCTTCGATAGTTGCTTAGAGAACCTTGAAAAAGTCTTAGAGCGATGCGAAGAAACTAACCTCGCCTTAAATTGGGAAAAATGTCATTTTATGGTAAGGGAAGGGTTAGTTTTGGGACATAAAATTACTGAAAGGGGTATTGAAGTAGACGTTGCGAAAATAGAAGTTATCGAGAAACTGCCGCCACCTACGAACATAAAAGCCATAAGAAGTTTCCTGGGTCATGCGGGTTTCTACCGCCGCTTCATAAAGGACTTTTCCAAAATCACCAAGCCCCTTACCCATCTCTTAGAAAAAGACGCCCCATTCATCTTTGATGACCTCTGTTTAGTTGCCTTCAATTTAATAAATGAAAAATTAGTTAATGCGCCAATCATGATAGCTCCGGTGTGGGATCTTCCATTTGAAATAATGTGTGATGCGAGTAGTTATGCGGTGGGAGCCGTACTAGGTCAACGTATTTCCAAAAACTTCCACCCCATTTATTACGCTAGTAAAACACTCACATCTGCACAGGAAAATTACACCACAACCGAGAAGGAGCTCTTAGCGGTAGTATTCGCATTTGACAAATTTCGCCCTTATATTACTCTTTCAAAAATTATTGTTTTTACGGACCACTCGGCCCTCAAATATCTTCTCTCTAAAACGAATGCCAAGCCTCGCTTGATTCGCTGGGTCTTACTCCTCCAGGAGTTTGACTTAGAGATCCGTGATAAGCGAGGTGCCGAGAACTTGGCCGCCGACCACCTTTCGCGCCTAGACAACCCGTTTATAGAACAATTAGACGAAAATTATTTTCATTACTATTTCCCTGATGAGAAGCTTTTCATAATTAACACATCTACTTCTCCTTGGTTTGCCCGCATCGCCAACTATCTAGTGGCCCGTGTGCTCCCAAAAGAGTTTTCATCTCAGCAAAAGAAGAAATTCTTTTCTGAGCTGAAAAACTATTTTTGGGAGGACCCGCATCTTTTTAAAGTCTGTGCAGACCAAGTGATCAGGAGGTGTGTTTCTTTTGATGAAGGATTAGATATTATTAAACATTTGCATGAAGGACCGACAGGTGGGCACTATCAAGCTGCTGGCACCGCTCACAAAGTGTTAAGCGCGGGTTTTTACTGGCCTACCCTGTTTAAAGACACGCATGCCTTTGTGAGTAGGTGTGATAGTTGCCAACGGTCGGGGAATATTTCGAATAAAAATGAAATGCCACAAAATTATTTCCTAGAGTGCGAAGTTTTCGACCTTTGGGGGATTGATTTTGTCGGCCCTTTTCCTTCTAGCTTCGGGAATAAGTACATTTTAGTTGCCGTTGATTATGTTTCGCGTTGGGCCGAAGCCCAAGCTCTTCCTACGAATGACGCCCGAGTCGTAGTTAATTTCCTAAAAAAATTATTTTCTCGATTCGGTACGCCGCGCGCTATCGTTAGTGATAGGGGTTCCCATTTCTGTAATGCACAATTTTCAAAAATTCTAACTAAATATGGCGTTACTCATAAGCTTTCCACTGCCTACCACCCCCAAACTAACGGACAAGTCGAAGTAGTCAATAGGGAAATAAAAAGAATTTTAGAAAAGACTGTTTCAACATCTAGAAAAGACTGGTCAGCCAAATTAGACGATGCTCTATGGGCCTACCGAACAGCATACAAAACCGCCCTCGGATGTACGCCATATCGGTTGGTTTACGGAAAGTCGTGTCATTTACCCGTAGAATTAGAGCACCGCGCCTTTTGGGCCTTACGATTTTTAAACTTCGATCCCCACTCCGTCGGCGATTTTAGAAAATTTCAACTTAACGAACTCGACGAGTGGCGCTCTTACGCGTATGAAAATAACAGACTTTATAAAGAGCGGACGAAGCGTTTACACGATCGACATCTTAGGCACCCAAAAATCTTTAAGCCGGGCGACCAAGTGCTTCTTTATAATTCTCGTTTACGTTTATTCCCGGGTAAATTAAAATCACGTTGGTCAGGGCCTTTTACTATTTTAGAAGTCTTTTCTTATGGTACTGTTTTAATTTCCCACCCTGATAAGGGTACTTTCAAAGTGAATGGTCAGCGTCTTAAACTGTATTGCTGTGATGATGTCAGTCTCAACCCTGTTAACTCTATCTTTCCGGTCCTGACATTTGATTAATCTGAACTTTATTTTTCTCAAAAACTTTGACTTTATTCGAACTTTATTTTTAAACAATATTTGGGACATTATTATTTTGATGCGTCGAGCTCAAACGACGCTTTAAACAAAGGGCGCTCTTGGGAGGCAACCCAAGTTTTCTTTTTCTGTTTTCTTTATTTTTCACTTTTTGCCCCGAATGGCTCCGGCAAGCTGAACCTTCTGCGATCGCCTGCTACCTCGGTTCTGCTTCCATGACAAAGTCCACCGGATGACGTTTCATCCAGATCGACAGCTAAGGCATGGAGGAGCGGCATCACTCAGCTTGCCCTACAAATAAAACCGGGGAAGTTCCTGCTTTTCAATACTGTCTTTTATTTCTGTACTTTACTTTTCTCTCGTTCTCCGACCTCCTTCTCCATTGAGGACAATGTAGACTTTAAGCTTGGGGGATATGAGTTCCTCCTTTTTGCTTTTTGTAAATATCCAAATAAATCCAAAAATATTCAAAAAAATTTCAAAAAAATTTTTTTACTATATATAGCTGCATTTTGGTATTTCAATAAGTACCCCATGTTTATGATTTGTTTTTCCCAAACTTCTTTATAAACAACGTAGTTAATTATAATTTTTCTAATCATTCTTTTTAATCATATTTCACAAGTAAAATGTTGGCCATGCTGTGTTTCTAATTCACGGTAGCATGTTAAGGTAAAATATTTCTCTAAAACGTGCATTTCTATTATGGTTTTCCGTTCTTTATTTTCTTTACTTTCTCTAAAAATCTATCATCCATTATTTTCCTTTTCGTCTTTAGATAATTTTTGTAAGAACAAATTTTGAATAACGTAGTAGATATGAACGATCCAAGTCACATATTATTCTTATTTTCAAGATAATTTCATCAATTTTCTTTTATTATCTCGAACTTGCTTTTTGAAATTTATCGACTCTATGTTTTAAATAAATTAAAAAAAAAGCGTGAAAATGATTTAGGCCATTTTTGTTTACGTTTGAGCTTTCCTGCCAACCTAAAATCTTTTACCACTAGTTAGCCGCTTTTGAGCCTTTTTTCCAAATTCATTTGATAACTCCACACAGCATTTCATTTTCACCAAAGCCCAAATTCCTACCTATCTAATCACGCTAATTTTGTTTGATAGGAAATTTTGTCTTATCTTTGGAAAAATTGTTGAAAAAGCGTACTCAAAAGCAGTGTATTGAAAAAAAAAACAAAAACAAAAAAAAAAGAAAAAAATGAATGAAAATAATAATACAAAAAAAAGGATAAATAATTATAAAGAAAAACAAAAAAATAAATTTATTTATACATATTTTGTTTAAAATAAATCTATTTTTTTTTGAAACTCGTTGTTTTGGTTTAGTGTGATTTTAAGCCTCCATGTTTAAATTTGAATTCCACTCCTATTCATATTCCTAAACCAAACGTTTCGGTCCTATTAAGTCCTTTTGATTCACGCCTTTTTTTTAATTTTATTTAACAACTAAGAAAAGAAGAAGAGTAAAACAGTTTTAGTTTTGGATTTAAACTTAGATTTTTGTTATTTAATTGATATAATTATAATGCGTTGCTTGGATCTAGTAATAACTCAATAAGTTCTTTTCATTGTCATTGTCTTGCTCAAATCTATTTAAAGAATTTCGTCAAAATTCTGGATGATTTATTTTTATTAAGTAAAGTTTATAAAAGTTAAGCCATACCTAAATAATTGTTTTAGATTTACGTTTTACATTCTCCCTGCCAAGAATTTCGCATAGTACTTGTGTGAGTATGATTAAAACTTTTTGAATTAGTCACTTTTTATAATTAGCTTGTCTTTATATCTTTGCTTGGGGACAAGCAAAACTTAAGCTTGGGGGAATTTGATAATACGGTTTGCAGTCAATTTTATTAGGATATTTTCGGGGTTTTAGAGCAAATCATGTCTTGTAAAGTACTTGTTTTGATTCCCCTTTGTATATATTTTTTGTCGCTAATGCATTTTTTCTGCTTTTTGCAGGTTTTCACGGCTTTCAGCCGAAGTTTGCCGTGACACGCCCCACGGTCACGCCCTACCAGGGCGTGTACCTAGGGCGTGTAACCCAGAGGAATGAAGCAATTGGTCCGAAACTGCATTCCGTGGAAACTTAGTGTACACGCCCTCGGTCATGCCCGTGTCACACCCGACACGGGCGTGTACTAGAGGCGTGTCCCCAGGTTCCGAGGAATCGCCGCAGCGCGCTCATTTTTCCCGCTCCACCGTCGCACCGAAAGTGTCACGCCCCAGGGTCACGCCTGACCCGGGCGTGACATATGGGCGTGTACTTCAGCAATTCCGCCTGTCACCTCCAGCATTCAATTTCAGCTCAACAAAGTCACGCCGCAAACAACACGCCTCAGGTTCACTCCCTGCCAGGGCGTGACTTGTGGGCGTGTACCGCAACAACTCCGTCAGAATTCACTTCCTGCCCGAAAAAGTCGCGCCGAATGTGTCACGCCCCAGGGTCACGCCCGACCAGGGCGTGACATGGGGGCTTGACCCGACCCGAAAAATTCTATAAATAGAGCCCAACTCCAGGGGTTTAGGGACACCTTTTGCTTTGAGAGGGGAGGTTCTGTCCTTTGTATTTCTGAACTTTTTAAGCATGTCTTTCCATTTTTAGTTCTTAGCTGTAGCTTTATGCTTTCCCTGTAGTAGTTCCTAGCTTCATTCTGTAGTATAATGTTAATGATAGTGTAGTTTACCTTTCCATGCACTTGTAATCGCTGGTTTTCATGTTGTAAGATCCCTGTTTCTATTAATAAAAAGTGTTGTTTTCTTTTACATTTCTGCTCCGTTTTCATTATTCTTCTTCTACTCATCCCCCCTCTTCCTCCTCACCATGATTAACTAATCCTCCATGTACTCGATCTTAATGATCCGAGGTTCGACTGATTAGGTTATGATGCTTTGAATCTTACCTTTTCTTTTTAGGGTTTAGCCTTGAATTACTCTTGATTTATCACGGGTTGGAGGTATATCATCGATATATACTCTCCACCTTTGCTTTCATTCTGGGCTAGCCGAGAGGCCGAAAGTTTGAAATGAGCACTCAAGAGTAAAGGGAGTTGTTCGCACCCCTCGAGAGAGGCAGACGTTCAAATCTCCCGGATTGGAGTAAAATCCATTAGAGGGGTTCACCGCGTAAAGCGAGTTTTAGGCCTCCGATTTAGGCGAAAGTCGGTCGGACCTTCCTAAACTCAGTTAGGCACGACCTTCGAGAGAAGCGTGTCAATATTCATGGAACCTCCACGGTCAAGGACCTTTACCCTAATTAGCTTAGGTTTATTTATCGTATTTTTCTAACCACTCTTGCCGAGGTGATTTCTGATCGAGTGCATTTTACCCTTCATCGTTACTAAGCTTGAGTTAATCGCTCTTTTAGCTCTCTTTATCTTTTCATGCAAGTAGTTCTCTTCTTTTAGTACATTTAGCTAAACCTTATTTTGCCGTCGATAAAATAATAGATTTCGTGAGAGTAAGCTTACTCAACTGTTCCCGGATTTCAATACGACACTTGTGTCCCCTAGCTGCATTTCGATAGGTATACTTGCCTTGATGAATTGTTAGTTTGGTATTTTCTCCTTGCAGATATCTAAGTGGCAATCAAGGTTGCATTCTCCATACCGAATTTCTTAAGGAGTTCATTTGTGAACTTCGTTTGAGAGATGAAGATTCCATCCTCAGACTGTTTCACTTGAAGTCCCAAGAAATACTTGAGCTCTCCCATACTGCTCATTTCAAACTTTCCTTGCATAAGTTTAGAGAACTTTTTGCAAAGATTGTTGTCCGTTGAGCCGAATATTATGTCATCGACATAGATTTGCACCAGCAAAATCTTGCCTTTGACTTCCCTGAGAAACAATGTTTTATCTATTTTACCTCTAGAGAACTTGTTCTCAAGAAGAGAACTAGATAAAGTCTCACAAAGCTCGTGGAGCTTGTTTTAACCCATATAAAGCTTTATTAAGAAAATAGACATGATTGGGAAAAGTAGGATCGACAAAACCTGGGGGTTGAGCGACGTATACTTCCTCTTTCAGGTCTCCGTTCAGGAATGCTGATTTCACGTCCATTTGATAAACTGTGAATCCTTTGTGCGAAGCGTATGCCAGGAACAATCTGATTGCCTCGAGCCTTGCTACTAGTATGAAGGTCTGGTCGAAGTCAATCCCCTCCTCCTGTCTGTAACCTTGAGCCACCAGCCTTGCCTTGTTCTTTATGATGACACCATGTTCATCCAGCTTGTTTCTGAAGATCCACTTGGTGCCAATCACATTCTGCTTGTATGGTCTGGGAACAAGCGTCCAAACGTTGCAACGTTCGAATTGATGTAGTTCATCTTGCATGGCCAGAATCCATGCCGCATCCTTGTTCGCCTCGTCGAACTTCTTTGGCTCAACCTGTGACAGGAAGCTAAGATGCAATACTTCGTTAATAGTACCTCTTCGAGTTCTGACACCGACACGAGGATCTCCGATGATCTGATCTCTAGGATGATCCCTCACGTGCCGGAGCTCTAGAAGTCTGGTGTCTGGGGCTTCGACTACTTCTTGGGCTTCTCCTTCTTCTAAGAGATTTGTTTCATTTTGATCTTCAACATTTTCAGATGACGTGGAGGTGGAAACTTTGACGTACTTAGGAGCGTCATCTTTAGCGGTCTCATCCAGACTCAGCTGTTCAAGTCATGCACCTGCATCTTCAAAAATACCACTGGAAGAATTGCTGTTAAGCAAACTTCCTTCATCAAATACAATATTTATTGATTCTTCTACCACTAGGGTTTTCTTATTGAAGACCCTATATGCCCGACTGTGGGAACTATAGCCCATGAATATGCCTTCGAAGCATTTTTCACCAAATTTAGTATGCGGGTACTTCCCATTATTCAGTACATAGCATCTGCAACCAAAAATCCTCAAGTAGGACATGGTTGGTTTCCTGCCTTTCAGTAGCTCGTAAGACGTCTTACGATGATGCTTGTTGATCAATGCTCGGTTTTGTACATGACAAGCTGTATTGACAGCCTCTGCCCAGAAGTATTCTGGGAGAGAAGCGTCTTTCAACATTGTCGTGCAGGCTTCAATGAGGGTTCTGTTTCTCCTCTCCGCAACTCCATTTTGCTGAGGAGTGCGCGGGGAGGAAAACTCATGAAAGATACCTTGTTCTTCACAAAATTCTGTCATAGCACCAGATTCGAATTCTGTTCCATGGTCACTTCTGATTTTGACCACTGAGCAGTTAAATTCGTTCTGAACCTGCTTGACAAAACTAGTGAAGATGTCAAACGTATCTGACTTTCGTTTCAAAAAGAACACCCATGTAAACCGAGAATGATCATCAACTATCACTAGCGTATAGGACTTGCCTCCCAAGCTATGAACTTGCATTGGACCAAACAAGTCCATATGTAAAAGGTAAAGACATCATGAAGAGTCTTTGTCTGCAATGCTCTTAAAGGTAGCCTGAGTCTGTTTGCCCATCTGGCATGCAGGACAGGGGCTATCTTTGATGCACTTGATACTGGGAGCATCCCTAACTAAGTTCTTAGAAAACAGTATATTAATTGTCTTGAAATTAATATGTGCCAATCTCTTGTGCCATTGGTCACAAAGAGATGCACTGTCTGTTGCCACAAGGCATACGGGGGTAGATGAATCTAAACTGAGAAAATCTAAGCAGAAAATATTTCTGCTCCTAATGCCTGATAATACCGTCTCAGAAGAGGTACGTGAAATTATCAGACATTTATCCTTGCAGAACTTAACGTCATAACCTTTGTCACATAACTGACTTACACTGATCAGGTTATGGTTTAACCCTTCAACATAAGCCACGTCGGTGATAGAGATTATACCGTTGGAAATCATACCGTAACCTCTGGTGACTCCTCGATCTGACCCTCCAAAGATGACTTTGGGTCCATTCTCGACTGGAGTGTAATCACGCAGCAGGCTTCTTGTCCAAGTCATATGCCGGGAGCATCCACTGTCCAAATACCAGATCGGCGTTTTGGTGGCCTTTGGACATTCCTGCAAAACAAAATTAATTTGCCTTAGGAACCCAATCGAACTTGGGTCCTAGATTCCTGGTTAGCACACTCCCCCTCGGTTGGTTAACCCTACGAGTGGTCGGCCTCGCATTGCTAACATGGGGAGTCTCGTAATACCTTGGATTAAACCAACAATCCACGGCAAAGTGACCGACTTTGCCACAGCACCAACAGCCGAATCTGTTGTACCTCTTCCTAGGCTCCTGCCTTACCCTGGGAACGGTGGGTACAGCTGGGGCCTTGGATCTGGAGGTGGAGGCCTCATGGTGACAGCAGTCACATGACTTCGTCACCTTCTGTATAACAGGCTTGGCTTTTGGTGCCTGCTTTCCATTATGGCCGCTAGAGAACGGACCATAATTTCCCATGTGGATTTCCTCATAAGGTGCCTTGAATGCACTCTCACCGAAGTTCCGAAGGAAAGGTCCAACCGTCATATCGGCTCTTTGGCTTTGCAACTGAGGGCCGGAAATGATGGCCAAAAGTTGACTCAAAGTCATGTTGGTTGCACGGAAAGCCAGGATTTCTGAACGCAACAGGACTAAGCGGAGCCTTTCCCTTTTCATCAGCAGAGGCCTTCTTGGCGGCCTTATTCTTCCTCTGGTTCCTGTTTCTCCTAGAGGGGGAACCAGATACCCCTACATGCCCCAAGCCAGCTCCTTTGGCCTGAGCAGAGAAGGTATCAACAACTGGAAGAACTGTTTTTGGCATAGAGAAGCTCTTGACGATCTTCCTTTCTGCCACAAGTTGTTCTTCCAACTTGTCGACTTCCTCCTGCTTAAGATCAAGGAGCTTCAGAGACTCTGAATGCTTTGAGGTCAGGTCAAGGTGCTCCTGTCGGAGAGAGATCAAACTGGTGACCTCTTCCCTTAGGGAAACACACTCACCCTTAAGGAATTTTACTTCCTTTTTCTCAGCCTTCAATCTCTTTCGGCACTCCTCGAAAGTGTTGAGCAGAAGCTCATACTTCTCGAGGAGCTCAGCTTCACGGACCGAAAGGCTATCCTCAGGTTCATCATCCTGAGATTCAGGATCAGAGTCGGAGTCGGAGAGAGGGGTGTGAGCTTTTACCTTCCCAGTAAATGGGGGGCATTCTCCTTCTGAGTCGGAGCGACCCACCAGCCCGAAGTAGGCTTCCTCATCATCACTGGAGTCTGAGGAATCAGACTCGCTCAGTGTCTTTGGCCTTTTGGCGATGTAGCTCCGCTCTTTCTTCTTATCTCTCGAAGATTTGTGCTCCTCTTCTTTCCCTTTTTCTCTCTTGCCTTGATAGCAATCGGCCACGACGTGTCCTGGCTTATTGCATCCAAAGCAAATAATGTCAGAGGAGCGATGTTTGTTCGGTTTAGAAGCATACCTGTCAGAAGAATAATTTTTCTTCTGATGCTTGGAGGAGGAGCCGTCTCTCTTTCTTTGATTCCTCATCTTGAGGAACTTCTTGAACTCTCTGGTGATGAGGGAGAAATCCTCTTCTGACAGCTCTGAGCTGGAGGAGCATGGCTCGGAGTCCTCCTCCTCATCCTTTTTCCTGGCACGGTATGAAACCGCACCCTTGCCTTTTCTGGAGTGACTGGCTTTTAGAGACACAGTCTTTTCTTTGGCTGCAGCCTTCTCTGCTTCTTCTTCTGCTTTCCTGGTGTTCAGCTGTAGCTCATAGGACATCAGCTTCCCAAACAGAATTTGTGGGTCAGTCTCAGCTAGCCTGCCAAACTCTCGGATGGCGCAGATCTTTGTGTCTCATTCCTTAGTAAGGGACCTAAGGAATTTATCATTGAGTTCACCATTAGTGAACACTCTACCGTATCCTTTGAGGGCGTTGACGATCTTGAGAAAGTTCTCGTAGGTGACTCTGATCTCTTCCTTAGGCCCTTGTCTGAAGGCCTCATATTTCTGGTTCAGGAGGGATCTCCGATCATCCCTCACTTCATCCGTGCCCTCCATTAGGATGATCAGGCACTGCCAGATCTCCTAAGCTGTCCTGCAGTTGCTGAAGTTTTGCATCATTGAGTCATCAACCGCGCTGACCAGAATGTTTCGCGCCTTCTTGTCAAGTCCTACTAGCACCATCTCGTCCTTGTCCATTTCAGAAAGTTTCTTTGGCACTTTCTGGGTAGGATCAATGGTGGATGCCTTAGTGGGGACATAAGGTCCCTCCTCCACGATCATGAAGAGTCGAGGATCAACTGCTTCCATGTAGAACCTGATCCTTTCCTTCCAGATAGGAAAGTTGAGCCTGGTGCAGACTGGGATCTTGCCTGAGAACTTGAGCCCGTCCATAGTAGTTGTTTTGCCTCCTTCTTGACACTAGCGGCAGGATTCAACTTAAGACGTTAACCTTTTTGATGAGTAACCTGGCTTTGATACCACTTGAAAGTCCACCTAGTGTCAACTATCTTCACCTATGGGGGGGGGGGGGGGAATAGGTGACGTGCAGCATTTTTGCGGAATTTACGAATGTACCTGCACGATAAAAATAAACAGCACAACACACAGAATACACAGGCAAATTATAGTGGTTCCCCGACTTGGGTACATCCACTTTCCCCCTTCGACCTATCTCCCAACAAGGGATGATTCGGTCACTTCTCCAACGGGATTGAAATCCAATCCCTGCACTATCGGAAGGAACCCTTCCACACATATGAGTCAACACTCCCACAAACCGGGTTGCACCCAACCCTTACAACACGGAACAAACGTTCCTTTACAACAAAAGTAAAAATAGAATGTACACGAGATACAAACTTCGTTTGGAGACTAAGATGTCCCTCTTTGTTGACGACGTGTTCTTGACGTCCACAAGGAGTCCACAACCTTAGATTTCTCTTGGAGAGGATCTCCCCGGAACCGGCGGAGGCAAGATGGGCGGCGGCAAGGTTCACGGGATCGGTGGCGACGACGATGTGCGGCTGCACTTCTTTAGAGATCCAAACTTCGTAGCGAAGCTAGCTAGGTCTACCAACGGTCACACGAGGATCGGTCGTCTCGATCGATTCGGACGGGGAAGTTTTTCCCGATCAACAAATCGAGAGACAAGGGATCTCTTGATAGACGCGTGAGACACTAAGCTTGGCTAAGCTTCTGTCGTCGGAGATCGGGAAGAAACGCGATCAACAGCGGCGACCACTAGCGTGAGCGGCGACGGAGGCGGCGGAGCAGTTACGCGAATTTAGGGTTAGATCGTGCTCGACTTCTTTTCTGTCTGAGTATTCCGTTCAAAATCCCGAATATATATACTGTAGACAACTTGAATAAGACCGTTGTGGGACCCACAAGAAGAATCCCTAAATCCCGGTCCAGAACATTGACAGCGGCAGAATCCGTTTCAGGAAGTTCCAGAAAAACGCCCAAGTCAAAATCGGTGAGAATCGAAAGTGAATCTCGCCGAGTCGCCGAGAATCAAAGGTGATTCTCGATGATTCGGCGAGAATCAAAGATGATTCTCGTCGAATTTGCCTTGGTTGCACGCACTGCTTTAGGCCAGGTCGAGACGGCGAGAATCAACCAGTGATTCTCGACGATTCGATGAGAATCACTAGTGATTCTCGCCGAATCGGCGAGAATCACTTGGTGATTCTCATCGATTCTTACTTAGAAGCAGAGGTGCTCGCTTAGAAGTGGCTGGATCGAGTTCAGCGAGAATCAACCACTGATTCTCGACGAATCGGTGAGAATCACTAGTGATTCTCGCCGAATCGACGAGAATCACTTGGTGATTCTCGTCGATTTACACTTAGACGAATTTTCGTCTTTCCACCCATGAGGTGCTCCTTGACCCATCCTTGCTCCTTGTCTGTTCCTGCATAGTTACAGCCATGTGCTTGAAAGTAAGTGCACTCCAATAGAGAGAGTACACGTAGGCCAACACACTGATCTGCTCAACGAGGGATTACGTCGTGCAGACCCGTGTATATTGACCTACTACACCCTGACATTGGTGTGCACTTAGCGTGGAAAAACTGCAAGCACAACTTGAAATAATTTGTCAAAAATATTGCCTATTTACCTTAGCTTGATCAGGGGCTTCTTCAAATCAGGTACGTTGTGGATACAATACCCAACAAAGATCCACCACCTCCTCCTCCTCCTGCAGCTGGTGCTTCTGGTTCTAGTTCTCAAAGATCTGCTCCTATGCAAACATATCAAAGACATTAAGGGAGATCTCATCATGAAAGCAGCGAGCACAGGTAACAACCTTTAGGAAAACAACATCAACAACAACAACAACATCAACAAGCTGAAAGTCCTAAAAGGCCACTCTCTCCTCCTGTTCCTTATGAAGATCCAGAAACAGCCAACACAGCTAAAATGGCCAGGTTCCAGGAGTTGGTAGGCCTCTCTATGATTAACAAGACAAAGGCTGAAGGAAAGGATACTTCTGAATACACTACAATGTCCAAGTACAGGAGAGAAGAACTGAAAAGGTTTGATAAGACTAACAAAATTTTTAATGTTGATGATTATATGAAATTGCATCCTGAAGCAGTGGTCCCTAGAGCTACGTCTCTAAAGATTATAGGGGCTGCTGACATGACAATGACTATGACATAAGCTTCAAATCCAAAAAGGGAAATAGTCTTCACCAAGCCAGGAGACAAGGGCAAGGACATAAAGCATCAGGAGAAAAAGCAAAAGAAGTGAAATTTAAACTATTTTATTTCTGTCTTTCTATCTTAAACTATCTCTTATTGTCTGAACAAAACTTTTATGTAAATAAATCTGTTGCATGTGTTAATTATCCCTGTCAGATATATCTTTTCCCTACTTTATTTACTTTATGTTTTTTTGAGTCTATTAGTGACCTCACCCAAATAGGGGGAGATTGTTGGATCCCTAGTTTGATTTGGGCTAGGTTCACTATCTTAGGATAATGTGACCCAATATGTATAGCTAGGGTCAAAGTTGTGTCCTAGAATCTAGGTCAAGTCCTAAGAGTCAACATCACATGGACAAGCCAACATTAGACTGCCAGAGACTCAAGACATAAAGTTTTCCTCAAGATTCAGAGATTTCTCAAGAGACTAAGTAAAATGAGTTCGACGTTCATCGAACTCAGGTCGACGATAGCCGTTCTTAGTTCGACGATCTCAGAGAAATATTCTCTAAGCTGAGCTCGACGAACTTCAGTCCAGATCGACGATCCTTGGATTCCACCCTCAGAATTCTAAGTCCAGACTGTTCTCTAGACTCAGGTCGATGAACATAGTTCTCAGGTCGACGAACTTCATTCTTTGGTCGACGATTCCTGGACCTCCACTTCAACTCTATTGCCAGAGGTTCATCAAATAGTTTCCAAGTCCAGAAACATTCTCAGCTCGACGAATTCAAGGTTCTCCAGACTTAGCTCGACGAACAACATTCTTCGGTCGACGAATCTTTGGACTACTACTGCATTCTGTCAAGACCATGTTCTCCAGTCTCAAGTCGATGAAACTTGTTCTCTGTTCGACGAATACTGGTGTCCGACAAATACTAGAACCAGAAGACTTATGTCTACACTAGAAGAACTTGTGTCGACACCAAGATCATTTGTCGACATTGTGGAAAGGCTATATCGACACAACACAGAAGATCTGTGTCGACATACAGGAGCAAATTGTGTCGACACAGGATATTTGACAACTTCAGATTAATTGCTAAACTCCAGTCGACGAACATATTTACCAGCTCGACGAATAGGCAAAGATCAAAAGAGACAGCAGTTTAGTTTTCAGCTCGACGATCATGGAACTCAGCTCGACGAACAGAAGTCGTCTGGTCGACGAATACAACATCTCAGCTCGACGAACTGTGAACTCAGTTCGACGAATTCTTCCATCTACTCGACGATTGCAGACTTAGTTATTTCCATCCTTCTGTCCCCACTCTAATGCTATAATTCCTGGGTAATTAATGCTCTAACATTCTCTGAATGTATCCGTTAGAAAGAGCATTAATTATGGTCTTCTCCAAGCATTATTGCTTTCCGTTTTTCCACGGGACAGTTAGGGAAATAAATCAATGCCGATTATTCTCAAGGCTGTCAGTATTAATTACAGAAAAATTCAAATGTTTGAAAGATACAGAAGAAGAGAACAAAAAAAGACAGATAGACACACAGAGAATTAATAAACAGAGACATAGAGAAAGCTTCACACAGATTACTACTAACTAAGAAGCACACAGTAATTTGAAGAAGAAGCAAGAAGAACACATTTTTTCAAATCAAGAGTCTTCCTATTCTTCTTCTCCAGGACCTTGCTAAAGACATCCAAGCACTATCAGTCTAAAGCTCCTGGATCAAGTCTTTCAATTTGAAGGCCTATCACCCTGTGTAAAGCTCCAGATCTCCTGTACCCTCTTTCATCTCAGGGGGAGCTTTGACAACATCATTGAATCCACATAGTCTTCTCATTTTGACTTGAGAAAAGAAGACTTCCATCAATCTCTCATCCCCCCATTGTAAAGGGTTGTCATCTCCCTTCAAAAGTGATTCCTTGGTTGCAAGTCTCCTGATCAAAAGACTTGGGTTGGTTTTTGAGCACCTGATTAAACGCTCATTGGTGTCAGGAACCTGATCGAAAATCTGAGTGGATTCCTACCAAGGGTGGTAGAAGACTGGATGTACCCAGGTTGGGGAACCACTATAAAATTCTTGTGTCGTCTGGTTGTCTCCTTCTCCTTTGTTCTTGCTGTGCTTGTGGTTTAGCTTTATTGTTTGCTAGGTTATTAATTTCTGCACTTTTGATTTACAGTAAAAGCTGTAATAGTAGTTAAGAAATTTTTTTAAGAATACTCTATTCACCCCACCCCCCCCCCCCCTCTAGAGTATTTCTGATCTAACACTCACTTTCACGCTGCCTGGCTGTGTAGAGACTAGAGAGATCTTGTCGACACCGGATGCGGCTGCTATAGAGAGACCTGGCGCGATCTCGGTTGATGAGTCTGCCCAAGGAGAGCAGTCTGGCCTGGACAATACAGCAGTGTTGGAGATGAAAATGCTCAAAGAAGAAATAAAGGAAATTGGAGCTGAGTTGAAGAAAAGGGCAGAGCGAGAGAAGGCTCTGGAGGACCAGGTCGCCAGCTTCTCTGGGGCGCTGGAGGGAAGCGATAGACAAAGGAGGCGACTTGGCGATGACGCCCGCTTCTAAAAGGGCAAATATTTGGCATGGATACAGGAAGGAAAAAGCCAGCGGGATGCCGAACTCCCGGTGAAAAGGTTGTGATTGCCATATCATACTGCTCCATCGGAGGCTCTGACACTAGCTGAAGTTAGCCAGCCCTCCGTAGATGAGGTATCGAGGCCGGCCACTGAGCCCATGGTTCCTCTTAGCCAGGTGGACCGGGAGGCCGCGCACATTCACAGGACCATCAACTTCATGCATCGCCATATCTAGTAGTTGTATGGTGAAGTACTTCAGATGAGCGATCAAGCGGCGCATCTATGCAGGGATAGGTCAGAGCGTCCTGTGCGTTCTGACAATAGAGACCGCTGGGTCCGCTAGACTACAAACAATTTGATCTTTGATGTATAATTTGTTACTCAAACAATGCTTTTATTTGTTGATTTCATGTGATTTGTGTAAGAACTGTGATATTGCATTGTTGCTTGAGTAATGCTGCGGCCGGCATGACAATCTTTGTGCAGGATTATATTTTGTATGTGAACTGTGCAGACTGATTTTGTGTCTACTACTTTGATTTGAAATGCGTTTATTGCTTGGGAACAGGTAGGAAAAACTACAAGCTGCGCGGACTTTGTTCCGTGTCCATGACATCTTATTTTTAACTTGTATGGTTTACTGAATTAATTGCGAGTGGGGCGAATTGACTGATCAAACTGCGCGGTCTGGCTGAAAATCTATCTAACCCCAACTGCTATAAATACAACTTCATTGTTTCTTCAATGAAGGAATACGACCGAAACAGAAGTCACTGCGGTCTCACACAATGGTGTCCGCACGAACTGATGTTGCGGTTGCTTTCCACGCTGCCGACCACAAAAAGTGCAAGTTGATAGAGGCCGATCTCGAGGCCTTTGTTGAAAAACATATGGTGGACTCGCCTGTGCTCGCTAGGCTACCTGCTGGCCAAGAGAAGATCAATTTCTCCACTGTGACCCAGATCGCAGTGCCTGTAGATCACTTTGAAAGCATATTCAAATTTCCCTTGTTGTGGGAAATTGCAGAGATCTTTGAACATTACGGAATGGTGCCAAGGCAACTCGCGCCGAACACCCTGGCCGCCATCTATAGTTTTATCTCATACTTGCAGTCTGAGAAGATCGCATTCTCCATGAACATCTTTAGAAAGATCTTCTCAGTCCGCTCCATTACACCATCTTGAGGACGCCCCTACAAGGACGTGATATATTTCTATTATCGAGTAATGAAGGTGATGGGTCTGTCAAACAAGATCCACAACTGGACCTCATGGTACATGATCTTCGAGGGTGACCTGGGGTTCACGCATACACACCCTAAGGAGCGTGCGGACTCCGTCTTCAATAGAGTCAAGCTTACCGAAGTGGAGGCCGCCATCATCGACTTCTTGGCAGGTGCAAGGCTGGATATAGAACACTATATCCCGCTGCTCGCGAGCTTGGACCATATAGATTTCCAAGATAGTAGGATTAGCGACCTGACGTTGTAGTCGTTGCGACCTGCAATTATCTGACATTCTTATTCCTTCTTGCAGCGGTCTTGGCGGTACCATCGAATCTGCCTCAAATGCCGAGCGGACTGACCCCTACAAAGAGGGAAAGAAAACAGGAGATTGCAAAGAAGAGAAGAGAGGAGGGGGATCCCGCTACGTGCTACTCCTCCTCAGAGAGTTTTGATTTGCAAGGCTTCGGCAGAAGCCAGAAGGATCTATGGGGAAACCCGATGATCTGCTGGCATAGTAAGAATAAGCATGTCCGCCTATCCACTGCACTTCCATCTTAGAGAAGTCCAAGAATATCCGGCCACGCGCATGTGGTGATCTCTGCTATTTACGGGAAGCGCAACCTGCGTGACTTGAAAAATGTTCCCACTACCGACCTCCCTCTTCTGGCCGCCCAAGTTAATGCCAACAGCACGGTGATGAGCCACTTCTTGGGATGCCTGACCAGGGACCTGTTCATGGAAAATGAGCAGCTTCAGCAGGAGATGAAATCGCTTAAAGAAATGAATAAGCGGTTAGGAAAGATATTCGCTCTCAATAAGGAAGATGCAGCGGTAAGTTTTGTATTCGCAGTGATCTCCATCTTTAGTCCGCGGCGAACTGAATTGCTTTTGTTTTTATGCAGACCGCCTACGACCTCAGAAACCACAGCTTTAGTGGCATCATGTTCACTTTTGTGAAGGAGAGCGTCGAGATCACTATTAAGTGGTTTATCGAAGGCGGCTTCGCTAAGGACGGTGTGGAAGGCGTACCCCTTCTCTAGCTTTTTACCGAGCTGGAGGACCATGTCGCGGCCTTAGAGCGTACTGCAAAAGTAAAGGCCGTTATTGATGAAGTTGAAGAGGAAGGTGAAGAAGGTGCAGTTGAGGATGAAGCCGCTGAAGACGCTGGCTCAAGCCAGCGAGGTGGAGACCAGTCCGTCGAGTCCGGCCCTGCTTCTAGCTCTGATGACGAGAGCTTGCCTAGCGAGTTTGCGGACAGTGAATGTTCCAGTAGCAGCGGAAGCGGCTCAGAGGTCTACTCTACAGACGTCAATATTGATGAATAAAGTCCTCATGCTCCTGCAGAAAAGAGGCGCAAGAGATCGACAGACTGAAAATGTATTTTACTTTTTTTAAAGAAACTGGCAGACTCGAATTAAGAGGCCGCCAACTTTTTTGAAAGTTGTAATTAACATTGATGAAATATATAAAGGATATTTTGATCAGCTCGCGTCTTCTGGTATTTTCATTGTTCATTTCTTATATTTCAATGCTATCTGAAATGTGTATGATCAATGATCTCCTTCAGTAAATGAAAACTAGTCCACGCCATTTAGAATCTAGGTCGCTTGCTTAAAGATTGCATAAATGGCTTTGATAACCAAGATATTCTAGTTCAGGCCATGCCAATTGACTTTTCAGTTCACCCATATAATAGGAAAATGATTTACTTGTAGCTTGCTGCGATATCTTGAACAGAATAAAGAAACGACTTGCTAGCTCGCCAAAAGAAAGGAAAACATTGCGACGTTGAGGCGAACTTTGGCGAGCACCGATTCTAGTCCGCTATTTTAATAATCAAGATTCTTCTGATAATAAGCTTTTGCGAGCTAAGAAAACATAGATTCTGATAATATGCTTTTGCGAGCTAAGAAGACATCGATGATAGATGTTGCGAAATGAAAAGAGAATTATTAATAAACTCTGCTAGCTGATAAAAATGGGTTACAGACTTAGCTGACCAAGCGGGCAGGTGCGCACAGGGCCCATTGCTTTCCTCACAGGGTCATGAAAACTATAACCCACATCATCCAAGTGCCTTTAGCGGCTTGATAGATCAAACTCCGCGGACTGTGATGACTACAAGAATTGAGTCCGACTGAATTGAAATGATTCACAACTTAGGTGACCAAGCGGGCAGGTGCGCATGGAGCCCATTGCTTTCCTCGTAGGGTCACAGAAGCTGTAAGATCAACCCAGAAAATCGGCGGACTGAGCGGATACAAAAAAGCAGTCTGTGTAGAATAGAAATGATTTACAACTTAAGTGACCAAGTGGGCAGGTGCACACAGAGCCCATTGTTTTCCTCGCCGGGTCACAGAAGCTGTAAGATCAACCCAGAAAATATGCGTACTGTATAGATACCAATATACAGTACGCGCCGAATAGAAATGATTTACAACTTAAGTGACCAAGCGGGCAGGTGCGCACGGAGCACATTGCTTTCCTCGCAGGGTCATGGAAGCTGTAAGATCAACCCAGAAAATCGGCGGACAGAGCTGATACAAATAAGCAGTCCACGCAGAATAGAAATGATTCACAACTTAAGTGTCCAAGCGGGCAGGTGCGCACGGAGCCCATTGCTTTCCTCGCAAGGTCAGAGAAGCTGTAATATCAACCCAGAAAATATGCGGACTGTGCGGATACAATATACAGTCCGCACCTTGTCAATTTTTCCTGCAAGATTAGAGTGAGCTACAGACTTGTGTGAGCAAGTGGGCAGGTGCGCACGAAGCCCATTGTTTTCCTCACACGATCACAAAGGTTGTACACTCAATGGAACGGTTTACTGCCCTCTTTCCTGGAGTACAGTCCAAGTTGATCTTTCGGGCAGGTGCGCACAGAGCCCATTGCTTTCCTTTAACATCAACAAGGTTGTGGGTCTCCTGCAGACACTGCTTGACGGTACCTGTTGGATCCCTATTTTTATTTAGGCTAGGTTCACTAACTTAGGATAATGTGACCCAACATGTATAGATCGGGTCAAAGTTGTGTCCTAGAATCTAGGTCAAGTCCTAAGAGTCAACATCACATGGACAAGCTAACATCAGACTGCCAGAGACTCAAGACATAAAGTTTTCCTCAAGATTCAGAGATTTCTCAAGAGACTAAGTAAAATGATTTCGACGTTCGTCGAACTCAGGTCGACGATAGTCGTTCTTAGTTTGACGATCTCAGAGAAATATTCTCTGAGCTGAGCTCGACGAACTTCAGTCCAGATCGACGATCCTTGGATTCCACCCTCAGAATTCTAAGTCCAGACTGTTCTCTAGACTCAGGTCGACAAACCTAGTTCTCAGGTCGACGAACTTCATTCTTTGGTCGACGATTCCTGGACCTCCACTACAACTCTATTTCCAGAGGTTCATCAAATAGTTTCCAAGTCCATAAACATTCTTAGCTCGACGAATTCAAGGTTCTCTAGACTTAGATCGACGAACACCATTCTTCGGTCGATGAATCTGTGGACTACTACAGCATTCTGTCAAGAACATATTCTCCAGTCTCAAGTCGACGAAACATATTCTCTGTCTGATGACTACTGGTGTCCGACGAATACTGGAACCAGAAGACTTATGTCGACACTAGAATAACTTGTGTCGACACCAAGATCATCTGTCGACATTGTGGAAAGGCTATGTCGACACAACACATAAGATCTGTGTCGACATACAGGAGCAAATTGTGTCGACACAAGATATTTGACAACTTCAGATTAATTGTTAAACTCCAGTCGATGAACATATTTACCAGCTCGACGAATAGGCAATGATTAAAAGAGACAGCGGTTCAGTTTTCAGCTCGACGATCATGGAACTCAGCTCGACGAACAGAAGTCGTCTGGTCGACGAATACATCTCAGCTCGACGAACTATGAACTCAGTTCGACGAATTCTGCCATCTGCTCGACGATTCCAGACTTAGTTATTTCCAGCCTTCTGTCCCCACTCTAATGCTATAATTCCTGGGTAATTAAAGCTCTAACATTCTCTGAATGTATCCCTTAGAAAGTGCATTAATTATGGTCTTCTCCAAGGATTATTGCTTTCCATTTTTCCACGGGACTGTTGGGGAAATAAATCAATGCCGATTATTCTCAAGGCTGTCAGCATTAATTATAGAAAAATTCAAATATTTGAAAGATACGGAAGAAGATAACAACAAAAACAGACAGACAGAGATACAGAGAATTAATCAACAGAGACACAGAGAATTAATCAAGAGAGACACAGAGAAAGCTTCACACATATTACTACTGACAAAGAAGCACACAGTAATTTGAAGAAGAAGCAAGAAGAACACATTTTTCAAATCAAGAGTCTTCCTGTTCTTCTTCTCCAGGACCTTGTTAAAGACTTCCAACCACTATAAGTCTAAAGCTCCTCGATCAAGTCTTTCAAATTGAAGGCCTATCACCCTGTGCAAAGCTCCAGATCTCCTGTACCCTCTTTCATCTCAGGGGGAGCTTTGACAACATTGAATCCACATAGTCTTCTCATTTTGACTTGAGAAAAGAAGACTTCCATCAATCTCTCATCCCCCCATTATAAAGGGTTGTCATCTCCCTTCAAAAGTGATTCCTTGATTGCAAGTCTCCTGATCAAAAGACTTGGGTTGGTTTTTGAGCACCTAATCAAAAGCTCATTGGTGTCAGGCACCTGATCAAAAATCTGAGTGGATTCTTACCAAGGGTGGTAGAAGAGTGCATGTACCTAGGTTGGGGAACCACTATAAAATTCTTGTGTCGTCTAGTTATCTCCTTCTCCTTTGTTCTTGTTGTGCTTGTGGTTTAGCTTTATTGTTTGCTAGGTTATTAATTTCTGCACTTTTGATTTACAGCAAAAGCTGTAATAATAGTCAAGAAATTTTTTTAAGAATACTCTATTCACCCCCCCCCCCCCTCTAGAGTATTTCTGATCTAACACTCACTTTCAATTGGTATCAGAGGAGGTTCCTTTGGTTGTACAAGTTAAATATTGAACCAAAAGATCCTTTTTTAGATCTACACAGTATTTTATTTTCATTTACATTATAAACACAACATGGCACAGAACAAGGACTATGCAAGCATCAGACCTCCAGTTTGCAACCTTAACAAGTTTGCCATCTAGAAGGCAAGAATTAGGTTATTTATGAATTCCATTGATGACGACATCTACAATTCCATTTTGACAGGTCCCCCACAGGCATCTACAACTACACCATCTTCCAGCAACAATACAGTCCCACCACCTGAGTGGACTGATGCTCAGAAGAAAGCAAAGATTGTTGATGCCAAAGCCATGAACATATTAGCTCAGACCATGTCAGATGATATCTTTTAGAAGGTGGCTGAGTGCACCTATGCAAAAGCAATCTGGGATTCACTCAATCAAATGGTTGCTGGCTCAGCAGATGAGAGGAAAGATAGAAGATCACACCTCATCACCCAATATGAAAACTTCAAGAAGGACGGGCAGAGACAGTTGAAGTGATGTACAACAGGCTTAGCTCCATCATCACTGAGCTAAGGACCTTAGATAAAGAAATCACTTTAACTGAAGTTAATGACAAGATCCTAATGTGCTTCCCAAGCTCATGGGACACCAGGATCAGGCCCATCAAGGAGGCCAGATGCCTGAATGAGATTTCAACTGAATCTCTATTAGGAAAACTGAAGTCATATGAGCAGCTAATCAAGTCCAGAGAGGCCGTGGAACACAGGACTCCTCCCCCAGCAAGGAAAGAACAATTCATTGCATTTAAGGCTGCTGAAGAAACTGAAGCCCCAACAGTTAATGAAGAGCTGATGAGTCTCTTTGCCAAGACATTCTACAAACTGGCAAGGAAAGACTTCAGAAGGAAGTCATCCAGAAATGACAGCCAGCCAAGGTATGATAAAACCCCCACTAAAGAGATAGTGTGTTATGGGTGAAGGAAGCCAGGACACTTCATGTCTGAATGTCCTGAAAATCAAAAGAAGGAAAGAAGAAAAGAGGAAGAATCAAGAAGCAAGCAATACAACAAGTCCTCTTCCAGCAAACACAAAAAGAAGGACAAAGGATTTGTGGCTGAAACATGGAGTGACACAGAAGATGAATCTACATCTTCCAGCTCCAGTGAAGAAGAAGAAGAGGAGGCCAAGGCAAAGGAGGTGTGCCTCATGGCAATTGGTCTAAGCAGTAGCAGATCATAAACAGATGAATCTGATGATGAAGAATATCTGTCAGCTGAAGATCAGGTAATAGCATCGTATGATTTTGAATCTGATGAATTTAAATTTGAATTTAAAAACTTATGCTTAGATTTGATAAGCTCTGAGAAGGAAATCAAACTTCTCAGAGATAAATTGAATGATTTAGATAAAATCATCTCTAAAAATGAAACTCTATCTAGTGAACTAAAAACTGCAAATGAACAAATCACTTTTCTAAAATCAGAAGTTAGCAAAGCTAAGATATTAGAAGAATCTTTGAATGGCAGAAGCTTGAAATTCCTAGATATAACCAGCACAGTTAATGCTAGAACAAATAACTACAGATTAGGATTAGGAGCGACATCTAGTGAACCAACCCTAATCCAAAGGAATCATCTGTCAAAAACAATAAATTTCATCTCTGATAAAGGAAAGAAAAACACTGAACAAGTAAATAAAGTTGATAAAATTCTGGAACAAATTGAAGCTAAGGATAAAATGAAAAATCAGAAGAATGATAAAAATAACAATGTTCAGCAGTTATCGTCGAACCCAGATCAACGATATAGGAACAGATCGTCGAACGCAGAACGGCGATCTCTGAACGCAAACCACAATAATAATCATTTGTCTAACTGCGATCAATGAACTTTGTATGGTTAGTAGAGCAGAGGTCGACGAACGTGGGGCATAGAGAATGAACATGTTCATTCTCTGGGCAGAGATCGACAATCTCAACCCAATTCGTCGAACTCTGGTCGACGAACTTACAACAATTTGTCGAACCATGGAAGACTTAATCAAAACTGTAACAACAACTCACATATTCCAAAGAAACCTTTTAATCCACTACCTGACTGGATCATCCCACCTAGGAGATATCACCACTTAGGATATAAGTCCCAACCCGAATTCTCAATTATTTCCAGTTTTTCTTATCAGCCATACAGAGGACCCAAGGTAACCTGGGTCAAAAACCATTAACTGGTCTTTATTGTAGGTGAAGAATTATCCAGGGGTAAATCAAACTTGGTACCTGGACAGTGGCTGCTCCAAACACATGACTGGCAGTAAGGACATCTTAATCAACTACAAGTCCAAGCTGGGCCAAAAGTTATCTTTGGTGACTCCAAGTGTGGTCAGTCAGAAGGATTTGGAGAAGTGAGAATAGGAGCTGTCACATTCAAAAAGGTGACATATGTAAGTGGACTCAAACATAACCTCATCTCCATAAGTCAGTTATGTGATGATGGTTATCAGGTATACTTTAACCCTTCCACTTGTTCTATTATTGATAAAAATAACCAAACAGTTTTAACTAGAAGTAGATAAGGTAACATATACTTAGTAAATTTTCTTTCTGCCAAAACTGATATCTGTTTACTTAACTTAACAAGTAATCAGAATGACTTATGACACAAAAGTTTAGGTCATGTAAATCTGAAAAACATTTCTAGGCTATCTAAGCAAAACCTTGTTAGAGGTCTACCTTCTGCTCCCTACAAGAAGGAAGGTCTCTGCAGGGCTTGTCAATTAGGCAAGCAAACTAAAACTAGTTTTAAATCTGTTAATAAGAGTGATTCACCTAGGATTTTATACTTGCTACATTTGGATCTCTTTGGACACATTGCTGTACAAAGCCTAGGGGGAAATCCTACACTCTAGTTATAGTGGATGACTTCTCCAGGTTCAATTGGGTATTCTTTCTGAGATCAAAGTCAGATACATTCAAAGTTCTTACAGATTTTCTCAGGACCATACATATTGAGTTCTCTACTCATGTTGCATTGATCAGAAGTGATCACGACACAGAGTTCGAGTCTCTTCTTATGCATGAGTTCTATGAGAAGGAAGGTATCAGGCATTGCTTCTCAGCTCCTAGAACTCCCCAACAAAATGGGGTAGCTGAAAGGAAAAATAGGACACTCATTGAAGCTGCAGGTACATTACTTGCAGATGCTTACATGCCCCTAACCTTTTGGGCAGAGGCTGTCAGCACAGCAAATTATGTCCTGAACATGAGCTTAATTCACAAACTAAAGAACATGACTCCCTATGAATTGCTCAAATTGAAGAAACATATAATAAACTATTTTAAAGTATTTGGTTGTACCTGTTATATACACAATAACAACATGAAATACATTAGAAAGTTTGAGGCCAAGGCTGAAGTAGGAATTTTTCTAGGATATTCCCAAGTAAGCAAGGCCTATAGGGTGTTTAATAAATCAACACTAAAAATTGAAGAGTCAATTCATGTAAGTTTTGATGAGGCTAACACATATTGCAAGGAGAAAGAAGTTTCTACCAGTGACTCTTTGCAGATACCTCACTTGTGTGAGACGTTAGATGACCTAAACCTTACCCAAGGGGATCCAACTCATCCTTCTCCACAAATTAATGATGATAGTGAAGAAGAAAGCATTGAATGGATTGACTCTCCTCCAACAGCCAACATAATTCTACAAGTGGAATTGGTTTCAACTGCTGTTGCACAACCAACTCCACCCACTGATCTTGTCACACTTACGGATCTCAAGTGATTGGAGACATATTAACAGGTGTACAGACAAGGCATCAACTCACCCAAGATTTGATGCATGCCTGTTTTCTCTCTCAGTCTGAACATCAATCCATTCATGATGCAGAGCAAGATCCCCACTGGATCATTGCAATGCATGAGAATTAAACCAGTTTGAGAGATGTAGAGTTTGGGATTTGGTTTCAAGACCACAGAACTACCCAGTTATTGGAACAAAATGGGTTTATAGAAACAAGCTAGATGCTCAAGGATTCATTGTGAGAAACAAGGCTAGGCTTGTGGCTCAAGGATATAGGCAAGAAGAAGGAATTGATTATGATCAAACCTTTGCACCTGTTACAAGGTTGGAAGCCATAAGAATATTCCTTGCCTATGCAGCATACAAGAGGTTCAAGGTCTTTCAAATGGATGTGAAGAGTGCTTTCTTAAATGGAGTGCTACAAGAAGAGTTTTATGTAGAACAACCTCCAGGTTTTGTTTCTCCAACTTACCTCTCTCATGTTTTTAAATTGCATAAGGCTCTTTATGGTCTAAAGCAAGCTCCAAGAGCTTGGTATGAGACCTTAGCTAGTTTTTTATTAGAGAATAAATTTACAAGAGGAACTGTAGATAAAACTCTTTTCACTAGACATCATAAGGAGCAAATCTTGTTAGTACAAATTTATGTGGATGATATTATATTTGGCTCTACAGATTCCAAATTATGCAAGAGGTTTTCTGACCTCATGCATTCCAAATTTGAAATGAGTAGCATGGGTGAGCTTTCCTACTTCCTTGGTCTCCAAGTGAAGCAACTCCCTGATGGCATCTTCATCTCTCAAGAAAAATATGCTAAAGAACTTCTAAAGAAGTTTGGGATGGCTGAGGTCTCAGCAAAGAAAACTCCCATGGCTACCAATATTGTTGTGGACTATGATGTACCAGGGAAACCTGTGGATCAGAAACTTTATAGGGGCATTGTTGGGTCCCTGTTATACCTCACAGCAATTAGGCCAGACATTATGTTTGCCACATGTCTTTGTGCTAGGTTCTAAGTGATCCCTAAAGAATCTCATCTAATTTTACTAAAAAGGATTTTGAGATATATAAAGAGTTGTCCTAATCTAGGCCTATGTTATCCTGCCGAATCAGAATTTGAGTTAACTGGATACTCTGATGCTGATTTTGCTGGATGCAGGGTAGATAGAAAAAGTACTTCAGGGACTTGCCAGTTCCTAGGTTTGAGATTAGTATCTTGGTTTTGTAAAAAGCAAACATCAGTGTCAAACTCAACTGCTGAAGCAGAATATATTGCAGTAGGCAGCTGTTATTCACAGATGCTTTGGATACAAAATCAGCTATTAGATTATGGGTCAACTTAAATAATTCAACTCTACTTTGTGATAATACAAGTGCTATAGCCATTGCCCAGAATCCAGTTCACCATAGTAGGACAAAACATATTGATATAAGACATCATTTCATTAGGGAGTGTGTAGACAAAAATAAAATCAAGCTTGTCTATATCTACACTGATTTACAAAGAGCTGATATATTCACTAAACCTCTGGATGAGAGAAATCATATGTTCTTTGTCAACCAACTTGGAATGATCTATGGAGAAGACTTTATTTGATTTCTGTCTGCAGTCGACGAATTTTTTAGAGTTCGTCGAACGGAGTTCGACGAACCGTGGAAAGTTTGAGAGACATTCGTCGAACGGAGATCGACGAACTCTCTGTTAGTGAAACAATATTTGTCGAACGGAGTTCGACGAACTTGCTTCAGAAGATATTCGTCGAACGGAGTTCGACGAACTATTTTCAATTATTCAGGACAAGATCGACGAATTATTTCATTCAAACTTACTTCGTCGATCTCAGTTCGAAGAATTAATTCCATTTTCGTGGAACGGAGTCTTTCGATTCATATTCTTGAAAACCTTATATCTAGGTTTTTTTCGACCTCCATCACGTGCTTTCTGTTCTCTTGCACTTGATCGCCGCTTCTCTCTTTTGCAGGTGATTCCATGGCGATTCTAGCAGGAGCTCTAGCCACTATGAAGTTTGACGCTGGATTTGATGTCAACTTCGAATCATTCCAGCACTCAGATCCCATCTTTCTATATATTCTGGAACTTCTGGAAGAACAGAATCTGAAGAACCTGATGACTACCAGGATAAAGTTGGCTGGAACAGAAATCAGGGAATGGGTGTATACCTCATCCACTTCTGAGGACAATACCATGACAGGATCAATTGCGGGTAACACTGTCTCATTAACTCCCGTAGTTTTAACGGAAATATTTGGTTTGACAAATGGCAAAGAGGAATTAGAAATTGCTTCTGAAGAGTTTGATATGATGCTCAATCTGATGGGTTTTGCTGGTGACAACCCCAATAAGTTGTTGAAAAAACATCTGTCTGCAGCATACAAGTTCCTGTCAGACATTGTTGGAAAGGTCTTGCTTGGCAAGCACACTGCCCATGACTACATCACAAGACATCAGTTCTTGGTCATGTGTGTAGTAATAAACAAGAAGCAAGTTGACTGGGCTCAGATCCTCTTTGATCTGATAAAGGAGAAAAATAACAAGAAAGAAGTGTGTTTTGGAAGGATCCTAGGGGTCCTCCTCAAGGAAAAGGCTGCTGAATCCCTGGTCTCCCAGAGCATATTCATCAATGCCAGTAAAAGGCTCACCTGTGCCTTATTTGGCAGGTGGGAGAGGACCATCACCAAGCCCACTAAGGCTTCTACCTCTTCCACCCCAGCTTCTAAAGGCACCATGGCTGTTAAAGCCACTCCCCTACCTGCTGAAGAGCTTCATCCCACACCACCATCTCTTCCAGCACCCCTTCCAACAAAATAACTCACTTCCTCTTCCATTATCTCTTCAACACCAGAACAACAACAACATCCTCATGTTTCTACTCCACCTCCATCTCAACATGCTTCACCAGCTTAATATCTACCACCTGGCATCACTGACATTCCATCTTCCCCTCTTCAAGAACAACAATCAACATCTCCTAATTCCCCCCATGACACTTACATTCCTACACCACCACAATCCCCTCTTCCCCCACATCTATCTTCAATACCATCCTACCACCTCCCAATAGACACCATCATGCAAGATACTACCCATACATCTCCATCAACATCGACCATCCCTCTAGATGTTCAACTTCCTGATGCTTCACTCTCTATCCCTCCCATAGCTCCCACTTCTACACCTTCTGCAACTCAATCTACCATTCCATCCCTGGACCCCTCCACCGTTTCTTCCATCATTTCCATACTCACTCCCCTCCTCAAGCCCCTTATAGCAGAGGCCCTTACACCTCTTGCTACCACCATATTTTCTCTCTCTTACAAAATCTCTGCTCTTACTGCTGCTCCCTCCTCAGTCAGAGGCATGACTTCAGGCCCAACTGAAACCATGCAGGGGGATATGCCTGATGATGAAGCAGCAGCTCCAGCTCCAGCTCCAGCACCAGATGCTTTAGCTACAGCAACAACAATAGCTTCAGACATAGCAGTAGAATGTACAAAATACATATATACATATTTGGTTGATAAAGATTTGATTGATTTTATTGAGACTGATAAAGATTTTGAATCGGACTCTGAAGAACCTAATATTGTTGGTGATTTCATTCTTAATCCCACAGTTAACTTAGAATAATTGTTGAGTATTTTTGATATTGTACATATGCATTATCTTCCAGCTAAGATCACTAAGCCATCCTTTGCTATTATACCATATACTTCCCCCATCTCTTTAAAAGTTGTTAAGCAACTTCAGGACAGTTTTGCTATTGCACAATCAGCAACCACTTCACCTCCATAAGTAGTAGTTGTTCCCTCTCCCTCAACAATATCTTCAGCAACAACTTTTGTAATGGATGACTCTCCAATGCCAGATCTAGATGAAATGATCTTGGCTGATATTACAGATGAAAATATGGCAGCAGCTGAAAGCTCTGTCCAAATTAGTTCTGATTTTTGTGTAGCTTCTCCTCAAACTCCTACTGAAACTCCAGTTCTTGTTGCTACTCCTGCTCCTGCTACAGAAAAACCTGTTATCTCTGTTAAAGCTTTGAAGGCTCTGGATGATCTATATGATAACCCTCAGGGGTCTGCAATGATGATGATGAAGATGAGGATGAGGATTCAGATGAGGAGGATGCAAAGAAGAAGAAGCAAGTTTCAAAGAAAAGAAAAGCTCCTCCTCCTCCTGCTCCCAAGCCCAATCCAAACAATGACACCCCTTACTATATCCTTCAAAAGATAACTCCATACAAGGGGATGCCAGCATGGATGTGGCTATCTAAGAATCAACAAAAGGAAAGGAAGAAGAGTAGAAGGTACTCTCCTCCACCAGTTCAAAGATATGGGAAAGATCCACCACCTCCTCCTCCTCCTCATGCAGCTAGTGCTTCTAGTTCTAGTTCTCAAAGATCTGCCCCTATGCAAACATATCAAAGACATGAAGGGAGATCTCATCATGAAAGCAGCCAGCACAGGAAACAACCTTCAGGAAAACAACATTAATAGCAACAATATCAACAAGTTGAAAGTCCTAAAAGGCCACTCTATCCTCCTGTTCCTTATGAAGATCCAGAAATAGCCAACACAGCTAAAATGGCCAGGTTCCAGGAACTGGTAGGCCTCTCTATGATTAACAAGGCAAAGGCTGAAGGAAAGGATACTTCTGAATACACTACAATGTCCTAGTACAGGAGAGAAGAACTGAAAAGGTTTGATAAGGCTAACAAAATTTTTAGTGTTGATGATTATATGAAATTGCATCCTGAAGCAGTGGTCCCTAGAGCTACATCTCTGAAGATTATAGGGGCTGCTGACATGACAATGACTATGACACAAGCTTCAAATCCAAACAAGGAACTAGTCTTCACCAAGTTAGGAGACTAGGGCAAGGACATAAAGCATCAGGAGAAAAAGAAAAAGAAGTGAAATTTAAACTATTTTATTTTTATCTTTCTATCTTAAACTATCTCTTATTATTTGAACAAAGCTTTTATGTAAATATATCTGTTGCATGTGTTAATTATCCGTGCAAGATATATCTTTTTCCTGCTTTGTTTACTTTATGTTTTTTTAGTCTATTAGTGACCTCACCCAAATAGGGGGAGATTGTTCGATCCCTAATTTGATTTGGGCTAGGTTCACTAACTTAGGATAATGTGACCCAACATGTATAGCTAGGGTCAAAGTTGTGTCCTAGAATCTAGGTCAAGTCCTAAGAGTCAACATCACATGGACAAGCCAACATCAGACTGCCAGAGACTCAAGACATAATGTTTTCCTCAAGATTCAGAGATTTCTCAAGAGACTAAGTAAAATGAGTTCAACGTTCGTCGAACTCAGGTCGACGATAGCCGTTCTCAGTTCGACGATCTCAGAGAAATATTCTCTGAGCTGAGCTAGACGAACTTCAGTCCAGATTAACGATCCTTGGATTCCACAATCAGAATTCTATGTCCAGACTATTCTCTAGACTCAGGTCGACAAACCTAGTTCTCGGGTCGATGAACTTCATTCTTTGGTCGATGATTCCTGGACCTCCACTTCAACTCTATTGCCAGAGGTTCATC
The DNA here is from genome assembly GCA_039583875.1 of Platanthera guangdongensis. NCBI lineage: Eukaryota > Viridiplantae > Streptophyta > Magnoliopsida > Asparagales > Orchidaceae > Platanthera > Platanthera guangdongensis. Next base: position 183,892,635 of record CM077158.1, read on the forward strand.
AAATAGTTTCCAAGTCCAAAAACATTCTCAGCTCGACGAATTCAACGTTCTCCAGACTTAGCTCGACGAACACCATTCTTCAGTTGATGAATCTTTGGACTACTACAGCATTCTGTCAAGACCATGTTCTCCAGTCTCAAGTCGACGGAACCTGTTCTCTGTCCGACGAATACTGGAACCAGAAGACTCATGTCGACACTAGAAGAACTTGTGTCGACACCAAGATCCTCTTTCGACATTGTGGAAAGGCTATGTCGACACAACACAGAAGATCTGTGTCGACATACAGGAGCAAATTGTGTCGACACAAGATATTTGACAACTTCAGATTAATTGCTAAACTCCAGTCGACGAACTTATTTACCAGCTCGACGAATAGGCAAAGATCAAAAGAGACAACAATTCAGTTTTCAGCTCGACGATCATGGAACTCAGCTCGACGAACAGAAGTCGTCTGGTCGACGAATACAACATCTCAGCTCGACGAACTGTGAACTCAGTTCTACGAATTCTGCCATCTGCTCGACGATTCCAGACTTAATTATTTCCAGCCTTCTGTCCCCACTCTAATGCTATAATTCCTGGGTAATTAATGCTCCAACATTCTCTGAATGTATCCGTTAGAAAGAGCATTAATTATGGTCTTCTCCAAGGATTATTGCTTTCCATTTTTCCACGGGACTGTTGGGGAAATAAATCAATGCCGATTATTCTCAAGGCTGTCAGCATTAATTACAGAAAAATTCAAATGTATAAAAGATACAGAAGAAGAGAACAACAAAAATAGACAGACAGTGACACAGATAATTAATCAAAAGAGACACAGAGAATTAATCAAGAGAGACATAGAGAGAGCTTCACACAGATTACTACTGACTAAGAAGCACACAGTAATTTGAAGAAGAAGCTACAAGAACACATTTTCAAATCAAGAGTCTTCCTGTTCTCTTTCTCCAGGACCTTGCTAAAGACTTCCAAGCACTATCAGTCTAAAGCTCCTGGATCAAGTCTTTCAAATTGTAGGCATATCACCCTGTGCAAATCTCCAGATCTCCTGTACCCTCTTTCATCTCTGGGGGAGCTTTGACAACATCATTGAATCCACATAGTCTTCTCATTTTGACTTGAGAAAAGAAGACTTCCATCAATCTCTCATCCCCCCATTGTAAAGGGTTGTCATCTCCCTTCAAAAGTGATTCCTTGGTTGCAAGTCTCCTGATCAAAATACTTGGGTTGGTTTTTGAGCACCTGATCAAAAGCTCATTGGTGTCAGGCACCTGATCAAAAATCTGAGTGGATTCCTACCAAGGGTGGTAGAAGAGTGGATGTACCTATGTTGGGGAACCACTATAAAATTCTTGTGTCGTTTGGTTATCTCCTTCTCCTTTATTCTTGTTGTGCTTGTGGTTTAGCTTTATTGTTTGCTAGGTTATTAATTTCTGCACTTTTGATTTACAGCAAAAGCTGTAATAGTAGTTAAGAATTTTTTAAAAAATACTCTATTCACCCCCCTCCCCCCCCCCCCTCTAGAGTATTTCTGATCTAACACTCACTTTCAGTACCAAAGAGTATTTGAGGGTCATAAGTGTTGGATCCCTAGTTGGATTTGGGCTAGGTTCACTAAACAAGGATTATTGACCCACCTTGTATAGCCAGGGTAATGTCTGTGTCCTAGAGTCTAGGCTATATCCTTAGAGTCAACATTGCATGGACCGGTGAACAACATACTACAGAAGACTCCAGACTTAGAGAAATTTCAAAGCTTCAGAAAAGTAAGTTCGACGTTCATCGAACTCAGCTCGACAAAAGTTGTGCTCAGCTTAACGAGCTCAGAGAAAATTCTCTAAGTTGAGCTCGACGAACTTAGTTCTCAGGTTGACGATCTCTGGATACTCTACTTCAACATTATAAGTCCAGAATCATTTCTCTTAACTCCAGTCGACGAACTTCAACCACAGTATTGACAAGTTATATCAAGTAGCAGTTAACAGTTCTCAGGTCGACGAACTTAGTTCTCAGGTCGACGATTTCTTGATGCTCTACTTCAGCATTCTAAGCCCAGAAACATTTCTCTGAACTACAGTCGACGAAGTTAGACTATCAGCTCAACGATCATAGTGCACAGAATTGGAAAGATTTTATCATAAAGCAGTTAGCTATTCTTGGGTCGACGATCTTGGATCTCAGGTCGATGAACAACAATTATCTGGTCAACGAACATGACTTCTCAGCTCGACGAACTCTGGTCCCAGTTCGACGAATTCTGTTCCTTGCTCGATGATTTCTGTGTTGTTCCAGACTTGGATTTTTCCCTCCTTCTACCCTTATTCTATTGTAGTAATTCCTGAGTAATCAATTCTTAATATTCTCTGAATATTACTGTTAGAAGCAGCATTGATAATGGCATTCATCAGGATTATTACTTGCTATTTTTCTATGAGATGGTTGGGGAAATCCAATTAATGCAGACATTATCTCCAGCCGAATTTTATATTCTCCAGGTCGACAGCAATCAATGCAAGAAGGAATTCAAAAATTCAAGGGAGAAATTCAATTAAAGATAGAAAAGTGATTCTCCTCCTTGCGGCTAATACACAGAGAGTGTGATACACTAGAACAAGAGACAGCACACAGTGACAGAGAAGGTACAACAACAACATTCAAACTCTTCCCCATGCAGAAAGATAGTCTGGTCTTCACCCTGACACAGCTGAAGAAGAAGAAGAACACACATCCAAATCAAGAGTCTTCTTCATTCTTTACTCCAGGATTCTTCAAGGAGAACAAATCTTCATCAGTCAAGAAGTTCCTGGATCACCTCTGTTCAAAGCTAAAGAAAGAAGACCTACTCACCCTGAAGTAAAGCTCCAACCTTCTTGAACAACTCAAATAACTCAGGGGGAGCTTTGATAACATCAAAGATCCACTAGTCTTCGCAGTTGTGTTTGAGAAAGGGAAGACACCATAACTCTCTCACCCCCTCACTGTATAAAGGATTTTTTAACTCCCTTCAAAAGTTATTCCTTGGTTGCAAGTGACCTGATCAAAATACTTGGGTTGGTTTTTGAGGACCTGATCAAAAGCACATTGGTGGCAGTCACTTGATCAAAACCTGTTAGTGGATTCCTACCATGGTGGTAGAAGAGTGGATGTACCCAGGTTGGGGAACCACTATAAAAATTCTTGTATTGTCCGGTTGCCCTCTTTCCTTTTTGTTCTTGTTGTGCCTGTGTTAGTTAGATTAATTTTTGCTGTGCTTGTTATAGATTAGTGAATCTTAGGATTTCACTTTTATTTACAGGAAATTAGTATTATATAGTTGTCCTACTCTGAAGTGTTTTTATTATTAGCAAAAAGTTTTAAAGATTCAAAAGATACTCTATTCACCCCCCCCCCCCCTCTAGAGTATTTCAGGTCTAACCCTTTCTTTCAATTGGTATCAGAGCATTGTTTCTTTGGTTGTACAAGTTAACCCTTGAACCAAAAGATCCTGTGTTAGATCTGAACTTTTATTTCTCTTAGGATTATATTCATAGCATGGCATAAAACAAGGTCTATGGAAGCACCAGACCTCTAGTGTGCAACTTAAATAAGTTTGTCATCTGGAAGGCAAGAATTAAACTATATATGAATTCCATTGATGAGGACATCTACAACTCTATTTTGACAGGTCCTCCTCAATCAACTGCCTCTACATCTACAGTAAACCTCAGGCACACATGTTGTTCCACCACCTGAGTGGATAGATGCACAGAAGAAGGCCAAGATTGCTGATGCAAAGTTCATGAACATTCTGTCTTAGACTTTGTCTGATGATTTTTTCCTGAAGGTGGCTGAATGCACATCAGCCAAGGCTATTTGGGACTTTCTCAACCAAATGGTGGCTGGCTCTGTTGATGAAAGAAAAGATAGAAGATCAAATCTCATATCCCAGTATGAGAACTTCAAGAAAGATGAGTCAGAATCTATTGCTGACATGTACAACAGACTGAGCTCAATAATCAATGAGCTGAAGACTTTAGATAAGGACATCACCCTTACTGAAGTAAATGATAAAATCCTCATGTGCTTCCCAAGCTCATGGGATTCAAGAAACTGGCCAATTAAGGAGGCTAGGAGCTTAAATGAGTTTTCCACAGAATCTCTATTGGGAAAGCTCAAGTCTTATGGGCAGCTAATAAAGTCCAGAGAGGCTAGAGAACAAAGGACTCCTCCACCAGCAAGAAAGGAGCACAACTTAGCATTCAAGGCTGCTGAAGAGACTGAATCTTCAACAGTAAATGAAGAATTGACGAGTCTCCTTGCCAAGAGATTTTACAAAATGACAAGAAAGGACTTCAGAAGAAAATCATCTAGGCAGGATGATAAGCCAAGATATGATAAAACACCTACTAAATAAGTAGTATGTTTTGGGTGCAGGAAACCTGGACACTTTATCTCAGAGTGTCCAGAGAATCAGAAGAAAGAAGAAGAAGAGAGAAGGACTTCAGAAGACAACAAAGTAGCAGGCCTTCCTCCAGCAAGTACAAAAAGATGGAGAACGGCTTTGTTGCTGATACCTGGAGTGAGACAGAGGATGAATCCACATCTTCCAGTTCCAGTGAAGAGTAAGAAGAGGCAAGGGCCGAGGAGGTCTGCCTCATGGCCATCAATGCCTCCTACAGTCAATCAGATGATGAAGAATCTGATAATGAAGGAGCTTCAGAATCAGAAGCTGATCAGGTACTTTTGCCTTTTGATTATAATTCTGATAATTTTAAAATTGAATTTAAAACTATGTGTATTGATTTAATTAACTCTGAAAAGGAAATCAAAACGCTTAGGTAAAAACTAACCAATCAAGAAAATCTGATTTCTGAAAACAATAAGTTAAAAGATGAACTAACACTAGCTAATGAACAAATTATTTCTTTAAAAACACAGCTATGTGAGGCTAAGCAACTTGAGGAATCTCTCAATGGGAGAAGTCTTAAGCTGATGGACATTACAAGCACAGTCAATGTCATACTGAATGACAAACTGGGCTTGGGTGCATCATCAAGTTTACCCCCCAATACTTAAGAAGAACATATTATCCACGCCAATAAACTTTGTTTCTGAAAAGGGTAAAGAAAAAGTAGATAATAACAATCCTAATCAAACTGAAATTACACACAAAAATAAGAAAAGGAGAAAGAATTAAAAAATAACAACCAAAACAATGTTCAGCAGTTTTCGTCGAACTCCGATTGACGCACCATGTACAGTTCATCGAACTCAAGTCGACGAACTCAGAACGCAGATCTATATTATAATAATTCGTTGAACTACGATCGACGAAACTAGTATGGTTCGTCGACCAGAGATCGACGATTTTGGGTTTCAGAAAATGACTTCTATCATTCTCTGAATGGAGTTCGACGAACTCACCCCAATTCGTCGAACTCAGGTCGATGAACGTACCAAAATTCATCGAACGCAGATCAACTTAACAGAAACTTAAATTTTTTTAAAGCTTATAACCAACCTAGGGAGAATATCAACCCATTCACCAAATGGATAATCCCTCCTAGAAGATATCACCCCTTAGGATACAAAAGTCCATCTGAGAGCCCTTACATTTCCAGCTTTTCTTATGTAAAGAAACCAGGACCCAAGGTAACCTGGGTCAAGAACAACTTATTGTTTTTTTATAGGTAAAGTGTTGTCCAACTGTTAATCAAAAATGGTATCTACACACTGGTTGCTCCAAGCATATGGCTGGCAGCAAGGACAACTTAAATAACTACAAGTCCAAGCTGGGACCAAAGGTGATCTTTGGTGATTCAAATTGTGTCCAGTCTGAAGGCTTTGGAGAAGTGAAGATTGGAGAAGTCACTTTCAAAAAGGTGACATATGTAAGTGGACTCAAGCATAACCTCATCTCCATAAGTCAACTATGTGATGAAGGTTATCAGGTACATTTTAACTCAAAATCTTGAATTATTTCTAATAAAGAAAAACAAACTATTTTAATTGGAAATAGACAAGATAACATATACATAGTAGATTTTCATTCTGCAACCACAGATATTTGTTTACTTAATATTGTTAGCAATCAAAATGATCTTTGGCATAAAAGGCTAGGACATGTTAATACGAAAAACATTGTCAGGCTATCTAAAGACCACCTTGTGAGAGGTTTGCCTTCTGGTCCCTACAAGAAGGAAGGCCTCTGCAGGGCTTGTCAACTAGGCAAGCAAACTAAATCTAGCTTTAAGTCAATTAATAAGAGTGATTCACTTAGGATTTTGTACCTGCTACGGATCTTTTTGGACCCATTGTTGTACAAAGCCTAGGAGGGAAATCTTATACCCTAGTTATTGTAGATGACTTCTCAAGATTTACTTGGGTGTTCTTTCTGAAATCTAAGTCAAATACATTCAAAGTTCTTACAGATTTTCTCAGGACCATACAGATTGAGTACTCTACTCATGTTGCATTGATCAGAAGTGATCATGGTACAGAGTTTGAGTCTCCTCTTATGCATGAGTTCTGTGAGAAGGAAGGTATCAGACATTGCTTCTCAGCTCCTAGAACTCCTCAACAAAATGAGGTAGGTGAAAGGAAGAATAGAACCTTAATTGAAGATGCAGGCACATTACTTGCAGATGATTACATGCCCCTATACTTTTGGGCAGATGTTGTAAGCACAGCAAACTATGTACTGAACAGGAGTTTAATACATAAACTTAAGAATAAGACTCCTTATGAATTACTTAAAAGGAAGAAACCTAAAATCACCTATTTTAAAGTATTTGGTTGTATATGTTATTTTCATAATAATAACAAGAAGTATATTAAAAAGTTTAAAGATAAGGCTGAAGAGAGAATTTTTTTAGGATATTCCCAAGTCAGCAAAGCTTATAGGGTGTTTAATAAATCTTTCTTAAAAATTTAGGAATCAATACATGTGACTTTTGATGAGGCTAACATGTCCTATAAGGAGAAAGAAATTTCTACCAAAAGCACTTTGCAGGTACCTCACTTATGTGAGAAATTGGGTGAGTTAAACCTTCCAGAAGAGGTTATATCACCTCCTACTCCACAAGCTGATGAAGAGAGTAAAAATAAATTATGGAAGAGGTTGAACTTCATTCAACAGCAGACATTATTCCACAAGAGGAATTAACTCCAAATGCTGTTGCTGAACCAACTCCACCAACTGATCTTGCCACACTAAGGGATCACCCTAGATCTCAAGTGATTGGGGACATTTCAGTAGGTGTACAAACAAGGCATCAACTCAACCAAGATGTGATGCATGCCTGTTTCCTCTCTCAAGTTGAGCCTCAATCCATAAAAGATGCTGAGCATGATCCCCACTGGATCATTGCAATGCAAGAGGAACTCAATCAATTTAAAAGATGTAGAGTTTGGGATTTAGTTCCAAGACCCAAAGACTACCCGGTCATTGGAATTAAATGGGTATATAAAAACAAACTTGATGCCCATGGTGTAATTGTGAGAAACAAGGCTAGGCTTGTTGCTCAAGGTTATATGCAAGAAGAAGGAATAGACTATGACTAAACTTTTGCACCAGTTGCATGGTTAGAAGCAATTAGAATTTTCCTTACTTTTGCTGCCTACAAGAAGTTCAAAGTCTATCAGATGGATGTCAAGAGTGCCTTTCTGAATGGAGTACTTAAAGAAGAGGTTTATGTTGAACAACCTCCAGGTTTTATCTCTCCAACCCATCCTTCATATGTCTTTAGATTGCATAAAGCTCTTTATGGTTTAAAGCAACCTCCAAGAGCTTGGTATGAGACCTTAGCTAGCTTTCTGATAGAGCATAAATTTACTAAAGGCATTGTAGATAGGACATTATTCACTAGGCACCATAAGGATCAAATCTTGTTGGTACAAATTTATGTAGATGACATTATATTTCGGTCTACTGATTCCAAACTATGCAAGAGGTTCTCTGACCTCATGCATTCAAAGTTTGAAATGAGTAGCATGGGTGAGCTCTCCTACTTCCTTAGACTCCACGTGAAGCTGCTACCTGATGGTATCTTCATATCCCAGGCTAAGTATGCTAAAGAGCTTATTAAAAAGTTTGGGATGGCTGATGCCTCAGCAAAGAAAACACCCATGAGCACTAATGCTGTAATAGATTCTGATGAACATGGGAAACCTGTTGATCAGAAATTATATAGGGGCATTGTTGGGTCCCTACTATACCTTACAGCTAGCAGACCTGATATAATGTTTTCTCAATGTATTTGTGCTAGGTTCCAAGTGAACCCTAAAGAATCTCACCTAGTTTTCCTAAAAAGAATTTTGAGATATATAAAGAGTTGTCCTAGTCTAGGACTCTGGTATCCTACTGAGTCAGAATTTGAGTTAACTGGATACTCAGATACTGACTTTGCTGGATGCAGAGTAGACAAAAAGAGTACCTCTGGAACATGCCACTTCCTTAGTATGAGATTAGTCTCATGGTTTAGTAAGAAACAGTCATCTGTGTCTACATCAACTTCTGAAACAGAATATATTACAGCTGGCAGTTGCTGTTCCCAGATGCTGTAGATTCAAAACCAACTCCTAGACTATGAGTTCAACTTAAATAATTCAACTCTATTATGTGATAACACAAGTTCTATATCTATAGCACAGAATCCACTCCATCACAGTAGGACCAAGCATATAGACATTAGACATCATTTCATAAGAGAGTGTGTAGACAAAAATAAAATTAATCTTGCCTATATCTACACTGATTTACAAAGAGCTGATATTTTCACAAAACCCCTGGATGAAAGAAATCACTTGTTCTTTATAAATCAGCTTGGTATGATAAATGGAGAAGACTTAAATTGATTTCTGTCTGCAGTCGACAAATTTTTCAAAGTTCGTCGAACGGTGATCGACGAACTAGGAAAAGTTCTAGAGATATTCGTCGAACGGAGATCGCCGAATTCTCTATGAGTGAAGTTATTTTTATTGAACGGAAATCGACGAATCTGATTCAGAAAATTTTTGTCGAACGGAGCTCGATGAAATATTTTCAAATCTTCAGACTAAGATCGACGAATTTTGTTTACAGAATATTTCGTCGACCTCAGATCGAAGAATTCTTTAATCTTCGCTGAACGGAGTTTGTCAATTCATATTCTGAAAAATCATATATCTAGGTAATTCTTTGACCTTCGTCCCGTGCTTTCAGTTTCATTGCACTTGATCTCTCTTGTTTGTTGCAGGAGCACTCATGGAGATTCCCGCAGGCAGTCTTGGAGCCATGAAGTTTGACACTGGATTTAATATAGACTTCGAGTCGTTTCAACACTCGGATCCTATCTTCCTGGACATTATGCAACTGCTTGAAGATCAGCAGTTGATGAATCTCATGTCCACTAGAATAAAGATAGCCAGCGCAGAGATCAAGGAATGGGTCTACACTTCCTCCACCACGGGTGAAAACACCATGACCGACACAATATCGGGTAATCAAGTCTCTCTTACCCCCGCCGTCCTGACAGAGATTTTTGGATTAACTAATGGTGAAGCCGAGTTGGAGATTGATAATGAGGAGTTTGATGAAATGTTAAATAAAATGGGTTATTCTGGAGAAACCTCCAACAAGCTGCTAAAGAAACACTTATCTGCTGAATATAAATTTCTAGCAGAAGTTGTGGGCATGGTGCTACTGGGTAAGCACACAGCCCAATGATTACATCACCAGGCATCAATTTTTGGTGATGTGTGCTGTGGTGAACAAGAAGCCTATAAATTGGGCTAAGATTATGTTTGAGCTGATTAGGAAGAAGAACACCAAGAAGGAGGTGTGTTTTGGAAGAATTCTGGGAATCTTCCTTCAGGAAAAGGCTACTGAATCCCTAGTCACACTGACCATATTCATTAATGCCTCTAAGTGGCTCACTTGTGCCCTCTTTGGCAGGTGGGAGAGGACCATCACCAAGCCATCCAAGGCTTCTTCCTCTTCCTCCAGGCCTTCTGAGAGTACAAGGGCTGCTTTAGCCACTCCCCACCCCGTTGAAGATGCTCCATCTTCTCTTCCACCACCTCCAGCCATCCAGAGTCATCCTCAGATGGTACACCAACTCCCCTCTCCGGTTCATACCCCAGTCCATTCTCCAACACCAGATGGTACACCAACTCCACCCACTCCATCATCCCCAGTACATCCATCACAAACTCATATTTACTTTCATACCTCACCTCCATCCCGATATGGTACACCAATTCCATCACCACCCTCATCTCCACTACCACCACATTTGGCTGATATTCCCCTTTCCAATCTGTCATCCCTACCATCCTTCAATCTGCTTTCATCCCCCCTTTATACTCCTTCTTCCCCAGATGAACCTATGTAGGACTCGTTACCTACTCCTCCACCATCATCTTCCATCCACCCTTCTGTCTCCACTGAGACACCTCCTGCATTCCTTCCCCTGGACCACTCCATCATTCCACCTCTTCTAGCACTTCTCACTCCCCTCCTCAACACCCTCATAGCAGAGGCTATTTCACCTCTTGCTTCTTTCATCTCTTCACTTGATGCTCAAATTTTTGCTCTCTCCATCCCTCCTTCTTCAATCAGGGGCCTGACTCCAGCACCCACTTGAAACAGGCAGGGGGAGATACTCTGGGAAGAAGTAGTAGCATCAGTAGTAGTAGAAGAAGCAGCAGTAGAAGAAGTAGCAGCAGCAGCAACAACAACAAAAGAAGTAGCAGCAGAAGCTGAAGCAGCTAATGATTTATTTGATTTAATTAATTTTATTGAATCTAACATGGATCTGGATGAGACAGTCTGTAACGGCCCGGCCTAGGGCTCAGAGGCTACCGAACCCCATCATGGGCCGAATAGCTTAGCCCACCCGTAGGCCCGCTACAGGGTTGCAGCCCAGGCATTCAAACCCCTCCCCGGCCTGTTTCTCAACACGGTAGGTTTTTGAGCATGCCAGGTTTCGAACCCAGCACCTCCTTAACAAGGCACCTTTAACAACCCTCATCACCAACTGAGCTGAGTTCGACGAAGATCATCGAACGGATATCGATGATCTCTGGTTGCCTGTGATCGACGAAGATCGTCGATCTGAGCTCGACGTTGTTCGTCGAACTAGGATCGACGATCTCCGGTTGCTTGAGATTGACGATGATTGCCGAGCTGAGCTCGACATTCCCGTGACCTGAGTTTGAAGAAAATCGTCGAACTAAGATCAGTGTTTTTCCCGTGATCCGAGTTCGTCGAAGATCGTCGAACTGAGAACGACATTCCTGTGTTCTGAGTTTAGCGAAGATAGTTGAACAGAGCTCAACGATTCCTGTAAGTTGAGTTTGACGATTTTCCCTCTGTCTTCCCTTATTTTCCCGAGTGAATCCCGCTGGGTTTGGGGTTATTTTGTCGGCTGTTTCCTTTTCTCTGAATGTCGAATCATGGGTGATGGCTAGTAGGGGTGGTTTTCTTTTTAGCTCTTAAAAGTGGTGGGTTTTGTGTTGAGCCGTGGCCGCCACTGTTTTTCCCAGGTACAGGCTGGGTGTGGGTGGTTTGTAGGTCCCTAGTGCTCTCCCTGTGCAACCCTTGAGCTTATTTGGTTTTGATGATGGTGGTTTGGGGGACCGCATTTGCCTCCAATCCTAGACCATGTGGATTTTTACTACTGCCATAAACTCGCAAATTAAGATTGTGAAAGATATGGTACCTAAACACCTAGAGGGGGGGTGAATAGGTGACCTAATCCTTTTTGACTTTTGTTTGGCAGCACAACAGCTATTTCAGAGAATTCTACAGCTAACAGCAATTACAGCATATAAACAGTAATTCCACAGCACAGCACAGCACATAAGACACACTAATTTATAGTGGTTCCCCAATCTTTGGGTACATCCACTTTCCCCCTTCGCCTATCTAGCAGTATACTAGATTCGGCCAAACTTCTCCACTAACTCAGAACCCAACTAGGTTCCTACCTCAGGCCCAAAGCCTTACACTCAGCCAAAAGGCTTACACTCAGCCACCCAGGCCTACACTCAGCCAATTAAGGCCTACACTCAGAGTTCTTCAACTCCTACACTCAGGCAATCAAGCCTTACCCTCAGCCTTTATAATATAGGCTTACAATTCTCTCAGATCCAATGGATCCTACAAGTTAAAATAGAAAGTATAATAGTTAACTCTACAACTCAGAAAATAAGAGAGGAGTTGAGAGATTCTTGAAGAGTTCTTGGAAGAACTCAGTTAGATCCAAACTGACTTAGCTTCCTTCAAAGCTTCTTGATTAGAACTGAATTAGTCTGAATCTTCTGCAGTTGTTCCTTGACCTCTGCTTCTTGAAATTCAGATGACTCTGAATTCTTCTTCTCAGCCTTAGTTCCAAAGACTGAATTCTTGGATGGAGCTCTCTCTCTCCAACTTCTTAGATCTGCCGATGCACAGCAAGATCTTCTTGTGTTGATACTCAATATACCACTTTTACAAAGATCTGAACTCTCTTTATCAAAAACTTTTTCAACCACTTCTATATCACTTCATCAATCTTAGTCTGTAAACTATGGGTGCCTATTTATAGGCTTCCTTCATGGTAACCGGCTGGTCCGGTTCATAACAGACTTCTGATATCTCTGACAGTTGATGTAGACCGGCTGGATCGGCAGCTGTCATGTCAACCAGTCACTTCTTGAAATTCCCTAACTGTCAGATAGTGTCGAGACTTTCTGTTCTTAAGTGTCGACACTTATAGACTAAGTGTCGACACATGTTGTGTAAGTGTCGACACAAGTCTACAAGGTGTCGACACAATTCTTTGTATGTCTCGACACAGATACTTCTGCATGTGTCGACACTGAAATTGAGTGTCGACACAAGTACTTGTTCTTCATTCTTCAACTGTATTCTTCTAAGTGTCGACACAACTCCTTTGTGTCGACACAACTTTATGTGTTGAAACTGTCAAGTGTCGACACTGCTTCTTGGTGTCGACACAAGTCTTCACTTTTGTTTCTTCAGCTGAGTGTCGACACATTCCTTTAGTGTCGACACTTGTACTTAGAATATTTTGTAACTTTTCTGTTCTTTGCTAAGTGTCGACACAGCTCCTTGTGTCGACACTTTCTTCAAGTGTAGAGTCTTCAACTAAGTGTCGACACATTGTGCTGAGTGTCGACACTTTCTTCAACTACTGACTCTTCAGCATAGTGTCGACACATTGTGTTGAGTGTCGACACTTACTTCAAATACTGAGTCTTTAGCTAAGTGTCGACACATTGTGCTGGGTGTCGACACTTTCTTTAAGTGTTGACTCTTCTGCATAGTGTCGACACATTGTGTTGAGTGTCGACACTTGTACTTAGATTCTGCAGACTTTTGCTGAGTGTCGACACAACTCCAAGTGTCGACACTTTCTGGTGTTGACTCAGCTCTTCTAGGTGTCGACACTTCTGCTAAGTGTCGACACAGCTTTTCTGCATTCTTCTACACTGAGTGTCGACACAGCTCCAAGTGTCGACACTTTCTGACTGGTGTCGACTCTTCTTCCCAGGTGTCGACACAATGACTCCAAGTGTCGACACTGCTTGTCTGGGTGTCGACACAAGCTTTCTCAAGTGTCGACACTTTCCCTCTGGGTGTCGACACATGGACTTAGAAATTTTTAGCTTCAGTCCAGTGTATTCCTAACCTGCACAAGTAACTCAAACAAACATCAAATACACTATGATGTATATCATTGAGTTAGGTGAGGCTTCTTCAAATCAGGTACATTTGACCAATGTACCCAACAATCTCCCCCTATTTGGAGAAGTCATAACCCTTAGTCAATGATATACACCACTTATAATTAAAAATTATAAAATGATGTAAAACAGGTATATGTCAACAGAGTTAAACTTAAACATGTAATAAAGCACACATGTATACTCATTCAGCATTACAGAACAAACAAGAATTAGACACATTCATCTGAACAATCATGAAATTTATTTAACAAAAATTGTTCAAACATTGTTGTTAATACATTTTCAATGATTTACACAAAATGTTTGATGTAACAGATTACAACATTCTTCAGTTTAATCTTAGTCTAATTCTGCTCTGGTTCTTTTATGACTATGCCTTTTCCAGCTTGCACTTTGGCCTTTACAGCAGCAGCAGCAGCAGCAGGCTCAGCTTCAGCAGTCTTCTTCCCTTTGGAGTCCTTCTTCTTCTGTTCTTCAGCCTTGATTTTTTGCCTCTCAAAATAATGATAGGGCTTAGGAAAGTACTTGCTAGGCTCCACAGCTGTAGGAGGTAGCTTTCCTAACTTAGCCTTCCTTCTATGTTGGACAATGGCTTCCTGCCTACTCTCATGCTTCCTCCATTCTGCCTCTGAGAACCACTTGTTCCTCTCATGGGCATTGTCCTTGGCCGCTTTCCAGGCTGTGAGAATGATGTTCCTAGAAGTAGGGCTCCATTGTTCAAAATCTGGTTTTTGCTCAGCCAGTTCCCTGAACTTCTTCTTTGATAGCCTAGTCTCTTCTTCTTTGTCCAAAGCCTCTTGCATAGCTGCTGTAATAGGTTGAACAACCTTTTCCAGAACAATATTAGGCTTACCAGCAGTTGGACTATACATTGTGCTTACATCAGCATGAACCATTTCAAAATCTGGAGGTGGATAGATCACCTGAGCTACTTCCTGTTGCTCACCTCCAAGATATGCACTTTGAATACCAGATTCAGCTACATTATCATCATCACACAAGGGAGGATAGCCCAGTGTAGCCCTGATGGAATTGGATATCCATTTTGCATGCTCAGAACTTGCCTTGACTAACACCCTCTCCCCCTTTATGACTTCTTGTGCTACATGATCTCTCACATCATCTTTCTGGAACCTGATTTGGCTGTCCAAATACCTTATGCCATCCTTAAAGAAAGGTCTAAGCTTTGTAAGCTGTTCAGAAATGACCTTCTGTGAATCTTTAATTGCAGTCTTTACAGCAGCAATTTCTTCCTGAAAGACTTTATCAAATTCAGCCTTGGCAGCAGCAGAGGATGTTGAAGGTTCAGCAGACTTATTCTTGAGTTCAGTGACTATTGCATTGTGAGATGCAGTCAAATTATCATTCATCCTCAATTGATTCTCCAGCACATAGCCTTGCTTTAGTGCTATATCATCCACTTGAGTCTTTATTGTCTCTTGATGGGTTGCCAGATAAACCACTGCATTAGCACCCTTTTGAAAACAGTCAGTCATCTCCTTTTTATTAAGGTTCATTTCAAACCTTATTGACTTGATGTCCTGTGCCAGATCCGATTGAAGGGCCTTGTTGCCTTCATCAACATAAGTTTCTATAGCTTTCCTTTGTTCATCCATCTTGAGTTGCATTGCAAGCAGTAGAGCACTGTAATCAGTGGATGGAGCTTGTTGAACTAAGGAGTGTTGAGCAACAGTTTGTAGAGCCTTCTTGTAGCTCTGGCTCCTTCTTTTGAAAACAAAGAATTGTTTCTTCTTAGCTTGCTCAGTTTCATCATCCTCAGACTCTGAAGTACTGGCTATATCCACCCTATCCTTAGGGCTTGATGGTTTTTCAGTTTGCACATCTTGTGCCTTCTCAGTATCTAGCCTTATAGGCTCTTCCTGAACATCCAAGTTCTCCCCCTCAATAGCAGCACTCTTCTCTTCATCAGCAGCAGTCTTGTCCATGTCAAAATCTTCTTGATCTAAATTCAGAAATAGATCTTCCATTGTATATTCTGGGGGTGACTGTGTAGGAGATGTACTGTGTTCATCAGCTACAACAGATGTGTCTTGGAGAACAACATCTGGTTCTTGAGTTGCTTGCTGATTTTGCTGATGGTCATCAGACAAATCAGAATTTATTATAGAAAAATTGAAAGTATTAAGGTCAACAAGTACCTCTTGGATGAGGATGGTGGCTTGCTCACTCTCCAGTGTAGATGGTTCTACAGCTGGAGGCTCCCCCTGGCTTGGATCCTTGGGAATAGCTGGAGGCAACTCCCCCTGGATCTCAGCTGGCTCTTGAGGAGCAGGTGACTTCTCTGCAGCCATATCTATTGGACTATCAGGAGTGAAAACAACATGTTCTTCACTGCCTGAGCTGCTGGAGGACTCCTGAGTCACAGCAGCAGTCTTCCTCTTCTTCCTGGGAGGAGAGTCTTTCTTTGAACTTGCTTTTCTGGGGTTGGAACTTCTTTGGACAGCACTCTTTCCCATCTAGAGAATATCCTTGAATCCATTCTCCTCATATGATTGATTTTAGTTCCAGCAGCAGTGCTCATTACCTCTGGAATTGATCCAGCCAGGTAGAGACTTAGTATCCTGCCCAGATTGGGCTTCTTCAGACTTTCCTTCACTTTCTCAAATACAATCATAGACCAGTCTGTTTTGAGGTTGAAGATGATTCTGGTCATAATACTGAACATAGAGGCTGACACCCTGTCATGTCCTCCTGGTTTGCTTAGTATAACTTTGCCTACAACTTCAGACAGGAATTTGCCTTGATTATTCATTCCCTTCCTGTTGAAAACTGATCCTATTTTCATCTTAGGATCAAGACCACACCAGGTAAGTGCTTCTCTGGTCTTAGATGTGGTCACCTCCTCTTCTTCTTGAACTTTAGGTAGCTGAAGTACCTTTCTCAAGGACTTGGGTGAAATCTTGACCTTGGTGCCATGCACCCTTGACTTAATTCTGTAGCCTGAGTCATCTACAGACGCTCCAGTAATAAATTCTATAACTTCCTTCTTCCATATCTTGGTTGGTTCTGAAACCAAGAACTCCAATCCTGAATCGGTGACTAGGGTTATCACTGATTTGATTTCTTGATCACCGTCGTCAAAAGCACCTCGCACGAGCTCATACCCTTCGTTAACATTTTCCTCGAGCTTGGGAGCCATTAGGGTTTGAAGATTTAGTCTTGAGAAGAGAGAAATGTCGACACAAGAGTTTTGGTCTCGAAACTTTTGAAAGCGTGTCGACAAACAAAGACAGAATCCTATTTATACCTTTCTGGTTTGAAGACGAACAGGCGGGATAGCGAGCTAAACATGTGTCGACACTGTCAATAAGTGTCGACACTGACTTATAATGTCTCGACACTCATGTGTCGACACAAGTTTAGTCAACAGATTTTATGTGTCGACACTTGGTTAAGTGTCGACACCACACTACTCGACATGTAGTCGAGACTTTACTTAGAAAATTCTGAGTAAAACTTAAGTGTCGACACCTTATTGAATGTGTCGACACCAACTCGACATGTGTCGACACTAGCATTCTGAAGTGTCGACACCAACTTCCTAGATGTGTCGACACCATTTTCCTGAAGTGTCGACACTTACTATTCTGTGTCGACATAGACTTGTCTATGTGTCGACACCTTTTTACTTAGCCAATTTTTAGTTCTGTAAACTTAGTCTAAGTTTATCATACCTAGTTCAATTTTGAACCTATTGAACTTAGCTTCTTCTAAGGGCTTAGTAAACATATCTGCTATCTGATTATCAGTTTTAACATATTCAAGTGCAATATCATTTCTTTCTACATGCTCCCTAAGAAAGTGATATTTAATCTCAATATGTTTAGTTCTACTATGTGATACAGGATTATTAGCTATTGAAATAGCACTTGTAGAATCACAGTAAAGTGGAGTTCTACTTACCTGAAATCCATAGTCCTCTAACTGATGTTGAATCCACAGAAGTTGAGCACAGCAACTTCCTGCAGCTACATATTCTGACTCAGCTGTGGAAATAGCCACACTGGTTTGCTTCTTACTACTCCATGAAATGAGTCTTCCACCTAGGAATTGACAGGATCCAGTAGTGCTCTTTCTATCTTCTTTGCATCCTGCAAAGTCTGCATCTGAATAGCCTGTTAGATCAAAATCTCCATTCCTAGGGTACCAGAGGCCTAGATAGGGTGTGCCCTTTAGATATCTCAAAATTCTTTTGACTGCAGTCATATGAGACTCTTTAGGGCAGGCTTGATACCTGGCACAAACACATGTAGCATACATAATGTCAGGCCTACTTGCAGTCAAGTATAGTAGGGAGCCAACTATCCCTCTATACAAGGTTTCATCTACAGGTTTCCCTGCATCATCCTTGCTTAGAGACATACTTGACCCCATAGGAGTCTTCATGGTACTGGATGAATCCATACCATACTTCCTTATGAGTTCTAGGGTGAACTTGGACTGACATATGGATAGACCACTTCCAGTCTGTTTAACTTGGAGACCCAAGAAAAACTTCAGTTCTCCCATACTACTCATCTCAAATTGACTTTGCATAAGCTTTGCAAACTTTTTGCAAAGGCTACTTTCAGTAGACCCAAATATAATGTCATCTACATATATTTGGACAAGTATGACTTTGCCTCTAGATTCCCTAAGGAATAGAGTCTTATCTATTTTCCCCCTTGAGAACTTGTTCTCAATGAGGAAACTAGATAGGGTTTCATACCAAGCTCTAGGTGCTTGTTTTAACCCATATAATGCTTTCCTAAGTCTATACACATAATGAGGTAAAGTTGGATCAACAAAACCTGCAGGCTGCTCCACATAGACTTCTTCTTTCAAGTTACCATTTAGGAATGCTGACTTCACATCCATTTGGTATACCTTGAATCCTTGGTAGGTTGCATAGGCCAAGAACATCCTTATGGCTTCCAGTCTGGCTACTGGAGCAAAGGTTTGATCAAAATCAATACCTTCTTCTTGCCTATATCCTTTTGCAACCAGTCTAGCTTTATTCTTAATGATGACTCCTTGTTCATCTAACTTATTTCTGTAGATCCACTTAGTTCCTATAACATTGTGGTCTTTAGGCTTTGGAACCAGCTCCCAAACCTTGCACCTTTTGAACTGATTGAGCTCTTCCTGCATTGCTTCAGTCCACTGTGGATCTTGTATAGCTTCTTCAAATTTCTTTGGTTCTATTTGAGACAGAAAACTTGAATATACTACAGCATTCTGATTTCTGCTCCTTGTCTGAACACCTTGTCTTGGATCTCCAATAATTAGCTCTACTGGATGATCTCTTAGATGCCTGTTGGCTGGAGGCATCCTTACTTCTGGTTGAACTTCTACAGCATCTTCATCATGCTGAGTTCCTTGTACTTCTTCAGTTCCTGGTACATGTAGTTCTCCCCCTGGACATAAGCCATCTTCTTCTACTTGCTGTCTTGCAGCAGGTACATCTTCTATGGCTAGCTTGTCCATCTTCTTAGTAAGACCTGTGGGGCTGCACACACTACTAGACAACTCATTGTTAATTAGTTGTGTTTCATCAAAAACTACATGCACAGACTCCTCTACAACTTGTGTAGTCAAGTTGTAGACTCTATAAGCCTTACTATTATTGCTGTACCCAACAAACACTCCCTCTTGGGACTTGGCAGCAAACTTAGTTAGGTAAGACTTTCCATTGTTAAGTATGAAGCATTTGCAACCAAAAATCCTGAAATAGGATAGATTTGGTTTCCTGCCTTTCACAACTTCATAGGGGGTCTTGTTTAACCTTTTAGTGATGGTAGCCCTATTTATCACATGGCATGCAGTGTTAACTGCTTCAGCCCAGAAATATTCTGGCAGTGATGAATCACTTAATAGGGTTCTACCAGCCTCTATCAAGGTCCTATTTTTCCTTTCAGCAATGCCATTTTGCTGAGGTGTTCTAGGTGAAGAGAATTCTTGAAATATCCCATAGTCTTCACACAGCTTTGTCATGCTTTCAGACTGAAACTCAGTACCATGGTCACTTCTAATTTTGACCACTGTACAGTTCAATTCATTCTGAATTTGCTTAACAAAACTATAGAAGACACTAGGTGTTTCAGATTTCTGCTTTAAGAAGAACACCCAGGAAAACCTTGAGTAGTCATCAACAACTACAAAGGTATAGACCTTCCTACCTAAGCTGTGAACTGGCATTGGACCAAATAGATCCATATGCAAAAGGTATAAACACCTCACAGCATCTTTGTTGTCTAAGCTTCTAAAGGTGGATTTAGTCTGCTTGCCCTTTTGACAAGCTGAGCAAATGCCATCTTTGACACACTTAACTTGAGGACCATTCCTCACTAACTCTTTGCTAAAGAGTTTGCTAATAGTCTTGTAGTTAAGATGAGCTAGCCTCTTGTGCCACTTGACACAATGAGAGATTGTCTCATTAGCTACAAGACAGACAGGAGAACCATTGTTCTCAATCATAATGTCTAAACAATAGACATTTCTCTTCCTATATCCTGTCAAAATGATCTCTTGATCACTTGACCTCTTGATATGACAACCATTTTTAACAAATGAGATGTCATACCCTACATCACTTAACTGACTTATACTAATGAGGTTGTGTTTCAACCCTTTAACATAAGCCACTTGAGTAATGGTAACAAGGTTTGAAGAAATGTTACCAAACCCTTTGATGATTCCTTTTTCAGAACCACCAAAGGTCACTTTAGGACCATTTTTGATTGGAATGTAATCCTTCAGTAGTCCCCTAGTTCCAGTCATGTGTCTGGAACATCCACTATCCAAGTACCATGTAGGGGTATGGCCACTTGGACTCACCTGCAAAACAAATTAATGAACCTTAGAACCCAAAGTAAACTTGGGTCCTTGGTGATTGTTAGTTTGCAACTTGACAAAGCCACCTGCTGGCTTTCCAGCAGGTAACTTGCTACTCCCAATGACACTTGCATTGTGCCAACAGTCCAAGGCAAAGTGGCCAACTTTGCCACAGCACCAACATTCAAACTTGTTGTACCTTTGCTTAGGTACAGGTTTGGCTGTCTTGACTGCAGCAGGCTTATTGAATGTTGGGGCTTTGCCCTTGGACTTGAACTTAGACTGCACAGTCCCTGCTGGTCTAACAAAACCTAGTCCAGCTTTGCCTTTTTGATGAACAAACTCATCAATTATTGGTAGTACTGATTTAGGTTTTGAAAACCTGGCAGCAAGTTCTTTTTCTTTCTGAAGATTTGTCTCCAGTCTCTTAATTTGATCATTCTTAAATGTAATAGTACCCATCTGAATCACAGTAATGTGTTTCAGCCTGGCTACTTCATTCAGTTTTTGATCATACTGCTTTTCAAAATCTGTTGCAGCTGCCTTGAGATCAGCAATCTCCTTTGCCTGACTTTTGGCTAGGATCTTGCTTTTCTTATAGGCTTGCAACAGTACTTGGTATTCATCTAAGAGCTGATGAATATCTCCCTCAGATTCAGAAACACTTCCATCACTTGATGAAGATGATTCTGACTCTGAACTAGAACTGAAATCTGAACTTTGAGTTGGACTTTGTACCTGACTAGGTCCTGGCTGCTCCAGGATTTTGGTACTTTCAGTCAATGCCATCAGTCCTTGGCACTGAACCTCTTCTTGTTCATAGATTGATTCCATGATCTGCATAAACTCCTCTGCTTCTTCAGCAAATAGCCCTATGTAGGCTTCAGCATCTGTCTCAGTGTCTGAAGAAGAAATGTCTGAAAGAGTCTTCTCATTCTTTGCAACAAAGGACTTCTCCTTCTTTCCTTTGAAGAGAGTCTTCTTTTTGTCACTGGATTCTTTCCTTCTTTCAGGACAATCTGCAATAACATGACCCTGTCTATTGCAGCAGTAACACACAATCTTAGACCCAGTTGCCTTACTAGTCTTTGTCCTTTTCTTATCCTTCTTTGAAGGCTTCTTCTCCTGATACTGGACTTCTTTCCCTTTGGAATATGAAGGTCTGGACCTCCACTGTTTCTTCTTAAGGAATTTCTGAAAATGTCTGGTAAATGCAGCAAAATCTTCATCACTTTCACTGCTTGTAGATTTAGTGCTAACAGACTCATCAGATTCTGATTCAACTACCTCTGGAGGAGGAGTTGATGACTTAGTCCTGTTCTTTCTAGGTACTTCTGACTTAAAGGCAACAGTCCTTTCCCTGTGTTCAGTCCTTGTTGACTTTTCCTCCTCTTTTCTTACTGACAATTGCATCTCATAAGATAACAACTTGCCAAACAGTGTGGGAGGAGGAATTTCTCCCAACTTTGCCATTTCTCTGATGGCACAGATCTTGGTGTCCCAGTCTTTGGTTAGGGACCTTAAGAATTTATCATTCAATTCATAGTTAGAGAACTCTCTTCCATAGGACATGAGTTCATTAACAATTCTATAAAACTTCTTGTAGCATTCAGTGATGCTATCTCCTCTTCCTTGCCTAAAGCTCTCATATTCTTGATTAAGCAAGGACTTCCTATCTTGTCTTACTTCTTCAGAACCTTCCATGTAGACAATGAGGGTATCCCACATTTCTTTTGCTGTTTTACAGTGAATAAGGTTCTGGAAGGTGGCATCATCAATTGCACTAACTATGATGTTCTGTGCCCTTTTGTCCATTGTAGCTAGGACAATTTCATCCTTGGTCATCTCAGAGAAATCCTTAGGAGTCCTCTGATTTGCATCCAATACTGAGATCTTCATGGGCACATAGGGCCCCTCTTTGACTGTGATGTAGATCCTAGGGTCAGAGGCTTCCATGAACAGCCTTACCCATTTCTTTCCAGATTCCAAAAATCTCTTTTCTGCATATGGGCAGTTTCATTGAACCCAATTCCTTGTGATTCTCTGAAGAACCCATGTTTCTTGATTTTCTTGAAACTGTGTTCTGACTTATCCTAAATCTGCCAACCTGGATCTCCTCAGACAGTTAGTCCTTTTTGAGGAACCTCCCTCTGATACCACTTGAAAGATATGGTACCTAAACACCTAGAGGGGGGGGGGGTGAATAGGTGACCTAATCCTTTTTGACTTTTGTTTGGCAACACAACAGCTATTTCAGAGAATTCTACAGCTAACAGCAATTACAGCATATAAACAGTAATTCCACAGCACAGCACAGCACAGAAGACACACTAATTTATAGTGGTTCCCCAATCTTTGGGTACATCCACTTTCCCCCTTCGCCTATCTAGCAGTATACTAGATTCGGCCAAACTTCTCCACTAACTCAGAACCCAACTAGGTTCCTACCTCAGGCCCAAAGCCTTACACTCAGCCAAAAGGCTTACACTCAGCCACCCAGGCCTACACTCAGCCAATTAAGGCCTACACTCAGAGTTCTTCAACTCCTACACTCAGGCAATCAAGCCTTACCCTCAGCCTTTATAATATAGGCTTACAATTCTCTCAGATCCAATGGATCCTACAAGTTAAAATAGAAAGTATAATAGCTAACTCTACAACTCAGAAAATAAGAGAGGAGTTGAGAGATTCTTGAAGAGTTCTTGGAAGAACTCAGTTAGATCCAAACTGACTTAGCTTCCTTCAAAGCTTCTTGATTAGAACTGAATTAGTCTGAATCTTCTGCAGTTGTTCCTTGACCTCTGCTTCTTGAAATTCAGATGACTCTGAATTCTTCTTCTCAGCCTTAGTTCCAAAGACTGAATTCTTGGATGGAGCTCTCTCTCTCCAACTTCTTAGATCTGCCGATGCACAGCAAGATCTTCTTGTGTTGATACTCAATATACCACTTTTACAAAGATCTGAACTCTCTTTATCAAAAACTTTTTCAACCACTTCTATATCACTTCATCAATCTTAGTCTGTAAACTATGGGTGCCTATTTATAGGCTTCCTTCATGGTAACCGGCTGGTCCGGTTCATAACAGACTTCTGATATCTCTGACAGTTGATGTAGACCGGCTGGATCGGCAGCTGTCATGTCAACCAGTCACTTCTTGAAATTCCCTAACTGTCAGATAGTGTCGAGACTTTCTGTTCTTAAGTGTCGACACTTATAGACTAAGTGTCGACACATGTTGTGTAAGTGTCGACACAAGTCTACAAGGTGTCGACACAATTCTTTGTATGTCTCGACACAGATACTTCTGCATGTGTCGACACTGAAATTGAGTGTCGACACAAGTACTTGTTCTTCATTCTTCAACTGTATTCTTCTAAGTGTCGACACAACTCCTTTGTGTCGACACAACTTTATGTGTTGAAACTGTCAAGTGTCGACACTGCTTCTTGGTGTCGACACAAGTCTTCACTTTTGTTTCTTCAGCTGAGTGTCGACACATTCCTTTAGTGTCGACACTTGTACTTAGAATATTTTGTAACTTTTCTGTTCTTTGCTAAGTGTCGACACAGCTCCTTGTGTCGACACTTTCTTCAAGTGTAGAGTCTTCAACTAAGTGTCGACACATTGTGCTGAGTGTCGACACTTTCTTCAACTACTGACTCTTCAGCATAGTGTCGACACATTGTGTTGAGTGTCGACACTTACTTCAAATACTGAGTCTTTAGCTAAGTGTCGACACATTGTGCTGGGTGTCGACACTTTCTTTAAGTGTTGACTCTTCTGCATAGTGTCGACACATTGTGTTGAGTGTCGACACTTGTACTTAGATTCTGCAGACTTTTGCTGAGTGTCGACACAACTCCAAGTGTCGACACTTTCTGGTGTTGACTCAGCTCTTCTAGGTGTCGACACTTCTGCTAAGTGTCGACACAGCTTTTCTGCATTCTTCTACACTGAGTGTCGACACAGCTCCAAGTGTCGACACTTTCTGACTGGTGTCGACTCTTCTTCCCAGGTGTCGACACAATGACTCCAAGTGTCGACACTGCTTGTCTGGGTGTCGACACAAGCTTTCTCAAGTGTCGACACTTTCCCTCTGGGTGTCGACACATGGACTTAGAAATTTTTAGCTTCAGTCCAGTGTATTCCTAACCTGCACAAGTAACTCAAACAAACATCAAATACACTATGATGTATATCATTGAGTTAGGTGAGGCTTCTTCAAATCAGGTACATTTGACCAATGTACCCAACAGATTGTTAGGTGTTTCTTCTTAGTAGAATGCAACATATTTTGGCAAGTTTTCTTCCCTTTTGCCTTGTAGCCTCTGCAGGATTTGAGCAGGGCATGTTGTTGTTTTCCTTGTGCTTGGTGTACTTTGGCTTACTTTGGACAGCACTAGCTTTTACTGTCATGTTTACTTACTCTCTTTCATTCCATTTTGATATTATGCTCTAATTCAAAATTTCTTGTTATACTTGCTGAGGTGTTCTTTCTTTGGATGCCTCAGGTTTAGAGCAGTAGCCGGTTGAGCGGATGGTTTTTCCTTGGTGATTGTTGTGGATCCCTTGGGTTGCTGGGATCTTCCTCCTTGTTTTTGTGAGGTAGTTTTCTGTTATTCCTACAAACATACAGGCTCGCTAGTGGGTTCGTGTCAGGTTATTGACGCCCGCTGGTGGTTATTACTTGTGATACTAGAAATGTTTCTTTTACTGCTACCTTTCTGGAGATAGTCTACTTGCTCATGCGAAGATTTATGTTAGGTTGCTAGTTACTTTTAAACCTAAAAATACTATTATAAGTATATCTCCTGATCTGCATGTTTATGAAACTCATACACTACTTTCTAAGAAACGTAAAATATCGTTTTCCCACTTAAAATATAAAATAAATCTAGAGTCTTGCATAGTATGAGTGGATCTCGGGGGACACTTATGCACTCTCATAGGATGTCAAAAATAAATAAAGTATTTTTCCGTCGCGTATAAGTATAGTTTTTAAATGGTGGACTAGATGATCCACTGAGCCGAGGTATACGGCCTTTAAAATATAACTGATTTTCTAATCATTAAACTTATGAATTTTCATAGTCTAGTTAGATGGTGTTCGCCTGAGCATCGACAGTTATCCCCTGCTCGACGTGGCATCACAACGCGTGTTTTCTCCAACTCTGATACTTCTTAATTTCGGAGAAAATGCGAGTTGTGACACAGTCACAGAGAAAATAAAAACTGTTGGTGATTACATTATAAATCCCACAGTAAATCTTTTGAATTTGTTGAGTAGTTTTGATACAGTTCTTTTAAACTCTCTTCCAATATACAGCATAAAGCCATCCATGGCTATAGTTCCCTATACCTCCCCAATAAGCCCCAAGGTTGCCATGCAACTCAAGACTAGTTTTGCAAATACAGAGGCTCCTGTCATTCCATATCCACCAAGAACTGATTCCTTCATTGTTTCATCCTCTCCTAAAGACATTTCTGCTCCAACATTCATTATGGATGATAGACCCATGCCTGATATTGATGAGTTGATTATGGCTGATTTTGAAGAAGAGAATAAATCAGTTGCTGAAAGCACTGATGTACTCAATTCTCCAGCTCCAGCTCCAGCTCTTCCTCCTGCTCTTCCCCAGGCTGAATAATTATTGATATCTGTAGAAGCATTGAAAGAGATTAATGCTTTATATGATAATCCACAGGACTCTTCAGATGATGATGATGAAGAGTACTTAGATGACAGTCCCTCTGCTAAGAAAAAGAAACTTTCTAAGAAGAGGAAAGCTCCTCCACCTCCTGCTCGAAAATCTAATCCAACTAATGATACCCCTTACTATATTCTCCAGAATATTACTCCATACAAGGGCATGCCAGCTTGGATATGGCTGTCCAAGAATGAGCAAAAGGACAGGAAGAAAAGTAAAAAGTATTCTCCTCCTCCACAAAGATACAGGAAAGACCCTCCTCCACCTCCTCCACCTGTTGTTTGTGCTTCTGGCTCTTCATCTCAGAGGACTACCCAATTTCAAACCTATCAGAGACAGCAGGGTAGATCTTCTTCTTTTGGAAGCAGCCCGCACAGGTTGTCACAACCAGCATTTTCTCGACGATTACATCGTATCAGAGCAAGAGAAAATACATGTCGTGATGCCACGCCGTGCAGGGGATAACTGCACACGTTCAGGCAAAACTCCAGACCTTAGATTTTAAGGAAAATCATAGTTTAATATGAAAGAAAACTAGTTATACTTAATGGATGTATCCCTCGGCACAGTGGACCAGCTAGTCCACAATTAAAAGTATATTTATACGCAGCGGAAAATACTTTGGTTAAGTTGAGTTGACATCCTAAATAAGCATAAGTGTCCCCGAGGGACGACTCATGGTATGCACGACTCTAAGGTTAGTATAGTATATAAAAATGTAGTCTTTACGCTAAAGGAAAAGTAGTGTCTTGTTTTATAAATATGATATGCATGAGATACATATAGTAACGCTTTTAGGGTTTAAAAATATCTAACATGCAACCTAGCATAAAACATGCCCAGAAGCAAGTAAACAACCACAAAAAGGCAAAAATAGCAGTTTTAGTTCATACCCAGCATCGCAAGTAAGCCACCAGTAGGCGTCAACAACTTGACACGAACCCACTGGTGAGTATGCATGTCTATATAGAAATGAAAAGAACTACCTCACAAAAATCGAGGATCAACTATCTCAGCTACCCAAGAGGCCACAAAAAAGCCCCTCCAAAGGAACTAGCCGCTCAACTGGCTACAACCTAGACCTGAGGCATTCAAGAAAAGAACACCTCAGCAAGAAAATGATCAAAAAGGTAAATAGAGCAATAGATTTATGAGCAAATAAGAAGGGTTTACCAACCCGGCAACAAAATGCTATCAATAAAATAAAGGACATGACAGTAAGAAAAGAACACTGTCTGAAGAACAGCAAAAGCACACAAAGTGTGAGTAATAAAAGCAACATGCCCTACAAAAGAGCTTGCAATAGCAACAAGACATATACATATATGCCAAAAGAAATAGCCATAAAATAGGAAAGGAACTAACAGTCCTAACTTGTGGGTTAATGGCAGGGGTCAAAACATGGATTTGAGTACATAACCAAAACCTGATCAAAAAAGGGCTAAGGGGTCAAATAGTGGTAGCTCTAGGGTCCCACACACCAACCCAAGCCGGGGCAAAAGGTGGTGGTCACAGCTCTCCACATAAAACCACCCCTCCAGAGGCACCAATACTCCACCACCTGCCACAACCCAAGAGTCGGCATGCAAAATCTAGCCAAACACCCAACACCCCCCCTAGGGAAAAGTCACATTAACAATCCTAAGGAAACACATGAACCCAAGGCAGAAACGTTGAGCCCACTCGACGCGGCATTGAGTAAGCTCCACTCACTTGACACCAAAATACTTAGCCGCAAAACCTATGCTGGATGATGGCGTTGAGTGAACTCGGCTCACTCAACGCTGTCAACGCTTTCCACTTAGGATAAACATAAATTTTAGTTAAAACCACAGCCTAAACTCTCTCAACGCGTGGAAACAGAGAGTTGGAGATTTAATTCCAACTCTCCCTTCTACCCTATCTACTCGGGGCTACCGCAACTATACTTAAACTAATACTAAACACAATCATACCCTACCTCTAGCTACCCACTGGACACCAAACCGCGAATAATAAAAAAAACTAGCCAAAATTCCTAGACAACCTAAATCGAACATGGCTGAATTTTAAGAACAATATACAGCAGAGTAACTAGGTAAAAACAAGGGGTCAAATTGGCAAGGGTAAGATCGGCCACTTGCCTTACCACCAAGATGCAGCGATTGCAACACAAAAACTGGCTTTGGCGGCAAGATCGGCCACCTACGGGTCAAAAGCAAAGATTTAGAGAAGAAGAAAAGAAATCAAAAAAAAATTTAACTCCTAGAATCAGCCCTAGATCAAGAATGACTTACATGGAAGGGAAGATCTATACAAGAGCAAGCCAAATCCGCTATCGCACGAGAAAAATCGAGCTCTAACCCTCCCGCAAATCGCCGGCCAAAACCCAACACCACCTCCTCCCAAAACCTTCCGCTGGAAGCTTCTCCAGAATCGGGAACGAAGAAATGAGGAGGAAAAACAACTCACGACATAAAAGGAAGCACTCAGGAGAAAAACAAAATATGGAACACGCCACGTACACGTCCGTGACATGCCCGTGACACGCCCGTGTCAGGTCCAACACGCCCGTGTCACGGCCGTGTATTCACTCAACGAACACTCGACGGTCGTCGAGCGCCGATCGTCGAACAGTGAGAGACACGCCCCATGTCACGCCCGTGTCAGATATGACACGCCCGTGATACGGCCGTGTACTCACTCAAACACCGCTTGACGATCATCGAGCGCCGATCGTCGAACAGAGAGAGACACACCCCGTGTCATGCCCATGTCAGATACGACACGCCCGTGACACGGCCATGTACTCACTCAAACACCGCTCGACAATCGTCGAGCGCCGATCGTCGAATAGAGAGAGACACGCCCCGTGTCACGCCCATGTCAGATACGACATGCCCGTGACACGGCTGTGTACTTACTCGAAAGAAAATGTCGACCGATTTTCGTCGACCATGCAACCCAAAAGCTCCACCTGAGCACGACACGCCCTGGGATACGCCCGTGTCCCAGGCCGTGTCACCGAAACATACACACAAAAAAATCAGCTAAACTCCTTAGAAAAAAAAAAGAAACAGGGCACCAGCCTACCAAGCCCGGCCACAACAGGCCATGCACAACATAGCAAACATTACAGCTAACATAACAAATGTCGAGACGATACGAAAGCAAACGATCTCGGACTTTGACCAAAACTCGCACCGTAGCTAAACACCCAAGCTCCGAAAATAACGGCGAGGTCGAAAACTACATCCGACGATCACACACTCGGGCTAACACCTCCCAAAGCCAAAACACAAGCATTCCCTAAGAGGCCCAACCGAGTCACCAAAACAGACTCCGACAAGCTGGGGAATCTTGCTAACAGGCTACAACCAGGCTACACAAGGAACCTAAAGAGCTAAGACCACGCTCTACAACGGCGAAAGGCAGGAAATGCATCATCGTAACGCCAAATCAAAAATCAAACAAAACACAGAAAAACTGGGGGCGTTACAGCCACTCCCCCTAAAAGAAAGTTTCGACTCGAAACTTTGCACACAACACTCCTATCAAGAAGGAGAGAGAAATAGCCAAGAAGGGGCTATAAAAGAGAGCACAAAACATACCAGGCGCAAGATCAGGGAAACAGATGAGGGTAAGCCTTCCTCATCGCCGACTCTAACTCCCAAGTCTCGCTTTCCACATCCTGGTTCCTCCACAAAACCTTAACCATAGGAATAGTTTTCCTCCGCAACACGCTATCCTGAGCATCCAAAATGCGGACAAGCACCTCCACATAAGAAAGATTCGGCTCCAACTGAGGCACAGAATCCAAAACCTGTCTGCCATTCCGCACACATTTTTGCAGCTGACTGACGTGAAAGACATCATGCACGCCAGGAACATTTGCGGGCAAAACTAGCCTATAAGCTGATAACCCAATCCACTCAACAATCAAAAACGGCCCCACGTACCTCGGGTCCAACTTCCTATTCTTGCCAAACTGCTTGACTCCGATCAATGGGGAAACCTTTAAGAATACCGAGTCCCCCACAACAAATTCCAAGTTCGATCTACGCCGGTTGGCGTTCTTCTCATATCTCTCCTGGGCTATCCGAAGCTTTTCCCGAATAAGCTTCACAATAGTTTCCATCTCCTCGAGCGCTTTTGGACCCAAAAAAGGTCTCTCGCCAACCTCAGCCAAAAACAAGGGAGTCCTACAGCGCCTCCCATACAAAGCTTCAAAAGGAGCCATTTGCAAGCTTTCTTGATAACTGTTGTTATAGGCAAATTCCATAAGCCGCAAGCGCTTATCCCACGCTCCTCCATGGTCCAGAATATAGCATCAGATCATATCTTCCACAATCTGATTTACTCGCTCCGTCTGACCATTGGTCTGCGGATGATAAGTTGTGGAATACCTCAAATCTGTACCCAACCCCTCTTGAAGGCTCTTCCAAAAACGAGACGTGAACCTGGAGTCTCGATCCGATATGATACTTATGGGTACACCATGCAATCTGATAACCTCGTCCAAATACAGCTCGGCTATCTTCCTCATCGGGTAGTCGATCTTAAATGGTACGAAGTGAGCACACTTCGTCATTCTGTCTACGATCACCCAAACTGAATCATGCCCCTTAGGAGATCTCGGTAAGCATGTAATGAAATCCATCGAGATACTCTCCCACTTCCAAGTCGGAATCTCCAAGGGAGTCGGAATCTCCAAGGGAGTCAGCTTGCCACCAGGCCTCCCATGGTTGGCTTTCACACGCTTGCAAGTGTGGCACTCAGAAACAAATATGGCTATGTCTCCCTTCATCCCATACCACCAGACAATCTGCTTTAAATCATGATACATCTTGGTAGACCCTGGATGGTAGGCAACACTAGATCCGTAGGCTTCCCTGCACACCATATCCCGGATATCTCCAATAGCGGGGATGCAAAACCTGTCGCGGTACTTCAAGGTACCCGCATTATCTATAGAGAAATCTTGTAATTCACCTTTTTCAGCTCGAAGATACAAATGCAGAAGATCAGGATCATCCTTTTGATGCAGTATCGTAAGCGTAATCCACGAAGGTTCTGCCACTACCAAACTACTCTGTGAATCGCAGCTTCCCACAGAAATGTCCATCAAAAGGAACTCTTCCACTAGACGCTCGGCGGAGAGATTGAAAATCTTCCCTGACTTCCGACTCAGGGCGTCGACCACCACATTAGCTTTGCCCGGATGGTACTGTATTTCAACATCATAGTCGTCCACATACTCCAACCATCGTCGCTGGCGCAGATTCAATTCCTTCTGGGTGAAGACATACTTTAAACTCTTGTGATCAGTAAAAATCTTGCACTGCGCGTCGTACAACAAATGCCTCCACAATGTTAGCGCATAGATCACAGCTTCAAACTCCAGGTCATGCGTAGGGTAGTTCCTCTCGTGATTCTTTAGCTGCCTTGACCCATACGCAATCACCTTCCCTCCTTGCATCAATACGCATCCCAGTCCGACATGCGATGCATCCACATGTATATCATACTCACTACCTTCAGTAGGCAAAGACAAAATTGGAGCTGAACATAACCTTCTTTTTAGTTCCTCAAACGCCTCCTCACACTTGCCATCCCATATGAAGGCTACATTCTTCTGTGTCAACTTGGTCAACGGCGCAGACAAGGTAGAGAATCCCTCTACAAATCTTCGATAATAGCCAGCGAAGCCCAAGAAGCTTTTGATCTCTGTGGGAGTAATAGGTCTCGCCCATTCCATAACAGCAGTGATCTTTTCTGGGTCCACCGATATTCCCTCCTTATTAACCACGTGGCCCAAAAAAGAAACTTGAGGCTGTTAAATTTTCTCAGCGTGATCAGCAAGGTAGCCCAAATGCTAAATTAATATCTTCGGCACTACCCAGTTCTCACGTTGAACCAGCGGAAAACCAAGGAACAAGGCTAATCCCAACAAACAATGGAAGCACAAGCAGATCTTTTATACATTCACTTATTTACAAAACGAGGTATACATAGCGAGACATGATTTCTTTAGTATACACAACTGTAACCAAAAAGAACCAAAAACCAAGCCGGGCGGACAGCACCGGAGTCCACCGAAACCGCCGAGGTCGCCGAGTCCGCTGAGATCGCCCGAACTTAAGCTGCAACCCGCCGAATAGCAACGGAGTCCGCCGAAGCCGCGAGGCCGCGCGGACACACCGTTATTCGTCTCCTGCTGAAGCTGAACTGAGGAACACACCCCCTACCCGCCTGAAGCCGGCGGACAGGTTATTGAAGCTGGCAAAGTTGAAACAGAGCTGACAAGCCGCAGAGCGACCTCCTGCTGAATCCATAGAGACCGCACAACTTCCAAGTACTTGACCGAAGTCAAAGCCAAACTCCTGGCTCCTTGAAGCTACCCGCGCGACCTGCACACATCAAACCGTCAGCCCTGAAACAATCCGCGCGGACAGACAAACTGAGACCGCAACACTTCGTCGAACCCAACTAACTGTTCACTCAGTTACTGTAGATGTGCCAGGGGGTCCTATTTATAGGCGAGGTGAGGAGTGTGGTCACCGCCCAAGAGATAGCGACACCGCCCCAGCCCGCGCGATAGCAAAACACCGTCCGTCGAGTCTGCAAGGACTTAGCCGGATACCAAGGAAAACCGCCAGGAGCAAGACAACATTGGCGAACCCACTTCAGTCTGCCTAAGCTATGCGGACAAGGCACTAGCACGCAAAGCCTCCGACCACTGCAGGACAGCAACCCCCTTCAATGGCTATCCGCACAAACCCGAGGCAGTCCGCAAGACTCAAGCCTCAATCCGCCACAAGTCCACGACCAAAGGCAGATAGCAATAGTCCGCCCGGTCAACAACGGACTTGGCGAATACTGCGGACACCATAGTCTTGGCACAGAGTGTGACCAAGTCCAAAACCATCAAAGGCCAATGCAAGCATGGCGGACATAAACTCCCGTCCGCCAAACCCCCTAGCACACAGACCGCAAGCAGTCCGCAAGCTACTCGCACAATTGCCCAACGCAGCATCCATCTCCCGCACTCCACACACTAGTCCGTCAACGACCTCCACAGCAAGTCACCTGCTGAAACACCAGAGCTCGACAAGGCCTCAGCCAAGCTCTAAGCCCAGTCCGCAACAGCCCATACCGCGGACACACTAGTCCGCAAGCTTCCCGCGGACACAAGCCAAACCGCCAATCAGCGCAAGCTTGCAACGCAGCCACTGATCAATGCACCAGTCCGCAAGCCCCTATCTGCTCAGACCGCTCCTTGGCTAAACCAAACAGCCAACGTCCTATCCGCAGATAACATGCCGCATAGTCCGCGGACTTCACCCGTGCAACCTGCTCAGAAGAACAGCTGGCTTCCACTAGACTTTCCACCAAGTCCGCACACAACAGTCCGCCTAGTCCGCCTAGTCCGCCAACGCTGTCCGCCCAGGCCGCCTGGCCTGTCCCGTCAACCACTTCCACTTCACAAATTTTAACACTCCCCCTTGAAGTGGGAAGTGGTGACCAAGCCCAGCAAGCTGCGCAAGCGCTCAAAGGTCCCCTTCGATAGTGGCTTCGTGAAGATGTCAGCAAGATTATCTTCACTCCGAACATGCCCGACCAGCAGAGACCCCTCCAACACCTTCTCCCTGATGAAGTGGTGATCAATCTTTATATGCTTGGTCCTGGCGTGACACACTGGATTGTTAACCAGTTTGAGAGCACTCTCATTGTCACCCCGGAGTAAAGTTGGCCCTTGCACTTCTTCATGAACATCCTCTATAAGCCTCCTCAACCAGATGGATTCCCGAACAGCCAAGGCCGAAGCCTTATACTCTGCCTCTGTAGTTGAGACTGACACCGAGTCCTGCTTCTTGCTACACCACGAGATGCTAGCTGAACCGCAAGTGAACACATAACCTGAAGTAGACCTCCTATCATCTGAATCACCGCCATAGTCAACATCTGTGTACCCAAGCAAGGCAAACTCCGAGTCCCTTCCATAGAGGAGTCCCATGTCAGAAGTCGCCTTGACATACTTCAGAATACCCTTTGCTGCCACTAGATGAGATTTCCTTGGTTCAGCCATATACCGACTTACTCGGTCAACAGTATAAGCAATGTCCGGCCTTGTAATCGTCAGGTAAATCAAGCTCCCAACAAGAGCCCTGAACACCAAGGGATCATGAAGAACCCTTCTCTCATCTCGTTGAAGCTTCAGCCCAGGTTCCAGTGGAGTAGAGCACTTCTTCCCTTCGCCCATGCCGAACCGCTTCACAATGCGATCTGCATACCCTTTTTGGCTAATGAGAATCCCACACTCCTTCCTCTCCACTTCAAGACTGAGAAAGTGATGCTGCTCTCCCAAGTCTTTCATCTCGAAGCGTATAGCAAGCTCAGCCCTGAGCCTTGCTACTTACCCCTCCGAATTTCCTGTGATGATCATGTCATCCACATACAGCAGGACCAAGACTTGTAGCTCTCCCTTCTTCTTGACGAACAAGCTTGAATCCGAGTTGGAAGCAAGGTATCCACAAAATTGCAAGTACTCTGCAATCTTCCCATACCACACTCTAGGAGTTTGCTTCAACAAATAGAGAGCTTTCCTGAGTTTGCAGACATAGTCCGGATGATTTTCAGAGACAAAACCAAGCAGCTGATCCATGAAGATGTCCTTGTCAATCTCTCCATAAAGAAAGGCATTCTTCACATCGAGTTGCCACAACCTCCATCCCTTGCTAGCAGCCAAGGCGATCACCACTCTAACTGAAGTCATCTTCGCAACTGGACTAAATGTCTCCTCATAGTCTTCTCCATACTACTGTGAGAATCCTCTAGCGACCAGGCGAGCCTTGAACCTATCAATGCTCCCATCAGCCCTCTTCTTCAACTTATACACCCACTTGCAAGTAACCGGAGTAATGCCATCAACCTTGGGCACAAGGTCCCAGGTTTCATTCTTCTTCAGAGCATCAATCTCTTCCTTCATGGCATCTTCCCACTCCTTAACTCCAGTGGCCTCGTTGAAGTTTTCAGGCTCTCGCTCATCCAGAGGACCTGCAAAGAAGCAGGAGACAAAGCTCACTGCATTCCCATCAAAGTACCGAGCCGGTGGCTTAACAACCCTCTTCGATCTCCGAAGGGTCGGCTCCTTGCTCACTGCTTCCGTTTCTTCTTCGGGCTCAACTCCTACCTGGGGCAAGCAGTGAGCAGTGCTCCCCCTGCTTCCTGAGCCAGAAGGCTCAGCCTCGGAGTTAGAAGCAACAGGAGCTGCTGGTAAAACAACAAGCTCCTCTTCCAAGCTTTCAGCAGCCACCACCGGTGCTTCATCAACCTTGCTACTTCCGGTTAGCTCAACTGAGCCACCTCCATATAATGTCAGCTCGTCAAAGACAACGTCTCTTGACACCACGAACTTCTTTGGCACAGGGTCCATGTATTTCCATCCCTTCTTCCGCTCATCGTAGCCAACAAAGACAAGCTTCCTTGCCTTCGCATCCAGCTTAGTCCGTGAAGCATCCAGGACATGCACGTAGCAAGTTGAACCGAACACCCGAAGGTGTCCCACACTCGGCTTCTCCTTTAGCAACAGCTCAAAAGGGGTCTTCATGTTGATAGGGCTGAGTGGTATCCAGTTGATGACATAAGCAGCACAAGACATCCCCTACGCCCAAAAGGACCTTGGGATATCTTTCGCATGAAGCCAACATTTGTAGGTCTCTGTCAGATGACGGATCTTCCGCTCCGCTACCCCATTTTGTTGTGGAGTGTGAGCACAAGTATGCTCCCGTTGGATCCCGTGCTTCCTGCAGAAGTTAGAAAACTCGAAGGAAACAAACTCACCCCCGTTATCAGTTCTAAGCTTTTTAATCCGCAAGCCAAGCCAGCCTTCTACCAACTCCTTAAACTCCACAAACAAACGGAAGGCTTCTGACTTCTCCTTTAAGAAGTACACCCAAGTATACCTTGAGTAGTCATCAACCAAGACAAGCATGTATCTGCTTCCACCAAGGCTGGCAGTAACCATCGGTCCCATCAGATCGCCATGAATGCACTCCAATGGTTTCTTGCTCCTTGTTTGTGATTTATCAAATGGAAGGCGATGTGCCTTACCGTATTGACAGCCCGCACAAACATGCCAGTCACCAAAGGAGGACAACTTAGGCAACCCCTTCACCAAACTTCTACTAGCCATCACCTTCAGCTTGTCCATGCCTACATACCCCAGCCTCTCATGTTAGATAGCAACGCTATCATTGGCCCTCATACGATCAACATAAGAATTGATGGCAAGAACAAACAAGTTCTTCACCCTCCTTCCAACATGAGCAACATCAGCCTTCACCGCTGATACATTGCGAAGGAACCTCACGTCTGTTGGCCCAAACAGAACGTGATACCCTGTATCCACCGCATTGGTCACCGAGAAAAGGTTCTTCTTCATGCCCGGCACGTGATACACACTCCTTAACATCAGTGGCCCCTGATAACTACCCAAAGACACGACCCCTTATTTTTCTACTGCATAAACAGTATTATCAGCAGTGATAATAGCTTCATTACCTGAGTATGCTTGCATGGAGGTGAACTTCGACTTGTCTCTGGTGAGGTAATAACCACACCCAGAATCCACGATCCACTCGCCGTTGAAGTCCTCAGCAGACAAGGCCCGGACACAAGTGCCTGTCATAAAAGCTCTGCCCCATTCTGCTTCTTCACTTCTTGAGCTAGTTTCCTCCTTTCCCGCAGCATGCCCAGGCTGCAGTTTGACCTTGCAGTCCCGCTTGAAGTGCCCTCGCTGATGACACTAGTAGCACTTCAAATTCTTCTTCCAGTCCTTAGGAGCATTGCTCCTCTCCGGCTGATATGAAGTTGAAGTCTCCTTCTCACCAGCGACTTGCACCTTCTTCTTCTTCCCTTCCCATCCTTTCTTCTTGCCTGAGAAGAGAGCTTCGCTGCCTTCTTGATTAAGGTTCACTCCAGCCATCTGCCTTGCCAAGATCTCCTGCGATGCAAGCAGATTCTCCAGCTCCAGCAAAGACGGCTGAGTAGCCCACCCTTGAACAGATGTCACAAAGGCCACATACTCCTTCTGCAAGCCACGGATTATGTGCCTTTTCATCTTAGCCTCAGAGATAGGCTCATCAGGATCCAGTGTCGACAGCTCAGCACACAAGCTCTTCATCTTTAAGAAGTACTTCGAGATGGAAAGGTCTCCCTGAGTTGCCCTGGCCAACTCATTCTCCAGAAACTGAAGCCGCGCCACATTCTTCCTATTGAACAACTCATCAATGGTTGTCCAAATATCAGCAGCCGACTCACATCCAACGATGTGATCAAACAGTTCCGGAGACACGGCCCTCTTGAGGATAAACTCCGCCTTAGCATTTGTTTTCCTCCAGAGCCTAACCTGCTCAGCACTACCGAACGTAGCAGTCACTTACTATCTGTCGTCACCACCGACGACTTCCCACAGCTCCTCGCCAAGAAGATAACTCTTCATGCACGACTTCCACTTCTTGAAGTTAGTCGGCGTTAAGAGTTCAATGCCAAGACCCCTTGCAAAGCTCCCTTCCATTGCAACACCTTTTGGCAACCTTTCAGAAGCTCCGAGCAACAACACAAGTTGATCACCACTCAAGCCCTGAGTAACAACACTGGTTGACTACCGCTCATGCAACTGAACCTCGCTTTGATACCATGTTAAATTTTCTCAGCGTGGTCAGCAAGGTAGCCTAAACGCCAAATTAATATCTTCGGCACTACCCAGTTCTCACGTTGAACCAGCGGAAAACCAAGGAACAAGGCTAATCCCAACAAACAATGGAAGCACAAATAGA
This sequence comes from Platanthera guangdongensis, assembly GCA_039583875.1. Lineage (NCBI taxonomy): Eukaryota > Viridiplantae > Streptophyta > Magnoliopsida > Asparagales > Orchidaceae > Platanthera > Platanthera guangdongensis. The sequence continues at coordinate 183,930,716 of CM077158.1, forward strand.
TCTTTTATACATTCACTTCTTTACAGAATGAGGTATACATAGCGAGACATGATTTCGCTAGTATACACAGCTGTAACCAGAAATCACCAAAAACCAAGCCGGGCGGACAGCACCGGAGTCCGCCGAGACCGCCGAGGTTGCCGAGGTCGCCGAGTCCGCTGAGATCGCCCGAACTTAAGCTGCAACCCGCCGAATAGCCACGGAGTCTGCCGAAGCCGCGAGGCCGCGCGGACACACCGTTATTCGTCTCCTGCTGAAGCTGAACTGAGGAACACACCCCCTACGCGCCTGAAGCCGGCGGACAGGTTATTGAAGCTGGCAAAGTTGAAACAGAGCTGACAAGCCGCAGAGCGACCTCCTGCTGAATCCGCAGAGACCGCACAACTTCCAAGTACTTGACCGAAGTCAAAGCCAAACTCCTGGGTCCTTGAAGCTACCCACGCGACCTACACACAGCAAACCATCAGCCCTGAAACAATCCGCGCGGACAGACAAACTGAGACCGCAACACTTCGCCGAACCCAACTTACTGTTCACTCATTTACTGTAGATGTGCCAGGGGGGTCCTATTTATAGGCGAGGTGAGGAGTGTGGTCACCGCCCAAGAGATAGCGACACTGCCCCAGCCCGCGCGATGGCAAAACACCGTCTGCCAAGTCCACAAGGACTTAGCCGGATACCAAGGAAAACCGCCAGGAGCAAGACAACATTGGCGAACCCACTTTAGTCCGCCTAAGCTATGCGGACAAGGCACCAGCCTGCAAAGCCTCCAACCACTGCAGGACAGCAACCCCCTTCAATGGCTGTCCACACAAACCCGAGGCAGTCCACAAGACTCAAGCCTCAATCTGCCACAAGTCCACGACCAAAGGCAGATAGCAACAGTCCGCCCGGTCAACAACGGACTTGGCGAATACTGCGGACACCATGGTCTTGGCACAGAGTGTGACCAAGTCCAAAACCATCAAAGGCCAATGCGAGCATGGAGGACATAAACTCCCGTCCGCCAAACATCCTAGCACACAGACCGCCAGCAGTCCGCAAGCTACTCGCACACCTGCCCAACGCAGCAGCCATCTTCCGGACTCCACACACCAGTCCGCCAACAACCTCCATAGCAAGGCACCTGCTGAAACACCAGAGCTCGACAAGGCCTCAGTCAAGCTCTAAGCCCAGTCCGCAACAGCCCATACCGCGGACACACTAGTCCGCAAGCTTCAGGCAGACATGAGCCAAACCGCCAATCAGCACAAGCTTGCAACGCGGCCACTGAGCAATGCACCAGTCCGCAATCCCCTATCCGCTAAGGCTGCTCCTTGGCTAAACCAAACAGCCAACGTCATATCCGCAGATAACAAGCAGCATAGTCCGCGGACTTCACCCGTGCAACACGCTCAGAAGAACAGTCGGCTTCCACTAGACTTTCCACCAGGCCGCACACAACAGTCCGCCCAGTCCGCCTAGTCCGCCAATGTTTTCCGCCCAGGCCGCCCAGCCTGTCCCGTCAACCACTTCCACTGCACAAATTTCAACAGAGGCAACCAAAATTCGCACTTGCTCAGCTTGGCGTAAAGCATATGGTCTCTCAGATTTGCCAAGACCAGTCGCAAATGTCGATCATGCTCCTTCGCATCTTTAGAGTACACCAAAACATCGCCTATAAAGACAATCACAAACTTATCTAGAAAATCCTTGAAAACTTTGTTCAGAAAATCCATAAAAGCTGAGGGCGCATTAGCCGAACTAAATGACATAACCAAAAACTCAAAATGCCCATGACGAGAGCGGAACGCCGTCCGCGGAACATCTGACTCCCGAATCCTCAACTGGTGATAGCCTGAACGAAGGTCAATCTTGGAAAACACGGTACTACCGCGCAGTTGGTCAAATAAATCATCAATCCGAGGCAGAGGGTACCTATTCTTAATAGTAACCTTATTCAGCTCTCTATAGTCGATGCATAGCCTCATCGACCCGTCTTTCTTCTTTATAAACAGAACAGGCGCACCACAAGGCGACGAACTCAGCCTGATGAAACCTTTTGCCAACATCTCATCCAGCTGGATTGGCAACTCTTCCAGCTCTCGCGGGGCCATTCGGTACAGCGCCTTCGCAATAGGACGCGTGCCTGGCTCCAAATCTATAACAAACTCGACATCTCAATTGGGTGGAAGACCGGGAATATCGTCAGGAAACACATCAGAGAAGTCACACACCACAGGAATCTCCTCCAAACGTGGCACACTAACAACTGTCCCTACCAGAGAGACCACACAGGCAAAACAGCAAGAATCAAACAACTTTCGAGCACATACCACAAAAATGACTGGAGAGTCCTGGAGAGAATACCCATAAATGCTCCCGGGCTAACCGTTGTCTTTGATGAAGTCCAAGCGCTTACCCTTGCACTGGATAACTGCACCGTACCTTGACAACCAGTCCATGCCCAAGATAACATCGAAGTCCTCCAGCTCAATCACCTTCAGATCTGCCTTTGCTAGAAAATCCCCCAACAAAATCGGACAATCATGGACACCCAGGTCTGAAACCATAGAGTCACCGGAGGGGAACTTAACGCAAAAGGCACCACCAACACGATCTAGGCCCAAACAGAACCTCTCCACGATGGTCTAGCCACAAACGAGTGGGTAGCACTGGAGTCGAAGAGAACACGCGCCCAGCGGTTCTTTACCTTAAATCGTCCTACAAATTGCGCATGCATCTAAGGCAACAAACGCTAAAACAAAAACACAACCAGAAAGGGAACATGACAAAACGGTTGGGGAGAAGTCTAACCTGAGATAACCTGGGTCGAAGTTTGCGCTTCGTCTCCCGAAAGCACATTCAGCTTCCCCTTTCCTTTATCCATTTGCTGAGGCGGTGGCAAAGCCTGGAGGGGAACTGGATGCAGAATAGGTTGGATCTGTGGGCACCTTGTCTTGAGATGACCCTTCTGCCCACACTGAAAACAGACTTTATCTTTTAACCAGCAACGAGCAACATCATGCCCCTTCCTTCCACACAAGGCACACACCAAGTCTCCTCTGGGAGCACCCTGAATCGCATGCACCTGTTCCTTCTTCTGCGCGCCCAACCTTTTGAAACACCTCTCAAAGGGGTGGCCTGGCCGGCCATAGAGGCTGCAAACCTCTTTGTTCTTCTTTCGCGAGACAGCATCAAGCTCCTGGGGGCTCTTCCCTCCACCGGACTTCCGCTTATCCTTCCTCATCTGCTAGCCTCTATTCTTGGCATTCTCAATGGCCTCGACCTTCAAGTCAGCTTCAATCACGCTAACATAACTGACTGCTCCGTAGGCATTCGCTAACTACTGAATGTCGCTTCTTAGTCCACCCAGAAACCGTTTAACTCGATCTACTTCAATACTCACCAGACCAGGAGCAAACCGACTCAACTTGCTAAACTCAATCTCATACTCACTAACCGTGAGTTTCCTCTGCTTCAAATGAAGGAAGTCATTCATTAGCTGGTCCCGCTCGACTGAAGGCAGAAACTTACTTAACATCATCACCTTAAATGACTCCCAAGTGCAACCTACCACCAAGCTCTCTTTCTCCCTCAGCCACCAACTCTTTGCTAAGACCTTGAGCTGGTAGGCAGCGAGCATCACTCTCTGATCGTCCGAAATCCCAGAGTAAGAGAACATCTCTTCAATGGAAATCAACCACTCATCCAAAATCATGAAATCTGCTTGCCCATCATAAGTAGGGGGGCCTAAGCCGCTGAAACTGGGAAATGAACGCCATCTCTGAGGGCACCACAACCGAATGCACGGGAGGAGCAGGAGGGGTAGGAACATCTACCCCCTCAGCGGGGTCCTGAACTCTCGGAGTCTGTCCCGCCACCACTGCTACAAGAGACTGAATCTAAGCCTGCATATCCACTACCTGCCTCGATAAGGCCTCATTACTCTGCCGCAGGCTTTCTATCAATGCCTCGCTCTGCGCTCTAGATGACTCACCCTCTGATTGGGGAGTCGATCTCATCGCAGGACATCTCGCCATCCTATAATCACACAAGATTTAGACAAAACCTAGCCTAACATCTAGAACAAAACTACTCGGTACAGACAAACACACTTAAATATGAACTTCAACTGCTAAACTTGCTCTGGGATTTGTTTTTACCATGATGATATTATGCTTAATCTAAGATGGTTCACCACCATCATACTAACGCATATGCCTAAACCATGAATGCATGTATTTGTATTATTTTTGACTAAAAATCATGCGTGTACATATGTCATCATGCAAATATTTAGATTGACACGTTGTGCTTATGAAATGTTATGTTATGCATGATGTGCTATGCATTCTAAAAAAAGGCCTTAATGCATGCCATGGGAGGCGTACACATGAAAATGTTATGCATCCCATACTACATAACAATTCCATGTAATGAAAAGAGAAAACGTGCTAGCCGTATTCATGTGGTGAGGTTATGCATCACATACTACATAACCCTCACATGTTGCCTCCTATGGTGGATCCATACACAAACACATATTATGCATCCCATACTACATAATATGCCCAGTATACTTCTTCATGCTCATGAGTGTAGTGTTTCTACTTTAGCCAAGACGTGCTGATGACATATCGGTGTGTGTATGGTATGACGCTAAACTACTAATGCAAACCAGGGAAAGGTTGCCCGACCATTTGCCAAGCAACCACCCTCTGATACCAACTGTCACAACCCGCATTTTCTCGACGATTACATCGTATCAGAGCAAGAGAAAATACGTGTCGTGATGCCACGCCGTGCAGGGGATAACTGCACACGTTCAGGCAAAACTCCAGACCTTAAATTTTAAGGAATATCATAGTTTAATATGAAAGAAAACAAGTTATACTTAATGGACGTATCCCTCGGCACAGTGGACCAGCTAGTCCACAATTAAAAGTACATTTATACGCAGCGGAAAATACTTTGGTTAAGTTGAGTTGACATCCTAAATGAGCATAAGTGTCCCCGAGGGACGACTCATGGTATGCACGATCCTAAGGTTAGTATAGTATATAAAAATGTAGTCTTTACGTTAAAGGAAAAGTAGTGTCTTAGTTTTATAAATATGACATGCATGAGATACATATAGTAACGCTTTTAGGGTTTAAAAATATCTAACATGAAACCTAGCATAAAACATCCCCAGAAGCAAGTAAACAACCACAAAAAGGCAAAAATAGCTGTTTTAGTTCATACCCAGCATCGCAAGTAAGCAACCAGTAGGCGTCAACAACCTCACACGAACCCACTGGTGAGTATGCATGTCTATACAGAAAGGAAAAGAACTACCTCACAAAGATCGAGGATCAGCTATCTTAGCTACCCAAGAGGCCACAAGCAAGCCCCTCCAAAGGAACTGGCCGCTCAACTTGCTACAACCTGGACCTGAGACATTCAAGAAAAGAACACCTCGGCAAAAAAATAATCAAAAAGGTAAATAGAGCATTAGATTTATGAGCGAATAAGAAGGGTTTACCAACCCGTCAACAAAATGCTATCAGTAAAAGAAAGGACATGACAGTAAGAAAAGAACACTGTCTGAAGAACAGCAAAAGCACACCAAGTGTGAGTAATAAAAGCAACATGCCCTACAAAAGAGCCTGCAACAGCAACAAGACATATACATATATGCCAAAAGAAATAGCCATAAAATAGGAAAGGAACTAACAGTCCTAACTTGTGGGTTAATGGCAGGGGTCAAAACATGGATCTGAGTACATAACCAAAACCAGATCCAAAAAGGGCTAAGGGGTCAAACAGTGGCAGCTCTAGGGTCCCACAAACCAACCCAAGCCGGTGTAAAATGTGGTGCCACAGCTCTCCACATAAAACCACCCCTCCAGAGGCACCAAAACTCCACCACCTGCCACAACCCAAGAGTCGGCATGAAAAAACTAGTCGAACACCCAACACCCCCCCTAGGGAAAGTCACACTAACAATCCTAAGGAAACACACGAACCCAAGGCAGAAACGTCGAGCCCAGTCGACGCGTCATTGAGTAAGCTCCACTCACTTGACGCCAAAATACTTAGCCGTAAAAGCTACGCTGGATGACGGCGTTGAGTCAACTCAGCTCACTCAACGCTGTCCACGCTTTCTACTTAGGATAAACGTAAATTTTAGTTAAAACCGCAGCCTAAACTCTCTCAATGCATGGAAACAGAGAGTTGGAGATTTAATTCCAACTCTCCCTTCTACCCTATCTACTCGGGGCTACCGCAACTATACTTAAACTACAACTAAATGCAGTCATACCCTACCTCTAGCTACCCACTGGACACCAAACCGCGAATAATAAAAAAAACTAGCCAAAATTCCTAGACAACCTAAATCGAACATGGCTGAATTTTAAGAACAATATACAGCAGAGTAACTAGGTAAAAAAGTGGTCAAATTGGCAAGGGCAAGGAGCCACTTGCCTTACCACTAAGATGCAGCGATTACAATACGAAAACTGGCTTTGGCTGCAAGATCGGCCACCTACGGGTCAAAAGCAAAGATTTAGAGAATAAGAAAAGAAATTAAAAAAAAAAATTAACTCCTAGAATCAGCCCTAGATCAAGAATGACTTACATGGAAGGGAAGATCTAGACGAGAGCCAGCCAAATCCGCTATCATACGAGAAAAATCGAGCTCTAACCCTCCCGCAAATCGCCGGCCAAAACCCAACACCACCTCCTCCCAAAACCTTCCGCTGGAAGCTTCTCCAGAATCAGGAACGAAGAAATGAGGAGGAAAAACAACTCACGGCATAAAAGGAAGCACTCAGGAGAAAAAAAATATGGAACACGCCCCGTACACGCCTGTGTCAGGTTCGACACGCCCGTGTCACAGCCGTGTATTCACTAAACTAACGCTCGACGATTGTCGAGCGCCGATCGTCGAACAGAGAGAGACACGCCCCATGTCACACCCGTGTCAGATACGACACGCCCGTGACACGGCCATGTACTCACTCGAACACCGCTCGACGATCGTCGAGCGCCGATCGTCGAACAGAGAGAGACACGCCCCGTGTCACGCCCGTGTCAGATACGACACGCCCGTGACGCGGCCGTGTACTCACTCAAACACCACTCGATGATCGTCGAGCACCAATCGTCGAACAGAGAACGACACGCCCCGTGTCATGCCTGTGTCAGATACGACACGCCCGTGACACAGCCGTGTACTTACTCGAAAGAAAGTGTCGACCGATTTTCGTCGACCACGCAACCTAAAAGCTCCACTCGAGCACGACACGCCCTGGGACACACCCGTGTCCCAGGCCGTGTCACCCAAACATACACACAAAAAATCAGCTAAACTCCTTAGCTAAAAAAAGAAACAAGGCACCAACCTACCAAGCCCGGCCACACCAGGCCATGCACAACAGAGCAAACATTACAGCTAACATAACAAACATCGAGACAATGCGAAAGCAAACGATCTCAGACTTCGACCAAAACTCGCACCGTAGCTAAACACTTAAGCTATGAAAACAACGGCGAGGTCGAAAACAACATCCGACGATCACACACTCAGGCTAACACCTCCCGAATCCAAAACACAAGCATTCCCTAAGAGGCCCAACCGAGTCACCAAAACAGACTCCGGCTAGCTGGGGAATCTTGCTAGCAGGCTACAACCAGGCTACACAATGAACCTAAAGAGCTAAGACCACGCTCTACAATAGCGAAAGGCCGGAAATGCGTCATCGTAACGCCAAATCAAAAATCAAGCAAAATACAGAAAAATCGGGGGCATTACACAGTCATTATTCTTCAGGCAGGCAACAACAACATCAACATCAACAGAAACAAACTACTAAACATCAAAAGACTGAAAGCCCAAAACGACCGGCATCTCCTCCTATACCTTTTGAGGACCCAGAAACAGCTACAACTACAAAGATGGCCAGGTTCCAATAATTGGTTGGCCAATCAATGATTAACAAGACAAAAGATGAAGGCAAGGATCCCTCTGAATACAGAACAATGTCCAAGTACAGTAAGGAAGAACTAAACAGGTTTGCAAAAGCTAACAAATTCTTTAATGTTGATGATTATATGAAGTTACATCCAGAAGTTATGGTGTTAAGAGCTACTTCCCTAAATATTATTGGTGTTGCTGATATGACAATGACAAAGACTCAAGCAGCCAATCCAAATAAGGAAATCAAGTTTACTCAGCCTAGTGATAAAGCTAAAGAGGAGAACCACAAGGATCCAAAGAAGAAGAAATGAGTTCTTAATCTGTTTAATCTCTCTGTATGTCTTAAAATTGCTTATTTATTTCCTGATACAAAGCTCACTGTATATATATTTGTTGCATATTTTAAAGTTTCCTGCCAGATATATTTTTTCTTGCTTTGTAAATGATTTGTGTCTGTAATTAGTGACCTCACCCAAATAGGGCGAGATTGTTGGATCCCTAGTTGGATTTGAGCTAGGTTCACTAAACTAGGATTATTGACCCACCATGTATAGCCAATGTCATGTCTATGTCCTAGAGTCTAGGCTATGTCCTTAGAGTCAACATTGCATGGACCAGCCAACAACAGACTGCAGAAGTCTCCAAACTTAGAGAAATTTAAAAGGTTCAGAAAAGTAAGTTCGACGTTCGTCGAACTCAGCTCGACGAAAGTCGTGCTCAGCTCAACGAACTCATAGAAAATTCTCTGAGTTGATCTCGACGAACATAGTTCTCAGGTCGACAATCTCGGGATACTCTACTTCAACATTCTAAGTCCAGAATCATTCCTCTTAACTCCAGTCGACGAACTTAGACTATAGTATTGATAAGTTTTATCAAGTAGCAGTTAGTAGTTCTCAGGTCGGAGAACTTAGTTCTCAGGTCGACGATTTCTGGATGCCCTACTTCAACATTATAAGCCCAGAAACATTTCTCTAAACTCCAGTTGACGAAGTTAGACTATCATATCAATGATCTTAGTGCACAGAATTGGCAAGAGTTTATCAGAAAGCAGGTAGCTATTCTTGGTGAAAGAAATTGTACCTAATCACCTAGAGGGGGGGGGGGTGAATAGGTGACTTAATCTTTTTTAAACTTTTAGGCAGATTATATCACAGATTTATAACTACTTCTTCACAGCAATCAATCAGCAATCACAGAATAAAGCATGCACACAGTGAACACACAGATTTATAGTAGTTCCCCAAGGTTTGGGTACATCCACTTTCCCCCTTCGCCTATCTAGTAGTGTACTAGATTCGGCCAAACTCCTCCACTATTCCTCAGATCCTCAGATCTTACACTCAGAACCCCAACCATGTTCCTACAGCTCAGAGGGATCCCACTCCTACAACTTAGGCTCAACAGCCCTACCACTCAGTCTTCACAAAGACCTACACTCAGCCACAAGGCCTACACTCAGAGATATGAATCTCCTACACTCAGGCACACAGGCCCTACCACTCAGCCTTTATAATTGCAGGCTTACAACTCAGATCCCTAAGGATCATACAAGAAATTAAGAATACAATGTATATACCTACAACTTAGAATAAGAGAGAAGAGTTGATAGGTTTCTTGATGAGTTCTTGGAAGAACTCTGCTGAGATCAACCACACTTGGCTTTCTTCAAAGCTTCTTGAATGTAGAACACAATAGGGTTGATACTCTTTGCAGCTGATCTTCAATCACTGTAACTTAAGTTTCAGATCACAATCTGAAACCTTCTTCAAAGCCTGGTTCCAACAGCTGTCTTCTTGGAAGGAGCTCTCTCTCTCTCCAACTTCTTAGATCTTCACTTGAATTAATTCTTCAATGAATTGCTTGATCTTCTTCTCTTATTGATGTTGATCATCTTCTTCTATTGACAGAATGAGCCTATATATAGGCCTTCTTCATGGTGACCGGCTGATCTGGTTCCTAACAGCTTTCTGACAACTCTAACAGTTGCAGTAGACCGGCTGGAATGGCAGCTGTCATGTCATCCAGTCACTTCTTGAAATATCTGTAACTGTCTGAAAGTGTCGAGACAGTCCGTCTTTAAGTGTCGACACTTATAGACTAAGTGTCGACACAAGTTGACTAAGTGTCGACACTAGCCTTCAAGGTGTCGACACAACTCCTTGTGTTGTAGAATTTACTTCTCGACACTGCTTCTTCAAAATGTGTCAACATTGATATTGTGTGTCGACACTACTCCTTGTTCTTCAGTACTTAGTTGAATTCTGCTAAGTGTTGACACAACTCCTTTGTGTCGACACATCTTCTTGTGTTGAACTTGTTAAGTGTCGACACATACTCTTGGTGTTGACAAATGCCTTCTGTGTTGATACTTACTGGGTGTCGACACAGCTCCTTGTGTCGACACATTCTTCTTATGTTGAGACTTTGGCTGAGTGTCGACACATCTCCTTTGTGTCGACACTTGTACTTAGAATTTGTTGAACTTTGTTGAGTGTCGACACAGCCTCCTAGTGTCGACACTTTCTTCATGTGTTGAGTCTTCTGCTGTGTGTCGACACATTCTTCATTATGTCGACACTTATACTTGAACTTTGCTGAAGTGTTGCTGAGTGTCGACACAGCCTCCAAGTGTCGACACTTTCTGATGTTGACAAAGTTCCTCTGGGTGTCGACACTGCTTCTAAGTGTCGACACTGCTTCTAAGTGTCGACACTGCTTCACTGGACATTTCTTCAATGAGTGTCGACACATCCTGTATGTGTCGACACTTTCCTTCTGGTGTCGACTCTACATCCCTGGTGTTGACACAAGTACTCCAAGTGTCGACACTGCTTCTCTGGGTGTCGACACAAGTCTTCTCAAGTGTCGACACTTTTCTTCTGGGTGTCGACACATGGACTTAGAAACTTTTCAGCTTTCCCTGCAAATACTTAACCTGCACAACTAAACTCAAAACACATCAAATACATTTTGATGTATATCATTGAGTAGGGTGAGGCTTCTTCAAATCAGGTATATTTATTCCAATGTACCCAACAATCTCCCCCTATTTGGAGAAGTCATAACCCTTAGTCAATGATATACACCATACATAACAAAATTACAGTATGATGTAAAAAGGATTACATAACAGGGTAAGTACATAAACATGTATTAAACAAAACATGTATACATCAATATCTCAGAACTATTAATGTAATAGTTGAACATATATCACATTGTTCTAACAACTTCAATATTTTCATTATCCAAAAGTTTACAGAAGTTTTAATACAAGTGATTACAACTGTAAACTAAAGAAAATTCTATTCTATTGCTGCTCAGCCTCCTTGATAACTATGCCCTTTACAGATTGTATCTTTGCTTGGACTGGGGCTTCAGCATCTTCAGCAGCAGCAGGCTTCTTGCCTTTAAGATCCTTCTTTTTCTGCTATTCAGCCTTGATCTTCTGCCTTTCAAAGTAATGATAAGGATTTGGAAAGTACTTGCTAGGCTCCTGGGCAGTAGGAGGTAGCTTTCCCATCTTAGCCTTTCTTCTGTATTGCACAATGGCTTCTTACCTGGACTCATGCTTCCTCCACTCCAGTTCAGAATACCACTTGTTTCTATCTTGAATATTGTCCTTGGCAGCCTTTTATGCATTTAAGATAATATTCCTTGAAGTAGGGCTCCATTGTTCAAAGTCAGGCCTCAACTCAGCTTGCTCCCTGAATCTCTTCTTAGACAATTGGGCTTCTTGTTCTTTCTGCAGCAAAGCTTCTTGTTCTTTCAGTATAGCCTCTGGCACTGGCTGAACCACTTTTTCTATGATGACATTTTGCTTTCCCTCAGGTGGGCTATACATTGACTGTATATCTGCATGTATCATATCAAAGTCTGGTGGAGGGTATATTACTTGAGCCACTTCAGCTTGCTCCCCTCCAAGATATGCAGGATTAATTCCAGACTCTGCAACATTATCATCATCACATAATGGAGGATATCCAAGGGTGGCTCTGATGGAATTGGAAATCCATTTGGAATGATCAGAGCTGGCTTTGACTAACACCATCTCCCCCTTTATGACTTCTCTAACAATATGATCCCTCAGATCATCTTTCTGAAATCTTATTTGGGCATCCAAATAGTTTACTCCATCCTTAAAGAAAGGTTTCAACCTTTGGAGCTTGTCTGTTATAGCCTTTTGAGAGTCTTGGATAGCAGTTTTAACAGCAGTTATTCCCTCTTGTAATGCTTTATCAAATTCTGCCTTAGCTGTAGCATTAGCTGTAGTCTGACCAGTAGCTATATTCTTCATTTCTGTGACTATTGCATTGTGTGAAGCAGTTAAATTATCATTCATCCTCAGCTGGTTATCCAGAACATAGCCTTGCTTCACTACAATATCATCCACTTGAGCTTTGATCTTCTCTTGATGTGTAGCTAAGTAGACTACTGCATTCCCTCCCTTGTGGAAGAGGTCAGTCATCTCTTTCTTATTCAGATTCATTTCAAATCTGATGGACTTAATGTCTTGGGCCAGATCAAACTGTAGAGACTTATGCCCTTCATCCATATAAGATTGCAAAGCCTGTCTTTGCTCATCCAACTTTATTTGCATTGCAACCATCAGAGAACTGTAATCTGCAGATGGGGCTGGCTGTGGTGCAGGCTGTGGTGCAATTGTTTGTAAAGCCTTTTTGTAAGTTTGGCTCCTTCTCTTAAAGACTTGAAACTTCCTCTTCTTGGCCCTTGCATCCTCTTCATCTTTTGATGCAGATGTGCTATCAATAGTCACTCTGTCCTTAGGACTTGGAGGTAACTCCTTCTCAGTCCTTTGGAGTCCTTCAGTATCTTTTGGCACCTCAGTCTCTTTGCTTGCAGTTTCTGTAACAATATCCACATGCTCCCCCTCAACATGGGCCTTCTCCCCCTCATCAGCAGCACTTTCTTTCTCAATGTTAGTTTGGAGAAGATCTGGGTATAGCTCTTCTATGGTAAATTCTTGTTGAGGATGGGGTGGAGAATCTCTAATCTCATTAAGCACTTGATCAGATACCACTTGATCAGCAACAGAGGTGTCCTCCATGACAACATCTTGGGGTTGACTAGGAATCTGAGGTTGCTGATTTGCAGTAGATAATGTGTCAGTGATAACTGCATTCTCAATAGAGAAATATAATTGGTTTATTTCAATTATTACCTCAAGTATGGTTTGTGTAGCTCTTTCACTTTCTAAAGGAGTAGGCTCATCCACCAGTAGAGGCTCCCCCTGGACTGATTCCAGGTGTACTGGGCTAGCATGTGGTAGCTCCCCATGCCTTGGGGCATATTCTTGTCTAGCTGGAGATTGTCCAGCATTTCCAGTGTCTTGTTCATCATCTGGAGTAAAGACAACTTGTTCCTCAAAAATGCTTGATGATTCTTAAGCCACAGGGGCTGATTTCTTCTTCCTTTTCTGGGGTGTTACCTTCTCAGGAGTTGACATTTCCTTGGTCAAGACCCTATCCCACCTAGAGAAGATCATCAAATCCATTCTCCTCATGTGGTTAATTTTGGATCCTGCAGCTTGGGTCATTACCTCTGGTATAATACCAGCTAGGTATAGACTTAGAATCCTACCCAAATTGGGTTTCTTCAGGCTCTCCTTAATCTTCTCAAATACTACTGTAGACCAATCAGTTTGTAGGTTGAAGATAATTCTTGTCATCAGACTAAACATAAAAGCTGAAATCTTGTCATGTCCTCCAGACTTGCACAGGATAACCTTGCCAACAATTTCAGAGAGAAATTTGCCCTGACTGTTCATTCCTTTCCTATTGAAAACAGATCCTATTTTCATCTTGGAATCCAGTCCACACCATGTTAATGCTTCTCTAGTCTTTGAAGTAGTAACATCTTCTTCCTCCTTGGTTCTTGGTAGTTGTAGTACCTTCCTCAGACTTTTAGGAGAAACTTTCACCATAGCCCCATGAACCCTTGACTTAATCTTTAGTCCTGATTCATCTAGGGTTGCGCCATTCAGAAATTCTAGGACCTCCTTCTTCCAGATCTTGATGGGTTCTAAAACAAGGAATTCTAATCCAGATTCTACAACTAGGGTTACCACACCTTTGATTGCGGGCTCTGCCTCATCAAATGCGTGCCGCACCAGTTCATATCCTTCATTCACGTTCTCTTCGAGCTTGTGCGCCATTAGGGTTTGAAGAAATTTGAATTGAGAGAAGAGAGGTGTAGACACACAAGTTTGGTCTCGAAACTTTGGTGAGCGTGTCGACAGACAATGGCGAAATCCTATTTATACCTTTCTAGGATCAAAGATGAAAGGGCGCGTCAAAATAGTCAAATTGTGTCGACACTGTTGATAAGTGTCGACACAAACTTATAATGTCTCGACAACTATGTGTCGACATAAGTATAGTCGACAGAATATATATGTCGATACTTGTTTATGTGTCGACACCACTTAGCTCGACACTTAGTCGAGACTTTACTTGTCTAATTATGTGTAAAGCCTAAGTGTCGACACCACCTTGGATGTGTCGACACCTACACTGCATGTGTCGACACTAATTCTCTGAAGTGTCGACACCAACTTCCTAGATGTGTCGACACCTTTTCTCTGAAGTGTCGAAACCAATTATCTGTCTCGACACAGACAACTCTTTGTGTCGACACTATTTTACTTAGCCATTCTTGTAAACTTATTCTAAGTTTATCATACCTAATTCAATTTTGAACCTATTGAATTTGGTTTCTTCTAGTGGCTTAGTATACATGTCAGCTAGTTGATTATCTGTATTAACATATTCTAGTGAAATATCTCCTTTTTCTACATGTTCTCTTAGAAAATGGTATTTTATTTCTATATGCTTAGTCCTACTATGGGAAACAGGATTGTTTGCAATAGAAATAACACTAGTAGAATCACAAAATAGAGGTGTTCTACTTACTTGTATACCATAGTCTTGTAGCTGATGCTGTATCCATAGAAGTTGAGCACAGCAACTTCCTGCAGCCACATACTCTGATTCTGCTTTGGAGATAGCCACACTTGTTTGCTTCTTGCTACTCCATGATATCAGTCTTCCACCTAGGAATTGACAGGTATCAGTTGTACTTTTCCTATCTTCCTTGCAACCTGCAAAATCTGCATCTGAATAACCTGTCAGTTCAAAGTCTCCATTCCTAGGGTACCAAAGGCCTAGATAAGGTGTGCCCTTAAGATATCTCAAAATTCTTTTGACTGCTGTCAAATGAGACTCTTTAGGGCAAGCTTGATACCTAGCACAGACACATGTAGCATACATGATATCTGGTCTACTTGCAGTCAAATACAATAGGGAGCCAACTATCCCTCTATACAAAGTCTCATCTACAGGTTTCCCTGCATCATCTTTGCTAAGAGACATACTTGACAACATAGCAGTTTTCATGGTACTGGAGGAATCCATACCATACTTCCTTATTAATTCTAGGGTGAACTTAGACTGGCATATGGATAAACCATTCTCAGTCTGTCTAACTTAGAGACCCAAGAAGAACTTAAATTCACTCATACTGTTCATCTCAAATTGTCCTTGCATAAGTTTTGCAAACGTTTTGCAAAGACTACTTTCAGTAGACCCAAATATGATGTCATCTACATATATTTGGACTAGTATGATCTTGCCTCTGAATTCCCTAAGGAATAGAGTCTTGTCTATTTTCCCCCTTGTGAATTTATTCTCAATGAGAAAACTAGACAGGGTTTCATACCAAGCCCTAGGGGCTTATTTTAACCCATACAAAGCCTTCCTAAGTCTATAAACATAATTAGGTTGAGTTGAATCAACAAAACCTGATGGCTGTTCCACATAAACTTCTTCCTTCAGATTACCATTCAGAAATGCTGACTTAACATCCATTTGATATACTTTAAACCCTAGATAGGTTGCATAGGCCAAGAACATCCTTATTGCCTCCAGTCTGGCTATTGGAGCAAAGGTTTGATCAAAGTCAATACCTTCTTCTTGTCTATATCCCTTAGCAACCAGTTTAGCTTTGTTCTTCACAATAACTCCATGTTCATCCATCTTGTTCCTAAAGATCCACTTAGTTCCAATTATATTGTGGTCTTTTGGTTTAGGAACAAGCTCCCAGACTTTGCATCTCTTGAACTGATTCAGCTCCTCTTGCATTGTCTCAATCCAATGAGGGTCTAGGATGGCTTCTTCAAATTTCTTTGGCTCTACTTGGGATAGAAAACTGGAGTAGAGTACTGCATTTAGATTTCTGCTCCTTGTTTGTACCCCTTGACTTAGATCACCAATAATTTGATTTGCTGGATGATCTCTTAGATGTCTATTAGCTGGAGGCATCCTTGCTTCAGGTTGAACTCCTTCAGCTTCTTCAACTTACTGCACTCCTTGGTCTTCTTCTGCATCAGGTGCATCTAGTACTCCCCCTGGACAACAGCCACTATCATCTACATGCTGACTTGCAGTAGATCCTTCTTCAATAGTAAGCTTGTCCAACTTCTTTGTCACACCTGTGGAGCTGCAAATACTTCTAGACAATTCATTGTTAATAAGTTTAGCTTCATCAAATACTACATGTACTGACTCTTCTACAACTTGAGTAGTCAAGTTGTAGACTCTATAAGCATTATTGTTGTCGCTGTACCCAATAAAGATCCCCTCATGGGATTTGGCAGCAAACTTGGTTAAGTAAGACTTACCATTGTTAAGTATATAGCATTTACAACCAAAGATCCTGAAATAGGATAGGTTTGGTTTTCTTCCTTTCACAATCTCATAGGGGGTATTCTTGTGGCTCTTGGTGATGGTAGCCCTATTAATTACATGGCATGCAGTATTAACTGCCTCAGCCCAGAAATATTCTGGGAGAGATGTGTCACTTAATAGGGTTCTACCAGCCTCAATCAAGGTTCTATTTTTCCTCTCAACAATGCCATTTTGCTGAGGTGTTCTTGGTGAAGAAAATTCCTGAAATATCTCAAACTCTTCACATAACTTTGTCATACTATCAGACTGGAATTCAGTACCATGGTCACTTCTTACTTTGACCGCTGTACTATCTAACTCATTCTGAATTTGTTTGACAAAACTATAGAAGATACTAGGTGTTTCAGATTTCTGTCTAAGGGAGAACACCCAGGAAAACCTTGAGTAATCATCTACAATCACAAATGTGTAGACCTTCCTACTTAGGCTGTGAACTGGCATAGGACCAAAGAGATCCATATGCAAGAGGTATAAACACCTCACATCATCTTTGTTCTCAATGCTATTAAAGGTGGATCTAGTCTGCTTGCCCTTTTGACAAGCTGAACATATCCCATCTTTAATACACTTAACCTGAGGACCATTCCTCACTAACTCTTTGCTATAGAGTTGGCCAATTATCTTGTAGTTGAGATGGGCTAGCCTCTTGTGCCATTTGACACAATGAGAGACTTTCTCATCAGCTACAAGACACATTGGAGAAACATTGTTCTCACACATAATGTCTAGGCAATAGACATTTCTCTTCCTATAACTTGTCAAAATGATCTCTTGATCATTTGATCTCCTGATATGACAACCATCTTTGACAAATGAGATGTCATATCCTAAATCACTCAGTTGACTTATACTAATAAGGTTATGTTTCAAACCTTTAACATAGGCCACTTGAGTAATTATTATAAGGTTGCTAGAGATGTTACCAAAACCTTTGATGATTCTTTTTTCAAAACCACCAAAGGTGACTTTAGGACCATCCTTGATTGGTGTGTAGTCCTTTAGCAATCCCCTAGTTCCAGTCATGTGCCTGGAACATCCACTGTCCAAGTACCATATTGGGGCATGGCCACTTGGACTCACCTGCAAAACAGATTAGTTAACATTAGAACCCAAAGAATTCTTGGGTCCTTGGTGCTGGTTAGTTTGCCTCTTAACAAAGCTACCTGCAGATCTTCCAACAGGCAGTTTGCTACTCATCTTGGCACTAGAATTGTGTCAACAGTCTATGGCAAAGTGGCTTACCTTGCCACAGCACCATCACTCAAATTTGTTGTACCTTTGCTTAGGTACAACCATGGCTGTTATATCTACAGCAGGCTTGTTGAGTACTGGGGCTTTGCCCTTAGACTTGGACTTTACAGTCCTGGCAGGGTTAGTAAACCCCAATCCAGTTTTACCCTTGTGAGGTATAAACTCATCTATCAAAGGTAGAACTGATTTTGGTTTAGAGAATCTTGCTACTATATCTCTCTCCTTCTGAAGACTAATCTCCAGATTTATGATTTGATAATTCTTAAATGTTATAGTCCCCATCTGAATAACAGTTATGTCCTTCAGTCTGGCTACTTCATTTAGTTTTTGATCAATCAACTTCTCAAAATCAGTTGCAGCCTCTTTGAGACTAGCAATCTCCTTAGCCTGACTCTTGGCCAAGGATTTGCTTTTCTTAAAAGCTTGCAACAGTACTCTATATTCATCAATTAATTGATGAATGTCTCCTTCAGATTCAGATGCACTCTCATCACTTGATAAAGATGAATCTGAATCTGACTCAGTACTAGAAATTGAATCAGCAGAACAATTTAGTACCTGACTAGGTCCAGGCTGCTCCTGGATTTTGTCACCTTCAGATAAGGCCATCAGTCCCAGGCACTGATTGTCCTCTTGCTCATATATAGAGTTCATTAACTGGATGAACTCCTCTTCCTCTTCTTCAGCAAACAGTCCAATGTAAGCTTCTGCTTCTGAATCAGTTTCTGAAGATGATATGTCTGACAGACTTTTGTCCTTCTTGGCAACAAAGGACCTTTCCTTCTTGCCCTTGAATTGAGTCTTTTTCTTATCAGTAGATTCTTTCCTCTTCTCTGGACAGTCAGCAACAACATGTCCTTGTTTGTTACAACAATAACAAACTATCTTTGAAGATGTAGTTCTACTTGTCTTGGGCTTTCTCATGTCATTCTTTGATGACTTCTGTGAAGTGGATGGCTTAGTCCTCCACTGTTTCTTCTTTAGGAACTTCTGAAAATGTCTTGTGAAAGCTGCAAAGTCCTCATCACTCTCACTGCTTTAGAAATTCCTGCCTTCTGATTCATCTGACTCAGTCTCAGCCACTTTTGGAGGAGGAGATGGAGACTTACTTTTATATTTCTTGGTGGCTTCTGTCTTGAATGCCATAGCTCTTTCTTTATGCTCAATTCTGGTAGTCTTCTCCTCTTCTTTCCTTACCATCAACTGCATCTCATATGATAACAGCTTTTCAAACAATGTTGGAGGAGGAATGTATGCTAACTTGGCCATTTCCCTTATGACACAGATCTTGGTGTCCCAATCCTTTGTTATGGACCTCAAGAACTTATCATTCAGCTCATAATTGCTGAATTCTCTTCCATAGGGCATCAACTCATTGACAATCCTATAGAATTTCTTGTAGCATTCTGTTATACTATCAGACATCACTTGTCTAAAGCTCTCATATTCTTGGTTTAACAAAGACTTTATGTCCTGTCTAACTTCTTCTGAACCATCCATGTACACTATCAGAGTATCCCACATCTCCTTTGATGTTTTACAGTATATCAAGTTCTGAAATGTAGCATCATCTATGGCACTTACAATGATATTCTGAGCCTTTTTGTCCATTGAAGCTAGAATAATCTCATCTTTTGTCATTTCAGAAAAGTCTTTAGGTGTTCTCTGATTTGCATCTAACACAGAAACCTTCATTGGCACATATGACCCTTCTTTAACTGTGATATAGATTCTAGGGTCAGAGGCTTCCATAAATAGCCTAACCCTTTCTTTCTAGATGTCAAAGATCTCCTTTCTACAAATTGGCAACTTCATGGATCCAAGTTCCTTATGATTCTCTGTTGAACCCATTTTCTTGATTATGCTGAATCTGTCCTTGATTTCACTGAATCTGCCAACAGGATCTACTCAAACAGTTATGTCCTTTTTGAGTAACCTGGCTCTGATACCACTTGAAAGAAATTATACTTAATCACCTAGAGGGGGGGTGAATAGGTGACTTAATCTTTTTTAAACTTTTAGGCAGATTATATCACAGATTTATAACTACTTCTTCACAGCAATCAATCAGCAATCACAGAATAAAGCATGCACACAGTGAACACCCAGATTTATAGTGGTTCCCCAAGGTTTGGGTACATCCACTTTCCCCCTTCGCCTATCTAGTAGTGTACTAGATTCGGCCAAACTCCTCCACTATTCCTCAGATCCTCAGATCTTACACTCAGAACCCCAACCAGGTTCCTACAGCTCAGAGTGATCCCACTCCTACAACTCAGGCTCAACAACCATACCACTCAGTCTTCACAAAGACCTACACTCAGCCACAAGGCCTACACTCAGAGATATGAATCTCCTACACTCAGGCACACAGGCCCTACCACTCAGCCTTTATAATTGCAGGCTTACAACTCAGATCCATAAGGATCATACAAGAAATTAAGAATACAATGTATATACCTACAACTCAGAATAAGAGAGAAGAGTTGATAGGTTTCTTGATGAGTTCTTGGAAGAACTCTGCTGAGATCAACCACACTTGGCTTTCTTCAAAGCTTCTTGAATGTAGAACACAATAGGGTTGATACTCTTTGCAGCTGATCTTCAATCACTGCAACTTAAGTTTCAGATCACAATCTGAAACCTTCTTCACAGCCTGGTTCCAACAGCTGTCTTCTTGGAAGGAGCTCTCTCTCTCCAACTTCTTAGATTTTCACTTGAATTAATTCTTCAATGAATTGCTTGATCTTCTTCTCTTATTGATGTTGATCATCTTCTTCTGTTGACAGAATGAGCCTATATATAGGCCTTCTTCATGGTGACCGGCTGATCCGGTTCCTAACAGCTTTCTGACAACTCTGACAGTTGCAGTAGACCGGCTGGAATGGCAGCTGTCATGTCATCCTGTCACTTCTTGAAATATTTGTAACTGTCTGAAAGTGTCGAGACAGTCTGTCTTTAAGTGTCGACACTTATAGACTAAGTGTCGACACAAGTTGACTAAGTGTCGACACTAGCCTTCAAGGTGTCGACATAACTCCTTGTGTTGTAGAATTTACTTCTCGACACTACTTCTTCAAAATGTGTCGACACTGATATTGTGTGTCGACAATACTCCTTGTTCTTCAGTACTTAGTTGAATTCTGCTAAGTGTCGACACAACTCCTTTGTGTCGACACATCTTCTTGTGTTGAACTTGTTAAGTGTCGACACATACTCTTGGTGTCGACACATGCCTTCTGTGTTGATACTTGCTGGGTGTCGACACATTCTTCTTATGTTGAGACTTTGGCTGAGTGTCGACACATCTCCTTTGTGTCGACACTTGTACTTAGAATTTGTTGAACTTTGTTGAGTGTCGACACAGCCTCCTAGTGTTGACACTTTCTTCATGTGTTGAGTCTTCTGCTGTGTGTCGACACATTCTTCATTATGTCGACACTGATACTTGAACTTTGCTGAAGTTTTGCTGAGTGTCGGCACAGCCTCCAAGTGTCGACACTTTTTGATGTTGACAAAGTTCCTCTGGGTGTCGACACTGCTTCTAAGTGTCGACACTGCTTCACTGGACATTTCTTCAATGAGTGTCGACACATCCTGTATTTGTCGACACTTTCCTTCGGGTGTCGACTCTGCATCCCTGGTGTCGACACAAGTACTCCAAGTGTCGACACTGCTTCTCTGGGTGTCGACACAAGTCTTCTCAAGTGTCGACACTTTTCTTCTGGGTGTCGACACATGGACTTAGAAACTTTTCAGCTTTCCCTACAAATACTTAACCTGCACAACTAAACTCAAAACACATCAAATACATTTTGATGTATATCATTGAGTAGGGTGAGGCTTCTTCAAATCAGGTACATTTATTCCAATGTACCCAACACTTGGGTTGACGATCTTTGATATCAGGTCGACGAACATGACTTCTCAGCTCGAAGAACTCTGGACCCAGTTTGACGAATTCTATTCCTTGCTCGATGATTTGTGTAGTTCCAGACTTGGATTTTTCCCTCCTTCTGCCCTTATTTTATTGCAGCAATTCCTGAGTAATCAATGCTTAATATCCTCTGAATATTACCGTTAGAAGCAGCATTGATTATGACATTCATCAGGATTATTACTTGCCATTTTTCTATGAGATAGTTGGGGAAATCCAATTAATGCAGACATTCTCTCCAGCCGAATTTTATATTCTCCAGGTCGACAGCAATCAATGCAAGAAGGAATTCAAAAATTCAAGGGAGAAATTCCATTAAATATATAACAGTGATTCTCCTCCTTACGGCTAATACACAGAGAGTGTGATACACTAGAATAAGAGATTGCACACAGAGATAGAGAATATACAGCAACAACATTCAAACTCTTCTCTATACAGAAAGATAGTCTGATCTTCACACTAATACATCTGAATAAGAAGAAGAACACACATCCAAATCAAGAGTCTTCTTCCTTCTTCACTCCCTGATTCTTCAAGGACAACAAATCTTCATCAGCCAAGAAGTTCCTGGATCACCTCTGGTAAAAGCTAAAGAAAGAAGACCTACTCACCCTAAAGCAAAGCTCCAACCTTCCTGAACAACTCAATAACTCAGGGGGAGCTTTGATAACATCAAAAATCCACTAGTCTTCTCAGTTGTATTTGAGAAAGAGAAGACACCATAACTCTCTCACCCCCTCACTGTATAAAGGGTTCTTTAACTCTCTTCAAAAGTTATTCCTTGGTTTCAAGTCACCTGATCAAAAAACTTGGATTGGTTTTTGAGCACCTGATCAAAAGCTCATTGGTGGCAGTCACCTGATCAAAACCTATTAGTGGATTCCTACCAGGGTGGTAGAAGAGTGGATGTACCCAGGTTGGGGAACCACTATAAAAATTCTTGTGTTGTCTGGTTGCCCTCTTTCCTTTTACTTCTTGCTGTGCCTGTGTTAGTTAGATTAATTTTGGATGTGCTTGTGCTAGATTAGTGTATCTTAGGATTTCACTTTTATTTACAGCAAATTAGTATCATATAGCTGTCCTACTCTGAAGTGTTTTTATTAACAACAAAAAATTTTAAAGATTTAAAAGATACTTTATTCACCCCCCCCCCCCTCTAGAGTATTTCAGGTCTAACCCTTTCTTTCAACAAGCTAAGATGATATGTGGGAAGGTGCGGCAAAGGCGATATTTATTTCCTCATGCGATCATCAAAGTTGTAACGATATCCTTATAAGGCAAGGTAGAGCTAGCACCCACCCTATCACTCTATAATGCAGAGGTTGGATTAGGTACCGGACGGATCCGAAATTCAGTAGCCTACCGCACTAGAACCTGCAAGCTCACACTACACGGTGTGAAATCTCCCTGCCACATGTGCTCTTCGTGGTGTTACGCTAATGAAAACCGTTCTAGGGGAGGTCCAAGCTTAACTCGGCGATGTCTCCTTGTGTCAGCTAACCTTTGTAGTTGTTCAGGAGACAGAAAGCACTTGAAAAAGTGTTATTAAGGTGTCTTTGATCAATAATAGATTTTGAAAAGTTTACGTAAGGAAATGAAAGTAAAAGGTTCAAGAATAGAACCGTTTGAGATCATCCCCGCTCCATGTGTGTGGTACATCTCCTTCATAGATTTACAAGCGGTAAGCCCCATTCTTTAGCGCTTCTTTGATAATGAATGGGCCAGCCCAATTTGGATTAAGCTTCCCCACTGAGCCGGCTCTTGCAGCAGCATCAACTTTTTTAATAACTAGATCTCCCACTTGAAAGTGTTTGATCCTTATGTTCTTATTAAAGTATCGGGCCATTCTTCTTTTCACTTCTTCCCACCTTATTGCTGCTTGATCCTGATCTCCTCAATTGTTCCAAGCTGAATTTCATCTCTTTATTGTTCAGCTCAAGCCAATCCTCCCAGCCTTGTCTAGCAAGCAGAACTCTTGGAGATGAGACCTCAAACTCAACTGGAATAAGATCTTCTGAGCCATAAGAAAGCTTGAATGGAGTCTCTCCAGTTGCTAATGAGGGTGTTGTTCTTAAGGTCCAGAGGACTGAAGGGAGTTGATCAGCCGAACTGCCTTTGAGATTCTGAACTTTCTTTTTGAGCAATCTGAGAATCTATTTTTTGCTGCTTCAACTAGGCCATTGCTCATGGGATGATGGACTGATGCAAAGCGCAACATTATTCCGATCTGTTTGCAAAAATCAACCATCTCATTGTTGTTGAATTGTGCCCCGTTGTCTGTGATAATAGTCATCGGAATACCATGCCAACAGACTATCTTGCCCCAAATGAAGTTCTTTACAACATGAGTCGTTGTTTTAGCCAATGTCTTGGCCTCGATCCACTTGCTGAAATAATCAATCATTACTATGATTAAGCGTCGTTGCCCACTTGCCACGGGAAAAGGACCAAGGATATCCATTCTCCATATCGCAAAGGGCCAAGGTGTTGTGATTGTTCTGAGCAGCTAAGCTGATTGATTTTGAAGTGGAGTGAACTTTTGGCACTTAGCGCATCTCTTTCCATAAGCCTCAGAATCTTTCTTCATGGTAGGACAAAAGTATCCTTGCCGGAGGATCCTTCTTTCTAGAGTCCTTGCCCCTGAGTGACTTTCACACTCACCAGAATGAACTTCATAAAGAACAGTAAGTGCTTCCTCTTCTGAAACACATCTTGCCATCGTTGATAGGAAGGTTTTTTTGTAAAGAATGCTCGATACCAAATAATAGTAAGCTGCTTTTACTTTGAATTTTTTTCTTATCCTTGATCGATGGATGAAAATTTCCTGTTGATAGATAAAGGATGAACGGATCCATCCAGGAGGAGCACAGATCAATTTGTATTAACTCTTCTTGATCCACTGCTGGGCGGAAGAGTTCGGAAGTTGTTCCTCCTGATGGAAACCCATGCTTAGCAAGAACATCTGCTTCTTCATTCTCAGCTTTTGGAATGTGCTCAATTGTGAAACTTTTGAACTTGCCGATTTCAATCTTGACTAGAGCAAGGTATTTCTTTAAGATCGGTTGTCTGGTCTCAAAATTGCCCAAGACTTGTGATTCCACCACCAGAAAATCAGTCTTGATGTGAACATGTGCAATCCGAAGTTCTCTTGCAAGCTTCAAGATTGCTAACAAAGTCGCATACTCTGCCTGATAGTTGGTAACTGGAAAGAAGAATTTTATTGCTTGCTATAGCTTGATGCCATTAGGATTAATCAGAACCACTCCTGCTCCTAAGAAATTTCTCCCTGACGCCCCATCAATGTAAATGGTCCAAGCCAAAGGAGATCTTTTTTGTTTGACCAGAGATGGACTCTGTTGTATCAAACAAAAAGTCTGCTAGTACTTGAGCTTTGATGGATGATCTGGGTACATAAGATATCTCAAATTCACTTAGCTCTATTGCCCATTTGGCAAATCTCCCTGAGTGTTCTGACTTTTCCAGCACACTTTTCAAAGGTTGATCTGTCACCACTTAAACTGCATGCACCTGGAAGTACGGACGGAGTCTCCGAGCAGACATTACTAATGCCAATGCCAACTTCTCCAAAATTGGATATCTTATTTCTGTATCTTTGAGAATGTGGCTAACATAGTAAACCGGATATTGTCTCCTGTTCTCTTCCCGAAAAAGAACAGAGCTGACCTCCTCTGGGCCAACTCCAAGGTACAAGAACAACACTTCCCCTGATCGAGGGCTTTGCAGTAAAGGGGTTTATGTCAACTGTTTCTTTAATTGCTCAAAGGCTTTCGAGCACTCTTCTGTCCACTCAAACTTGGATGCTCCTCGAAGAGTCTTAAAGAAGCAGACACTCTTATCACCAACTTGACAGATGAATCTCCAGAGACCTGCCAATCTTGATCCTACTTGTTGAACCTCTTTAGGTGAGCGTGGAGATGTCATATCAAGAATAGCTTTTACTTTGTCTGGATTAGGAGCATGTTCTTATGGATTAAGGAGATAACCAAGAAATTTCCCCTTACTCGCCCCAAAGGTACACTTTGATGGATTAAGCTTCATCTTATATTTTCATAGAGTAGAGAACGTCTCTGCTAGATCTTGCTGGTGTAATGAGAAGGATTTGCTTTTGATCAAGAGATCATCAACATACACCTCAAGGTTTCTTCTTTTATGTCCTCTAAATACATGATCCATCATGCGTTGGTAAGTTGCGCCGGCGTTCTTAATCCCGAAGGTCATCACGAGGTAACAATAGCAACCATCATTTGTGATGAAGGACGTATTAGGAACGTCGGGCTTGTGCATTCTAATTTGATGATAACCAGAGAATGCATCTAAGAAACTCATAAAAGAATACCCAGCCGCAAAATCAACCAAAGAATCTATCTGAGGCAAGGAGTAACAGTGTTTATGGCATGCTTTATTTAACCGCGTGAAATCTACACACATTTGTCATTTCCCTCCTGGTTTTTTTAACCATTACAACATTCGATATCCAAGAGGGATATTGAATTTCACAGATAAACTTTGCCCTGAGGAGATTTGAGACCTCCTCTCTGATCGGATCAGCAAGCTTGGTCGCCACATCTCTCTTATTTTGTTGCATATGTTTGAAGCTTGGATCAACATTAAGATGGTGGCAGGCGACATCTGGATCAATGCCTGACATGACCTCCGCTGACCAAACGAAGACATCCAGGTTCTCTAGCATGCATGAGATCAACTTGGCCTTTTGATCCTCTGTTAGCTCTGAGTTGATGGAGAGCTTCCTCACCTCCCCTTCAGTAATGGCGACTCTTTGAGTCATCTGAGCAGTTTCCAGGAGAGCTCCTTCTCTATCATCAGCTGCTTCTGATCGGGAAAAAATTTCTGGTGCTGCATCTGGTAAAGCGGGAGGAATAATTTCAGCCATGTTGACTGTGAAGATAACACTCAGCATGATAGTAATGGCGGACTGGAGCAGGAGTGTCCGCGGGCTGTGTGGACTGGCAACCTGCGGCCTGAGATTTCTGTCCACTGATTTCAAAAAACTGCTTGATGTGAATGTCGCGTGTTAACTATTGATGCACGAATAGAGAGAGAGACAGGCACCAACAGCTAACAGTTCGAATACGGGGGAAAGGAAGGGAAAAGAGGCGACTGCAAGCAGCTATCTACTAAGCAGATGAGAAAGAAAGTAGAGTCGTGAACCACAACAACACCAGACTTCGCCAGTTGCACCCTAAATGCCTCTCTTGCGATGTGCTTTCCTGTGATTGCAAATGAGTTGATTACAAAGAGGAAAAGATAAGTGCAGGAGCAGAGTAAGATGGAGACCGCAAAGCCTGAGATTCGAGTCCATAGCCTTTAACAGGTAGTCTCCATGGCTCGAGTCAGCGTTCTTTGGGTGAACCACTCCCCCCTAATTATAGGTTCGGGGGCCTGCCCAAACGGGCAGGGCTAAAGTAATCGGTTGCCCGAGGTACAGGATAACCGGGCAGAGGTGACGGGAAGCAAAAAGAATAAACATGCCAGTCCGTGCAAGAGGGGCGGACTGGGCCTGCAGGC
Organism: Platanthera guangdongensis; assembly: GCA_039583875.1. Taxonomy (NCBI): domain Eukaryota; kingdom Viridiplantae; phylum Streptophyta; class Magnoliopsida; order Asparagales; family Orchidaceae; genus Platanthera; species Platanthera guangdongensis. The sequence continues at coordinate 183,958,167 of CM077158.1, forward strand.
TGGAGCTTCAGTCTGTTACTGCAAGGCGCAATCCTGGCTGGAGGGTCGCGACCTGTGCAGACCGAGGACTGAGTCCGCCTGAAGAGGTAGCAGTGCGATCCTGGGTGCTGATCTCCTGAGACAGGAGGACCTGGGCGGACTGAGAGCTGAGTTCGCCGCCGGAGCTGGATCTTGCTAAAACATGCCAAGGCTTGACGATCCTGGGTGCTGATCTCCTTGGAATCTTGTTGAACATGTTTCGGACTTTGGGGTTAACAAGATCCCTTTACTTTTGTCCTGATTTCAAATAGATCCTTTAATTTTCAATTATTTCAAACATGTCCTTTAACTTTTGGTCAACTTTTAAAGAGGTCCTTTAATTTTCATTTGCTTTAAATTGGTCCCTTAACTTTACATTTTTTTCAAAAAAGTTCCTAAACCATCATTATTTGGATTACATATGCTTAACATCATGATGGTCACCATCTTCAAATAATTACATTAGCTATGATTTTGACAGGGACCTACATTAGCAGTGACCAAATCTAAAGTCATCTCACACTACTCCAATCTCCTCTTCGAGTCAATCACTCTTCGCTCATCTTTCTCTTCATTTGACAAAGCAGAAAAGTACTAACTATAAAATTATGGCAAAATATTCAAATTGGTCCCTTAGTTTTGATCATAGTTTTCAATTGGATTTTAAATTTTCATTTGATTCAAATATATAGATCCTTTTACTTTTGTCCTGATTTCAAATAGATCCTTTAATTTTCAATTGTTTCAAATATGTCCCTTAACTTTGGGACAACTTACAAATAGGTCCTTTAATTTTCATTTGCTTTAAATTGGTCCCTTAACAGTATATTTTATTTCAAATAGGTTCCTAAACCATCATTATTCGGATTACTAAACACTGATGAGGCATTGATGTGACATTGAAAAACTGCTTATGTGACAATAAAATATTTTTTTTATAAATTTCTAATAAAAATAATTACAATTTTTCTAATTTATAATTTTTCAATTTTTTCCTAACCATATATAAGTCATACCAAAACTTATTTGAAACAAATGAAAATTAAAAAATTATTTGAAACTTGCCCAAAAATTAACTCCAAAATTATCACCAAAAATGATCATGGAGAACTGCGCCCCAAATTAAGGGACCAATTTTAATATGGGGCCCCTTTTAATATATTGCCCAAAATTACGACCAAAATTGATCATGAAGAACTCATTGGCCATTCATGTTCTTCTAACTAACATAATACATTGACCAATGTGGTGTCTGTCAAATTGTTGTCCTATATCCTTTCTATAATTATTTCAAAAACTTGACCCAATTTACCGCTTCTACTCATGTCATCAATCCAAATTGAATGCATATATTCATCTGTGACAAGATCTAATTCATCATCAATACCCGATCACTTGTAGATAACTTGAATGTATATCTTCTTACCACATCTATCATTTCTTCATTTTTGCCAATCAAACTATGTTTTAGAAATCTTTTCATTAACAGTGCTTTCCTAAATTATCTGCATTTCCTGTTAGTATGGAGAACAGTATAACATTGTTATCCAGTTCCTAAACAAAACTGAATGTGCCATCATTCCATTTTCTCATCACAATGCATCTTCATAGCTTTATGTCTTCCAAGTGGGCTGTAAAATTCGGTGCATAATTTTATCAAAAATCATCGTTTAAGTACTTAGATTGTCCTTTCCGCCAAAAAAATAGAAACAAATTGCCTGGAGGGAAAATTGCCTCGTCGACGCTGGCAGTGGGACGAGATAGCTGGTGGAAGGGTCAATTCATGCGATGTCGAAAGGACTACCCCGTCAATCTCTACAAGTCTCATGGACAGGCAGAGGTCATCATGGATGGAGGCTTTCCTCATCGATGTTGTTGGAGGAATGATAGAAAACCAGTAAATGAGGGAGTTCCATTGGCGAAGGACAAGGGACATAGCTTTGTTGTGACTTTGGCTAGAATGAGAAGGTTGTTTGCTAATAGGAAAATTGTGGGATGGAAAAAAATACCAAATAGTCATGAACATTTTTTTAAAAAAATCTTTTTTAGATTTGCTTATAATACTACCCTTATAGAAATCATTCTGCTTCTTGTTTCCATATATTTCTTACAAGGGTTTCGCACATAAAATTGTTAAACTTCTACTTTTTAACAGAACATTTGTTTATTTATCAAAAAAAGATTACTAGTACAATGATGTTGAAATTTGTGAAGTGGAAGTGTGTGACAGGACAGGCCGGGCGGCCTGTGGCGGACAGCATTGGCGGACTAGGCGGACTGGGCGGACTGTGATGTGCGGCCTGATGATAGGTCTAGTGGGAAGCCGGCTGTCTTCTGAGCGGGTTGTTGCATGGAGTCCGCGGACTATGCGGCCTGGTGTCTGCGGATAGGGTGTTTGCTGATTGGCTTTGCCAAGGAGCGGCCTGAGCGGATGGAGGCTTGCGGACTGGTGCATTGCTCAGTGGCCGCGGGTGCAAGCTTGTGCTGATAGGCGGGTTGGCTCTTGTCCGCGGGAAGCTTGCGGACTAATGTGTCCGCGGTATTGGCTGTTGCGGACTGGGCTTAGAGCTTGGCTGATGCCTTGTCAAGTTCTGGTGACACAGCAGGTGCTTTGCTGTGGAGACCGGTTGGCGGACTGGTGTTTGGAGTCCGGGAGGAAGCTGCTGCGTTGGACAAGTGTGAGGAGCTCGCGGACTGATGGCGGTCTGTGCTAGGGTGTTTGGCGGACGGGAGTTCGTGTCCGCCATGCTCGCACTGGCCCTTGATGGTTTTGGACTTGGTCACACTTTGTGTCAAGTTCATGGTGTCCGCCGTATCCGCCAAGTCTGCTGTGACCGGGCGGACTGTTGTTGTCTGCCTTTGGTCGTGGACTTGTGGCGGATTGAGGTGTGAGTCTTGCGGACTGCCTCGGGTTGGTGCGGACTGTCATTGAAGGGGGTTGTTGTCCTGCAGTGGTTGGAGCTTTGCGGGCTGATGCCTTGTCCGCATCGCTTGGGCGGACTGGAGGGAGTTCGTCAATGGTTGCCTTGCTCCTGGCGGTTTTCCTTGGTATCCGGCTAAGTCCTTGCGGACTCAGCGGACGGAGATTTGTTATCGCGCGGGCTGGGGCGGTGTCGCTATCTCTTGGGCGGTGACCACACTCCTCACCCTGCCTATAAATAGTACCCCCCTGGCACATCTACAGAAACCTAAGTAACTTGAGTGAACAGTAAGTTGGGGTGTGTAAGGAGCTGCGGTTTGTGTTTGTCAGTCCGCGCGGATTGTTTCAGGCTGACGGTTTGCTGTGTGCAGGTCGCGCGGATAACTTCAAGGAGCCAGGAGTTTGGCTGTGACTTCGGTCAAGTGCTTGGAAGTGTGCGGTCTCTGCGGACTCAGCAGGAGGTCGCTCTGCGGCTTGTCAGTTCTGTTTCAACTTTGCCAGCTTCAATAACCTGTCCGCTAGTTTCAGGCGGGTAGGGGTGTTCCTCGGTTCAGGTTCAGCAGGAGGCGAATAACGGTGTGTCTGCGCGGCTTCGGCGGACTTCGTGTCTATTCGGCGGATTGCAGCATAGCTTGGGCGAGCTCAGCGGTCTCGGCGACCTCGCGGTCTCGGCGGACTCCGGTGCTGTCCGCCCGGCTTGTTTTTTGGTGCTTTCTGTTTACAGCTGTTATACTAGGAAAATCATGTCTCGCTATGTATGCCTCGAATTGTAAAGAAGTAAATGTATAAAAGACCTGCTTATGCTTCCATTGCTTGTTGGGTGTTACCTCTAGTCCTTGGTTCCGCTGGTTCAACGTGCGAACTGGGTAGTTCCGAAGATATTAATTTGGCGTTGGGGCTACCTTGCTGACCACGTTGAGAAAATTTAACATGGTATCAGAGCCAGGTTACTGAGGTTTCTGAGGTTCAGTTGCGGGAGCGGAAGTCAGCCAGTGTTGTTACTCAGTGATTGAGTGGTGATCAACCTGTGTTGTTGCTCGGAGCTTCTGAAGGTTGCCAACAGGTGTTGCAATGGAAGGGAGTTTTGCAAGAGGTCTGGGCATTGAACTCTTAACGCCGACTAACTTCAAGAAGTGGAAGTCGTGCATGAAGAGTTATCTTCTTGGCGAGGAGCTGTGGGAAGTCGTCGATGGTGACGACAGACAGGAAGTTACTGCTGCGTTCGGTACTGCTGAGCAGGTTAGGCTCTGGAGAAGAACAAATGCTAAGGCGGAGTTCATTCTGAAGAGAGCCGTGTCTCCGGAACTGTTTGATCACATCGTAGGGTGTGAGTCGGCTGCTGATATTTGGACAACCATTGATGAGTTGTTCAATAGGAAGAATGTGGCGCGGCTTCAGTTCTTGGAGAATGAGTTGGCCAGGGCAACTCAGGGAGACCTTTCCATCTCCAAGTACTTCTTAAAGATGAAGAGCTTGTGCGCTGAGTTGTGGGCACTGGATCCTGATGAGCCTATCTCTGAGGCAAAGATGAAAAGGCACATTATCCGCGGCTTGCGGAAGGAGTATGTGGCCTTTGTAACATCTGTTCAAGGGTGGGCTACTCAGCCGTCGTTGCTGGAGCTAGATAATCTGCTTGCCTCGCAAGAGAGCTTAGCAAGGCAGATGGCTTGAGTGAATCTGAATCAGGAAGGCTGCGAAGCTCTCTTCTCAGGCAAGAAGAAAGGATGGGAAGGGAAGAAGAAGAAGAAGGTGCAGGCCGCTGTTGAGAAGGAGACTTCAACTTCATATCCACCGGAGAGGAGCAATGCTCCTAAGGACTGGAAGAAGAATCTGAAGTGCTACCGGTGGCATCAGCGAGGGCACTTCAAGCGGGACTGCAAGGTCAAACTGCAGCCTGGGCATGCTGCGGGAAAGTAGGAAGTTTGCTCGAGAAGTGAAGAAGCAGGATGGGGCGGAGCTTTTATGACGGGCACTTGTGTCCGGGCCTTGTCTACTGAGGACTTCAACAACGAGTGGATCGTGGACTCCGGGTGTGGTCATCACCTCACCGGAGACAAATCAAAGTTCACCTCCATGCAGGCTTACTCAGGTAATGAAGCTATTATCACTGCTGATAATACTATTTATGCAGTAGAGAAGGAGGGGGTCATGTCTTTGGGTAGTGATCAGGGACCACTCACGTTAAGGAGTGTGTATCACGTACCGGGCATGAAGAAGAACCTCTTCTCGGTGACCAATGCGGTGGACGCTGGGTATCACGTTCTGTTTGGGCCAACAGACGTGAGGTTCCTTCGCAATGTATCAGCAGTGAAGGATGATGTTGCTCATGTTAGGAGGAGGGTGAAGAACTTATTTGTTCTTTCCACCAATGCTTATGTTGATAAGATGAGGGCCAATGATAGTGCTGCTATATGGCATGAGAGGCTGGGGCATGTTGGCATGGACAAGCTGAAGGCGATGGCTAGTAGAAGTCTGGTGAGGGGGTTGCCAAAGTTGTCCTCCTTTGGTGATGGGCATGTTTGTGCGGGCTGTCAATACGGTAAGGCACATCGCCTTCCGTTTGATAAATCTCAAACAAGGAGCAAGAAACCATTGGAGTGTATTCATGGCGACCTGATGGGACCGACTGTTACTGCCAGCCTTGGTGGAAGTAGATACATGCTTGTCTTGGTTGATGACTACTCAAGGTATACTTGGGTGTACTTCTTAAAGGAGAAGTCGGAAGCCTTCCGTTTGTTCGTGGAGTTCAAGGAGTTGGTAGAAGGCCGGCTTGGCTTGCGGATTAAGAAGCTTAGAACTGATAACGGGGGTGAATTTGTTTCCTCCGAGTTTTTTAACTTCTGCAGGAAGCACGGGATCCAACAAGAGCTTACTTGTGCTCACACTCCACAACAAAATGGGGTAGCGGAGCGGAAGATCCGTCATCTGACGGAAACCTGCAAATGCTGGCTTCATGCGAAAGATATCCCAAGGTCCTTTTGGGCGGAGGGAATGTCTTGTGCTGCTTATGTTATCAACCGGATGCCACTCAGCCCTATCAACATGAAGACTCCTATTGAGCTGTTGCTGAAGGAGAAGCCAAGTGTGGGACACCTTAGGGTGTTCGGTTCAACTTGCTACGTGCATGTCCCGGATGCTTCACGGACAAAGCTGGATGCGAAGGCAAGGAAACTTGTCTTTGTTGGCTATGATGAGCGGAAGAAGGGATGGAAATGCATGGACCCTGTGACGAAGAAGTTCGTGGTGTCATGAAACGTTGTCTTTGACGAGCTGACGTCATATGGAGGTGGCTCGGTGGAGCTAACCGGAAGTAGCAAGGTTGATGAAGCACCGGTGGAGGCTGCTGAAGGCTTGGAAGAGGAGCTTGCTATTTCACCAGCAGCTCCTGTTGCTTCGAACTCCGAGGCTGAGCCTTTTGGCTCAGGAAGCAGGGGGAGCACTGCTCAATGCTTGCCCCAGGTAGGAGTGGAGCCTGAAGAAGCAACAGAAGCCGTGAGCAAGGAGCCGTGTCTTCGGAGATCGAAGAGGGTGGTTAAGCCACCGGCTCGGTACTGTGATGGGAATGCAGTGAGCTTTGTCTCCTGCTTCTTTGCAGGTCCTCTAGATGAGCGAGAGCCTGCAAACTTCAACGAGGCCACTAGAGTTAAGGAGTGGGAAGGTGCCATGAAGGAAGAGATTGATGCTCTGAAGAAGAATGAAACCTGGGACCTTGTGCCTAAGGTTGATGGCATTACTCCGGTTACTTGCAAGTGGGTGTATAAGTTGAAGAAGAAGGCTGATGGGAGCATTGATCGGTTCAAGGCTCGCCTGGTCGCTAGAGGATTCTCACAGCAGTATGGAGAAGACTATGAGGAGACATTCAGTCCAGTTGCGAAGATGACTTCTGTAAGAGTGGTGATCGCCTTGGCTGCTAGCAAGGGATGGAGGTTGTGGCAACTCGATGTGAAGAATGCCTTTCTTTACGGAGAGATTGACAAGGACATCTTCATGGATCAGCCGCTTGGTTTTGTCTCTGAGAAGCATCCGGACTATGTCTGCAAACTCAGGAAGGCTCTCTATGGGTTGAAGCAAGCTCCTAGAGCTTGGTATGGGAATATTGCAGAGTACTTGCAATTCTGTGGATACCTTGCTTCTAACTCGGATTCAAGCTTGTTCTTGAAGAAGAAGGGAGAGCTACGGGTCTTGGTCCTACTGTATGTGGATGACATGATCATCACAGGAAATTCGGAGGAGGAAGTAGCAAGGCTTAGAGCAGAGCTTGCTATACGCTTCGAGATGAAAGACTTGGGAGAGTTGCATCACTTTCTCGGTCTGGAAGTGGAGGCAGTTCCTTCGCTGAGCACAACAGAATGAAGATCAATTTGTTTCATTTCAAATCTTTCTTCTTCTCGAAGAGAAGGAGCGAGAAAAACCGAAATCTTCCTACTCGAACAATCAGTCCTTTTGTTTACAAGTCTTAAAGATTAATGAAGTTGCAATTAATGCAAAAACAGCTAATTGGAAAGCAATAGTCATGCTTGTCATCCTCCAAACTATCAACAAATGAACTATACCATTTGATCCCTCGTTTAGTAAAAATTGGAAAAAATGCATAATGAAGGGATTTGTTCTCATTTTCCAGAAAGGGTATGCTGATCGTATTGTGAAGCGGTTTGGCATGGGCGAAGGGAAGAAGTGCTCTACTCCACTGGAAACTGGGTTGAAGCTTCGACGAGATGAGGGAAGGGTTCTTCATGATCCCTTGATGTTCAGGGCTCTTGTTGGGAGCTTGATTTATCTGACGATTACAAGGTCGGATATAGTTTATGCTGTTGGCCGAGTAAGTCGGTATATGGCTGAACCAAGGCAATCTCATCTAGTGGCGGCAAAGGGAATTCTGAAGTATGTCAAGGCTTCTTCTGATATGGGACTCCTCTATAGAAGGGACGCGGAGTTTGCGTTGCTCGGGTACACAGATGCTGACTATGGCGGTGATTCGGATGATCGAAGGTCTACTTCAGGTTATGTGTTCACTTGCGGTTCAGCTAGCATCTCGTGGTGTAGCAAGAAGCAGGACTCGGTGTCGGTTTCAACCACGGAGGCGGAGTATAAGGCTTCAGCCTTGGCTGCTCGGGAAGCCGTTTGGTTGAGGAGGCTTATAGAGGATGTTCATGAAAAAGTGCAAGGGTCTACTTTACTCCGGGGTGACAATGAGAGTGCTCTCAAACTGGTTAACAATCCAGTGTGTCACGCTAGGACCAAGCATATATAGATTGATCACCACTTCATCAGGGAGAAGGTGTTGGAGGGGTCTCTGCTGGTCGGGCATGTTCGGAGTGAAGATAATCTTACTGACATCTTCACGAAGCCACTGTCGAAGGGGCCGTTTGAATGCTTGCGCAGCTTGCCGGGCTTGGTCACCACTTCTCACTTCAAGGGGGAGTGTTGAAATTTGTGAAGTGGAAGTGGGTGACAGGACAGGCCGGGCGGCCTGTGGCGGACAGCATTGGCGGACTAGGCGGACTGGGCGGACTGTGATGTGCGGCCTGGTGATAGGTCTAGTGGGAAGCCGGTTGTCTTCTGAGCGGGTTGTTGCATGGAGTCCGCGGACTATGCGGCCTGGTGTCTGCGGATAGGGTGTTTGCTGATTGGATTTGCCAAGGAGCGGCCTTAGCGGATGGAGGCTTGCGGACTGGTGCATTGCTCAGCGGCCGCGGGTGCAAGCTTTTGCTGATAGGCGGGTTGGCTCTTGTCCGCGGGAAGCTTGCGGACTAATGTGTCCACGGTATTGGCTGTTGCGGACTGGGCTTAGAGCTTGGCTGATGCCTTGTCAAGTTCTGGTGACACAGCAGGTGCTTTGCTGTGGAGACCGGTTGGCGGACTGGTATTTGGAGTCCGGGAGGAAGCTGCTGCGTTGGACAATTACGAGGAGCTCGCGGACTGATGACGGTCTGTGCTAGGGTGTTTGGCGGACGGGAGTTCGTGTCCGCCATGCTCGCACTGGCCCTTGATGGTTTTGGACTTGGTCACACTTTGTGTCAAGTTCATGGTGTCCGCCGTATCCGCCAAGTCCGCTGTGACCGGGCGGACTGTTGCTGTCTGCCTTTGGTCGTGGACTTGTGGCGAACTGAGGTGTGAGTCTTGCGGACTGCCTCGGGTTGGTGCGGACTGTCATTGAAGGGGGTTGCTGTCCTGCAGTGGTTGGAGCTTTGCGGGCTGATGCCTTGTCCGCATCGCTTGGGCGGACTGGAGGGAGTTCGTCAATGGTTGCCTTGCTCCTGGCGGTTTTCCTTGGTATCCGGCTAAGTCCTTGCGGACTCAGCGGACGGAGGTTTGTTATCGCGCGGGCTGGGGCGGTGTCGCTATCTCTTATGCGGTGACCACACTTCTCACCCTGCCTATAAATAGGACCCCCCTGGCACATCTACAGAAACCTAAGTAACTTGAGTGAACAGTAAGTTGGGGTGTGCAAGGAGCTGCGGTCTGTGTTTGTCAGTCCTCGCGGATTGTTTCAGGCTGACGGTTTGCTGTGTGCAGGTCGCGTGGATAACTTCAAGGAGACAGGAGTTTGGCTGTGACTTCGGTCAAGTGCTTGGAAGTGTGCGGTCTCTGCGGACTCAGCAGGAGGTCGCTCTGCGGCTTGTCAGTTCTGTTTCAACTTTGCCAGCTTCAATAACCTGTCCACCAGTTTCAGGCGGGTAGGGGTGTTCCTCGGTTCAGGTTCAGCAGGAGGCGAATAACGGTGTGTCCGCGCGGCCTCGCGGCTTCGGCGGACTCCGTGTCTATTCGGCGGATTGCAGCATAGCTTGGGCGAGCTCAGCGGTCTCGGCGACCTCGGCGACCTCGCGGTCTCGGCGGACTCCGGTGCTGTCCGCCCGGCTTGTTTTTTGGTTCTTTCTGTTTACAGCTGTTATACTAGCGAAATCATGTCTCGCTATGTATGCCTCGAATTGTAAAGAAGTAAATGTATAAAAGACCTGCTTGTGCTTCCATTGTTTGTTGGGTGTTACCTCTAGTCCTTGGTTCCGCTGGTTCAACGTGCGAACTGGGTAGTTCCGAAGATATTAATTTGACGTTTGGGCTACCTTGCTGACCACGTTGAGAAAATTTAACAAATGATACCATGCCAGTCGCCAAAGCAACCCAAGCAATCATCAAGCATGAACCCCATCACCAAAGGACAAAAAGATGATATCAAGGGCTAGAATTCATCTAAAAAAATCTAGAAAAATAAAGAGATTTCTCAGGCCTATGGGCACTTCTGTATAGTTAAGGAGATGATCGATTATGATATTCTTATCTATAATTATTTTTTCTCCTTTGAAATTCTCACTCACCCTCGTAGTTGTCGTATGCTCCACCCTCATAACCAACAACTACACATGTATGATCTTCAAACCCTTCAATATGAGAACATACCTTCTCCTTCAGTCTAACAATAGTGATGTTGTGGTTTCCAGGAGTCTTATCCACCAACTGCTCTTCCTCTTTGATATACTAGCTCAATTTGATGTAGCATCGGCTAATTGAACAATAATATGAGACACATGGCAAGGAGAACAGTGCGACCTCTACAAACTATGCTTTAACCTAGGAAAATCTGATATCATAACTTTCGAGACAATGTCTTCAATTCTCGTGATGTTATTTCCATTTGTGCACACCGCTTTATAGATCTTTAATCGCATAATTTATTGACTAGACATCCTCATACTGCCGTTCAAACTCTTTTGTCCTTGTCATTCAACACTCCAGTGACGTTAGTCGGTGATTTTGGCTCGCACTCTATAATTTGAAAGACTTTAGTCGGGCAATGTATGTCGTGGCCAAGCGAGTTTGGAACTCGCTCAATAGGGTACCGATATTATCAATAAATGCAGCACTCGGATCCTCTTAGAGCATAGCTAAGCTCCTGGCATTGGATGGGAAGTTCTTTTTGACTTCCAAATACGTGTCGGAACATCCTTACTGCAACACTCAGGTCATACTTGCAGGCTTCTTTCTCTCTCTCTCTCTCTCTTTCTCTCATTCGTGTTGATGACTTGTGAAGTTAGATCATAGGATCAGTAATCTCAAACAACCCATTCGGTCCAAACTTTTGTGAGCCGGTTTCTCTGTTCCAACAAAACTGTTCTCCAATATATTGTGGATATAAAAAACTTTGACTAGGGTGTAGTGCTGATTGTAACTTGATGCTCTTAGTTTTGTTTGTCAGATGCACACAAGGGCTAGTTCTCTTTTTGAAATCCATTTCATATGAAAAAAATATTCTATCAAACAAATTTAGCACAAATCGTGCATCAAGCATATAAATTGACTCGCATTCTTTGATTATTGCATGACTACATGATTTTTATTTTCGTTGTTATTTCAATTTCATGAAGAAAGAGACTGAGAAAGACTTAGGCTCCGTTTGGGAGGACTTATTTTCACCGGTCAAGCGGTTACAACCGCATGAACCGGACCTTAAATAAGGTTTAAGGTCCGGTTCATGCGGACGTAACCGCTTGACCGGTGAAAATAAGTCCTCCCAAACGGAACCTTAGTGTTCTATTTTTCAATGTGTAAAAAATTGACGCTTCTTTACACAAGCATATGGAGCAGATACATGAAGCTATGGTGGTTAAATGCTATGATACCCACGAGCCAGCAGCTGGACATTGCTATTTTGTGAGGAATCTTCAAAATGGAAGTGATGGAAAGGCAAGAGGATACAAGTTTTGTATACCACGTGAGGTATGCAGCTTCTTTCTATGTTCTTTTTAGCTTAATCTTTCTAATGTCCCAAGGATGTTTTTTTAGTTTAATCTTCAATCTAGATATTTGTTTAATAGAAAAGGTAGAATTAATAATAAATCAAACAATTATAAATATTTTCAGCCATATATTGAAGGAGACAAAATATTGAAAGGATATGAAATCAGCATAAATTTCAGAACAAAAATAAGAAAATAATAATAACCATTGCCATATATTCATAATTTTTCAAGAATTTTACTTATTTAATCAAAATAACTACCACCATAAAAATAAGAATTCAAAATATATACAAGGGGAAAGAACAATTCTCATCAATGGAGGCAACTCCTAACAATTCATAACAATAGTTCAATAATAATGTATAAATGCTTCTTATACACAATGCATGTGTTTGACCCAAATACTTCCTAGCAATAATAATCCACTAAAATATTATCGATTCTCCTTGCCGTGAGCAGCGCCTGCCGGACGGTCGTCGTGAAGGCATAAAGTGCAGCCATTGCTGATATGGAGCAGCTTCCCACGGATGAGTGAAAACGTCGTCAGATAATTTGCATGGTGATGTCATGCAAGTACTCGACCCCGTGGTCTCTCTTCTCCGTCTGGACGGCCTTCGAACCTGCGATCGCCGCTGCATTCGCTGCACTATCCGTCGCAGTGATAGCCTTTTTCACTCTGTTGTCCACCCTCAGCAAATTGTAAGCACGTTCTACCGCTGCTCTCTCATCCCGGTGAATGAAACATTGGCGGCTGAGCATGCTATTAGGCAAGGATATATAAATTTAGAATGCTAGAAGAGATTCCATGGCATTCATACCTCAACGACATTGAGTACTCTGGTATGGTTGACGACGATGGAAGCGCCGGGGAAGGGCTTCAGAGAGGTAAAATTTCCCATAACATCGTTGGCCCAGCGCCTGGACTGGGACTCCCCATTCTTCGAGGAGCGCATTCCCTGACCTTCTCTCTTCCCCTCGTGCCATGCAACCTCGTAGCATCTCCCATCGGCGAAAGGGTAGACCCCAAAGACGTGCATCTCGTCGGCGAAATATTCTCCGACATAGGTGTCCCCATTCCTTGTCACAGCAGAACAAAAATCAGTGATGATGAGATCGGTTAGTAAAATAAAAGGGCATTGAGAAATGTTTTGTGATGAGACAATGTGTAAAAAAGCGCATTCACAATCTGATGTTGAAATGTGCTCATATTCTGCAGTTCTATATTTTCCAGATCCTACTGCTGATCTTATCATCATTATAACAAGACTATATGTGTCCCACTAGTGCAGATCTAGAGCTAACCTCATTGACTTATGTGGATATTTCTCTATTGATTTTAACAGGCATTTATTAATGAATACAAATCACAAGTACAGTAAAACACATAACCAGGCAACATAAATCAACACATGTTTAGTTTATGTTCCTGCAAATTTAATCATGCCACTGGTGTTTCTCATTGTAATTTTCGCACTGATAAGGTTTGAAGTTGGTAATCTCTATCATTAATTGTTCTCCAAAGTGACAACAAAATTAACACCAAATTTGAATATCTAATGAAGAAGTTAGTGATAGATAACACTATTAATCTCCATGAAATGAAAAAAAGTCAAGGATGCATATATTACATTACAAATTACTCTAACATCTTCCAATATCACTTGAATAGAATTTAATTTACCAAAGATTGTTTCATTAATTTACTGTAATTTCTTCTTTTCATAGGTTTAATCTTACTTATTTATGTTACATTTTAGTTCAGGAAGTAAGCAAGTCTTGTATTAAATACATCATCTCATGTTGGTCTGCTGTGTTTGACAGCAGGCCCATTGGGAACTAATTAAAAGATTGTGGGCTAGCTATTATTTTAAATAAATAGTTTTTTTTTGAAATATTCTCATGCACTATGTTTGGCATATCTATTTGTTATAATAAAAAGGGGAACATTTTTGAACAGAGTTTTCATGTGGCCTGTCTTTGTAGATTTTCGAAAAACAAGATGACCTAGCATAACCAAAGCATTATAATTGGCTTGATTTTGGAAATAGAACAAAAATTGCATTATTTATTTGATTATATGATATTTGATTGCATCAGAATATTATAGCAAATATAAATCAAAAACAGATTATTTAATCTAATGAAAAAAATCCTTATAAACACTATACTGGAATCCGGTCATTCATTTACCTGAAGTGGCAATGGCCTAAGCCTTGTTTAAGTCCCCACTTGAACTCGCCAACATATCAGCTGCAATCCCAGGAGGTGTGCTTCCCTGGTCTTCCCATTCAGCCATTTACCGGCATAGAGATCGCCAGTGTGATTGAGTTAAACCCCAAAACCATGGCGGAGTCCCTTCTTAAACTGTCGCTCGTATCTGATCCACTCATTCCAAGTTTCCACCCCTTGCCCATCACATTTCGAATCAATCCATTCTCCTTCATATTTTCCACTCCTGTAGTAGCAGCCGGTGTGATTGATCAAATTTGGAAATACAAGATGATGAAGGGGCTCAGCTTCTTGTCTCCAGTTCCGATGATAAAATTGGAGAAATTCACGACAACCGAGTTCAACGACTGGAAGTGGAGTACACAGTTCGGGTTGAAGTACCTAAACGTGTTCTACACCGTTCAGTCTGATCGTGCTGAAGTTTCTGAGACTGATGACGAAGCTCAGTGTGTCCACGATGAGGACTTCTGCTATGACTACCTGCTGAATTGCTTGTCCTCAAGCCTGGTAAAGACACACATCAAGATGAAGGCTGCCAAGGAAATCTGGGAGGCAGTGGAGGCGCACTTCAGGCAAGAGGAGGATCTGTCCAAGACGCACCTGGTGGACAAATTTCATTCCTTCATATTCAACAAGGAGAAGGCGATTCTCCCTTAGTTATCGGATTTTGAAGATTTGTTAGATTCTTTACATAGTGAGAATATCTCCCTGGCAGAGAGCTTTGTTGCTGGCACGATCATTTATAACCTGCCCTCTACATGGTACAATTTTAAAACTGAAATGTACCGCAAGAAGATGTAGGTTGGTTTTAATGACCTCAAGCGATTTATTCACATTGAGTATGAAAATAGGACTCGACACGCTTTAGAAACTGTTAGCAAACAGAAAGCTGCGACTAACATGATCCTCAATTTTAAACGTGTGCCGACCCCTAAAAGGACCAAACCCTCCCATGGTAGCTCCCAAGTTGCAGGCCCTGACAAACACACTAAAAATTTCAAGGACAAGTGTTTTAACTGCAACAAGTGGAGGCACAGCGCATCTAATTGCCGACTCCCTAAACGGGAAAGAACCAAAGCATCACATGATGGAAACCAAGCCAATATGGTTAGCCTAGTTGAGTCTTCTAATTTTGTTGTGATGGTCGAAAATGCTAAGGCCAGCACAGAGTGGTACTTGGATTCGGGGGCGACGTGCCACGTCTGCAATAATGTTGAGCTTATGACAGGGCTCACTACTGTGAAAGTGTCTGTCACAGTTGCGAATGGCGAGACAGCTGACGTCCTAAAGGTGGGGAATGCAACGCTGCTGCTATCCTCAGGTAAGACTTTAACTTTAAAAAATATTAAATTTATTCATTCATTAGATACTAACTTAGTGTCTATAAGTTTATTATGTGATGTTGGTATGTCTTTTAACTTTTGTAGCGGTAGAGTAACATTGTCAGTTAACTCACACTATTTTGGATGTGCATACGTTCAAAATAGGATGTATCGACTAAGTTTAGCAAACGAGTTAGTTCAACAAGTTCAAACAAACTTAGTTAGCCCTAACACTCTATATGAGAGATTAGTCCAAATAGCTAGAACTCACTAGATCACATTAGACACTAAATCACTACCTGATAAATGTGACGTGTGTGCTCAGACTAAGATCACTAGGAAACCTTTTAGTACGGTTACTAGGAGCACAACACCCCTAGAGCTTATTCATTCTGATATATGTGACTTTAAAATTTTTGTCAGCAGAGGAGGACGGAAGTATATGAACACAATTATAGATGACTGCTCTAGGTTCTGTCACATCTATCTTCTGAAAACTAAAGATGAGGCATTTAAAAAGTTCTGCCTTTTTAAAACCAGTTAAAAACCAACTAGACATGAAAATGAAGAGTTTTAGAAGTGATAGAGCACGAGAATACGTGTCTAGTGAGTTTAGATGTTTCCTTGTCTCTCAAGGCATCATAGCAGAAACCACTGCTCCCTACTCACCCAAATCAAATGGTATAGCTGAGAGAAAGAATTGAACATTAACAGAGATGATGAATTCTATGCTCTTCACTCCTAGCATACCTACTACTTATTGGTGAGAAGCAGTTTTAACTGCAAATCACATTCTGAACAAAGTCCCTCATGCTAAGTTAGAGGTAACACCCTACGAGTTTTGGTTTAAGAGACCCCCGTCTATTACTAGACGTAAGACCTAGGGATGTGTAGCCTATGTCAGGGTCTCTGACCCTAGATGGTCTAAACTTGGAACTAGAACTAACACGTGTGTCTACTTAGGTTCTGCTGAAGATAGTGCTGCAAATAGATTCTTAGACCTATCTAATAATATAATTATTGAATATAGGGATGTTGTGTTCTTTGAGGATAAGTTCCTTAAGGATAAGAATCTTACAATCCCAGGTATGCAAGCAACTATTACTGAGAAATAACCTGAATCAGTACCGAGCACCTCCTATTTAGTCCCGGTAGACAATAGTGTCCTAGAGTTTAGAAGGAATTTGGTGAGAGAGCGAACTCCCAGAACCTTTGGTAGTGACTTTGTCACTTATCACGTTGAGGACGATCCATTCACCTCTAAGGATGCCATGAGATCAAGGGATTCACTACTCTGGAAAGAAGACATTGATGAAGAGATGAACTCTTTGCTTCGGAACAACATCTGGACATTGGTTGATAAGCTAAAAGGGGCTCCAACTATAGGGTGTATGTGGGTTTTGAAAACGAAGCTCAACCCTGATGGTAGTATAGCTAAGTATAAAGCACGCCAGGTGGCTAAAGGTTTCACACAAGTTAGTGGGGTGGATTACTTTGATGTCTATTCACCAGTGTGTCACTTAACAGCCATTAGGATACTCCTCACTATTGCGTCTATTGAGAACTTTATTGTTCATCAAATGGATGTTAAGCCTGCATTCTTGAACAGAGAGGTTTGACTATAGTGTAAGCAACATGGGATTCATGTCGAGTCTCTCGGACAAATGTCTTTATATATGTAATAGATCGAATAAAGTCGCTATAATATACTTATATGTGAATAATATGCTGATTCTTGGTTCTGATGAATCCGTAGTGGATGACGTTGAGTCAAAACTAATAAAAGAGTTTAGTATTAAAGACCTAAGTGTAGTGAGACTATACTAGGCATGCAAGTGAGCTTTGGGAATAATGGCATTTCCATAAGTCAAAGCCACTACATAAAGTCCATGTTGGATATGTGGGGATACAGTGGACGTAGAGCAGTGGAGACACCTTACAATTACAATAATTTCTTGAAGCCTAATGATGGAGCTGCGATTAGACTATTAGATTTTGCAAAATTGATTGGTAGTCTCATGTATGTTATGGTTTGCACAAGACCTGACATAGCCTTTACGGTCGACATGCTAAGCAGATTTATTAGTAATCCTAGCTAAGACCACTAGGATGCCCATGATAGGCTTATGCGATACCAAACGCACACCCAAATGTATGTTTTATGTTACCATGGTCATCCTCCAGTTTTTAAAGGATATTATGATGCATCATGGTGCTCAGAAATCAATGACGACAAGTTTACTAGTAGATTTATATTCACACTAGGAGGAGCAACTGTAGCATGGAAGTCCAAGAGACAATCATGTATTCCATTATCTTCTATGGAATCCGAACTCTACGCTCTAGCTTTAGTGAGACAATAAGCATAGTGGATAAGAGATTTGATGATGGACATTCCATTGTCGAGCCGAAGTTCAGTTCTGTTGCACTTTACTGTGACAATCAGGCTACGAAAACGATTGTTACGAACACTTTGTTCAATAGCAAAAGAAGGAAACTCAGGATGAACAAGACTAGTTGACCTCTCTCATGAGTCAAGGGATTATGACCCCTATTGATGTAAGATCGAAAGATAATATTATAAACACCTTGACAAAGGGTTTAAATAGAGTTCTCACAATAAAAACATCGGGGGAGATGAGATTAAAGTTCATAGAAATATGAAACTTACTCATATGTTTATGTTTTGACTGCAAGAACCTATAGTCGCAACATTCAAGCTTCTAATAGCAGACTAAAACTCCTAAATAATTTCTTGATGAAAGCCAAAGATGGTTAGATGCAAGTCATTCCACACCTGATGACTTGACATCATTGTCATTGTAAGTTGATTTGAGAATTATTCTATTGTAAAGTCATTGTATGAGTTAATCTAACATTAGTGATCATTGCAAATTATTTTACATTTGATAATATTGCAAATGATGGTGTGCCAAATCATTTGATGAGGTACATAGTGGTCACTAATGAGTAAGATAACAATGTTTGATTTATTAAATCAAAACTTGACTGATCCTAGCTATACTGGATAGAGATGCTGACAGTGTTACTTCACTACTCCTACAAGTACTAAGCTCATTTAGGTATAGCTAGTTTACTTTAATACGTCACTGCATATGATTATGAATTCATAGAGTCTAACTGATGAAATTCCTTACAGGCACTATTGAAGATGGAGGAGAGAAAGTGGACTTTGACATGGATGATGATGATTTATTCTGTGAGTAGAATTGTTACACGTTTATCCATTGTCATTTTTTTTGTTTTCCAGACTTATTTATTATTGAGTAGCACCTTTCCTTTTTTGGATGTATTATGTTTTTATTTTAATATCATGTTTATGTTTTCTTTAAAAACTCTGCTAACCCTTATGGAAATGTGTAATGTGGGAAACTTATTTTGATACTCTCCACTTTTTGCACTCCGAAACACATACGTTATTTGTCACAAATATAAGAGGAGATTGTTAGTGTATATTTGGACAATTAACAGGTTCGAAGGCATAAAGGGTCGTGTCGGATACACGAATATCCAATACCCTTAGAAACTCCTTGGCTTTGCCTATTTATACCCATCTAGGTGCAACAGGTAGGTGATTCCACTTTGATCACCACTCGGATGCTTCGAGCAACATTCATAGTAGCAAACACCATTGTCATGTCAATTTTCCCATTGGAGCTCCCCCTCGTAGAGGTCGTCGCTGTCGTACGGCTTAACGGCGAGGCTCGTTCGGCGATTGACACGGATCCAAGATTATAATACTCTAATGGCAAAGAGTAGAAGTGGAAATGTAGCAAAAAGAGGAAGACCTCAAAAGAAGCGGAGGACGTGGTAAAGGAGTAGAACAACACCAGAGGAGATGACGAGAACCAGAAGAAAGCGATTAATAAAATAGTTACTATCAGAGGAGTGGGTAGAGGAGTGGAGGAGGAGATAGAGGCCGGAGGGGAAGCATAGGAGGAAGAGCAGGAAAAAGCGGAGGCGGAGGAAGCGGAGGGCTGTGAACAGAGCTCAGTTAGGGAGAACTGAGAGTAAAAATCGGCGGCGGTGACCGGCGGCCAGCGTCATTGCGTAGCTTTTATTGGAGTCGCTCGAGAGGAGAGGTTGCATTACGACTCCGAATCGTAGCTTGACATGATTTGGATCGGATGAAGCGGAATGTGGAGAGAGAGAGGACATCCCTTCTACTTTTATCTAACCGCACACACATCGCTTAATAATAATTATTATTCAATATTCAAACGATTTTTTCTGTTATAGCTATCTAATCACTTTAGTTAATTAAGTCATATTTAAAATCAAATTCCAAATTTATTGCATTTTATGGTTGTGTAAGTAATTTCCTACTACTTAATGTGATATTATACTATGTTGTTTTAGTTTCAATCATTTCATAACTTTAATTTATTATTAATATTTTTGGTGGTGATATAAATTTATCAAACTCGCTACAACAAATGCACGTTTAGTGATCATACGAATTTTATTCGAAAATAAGGAGATGAAATTTCGAATGATGTTGATGAATGGAAGCTTGATGTGGTATGCTGAAAGTACAACCACGAACATGTTCATTTGTAGGTGCATTCATATGGTAGATGTTTAAATGAGAAAGATGAAAAAATATAAGCTTCAGAGGTAAAACCACAAAAAATATTAGTCGCTGTAAAAAAAAGAAGTCATGCAAACACAAGAACCATAAGAATCATTTATAACGAGAGAGTAAATTTACAAAAGAAGGATTTAAAATGGAGGAACAAAAATTCAATTTGTGTATAAGTGTATAAGCATTGAGGGTTATGTATGCTACACAAAGGTAGACGAGAGGACAAATTAACTAGTCTTTTTTTTGCTCATCCAATCTCTATCAAACTCACCAATATATTTCATACCATTTTTTAGCTTGACTACTAATATGTTTACTACTATGTTTCCTACCACAAACTACTAATTGCAGTGAGAAATTTTTCATTACTATATATTGGGAATATTGCCCTCAATATTCCAAAAATTAAAGAAGCATCACTTGCAATGATAAGTGTATACGGTATTTGATGACATATCTATTTTATATCGATGAAGATTTTGTGTTATATCTAAAACAAGTTTAGAGAAGAGTTAGTGTTGTTGGAGCTATATCGTTCACATAGGTGAAGAATTCCCGACGGTAACGTCTTGAACGTGGAGTGCTTCAAGACGGTATCGTCCCAAAGTAGCTATAGAAGCAACTCCAAGCACTGAAGGAGAATACTGTTGAAATCAGTATCTGATTCTCCAGGGTATTGGTGTAACACCCCCTATCCGTCGCATAGCATATAGCAGTAGGTCCGGTCGGGGCCCAACGCCATATACTATAGACAGACCAGGTGGTTACTCAATGGAAACCATCCAACTAATCATAACGTCCTACACAGAGCATTCTAGCGGAAGCAGTTTATATAAGTTGCAATAAATAACCCAGCACAAAAGCATGAATGTCCACTAAATAGCCAACCAGGAATGAAGTACATACACCAGTACTGGCCTTAAGGCCTTACAAAATGGTTTACTTAATGTTACATGATTTACAAACCACGGTACGCAGGCCTCTCATACATGAATAAAATAGTAAACACTCCCAATAGTCCTTCAAGGGCCGGCTTCGCAATTTGGGCTTTAGCCCGGTATTGACCGCTTGATCCAGCAGCACCTGGAAGCAACATAACCACCGCACGGTGGCAAACAAAAGGCAACGGTCAGCAATGCTGACCAAATTATAACGATCCCGCCCCCAACTTGGGACGGCGATGCTCCTTCCCTGCGATTTTATTAGCACAAGCGAGCAATATAATAATATTCATTTCATCACAGGCGTAGGCTCACACGGCCACACACCCCGTGCACTCAGGGCACATTCTCAGTGAACCGGTCGATGTCACGTCAGTTAAAGCCATAGACATTCCGGACCCACCACCGCCACTTTGACGGCCAAACATATGAGCAATTTGTCTTCCCGGCATGGGTCACGACAATTTAAGCCATAGACCGCCGAAGACCCTCATCTTTGCCAACGGCAAGTGCCACGTAACTTTAGGTCTCTTTAACCCGAACGTCATAGATATGGGTACGGTTCCATCTAACCCGTGCTCACGTCGCAACGACAGCTTAAGCCATATGCGCAGGTCAAACTTCTCCCGAGTCCCATTTTCGTCACACAATTTCACATAACTCGGTTATGTTCAAGTTGGCTCTCAGGCCTCCATGTTGGCAACATCACGCATCCGCCCAGATTTCCGGGTGCACCTTAGGGTTAGTCCCCAAGGCTCCCTGTTGCAATCTACCGTGTAGAAAACCCGAAAAACAACCAATCGCACGGAGTCTTCTCCGGCATTTATGCAATGCAACATCACCGATCCAGACCAACATGTCCGGGTAGGCTTCACACAACATGCCTATGTCCGTTCTCGCTTACGGACTCTAACAATGGGGACTATTCATGTCTACCCGAAGGAACGCCTCCAACTCACCGCAAACTCGCGAGAGCGGGCTTCCCTTTTGCAAAAGAAGTAGAGCTTAACATGCTCAAGAAGAGGATCGTTACCCTTGCGTTCGTCTTTGGCCCCATGGAAAAGTAAGCGGATGAAAAGCACCACACTAGCTTTGCCTCCGTGGATCCGGAGTCGGCTCGCGATTTGGAGCTTCGAAGCTCCTCCAATGGCCGGATCTAGCTCCTTCTTCCTTCCTTGGCTCTCCTCTCTCTCTAAGCTTGAGAAAGATAACAACTCATGAAAAGTGATTGTTTCTAAGGTCCAATCCGGGGTATATCCCATCAGGAACAACCCCCAGCCGTTGGATCACCAATTAAAGAAACGAACGGCTTTGATTCGGGACTGAAATGTCCAATCTGGGCCGCATACGGCCTGGCACACGCCCGTGTCCAGGGCCGTGTGCCTCATTCGCCGTCAAAATCGACTCGCCTGGAACAACACACGGGCATCGAATACGCCCGTGTTCGACCTGACACGCCCGTGTTCCACCTGACACGGTCGTGTGGCCGATCGTGTACCCCCATCGATTTATCCCGAAAACAACCCGAGCACTGCACGAGTTCTAGGACACGCCCGTGTCCTTGCCAGTGACTACCTCAACACGCCTGGGCTCTAGGACGTGTACACGGTCTCGACACTCGACACTTCGTCGAGCGAAGATCGTCGACCTGACGACACGGCCTTGGACACGCCCGTGTCCTAGGCCGTGTGCCTTGTCTCTACACATCGTCGTGCAAAATTCATCGACTCCCCGCGACGAGTGTCGACACGGGTCGACACGCCCTACGACACGCCTGTGTCGCAGGCCGTGTGACTTGTCTCGACACTTCGTGGAGCGCAGACTGTCGAATTCGCGGGCTGAGTGTCGACACGGGTCGACACGCCCTGCGACACGCCCGTGTCGCAGGCCGTGTGCCCTCTCTCGACACAACGTCGAGTGAAATTCGTCGACCTCTCGACCAACTCGACGAAACAAGCCTGACACGCCCTGGGACACGCCTTGGGACACGCCCGTGTCCCAGGTCATGTGCCTCCTTCCAGAACCCAAAACTTGCCCAAAACGTCCCCCGTCGCTCTTTTGAGTTTCGGGGCGTTACAACTCTCCCCCTCTTAAAAGAATTTCGTCCACAAAATTATATAAAGGAAAGACATGTACAAAACCAAAATTTGTAGCTGAGCGGAACAACTCCGGATACTCGTAAAGCATAGTCTGCTCTCGCTCCCAAGAGAGCTCCTCACGGGCTTTACTTTCGTCGTCACCGGACCTTGACCATAATGATCTCTTTATTGCGTAGCCGCTTGAACTCCGAGTTCTCAATCCGCACGGGCTTTACTTTCGTCGTCAATCCACTATCAACCGGCGCTTGATCGACCGCGATCACTCGCGTAGGCTCTTGCACCGCCTTCTGTAGCACCGAAATATGGAATACATCATGTAGAACACTAAGCTCCACTGAAATCTTCAATTGAAAGGCATGCTTCACCAACTCGCTCCAGAACCTCAAACGGCCCAAGGTACCTTGGGCTTAGCTTTTTCAATCGCCGCACCCGCGAGACACCCTTGAACGACTTGATCTTTAAGTACACCCAATCGCCCACAGCGAACTCCACATTCCTGTGCTTGGCATTATAGTACTTCGCTCCGGTCCTGATCGATAAGCAACCTCTCCCGAATGGTTCTCACCAAAGAAGTAGCATCCTCCACTTCTAATCACTTATACAACTTGACTCATCTGTTTCCAGCCTGGACAACGGCGTGCGACATCTTCCACCATATAAAGATGGTCTTCCCATTGCTTTTCAAAGTCTAAGACACACATGCGGAGCATGCTTTCCGTAGTTTTATTTACCCTCTCGGTCTGCCCATCCGTTTGCGGATGAAAGGCTGTGCTGAATTTTAACTTTGTCCCCAACATTTGCAGCACAAGCCTCCTATCATTGGACGTAACCCGCCCTTCTCGGTCACTCACGATGCTGCGGGGCACACCATGAAGCCGTACTATATTACCACATATAATTTTGCCAACTTCTCCACCGGATCATCCTTCCTATGCGGAATGAAATGCGACACCTTCGTTAACTGATCTACGACCACCCGAATGGCGTCATTTTCCCCCTTTTGCGACCTTGGCAAACCGTGCACAAAGTCCATAGCGACGTCGTCGAATTTCCACACCGGAATAGGAAAGGACTTAAGAAAACCTCCCGGCTTTTGGCACTCCGCCTTCACCAAGGCGCAAGTTTGGCACTTCGCTAAGTATAGCGCCAACTCCTTCTTCATACCCGGCCACCAAAACAGTTTCTTTACATCGCGGTACATCTTCGTGCTCCCCGGGTGAATCGAGTACTTGGTATGGTGTGCCTCGTACAACAATTCCACCTGCATATTTCCCACACTTGGGACGCACAGACGACCGTCTTTCCAAAGCAATCTGTCCACCACAACGAATTGGGAATTTGACCCATCCAGAGCCTCTACCATGAACTGCTTCATATGGACATCCATATCCAAAGCCTGCCGAATCCGATCAGCCAGGTCATATTGGACTTCTGTCCAATGCAGTACTGCTTCAGCACTTGATTGCCTATCCACACAAACAATCTCCAACGCCTCCAACTCCCGCACCAACCACTCATCATGCACCGATAGCCAATTGGCTTGAGCTGGGGCTTGGAGACTCAACGTGTCCGCAACCACATTCCCTTTACCAGGCACGTAGTGGATCTTGAATGTATAGTCTCCCAAGAACTCCATCCATCTACGCTGCCACATATTCAGATCCTTCTGATCAATCAGATACTTCACGCTCTTGTGACCGGCATAGATATCCATCTTCACACCGTAAAAAATTATGCCTCCACAGCTTCAAGGCAAAACTCACGGCCGCTAACAATAAGTCATGGACCGGATAGTTCCTCTCGTGCACTTTTGGCTGTCTCGTGCCATAAGCTATTACACTTCCGTGTTGCAGTAGCACACAACACAAACCGCTGCCCGAAGCATCGCTATTAAATCTCATAGCCTTCGGTCCCACTCGACAAAGTCAGCACAGGCGTCGTGGTCAACCGACATTTCAACTCCTCAAAGCTTGCGCACACTCCGGGGTACAAAAGAACTTCTGCTCCTTCATCGTCAAAGTAGTGAGGGGTAACGCTATCCGCGAGAAGTTCTCCACGAAGCGCCTGTAATAGCCGGCAAGCCCCAGAAAGCTCCGAACTCCCGCTATCGTAGAAAGTTCAGGCCACTCCCGCATCACAACAATCTTCGCCGGATCCACTACAATACCTTCCTCACTCACTATAAGACCGAGGATGCCACTGAGGATGACCAAAACTCGCACTTCGAGAACTTGGCATACAACTGATTCCTACTTAGCGTCTCCAAAACCAAAAGAAGATGCTTGAAGTGATCTTCCTTACTCTGCGAGTACACCAGAATATCGTCGACGAAGACGATCACAAAATGGTACAAGTACTCCCGGAAGGTCCTATTCATAAAATCTATGAACATTGACGGCGCATTAGTCAGCCCAAACGGCATGACCGTAAACTCGAAAAGCCCGTATCCTGTACTGAACGTTATCTTAGGGATATCACTCTCCCTTATCTAATTTAGAGTACGTCGTTGACCCGACCAACTGATCAAAAATATCATCAATCCGGGGGATCAGGTACTTGTTCTTTTCCGTCAACTTGTTGAGCTCCCGATAATCAATACATAGCCTCAACCTTCCGTCCTTCTTCTTAATAAAGAGGGTCGGTGCGCTCCAAGGCGAAGGACTTAGACGCACATACCCTTGATCGAACAACTTTTAGAAGTTGCACCTTCAGCTCCGCCATTTCCTTAGGCGCTAGCCGATATGAAGAGCGTGACACAGACTTTGCACTTGGTACTAGCTCAATCATGAAATCTATCTCCCGTTGAGGCGGGGCTCCAGGAAGATCTCTAGGGAACACATCAGGGTACTCCGATACCACTGAAATATTAACCAATGCGGGCTTCGGCTTTGCAACCTCCACTAGTGTACAGAACAACTCTGCACCAGCATGAACCGCCTTCACCACCTGAAGAGCAGACACCAATGTCTTGCTCGATGTCTGCGAGCCCGTAAAGGTCGTCTCACGACTTGCTACCAGCTTGACTTCCTTGCTACAGCAATCTATATAGGCTTGTTGCTCCGAGAGCCAGTCCATGCCAAATATAACGTCGAACACCACCAACGGAAGTAACGACGCGTGCAGGTCAAACTCCTGAATCCCAATCCAAAACTAAGCGCAACAAATTCTACCCGCGCACAATGAGCGCCATTGGACTATAACGCATCCAATTTGTCTCTTACCATCGAAGGAGGTACTCCGACGCACAATTAAATTCCTAATAAAGGAATGTGAAGCTCCCTAAACGAACAGTGCTCTCACAGATAAAGTAAAGTCGTAACAAAGCTTAGCATAAGTAGTTCTAAGCTAAAAAGCACAAGGGAGACAAGTATTTAAGGCAAAACTATATTTAAACCATACCTGCCCTTACGACGGCGTGCTTCCTCCAGGGCTTTAGGCACTCACGGGCATAATTCCCCGGCTCCCCACAGTTGAAACATGTGCCCGGGGTCTGACCCGTAGTCGCCCCAGAAGCACCAGAAGGAGCCGGACCCGAAGTCATATGCTTCTTATACCATTTTCGATATACAGACTTTGAGGTGTTCGGCACTTTGAATGCCGTCTCCTATGCACTAAAGTCCTTGACTGCTCCTGACCTAGCTTTATTGGCCTTCTGAGCACCTTTCCAACAGTCTCGGGCAAAGTGCCCTTTCTTTCCACAAGTAAAACATGCGTAAGTAGCTTTGCTAATCGATGTCATAGCCCCTTTCTCCAGCATTCCAATGGATGCAACTCTTATGGGGCTTACATAGTTCGATACCATGGTCGCTGGCATCGGGAGGGTCTTCCTCAAATCTGCCTCCAAAGATCTATCTGATTCCACCAAGGCTCGGAATCCCAATAACTTTGGTCCTAGCAGTAGAACTCGTAACTTGGCGCGCAGGCCATTATAAAATCTATCGACTGTAGCTTGCTCATTATCCAACTCGAAGCATGGGTAGCGGCTTATCATAAGAAATGCTTGCAAATATTCCTCAACTGTGTGCGCTCCCTACACTAAATGCATATTCAGCTGCTGCCCCGAT
Source organism: Platanthera guangdongensis (assembly GCA_039583875.1). NCBI lineage: Eukaryota > Viridiplantae > Streptophyta > Magnoliopsida > Asparagales > Orchidaceae > Platanthera > Platanthera guangdongensis. The sequence goes on from CM077158.1 coordinate 183,985,104, forward strand.
GGTCTACCAAAGGTCATCTGCTCCATCATGCCAACCGGCGTTGAAGCCACCACAGGGGCGCAGAGTTGTACATTTCCTCCAAGCTGTGCACCCGTCACAGCGAACACCGCTTCAACGATCCTTCTAACGGTTTCATACGAAGGAGGAGTCTCAAACACCTCAACGGGCGCACTATACTCCTCAGAAACCGGACATTCTGGCAGTCTAGCACCGCTTCTGGTCACCTATAGTGGTATAAAACACCGTTAAGCGACCAAATAAAATTGCAAACAACAATTATAGGAACACGCAGGTTCCTCAAACACGTGTATTTTCATTCCTAAGTGGACATTCATGGGTTCTTTTACTGTTATAACGATGACGCACACAATGTGCTCACCACCCCTTAAAAAGAATTCGCCCACGAATTCATCTTAAGCCCGACCAAAACCAGTAATCTGATATCAAATTGTAACACCTCCTATCCGTCGCATAGCATATAGCAGTAGGTCCGGCCGGGGCCCGACGCCATATACTACAGACAGACCGGGTGGTTACTCAATGGAAACCATCCAACTAATCATAACGTCCTACACAGAGCATTCTAGTAGAAGCAGTTTATATAAGTTGCAATAAAGAACCCAGCACTAAAGCATGAATGTCCACTAAATAGCCAACCAGGAATGAAGTACATACACCAGTACTGGCCTTAAGGCCTTACAAAATGGTTTACTTAATGTTACATGATTTACAAACCACGGCACGCAGGTCGGTCATACATGAATAAAGCATCAAACACTCCCAATAGTCCTTCAAGGGCCGGCTTCGCAATTTGGGCTTTAGCCCGCTATTGACCGCTTGGTCCAACAGCACCTGCAAGCAACATAACTACCACACGGTGGCAAACAAAAGGCAACGGTCAGCAATGCTGACCAAATTATAACGATCCCGCCCCCAACTCGGGGCGGCGATGCTCCTTCCCTGCGATTTTATTAGCACAAGCGAGCAATATAATAATATTCATTTCATCACAAGCGTAGGCTCACACAGCTACACACCCCGTGCACTCAGGGTACATTCTCGATGAACCGGTCGATGTCACGTCAGTTAAAGGCATAGACATTCCAGACCCACCACCGCCACTTTGACGGCCAAACATATGAGCAATTTGTCTTCCCGGCATGGGTCACGACAATTTAAGCCATAGACCGCTGAAGACCCTCATCTATGCCAACGGCAAGTGCCACATAACTTTAGGTCTCTTTAACCCGAACAACATAGATATGGGTACGGTTCCATCTAACCCGTGCTCACATCGCAACGACAATTTAAGCCATATGGGCAGGTCAAACTTCTCCCGAGTCCCATTTTCGTCACACAATTTCACATAACTCGGTTATGTTCAAGTTGGCTCTCAGGCCTCCATGTTGGCAAGATCACGCATCCGCCCAGTTTTTCTGGTGCACCTTAGGGTTAGTCCCCAAGGCTCCCTGTTGCAATCTACCGTGTAGAAAACCCGAAAAACAACCAATCGCACGGAGTCTTCTCCGGCATTTATGCAATGCAACATCACCGATCTAGACCAACATGTCCGGGTAGGCTTCACACAACATGCCTATGTCTGTTCTCGCTTACGGACTCTAACAACGGGGACTATTCATGTCTACCCGAAGGAATGCCTCCAACTCACCGCAAACTCGCGAGAGCGGGCTTCCCTTTTGCAAAAGAAGTAGAGCTTAACATGCTCAAGAAGAGGATCGTTACCCTTGCGTTCTTCTTTGGCGCCATGCAAAAGTAAGCGGATGAAAAGCACCGCACTAGCTTTGCCTCAGTGGATCCGGAGTCGGTTCGCGATTTGGAGCTTTGAAGCTCCTCCAATGGCCGGATCTAGCTCCTTCTTCCTTCCTTGTCTCTCCTTTCTCTCTAAGCTTTAGAAAGATAACAACTCATGAAAAGTGAGGGTTTCTAAGGCCCAATCCTGGGTATATCCCATCAGGAACAACCCCCAGCTGTTGGATCACCAATTAAAGAAACGAACGACTTTGATTCTGGACTGAAATGTCCAATCTGGGCCGCACACGGCCTGGCACACGCCCGTGTCCAGGGCCGTGTGTCTCATTCGCCGTCAAAATCGACTCGCCTGGAACAACACACGGGCATCGAACACGCCCTTGTTCGACCTGACACGCCCGTGTTCCACCTGACACGGTCGTGTGGCTGGCCGTGTACCGCCATCGATTTATCCCGAAAACAACCCGAGCACTGCACGGGTTATAGGACACGCCCGTGTCCTTGCCCGTGTCTACCACAACACACCTGGGTTCCAGGCCGTGTACACGGTCTCGACACTCGACACTTCATCCAGCGAAGATCGTCGACCTGACGACACGACCTTGGACACGCCCGTGTCCTAGGCCGTGTGCCTTGTCTCGACACATCGTCGAGCAAAATTCGTCGACTTCCCGGGATGAGTGTCGACACGGGTCGACACGACCTGCGACACGCCCGTGTCGCAGGCCGTGTGCCATGTCTCCACACTTCGTCGAGCACAGACTGTCGACTTCGCGGGCTGAGTGTCGACACGGGTCGACACGCCCTGCGACACGCCCGTGTCGCAGGCCGTGTGCCCTCTCTCGACACAATGTCGAGTGAAATTCGTCGACGACTCGACCAACTTGACGACACAAGCCTGACACGCCCTGGGACACGCCCGTGTCCCAGGCCGTGTGCCTCCTGCCAGAACCCAAAACTGGCCCAAAACATCCCCCGTCGCTCTTTTGAGTTTCGGGGCGTTACAATTGGCGTGATCGTGGAATGCTTTGAGACTCTATCATGGAGAAGATGCGGAAAGAGGAAGATTTCAGCCCTAAGGAAGATACCGTTGAGAAAGAAGTAATTTCACAATGATGTAGTGCTGACATAGTTTTTATTACCGTTGAGCACGCACAATGGCGAGATTTCAAATTTCCCAGTGGCGCATAAAGACATGTTCATTTTTTTATTTTGGTGGATACTTTAGCAAGATGTTTTCAAATCCTTCGACCATTGGAGGATGTAAGAGTATAAAAGGTCAACTTTGGGCAATCAAACAGTACGGTGGTTCAAGCTTGCTGAATCAAAAAAAAAACAAGCAGCGATGCATTCTACCATTATTGAGGAAAGCTTTCTCTGAAGTGATTCAGATAGAGAAATGAGGTGTCAGGCTTCAAAACTGCAGATAGTTCTTCTTCCTGGAGAAGAAGAGCAATTAAAAGGGCCCTAAATCTATTCTGACTGAAGACATCTCATTTAAGGGATGCTTCGAAAAATTGCTTACACAACAAAAGCAATTGATGACTCGGAAGTTCAAGATTCATTTTTATTGAGACTTTTGTTATAGTCTTTTACACACAACATTTTTTGTAGGATTTAGTAATAGATCTAAATGGTAAGGTTATTGTTGGGTCCATTGATCACTATGTCCCAGATTTGAAGAAGGCCCACAATTCAATATTATACACATGATTGTATTTGATATATGTTCAAATTCAATATATGCAGGTTGTCTACTGTTCCATGATTAGACATGTTGTTAGGGTCAGAATGTCATTTGGACTCAAGACAGGATGCTATAAAAGCAGAAATCTGGCTAAGTCTAGAAGAATTGAGTGTGTACACTTCACTCAATGTCAGGAGGCCTAAAAGCGTTGACAGAAGATCAGTCAGTCAAAGCCTTAGTGGTACTGGGCTCAAATCTAGTTAAGTGCAGAAGCGTTGAGTGAAAGATGTTCACTCAATGCCTACTCAAAAGTAAATATGTCTATGTGCAGAAGCATTGAGTGAAGAAGGCTAACTCAATGCCTCATTAATAGTTAAGCAAAGTGCAGAAGGGTTGAGTAATGAAGCTTCACTCAATGCTTAGAATTCGATACAAGTCCAAAAGCATTGAGTGTAGAAGGCTGACTCAATGCCTTCAGTCAGGATAACTATGTTGGATCCCTTGTTGATTTGGGCTAGGTTCACTAGCTTAGGATGTGACCCAATATGTATAGTCAGGGTCAAGTTTGTGTCGTAGAGTCTAGGCCAAGTCCTTAGAGTCAACTTCAGATGGACCAGCTATCAACAAGACCATCAGAGACTCCAGACTTAGAAGATTTCAAGACTAAGTGAAATGAGTTCGACGTTCCTCAAACTCAGCTCGACGAAAGGTATTCTGAGCTCGACGATCTTGAGACATTTCTTTGTTCTGAGCTCGACGATCTTTGTTCTCTGTTCGACGAAGACTGAGGTTCTTCAACAAGCTAAAGTCAGGCTAACTTCAGATTTTTCTAAGTCCAGCTTCAGGCTTTGTTCGACGAACTAGAATATGAGCTCGACGAACTGGGACCTCAAGTTCACAACTTCTCAGGTCGATGAAGTCAACTTCTCAGGTCAACGAATGCAGTCTCTACTCGACGATTTCTGGTCGACGATTTGAATCCTTCTCAGTTAGAGACTTCTCAGATTCTAAGTCCACAATCATTCTTTGCTCGATGAATTTAGATCTCTGTTCGACGAATAAAGATTGACAGTGATGATTATCTGTTCGACGAATTTGTATCTCAGCTCGACGAATGAAGATTGTCAGTTCGACGAAGATTGAAGCGGAATTGACAAGATTCCCTAGAAGACCAATTGCTATTGTCTGGTCGACGAACTCATCATGTCAGCTCGATGAACTGTGAACTCAGCTCGACGATTCCTGTTCTTCGTTCGACGATTCCAGACTAGGTCTTCTCCAGTTTCCCATCCCTTTTCTCGGCGATGATTCCTGAGTATTTAATGCCAAATCTTCTCGGAATGTTACCGTTAGAACGTGCATTGATAATGGATTATTTCATGCCGTTTTTCCATGGGACAGTTAGGTAAATCATTGATTGCCGCTTCCTTCCCAGGTCGGCTGCATTTACTGCACAAGCATTCAAATTTCCAAAGGATTCTTCAATCAGTCTTACAAAAAGAAAAAAAAAAGTTGCAGACAAGCAGTCAGTCAGACACATAAACAGTCATTGCACAGAAGAGCAATCTTACTACAATCAAAAGTTATTTTCTGCAATCAGCCTATACCAGAGAACATCTTCAATCCTATAGGACAACTTCAAAAGGATAACAAAACTCTATCTGTCAAAGAAGTTCCTGAAGCAATCTATTTTCCAGGCACTCAAGCTATTTGAAGACCTATCACAATGTAGCAGTGCTCCAGATTTCCTGATTCACTCAAGATCGCAGGGGGAGCAATCTGCTGAAATCAATCCACAAGTCTTCTCAGTTGTTATTGAGAAAGAGAAGACCTCATCACCCTTTTTCCATCCTCTGTACAGGGTTTTAATTCCCTTCAAAATTATTCCTGGTTACAAGTCTCCTACCAAAAGACTTGAGGTTTTGGTTTTTGAGCACCTAAATAAAAGCTCATTAATGTCAGGCAACTGATCAAAAACCTGAGTGGATTCCTACCAGGGTGGTAGAAGAGTGGATGTACCCAGGTTGGGGAACCACTATAAAATTTCTTGTGTCGTCTGGTTGCCCTTTTATTTTGTTTTGGCTGTGTTGTTCTGTGATTAAATAGGTTGTTGTGCTTATTTATTTTAATTACTGACCTATTCACTTAGGAATACAACAAAAGTTGTAATGAGTTTTTAAGAGAACACAATACTCCATTCACCCCCCTAGAGTATTTCAGATCTACCTTCACTTTCAAACTACCAAGTCCAGAAGCGTTAAGTAAATTAGCTTCACTCAATGCCTTCAGCCAGAAGAATTCTATCAAGTACAAATGCGTTGAGTGATGAAGGTTCACTCAACGCCTTATCAGTTTAGCTATCTGAGAAAAAAACATTGAGAGATGAGGGCTTACTCAACACATCACGAAGCAGATTTTCTACTAAGTGTTTTTGCGTTGAGTCACAAAGCTTAACTCAATGCCTGTGTAAATTGACTATGAAAACTGCTAAGTCCACAAGCACAGAGTCATGCTGACCTCATCCAAATTCAAATTAAGCCAGATTTGAGCATTAGAAGTCAAATGGCGTCGAATACCTTCTGAACATCAGTTAAAGCTAAAGTAACTTTACAACTATTATTTCGGCTTGTCCATATAGATCAGAGAGCCATTGGACGGCGGGATATAAAAAGACTTTATAGATAAATAAAAAAGTTCGTCTTCTGGCTACTCAACTCATCACTCTTGTATATACAGAAGAGTTATAGAATACAGAAAGTTGCTTGCTAATTGAAATTGAAAATCTCTAAGTCGTCTTCAGTAAGAACAAAAAACATAATTTTCTGTAAAAGGTGGAGTAGCAGAGCACTCAAGAAAGTTATTGTTCATCTTCAAGGCTACTGCTTTCAACATTTATATTTTAAAGCTTGAAGAAACAGAGTTCTGCATCAGTTCTTCTCAGCACAAGCAGAACTACTCTGAAGATCAATAATCTTATAATTGTGAAGAGTTAGGACTGGGTTTACTCAGTTCAGGAAGGTGACTCAGCGGACCATTTATCTGGAGTCAAATATCACAAAATCATTACTCAATCTGTAAGATCATTGTTTGATCTGAGCTACAAGCCTGTATTATAAAGGCTGAGTGTAAGAGCGGAGTCTCTAAGTTGTAGGATCCTGTTTAGGATTTGAGGTAAGGCTTGTGCTTGAGGTAGGATCTCTGTTAAGATCTGAGGTATGCGATATGTGAATCTCTTAGTGTAAGGCTGCTAAGCCTGAGGTATGAGTTTCTATACTCTGAGTTGTTGGAGTGAGTTTCACTATGAGGTCTAGGATACTGAGGGATATGAGGTGTAAGCTCAGTTGATTTTTATGTTAGTTTATTAGATCTTTGGTTTCAATTTAGTACCGCCTTCATCTGTTTATGAAATATGGCACGGGGCCCTAGTCAGAAATTCAGTTATATTCTTCGTGACGGGCTGTAACGCCCCAAAACTCAAAGGAGCAAAGGGGGACGTTTTGGGCCAGTTTTGGTTTCTGGCTGAAGGCACACGGCCTGGGACACGGGCGTGTCCCAGGGCGTGTCAAGCGTGTGTCGACACTTAGCCGCGAAGTCGTCGAGTTATTCTCGACGATTCGTCGAGAATGGGCACACGGCCTGCGACACGGGCGTGTCGCAGGGCGTGTCGACCCGTGTCGACACTTAGCCGTGAAATCGTCGAGTTATACTCGATGATTCGTCGAGAATGGGCACACGGCCTGCGACACGGGCGTGTCGCAGGGCGTGTCGACCCGTGTCGACGATCGTCAAGGTGAAATCGTCGAGATTCACTCGACGATCGTCGAGTCAAGGCACACGGCCTAGGACACGGGCGTGTCCAAGGCCGTGTCATCCAGTCGTCGTTCTCCCCTCGACGAAATGTCCCGTGTACACGGCCTGGGGTCCAGGCGTGTCAGTGATACGGGTAAGGACATGGGCGTGTCCTAGAACCCGTGCAGTGCTCGGGTTGAAAACGGGGGAAAAATCATGGTGTACACGGCCGACTACACGGCCGTGTCAGCTGGTACACGGGCATGTCAGCTCGAACACGGGCGTGTTCGATACCCGTGTGCGTGTCCAGGAGATTCGATTTTGACGGCGAATGCGGCACACGGCCCTGGACACGGGCGTGTGCCAGGCCGTGTTCGGTCCAGATTGGGCATTTCAGCCCCGAATCAAAGCCGTTCGTTTCCTTGATTGAAGATCCAATGGCTGGGGGTTGTTCCTGGGAGGATATACCCGGGAGTTGACTTGAAATCCATCATTTTTCTTACCTTTTCATCTCTCCAAACCCTTGGAGAAAGAAGAGCTAAGGCAAGAGGAAGAGGAGCTAGATCCGCCATTGGAGGAGCTTCGGAGCTCCGAATCGCAAGCCGACTCCGGATCCGCGGAGGCAACGCAAGTGCGGTGATTTCTATCCGATTACTTTTCGATGGCGCCAAAGAGGAACGCAAGGGTAACGATCCTCATCTTGAGCATGAATCGCTCCTTTCCTTAGCATAGGAAGCCCGCTCTCGCGAGTTTGCGGAGAGTTGGAGGCGTTCCTTCGGGTAGATATGTAAAGTCCCCGTTGTTTAGAGTCCGTATGCGAGAACGGACGTAGGCATTTTGGTTGAAGCCTACCCGGACATGTTAGTCCGGAACGGTGATGTTGCATTGCATAAGGCCGTAGAAGACTCCGTGCTATTGGGTGTTTTCGGGTTTTTCTACGCGGTAGATTGCAGCAGGGAGCCTTGGGGACTAACCCAAAGGTGCACCCGGAAAACTGGGCGGATACGAGATCTTGCCAACCTGGTGGCCTGAGTGCCAACTTGAACATAACGTGGTTATGTGATTTGCGGTAGAATGGGACTCGGCGAAAGTTTGACCCGCGCAAATGGCTTAAATTGTCGTTGCGATGTGAGCACGGGTTAGATGGAACCGTACCCGCTCTATGTCGTTCGGGTTAGAGAGACCTAAAGTTACATGGCACTCGCCGTTGGCATAGATGGGAGTCTTCGGCGGTCAATGGCTTAAATTGACGTGACCCAGGCCAGGAAGACGAATTGCTCATAGGAATGGCCGTCTAAAATGGCGGTGGTGAGTCCGGAATGTTAATGGCTTTAATTGACGTGACATCGACCGGTTCACCGATAATGTGCCCTGAGTGCACGGGACGTGTGGCCGTACAAGCCAACGTCTGTGATGAAATGGCTATGGTTTATGCATTGCTCGCTTGTGCTAATGAAATGCAGGGAAGGAGCATCGCCGCCCCGAGTTGGGGGCGGGATCGTTATAATTTGGTCAGCATTGCTGACCGTTGCCTTGTTTGCCACCGTGCGGTGGTTTGTTGCTTGCAGATGCAGCTGGACCAAGCGGTCAATAGCGGGCTAAAGCCCTTTTTGCGAAGCTGGCCCTTGAAGGCCCAAGTGGAAATGTTTTCTGTTTTATTCATGTATGACCGGCCTGCGTGCCGAGGTTTGTAAATCATGTATTATCCAAGTGAAACATTCTGTAAGGCCTTAAGGCCGATTTTGGGTATTTTGTATACATTCCTAATTATGTAATAGTGGACATTCGTGCTCTAATGCTGGGTTCTTGTTTACAACCTATATAAACTGCTTCCGCTAGAATGCTCTGTGTAGGACGTTAAGATTGGTTGGATGGTTTCCATACGTAACCACCCGGTCTGTCTGTGGTATATGGCGTCGGGCCCCGGCCGGACCTACTGCTATATACTATGCGACAGATAGGGGGTGTTACACGGGCAGGGTGTTACATGTTCTCAGATTTGTGCAAGAGAAATTTAGTTATGTGGAAAACCCACAATCAGGGTTAAAAACAACGCGGTCGATTCGCTATCGACCAAACTTCCACTATTTCGGAGTTTGTGATGGTGAGGGTGGCATATCGCTCCTTTTTACACTTTGAGGGACGAGAGAGTTAGAGATAGATCTGAGTTCCATGGGATCTCTGCGCTCCTTCGAGAATCATGCTCTTTTTGCTGCCATGGGAGTTAGCTAACTTGGTATTCTTCTTCCTGGACCCATTCTGGTGGCAACTTGAGGTCTTGTCACTCACTTTAGTGCCTTATGAATGACCGGGGGGTGTCCCCCCTTTAATGACAGACTTGGTCGAGGTCTCCTGCGGAAGGATGCCTACAAGAATGACGCCCCCTTCAAGGGTGTCGCGGTCGAGGCCGCCCGTGATGGGCGGTCATGGCCAGGATTGCTCGTGGGCAGGCAACCAAGGGAGGCCAACCCATTGAGGTGATTTCCATGGTCGAGACCATCCTCAAGGTGACTTGCCTCGGTGAGGAAGGCCACAGCCGAGATCGGTACTAGCCGAGGTTGCCCCTCGTCGGGTGTCCAAGGTGTGGCCAGCTTCACACATACCTGGGCGGCCGAGTGAGGTGGTCATCCCTAGCAAGGCCGACCACGACCAAGGCCTCCCAGATCGGGCGATGGAAAAGGAGCGGCCGACCTATGAGATCGTGGAGATTGGGATCCCGTGCATGGTAGTTATCATGCAGATCGAGTGCATGTATTGTGCGTGTGATGGATGATGCATAACTTCTCACTATACGAGTAGGGGGAGTGGGAAAACTGCTTTTTGTATCCTGTCATTCTCTATAAATTAGGACCAACCCCAGCATTTGCCACCTAAATCCTACAGAGCCTAAAGCCAAAGTGAGAGGAGCATTTGGGATTTCATACTTTGGATATCCTTTGTTCTTATGATGGGAGTGAATGAAGAGGGGAGAGAAGCATTGGTCAGGACGAAAAAGGTATGGTAGGACTACATAGCACAATGGTGGTCTTTTCAAGCACATGGGCAGGCATATGCGTGGGGAGCAATCCCATGTACTATTCTTGGGTGCACGGGGCGCGCTCCCACACATACTGGGTGGTCGCATGGGGCACGCCTCTGCGCGCAATGTGTGTACCCGTGTGTAATGCGTGCTCGCGACATGCGCGCCTTGCGCGTGGATGGGGCGGGCCCGCGCTCAGTATGCGTGAGCGAGGGGTGCGTACCCACACACATTGCGAGCGCGGGGTATACAGTTGCGAGCTGCACACATGCGTAGGGTGCATACCTTCACACTACACGCGCGGGGGCAGTGAACCCACGTGTTGTGCGTGTGTGCACTGTTTGTGCGTGTTTGGGGTGCGCTCCCTTGCTAATGGTGCGCAGAGTTCGCGTACACGGGGTGTGCCCCTTGTACTTATGGTGGGCCATTGCTTACACTATACTGGGCATTCCATAATGCCTCGAGTCATTCTTGGAAAATTTTTGTTTTCATCCTTTTGCCACTTTGAAGTGTGTCTTCATTCAGGATGCAAGGCGTGTTGACATAGCTACACCGATGCGGATGCAATATTCACTTACGACGGAGCAGATTGCTTCTTGGAGAGGGCGCTACAACATTCCTTCCGACCTTGAGTTCAGGATTCAAAATGCTAAGAAACACGTACAAAGGCCTCCGGTGGGATGGAAGACGTTGTGAGAGTCTTCCTTGAGAGCTGGCCTTTGGTTTCCGCCATCTGTGGAGATAATAGAGATCTTGAAGCATTGTGGGGGTACCAGCGTTGCAGTTCACCCCGCTCGCGGTGACATGCATTTTGGGCTTAATCACCTTTTTTTGGGAGCATGGCTCGAGGTTTCCATATGAGATTTTTAGAGACTAGTGTGACATGCACTTTGATAGTAGTGGCCGCATTGAAGTATATAACAACAAGAGTTGGTTGTTGTTTGAGAGTCGGATAGACGGGTGTCATGGGAATACGGTGTATGGGTAAGATTTTAATTATTGGAAGTGGCTGGAGATTTGGAGCACCCTCCATGATCGATGTCGTCGGATAAAAGGGTATTAGTGGGTGTTTTTTCTGATGCTTAGATTTTAGGTGCCCTGTGATTTGGCGAATCCCCTTTTCAGCATTTCTCTGTTCGTAGATGTTGGATCCCTAGTTTGGATTTGGGCTAGATTCACTTTTAGGTTATTGACCCACCATGTATACCCTAGGGTCAATTTGTAAGTTCTAAGGTCTATGTCAGTCTGATTAGGTTAGACATCTTTGATCGAGCCCTCATAAGTATTCAGAGATTCAGACTCAGAAGAAATGCGATTTTAAAGAGTTTAGAAAATCAGTTCGATGTTCTTTGAACCCAGCTCGACGTTCGTCGATCGCAGATCGACCAACTCAGAGCGTCAACTCTGAGTTGAGGTCGACGAAATACAAGCTTAGGTCGACGATCTTCCTTCTTCTACTCAGATTCTCTGGTCGACGAACTTAGAACTCAGCATTGACAGATATATTCCAGAATAATTATCTCTGAGCTCAGCTGGACGAAGGAGATTTCTCAGCTCGACGAACTTGGAGTTCAGTTCGACGAAATTTGTCTTGAGTTCGATGAATTTCCTTCGGTATCAGTTTGACTTTTCTCTCTCATTTTGACTTCAATTTGTATTGTTCTAAGGCAGTAATTCACTGATAATTAATGCTCATATTCTCAAGAATATAGCCATTTCTTGGCCGCATTAATTATGGTTTTCACAGAGTTAATTATGTTGGGTATTGTATCCACACTAACCCAGATTTGATGAAGTCACCCTTGAACTAAGATGAATTAAATTGTATTTGATGCTTGGTTTGAGTTATGTGTTTGTAGGAATTCTTATGGGAAGTGTAGACCAATGTCAGTGTACAATCGGTCACCAAACACAGGACCTTACATTGTAATCCCTCATTGTGTGTTCCAAAGTGTTTACTCATGTGTAGCCTCTCTATTGGGATACACTTCATATTCAAGCTCTCGGACTAAGTGAAAAGACTTGATGGTGGTTTCACCTTAGAAGAAGAGAAAATTCTGTCAAGAAAATTTCCTAAGTAAAGTACTCGAGTAGTTCTATACTTACTCGAGTAAGTTACTGAGTTCATACACGAGTAATAATACTCTTACTCGAGTAGTTAACATATTTCCCGAGTAGTCCTATTATGGCTCTCAAGTAGTTACGTCAATTACTCGAGTAGTTTCCTTTCACCTCTCAAGTTTACAGAAATTTACTTCTCAAATTTTTCAAGTTAAATACTCGAGTAGTACTGTATAGTACTCGAGTAGTTTTATCTTCTATCTTGAGTAGTTGAATTCTGACTCTCGTGTATTTCTCACTTACTCGAGTAGTCTAAGTCATGTACTCGAGTAGTTCATCTACTACTCGAGTAGTCCAGTGTTTATACTCGTGTAATCCAGAATTCCATTCCAAAAAATTTCTCTAAGTGAATTACTCGAGTACTCATCTTATATACTCGAGTAGTTCTATTTGTCTCGAGTAGTTCATCTTCTATACTCGAGTAATACAGTTTTCCTGTTCCAGAAATTTTTTAAGTCTTTGTCTCGAGTAGTATTTCTTATACTCGAGTAGTTCATTCTTATATACTCGAGTAGTATTTCTTATACTCGAGTAATCTACTCCACCTCTTGTGTAAGTACTCAAGTACTCGAGTATGTTATTTTTGTTACTCGAGTAGCTAATTCCATTTATTCTTACTTACTCGAGTAGTTGACTCCATGTACTCGAATAATTATCTAATTCCCTCTCGAGTAGTTCTTCTCATGTACTCGAGTAGTCATCTTCTACCTACTCGAGTAGTGTTGCATGTACTCGAGTAATCTTGTATATCTCGAGTATTTTACTTTGACTTTTTCGAAAATTCATTAAGTCCAGACTAACGGTCTTTTTCATGAACTTTGACATGATTGGTCCACGTGTCTCTCATAATGACTCAATTATGGCTAATCTTATCCTCTCCTATAAAAGGTCTTGTCTAAACCGACAAACCCTAATCTAAGAACAACGATTATTCTCAGAAGATTAATTCTAAAAGAATTTCTGTTTCCTCTTTCTCTCTCCAAGAAACGAAAACCGCCGCCATCGCCGTCGCAGATTCCAAACCGGCTAGGGTTTCATCTTTTGAGGATTCAGATCAAGAAGGCTTTCCAGATCGAGATTCGCTCAACTCCTTATTTTCTGATTCGATCGATTGTGTGAAGCCAAGAAGTTTCTGATCCAATCTTGCCGAGATTTCTCTTCATCATCCTGATAAAGCCGCAAAGCCTAGAAGAAGAAATTTCTGGTCTATAGTTGCAGATCTGAAAAAGAAGATTATTGTGTGTATTTCTATACAATTTATTTCATTCTTGTAGGAGAAATTTCTCCGAGTGTAGGATCCTTTTTGTCTCCGAGATTGTAGGAAGTCTTATCTTCCGAGTGTAGATCCGTTTTGTGTATCGAGATTGTAGGAATGTTTTTCCGGGGGTAGGATTGATTTTCAATCCGAGATAGTGGAGTAGCCGAGTCTAGTGCATTGCTAGATCGATGAGGGAAAGTGGATGTACCCAATGTTGGGGAACCACTATAAATCTTGCCTCATCTGTGTTTGATTGGTAGATAGATCCGTGCATTGGTTTGTAATTTTTATTCTGCAAAAAGACGCACAATTCACCTATTCACCCCCATCTAGGTGATTTAGGTAGGCAACTATAAACTTTCAATTGGTATCAGAGGGAGGTTGATTGTTAAAAGGTTAACACCTTGATCAGATCCTTCAATAGTTGTCTTTTGAGATCTACCAACAATGGACAAGGCTAAAGATTTTGTCAAACTTCCTTTGTGCACCAAAAATAATTTTCCCATGTGGAAAGAGAGAATCAAGTTCTTTGTGGAAGTTGTGGATCCAAGGATCTTCATGATAGTTGAAGAAGGTCCTTATATTCCCATGACCGCCTCCACTATAGATCCAACTAAGAAAGTCCCAAAGAAACTTATGGATCTAGATAAGGATGAGATTGCACTTGTTTCACTAGACAAAAAGGCAAAAAATATTATAGCAAGTGCAGTCGATGATTCAATGCTTCAAAACCTGATTCACTGCCAGTCTGCAAAAGAGATGTGGCAGTCATTAGTTACCTTGATGGAAGGTATAGAAGAAGTGAGGGTTGATAGAAGATCCTTTCTTAATTAGAAGTACGAAGCTTTCCGATAAGGAAACAAAGATACCATTGCTGACACCTTTGAGAATTTCTTCAAGATAGTGAATGGGCTAAGAGTCTATGGCAGAGTCTTCACTAATGGAGAATTAAATGATAAATTCTTGAGATCCCTGACTAAGAAATGGGATAACAAGGTCTGTGTCATAAGGGAATTTGGAAAATTGGCCGAGACAGATCCTAGAATCTCTTCGGGAAGCTTATGTCATATGAGCTTCAACTCAACACCAGAAAGGCTGAAGAAGAGAGAAGCATGTATGCATTCAAAGAGAAGTCTGTTGCTTTAAAGGCAGACACCTCTAAGAAGACAAATGTTGTTTCTCCTACTCCAGCACAAGATGTTAGTGAAGAAGAAACCTCAAAGCCAAGCACCTCAGGGTCTGAACTATCAGAAGGAGAGTTCTGACTACTCTCACGATAGTTCAAGAAAATCTTTAACAAGTTGAAGTAATGGAAAGGCAAGGATTCCTCCTATAGAAGATCACGACGTGATGGTGATCGGCAAAGAAAAGGCTCAAGTAGCCATGACAGGTATAACTCTAAACAGAACAAACATGTTTCTACTGACATTATTTGTTATTGTTGTAATAAGCCAGGAAACGTCATCGCTGATTGCCCTCACAAGAAGAAGGAGGGTGGTAGAAGAGAGGAAAAGAAGTCCTCGTACAACAAGAAGAGGACAGAGAAGAGCTTGATAGCCAAAAATGGCAAGACTCTTAGTGACTCTGACTCATCTGAGTCGAGTGAAGAAGAAGAAGCATATTTTGGGCTCATGACTCAAACTGATGATGAACAAGAGCCCCAGTTCACTGGGAAGGTAAACTCTCACACTCCTCTTTTAGATTCTAAAGTTTCTGAACATGATTGTGAGGATAGCTCTTCTGACGATGAGTCAGAACTCATGGCCCAATATAAGGAGTTAATCATGGCTTACGACAAATGTCGCCGAGTCGTGAAAACTCAGGCTAAAGAGATAAAGTGGCAAAGACTGACTCACTCAAGAGAACTTCAATAATACTATTGAAGAATATAACAAAGCTCTTGAGCATCTTGATCTTAAAGAGAAAATCATCAAAGAGTTGGAAGAACAACACAACGCTGAAAAGAAACTTATTGAAATTTTCTCGAAGCCTAAGACTGTTCTTCCATTCGTTGCTGAATTCTCAGCTAAGGCCAAGGGTGCTGGACTAGACCATGAAGAACCTCCTAGTAAGTCTTCTAGGAGAAATAAGGCTCAACGAAAGAATAAGGCAGTCAAAAAGGCCTTATCCAAAGAGAAGGGGAAAGCCCCTCAAGATCAGACCACGTTCAAAAAGGTTATATTTCCTTCAAACGAGTTTGATCTCGACTCATCTTTCGGACACTTTGCTAGGCATACCTATGTAGAGCCAAAATCCTGTTATCAAGGATGGACTCGACCCAGAAACTTTGGTGAAAGTGTCTTTAAGGCAACTTATGAAGAATTAATTCTTCAGAGCTATAGCCCTTTCAATCACGACCATAACTTCAAGAAGGCACCAAAGGCAAAGCCTGTTGTAAAAAAGCCAATGAAGGAGAAGAAATCATGTGATTGCTATCATCATGAAGCTTCTTCCTCCAAGAATGTTGCCCCTGCTAGACCACAATTCCAAAAGGTCAAGCAGGAGAACATAAGGCAAAGATACAATAGATTTGACTGTTGGTGTTGTGGCAGAATTGGTCACTTTGCCATTGATTGTTGGTTTAATCACAGAAATGCTGCAACCCCACATGTTGGCAATATGAGGAATACCACTCCTAATGCTAATATTCGTAGGGGGAGTGTTTTATCCCGAGACTAAGGACCCAAACGTATTTGGGTTACTAAGGCAAACTGATTGTGATTGCAGGTATGTCCAAAGGCCACCAAAATGTCAATCTGGTATTTGGACAGTGGATGATCTCGGCATATGACCGGGACAAGAAGCCTAATTCAGAACTTTACTCCAGTCGTGAACGGACCGAAGGTCATCTTTGGAGGTTCAGACCATGGAATCACTAAAGGCTATGGTATGATTACAAACGGTAATGTATCCTTCTCAAATGTGGCTTACGTTGAAGGTTTGGAACATAACCTTATAAGCATAAGCCAACTCTACGATAAATGATACATAGTTGAGCTTCACGCTGATAAGTGCTTGATAAAATCTATTGACAATATGAAATCGATTCTATCCGGCACTCGAAGCAAAAACATATTTTGCTTGAATTTCATTTGTATAGATTCTTTGACACCAGTGTGATTTTTAGCAAAAGATAGTGCATCTCTTGGTGACCAATGACACAAGAGACTAACACATATTAATTTCAAAACAATTAATAAATTATTTTCAATGAACTTAGTACGTGATACCCCAAATATCAAGTACGTCAATGATAGACCTTGTCATGCATGTGTAAAAGGCAAGCAAACAAGGGCTACCTTTAAAAGAGTTATTGGCAAGGATTCTAATAGATGTCTTCATCTAATACATATGGACGTGTTTGGTCCACTGCAAATTAGAAGTTTGGGAGGTAAGGATTATACGTTAGTAATTGTTGATGATTACTCGCGCTTTGCGTGGGTGTTCTTTCTGAAACATAAGTCAGATACCTTCGACATCTTTGCTAATTTTGTCAGGCAAGTTTAGAATGAGTACAACTGCTCCATAGTCAAAATCAGAAGTGACATTGAAACAAAGTTCAAGTCTGGGGCAATGACAGAATTTTGTGAAAGTTTAGGTATCTTTCATGAGTTTTCCTCTCCTCATACTCCACAATAGAACGGTGTGGTCGTGAGAAGGAATAGAATGCTCATAGAGGCCTGCAGGACCATGTTGAGTGATACTTCACTTCCGAAATACTTTTGGGCTGAAGCCGTCAACACTGCATACCACGTGCAAAATCGAACTCTCATAAATAAAAACCATGATAAGACACCTTACGAACTTCTGAAAGGCAAGAAACCAACAGTCTCATATTTTAAAATTTTTGGCGATAAATGCTTCGTGCTCAATAATGGCAAGTATCATACTATAAAGTTTAGCGAAAAGAGTTTTGAAGGTATTTTTGTAGGATATAATAGCCATAGTAAGGCATACATGATTTTTAATAGAAAAACCCTGGTTGTAGAAGAATCGATACATGTTGTATTTGATGAGATGATCTTGCTGCAAAGAAACTCTTCTAGTTTGCTCATTGAAGATGTAGGTGCAAAGCAGAAAGAAATTAGCTTGGATGGACCGTCCGAAGACAAAGGTGCAAAGCTCATCAAGATCACCACTCCAAACCCTATTGGAGAGGCTGATGATCAGGATGAAGAAGTCATCCAAGATGAAGAAGTCACTCCAGTGATAGAAGACAATCCAGATGCAAGGATTCTAGAGCTCAGACATCTAAAGGATCACCTCATGGACCAGATCATAGGAGATCCCCGGGATGGTGTCAGAACTCGTAGAGGTACAACTAATGAGAATCTATATTTAAGTTTTCTCTCGCAGGTTGAACGAAAGAAGTTTGAGGATGCAAACTCAGACGCATCATGGATAATGACGATGGAAGAAGAACTAAACCAGTTCAAGCGTTGCAAAGTATGGAAGCTTGTTCCATGACCCAAAGGTAAGAACATCATCGGGACAAAATGGGTCTACAGGAACAAGATGGACGAGGATGGAACGATTGTAAAGAACAAAGCCAGACTTGTCGCAAAAGACTATCATTAAGAAGAAGGAATCAACTTCGACCAGACGTACACTCTAGTGGCAAGGCTGGAGGCATTAAGGTTATTCCTAGCATATGCTGCACTCAAAGGCTTCACTGTCTACCAGATGGACGTGAAGTTTGCCTTCCTTAATGGAGACATAAAGGAAGAGGTGTATGTGGAACAACCTCCAGGTTTCGTTGATTCTAACATTCCTAATTATGTTTATGTACTGCATAAAGCGTTATATGGTCTGAAACAAGCTCCTCGAGCTTGGTATGAGACGTTGTCTAGCTTTCTACTTGAGAACAAGTTCATAAGGGGAAAGATAGACAAGACATTATTTCTTAGGGAAATTAAAGGCAAGATTTTACTAGTGCAAATCTATGTCGACGACATTATTTTTTGCTCTACTGATGACAACCTCTGCAAGAAGTTTTCAAAACTTATGCAAGGGAAGTTTGAAATGAGCAGTATGGGCGAGCTGAAATATTTCTTAGGGCTTCAAGTGAAACAGTCTGAAGATGGAATTTTCATCTCACAGACCAAGTTCACCAAAGAGCTGATTAAGAAATTCTGAATGGAGAACGCAACCTCGATGAGGACTCCAATGGGTTCAATAATGTCTCTGGACAAGGATGAAAAAGGGAAACCTTTTGATGAAACCAAGTACAGAAGCATTATTGGATCCTTGCTTTACCTTACTGCAAGTAGACCTGACATAATGTTCTCAACATGTGTCTATGCTAGATTTCAGGTGAACTCTAAGGAATCTCACTACGCAGCTGCGAAGCAGATTTTGAGATACCTTAAAGGTACACCAAATCTTGGCTTATGGTGCCCAAGAAGTAATGACAGCAAACTAATAGGTTTTTCCGATGCAGATTTTGTAGGGAGCAAAGATGACAGGAAAAGCACTTCAGGGACATGTCATCTCTTTGGCAGAAGACTTATCTCCTGGAGTAGCAAGAAGCAGAACTATGTAGCAATTTCAACGGCTGAGTCAGAGTACATCTCTGCAGGTAGTTGATGAGCACAGTTACTCTGGATAAAGAATCAGTTTGAGGACTATAACATGAAGTTTGAAAAGATTCCATTGTTTTGTGACTCTTCCAGCGCAATTGCAATAGCCAACAACCCAGTCTCGCACATCCGAACAAAGCATATAGAGCTAAGGTATCATTTCATTCAGGAGCATGTGGAGCATGAGGATATAAACCTTCAATATGCCTCTACAGATAGGCAAATTGCAGATATTTTTACGAAGCCGCTAGACGAGACCAAGTTCTCGTTCTTCAAAACAGAACTTGGGATGCTCAACAAAGAAGACTAGAGAAGATGGATTTTCAAGAAGGCTCACAGTTCAAAGTTCCAGATGCAGATGATTTTCTGGGTGATGAAGAATATGCCAGAACTTGCTTATTTTGTGGAATTTATGCCGATGCAAAATACATCAGAAGGGCTGACATGAATGCAGAAGGTAAACTGCTGGTTGATATTATAGGAAAAATTCCTCTCTGTAAGACAAACTCCATAAGAGATATCCCTTTGTATTTCTTTGAAATGATGCAAGCCATAGTCTGTAGAAAAGCCTTTTAGTTTGGCTTGCTCATCCTAAACAAAAATAAAAGAGAGCATTAAATCCCCCAACTATGCAAGGATCATCTCATTACTCCTTCATGAGTTAAAACTAGAAACCTTCACCTTCTCTAAAGGAAGTATCCTTCATCAAATGAAGAAGGTCTCCATCTCCTCAATTCAAAGATGGGAGATCAAGTTGAAGAATCCTTCTCAAGCTGCTAAGGTTACTGAAGTTATTGACACAGAGGACATGACTCCATCTCCATCTCCATCTCATGTCCCCAGCTCCTCTGGTGCACCTAATGAGGGGGAGACTGCTCCTTCTATTTCAGCCAGGATGCCTACTCCTCCAGTGCCTACTCCTCCACCTGTTACCCCAGAAGACATTCCCTCAGATCAACAACTTCAAGAAATTCTCCTATCCACTGATGTTGCCATCAATGAGATGATAGAAGAATTAACTGCAAATGAGCCACCTCCTCCTCTATCTCCAAAATCTCCATCCACTAATATATCCAAACACCCCACTCCAGTGCAATCTCCAATGCAGTCTCCAGTGAAATCTCCAGCAAGGTCTCCAACTAAATCTCCTGATGCCCACAAAGAGCAACTAGAAACCATCTTCATTTCAGATGAGACATCACTTGAGCCAGTTGAATCTCCTCTAAGGAACTTTAATTTCTCCATCCCCACAGTCACTGATGAAGGGGATGCCTTGGTACCCACTACAAGATCTCAGACCTCTGTTACCCTCACAGAAATATCTCCATGGGTAGCTCCTCCTATTCCTTCTGCTCCATCTACTTTTGCTCCTCCTGCTGCTCCTGCCTCTTCCTCTATAGATTTGCTGACACAGATTGTCCTTCTACTTCAAGCTCAAAAAACATACTTTGATACTTGTATTAAGACTGTCTCTGACAAGATCACTGCTCTAGAAACTGAGATGAGTAGAAGATTTGCTGAGATTCAACACAATACTGATCAGCTCAAACACCTGTTCCAAATTGGTGGTAAAGAATTAGATCACACCATTACTAATATTGGTTTGGTCATGGAGCAAGGTCTGAATCTTGCTAATAATCAGATGGAATTGGACAAAAGAGATGAAGCCAATAAGATGAAAATCTGTGAAGAAGTTGGCACTTTCAAAGATGATGCCATCTCTCAGCTATATGTTGAAGTCAGAAAGGGGGAGAAGTTGGTGAAAGAATACTTAGAAAAATCAGATGCTGCCATACAATAGCTTTGGAAAGCAAAAGTGAAAGAGATCCATGATGATGTCCTAGCTTAAATTCAGAGTGTCAAATTCTACACCTGTGACACTACTGTATGGATGCACAACCAAATCCTTCCTGAATTTGCTACTGATCCTAATGTCATTCCTCATCACTTGAACCTTCTAGCTGCTACTGATTCTCCTGCTCCTCCTCTACAACCTACCTTTTCTCCTAGGTCTGATGATTCAGTTGCCCCTCCTGACACCTACACTTAGGGTTGGGAAGATGATCATGCAGACATTTTCCTCAAAGCCCCTCCTGAGATTCTGACCTATAAGAAGAAAAGAAAGTATGGTGAAGGTCCTTCTGCCAGTAAGTCCATTCTAGTCTCTAATCCTGAGAAAAGAAAAGCTCTAGAATTTGCTGAAATATGGTCTCCCACTTCTAAGTCCCTCATCCTGGAAACACTCAAACTTGTTTTGGACTACCATGAGAGCAGGAACATTCACTGCAGTTCCCAGGAATAGGAGTTATATGAGAAATCAATGACCAAGAGAAGGATATATGACAGAGAATTTGGAAGAAACCATCCTGCTGCTCCTCCTAGACCCCCCAAGTATTATCCAAAGCCTTACAGCTATCAAAGGAGACAACAGGAGAAACAGGGCAGACAGCTTCATCAGAACTAGCCAAAAGGACTTATGAGTTGTGGAAATGATTTTTGTTGATAATGACATTTTTGGATATTCACACTTATATAATTCTAAGTTTTTGATCTCATTATCTTTTTCATAGTCCCTTGCTTGCTTACACTGCTTTATACTTAGCATTCTTTTTATGTCCATAATTCACCTTAGTGTAAATGATTCTGACTTCTACAAATAGGGGGAAATTATTGGGTATTGTATCCACACTAACCCAGATTTGATGAAGTCACCCTTGAACTAAGATGAATTAAGTTGTATTTGATGCTTGATTTGAGTTATGTGTTTGCAGGAATTTTTATGGGAAGTATAGACCAATGTCAGTCTACAATGGATCACCAAACATAGGACCATACAATGTAATCCCTCATTGTGTGTTTCAAAGTGTTGACTCATGTGTACCCTCTTTATTGGGATACACTTCATATTCAAGTTCTAGGACTAAGTGAAAAGACTTGATGTTTGTTTCACCTTAGAAGAAGAGAAAATTCTGTCAAGAAAATTTCCTAAGTAAAGTACTCGAGTAGTTCTATACTTACTCGAGTAAGTTACTGAGTTCATACTCGAGTAATAATACTCTTACTCGAGTAGTTAAGATATATCCCGAGTAGTCTTATTATGGCTCTCGAGTAGTTACGTCAATTACTCGAGTAGTTTCCTTTCACCTCTCGAGTTTACAGAAATTTACTTCTAAAATTTTTCTAAGTTAAATACTCGAGTAGTACTGTATAGTACTCGAGTAGTTTTATCTTCTGTCTCGAGTAGTTGAATTCTGACTCTCGTGTAGTTCTCACTTACTCGAGTAGTCCAAGTCATGTACTTGAGTAGTTCATCTACTACTCGAGTATTCCAGTGTTCATACTCGTGTAATACAGAATTACATTCCAGAAAATGTCTCTAAGTGAATTACTCGAGTAGTCATCTTATATACTCGAGTAGTTCTATTTGTCTCGAGTAGTTCATCTTCTATACTCGAGTAATACAGTTTTGCTGTTCCAGAAATTTTCTAAGTCTTTGTCTCGAGTAGTATTTCTTATACTCGAGTAGTTCATTCTTATATACTCGAGTAGTATTTCTTATACTCGAGTAATCTACTCCTCCTCTCGTGTAAGTACTCAAGTACTCGAGTATGTTATTTTTGTTACTCGAGTAGCTGATTCCGTTTCTTCTTACTTACTCGAGTAGTTGACTCCATGTACTCGAATAATTATCTAATTCCCTCTCGAGTAGTTCTTCTCATGTACTCGAGTAGTCATCTTCTACCTACTCGAGTAGTGCTGCATGTACTCAAGTAATCTTGTATATTTCTAGTATTGTACTTTGACTTTTTCAAAAATTCATTAAGTCCAGACTAATGGTCTTATTCATGAACTTTGACGTGATTGGTCCACGTTTCTCTCATAACGACTCAATTATGGCTAATCTTCTCCTCTCCTATAAAAGGTCTTGTCTAAACCGATAAACCCTAATCTAAGAATAACGATTATTCTCAGAAGATTAATTCTAAAAGAATTTATGTTTCCTCTTTCTCTCTCCAAGAAACGAAAACCGCCGTCATCGCCGTCGCATATTCCCGACCGGCTAGGGTTTCATCTTTTGAGGATTCAGATCAAGAAGGCTTTCCAGATCGAGATTCGCTCAACTCCTTATTTTCTGATTCGATCGATCGTGTGAAGCCTAGAAGTTTCAGATCTAATCTTGCCGAGATTTCTCTTCATCATCCTGATAAAGCCGCAAAGCCTAGAAGAAGAAATTTTTGGGCTACAGTTGTAGATCTGAAAAAGAAGATTACTGTGTGTATTTTTATACAATTTATTTCATTCTTGTAGGAGAAATTTCTCCGAGTGTAGGAGCCTTTTTGTCTCTGAGATTGTAGGAAGTCTTATCTTCCGAGTGTAGATCCGTTTTGTGGATCGAGATTGTAGGAACTTTGTTCCGAGGGTAGGATTGATTTTCAATGCGAGATAGTGGAGTAGCCGAGTCTAGTGTATTGCTTGATCGGTGAGGGAAAGTGGATGTACCCAAGGTTGGGGAACCACTATAAATATTGCCTCGTCTGTGTTTGATTGGTAGATAGATCTGTGCATTGTTTTGTAATTTTTATTCCGCAAAAAGATGCACAATTCACCTATTCACCCCCCTCTAGGTGATTTAGGTAGGCAACTATAAACTTTCAAATTACTTGACTTATTTACTGGGACAGTTGAGGAAACTCATTAAAAGTTAAATTCCAGCCATTCAACTCTTAGAATCTCAGCAATAAATTCAGGATATTATTCAAATTTCAAAAATGCTGAAATTTCTCAAGATATAAAAACAATTCTTCTCTCTTTAATAGAACAACAAGAACAAGAACAAGAATCATTGATACACACTTCAGAGAAAAGCATTGCTATCATTATTACAGCAAATTGAAGAAGAACATCAACATACAGATCTTTAGTATTCTTCAGTTTCCCCTTCAGGATTTTTCTAGAGACAACATTCAACATCTGTCTGAAAGTTCCTGAAGATCAGCAAGCCAACTTCAAGGCCGACACCCTGTGCAAAGCTCTCATCTTCCTGAACCTTTCTTCATCTCATGGGGAGCTTTGACAACAACATCCACTAAGTCTTCTCAGTTGTTTGAGAAAGAGAAGACAACATCATTTTCTTTTCCTACTTCTTAACTCCCTTCAAAAGTTATAATCTGCTTGTCAAGTCTCCTTATCAAAAGACTTGGATTGGTTTTTAGGCACCCGATCAAAAGCTCAAAGGGTTGTGAAATCTCCCTTGAAATAGATCTTGTGGTGACGGGGCACCTGAGCAAAAACTTGTGGTGGAAGGGCACCTGAACAAAAACCTGTTAGTGGATTTCTACCAGGGTGGTAGAAGAGTGGATGTACCTTGTTTTGGGAAACCACCATAAAATCTTTGTGTAGTCTGGAATGCTCTATTCTTTTATTTGTTGTGTTGTGATTGTTCTTGTTTTTATTTCTCTTTATACATATAGATACCACCTTTTTTAATTCCACAATAAAAACTAATTAAAGCTTTTAAAATACTCTATTCAACCCCCTCTAGAGTTGAGTCAGATCTATCCCTCACTTTCAATTGGTATCAGAGGGAGGTTGTTTGGTTTCACAGGCTAACACCTGAACCAAAATATCTTTGATAGATCTCTTTTTCTCTAGTGTCTTCTCTCTAAATCATGGAACAAAATAAGGAATACTCAAGAACCAGACCTCCAATGTGCAACTTAAATATGTTTGCTCTCTAGAAGGTAAGGATCAGATTGTATATGAATTCAATTGATGAAGACATCTATAATTCAATTTTGATAGCTCCCCCCACTCCTTCTGCAACAACATCAACAAGTGCCTCAGTTGTTCCACCACCTGAGTGGAGAGAGGCTCAGAAGAATTTAAAGATGGCTGATGTAAAAGCTATGAACATCCTAGCTCAGACTATGTCTGATGATATCTTTTAGAAAGTTGTTGAATGTTCTTCAGCCAAAGAGATCTGGGATTCCCTAAATGCAATTGTTGCTGGCCCTGCTGATGAAAGAAAAGATAGAAGATCTCATATCATTTCCCAATATGAGAACTTCAAGAATGAAGAGCCAAAGTCAGTGGCTGACATGTACAACAGCCTCAGCCTAATTGTCAATGAGCTGAAGAACCTAGATAAAAATATCTCACTGACTGAGATAAATGACAAGATTCTTATGTGATTCTCCAGCACATGGGACTCCAGGATCTGGACAATCAAGGAGGCTAGAAACTTGAATGAAATATCTACTGAGTCTTTGTTAGGTAAGCTCAAGTCCTATGAGCAACTTATAAAGACATGAGAAGCAGCTGAACAGAATACTTCTACCTCAGGAAGGAAAGAGCAAAACATTGCTTTCAAGGCATCTGAAGAATCAGAAGCTCCATCAGGAAATGAAGAACTCCTAAGCTTGCTTTCCAAAATATTTTACAAGATGGCCAGAAAAGATTTTAGAAGGAAGTCATCCAAACAAGATGACAGACCAAGATATTACAAAACTCCTACCAAGGAGATTGTCTGCTTTGGCTGCAAAAAATATGGACACATTCTTTCTGAGTGTCCAGAGAATCAGAAGAAGGAGAAAAGAAGAGACAAGGACTCTAGAAAGCAATACAACAAGCCATCCTCAAACAAGCACAAGAGGAAGGATAAAAGCTTTCTTGCAGAAACTTGGAGTGAGATAGAAGGAGAATCTTCATCTTCCATCTCCAGTGAAGATGAGGAAGAAGCATAATGTAACATCTCCATCCATTCATACAGCGTATAATAGAAGGTCTGTCCGGGGCCCCACACCATATGCCACAAAACAGGCGGTAAAGTCACGGGTTAATATAAGAGTTGCGCATCCTAACTCATATAATTCTAGCGGCAGCTTTTAACATAAAATGTTGAACTCCAATCATGCATGTCCACTAATATAAATACCCACATTTATATAGGAATGTACATTAAATACAATATAGTTTGGCCTTATGGCCTTTCAGTTGCTCTTTACAAGTGTGGATTCCAAACATCGGCGTGCAGGCCGACCAAACATGAACAAAATGTCATATTTTTCAGCTTAGCCTTCAAGGGCTAGCAGTAGCAGCAGCATCAACAATAGCAGTAGGGACTTCAACCTTTATATGTCCCGCTCGCCTCTCCAGCACCTACAGAAGGATAGCCCACCCAATGGTGGAAAATAAGGCAACGGTCAGCATTAAACTGACTAATTTATATCGACCCTACCCCTTTCCCGGGGTAGTGATATTCCTTCCTTGCAGACATAGCAATTTATAGGTAGATGTATAATATCACACATTGTGCTCTCACGCACAAACAATCCATCACAACCATCAGCCACGTGGCCCGTCGATCTGTGCACTCAGGGCACATTATTGGTGTACCAATGAACAAGGGTCCCATCACCGTTCTAGGTTTGAAACCCAACAGTAAAATTGAGCATTTAGTCTTTCCGGCGTGCAGGCCTAAGACTCTCATTATGTGCTCCAACTGACCGCACTTTCAGGTCTTCGAGTCGGACAGACATAACGTAGGTACGGATCAACCACCCCTGTTGCTCAAGTCGCGTTGCCATCACCGAATACCAACATAATCGTGGCTAATTATAAGGAGTGGGTTGGTTTCACCTTTCCTGTTCGGCACCAGGCCTTTTAAGAGCGCATCAAGCTCACAATAGTCACACTATCCACCAAGGAATGACTTCACAATTGCCAAAATGTCCAATAAGGGATAGGCTTCATAATCAACAAGGGGAGTTCATGCTAGTATCCTTTATAATCGCTTAGCGGGTTCCACAGAACTTACTTTCTGCACCCAACTCCGCCCAAACCTTGCAGTTTCCTGCAGTTCCAAAAACACTGGTCTTTCAAAGCAAACAACACATACACTTGCGGGTATTTTACTGGGCTTCCATACCAGTACTTGCTTCTACTATCCTTCACAGACATAACCCATCAAGCATCACAAGCATCACAAGGGCCATTTCCTGGACTACCACTCCAGTACTTCCTGCTACTGCCCTTCACAGGTCCAACCCATCGACTCCATAAGCTACACGTTTCATCACGGAGTCTTCTCTGGTGTGTAAATGCAACATCACCAATCTAGACCAACCTGTCCAGATGAGCTTCACACAACATGCCTATTCCGTACTCCATTTCCGGATCTACATGCCAAACTATTGGGGATTCCAAGAATCAACCCAAGGAAATCCGTTCACAATCCACCCTTTGGTGGGGGAAATCCATGCACATGCCAAAAAGAAAGGACTTCACATGTCTAACAAGGAAGATCGATACCCTTGACGGCCTATTTTGAGCTATGGAATTCTAGCCGGTTGGAAAGCACTACAACAGCTTTGCCTCCACAAATCTGGCCTCGGAACTTAGCTCGGAACTCTCAAGCTCCACCGGTAGCCGGATCCCTTCTCCTCTGCCTCCTCCTCCTCCTTGCTCTCCCTTCTCTCTAGCTCTTTTTAGAAAGAGAATGGCTAAAGGGAAAATGAGATTTATCTTCTCAGTTTCGGCCTTAAAGCAGCAAGGAGAAACCTGGGCAATCAGATCCCAGAGAAAGGAAACGAACGGCTACAAGTTTTCCTGAAAACAACTATTTTGGGTCTGACACGCCGTGTGACACGCCCGTGTCACTGGGTGTGTACCTTAAGCGATACACAAACCGACTTATCCAGAACAGGACCTGGACATATGACACACCCATATCACATGGCTGACACGCCTGTGTCACATGGCTGACACACTCGTGTCTAGCTCTCGAGACCCACTCGAGACCTACTCGAGGCAATCACTCGAGTAATTGGGCATGACACGCCCGTGTCATATGGCTGACATGCTAGTGTCTCGGCCATACTCGAGACAATTACGACCTACTGAAGACACCCCCTCGAGACCCACTCGTGTAGACATAGAGCAGGACACGCCCATGTCCCATGACTGACACGCCCATGTCCCATGGCTGACACGCCCGTGTCTGGCTCTCGAGACCCACTCGAGACCTACTCGAGATAATTACTCGAGTAGTTGGGCAGGACAAGCCCGCTGACACGCCCGTGTCGCAGGGCGTGTTCCCTCTCGAGAACTTCGTCGAGTGCATTTTGTCGAGCACTCGACAGGCTGCTCAACCGAGCAGGATATGCACTAGGACACACCCGTGTCCCAGGCCGTGTCGCCCAACTCGAACCCAATCTTTGGATTTGGGGTGTTACAACCATCCCCTCCTTACAAGAATTTCGTCCCGAAATTTGCACATAATAAGGGCAAAAAAGCAAGATGTTGTAATTTCAACATGTATGTTACAGCAAAGGGGTGCACTGGACAACATTTTAAACAAATAGCTCGGGAAATTCAGCTCGCATGGTCTGCTCTCGCTCTGATGTTAGCTCCTTATGACCACAATTGTCCCACCGAACCTTGACCATACTGATTGTCTTGTTCCGCAACTGTTTATCGGCTCGATCCTCGATCCGAATGGGCCTAACCTTCGTCTTTAGCCCATACTCAACCGACACATGATCATTATCAATCACTTGAGGTGGATCTTTGACGTCTTTCTAAAGCGCAGATATGTGAAACACATCATGTAATCCACCCAAGTCTGCCGAAAGAGCTAGCCGATATGCAGCTTCCCCAATTCGCTCCACTACTTCAAACGAACCAAGATATCTCGGACTCAACTTTTTCAGACGCCGAATCCTGGAAATGCCTTTGAAGGGTTTGATCTTCAAATATACCCAATCGCCCACCGCGAACTCCACGTTCCAGTTCGTGGCATTGTAGTATTTTGCATGTCGGTCATGGGCTATCAACAGCCTCTCCTGAATAGCGCGTATCGTCGAGTTAGCCTCATCGAATTCTTTATGCTTATATAATTTGAATTCGCCTGCTTCTGGCCAAGCTAACGGTGTATGACACTTCCGACCATACAAAGCTTCAAACGTTGCCATACCGATGCTCGCTTGCTGCTATTATTGTAGGCAAACTCCACCATATAGAGATGATCTTCCCATCTCTTACCAAAATCCAGGGCACACATTCAGAGCATATCCTCTATTGTTCTGTTGGTACTCTCAGTCTGGCCATCAGTTTGGGGATGAAAGGCCGTACCAAATGTCAACTTTGTTCCCAATAATTAATGGATTAGCCTCCAATCATTCGATGTGAATAGCCCATCACGATCACTCACGATGCTACTAGGAACACTGTACAGCCGTACGATCTGCTCCACATAGAGCTTTGACAAACTTTCCACTGAATCGTCCCGCTTGTTCGGAAGGAAGTGAGCCACTTTCATCAACCAGTCTACAATCACCCAGATTGAATCATTCCCACATTGAGATCTCGGCAACCCGTGCATGAAATCCATTAAAATATCATCGAACTTCCATTTCGGGATTGACAATGACTTGAAGAAAACGCCAGGTTTTTGGCATTCCGCCTTCACCAAAGCACAAGTTTGGCATTTAGCTACATAATGAGCTATGTCCTTCTTAAGTCCTGGACACCAGAACAACTTTTTCATGTCCCTGAACATATTTTTGCTCCCAGGGTGAATTGAGTACTTTGTAAAGTGAGCTTCGTAAATCAACTCTTCTCGCAACTTACCATTACTTGGGACGCACAACCGACCCTCTTTCAGCAAAAGTCCGTCATCCCAGGAGAATTGGCCATCCAGCCGATCCTTTGCATAGCGTTGAAGACTTTCATCCAGCTCTATTGCTCGTCGAATCCTATCCTCCAGGTCATATTATACCTCCGTCCAGTTCAAACATGCATCGGCTGTAGAATTCTTGTCAACACAAGAAATCTCTAACGCTTCCAACTCCTGGATCAGACGCTCATCATGCATCTACAACCAATTTGCACTTGACGTAACCCTCCGACTCAAGGCATCAGCGACCTTGTTTCCCTTCCCAGGAGTATAATGAATCTCAAAGGTGTAGTCCCCAAGGAACTCCAGCCACCTTCGTTGTCGCATATTTAGATCCTTCTGCTCCAACAAATACTTTAGGCTCTAATGGTCCGTAAAGATATCCACTTTTACGCCATAAAGATAATGCCGCCATAACTTAAGTGCAATGATCACCGCCGCCAACTCCAAGTCATGGACGGGATAATTTCGTTCATGCACTTTCAACTAGCGTGAGCAATAAGCAATCACTTTTCCAAACTGCAGAAGAACGCATCCTAAGCCGCTTCCAGAAGCATCACTATAAATCTCATAGCCGTCTGTACCTGTAATGCCCTCGATTTTTCTGCGATTATTTAATTCTCGTTTGGCGTTACGTTGACGCGTTTTCGGCATGTGCCATTTGTTAAAGCGTGGTCTTAGCTCTTTAGGTGTAACACCCCCTATCCGTCGCATAGCATATAGCAGTAGGTCCGGCCGGGGCCCGACGCCATATACTACAGACAGACCGGGTGGTTACTTATGGAAACCATCCAACCAATCTCAACATCCTACACAGAACATTCTAGCGGAAGCAATTTATAAAAGTTGTAACAGAGAACCCAGCATTAAAGCACGAATGTCCACTAACACAAAATAGGAATGTTATACAAAATACCCAAAATAAGCCTTAAGGCCTTACAAAATGTTTCACTTCAAATTACATGTTTTACAAACCACGGCACGCAGGCCGGTCACACATGAATAAAGCAGTAAACACTTCCAATTAGGCCTTCAAGGGCCGGCTTCGCATTCGGGCTTTAGCCCGCTATTGACCGCTTGGTCCAACTGCACCTGCAAGCAACAAACCACCACACGGTGGCAAAACAAGGCAACGGTCAGCAATGCTGACCAATTTATAACGATCCCGCCCCCATCTCGGGGCGGCGATGCTCCTTCCCTGCATTTCATTAGCATAAGCGAGCAATATAAACATATAGCCATTTCATCACAGACGTTGGCTCGCACGGCCACACGCCCCGTGCTCTCAGGGCACATTCTTGGTGAACCGGTCGATGTCACGTCAATTAAAGCCATAGACATTCCGGACTCACCACCGCCACTTAGACGGCCAAACCTATGAGCAATTTGTCTTCCTGGCCTGGGTCACGACAATTTAAGCCATAGACCTCCGAAGACCCTAATCTATGCCAACGGCAAGTGCCACGTGACTTTAGGTCTCTTTAACCGAACGACATAGAACGGGAACGGTTCCATCTAACCCGTGCTCACATCGCAACGACAATTTAAGCCATTTGCGCGGGTCAAACTTCCACCGAGTCTCATTTCCATCACAATTCACATAACCCGGTTATGTTCAAGTTGGCTCTCAGGCCACCAAGTTGGCAAGATCTCGTATCCGCCCAGTTTTCCAGGTGCACCTTTGGGTTAGTCCCCAAGGCTCCCTACTGCAATCTACCGCGTAGAAAACCCGAAAAACAATCCATAGCACGGAGTCTTCTCCGGCATTTATGCAATGCAACATCACCGATCCAGACCAACATGTCCGGGTAGGCTTCACACATCATGCCTATGTCCGTTCTCACTTACGAACTCTAAACAACGGGGACTTCACATATCTACCCGAAGGAACGCCTCCAACTCTCCGCAAACTCGCGAGAGCGGGCTTCCTATGCAAAGAAAGAGAGCTACTCATGCTCAAGATGAGGATCGTTACCATAGCATTCCTCTTTGGCACCATTGAAAAGTAATCGGATGAAAAGCACCGCACTAGCTTTGCCTCCGTGGATCCGGAGTCGGCTCGCGATTCGGAGCTCCGAA
The DNA here is from genome assembly GCA_039583875.1 of Platanthera guangdongensis. NCBI lineage: Eukaryota > Viridiplantae > Streptophyta > Magnoliopsida > Asparagales > Orchidaceae > Platanthera > Platanthera guangdongensis. Next base: position 184,017,081 of record CM077158.1, read on the forward strand.
GCTCCTCCAATGGCCGGATCTAGCTCCTTCTTCCTTCCTTGGCTCTCTACTTTCTCTAAGGTTTTAGAAAGCTAACCACTCATGAAAAGTGAGGGTTTCTAAGTCCAATCCCGGGTATATCCCTTCAGGAACAACCCCCAGCCGTTGGATCTCAAAATAAGGAAATGAACGGCTTTGATTCGGGACTGAAATGCCCAATCTGGACCGAACACGGCCTGGCACACGCCCGTGTCCAGGGCCGTGTGCCTCATTCGCCATCAAAATCTAATCACCTGGAACAACACACGGGTATTGAACACGCCCGTGTTCGAGCTAACACGCCCGTGTTCCACCTGACACGGCCGTATGGCCGGCCGTGTACCCCCATCGTTTTTCCCTGAAAACAACCCGAGCACTACACGGGTTCTAGGACACGCCCGTGTCCCTACCAGTGTCACCTCAACACGCCTGGACCCCAGGCCGTATACAGGGTCTCGACACTCGACACTTCGTCGAGCGAAGATCGTCGACCTGATGACACGGCCTTGGACACGCCCGTGTCCTAGGCCGTGTGCCTTGTCTCGACACAATGTCGAGACCAAAGTGTCGACTCCCCGGGACGAGTGTCGACATGGGTTGACACGCCCTGCGACACGCCCCTGTCGCAGGCCGTGTGCCATGTCTCGACACCTCGTCGAATGCAGAGTGTCGACTTCGCGGCTAAGTGTCGACACGGGTCGACACGCCCTGCGACACGCATGTGTCGCAGGCCGTGTTCCCAGTCTCGACGCAATGTCGAGACCAAAGTGCCGACTTCCCGTCTCAGTGTTGACACAGGCTTGACACGCCCTGGGACACGCCCGTGTCCCAGGCCGTGTGCCTGCAGCCAGAACCCAAACTGGCCCAAAACGACCCCCTTCCCTCCTTTGAGTTTCGGGGCGTTACAACTCTCCAGCTTTTAAAAGAATTTCGTCCACGAAATTACATAAAGGAAAGACATGTAAAAAACCAAAATTTGTACCTGAGCGGAACAACTCCGGATATTCGTCAAGCATAGTCTGCTCTCGCTCCCAAGAGAGCTCCTCACGACCGCAATTGTCCCACCGGACCTTGACTATCCTGATCTCTTTATTGCATAGCCGCTTGACCTCCGAGTCCTCAATCCGCACGGGCTTAACCTTTGTCGTTAGCCCACTATCCACCGGCACTTGATCAACCGCGATCACTTGCGTAGGCTCTAGCACCGCCTTCTGAAGTACCGAAATATGGAATACATCATGTAAACCACTAAGCTCCACGGAAAGCTTCAACCGATAGGCTGCTTCTCCAACTCGCTCCAAAACCTCAAACGGTCCAAGGTACCTCGGGCTTAGCTTTTTCAATCGCCGCACCCGCGAGACACCCTTGAACGGCTTGATCTTTAAGTACACATAATCGCCCACAGCGAACTCCACGTTCCTGTGCTTGGCATTATAGTACTTTGCTTGCCGGTCCTGAGCGATAAGCAACCTCTCCAGAATGGTTCTCACCAAAGAAGTAGCCTCATCCACTTCCGATCGCTTATACAACTTTGACTCACCCGTTTCTAACCAAGACAACGGCGTGCGACATTTTCTACTATATAGGGCCTCGAAGGGCGCCAACTCCACCAGATAAAGGTGGTCTTCCCATTGCTTTCCAAAATCCAAGACACACATGCGGAGCATGTCTTCCATGGTTCTATTGACCCTCTCGGTCTGCCCATCCGTTTGTGGATGGAAGGCTGTGCTGAATTTTAGCTTTGTTCCCAACATTTGCTGCACAAGCCTCCAATCATTGGACGTGAACCGCCCATCTCGGTCACTCACGATGCTGCGGGGCACACCATGAAGCCTTACTATGTTATCCACATAAAGCTTTGCCAGCTTCTCCACCGGATCATCCTTCCTATGCGGAATAAAATGCGACACCTTCGTTAATCGATCAACAACCACCCAAATGGCGTCGTTCCCCTTTTGCGACCTTGGAGAACCGTGCACAAAGTCCATAGAGATGTCGTCAAATTTCCACTCCGGAATAGGCAAGGACTTAAGAAATCCTCCGGGCTTTTGGCACTCCGCCTTTACCAAGGCGCAAGTTTGGCACTTCGCTATGTATAGCGCCACATCCTTCTTCAAACCCGGCCACCAAAACAGTTTCTTCACATCACGGTACATCTTCGTGCTCCCCGGGTGAATCGAGTACTTGGTATGGTGTGCCTCGTACAACAACTCCACCCGCAAATTACCCATATTTGGGACGCACAAACGACCGTCTCTCCAAAGTAATCCGTCCTCCACGACGAATTGGGAATTTGACCCATCCAGAGCCTCTACCATGAACTGCTTCATATGAGCATCCATATCCAAAGCCTGCCGAATACGATCAGCCAGGTCATATTGGACTTCAGTCCAATTCAGAACTGCTTCAGCACTTGATTGCCTGTCCACACAAACAATCTCCAACGCCTCCAACTCTCGCACCAACCGCTCATCATGCACCGATAGCCAATTGGCTTGAGCTGGGGCTCAGCGACTCAACGCGTCCGCAACCGCGTTACCCTTACCAGGTACGTAGTGGATCTTGAATGTATAGTCCCCCAAGAACTCCATCCATCTACGCTACCACATATTCAGATCCTTCTGATCAATAAGGTACTTCAGGCTCTTGTGATCGGTGTAGATATCAATCTTCACACCGTACAAATAGTGTCTCCACAGCTTCAAGGCAAAAATCACGGCCACTAACTCCAAGTCATGGACCGGATAATTCCTCTCATGCACTTTTAGCTGTCTCGAGCCATAAGCTAATACACTTCCGTGTTGCAATAGCACGCAACCCAAACCGCTGCCCGAAGCATCACTATAAATCTCATAGCCTTCGGTCCCACATGGCGAACTCAGCACAGACGCCGTGGTCAACCGACACTTCAACTCCTCAAAAGCTCGCGCGCACTCCGGCGTCCAAACGAACATATGCTCCTTCCTCGTCAAAGTAGTGAGAGGTAACGCTATCCGCAAGAAGTTCTCTACGAAGCGCCTATAATAGCCGGCAAGCCCCAGAAAACTCCGGACTTCCGCTACAGTAGCAAGCTCAGGCCACTCCCGTATCGCAACAATCTTCGTCGGATCCACCGCAATACCCTCTCCACTCACTATATGCCCGAGGAACGCCACTGAGGATAGCCAAAACTCGCACTTGGAGAACTTGGCATACAACTGATTTCTCCTTAGCGTATCCAACACCAAATGAAGATGCTTGAAGTGATCTTCCTCACTTTGTGAGTACACCAAAATATCATCGATGAAGACGATCACGAAATGGTCCAAGTACTCCCTGAACGTTCTGTTCATCAAATCCATGAACACTGACAGCGCATTAGTCAGCCCAAACGGCATGACCGTAAACTCATAATGCCCGTATCTCATACTAAACGCTGTCTTCGGGATATCACTCTCCCTTATTCGCAGCTGATAGTACCCAGCCTTGAGATCCAACTTCGAGTACACCGTCGACCCGACTAACTGATCAAAGAGATCATCAATCCGAGGGATCGGGTACTTGTTCTTCTCCGTTAGCTTGTTGAGCTCCCGATAATCAATACATAGCCTCAAGCTTCCGTCCTTCTTCTTAACAAAGAGGACCGGTGCGCTCCAATGCGAAGAACTCGGGCGCACATACCCTTGCTCCAGCAACTCTTGCAGTTGAACTTTCAGCTCCGCCATTTCCTTAGGCGCTAGCCGATACGGAGATCGTGACACAGACTTTGCACCTGGCACTAGCTCGATCGTAAAATCTATCTCCCGTTGAGGCGGGGCTCCAAGAAGATCTGCAGGGAACACATCAGGGTATTCCAATACCACTGAAATACAATCCAACGCGGGCTTCGGCTTTGCAACCTCCACTAGTGTAAAGAACAGTTCTGCTCCAGCACGAACCGCCTTCACCACCTGAAGAGCAGACATCAACATCTTGCTCGACCCCTTTAAGCCCGTAAAAGTCGTTTCACGACTTGCACCCAGCTTGACTTCCTTGCTACCGCAATCTATATGGGCCTGCTGCTCCGAGAGCCAGTCCATGCCAAATATGACGTCGAACTCCACTAATGGAAGTAAAGACGCCCGCAGGTCGAACTCCTGCTCCCCAATACGAATCTTAACATCGCAGATCCTATACGCTCACATCGAACACCCATTGGGCAATAACACATCCAACTTATCCTTCGCCATCGAAGAAGGGACTCCAATGCGTGATATAAATCCTTCAGACAAGAAGGAGTGTGAAGCTCCCGTATCGAAGAGTGCTCGTGCCGGATTTTCACAAATCAATACAAATCCTAAACAAGCAGTGGTAAGGTAACATGTGCATAACAAGTATTTAAAGAAATTGACTTGCTATAAATTAAACCGTACCTGTCACCACATCAGCCTGTTTGATGGCCTCCTGTTGGCCAAGATTGTAGACCCTTGGTTGGGCTGGAGCATAATGGGATGCGATCGACTCCACCGCCTTTCCCTTCTCTTCATAAGTAGCTCCCGACCTTCTCTCGGACTTAGGACGTCCGCTCCAACAATCACGGGAGAAATGCCCCGTCTTTCCACATGTAAAACACGCGCCCGGGGTCCGACTCGTAGTCGCCCCAGAAGCACCAGAAGGAGCTGGACCCGAAGTCCTATGCTTCTTGAAAGACCTCCGATAGCCGGACTTTGAAGTAGTCAGCACTTTGAATTCAGATTTCTTCTCACCCAAGCTTTTCTTTGCTTGTACATTTTTCATGTCCTTCTCCAAGGACCAGGCAGTATTGACTAAGGTTAAGAAACCCTGCGTCATCGGCCCCGAAAGTAGTAGTCTCAACTCATCCCTCAAGCCTTCATAGAAGCGATTAGTCTTGCGCTCCTCATCCACGATAGTGGAGCTAGCATATCGACTCAAATGGGTGAACTCATGGAGATATTCATCCACGCTCTTCTCACCCTGAACCAACTTCAGAAATTCGTTCTCCATCGAAATCCTCTGAGTAGAAGGGAGGTATCTTGCTAAGAACAATCCCGAGAACTCTTCCATTGGAACGTCTATCAGTTGTCTACCTCTCAAATGATGAAGCTCCAATCCTTCCCACCACATCCTCGCTTCACCGTCCAGAAGGAACGTAGCGATGGTGGTCATTTGCCACTCCTCTGTCTCCGTTGCTGTCATGACTCTCTTCACCCTGGAGAGCCAGTCTTCAGCCTGAGATGGGGTTCCCAACCTCGAGAATAACGGAGGGTTAAAGCTCATAACATGCTTAAGCTGCCTCTCAGTTGCCCTCCTTGGCACCACCGGTTCCACAACCACTTGCTCCACTCTCCTCGGCTCAGCCTCTTGAAGAGGTTCTTGCTCCATCGCAGGAGCGGGCTGCTGCGTTTGCCTTGCAGGCTGCGCATTTAACACGGCCAACACCGCTTCAGCCACCAATTGTATGTTCTCAGCCGACAGAGGTGTTGCGGGAGCAACTTCCGGTGCACTACTAGCCTCAGAAACTCGGCGTTCTGACGGCCCAACACCACTTCTGGTCACCTATAGTGGTACAAAACACCGTTAAGCGACCAAATAAAATTGCAAACAGCAATTATAGGAGCACGCAGGTTCCTCAAACGCGAGTATTTTCATTCCTAAGTGGACATTCATGGGTTCTTTTACCATTATAACGATGACACACACAATGTGCTCACCACCCCTTAAAAACGAATTCGCCCACGAATTCAGTTTAAGCCCAACCAAAACCATGGCTCTGATACCAAATTGTAACACCCCCTATCCGTCGCATAGCATATAGCAGTAGGTCCGGCCGGGGCCCGACGCCATATAATACAGACAGACCGGGTGGTTACTTATGAAAACCATCCAACCAATCTCAATGTCTTACACAGAGCATTCTAGCGGAAGCAGTTTATAAAAGTTGTAATAAAGAACCCAGCATTAAAGCACGAATGTCCACTAACACAAAATAGGAATATTATACAAAATACCCAAAATAAGCCTTAAGGCCTTACAAAATGTTTCACTTCAAATTACATGTTTTACAAACCACGGCACGCAGGCCGGTCACACATGAATAAAGTAGTAAACACTTCCAATTAGGCCTTCAAGGGCCGGCTTCGCATTCGGGCTTTAGCCCGCTATTGACCGCTTGGTCCAGCTGCAACTACAAGCAACAAACCACCGCACGGTGGCAAAACAAGGCAACGGTCAGCAATGCTGACCAAATTATAATGATCCCGCCCCCACCTCGGGGCGGCGATGCTCCTTCCCTGCATTTCATTAGTATAAGCGAGCAATATAAACATATAGCCATTTCATCACAGACGTTGGCTCGCACGGCCACACGCCCCGTGCTCTCAGGGCACATTCTTGGTGAACCGGTCGATGTCACGTCAATTAAATCCATAGAAATTCCGGACTCACCACCGCCACTTAGACGACCAAACCTATGAGCAATTTGTCTTCCTGGCCTGGGTCACGACAATTTAAGCCATAGACTGCCGAAGACCCTAATCTATGCCAACGGCAAGTGCCACGTGCCTTTAGGTCTCTTTAACCGAATGACATAGAACGGGTATGGTTTCATCTAACCCGTGCTCACATCGCAACGACAATTTAAGCCATTTGCGCGTGTCAAACTTCCACCGAGTCCCATTTCCATCACAATTCACATAACCCGGTTATGTTCAAGTTGGCTCTCAGGCCACCAAGTTGGCAAGATCTCGTATCCGCCCAGTTTTCCGGGTGCACCTTTGGGTTAGTCCCCAAGGCTCCCTGCTGCAATCTACCGCGTAGAAAACCAGAAAAACAATCCATAGCACGGAGTCTTCTCCGGCATTTATGCAATACAACATCACCGATCCAGACCAACATGTCCGGGTAGGCTTCACACATCATGCCTATGTCCGTTCTCGCTTACGGACTCTAAACAACGGGGACTTCACATATCTACCCGAAGGAACGCCTCCAACTCTCCGCAAACTCGCGAGAGCGGGCTTCCTATGCAAAGAAAGAGAGCTACTCATGCTCAAGATGAGGATCGTTACCCTAGCGTTCCTCTTTGGCGCCATTGAAAATTAATCGGATGAAAAGCACTGCACTTGCTTTGCCTCCGTGGATCCGGAGTCGGCTCGCGATTCGGAGCTCCGAATCTCCTCCAATGGCCGGATCTAGCTCCTTCTTCCTTCCTTGGCTCTCTACTTTCTATAAGGTTTTAGAAAGCTAACCACTCATGAAAAGTGAGGGTTTTTAAGTCCAATCCCGGGTATATCCCTTCAGGAACAACCCCCAGCCGTTGGATCTAAAAATAAGGAAACGAATGGCTTTGATTCGGGACTGAAATGCCCAATCTGGACCGAACACGGCCTAGCACACGCCCATGTCCAGGGCCGTGTGCCTCATTCGCCGTCAAAATCGAATCACCTGGAACAACACACGGGTATTGAACATGCCCGTGTTCGAGCTGACACGCCCGTGTTCCACCTGATACGGCCGTGTGGCCGGCCGTGTACCCCCATCGTTTTTCCCCGAAAACAACCCGAGCACTGCACGGGTTCTAGGACACGCTCGTATCCCTACCCGTGTCACCTCAACACGCCTGGACCCCAGGTCGTGTACAGGGTCTCGACACTCGACACTTCGTCGAGCGAAGATCGTCGACCTGATGACACGGCCTTGGACACGCCCGTGTCCTAGGCCGTGTGCCTTGTCTCGACACAATGTCGAGACCAAAGTGTCGACTCCCCGGGACGAGTGTCGACATGGGTTGACATGCCCTGCGACATGCCCGTGTCACAGGCCGTGTGCCATGTCTCGACACCTCGTCGAATGCAGAGTGTCGACTTCGCGGCTAAGTGTCGACACGGGTCGACACGCCCTGCGACACGCCCGTGTCGCAGGCCGTGTGCCCAGTCTCGACGTAATGTCGAGACCAAAGTGTCGACTTCCGTCTCAGTGTCGACACATGCTTGACACGCCCGTGTCCCAGGCCGTGTGCCTGCAGCCAGAACCCAAACTGGCCCAAAACGTCCCCCTTCGCTCCTTTGAGTTTCGGGGCATTACATTAGGTTCCTTGCGTGGTTGTTGGTAGCCTATTTGGCAAGATTCCCTAGCACGCCAGGTCTGTTTTGGTGACCGGTGAGGCCTCTGGAGGGATGCTTGTGTTTTGGCTTCGGGTGGTGATAACTCGAGTTTTGTTCTTCGAAAGATGATTTCGACTTCGCCGTTGCGTTCGTAGCGTGGGTATTTAGGTACGGTGCAAATTTCGTCGAATTTCGAGGATGTTCGGGTTTCGCGTCGTTTTGTATTTTATTTATAATAATGTGATATTATATATTATATATAGATATTTTTTTAGAAAGTGGCAGTTATGGTGAAAAGGTGGCTGACAGCTTTTGGGTTGGCTAAGAAAAGAAAGTATTTGGGACTTAGTCGTTGTCTATAAATAATCTTAAATTAGAATAAAGACTATTTTTTGTCTTTTCGGAATTAGCATAACCGCCGTCCCTGTACAAGAGAGGAAAACCGGAGGGCTGCCCTTGCCTTCCACCGCCGATTCCCGGAGTTCTAGCGGTCGGATTTTCGTTCCGAGGGTAGATCTAGACTGCTCTCCCCTAGATCTTCATTTCAACGGTAAGCTTTCTCCATTTCGTGTCCTTCTATGGTGTTGTAGATTTCGGATTTGACCCTTCTTCCTCTCCAAACTCCAGACTTCTCGACTATGTGCTTTGCTTCCAGATCCGAGAGAGAGGGAAGGTGCTGACCAAGAAAATTTCTGGATTTAAGGCAAGTGGTGCTCTTCGCCCTTGCCAAGTAGGAACTTCTTCATTTTTGTTCCCTGTTGTCAAGTATTAATTCCAGATCCTGCAAATGTCTAGTTTTTCCTTAATCATGACAAGAAATTGTTAAGCCTACTGAATTTACTTCCTGTCCAGTTATTTGATTTATCATCCGGTTGAGATTTTGTTTAAATTCCTATTTTTAGAACCTTGCTGCTTAGCCTTATCAGATCTCACTATTACTACAATTTTTAGGCCTACTGTCAGTTTGCTGTAGTGTTATAATGCTGAGTTCTTCATGGGTAGGCTGGGTTTTGATGTAAATTTGGCTTGACAGTTGTCGTAGCAGTAGCAGAAATTTCTTTTCCTTTCCATAGTCTTGAGGATTAGAGTGTTTCTTGGCTAGTAGAAGTTGTCTGGTATGATAGGTGGAGCATAGAAGTGTTTGCTGTAGGATTACAGCGTTGGCAGCGTTGAGTGCACTCAACACTGCCAAGTCATCGACGTTCGTCGTTCTCAGCTCGACGTTGTTCGTCGAACTAAGATCGACGATCTCCGGTCGCCTGGGTTCGACGAAGGTCGTCGATCTGAGTTCGACGAAAATCGTCGAACTGAGATCGACGATCTCCGGTCGCCTATGTTCGACGAAGGTCGTCGATCTGAGTTCGACGAAAATCGTCGAACTGAGATCGATGATCTTCGGTCGCCTGTGTTCGACGAAGGTCGTCGAACTGAGATCGACAATCTCCGGTCGCCTGTGATCGATGAAGTTCGTGGATCTGAGTTCGACGAAAATCATCGAACTGAGCTCGACGATCATCCTGTGATCTGAGTTTGACGATAATCGTCGAACTGAGCTCGACGATTTCCTGTAAGCTGAGATCGACGTTTATGTTGCCTTAACCGAATTTTTCGTTCATTTTCTTTTCTTCCTGAGTGATTACCTCCTAGGTGAGGATGTCTTGTCGGCCATTCTTTTCTTCTTTTTTTTGAAGGCCGAATCGTGGGTTATGGCAGGTAGTTGTATTTTGACGCTCTAAAGGAGTGGGATGTTCTGTGTGCGAGCCGTGGCCGCCACCTTAGTCCCAGGTACGGGCTGGGCATAGCCGTGGCCGCCACCTTTTAATCCCAGGTACGGGCTCGGTATGTTGTGGCCTTGTGCTGACACAATGTATTTTCAGTTGGAACTATTTGTTTGGGGGACTCTTTTTGGTCACCAACATAGGTCCATGTTGTTTTACTACTGCCATTACTCACATTTTAGGATTGTTAGATGTTTTATTCCTTTGTAGATTGCAATTTTTTGGCACATGTTTGCCTCATAGACTCTGCAGGTTTTATGACAGGGTTGTGGCTGTTTTCTCGCACATAGTGCAAGTGCGTCTTGTCTTGGACAGTGTTTGTCTGTTACTGTCTTTCTTTCTTCTCTTGCGTACCCCTTTTTATATAACACTTCCATGCAACTTATTTGTTTTACTTGCTGAGGTATTCTTTTCTTCTCAGAATTCCTCAGGTTCTGTTAGTGGCCGAGTGGGTGGCTAGTTTTGTTGTGCTGTTGCTGGTGATCTCTTGTACTGTTGAGATCAGTTTCTTGATTTTGTGAGGTAGTTTTCTGTTTTTATTATAGACATACATTCTCGCTAGTGGTTTCGTGTCAGGTTGTTGACGCCCGCTGGTGGTTTTTACTTATGATACTAGATATGTTTCTTTTATTGCTACCTTTCTGGAGATAGTCTATTTGCTCTTGGGAAGATTTATGCTAGGTTGCTAGTTACTTTTAAACCTAAAAACAATATTATAAGTATATCTCATGATCAACATGTTTATGAAACTAACACACTACTTTCCAAACAACGTAAAAAGATCGTTTTCTTATATATAGTATAAATTAAAAGTAGGGTCTTGCATAGTGTAAGTTATCCTCTGGGGACACTTACACACTCTTTTAGGATGTCAAATGTGAATAAAGTATTTCCCGCTGCGTATAAGTATAGTTTTTAAACTATGGACTAGATGATCCACTGAGCCGAGGGATACGGCCTTTAAAATATAACTGATTTTCTAATCATTAAACTTATGAATTTTCATAGTCTAGTTAGATAGTGTTCGCTTGAGCGTCGATAGTTATCCCCTGTTCGACATGGCATCACGACGCGTGTTTTCTCATACTCTGATACTTCTTAAATTCGGAGAAAATGCGGGTTGTGACAGTTGGTATCAGAGGGAGGTTGCTTGACAATTTGTCGGGCAGCCTTTCCTTGTAGGTATTAGATGTTTAGCATCATATCATACACACACTGATATGTCATCAGCACGTCTTGGCGGAAGCACAAACACTACACTCATAGTATAACATGAAGTATACGGGGCATATTATGTAGTATGGGATGCATAATATGTGTCTGTATATGGATCCACCATAGGGGCAACATGTGAGGGTTATGTAGTATGGGATACATAACCTCACCACATGAATGCGACTAGCATGTTTCTTTTTCGTTGCATGAGAATGTTATGTATTATGAGATGCATAACATTTTCATGCGTACGCCACTCATAACATGCATTAGGGACATTTTTAGAATGCATAGCACAATCATGCATTGCATAACATTGCATAAGCACAACGTGTCAAGCTAAAGATTTGCAGGATGACATATGTACACACATGGTTTTAAATCAAAAAAAGAATATAAATTCATGCATTCCCAATCTAGGCACAAGAGTTAGTTGATGGTGGTAAACCATCCTAGGTTAAGCATAACATCACTTTTGTAAAAATAAAATCAAATCCCAAAGAAAGCATATAAGTTAAAAGTTCATATTTATGTATGTATTGTCTGTACTGGTAGTTTGCTCTAACTATTGTACTAGGTTTCGACCTCAGTTTTTATGGTTTTAGGATGGCGAGACGTCCTTCGACTAGGTCGACTCCCCTGTCTGTGGGCGAGTCTTCAGGAGCGCAGAGTGATGTAGTGATCGAGAGCCTGTGATAGAGCAACGATTCGTTGACCAGGTAGTTGCTGGAGATGCAAGCCCAGATCCAGTCTCTGGTGGCAGTTGTGGAAGGATAGGCTCAGGGAGTGCAAGACCCTGCACGGTGGTTAGCTGCTCCTCCCCCTCCTGCTCCCCTGAGACCTCCAGTGGTAGTGCCAGCAGAGATGGCCTTTATCTCACAATTTCAGAGACTTAGCCCTCCTACACATGATGAGAAGGCAGATTTCATGGTCATAGATGATTGGCTGATCTCCATGGAGGAGATGTTCACGTACTTCGGTGTTGCAAATGATTAGAGAGTGATGATAACCACCTATCAGCTTAAGGGTTTGGCTAAGAGTTAGTGGCTTAGAGAAAAGGAAAGTTTGGTAGCTGGTTGCTCTTGGGGATTATTCAAGGAGATGCTGCCGAGGAAGTTCTTGCCTTCGGTCGAGCATGAACGACTAATGAACGAATTCCTCCACCTGAAGCAGAGACCACTCACGGTCAGTGAGTAGGAGATAGAGTTCAGCAAGTTGAGCTGGTTTGCCCCAGGGTTGGTGAGTATTGAAGCTGATCGAGTCAAGCGGTTCCTTGGTGTCTTGAGGAGCGAGGTTCAATAGTTGTCCAGTGCATATGGATCAGAGACTTATGCAGGGGTAGTGGAGGCTGCACTGAAAGTGGAGGCAATTGAGATTGCAAAGAGCAGAGGCCAGCAAATGAGGAAGGACAAGAGGAAGTCTGCTGAAGAGAAGAACCCCCAGGTACCCTGTGCTGCTTTGGGAAAGAAGAGCAAGGTATTGTGTAGCTTCTGTGGCCGGCCAGGCCACCCTGTTGAGAGGTGTTTCAAGAAGACGGGAGCTCAGAAGAAGGAGCATGGTCATGCTATTCAAGGTGCTCCTAGGAAGGATGTTTCCTGTTTTGTTTGCAAGCGACCTGGCATGATGCTGCCTACTGCTGGTCCAAGGATAAAGTGTGCTATCAGTGTACACAGAAGGGCCATATCAAGAAAAGGTGTCCTCAGGTCCAGCCTGTTCTTCAAGCAGTTCCACTTTAGGCATTACCTCCGCCTCAGCGTGTGGACAAGGGCACAGGAAAGTTGAACATGGTCTCTTCCGAGGAGGCTCAAACTTCGACTCAGGTCATCTCAGGTTAGTTGTTTTCCTAGCCTGATGGTTATAGTTTTTGTTTTGGTAGTTCCTTAGTTGCTTATATACTCCTATAGGGAAATTTAAGGTGAAGAACCGCTGGGCGCGTGTTCTATTTGACTCCGGCGCTACCCACTCATTTGTGGCTAGTGCTTTTGTGGAGTGATATCAGTTGATTCTAGATCAAGCTCGTGATACCTTCCGTGTCAAGTTCCCTTCTGTTGAATCTGTGTTATCAGATTTGGGCATTCTGGATTGCCCTATTTTGTTGGGGGACTTTCTTGCGAAGGCAGACATGAAGATGATTGATCTAGAGGACTTCGATGTTATTCTAGGCAAGGACTGGTTGTCTAAGTATGATGTTGTTATTCAGTGCAAAGGGAAGTGCTTGGACTACATCAAGGACAACGGTCAGCCTAGAAGTGTCTATGCTGATCCTTGCCAGGATTTTCCTATCATTTCTGCGGTATGTGCTCAGAAGCTGTTTCATTCTGATTGTTTTGCTGTTTAGTCTCAGCAGTTGGGACTGCTGTTAGTGTACCGTGCTTGGAGGAGATTCCTGTTGTACGTGGTTTCTCTGATGTTTTTCCTGATGACCTTCTTGGTCTTCCCCCCGATCGGGATGTTGAGTTTGTGATTGATTTGGAACCGGGTACGCATCCTATTGCTAAGGCGCCATACTGGATGGCCCCTCGTGAGTTGGAGGAGTTGCGAGTCCAGTTGGATGAGTTGTTGGAAAAAGGCTTTATCAGGCAGAGTTCGTCGTCTTGGGGTGCTGTTGTTCTATTTGTGAAGAAGAAGGATGGGTCGATGAGGCTGTGCATCGATTATAGGGAGCTGAACAAAGTCACCATTAAGAATAGGTACCCTTTGCCGAGGATCAATGACTTATTTGATCAGTTGCGTGGTAGCACTGTGTTTTCCAAGATCGATCTTCGTTCTGGATATCATCAGCTCAGGATCCGTCAGGTAGATATTCCACGGACTGCGTTTAGATCGAGGCATGGACACATCGAGTTTCTAGTGATGTCATTTGGTTTGACCAATGCACCATTAGCTTTTATGGATATGATGAACCGGGTGTTCAACGATTTTCTAGACAAGTTTGTTATGGTATTCATCGATGATGTGTTGATTTACTCTCGCAGTGCTGAGGAGATTGAGCAGCATCTGCGCTTGGTTCTATCAGAGTTGAGGGACCACAAGTTATTCGCCAAGCTGAGCAAGTGCGAATTTTGGTTGCCTCAGGTCTCGTTTCTGGGCCACCTGGTGAATAAGGATGGGATCTCGGTAGACCCGAAAATGATCGCAGCAGTGATGGATTTGAGCAGGCTGGGCACGCCCAAGGAGATTAGAAGCTTCCTAGGGTTGGCCGGTGTAACGCCCCAAAAATTGTATTTGAGTTGGTCGCGTAAAAAGGGATTTTGGTGCCTATATAAGGGTACACGGCCTAGGACACGGGCGCATCCAAGGCCATGTCTGGCTGGTGTTTTGGCTGTTTTCATCCTGAGAAGGACACGACAAGGAACACGGCTTAATGACACGAGCATATCATTGGACACGGGCATGTGCCTACCTGTGTCAGTACCCGTGTTCAGCAGGTCGTGTCGGTTAGCGTGGCGGTTATGTGTGACACGCCCCCAGACACGGGCGTGTCGAGGACCCGACACGGGCGTGTCGAGTGAGACACGTGCCTGTCTGAGCCCGTGTGAGTCTCTGTGTTCGACGATCGTGCCTGGATCGAGGCACATGGCCTGGGACACAGCCGTGTGCCAAGCCGTGTTCGGCCCAGGTCTGTTGATTTTTGAGCGGATCAGAGCTGTTCGATTTCCTTATTTTAAATCCAACGGCCCAGGTGGTTGATGCGCCCGCGAACAGACTCTTACTGTGGTTGGTTCGGTGAGTCGACCGCCGCGGGCTCGCTCGGGTAGGCAAGTGCACTTATCGCAAGTAGTACTCGATATTCGGGGGAATACCGAGGTCGTATTGTTCTCGGGGTCGCGTTGACTATTCTTACTCCTCCGGGAGGACTATTATTTTACTGAAAGTAAGGTGGATTTTTTTTTACTTAATAAAAGACGGAAAAGCAAAGGAGCGAAAAACGATTTAGAAAATATTCGATGAAGGGTTAACGCTCGGCATCGAATCGGATTAAGACTAAAACAATTTTTAATAGTAAAAAGACTTAATTTTCAAATTAATAATAAGGCAACTTGGCCGTGGAGGTTCCACAAATGTGAGCGCACTTATCTCTAGGAATATTGCTCACCTGAACGTTAAGACTATTCGACCGAACGTTAGTCCGATGAAGGATTCCTCTTAACGCCCGCTTTACGCTAAGAACCCCGCTATTGGGTGGGGAACCCAATCCGGTAGAATTATGCTAGTCCTCTCTCGAGGGTATGCACGCAACTCTATTTACCCAGGGGTGATCGGTCCATATGCACGGCCTCTCGGCTAGCTAGCATATGGACTACGGAAATAGGGCCCACACATCAATTATGTGATCCTACGCGTCGTAAACCCGGGGTAAACCCTAAGTGCTTAAATTAAAATGAAAATAAAGAGCTTTAATTATTATAAATCATTTCAAATGTCCCAATGCTCTTCGATGCCGAGGCTAATAGCGATTAGCCACACATCGGTATGGGGACGGCTTATAATTTAGTGAGGCGCGAGTTCGAAATTAAACACTAAACGTTTATAAGAAAGGGAGAAAAGAAAAATAACAACATTTAGAAAGCTAAAAAGTTAACTAAAACGAGAACTCACGCACACTCCAAATTATAAATTAAACAGAAACTAAGTTACAAATAAAAGAAAATTGCATATTTCAAATTTGCGAGTCCCACTCAAACGAGTGGGGGCGGTAAATAAAAGCTGAAAATTGCAAGTCCTACTCAAACGAGTAGGACTGAAATGAAAGCGAGTCCTACTCAAATGAGTAGGAGAAAATAAATGCGATTACAGGGCTATAAAGTCCGGCCATTTAACTCAAGTGAGTAGGCGGAAAAATAAAGAAAGAAAAATTACAAGTCCTACTCAAACGAGTAGGACTGAAAATGAAAACGGTGCGCCATTTAACTCTTAACGAGTAGGCGAAAATAAATACACACAGACACACACACTCCATAAGAAATTCAAGAAAGCAATAAAGCTAACACCTACACTCATACACTCTACAAAATTGAACAAAACATAAAAGCTATACACCTACACTCACACACTCTACATAATTAAAAGAAAGCAATTAAAAGAAAGCATTAAAATTTAACACCTACACTCACACACTCTACACAATTTGAATCAAAGCATAAAAGTTATACGCCTACACTCACACACACTTCATGAAGATTAAGAAGAACAAAAGGAAATTTAGGCTCATACACTCACACACACAAATAAAAAGCAAAATGAAAGTTACCTAAAAATTAAAATTTTAACTTTTTCATGCTTAGGTTTTGCCAAAAACAAATAAAAAGAAGAAATTACAATTTTTAAAAGATAAAAGTTTTTAAAAACAAATTAAAAACCAAAGTTTTTGGAAAATTAAAATTTCAACATTTTCATTCCTAGGATTTCATAAAAGAGCAAAAAAAGTTGAAATAAAAGAGAAAGAAGAAAAAAGGTTTTCATCCTAAAATAAAGCTAAGTAAAAAAAAACAAAAGAAACTTTAGTAACTCTTTTACACATTCATAAGAGTGAAGATGTTGAAGAAATTAAAAGAAGACAAGAAAAAAAAAGAAAAACCTAATTCATCATTTCATGAATTTCAAACAAAACCTAACTTGAGAAAAATTAAAGGCATGTAAAGAGGAAAACCTATCATCCCTAAACATGAAAACAAGTAAAAAAAACATGTAAAGTAAGCATGTTACACTCATACACACACACACACTTTTCATAAATGAAGAACAAAGATGAAACTAAGAATAAAAAGGAGAAGGAAAGTGGGCACAAGTGTTCATTCCAAAACCATATATGAAGAGGAAATTTAACATTTTATTGATTAAAATGAAACTATTACAAGCTATTACAAAGGGCTAAAGCTAAAGCAAAACAAGAATTGAAATAAAAAAGGGAGAAATCTCCTTACATAGCCTTAGAAATCACGGATGCAGCCCACAAAAAGACACTAAATTGGCCCAAAAATCTGAACCCTTGGACCTTACAGAACTGGGCTATTTATAGGAAAAAATTTCTAAGTACACGCCCTCGGTCATGGGTGTGTAGGGGGGGCGTGACAGTACTATTCATGAAGGCGGCTGGCGATTGGACGGGAAAGTTTACTTCGGGCTGAGTTCGCAGCAGTCACGCCCCAGGTCACGGGCGTGACTCTGGGCGTGTCGGGGAGGTAGAACCGGGCGCGGATTGCGCCGAAAGTCTTCGGCAGCATCTTGTCGGGCTAGCTGGAAAGGTCACGCCCCAGGTCACGGGCGTGACACTGGGCGTGACAGTTGGTGTCGACACTCGACGATCGTCGAGAGGAATTCGTCGAGAGGAGAGGACACGGACTTGAGTCACGCCCCGTGTCGGGTGACACGGGCGTGACCCCAGGCGTGTCAAGCTTTTTCTTCAGAAATTTTCCGATTTCACGGGAAATGCACAGTCACGGCCCGGTCACGGGCGTGACCAATGTGTCACGGGCGTGTACTTCCCAAATTTTGGCAGATTTTGGAATTTTTCTGCAAAATAAAATAAAACAAGTTAGGAGAAAATTTACAAGAATAAGAACATTTTATTGAACAAAAATAAGTAAAAACGACGAAAATAAAAGAAAATGACTAAATTAATGTGCACAAAAATACGTATATTTACAATTCATTAGTGGTTTCCTGCTTTGTTAAGGCCATGAATGGGAGTTGAATCCTTCATTTCTCTCCAAAGCATTCTCTTTCCAAGGAGTTAGAGCAAGGAGGAAGAAGGAGGAGGATTCCGGCCGCCGGCGGAGACGCGGAGCTCCGTTTTGAGATGTGAGAGCGGATCCATGGAGGAAAGATCATTGCGAAGACTTCTATCTGTGTAGTTTTTCCATGGCGCCAAAGCGTACTACAAGGGTAATGATTCTCAACTTGAGCATGTGAAGCTCACACTTTTTGTATAGGGAAACCCGCTCCCGCGAGTGTGCGGTGAGTGCGTGGTGTTCCTTGTGGTTGATTTGAATAGTCCCCCTTGTGTTGCATATAGAGTCCGGAATCGATGTACGGGCATAGGAATTGTGTGTGAAGCCTACCTGGATGCGTATTGTCTGGATCGGTGATGTTGCATTTGATATGTTTGTCGGAGAAGACTCCGTGCTTTGGGTTTTTGGCTTTCTTCGCGGTAGATTGCAGTAGGGATCCTTGGGGATTAACTCCAAGGCACACCTGGAAAACTGAGCAGAAACATGTTCTGCTAACTTGGCGATTAGGGAACCGGCCTTGAACATAACTGGGTTATGTGATTGTTTGGTAATGGCAGGATCCGAGAGAATCTTGGCTCGTGTGTACGTCTTAAGGTGTACTACGCGTTGAGAGCAACGAGCAAGTGGAATCGAACCTGGGCTATGTGGTTCGATGCGAGAGACCTGAAAAGGGGACTGGCCGTTGGCATAGTCGGGAGCCTTATACAGTGGTCAGTAAGGCTAAATGCTCACGTAGTTTCCATCTTGGTGGTGGTGGTGAAGACGCTGAATGTCAGGATTCACCGTTAATATACCCTGAGTGCACGGGGTGTTTGGCCATGCGAGCCTACACCTGTGGAGAAATGTAATTGCACTTTATTGTTTAGCTGGGCTAATGTTATGCAGGGAAAGAGCACCGCCATCCCGAGTAAAGGGCGGGGTCGTTATAATTTGGTCGGCTTTTGCTGACCGTTGCATTGTTTGCCACTGTTCGGTGGAATGTTGCTTGCAGGTGTTGCGGAGCCGAGTGCAAGTTAGCGGGTTGGAGCCCATGTTGCTGTGCTGGCCCTTGAAGGCCGTAAAGAGTAGTTGTTTTTATTTCTTCATGTGTGGCCGGCCTGCGAGCCGATGTATGTAAGACACTATCTTATTAAGTGAATATTTGTAAGGCCATAAGGCCGTGTACCCCTTTTTAGTGTATTTGGTTTTCACTCCTGTTGTGTGGATGTGGACATTCATGATTATGGATTTAAGTTTTGGGTTCTTTCAACTATTTAAAAGCTTCTGCTAGAATGCTCTCTGTAGGACGAGTAGTCTTAATTAGATAGTTTGGATATTCTTTTGTAACACTTCCGACTGTCCGTGGTATATGGCGTCGGGTTCCAGCTGGACCTTCTGTTATATGCCATGTGATGGATGAGGGTGTTACAATTTGGTATCAGACTTCTGGTTACGGTCAGGCTTAAATGAATTCATGGGCGAATTCTTTTAAGGGGTGGTGAGCACATGTGTGCGTCATCGTTATAACATCAAAAAGAACCCTTGAATGTCCACTTAGGAATGAAAAATACACGTGTTTGAGGAACCTGCATGTTCCTATAATTGCTTTTTGCAATTTCGTTTGGTAACTTATTGGTGTTTTGTACGACTATAGGTGATCAGGAGTGGCGCATAGCCGACAGAACATCTGGTTTCTGAGGATTATAGTGCACCCATCGGCGTGCTTGAAACCCCTCCATCGTGTGAAACCATAAGAAGGATTGTTGAAGTGGTGCTCGCTGTGACTAGTGCACAGCAGGGAAGCAATGTGCAACTCTTTGTCCCTAAGATGACTTCAATGTCGGGTGGTGTGTTGGATCAAGTGACATTTAGAAGACCATCAGGTCAGCCGTTGAACATGTGCTTAGTGCAGGGTACGCACTCGGTTGATAAGTATTTGCAGGCGTTTCTTTTGATAAGCCGCTACCCATGCTTTGGGTTGGAGAACGAGCAGTCTATAGTTGATAGATTCTATAATGGTCTACATGACGAACTGCGAATTCGACTGCTAGGACCAAAACTATTGGGATTCCGAGCCTTGGTGGAGTCGGCTAGATCATTGGAAGTAGATATGGGGAAAATTCACCAGATACCAGTGAGTAGGGTATTGAACTCTGCAAGTCCTATGAGGGCTGCATCTCGCAGAATGCTGAAAAAGAGGGTTAGATCATCGACTGGCAAGGTTACTTACAACTGTCATACTTGTGGGAAGAAAGGGCACTTTGCCCGAGATTGTCGTAATGGCGCACAGAAGATAAAGAAAGCTAAGACAACAACAGCCATTGGGAGGATGGCAATTACATGTTTTAACTATGCGAAGCCAGGACATTTTGCCCGAAACTGTTGGCGCGGACGACGGAGGTCCGAGAAGAAAACTGGAGATATCTACGAGGAGAAGGGCAAGGGGTCGGAGGCAACCGCATCGCACTATGCCCCAACATAGCCAAAAGTGTACAACCTTAGCCAGCAGGAAGCCACAAAGCAGTTTGACGTGGTGACGGGTATGTATAGCAGGTTAGCTTTAAATAGTTGTTTCCCTACGCATTTCAGCCTATGACTGATTGTGTTAGGCTTGTTTAGATTGTCGATTGTCCGGCGAGAGCACTGTTCGGTGCGGAAGTTTTGCATCCTTTCTGTCCGAAGATTTTCTATCGTGCATCAGAGTACTTCCTTCGATGGCAAAGGTCAAATTGGATGGGCTGCTGCCTACGGGTGCCCTATGCGTGCGGATAGAGCTTGTGGCGTTATGGTAAGGAGTGGGAGTCACATCTATGACTTGCGAGCATCACTATTGCTGATATTTGCGTGCGATGTGATCTTTTCTATAGGCTGGCTCTCGGAGCAGCAAACATGCATTGATTGTAGTTGTAAGGAGGTCAGTTGGGAGCTAGTCGTAAGATGGCATTTGCGGGCATGAAAGGGGTCGAGCAAGACGTTGACGTCTGCCCCTCAAGTGATCAAGGCAGTTCGGTCTGGGGCAGAGCGGTTTGTCACTCTAGTGTAGACTTCGACGCCTAAGCCAAGTCTGGTCAGTATCCCAGTTATGTCCGAGTATCCTGATGTGTTACCAGATGATCTCTCAGGAGCCCCACCTCAGCGGGAGATTGATTTTATTATTGAGCTGGTACCGGGTGCCAAACCGGTGTCACGCTCTCCGTATCGGATAGCGCCAAAAGAGATGGCGGAGTTGAAGGTGCAACTCCAAGAGTTGTTAGAGCAAGGTTATGTGCGTCCAAGTTCGTCGCCTTAGAGCGCATCGGTTCTCTTCGTTAAGAAGAATGATGGGAGCTTGCAGCTCTGTATCGACTACCGGGAATTGAACAAGCTTACGGAAAAGAATAAGTATCTGATCCCGGGAATTGACGATCTATTTGATCAGTTGGTTGGGTCAACGGTATATTCGAAGATAGATCTGAATTCCGGTTACTACCAACTGAGGATAAGGGAGAGCGACATCCCAAAGATAGCATTCAGTACACGGTTTGGGCATTATGAGTTCACGGTCATGCCGTTTGGTTTGACCAATGCGCCATCCGTGTTTATGGATCTGATGAACAGGACGTTCAGAGATTGCCTGGACTGTTTCGTGATAGTATTTATCGATGATATCCTGGTGTTGGAGACGTTGGGGAGAAACCAGTTGTATGCTAAGTTCTCCAAGTGTAAATTCTGGTTATCCTCGATAGCATTCCTTGGTTATGTTGTTAGTGGAGAAGGAATAGCTGTGGAACCGGCGAAGATAGTGGCGGTACGGGAGTGACCTGCTTTGACTACAGTGGCAGAGGTCCGGAGTTTTTTGGGGCTTGCTGGCCACTACAGGCGCTTCGTAGAGAACTTCTCGCGGATAGCACTACCACTCACGATGTTGACAAGGAAGGATCATGAGTTTGTGTGGTTTTCGGAGTGCGAACAGGCTTTTGAAGAGTTGAAGAGGCGGTTGACCACAGCGACTATTTTATGTTCCCCAAGTGGAACCGAAGGGTTCGAAATCTATAGTAATGCTTCGGGCAGTGGTTTGGGCTGTGTTCTGCTACAACATGGGAGTGTGATAGCCTATGGTTCACGATAATTGAAGGCTCACGAAAGAAATTACCCGGTCCATGACTTGGAGTTAGCGACCTTGATATTTGCTTTAAAGCTGTGGAGGCACTATCTGTACGGTGTAAAAGTCGATATATACACAGATCATAAGAGCTTGAAGTACTGTTAGATCAAAAGGATCTGAACCTGAGGCAGCGGAGGTGGATGGAGTTCCTAGTGGACTACTCCTTCAAGATACATTATGTGCCAGAGAAAGGTAATGTAGTGGCGGATGCGTTGAATCGTAAGGTTCCTACACAGGCCAACTAGTTTTTGGTACATGATGAGAGATTGGTCCGTGAGTTGGATTCTTTGGAGATATCTTACGTCGACAAGCAGTCTAGTTTTGAAGCGAAACTATTTTGGACTGAGGTGCAGTGTGACCTAGTTGATAGAGTTCGACGGGCTTTGATTCAGGATAACAGCATGAAGCAGATCTTAGGTGAATCATTGGATGGGTCAGATTCCCAGTTTGCTGTTGAGGATGGGTTGCTAAAGAAGGACGGTCGCCTATGCGTTCCTAGTGTGGATAATCTTCAGGAGGAGTTGATGTACGAGGCTCATCATACCAAGTACTCAATCTACCCGGGAAGCACGAAGATGTATAGAGACATGAAGAAATTATTTTGGTGGCCAGGATTGAAGAAAGATGTATCACTTTATGTGGACAAGTGCCAAACTTATGCCTTGGTTAAGGCGGAGTGCCAGAAGCACGGAGGTTTCCTAAAGTCCTTGCCTATCCCGAAATGGAAATTTGACGACATATCTATGGATTTTCTGCATGGTTTGCCGAAGTCGCAGAAGGGAAACGACGCCATCTGGGTGGTCGTAGATAGGTTGACAAAGGTGTCGCACTGCAGCCCGATCAGGAAGGAAGATCCGGTGGAAAGGTTGGCCAAACTCTATGTGGAGAATATTGTACGGTTGCATGGTGCGCCCCGCAGTATTGTTAGCGATCGAGATGGACCCTTCACGTCGAATGACTGGAGGTTGGTGTATGGTCTGTTGGGTACTAAGCTAAAGTTCAGCACAGCCTTTCATCCGCAGATGCATGGCCAAACCGAGAGGGTCAACCGGACATTGGAGGACATGCTTCGCATGTGCGTCCTAGATTTTGGAAAGCAGTAGGAAGGTCACCTATACATGGTGGAGTTTGCGTATAACAATAGCTTTCAGGCGAGTATTGGAATGGCGCCTTTCGAGGCCTTGTACGGGAGAAAGTGTTGCACGCTGTTGTCTTGGTTGGAGACGGGCGAGTCAAAGCTTTACAAACATCAAGCGGTGGAAGATGCCCCTTCAGTGATACGGACAATTCAGGAACGGTTGAAGATCGCTCAGGACAGACAGTAAAAGTACTATAACGCAAAGCATAGGAACGTGGAGTTCTGTGTTGGCGACTGGGTGTACTTGAAAATCAAACCGTTCAAGGGTGTCTCGCGGGTTTGACGCTTGAAGAAGCTGAGTCTGAAATACCTTGGACCATTTGAGATCCTGGAGCGTGTTGGCGAAGCAGCGTATAGGTTGAAGCTGTCGGTGGAGTTGAGTGGGCTACAAGATGTGTTCTACGTATTGGTGTTGCGTAAGGCGGTGCAAGAGCCTTTGCAGATAGTTGTGGTTGATCAAGTGCCAGTTGATTACGAGTTGACGACAAAGGTCAAGCCTATATGTATAGAAGACGTTGAAGTCAAGCGACTCCGCAACAAGGATATCCGAATGGTTAAAGTCCGTTGGGATAAATGCAGACGTGAGGAGCTTTCTTTGGAGCGAGAGCAAACTATGTTGGAGGAATACCCCGAGTTATTCCATTCAGGTAGCTTGTAATTTTTGTACCTTTACTTAATTTCGGGATGAAATTACTTAAGTGGGGGAGATTTATAACGCCCCAAAAATTGTATTTGAGTTGGTCGTGTAAAAAGGGATTTTGGTGCCTGTATAGGGGTACACGGCCCATGACACGGGCGTGTCCAAGGCCGTGTCTGGCTGGTGTTTTGGCCGTTTTCATCCCGAGAAGGACACGGCAAGGAACACAACTTAATGACACGGGCGTGTCATTGGACACGGGTGTGTGCCTACCCGTGTCAGTACCCGTGTTCAGCAGGGTCATGTCGGTTGGCGTGGCAGTTATGTGTGACACGCCCCCAGACACGGGCGTGTCGAGGACCCGACACGGGTGTGTCGAGTGAGACATGGGCGTGTATGAGCCTTTGTGAGTCTCTCTGTTCGACGATTGTGCCTGGATCGAGGCACAAGGCCTGGGACACGGCCGTGTGCCAAGCTGTGTTCGGCCCAGGTCTGTTGATTTTTGAGCAGATCAGAGCCTTTCAATTTCTTAATTTTAAATCCAACGGCCCAGGTGGTTTCCTGCTCTGTTAAGGTCGTGAATGGGAGTTGAATCCTTCATTTCTCTCCAAAGCTTTCTCTTTCCAAGGAGTTAGAGCAAGGAGGAAGAAGGAGGAGGATTCCGGCCGCCGGCGGAGCATCGGAGCACCGTTTTGAGATCTGAGAGCGGATCCGTGGAGGAAAGATCGTTTCGAAGACTTCTATCCGTGTAGTTTTTCCATGGCGCCAAAGCGTACTACAAGGGTAACGATTCTTAACTTGAGCATGTGAAGCTCTCCCTTTTTGCATAGGGAAACCCGCTCCCGCGAGTGTGCGATGAGTGCGTGGTGTTCCTTGGGGTTGATGTGAATAGTCCCCCTTGTGTTGCATATAGTGTCCGAAATCGAAGTACGGGCATAGACATTGTGTGTGAAGCCTACCCGGACGCGTATTGTCTGGATCGGTGATGTTGTATTTGATATGTGTGCTGGAAAAGACTCTGTGCTTTGGGTTTTCGGGTTTCTTCGCGGTAGACTGCAGTAGGGATCCTTGGGGATTAACTCCAAGGTATACCCGGAAAACTGAGCCGAAACGTGTTCTGCTAACTTGGCGGTTAGGGAACCGGCCTTGAACATAACTGGGTTATGTGATTATTTGGTAATGGCAGGATCCGAGAGAAGCATGGCTCGTGCGTACGTCTTAAGGTGTACTACGCATTGTGAGCAACGGGCAAGTGGAATCGGACCTGGGCTATGTGGTTCGGTGCGAGAGACCCGAAAAGGGGACTGGCTGTTGGCATAGTCGGGAGCCTTATACAGTGGTCAAAAAGGCTAAATGCTCACGTGGTTGCCTTCTTGGTGGTGGTGGTGACGACGCTGAAGTGTCAGGATTCACCGTTAACATGCCCTGAATGCACGGGGTGTTTGGCCATGCGAGCCTACACCTGTGGCGAAATGTAATTGCACTTTATTGTTTAGCTGGGCTAATGTTATGCAGGGAAAGAGCACCGTCGTCCCGAGTAAGGGGCGGGGTCATTATAATTTGGTCGGCTTTTGCTGACCATTGCATTGTTTATCACCGTACGGTGGAATGTTGCTTGCAGGTGCTGCGGAGCCGAGTGCAAGTTAGTAGGCTGAAGCCCATGTTGCTGTGCTGGCCCTTGAACGCCGTAAAGAATAGTTGTTTTTATTTTGTCATGTGTGGCCGGCCTGCGAGCCGATGTATGTAAGACACTATCTTATTAAGTGAATATTTGTAAGGCCATAAGGCCATGTACCCCTTTTCAGTGTATATGGTTTTCACTCCTGTTGTGTGGATGCGAACATTCTTGATTATGTATTTAAGTTTTGGGTTCTTTCAACTATTTAAAAGCTTCCGCTAGAATGCTCTGTGTAGGACGAGTAGTCTTAATTAGATATTTTGGATATTCTTATGTAACCCTTTCGACTGTCCGTGGTATATGGCGTCGGGTTCCAGCTGGACCTTCTGTTATATACCATGTGACAGATGGGGGTGTTACAGCCGGCTACTATAGGAGGTTCGTGGGGGTTTCTCCACCCTTGTTGTACCTTTGACCAGGTTGACTCAGAAGAGCACGACCTTTGTTTGGAGCGAGAAGTGCGAAGAAGCCTTCCTGGAACTAAAGAACAGATTGTGCACTGCTCCCATTCTGACCCTGCCTACTGAGGGTGCAGAGTATGATATGTACGTGGATGCTTCGCATGTTGGTCTGGGTTGCGTGTTGATGCAGGCTGGAAAAGTGATTGCATATGGGTCAAGGCAATTAAAGACTCATGAGAGAAATTACCCTATGCATGACCTTGAGTTTGCAACAGTGATTTATGCGCTAAAGCTGTGGAGGCATCTACTTTATGCTGCTCAGTGCAAGATCTTCACAGATCATAAAAGTCTAAAGTATGTGTTCACACAGAAGGAGTTGAATCTGCGCCAGCGGCGGTGGCTAGAGTATGTGGCCGATTATGATGTGGAGATCTAGTATCATCCGGGCAAGGCTAATGTGGTGGCCGATGGCCTGAACCGGAAGACGGGGAATGTCTTTAATCTCTCCGCCGATCATTTAGTGGAAGAGTTCCTCCTGATGGATATCTCCGTGGGATGCTAAGACATGCAGAGTAGTTTGGCAGTGGCAGAGCCGTCTTGGATTTCACTTACTAGGTTGCACCAGAAGGATGATCCGGATCTTCTACACTTATACCTCAGGACTGAGAGAGAGGAGTTGCCGGATTTTTCTATTGATGATGCGGGTACTTTGAAGTACCGCAGCAGGTTTTGCATTCCCGCTGTTGGAGACATCAGTGTTATGATATGCAGAGAGGGTCATGGATCCAATGTTGCCTACCATCCAGGATCTACAAAGATGTACCATGAATTGAAGCAGATTGCCTGGTGGTATGGGATGAAGGGTGATATAGCCCGATTTGTTGCTGAGTGCCACACTTGCAAGCGTGTGAAGGCCGATCATGGAAGGCCTGGTGGAAAGTTGACTCCGTTGGAGATCCCGACTTGGAAGTGGGAGAGAATTTCTATGGACTTCATTACGGGCTTACCGAGATCTCCAAGGGCATTTGATTTAGTTTGGGTGATCGTGGACCGATTGACGAAGTGTGCGCACTTCATACATTATAAGATAGATTACCCGATGAAGAAGATAGCAGAGTTGTACCTGAACGAGGTCATCAGATTGCACGGTGTGCCAGTTAGCATCATTTCGGATCGAGACTCCCGTTTTACATCTCACTTCTGGAGGAGTCTGCAAGAGGGTTTGGGTACCGATTTGAGGTATTCTACAACGTACCACCCGCAGACCAATGGTCAGACTGAGCGAGTGAACCAGATAGTTGAGGATATGATCAGGTGCTACATCTTGTACCACGGTGGAGCGTGGGATGAGCGTTTGCGGCTTATGGAGTTTGCATACAATAACATTTACCAAGAGAGCTTGCAAATTGATCCGTTTGAAGCATTGTATGGGAGGCGCTGCAGAACTCCCTTATTTTGGACCGAGGTCGGTGAGAGGCCTGTGTTGGGTCCGGATGCGATCGAGGAAATGGAAGTCGCAGTGAAGCTTATTCGAGAAAAGCTTCATATAGCTCAGGATAGATATGAGAAGAACGCCAACCAACGTAGGTCTGACTTGGAGTTTTCTGTAGGGGACCTTGTGTTTCTTAAGGTTTCCCCGATGGTTGGTGTTAAGAGGTTCGGTAAGAACCGGAAATTGGATCCGAGGTATGTGGGCCCGTTTAAGATTGTTGAACGGATTGGCGTGTCAGCTTATAGTCTGGATTTGCCAGCAAACTTCCCTGGTGTTCACAATGTGTTCCATGTAAGCCAACTACGGAAGTGTATGCAAAGCAGTGGGTAAGTCGTGGATGTTGTGCCCCAGTTGGAGCTGAATCTTTCATATGCTGAGGTGCCGGTCCGCATTCTGCATACTCAAGACCGGGTGCTGCGGTCAAAGTCTATCCCGATGGTGAAAGTCCTATGGAAGAATCAGGATTTGGAAAGCGCGACTTGGGAGCTAGAGTCTGCTATGAGGGAGGCTCACCCTCACTTATTTCCCTGATTTGATCGGTATGTTTCCTTCCTTGTAACTCCTGTTTGTTAATTTCCTTCTATAAGTAGAAGTAGTTTATATAAAGTTTCGGGACGAAACTTTCTTATAGGGGGAGTGACTGTAATGCCGCCGATTTTTCTGTGATTATTTAATTATCATTTGGCATTACGTTGACAGGTTTCCTACTTGTGCCATTTGTTAGAGCGCGGTCTTAACTCTTTAAGTTCCTTGTGTGGTTGTTGGTAGCCTATTTGGCAAGATTCCCTAGCAAGCCGGGTCTGTTTTGGTGACCGGTGAGGCCTCTCGAGGGATGCTTGTGTTTTGGCATCGGGTGGTGATAACCCGAGTTATGTTAGTCGAAAGATGATTTTGACTTCGCCGTTGCGTTCGTAGCGTGGGTATTTAGCTATGGTGCAAATTTCGTCAAATTCCGAGGATGTTCGGGTTTCGCGTCGTTTTGTATTTTATTTATAATAATGTGATATTATATATAATATATAGATATTTTTTTTAGAAAGTAGCAGTTATGGTGAAAAGGTGGCTGGCAGCTTTTGGGTTGATAAAGAATAAAAAGTATTTGGGACTTAGCCGCTGTCTATAAATAGTCTTAAATTAGAATAAAGACTATTCTTTGCCTTTTCAGAATTAGCATAACTACCGTCCCTATACAAGAGAGGAAAACCGGCGGGCTGCCCTTGCCTTCCACCGCCGATTCCCGGAGTTCTAGCGGTCGGATTGTCATTTCGAGGGTAGATCTGGACTGCTCTCCCCTAGATCTTCATTTTGACGGTAAACGTTCTCTGTTTCGTGTCATTTTATGGTGTTGTAGATTTCAGATTTGACCCTTCTTCCTCTCCAAACTCCAGACTTCTCGGCTATGTGCTTTGCTGCCAGATCCGAGAGAGAGGGAAGGTGCTGACAAAGAAAATTTCTGGATTTAAGGCAAGTGGTGCTCTTCGCCCTTGCCAAGTAGGAACTTCTTCATTTTTGTTCCTTGTTGTCAAGTATTAATTCCAGATCCTGCAAATGTCTAGTTTTTCCATAATCATGACAAGAAATTATTAAGCCTACTGAATTTACTTCCTGTCCAGTTATTTGATTTATCATCCAGTTTAGATTTTGTTTAAATTCCTATTTTTAGAACCTAGGAATGCTACTTAGACTTATTAGATCTCACTATTACTACAATTTTTAGGCCTACTGTCAGTTTGCTGTAGTGTTATAATGCTGAGTTCTTCATGGGTAAGCTGGGTTTTGGTGTAAATTTGGCTTGACAGTTGTGGTAGCAGTAGCAGAAATTTCTTTTTCCTTTCCATAGTCTTGAGGATTAGAGTTTTTCTGGGCTAGTAGAAGTTGTCTGGTGTGATAGGTGGAGCATAGAAGTGTTTGCTGTAGGATTAGAGAGTTGGCACCGTTGAGTGCACTCAACGCTGTCTGGTCGTCGACGTTCGTCGTTCTCATCTCGACTTTGTTCGTCGAACTAAGATCGACGACCTCCGGTCGCCTGTGTTCGACGAAGGTCGTCGATCTGAGTTCGACGAAAATCGTCGAACTAAGATCAACGATCTCCGGTCGCCTATGTTCGACGAAGGTCGTCGATCTGAGTTCGACGAAAATCGTCGAACTGAGATCGACGATCTCCGGTCGCCTGTGTTCGACGAAGGTCGTCGATCTGAGTTCGACGAAAATCATCGAACTGAGATCGACGATCTCCGGTCGCCTGTGATCAACGAAGTTCGTCGATCTGAGTTCGTCGATCTGAGTTCGACGAAAATCGTTGAACTGAGCTCGACGATCTCCGGTCGCCTGTGTTCGACGAAGGTCGTCAAACTGAGTTCGACGAAAATCGTCAAACTGAGATCAACGATCTTCGGTCGCCTGTGATCGACGAAGGTTGTCGATCTGAGTTCGACGAAAATCGTCGAACTGAGCTCGACGATCTTCCTATGATATGAGTTCGACGATAATCGTCGAACTGAGCTCGACGATTTCCTGTAAGCTGAGATCGACGTTAATGTTGCCTTAACCGCATATTTCGTTCATTTTCTTTTCTTCCCGAGTGATTACCTCCTAGGTGAGGATGTCTTGTCGGCCATTCATTTCTTCCTTTTTTTTGAAGGCCGAATCATGGGTTATGGCAGGTAGTGGTATTTTGACGCTCTAAAGGAGTGGGGTGTTTTGTGTGCGAGCCGTGGCCGCCACCTTTTAGTCCCAAGTACGGGCTGGGCATAGTCGTGGCCTCCACCTTTTAATCCCAGGTACGGGCTGGGTATGTGGTAGCCTTGTGCTGACACAATGTATTGTCAGTTGGAACTGTTTGTTTGGGGGACTGTTTTTGGTCACCAAATCAGGTCCATGTTGTTTTACTACTTCCCTTACTCACATTTTAGGATTGTTAGATGTTTTCTTCCTTTGTAGATTGCAATTTGTTTGTCACATGTTTGCCTCGTAGAATCTGCAGGTTTTATGACAGGGTTGTGGCTGTTTTCTCACACATGGTGCAAGTGCGTCTTGTCTTGGACAGTGTTTGTCTGTTACTGTCTTTCTTTCTTCTCTTGTGTACCCCTTTTTATATAACACTTCCATGCAGCTTATTTGTTTTACTTGCTGAGGTATTCTTTTCTTCTCTGAATGTCTCAGGTTCTGATTAGTGGCCGAGTGGGTGGCTAGTTTTGCTGTGTTGTTGCTGGTGATCTCTTGTACTGTTGAGATCAGTTTCTTGATTTTGTGAGGTAGTTTTCTGTTTTTCTTACAAACATACATGCTCTCCAGTGGGTTCGTGTCAGGTTTTTGACGTCCGCTGGTGATTTTTACTTATGATACTAGATATGTTTCGTTTACAGCTACCTTTCTGGAGATAGTCTATTTGCTCTTGGGAAGATTTATACTGGGTTGCTAGTTACTTTTAAACCTAAAAACACTATTATAAGTATATCTCATGATCAGCATGTTTATGAAACTCATACACTACTTTTCAAACAACGTAAAAAGATCGTTTTCTTATATATAGTATAAATTAAAAGTAGGGTCTTGCATAGTGTAAGTTGTCCTCTAGGGACACTTACGCACTCTTTTAGGATGTCAAATGTGAATAATGTATTTTCCGCTGCGTATAAGTATAGTTTTTAAACTGTGGACAAGATGATTCACTGAGCCGAGGGATACGGCCTTTAAAATATAGCTGATTTTCTAATCATTAAACTTATGAATTTTCATAGTCTAGTTAGATGGTGTTCGCTTGAGCGTCGACAGTTATCCCCTGTTCGACGTGGCATCACGACGCATGTTTTCTCATACTCTGATACTTCTTAAATTCGGAGAAAATGCGGGTTGTGACAGTACCACATGGCGAGTCAACACATTTGTCGTGGTCAAACTACTTTTTTGCTCTTCAAAAGCTCGCGCGAACTCTGGCGTACAAACAAACTCCTGATCCTTCCTCGTCTGTGTGGTCAGAGGTAAAGCGATCCGCGAGAAGTTTTTGACAAAATGTCTATAGTAGCCTGCTAGTCCAAGGAAACTCCTGATTTCGGCCACTGAAGACAACACCGACCACTCCTGAATGGCCCTTATCTTTAATAGATCCACTGCTATGCCCTCTCCACTTCCCACATGGCCAAGAAAAGCCACCGACGACAGAGAAAACTCACAGTTTGAGAACTTGGCATAAAGCTTATTCCTCCACATAAGGTGTGCAACACCAACCGCAAGTGGTTTGCATGATCATCTTCAGATTGAGAGTACACCAAAATATCATCAATGAATACAATCACGAAAAAATCCAAGTACTCTCGGAACGTTCGGTGCAATAGGTCCATAAACACCGATGACGCATTGCATAGCCCAAACGGCATTACCGTGGACTCATAATGACCTTAACGTGTTCCAAATACGGTCTTGGGAATGTCACCTTCCCGAATCCTCAACGGGTAATATCCAGATTTCAAATCCAATTTGGAATAGACGGTTGATCCCACTAGCTGATCGAACAATTCATCTATCCGTGGAATCAGATACTTGTTCTTCTCGATCATCTTATTCAGTTCATGGTAGTCAACACATAACCACAAACCACCGTCTTTCTTTTTCACAAACAGAACAGGTGTGCTTCAAGGTGACATACTTGGGCGTATATATCCCTGCTCCAGCAACTCTTGTAATTGGACTTTTAACTCAGCCATTTCCTTTGGCGCGACGCGATATGGCAAGCGGGCCACAGGTTTCGCACATGACACCAACTCGATCATGAAGTCGATCTCCCGCTGGGGTGGTAGCCCAGGAAGATCCTTAGGAAACACATCTGCAAACTCTGATACAACCGGAACATGACTCATAATGGACTTTGGCTCAACAGCCTGAATCAGCGTGAAGTATAACTCCACGCCATTCCGAACAGCATTGACGACTTGGCGTGCAGACACCAAGGTCTCGCCCACTCCTCGCATACCAGCGAACTTAGTCTCATGTTCGGTATTATGGCCCAGTGTGATCTCTTTTGACTGGCAATCAATAAAGGCACGTTGCTCTGCGAGCCAGTCCATACCAAAGATCACATCAAATTCCAATATCGGCAGTATAGATGCAGTCAAACAGAAATCCCAACTTCCAATTTAAATTGCCACATCATAAGTCCTTAGACATGAATGAATGCGAAACACCCATATCAAACAGTGCTCTCGCCAATGTATTTTGAATCATAATAAAGCCTATGGAAACCATATCACACACAAGCCACATACAAAGCATGCAATAAGCAAAAAAATTCAATAAATTAAATCGTATCTGTGACGACGTCACTTTGCTTTATGGCCTCTTGCTGGCAAAGATTGTAGACTCGGGGCTGCGCCTGGGATGCAGAGGACTCAACCACTGCCGTTCCCTTCTCACCATAAGACGCCCCCGCCTTCTTTTCTTCCTTTGGCGGATGAACCCGACAATCACGGGCTATATGACCCACTCTTCCACAAGTAAAGCAAGTACGAGTCTCCGGCCTCGAAGTGGCCCCCGATGTTGCAACCGATGAAACCGTAGAAGGAGCTTGTCCAGAAGACTTGGACCTCTTGCCCCATTTCTTTTTGTAATACTATTTCCCAGGTCGGGGCGCCTTGAACTCTGGCTTTGTCACAGCCAAGGCCATTTTTCCTTGCATGCTCTTCACATCCTTCTCCAGCGCGCACACAGTATCAACCAATGCCTGGAACCCTTCATTCACTGAACTCAAAAGCAGGAATCGCAACTCATCCTGCAATCCTTCATAGAACCTATTGGTTTTCCGCTGCTCATCGGGGAAGATGGAGCCTGCATACCATCCCAACCGTGTGAACTCATGTAGGTATATCTCCACACCACCTTCTTGAAAAAATCCCATTCTTCTTATTGGCTTGTGATCTTGACAATTATCATCTAGTTGATCTATCTTAGTTCTACTCGAAGCGGAGGCATTCCCTGCCGCCCTTACTTTGGACTGCTGTCAAGACAAGAAGAAAGGCTATGTGTTAGCCGTTGGAACTCATTTTCCATGGCAATGCATTATGCCGCTGGTAGGTGCTTTTCCAGGAAGAGTCGCGAGAACTCCTCAATCGACACTTGTGTCAACTGCCTGCCCGCTAAGTGGTGTAACTCGATCTAGTCCTACAATAGCCGAGCCTCTCCTTCCAATAAGAAGGTGGCCAATGTGACCTTCTGATCTTCCTCTGTCCTAATTGCTGTCAAGATACGCTTGACGCGGGACAACCAGTCCTCCACCTGCGTAGGAGATCCCACAACCGTAAACGTCGGCAGATTGAAGCTCATGAACTGCTTCAACTGCCTTTCAGATGCTCGAGGATCAATAGCCGCAGCAGGTTCTGGCTTCGCCGCAACATATTTAAACACCACTGTCGGCTGCGCTTGCCTACCAGGCTGTGCTTGAAGCATCGCAAATAGTGCCTCAGCAACTAAGCTGACAGTTTCCGCAGAAGGGGGAGGTATAGGCACCTCAGCTGGTGTCGTACTCTCATTAGAACGCTGGGGCTCCTACTGCCCAGCACCACTACGAGTCACCTATAAGTGAACAAGACACGCACATTAGTGACCACACATAAGCAATAAAAACAATATAGGAATGCGCAGGTTCCTCAAACAAGTGTATTTGCATTCCTAAGTTGACATTCAAGATTTCATTAGTGTTAATGCCGTTTGCACGTACATGTGCTCGCCACCCTAGAAAAGAATTCGACCACGAATTAGAAAGGGAAAGACCGAGACTGCTGATACCAAAAAAGTAACATCTACATCCATTCATATAGCATATAATAGAAGGTCCGGCAGGGGCCCCACACCGTATGCCACAAAACAGGCGGTGAAGTCACTGGTTGATATCAGAGTTGTGCATCCTAACTCATAGCATTCTAGCGGAAGCTTTTAACATAAAATGCTGAACTCCAACCATGCATGTCCACAAATATAAATACCCACATTTATATAGTAATGTACACCAAATACAATATAGTTTGGCCTTATGGCCTTACAGTTGCTCTTTACAAGTGTGGATTCCAAACATCGGCGCGTAGGCCAGCCACACATGAACAAAACATCATATTTTTCAGCTTAGCCTTCAAGGGCTAGCAGTAGTAGTAGTAGCAGCAGCAGCAGCAATAGTTGTAGGGAATTCAACCTTTATATGTCCCGCTCGGCTCTCCAACACCTGCAGAAGGACAACCCATCCAACGTTAGCAAACAAGGTAACAGTCAGCATTCAGCTGACCAATTTATAACGATCCTACCCCTTTTCCGGGGCAGTGGTATTTCGTCCCTGCAGGCATAGCAATTTAGTGGCAGATATATAAATATCACACATTGTGCTCTCATGCCCAAACAATCCATAACAACCGTCAGCCACGCGGCCCGACGATCCGTGCACTCATGCCGTATTATTGTTGTACTGGTGAACCAGGGTCCCACCACCGTTCTAGGTCCGAAATCCAATGGTGAAATTGAGCATTTATTCTTTCCGAAGCGCAGGCCTAAGATTCTCATTATGTGCTCCAACTGACCACACTTTCAGGTCTTCGATTCGGACGGACATAACGCAGTTACGGATCAACCACCCCCGTTGCTCAAGTCACCTTGCCATCACCGAATACCAACGTACTCGTGGTTAAATATAAGGCGCGGGTCGGTTTCACCTTTCATGTTCGGCACTAGGCATTTTAAGAACTCATCAAGCTCACAATAGCCACACTGTCCACCAACGACTGGCTTCATAATTGCCACAATGTCCACTAAGGGGATGGTTTCATAATCAACAAGGGGAGTTCATGCTAGCATCCTTCACGATCGCTTAGCGGGTTCCACAAAACTCACTTTCTGCACCCAACTCCGCCCAAACCCTGCAGTTTCCTGCAGTGCCAAAAACACTGGTCTTTCAAAGCATATAACACATACACTTGCCGGTATTTTCCTAGGCTTCCATACCAGTACTTCCTGCTACTATCCTTCATAGGCATATCCCATCAAGCATCACAAACATCACAAGTGTCATTTCCTGGACTACCACTCCAGTACTTCCTGCTACTGCCCTTCACAAGTCC
The DNA here is from genome assembly GCA_039583875.1 of Platanthera guangdongensis. Classification (NCBI taxonomy): domain Eukaryota; kingdom Viridiplantae; phylum Streptophyta; class Magnoliopsida; order Asparagales; family Orchidaceae; genus Platanthera; species Platanthera guangdongensis. The sequence continues at coordinate 184,052,466 of CM077158.1, forward strand.
AACCCATCGACTCCATAAACTACACGTTTCATCATGGAGTCTTCTCCGGTGTGTAAATGCAACATTACCAATCCAAACCAACCTGTCCAGATGGGCTTCACACAGCATGCCTATTCCGTACTCCATTTCCGGATCTATATGCCAAACTATTGGGGATTCCAAGAATCAACCCAAGTAAATCCCTTCACAATCCACCCTTTGGTGAGGGAAATCCATGCACATGCCAAAAAGAAAGGACTTTATATGTCCAAGAAGGAAGATCGTTACCCTTGACGACCTCTTTGGAGCCATGGAATTCTAGTCGGTTGGAAAGCACTGCAGCAGCTTTGCCTCCACAAATCTGGCCTCGGACCTTAGCTCGGAACTCTCAAGCTCCACTGGTAGCCGGATCCCTTCTCCTCTTCCTCCTCCTCCTCCTTGCTCTCCCTTCTCTCAAGTTCTTTTTAGAAAGAGAATGGCTAAAGGGAAAATGAGATTTATCTTCTCAGTTTCGGCCTTAAAGAAGCAAGGAGAAACATGGGCCATCAGATCCCAGAGAAAGGAAACGAACAGCTACAAATTTTCCTGAAAACGGCCATTTCGGGTCAGACACACCATGTGACACGCCCGTGTCACAGGGCGTGTACCTTAAGTGGCATACGAACCGACTTATCTAGAACAGGACACGGCCATGTGATATGCCCGTGTCACATGGCTGACACGCCCGTATCACATGGCTGACACGCCCATGTCTAGCTCTCGAGACCCACTCGAGACAATCACTCGAGTAGTTGGGCATGATACGCCTGTGTCATATGGCTGACACGAACGTGTCCCAGCCGTGCTCGAGACAATTACGACCTACTCAAGACACCCCCTCGAGACCCACTCGAGTAGACGTAGAGCAGGACATGCCCGTATGCCAATACTGACATGCCCATGTCCCATGGCTGACACACCCGTGTCTGGCTCGAGACCCACTCGAGAACGACTCGAGAAAATTACTTGAGTAGTCAGGCAGGACACGCCCACTGACATGCCCGTGTCGCAGGGCATATTCCCTCTCAAGAACTTCGTCGAGTGCATTTCATCGAGCACTCGACAGGCTGCTCCACCGAGCAGGACACGCCCTGGGACACGCCCGTGTCCCAGGCCGTGTCGCCCAACTCGAACCCAATCTTGGGATTTGGGGTGTTACACTAAAGCAAAAGAAGTTTGTGTTGGAACACCCTATTACTGATTTGGGCAAGGATCACTATGTCCTTAGGAAAATTGTTTTGAACTCTTTGTATAGTTTTTAAGGTCAATTAGATTGAGTCTAAGGGTTAGAATTTATGCTTGAAAGCTGCCCCAAGACCCTCAAATCAGATATTCAAATTCAGGAGACTAAGTCACTTTCGTCGAGCTCAGGTCGACGAATCGTCGAACTCAGCTCAGAGATCGTCGAACAGAGCTCAGGGTTTTGACAAATCTTTCAAAGGTAAATCAAACTTCAATCCTAGAGGTCCTACATCTCAGAGGTTTAACCCTTATACTGAATGGATAATACCTCCTAGGAGATATCATCCTGAAGGCTATAAGAGTCAACCAGGGATGTCTTTTATTTCAGAATTTAAAGGTTATCAACCTAGGCCCAAGGTAAACTGGGTCAAAAACAAATAAATTATTTTATGTGCAGGAGAAGTCCTATCCAACATCAAACCCGCAATGGTATCTTGATAGTGGGTGCTCAAAGCAAATGACAGGAAACAAGGAGAATTTCACATCCTTCAAAGCCAAAATTGGACCCAAAGTAATATTTGGTGATTCAAACTTTGGACTAACAAAAGGATATGGTGCAGTCCAGATTGGTTCAGTCACATTCAAGAAAGTAGCTTATGTGGAAGGATTGAAGCACAACTTAATCGGCATTAGTCAACTGTGTGATGAAGGCTACCAAGTGACTTTCAACAAATCCTCATGCAAAATCAAATCAGAGGACAACACAACTGTGTTGACAGGTAAAAGGAAAGGTAACATTTATCTTGTAGATTTTCTTTCAACCAAGGTAGATATATGCTTGTTCAATTCCATTTGTAGACCTAATGAACTATGTCATAAAATATTAGGACATATAAACCTTAGAACCATTGCTAGGCTATCCAAGGACAACCTTGTTAGAGGACTACCTTCTGGCCCCTACAAGAAGGAAGGACTTTGCAGGGCTTGTCAATTAGGCAAGAAAACCAAAAATAGCTTCAAGTCACTTAATAAGAGTGATTCACCTAGGATTTTGTATCTGTTACACATGGATCTCTTTGGACCCATTACAGTACAAAGCTTAGGAGGGAAATCTTATACTTTAGTAGTTGTAGATGACTTCTCTAGATTCACATGGGTGTTCTTTCTAAGGAAGAAGTCTGATAACTTTAAGTGTTTGACAGAGTTTCTCAAATGCATACAGAGTGAGTTCAATACTCACATTGCCCTGATCAGAAGTGATCATGAGACAGAGTTTGATTCTCTTCTTATGCAAGAGTTCTGTCAGAGTGAAGGGATCAGACACACTTTCTCAGCTCCTAGAACTCCTCAACAAAATGGGGTAGCTGAAAGGAAAAATAGAACCCTTATTGAATCTGCTACTACATTGTTGTCAGATGCTCACCTTCCTCTATTCTTTTGGGCAGAGGCAGTGAACAACTCCAACTATGTGTTGAATAGGAGTTTGATACATAAGCTGAAGGGCAAGACTCCCTATGAATTACTCAAAGGGAAGAAACCTAAAGTAGATTATTTTAAAATTTTTGGTTGCATTTGTTACATTCACAATAATGACAAGAAATACATAGCAAAATTTCAAGCTAAAGCTGACGAAGGAGTATTTCTGGGATACTCCATGATCAATAAAGCTTATAGGTTGTATAACAAATCTACTCTTAAATTTGAAGAATCTGTTCATGTATCCTTTGATGAATCTAACATGTCTTTTAAGGAGAAGAATGCTTCTACCATAGAATCTTTGCAGTCACACTCTCTCACTAAAAATTTGGACAGGTTACATATTATATAAAAGGATGAAAGCAGTGAAGATGAAGAAGATATTCAACATCTTGGAGAGAACCTTCTTGAAGAGCCAGTTGTTGTTCCACAAGAAGAAATAACAACACAGGTTGGTGAACAATCAACACCCCCTGTTGATTTAGTAACATCAAGAGACCATCCAATCTCCCAAGTGATTGGAGACATCTCAGCTGGTGTGCAAACCAGAAATCAGGTCAACCAAAACCTGATACGCACCTGCTTTCTTTCTCAAATTGAGCCTCAATCCATTCTAGATGCAGAACAAGATCCACACTGGATCATTGCAATGCAATAGGAATTACATCAATTTGAAAGGAACAAAGTTTGGGAACTAGTGCCAAGGCCAAATGATCACTCCATTGTTGGAACAAAATGAGTGTTCAGAAACAAATTGGATGATCAAGGAGTCATTGTAAGGAACAAGGCAAGGCTAGTTGCTCAAGGATACTCTCAAGAAGAAGGGATAGACTATGACCAGACCTTTGCACCAGATGCAAGGTTAGAGGCCATAAGAATCTTCTTAGCTTATGCAGCACACAAAGGATTCAAAGTATATCAAATGGATGTAAAGCGTGCTTTTCTCAATGGAGACATCAAGGAAGAAGTCTATGTTAGACAACCCCCAGGTTTTATTTCAACAAACTCAATTCCTTCACCAACACCAATATCCAATGAAGATGTTTTCCATCCATTACATCATTATCCACACATAACCATTGACTTATCATCTCACCTTCCATCCTTCACTCTCTTAGATGATTCCTATATGGATAATTATCCCTCCTCACCCCTTGAGCCACCATCTTCTTCTAGATCATATCAACAAATCCTCCAAGAAATCATTGCTCAACCCTCCTTCACACCATCTATCTCCATTCCATTAACTTCCATCTCCACCATTCCTATCTCTCAACCATCAATTCTACCATCCACATTAACACTTTCTCCTACCACATCTACATCCCCTCCTACATCCATCTCTGCCGCACTCATCTCTACCTCTACTCAAGCACAACTTGAGCAAGTAGATCTCTCAGCCATAGCAGATAAGCTCTATGAGATGTTAGCTCCAAGGCTATCACTCCTGTTGGAGACCTCCCTGGCTCCACTTTTGACATCAGTTCAGGAGTTATCTGATAGGCTTTCCTCCCTATATCATCCTCAGGCAATCCTTTCTGTTGGGTGCCTTGATCAAGTAACTACTGAATCTATGCAGGGGGAGATGCCTTATGAAGTAGAGAGATTGCCGGTTTCAGAGATTCCTGTTCTAGCTCCAGTTCCAGTTATAACAGTTGACCTCAGGTCACTGCTGTCAGAGTTTGATACTGCTTACTTCAGCTGTCTTCCAGTTCAGAAAACTGAAGATCTTACTAAGGCCATTATGCTTATTTCTAGATGTGAGCCCAGCATAATATCTTCTTTTATAAATTCTTTCAAGGCTGTGGATAGTGCTCCTTCAGTTTCTGTTGTTCCTGTTCCTGCTGTTGATGCTATTTTAGTTTATGAGGATATGCTTATGACAGAGGCTAATGACTCTGAGCCTGCTATTTCTGTTATTATTTCTGAATCTGTTACATCAGTTTCTGATGTTTTTGTTACTGCTGGTGCTGCTGTTGTTTCTTCTGGTCAATCCCAACAACAAAGAGATTCCATCAAAAGGCTTGATGAACTATATGACAATCCTCAGAGCTCAGATAGTGATCAATTCAGAACTGACTCTGATGATTCCTCTACAACAATTACAAGGAAGAGGAAAGCTAGAAGCAAGGCCCTAAAGAAAGTTCCCCAGGAGAAAATTAAATCTTCAAATGATATTCCATACTACATTTTGCATGATTGTCCAATTACAGAACCATGGATGTAGTTTTCCAGGAATCAACTTAAGGCAATGAAGAAAAAGAGGAAATATGATAAAGGATCATCTCACTTCAATCATCCTCCTCCTCCTCCTCCTTCACCAGATGCAGGTACTGGTGGAAGTTCTGCTTATCAGTCATTTGCTGCTAAGAGTCAAAGCACCTCTCAATTTCAAGGAAGATCTCAATCAAGAGAATATCAATCAAGAGGCTACCAGTCCAGAAGAGGACAGTATAGGGGAAATCAAAGAGAAGTCAGAGTTTATTGCAAAGGTTATTCTAGGCATCATCCTTATCATAGGGAAGGACAAGGTCCCATTGACACTACATCTGGTCCTTTCCCTTATAAGTTAAGAGATCTAGTTTCTTCCAGAGCTACTCCTGATGATTATTCAAATAGATATGAACCTCATGTTCCATTTGAAGACCCAGAGAATAATCCTAATTCCAGGACAGCAAGAATGAAAGATTTGGCTGCATTAGATCAAATTAAGAAGGCAAAAGAATAAGGAAAAGATACATCAAATATCACCACTCTATCAGAACAGAGAAAGAAAGAACTTGAAAGATATTCTTCCAGCAAATTCTTTAACTCAGAAAGTTATATGAAGCTGCACCCAGAAGCTGTAGTCCATAGGGCAAAACATCAAACTTTTCTAGGTGTAGATGATGACAGAAAATCCAAGAAAGAAGCTCTTAACCCTAACAGAGAAATAATTTTCAAAAAGGGCAAAGAAAAGGAATGATCATGTAAGCCGACAGTGTTATCTATTCTGAATTTCTGATGTGATTCTATTTGTGTCTCTGCAATGTTGTTTTTGATTTTATATCTGCATTGTATGGTTTTATTTCCTATGTCATGTAAATATTAATCCTAACCCAAATAAGGGGAGATTGTTGGAACACCCTATTACTGATTTGGGCAAGGATCACTATGTTCTTAGGAAAATTGTTTTGACCTCTTTGTATCGTTTTTAAGGTTAATTAGATTGATTCTAAGGGTTAGAATTTAGGCATGAAAGCTGCCCCCAAGACCCTCAGATCAGATATTCAAATTCAGGAGACTAAGTCACTCTCGTCGAGCTCAGGTCGACGAATCGTCGAACTTAGTTCGACTATCTCTGAGCTCGGTTCGACAACGAGTCGTCGAAGTCCGTTCGACAATCTTCGAGCTCAGATCGACATTTCTGTCTCTAGCTGTTTTCCCAATCTCTGAGCTCAGGTCGACGATAGTTGAGCTCAGATCGACGATTTCTGTTTCCAGTCTAGTTCTAGTCTCTGAGCTCAGGTCGACGATAGTTGAGCTCAGGACGACGATTTTCTGGAGAGTTCGATGTTTTTCAAGATTCAAATTCAGACAGTTATGGAATTCTATCTTATTTATTCCCAGCATTTATTTCAAGGATCTTGTAGTCGTTTCAATTAATCTGGAGAAGTTTCAAGGGATATTTAAAGGAATGTTTTCTAGGACTTTCCTCTAGAGACAAAATTCATTTAAGGAAGTCATTAATGAGTGGCTAACGACTATCTTGGAGACAGAGAATCAATTCATTCTTTTCAGATCTAAGGAATAAAAGAGGATTTTTTTATCCTGCTACTCCTAACAATTTTTACAAATAGTTACAAACAATCATACACAAAAAGAGAACAATCACAGACAGACAAACAAACAGAATTCTTTCAGAAGACACACCACTGAAAGAGATCAACATACAGAAAAGAAGATTTTCTAGATCTCTTTTGACTCAAGTGTTCAAAGGCTTCATCCATCAAGACTCCAGACATTACACATTTCAGCAATTGCTGGAATCATCCTTTGCTGGAGATCTCATCTACTGAAGGCCTATCACCCTAGTGCAAAGCTTCTTTTCCTGTACAACTTCCAGATCTCAGGGGGAGCTTTGACAACATCAACCACTAGTGTTCTCTCTGATTGTTGAAAGAGAAGAACACCTCACCTCTTTCTTTTTCTGCTGTAAAAGGGTTTCTCAAAACTCCCTTCAAAAGTTTTGTGCTGGTTTCTGAGACCTTGTCAAAACTCAGTGGTGGCAAGACACCTGATCAAAAAATCTGTTTTGGATTTTGAGCACCTTATCAAAAGCTCATTGGTGCCCAGGACACCTGATCAACTCATCCTGCAGTGGATTCCTACCTATGGTGGTAGAAGAGTGGATGTACCCAGATTGTTTGGGGAACCACTATAGCTCCTTGTGTCTTCTGGTTGCTATATTTTGTTTGCTGTGTGCTGTGTTTTTATTTCTTGCTTTCATAATTTTTGTTTACTACAAGCTCCTTTCACATATATTTAAATTAAGTCTTCCACTGCAAAATAATTTTTAACTTGAAAATTAGTTTAATATACTCTATTCACCCCCCCCCTCTAGAGTTAAGGTAGATTTTATCCCCACTTTCAGTTTGCTTGACGGCTATCAATACATCAGGCAACCTTTCAGAAGCTGAAAATTCAGAAAATGAAGAATCTGAATCAGAAGATGATCAGGTAATATCCTCATTTGATTTTAATTCAGACCATTTTAAAACTGAATTTAAATTATTATGTAATGATCTAATCAAATCTGAGAAGGAAATCAAACTTCTCAGAGATAAGCTAACTGAACATGATAATATGTTATCTGAAAATATTAAGTTAAAAGATGAACTAGTTATAGCTTCAGAACAAATTGCCTCTTTAAAAGTTAAATTGAATGAGGCAAAGCAATTTGAAGAATCCCAAAATGGGAGAAGCATCAAATTGATGGACATCACAAGCACTATAAATGCCAAGCTTAATGGCACGTTGGGCTTAGGTGCTTCATCAAGCCAACCTCATCTAATTCAGAAAAACATTCTCTCAACCCCCATTAAATTCATATCAGAAAAGGGCAAAGAAAAGGCAGATGAAAATAACAAACCAACTAAATTTAATCAGAAACCCAAGAAAAAAGAGAAAGAACAAGAAAAGCCTTAATCATAACAATGTTCAATAGATTTCTTCGAACTTAGATCGACAAAATGTATATAGTTCGTTGAACTCAAGTCGACAAACTCTGAACGCAGATTTCTATTATAATAATTCTTCGAACAGTGATCGACGAAACCAATATGGTTCATCGAGCCAAGATCGACGATATTGGGGCACAGAGAATGAATACTTCCATTCTCTTAGCCGAGTTCGACGAACTCATCCCTATTAGTCGAACTCAGATCGACTAATTAATCAAAATTTGTCGATCCCAATTCAGCTTAATAAAAATTTTAATTATCCAGAACATTTAATCAATTAAAAGAATTTGTTAACCCATTTACCCAATGGATGATTCCACCTAGGAAATTTCAACCTCTAGGATATAAGAACCAACCTGAATGCTCTTATATTTCTAGTTTTAAGTTTGAAAAGAATCAAGGACCCATGGTTACCTGGGTCAAGAACACCTAATTTTTCATTCTGCAGGTGAAGAATTATCTTACCATAGAAGAACAGTGGTTCCTGGATAGTGGGTGTTCAAAGCACATGACAGGAAGCAATGATAACTTAACAAACTACAAGTCCAAGCTTGGTCCAAAGGTGATATTTGGTGACTCTAACTGTGGCTAAACTGAAGGCTATGAGATTGTCAAGGTTGGAGCTGTCACTTTCAGGAAAGTAGCATATGTGAGTGGTCTAAAACACAATCTGATATCCATTAGCCAATTATGTGATGAAGGTTATCACATATCCTTTAACCATTCTTCTAGCATTATTTCTTCAGCATATAATAAAACTGTTTTAACAGGCCTTAGGCAAGGAAACATTTATGTAGTAAACTTCAAATCTAATAGGTCAGAAACTTGCTTATTTAATCAAATCAGTGATAATAATGAATTATGGTATAAATGATTAGGGCATGTAAATCTCAAAAATATTGCTAAATTATCTAGGGACCCACCACACACCCGGAAGACTAGAGAATACTTCCCCTCCTTAGCCACAGGTCGAGCTAAGGAAACCCCAGGAAGCACTGCTAAATCCGGGGAGCAAGAAAATATGAGAGCATGCCCTGAGGTTCCCCCCTTGGGTTCTATTTATAAATATTAGAATCTGAACTGCCAATAACCAAAAGAACTGAGCTGAAATTACCAAAAAGCCCTTGGTTGGGTCTACCAACAGTCAAACTCCGCTGTTCTGAACAGCTATGTGCAGTCCAACCTGGTCTGCCAACATCGTGGCTCCGCTGTTCTGAGAAGCTATTCGCACCCATGGGGAGTTCAGCTCGCCACCAATCCCTCTCCGCGAGAGGCGGGCGCGACCTGGCTCTAGCGGCTCGCCTATTCTTCTTGGGCGAATGCGAGCCGGGCCGCCGCGACCCGCCAGTCCTCTGCCGAGGTGGATAGGCGGCCAGGCCGCGAATAGGGGACGGGCTGGCGACCATTGTGACCCTCAGAACGGCTCGCAGATCGCGGGTCGTCGAACCCATCCGCGAGTACCGGTTCGACGAATGGCGCCCCCCGCTCCGGTCGACGATTCTCTGAGCGAGTGGGAGCGGTGAGGGAGTCGTCTCGCCCGGCTCGCTCGCTTGAACTGAGCGGGAGCAGACCAGCCTCTTTTCGTATGCCTGATTGTTGCTTCAGTGCGGGTCGTGGGACTGGGTTCGCTCGATCTTCCTGGCGGGGACCGTTCGACGAACAAGGGGTTGTACACAATCCCCGCTCTTTTTGAGCTTGATAAAGCTTGGAAAGAACCATCCAACCCTCGTGTTCAGCGAGTACTGTGCTGAGCTGGCATGGAATCTTCTGGTGGGGCCCCACTATTTGGCTATAAATATACCACCGAGCCCAGGGGGGTCTCCCTAGGCCATCTCGTTTTTTTTCAAGCAGACTGCAGTTTCTTGATGCCGGTCAGCGAAGATGTGCGAGCCCGCCTGGCAGCCGCGGGCCAGAAGACTCGAGAGGAGACCCTCGAGGCTGCCCCTTGGTTAGCGCGTGGGTCTCCCGTGCCTCTCTTTAGGCCGGTAAAGGGAAATATTGTGATGCGGTCCCCGACGAATAACTTCCCGGGTTCCAGCTCGGCGGCTGGTGTCGAGGTCGCTTCTGAGGTACGTGACCTTCCTTCTCGGCTTGTTGCTACATTTCTGATCCTTTGTCTTGCAGGTATTGCCTCGTGAAGACGAGGGGGACGGGGGGGGGGGGGGGGGGATCGCCCCCTCCCTTGTCATCTGAGAGGGTTGCTAGTCTCTCAGGTCTGGACCGTCCACCCCCGAATATCCCTCGTTGGCCGGTTCCCCCCGGACTAGGGAAATCTCTTGCGGCCTTCGAGGGAGAACCCTTTCAGGGTCGGCCGGGCTCCTCTCGTCCTTCCATCGGTACGGACGACGTGCTAACCCCTGGTAAGCTCGTACTCAGCGCTTGCCTTGTTCTCGCCCGTCCATTCTAAATCTCCTTTTTGTAGGTTACAACGCGATCTCCTCCGAAACTGAGATGAGCGAAGGGTACTCGCCTTCGCCTGATGTGGAGGGCATCTCGAATTACCTGGGCAATCCGGATGATGCGGTGGGGATGAAGAGGCAGGTGACATGGCTGTTTCAGAAGCATACCCTGCTGCTTCAGGAGCTCGTCAAGAGGGTCGAGCGAGACAAGGCCGAGACCGAGGCTCGGCTCGCGACTTTGGAGGGGGCTTCGCGTGCGGCAGAAGGTGGCGAGGTAACTTCACCCGGCGTGCACATTACGCTGGTCGAGGAGCGTCTGAAGAGCGTCTCAGAGCAAGTTGGCCTGGCCCAGCAGGAGTTGGTGGCGGTGCGCGATTATCATTATCCGCGCGTGCCGCCGCGAACCGCAACGCAACGGCAGGGATGATGGAAGTGGATCCAGTACTGATCCGCCCTTTATTCTCGCCGTTCACAGAATATCGCTGGGTCGGGCCGTGTTTGTGCTTCGAGTCAGCTCGCTCGGAGGGGGGTGGGGGTAACATTATTTCAAAGACTCATTCTGTATCTGTAACTATTTGTGACTCTCCCCGCCCGCCTATGGGTATGGTTTTTGATTTCTGATGCATGTCGAAATTACCATGTTGCTGCTTTTATTCTCCGCGGGACGGGCTCGAGTGTACCCGCGTCCTCCGCTCGCCCCCATGGTGCGAGGCCAGGTCAGGGGATGGACTCGCTCAACCCGCCATCCCGATCGTAGCGGGAGCGGGCCGAGGAGCTCGCCGGCTAAGAGTCTCCCCGACTCGCTCAGAATCCTGGGCGGGTGCGGGCCGAGACTCGCCCGCTCATTCCTCGTGCGGATGCGGACGGGCGAGACCCGCTCCTGAACGGTCTTGGCGATGCGGATGCGCGTCGGGAAGTCGAACCGTCAGGCCTGATTTTTGCTACACGCACCTTTCCTGTCGGTGGGAAATTTCCCGCCCTTTCTTTCTTCCTATAAATAGGCCTTGACGGTTCTTATCCTCCCACCGCTTCAAAGCACTCTCCCATTTCCTGCTCTTCGCGAAGCACGGCTTGCATTCGCCCTCTGGATCTGTCTCGCTCGAACGGCGGCAGTTCGGCGGAATGGGAGGCGGCGGCGGCGATGCGGATGGGCGAAGCAAATGCTCCTGGAGCTTCTCGGAGTATGACTTTCCCCACGCCGTAATCTCAGAGCGCGAGTACTTAGATGCCCTTGGAGATCACGTCCTGCCTGGATTTTCGGCGAGACGGCCCGTGGAAGGGGAGAAGATCAATGATCTGTCCAGGGACGAGCTCGCCATACCCCTGGCTCACTTTGAGGTGGGTCTTCGGCTTCCCCTGTGGCCAGAGTTGCGTCAAGTGCTGAAGTACTTCGGGGTCGTCATAGGCCAGATGACCCCGAACTCCGTAGTTGTTATGGTAGGGTTCGCCTGCTTCCTGCGGGAGGAGCGGGTCGAGTTCAGTCTCGTGATTTTCCGCAAACTATTCTCCTTCCGCGCGAACCGGGACGGGACCGCCTATTTCTCCAGCGCCCACCTCAAGGTGCGGGAGACCGTTAATAAGAGTCACAACTGTCTCAAGAAGTTCTTGTTCGTCACGGGGGATTTTGGCAACGTCCCCTTCTCGCCGGTGCAGCTCAGCGAGGCGAGTTACCGCCCGCCCAGCCTGGGGGGCCATGAAGCCGACCCGTGGGGGTTCTTCGCCGGGAAGAACTTCGAGGTCGCATACTTGCGCCGCAACCTCGATGACCTTGTTGTCGTCCCGCCTGGGGGAGGTTTGCCACTCTCCACTGCTCTATCTTGCTCTTTTCTTCTTTGGTTTCACCCTCTCTTCTTGGCAGGCGAGCGAGACGTTCCCATTCATCCCCCCTACGAGGGTGCTCGGATTGCCTCCGGGGTCCTCGCCCGAGCTCATGCCGCAGACGCCGCTCAGCACGACGCCCCGTCGGTCCCTGCTAAGAAGCGACCAGGCCACGAACAGCCCGCTTCCCCGCCCAAGATGGTGAAGACTACGGGGCAGCAACTCGTCGGGGGCCAGAGAAAATGCAAGGCCCCAGCGGATCTACCGGCCGAGGGTCCCCCCTTGGTCACTTTGACCAGCGACATCCCCGGCGGGGCGGCAGGAACTTTTGGGCCGCCGGACGGGTCGCAAACTGCCGCGAAGCCTGTGCCGAGAGGGCATCGCAATTTCGGCTACGATGAGAAATGCCTGGATGAGCTCGGCATCCCGCTTCTGTCATGGGACAAGGAGTCAAATCGCGCGGTGGTCTCGACTCTATTGCCGAGTTGGCTGGAGCAGGACACCATCGGCGGGGAGGCCTATCACTTCTCGTTCGGCATTTACTCGTGAGAGGACGCCGCTATCTACGACAAGGAGGCGACGCAAGTACTGGTGCATGAGAGCGCGCGGGCCCAACTGCGCGGCCTGGAGTTGGCCCATATGGTTGGGAGGCGCTGCACCCAGCTGGAGCGGAATGCCACCTCTCTCAAGAAGTTGGCGGACGAGAAGGAGGAGGCCCGAAAACTTGCTCAGGAGGACGCAGATCTCCAGAGGAAGCGGGCCGACGCGGCCGAGGAGACCCTCGCGCAGTACTTTGGAGGCGTGGTACGTGCTTACTTCCAATTACCGCTTCTTCTCGCGAATCCACCTTACGATTTTTTTACTTTTCTCAGGATGCGGCGACGGCCAGTCGGATGGGTGCTAAGATCGCCGCCCTTGGTCAGGACAAGTCAGCGCTGGAGGCGCGGGTGCGCGAGCTGGAGGCTGCTGCCGCTGCCCCTCCACCAGATAATAGGGGTTGCCCGCTCGAACACCATTCTAACTACGAGTTGGTGGTGTTGATGCAAAAGAACGCCGCTAGCGCCGCGAAGTACACAATGCAGATGCTGCGACGTGCGGACCTCCTCAAGAGCGAGGCCGCGGAACTCTCGGCGGGCGACGTGGTGCCAGCGCTGTTCCTTCCCGTGCCGGACCCCGGGGATAAGTCCTACCAGCCCATATAGGACTTCCCTCCCAGGATCTCGCATCGCCCTCGCTCCTTTGACATTTGCTTGTTAGGTGTATACCCCATGTATTTTTTAGTTGTTTGAGATGTAAGCGCGTGCCGCGCCTAGACTTTGCGGTTTTCATCTATTAATGTTCTTATAAATGCTTCCTCGCCCGCCACATATGCATATTTGCTATTATTGCGCGATGTAAATTCTCCCTTTCCGTGCTCGCGGTCGTTCATCTCACATTGTGTCGACGAGGTCGCATGCCTATGGATTTGGCTTAGGAGTCATAGGAGACCCGATCGGTCGTCCGCTAGGGGCGACCTGCCTCTGCGGCCCGGCCCCGCTGTGGTGGCTACTCGCTCACCAGGTGAGGCGAGCTGGCTCGTCGCTCGCCTAAGTCATCAGATTTCTTACGAGTTGACCCCTTTATAATGCGTCCTGGGTTCTTGCCTCCTTTCGGTCGTCATTCTGGGGGCTGGGTGGTTACGTTAGACCCCTTTTCGGTTAATCTTCGCGACTCCAATCCATTATCAATACCGTCGAGTGGCTTCCTCCCCCGCCAGCTAGGTGAGAGCCTGGCAGCGGGATCTGCTCGGGGTCTAAACACATTCCATCGAGTGACTTCCGGCCCTATCAGCTAGGTGAGAGCCTGACAGCGGGATCTGCTCGAGGCCAAGGATGACACCGAGTGACTTCTGTCCCTGCAAGCTAGGTGAGAGCCTGGCAGCGGGATCTGCTCGGGGTCCAAACACATTCCATCGAGTGACTTCCCGCCCTGTCAGCTATATGAGAGCCTGACAGCGGGATCTGCTAGAGGCCAAGGATGACACCGAGTGACTTCCGACCCTGCCAGCTAGGTGAGATCCTGGCAGCGGGATCTGCTCGGGGTCCAAATACATTCCATCGAATGACTTCCGACCCTGTCAGCTTGGTGAGAGCCTGACAGCGAGATCTGCTCGAGGCCAAGGATGACACCGAGTGACTTCCGACCCTGCCAGCTAGGTAAGAGCCTGGCAGCGGGATCTGCTTGGGGTCTAAACACATTCCATCGAGTGACTTCCAGCCCCATCAGCTAGGTGAGAGCCTGATAGCGGGATCTGCTCGAGGCCAAGGATGACACCGAGTGACTTCCGGCCATGCCAGCTAGGTGAGAGCCTGGCAGCGGGATCTGCTCGGGGTCCAAACACATTCCATCGAGTGAGTTCCGACCCTGTTAGCTAGGTGAGAGCCTGACAGCAGGATCTGCTCGAGGCCAAGGATGACACCGAGTGACTTCCGGCCCTGCCAGCTAGGTGAGAGCTTGACAGCGGTATCTGCTCGGGGTCCAAACACATTCCATCGAGTGACTTCCGGCCCTGTCAGCTAGGCGAGAGCATGACAGCGGGATCTGCTCGAGGCCAAGGATGACACCGAGTGACTTCCGGCCCTGCCAGCTAGGTGAGAGCCTGGCAGCGGGATCTGCTCGGGGTCCAAACACATTCCATCGAGTGACTTCTGGCCCTGTCAGCTAGGCGAGAGCCTGACAGCGGGATCTGCTCGAGGCCAAGGATGACACCGAGTGACTTCCGGCCCTGACAGCTAGGTGAGTGCATGGCAGCGGGATCTGCTCGGGGTCCAAACACATTCCATCGAGTGACTTCCGGCCCTGTCAGCTAGGCGAGAGCCTGACAGCGGGATTTGCTCGAGGCCAAGGATGACACCGAGTGACTTCCGGCCCTGCCAGCTAGGTGAGAGCCTGGCAGTGGGATCTGCTCGGGGTCCAAATACATTCCATCGAGTGACTTCCGGCCCTGTCAGCTAGGCGAGAGCCTGACAGCGGGATCTGCTCGAGGCCAAGGATGACACCGAGTGACTTCCAGCCCTGCCAGCTAGGTGAGAGCCTGACAGCGGGATCTTCTCGGGGTCCAAACACATTCCATTTCTCTATGCAGGCTAGCTATGACAGTACTGGAGTGTTGAAGAAATTTATTATAATCAAATTATCGCTTACATGCTTCAGGGCAAAAATCGTTTTAATTCGTCACCACTCCAGGTGAGACTCAGGGTCTCGCCCTCTACATTTTGGAGTCGATAGCCTCCTGACTTCAAAGCTTCCTTTTCAATACTAGGTGAGAGCATGGCAGCGGGATCTGCTCGGGGTCCAAACACATTCCATCGAGTGACACCGAGTGAAGTCACACCTAGCATGTAAAGGAAGCTTTGAAGTCAGGAGGCTATCGACTTCAAAGCTGGGGTTGAGCTTTCCTACGGATGCTGACCTCCTTGACGCATCTACCTTCTTCAGCACCAAATCCCCTTCCACGAACTGTTTGACCCTGACATGCTTGTCAAAGTACTTGGCCATTCTTCTTTTCACCTCCTCCTGCCGGATAGCGGAAAGGTCCCTTAGCTCTTCCACCATGTCAAGGGAGAGTCTCATCTCCTCCTCGTTCTTGGCTTGCCATTCCTCTCGGCCCTCTTTGGCCGCAATGACTCGAGGTGTTTGGACTTCAAATTCCACGGGGAGCACAGCCTCGCACCCATGGGAGAGCTTGAAGGGGGTCTCTCGAGTAGCCGTGTTGGGGGTGGTTCTTAGGGCCCAAAGAACTGCGGGAAGCTGCTCCACCCAGCTCCCCTTCAAATTCTCCACTTTCTTATTGAGGAGGTTGACGATGATCTTATTTATGGCTTCCACCTGCCCGTTGCTCCTGGGGTGATGGACCGAGGTGAACTTGAGGTCAATTCCAAGCTATCCGCAGAAGTTGGTGAATTCGGCGCTGACGAACTGGGGCCCATTGTCCGTGACGATGGCCTGAGGTAATCCGTGGCGGCAGATGATTTCTCCCCAAACAAAGTTCCTGATTACCTGGGAGGTTACCTTGGCCTGCGCCTTCACCTCCATCCACTTGGATAAGTAGTCAATCATTATTAGGAGGAACCTTCTCTGACCACTGGCTTGGGGGAATGGCCCAACCAAATCCATCCCCCAAAAAGTGAATGGCCAGGGGGCCGTGATACTTTTGAGTCGCTGGGCCGGCTGTAGGTGGAGGGGGGCAAACAACTGGCACTTATGGCACCTCCTTATGAACTCTGCGGCGTCTCGGCCCATGGTGGGCCAGAAATACCCTTGCCTGACTATCCTTCCTTCCAGGGTCCGACTCCCGGAGTGACTCCCACATTCCCCGGAGTGGACTTCCTCCAAGATCCTTTGAGCTTCGCCCTCGGCCACGCAGCAAGCCAGCATCCCTGAGAGGGTCTTCCTGTACAGCTGTCCGTCCTGGAGGAGGTAATACACTGACTTGTGCCTTAGCTTCTTCTTATCTGCCCCCTCCGAATACTCTCCTATGGAGAGGAAAGACACAACTGGGTCCATCCACGAAGTTTGTTGATCAATTTCCATGAGCTCTCCCTCTTCGATGGTGGGGCGGAACAGGTCGGTGATGGTACCCCCCACCTAGGGACCATGCTTTGCTAGCTGGTCGGCTTGTTCATTCTCTTCCCTGGGCACGTGTCAGATGGTGAAGGTTTGAAAAGTGCCTATGACCCCCTTCACTTTGGCCAAGTATTATCGCAGGGTGGTCTCCCTTGCCTCGAACTCACCGTTGATCTGGGAAGCTACTACCATGGAGTTAGTAAGGACCTCCACGTCCGACACCGCCAGCTCCCTGGCCAGGCGTAGCCCTGCTATCACGGCCTCGTACTCGACCTGGTTGTTTGTAATGTGGAAGTGCACCACCACCGTCTGCTCAATTCGAGTCCCCTGAGGGCTTTCTAGGATCACCCGCACTCCTAGGGAATGCCTCCCTGAGGTGCCATCCACCCTCACCTTCCAAGGAGTCGGGAGGGTGAGTTCTTCCTCCGCCACTTTAACTGCGTAGTCGGCCAAGAAGTCGGCCATCGCTTGAGCTTTGATCGAGAGCCGCAGAATGAAGGAGACATCGAACTCACTCAGTTCCACCGACCAGTTAGCCAGCCTGCCTGAATGCTCCACCCCCTAAAAGATGTTGCGGAGAGGATGGTCGGTCACCACTCGGATTAAGTGTGCCTGGAAGTAAGGTCGCAGCCTCCTGGCCGAGATGATCAGAGCGAAGGCTAGCTTCTCCAAATCGGATACCGGAGCTCGGCCTTCCTCAGGACTCAGCTCACGTAATAAATAGGTAGCTGCCTCTTCCCCTCTTCACGAACTAAGACGGAGATCAAGGCCTCCGCCCCGACCGCGAGATATAAGAACAAGTCCTCCCCCTCCTTCGGCCCTTGGAGCAGCGGAGCCTGTGTCAACTGCACCTTGAGGGCCTGGAACGACACCTCGCACTCCTTGGTCCATTCAAACCTCTGACCACCCCTCAGCATTTTGAAGAAGGGGGAGCACTTCTCCCCTGCCCGAGAAAGGAAATGACTCAGCCCTACTAGCTTCCCTGTCAGCCGTTGGACCTCCTTAGCATTCTGCGGGGACCCCAGCTCCAAGATATCCCGGAGCTTATCTGGATTCGGCTCGACCCCCGCGGGGGTGAGGAGGTGCCCCAAGAACTTTCCCCTGCTGGCCCCAAAGACACATTTTAGGGGATTCAGTCGCATCTGGTATTTGCGCAGGGTGGCGAAGGTCTCCTCCAGGTCCCAGAGGTGGGAGTCTGTAACGCCCCCGGTTTTTCTTTGTTTTGTTTGCTCTTGGTTTGGCGTTATGATGACGCACTTCCGGCCCTTTGCCGTTGTCGAGCGTGGTCTTAGCTCTTTAGGTTCTTGGTGTAGCCTGGTTGTAGCCTGTTAGCAAATTTCCCCAGCTAGCCGGAGTCTCTTTTGGTGACTCGGTTGGGCCTCTTAGGAAAATGCTTGTGTTTTGGCTTCGGGAGGTGTTAGCCCGAGTGTGCGATCGTCGGATGTTGTTTTCGACCTCACCGTTGTTTTCGTAGCTTAGTTGTTTAGCTACGGTGCGAGTTTTGGTCGAAATCCGGGGTCGTTTGCTTTCGCGTCGTTTCGACGATTGTTTTGTTAGTTGTAATGTTTGTTGTGCTGTGCGTGTCTGATGTGGCCGAGCTAGTAGGCTGGTGCCTTGTCTTTTGTTTGCTAGGAGTTAGCAGGTTTCTTTTTTTGTGTAAGTTTGGGTGACACGGCCTGGGTCACGCCCGTGACCCACGGCGTGTCGTGCTCGGGTAGAGCTCCCGTTTCTCTGGTCGACGAATTTTTGGTCGATGATGAGTACGATTATGATAGACTTTTTACTATCATAATTGTAATCATATCTACCATTTCCTGCCCCTTTTGTGTTGATTTCATGATAATAGCAAAGAAACTGTCGTATCATAGATAGAAGAGCGTATTTAGAAGTCTTTGGCAGTTCTTATAATAAACCATTTACTGAGTCTATCATTTTTCTATTGCAGGTAATGCCAACCAATGGACCTAAAAGTCTCGGAGCAAACAGAGGAGTTCATGGAGTCTACATGGCTGATGACAGGATGAAAATTTGGTGCACACGGCCAGACACACGGCCGTGTGCCTACCCGTGTCCTATGCACCTGGAGCTGAAGAATTTGGGCGCAGACGATGGAACCTCACACGGGTATGGCACACGCCCGTGTGCCTACCCGTGTCATCTTTGCACACGACTGCCAACCAACCCGTGTCTGAAGAACACGGCCGCACACACGGCCGTGTCCATACCCGTGTCATCTGACACGGCCCACTATCAGACACGCCTTCTCGTGGGGAACCGCCCATGAACCTCCTAGGAACCGTCCACATGGCCTGGCACACGGCCGTGTGCGACCCCGTGTCCGACCTGTTTGCAAGGGAACTATAAATTTCCTGTAGAAAAATTTGTGAAGAACTTTTGGATTTTTTCTGGATTGGAGAACTGCTGGAGGCCGAAGGGGAGCATCCAAGACAAGGAGGATTGAAGGGTATTCCTATGTATTTTCATTTAATCATTAATCCCTTTTAATCCTTCCCTTATCTTGATGATTCATCTTCAATTTATGTTTTAATTTGCATGAATTTCTCTTTGAACATTCTAGTAATCATGTATCATCTTGTTTATGTTACATTTGTAGTATTTTATTTGTGTTTATGTAATCAAACAAAGAGTTTAATCCTCCTTATGAACTTCTTAATTGTCTTACACAATTTGCAATTGGCTAGATTGAGAAATTGGTTATTTGCAATGCTTTTGGTATGTTCATATTGTGATGATAATTCCCTTTGTAATTCAAACTTTATGATCGAGAGATATTTTGTTTGGAAAATTAGAACACGAATAAAAGGGTTCATGTTAATTTAGCGATAACATTCATGAATTTATGTAGTAATAAAGGTATTTTGCTTAATGCGAACTTGAGTGTTGTGAATTGTTCGAGAGAAAATTTACTATCTTAGGTTTAGATTTGGAATTGCTCGAGAGAGAATTTTGATGAAAAATTAACTTTTACATTGCACAAATTTAACTGTATTTTCATGTCATGATCGCTTAGAATTGAACTAGTAAATGAAATTGTTCATGTAATTATTTAAAAGCTCCATGTTCTATCGTTTTTATTTCTCCAATACTGAATTATCCAATTGGTCATAGTTAGGTTAATGTAGTTTAAATATCACTTTTGTTTAGAGGTATGATAATAAAGGGTGGGTGAGTACGAATAGTTGAAACGACCCTGTGGAATACGACACGAGATGTAGATTTCTCATATATTACGATTGATAGGTGCGCTTGCCTGAATGCTAATTCAATCTAGTTAAGTCCATCTACATAATTGTATTAGAATGTAGAATGAAATCACATTGAGTTATTACTTGTTAGCAAGAAAAATCATCAAGTTTTTCGCGCCGTTGCCGGGGACTTTTAGGCTGTGTGCGCACCCGTGTTCCCATTTTTTTACACGGACCGACGCACCCCGTGTCCCACGAGGTTGCAGATTCCCTAACATGGGTTCACACATGCCCGTGTGCGAACCCGTGTGCACCCCCTATAAATATGGCCGTGTGGATTTTCTTTTGTGCTCACTCCAAACCCTCTCCCAGCACCAGTTATCCCGTGGCCTGAACTCAAAGGCTCCATTTTCTCCAATTCTCGCCCCCTTCACTCGTATTCTCCCCTTCTACATTATGTCTTCCGGAAGAAGTGGAGGTCACCGTCGCCGACCGGAATTACAAGTCTCAACGGAGAGGCGGGATGCCGCTGCTCCGCTAATTTTCACAGATGCGTCGCACACCGCCCGCTTCAACCGCTTGCAATCTAAAAAATTTCAAGATATATGTATAATCGATTGGAGCGTACTGGAAGAGATAAACTTAGCTGGAGATGTCAGGGGGTTAATTTCTGTAATGGGGTGGGATCAGTTTTTTGCCATAGAGGAGTTAGGCTTTAGGGAACTCACCTTAGAGTTCCTATCTTCATTTTATTCCAGCTCTAGGCCTAACTTCATCGATGCACCACACGCGCCCGAGGGGATAGTTTCATTTCGAGTGGGTGACACATTTTATACACTCACCATGCTCCAATTCACCCAATACTTAGGGGTGTATGAGGAGTCGTTCCTTTTCAGTGCTGCCTACCCCGAACTCCACTTTGAACTCCCCAACCGCGATATGGCCGGTGGTATATGGCGCCAGAATTCCTTTGATACTGGCGCCTACGAGGCCAAGAGATCTAAGGCATCTAAATTGATTTCCCCCGCACTCCATTACATCCACCATCTACTCAGCCACACGTTGAGCGGCCGGGGCGAAAGCTCCGGAGTTGTCAGTAGGCAGGATCTGTTATACCTCTACAGCATGACATCACGATATCCTCTACATCTCGGTTATCTTCTAGCCCAGTTCATTCTCCACCAGGCTGACACCCCTCGTATAGGGTCTATTTGCGTAGCACCCTATATTACTCGCCTCGTGAAGAATATGGGCATCTTTTTAGCCCTCCCCCAGATGACAGTGGTCGCAAAGACCGTGCCTATCACGATGGCTAGTCTTCGCACCCTCCGCCTCGTCACCACCCGTCAGGGCCGGGGAGGGGTTATATATTCTATTGCTCGACGTGGACCGCATGTACAGGACGATAGTGATGATGAGATAGATCCTGACCTCGACGTGCCATTGGTGCCTCCACCCCATTCCACCTATGCTCATGGCGAGTCGTCTACTGCACCCCCTCCACCTCAGTCGCGGTACTCGCGCGAGTTTAGACAGTTTTTCAAGACCGAGCTCTCACCAAGCTTACAGGACATTAAGGAGGCACATCAGCGGACCGAGGATCTCCTCACACAGATCAGAGACCATCTTGGGATCGCCCCTCGCCAGCCGCCAGCTCCAGCACCGCCTTCCTTCCCGGACGATTCGACAGACCACCAGGCGTACTTCTGATATGTATCGATGTAGTTCTATATTCATGTATCGTATCTTGTATTTTTTTTATCAGTGTATTCAGTTCTGGCAGCTCTTATATATCAGTGCATTCTATTACAGCTCCTGTTTCTTTATTGTGCTCTCCTACTTATTATACTAGCAGTTTTTTTTCTCTTATATCATCATGAAATCAATCTATGTTCGCTTTTTACATTGCACTGAGGACATTGCAAATCTTAAGTCTGGGGGTAGAATGGTTATTCATGTGGTTACAATTGATTCTAATCTGCTTATCATAATACTCAAGTTGTTATACCCCCCTTACAAAATTTTTGTTTGACCTTTTAAGATCTCATTTTTATTTCATTTGGGATTATAAATATCTAATTTAACTTCGCACACTGATTAAAATGAATTGATGTAGACTCATAGAGTATTCAACTTTGTTGATTTTGTAATTAAGCATAGAAATTTTTTTAGCTTAATTTTCTCTATATAATTTAATTTTAAGATTACTCCTCTATATTAGTAACTATCCAACACTCTATTTTAGAAAATATTTTTATCTATAATAAAGTGAGTCGATGAGTGTAACATTTTTATAATTTGGTATTAGGGCTTTAAAATTAAAAATTACTCCCTATTGATGGCTAGGACTCACCCTCTAGCATTCCTCAAAACATTACATAAGTTAATTAGTAAGGGCGGAAATGACTTAGGCCTCCTATTGGATAGCTTGAGCCTTGTTATCCCAACGCCTTTAACATGATACCCTTGCACACCCAATTTGAACCTAATCCCCATCCTTTTGATGCTATACTATTAAAATTCACTAAGGCCAAATCCCTACCTATTAGCACACCTATCATTGATGCCTGCTTGGAATGATTTGTTCATTGTGATATGTGGCCTGAGTGCGTGTATACGTGCACCCACTTGGAATGATCCCTACTTTGAACCCAAAAAAAGACATAGTGATATGTGGCCTGAGTGCGTGTATACGTGCACCCACTTGGAATGATCCCTACTATGGTCCCTTGGTTAATATATATATATATATATATATATATATATATATATATATATATATATATATATATATATATATATATAAATAGAGTACCCTTCAAAATATGTGAAATATACAAATTGCAAAGCCTGGGGGTGTTTACAAAAAATTGAAATATGTTAAGGTGTCCTCCAACATAAGGCTCAATCAAGATTTAGGTGTGAAAAATTCATCGAAATTATCCTTGATTACCTCACCTTTAATCTTCTATCCTAAGCCAAAAAGGCTACACCAAAATTCAAGTCCTAAGGATCCAACCTTACTAATTCTAAATTGTGCTGTGATGAGGGTGTAAAAAGGGTAAGCTCATGATTATCAGTAAGAGTACTTATAAGTTTTGAAACACTAATATGTATCTTATAGAGATTGTTATTTTCTCCTCATATTTGTTAAAGATGACTATACTTTTATTTCTAAAAGCGAGTGAGAGATAGTTAAAATGATATATTAGAGGAATTTTAAGATAAATTTATATTTAGAAAAGTCTGCTAAATTATTTCCTATGCGATTACATCATTAAAGTTCTCTTAAAGTCATAGCAACCAGTGTGCGGAGGCAAAATTATTTAATGGTAACCCAGGTGTTTGAATTAGTTTGCTTAGGGACAAGCAAACATCTAAGTCTGGGGGTATTTGATGAGTACGATTATGATAGGCTTTTTACTATCATAATTGTAATCATATCTACCATTTCCTGCCCTTTTTGTGTTGATTTCATGATAATAGCAAAGAAACTGTCGTATCATAGATAGAAGAGCGTATTTAGAAGTCTTTGGCAGTTCTTATAATAAACCATTTACTGAGTCTATCATTTTTCTATTGCAGGTAATGCCAACCAATGGACCTAAAAGTCTCGGAGCAAACAGAGGAGTTCACGGAGTCTACATGGCTGATGACAGGATGAAAATTTGGTGCACACGGCCAGACACACGGCCGTGTGCCTACCCGTGTCCTATGCACATGGAGCTGAAGAATTTTGGCGCAGATGATGGAACCTCACACGGGTATGGCACACGCCCGTATGCCTACCCGTGTCATCTTTGCACACGACTGCCAACCAACCCGTGTCTGAAGAACACGGCCGCACACACGGCCGTGTCCATACCCGTGTCATCTGACACGGCCCACTACCAGACACGCCTTCTCGTGGGGAACCGCCCAGGAACCGCCTAGGAACCGTCCACACAGCCTGGCGCACGGCCGTGTGCGACCCCGTGTCCGACCTATTTGCAAGGGAACTATAAATTTCCTGTAGAAAAATTTGTGAAGAACTTTTGGATTTTTTCTGGATTGGAGAACTGCTGGAGGCCGAAGGGGAGCATCCAAGACAAGGAGGATTGAAGGGTATTCCTATGTATTTTCATTTAATCATTAATCCCTTTTAATCCTTCCCTTATCTTGATGATTCATCTTCAATTTATGTTTTAATTTGCATGAATTTCACTTTGAACATTCTAGTAATCATGTATCATCTTGTTTATGTTACATTTGTAGTATTTTATTTGTGTTTATGTAATCAAACAAAGAGTTTAATCCTCCTTATGAACTTCTTAATTGTCTTACACAATTTGCAATTGGCTAGATTGAGAAATTGGTTATTTGCAATGCTTTTGGTATGTTCATATTGTGATGATAATTCCCTTTGTAATTCAAACTTTATGATCGAGAGATATTTTGTTTGGAAAATTAGAACAGTCGACGGGGTTTTTGTAGGAACACGGCCTGTGACACGGGCGTGTCACAGGGCGTGTCCCCCTTCGTCGAGCTGTGCTCGATGGTTGTCAGGAGGAATTTTAGTGAGAACACGGCCGGGTCACGGGCGTGTCGTATCGGACACGGGCGTGACACGGTGCGTGTCTCTCTGTTCGACGATCGGTGCTCCACGATAGTCGAGTGGTGTTTGAGTTGGAACACGGCCTGTAACACGAGTGTGTCACAGGGCATGTCACCTGTTTCGTCGAGCTGAGATCGACGATCGTCGACTGGGTAGGTGTGTGAATACACGCCCCGTGACACAGGCGTGTCGGGCCGTGTCACGGGCGTGTCGGGGGCGTGTCCTGTGTTTCTTCGAGTGGAGATCGACGTTCGTCTAGCTAGTACACGCCCCATGATACGGGCGTGTCGGGCCGTGTCACGGGCGTGTCTGGGGCGTGTTCCGTACCTTTTCTCCTGAGAGCATCTTTTGTTGCCGTGAACCGTTTTTCCTCCTCATTTTTCTTCATTCCCGAGTCTGGAGAGCTTCCAGCGGAAGGGTTTTGAGAGGAGGCGGTGGTTGTTTTGGCCGGCGATTTCGGGAGGGTTAGAGCCCGTTTTTCTGGTGTGATAGCGGATTTGGCTTGCTCTCGGCTAGATCTTCCCTTCCATGTAAGTTTTTCTTGATTTAGGGTTGATTCTAGGAGTCGAGAATATCTGATTTCTTTTCTTTCTCCTCAAGTTTCAGTTTTGGTCTTCTAGGTGGCCAATCTTGCCACCGGTGCCAATCTGTGGTGTTAGCTGTTATTTTTCATGGAGGTAGAGGCAAGTGGCTCTCCTGCCCTTGCCAATTTAGTCTAACTCTTACTCTGTTTTCTTTTTCCTGTTCAATACTTCTGTTTTCATTATTTTTCCTCATTAGAAATTAGAACAATAGGATGCCTTTTTCCTTCATTTCATACATGGGCTGTTTCTTTGCCTTTTTACATCTAAATCAATGTTCTCTCTTTTGTCCGAGGTTTGGTGTACATTGGGTATCTAGAGTTAGGGTGAGGCTGCGGTAGTGGTAGTTTAGGTTTAGTTGCGGTATCCCCGAGTAGTTAGGATGGTACAGAGGGTTGGAATTAAATTTCCAACTTTCTGTTTAGGCTGCGGTTTTAATTAAAACTTACGTTTACCCTAAGTGGAAAGCGCCAACAACATCGATTGAGCCGAGTTCACTCAACGCCGTCACCCAGCATAGGATTTGCGGCTAAGTATTTCAGCGTCAAGTAAGCGTAGCTTACTGACGCCGCATCGAGTGGGCTCGACATTTCTGTCTTGGGTTCGTGTGTTTCCTTAGGATGGTTAGTGTGACTTTTCCCTTTTTCTAGGGGGTGGTATTGGGTGTTCGGCTAATGTTTGCTCGCCGACTCTTGGGTTGTGGTAGGTGGTGGAGTTTTGGTGGCCTCTGGAGGGGTGGTTTTATGTGGTGAGCTGTGGCCACCACCTTTTGCCCCGGTTTGGGTTGGCGTGTGTGGGACCCTAGTGCTGCCACTGTTTGACCCCTTAGCCCTTTTTGGATCTGGTTTTGGTTACGTATTCAGATCCGTGTTTTGACCACTGCCACTCACCCACGTGTTAGGACTGTTAGTCCCTTTCCTGTTTATGTTTTCTCTTTCTTTTGGTAGATATGTATATGTCTTGTTGTTGTTGCAGACTCTTTGTAGGGCGTGTTGCTTTTATTGCTCGCACTTGGTGTGCTTTGCCGTGCTTTAGACAATACTCTTTTCTTACTGTCATGCCCTCTCTTTTGCTTATAGCAGTTTGTTACCGGGTTGGTAAACCCTTCTCTTATTTGCTCATTAATCTAATGCTCTATTTACCTTTTGATTATTTTCTTGCTGTGGTGTTCTTTTCTTGAACGCCTCAGGTCCAGGTTGTAGCCAGTTCTGCGGCTAGTTCTTTTGGAGGTGCTGGTTGGTGGCCTCTTGGGTAGCTGAGTTAGCGGATCCCCGATTTTGTGAGGTAGTTCTTTACCTTTCTGTATAGACATACATACTCACAGTGGGTTCGTGTCAGGTTGTTGGCGCCCACTGGTGGCTTCTTGCGATGCTGGGTATGAACTTAAACTGCTGTTTTTTGCCTATTTGTGGTTGTTTACTTGCTTTTGGGAAGGATTTATGCTAGGTTGCATGTTAGATATTTTAAACCCTAAAAGCATTATTATGTGTACATCATGCATAACATATTTATAAAACAAAGACACTATATTTCCTTAGCGTAAAAAGACTACTTTTCATATATATATTATATTCACTTTAGAGTCGTGCATACCATGAGTTGTCCCTCGGGAACACTTATGCTCATTTAGGGTGCCAACTTAATTGAACCAAAGTATTTTCTGCTGCGTATAAATATACTTTTATTGTGGACTAGCTGATCCACTGTGCCGAGGGATACAGCCTTTCAATATAGCTGGTTTTCTTTTATAATTAATCAATGATTTTCCTTAAAATTAAAGGTCTGGAGTCTTGCTTGAGCGTGTGCAGTTATCCCCTACACGACGTGGCATCACGACACGTGTTTTCTTTTGCTCTGATACGATTTTATCGTTGAGAAAATGCGGGTCGTGACAGTTGGTATCAGAGGGAGGTTGCTTGACAAATGGTCAGGCAACCTTTCCCTTGTTTGCATTAGTGGTTAGCGTCATTCCATACACACACCGATGTGTCATCAACACATCTTGGCTAAAGCACGAACACTATACTCATGAGCATAAAGAAGTATACGGGGCATGTTATGTAGTATGGGATGCATAACATTTTCATGTGTACGCCGCCCATGGCATGCATTAAGGCCTTTTTAGAATGCATAGCACATCACGCATAGCATAACATTTCATAAGCACAACCTGCCAAGCTAAAGATTTGCAAGATGACATATGTACACGCATGGTTTTTGAGTCAAAAAGAATACAAATACATGCATTCATGGTTTAGGCACATGAGTTAGTATGATGGTGGTGAACCATCTTAGGTTAAGCATAACATCATCATGGTAAAAACAACTCCCGGAGCATGTTTTGCAGTTGAAGTTCATATTTAAGTGTGTTTGTCTGTATCGGGTAGTTTTGTTCTGGCTGTTGGGCTAGGTTTTGTCTAAAGCTTGTGCGATTATAGGATGGCGAGACATCCTGCGACGAGATCGACCCCCAATCCGAGGGTGAGACGTCAGGAGCGCAGAGTGAGGCGTTGGTAGAAAACCTGCGGCAGAGCAATGAGACCTTATCGAGACAGGTGGTGGCTATGCAGGCTCAGATTCAATCCCTTGTGGCAGTGGTGGCGGTACAGGCTCTGAGAGTTCCGGACCCCGCTAAGGGGGTAGCTGTTCCTGCCCCTCCTACTCCTCCCGTGCCTTTAGTTGTGGTGCCCCCGGAGATGGCGTTTATATCCCAGTTTCAGCGGCTGAGACCCCCTACTTATGATGGGCAAGCAGATTTCATGATTTTGGATGACTGGCTGATTACCATTGAGGAGATGTTCTCTTTCTCAGGGATTACGGACGATCAGAGAGTGATGCTCGCTGCCTACCAGCTCAAGGGCTTAGCAAATAATTGGTGGCTGAGGGAGAAAGAAAGCTTGGTGGCAGGATGCTCTTGGGAGTCATTTAAGGTGATGCTGTTGAGTAAATTTCTGCCTTCAATCGAGAGGGACCGGCTGATGAATGACTTTCTCCATTTGAAGCAGAGGAAACTCATGATTAGTGAGTATGAGATTGAGTTTAGTAAGTTAAGTCGGTTTGCCCCTGGTCTGGTGAGTGTTGAAGCAGACCGAGTTAAGCGATTTCTTGGTGGACTCAGAAGTGACATTCAGCAGTTAGCAAATGCCTACGGAGCAGTCAGTTATGCCAGCGTGGTTGAAGCTGCCTTGAGAGTTGAGGCCATTGAGAATGCTAAAAATAGAGGCCAGCAGTTGAGGAAGTATAAACTGAAGACTGTTGGAGGGAAGAGCCCTCAGGAACCTGATGCTGTCTCGAGAAAGAGGAACAAAGAGGTTTGTAGTTTTTGTGGCCGGCCAGGCCACCCTGTTGAGAAGTGTTTCAAAAGGTTAGGAGCGCAGAAGAAGGAACAGGTGCACGCGATTCAGGATGCTCTCAGAGGAGACTTGGTATGTGCCTTATGTGGAAGGAAGGGGCATGAGGCTGCCCGTTGCTGGTTAAAAGATAAGGTCTGTTTTCAGTGCGGCCAGAAGGGCCATCTCAAGACAAAGTGCCCACAGTCCCAGCCTATTCTGCAGCCAGTTCCCATCCAGGCTTTGCCACCGCCTCAGCAAATGGATAGAGGAAAGGGGAAGCTGAATGTGCTTTCGGCAGACGAAGCGCAGACTTCGACCCAGGTTATCTCAGGTTCGACTCCTCCCCAGTCGTTTCGCTATGTTCCCTTTTTGGTTGTATTTTTCGTTTTAGTGTTTGTTTCCTTAGATGCGTGCGCTATTTGTAGGACGATTTAAGGTAAAGAACCGCTGGGCGCGCGTTCTCTTCGATTCAGGCGCTACCCACTCATTTGTGGCTAGAGCCTTCATGGAGCGGTTCAGTTTGGGCCTAGATCGTGTTGGTGGTGCCTTTTGCGTTAAGTTCCCCTCCGGTGACTCTGTGGTTACGGACCTGGGTGTCCTTGATTGTCCGATTTTGTTGGGGGATTTTCTAGCCAAGGCAGATCTGAAGGTGATTGACCTGGAGGACTGTTGAAGTTGGTGACCGGGCGGTCTGGCGGTTTGTCTTGGCGGGTTGAAGACCGCGGTCTGGCGGTTTG
Organism: Platanthera guangdongensis; assembly: GCA_039583875.1. Lineage (NCBI taxonomy): Eukaryota > Viridiplantae > Streptophyta > Magnoliopsida > Asparagales > Orchidaceae > Platanthera > Platanthera guangdongensis. Next base: position 184,081,636 of record CM077158.1, read on the forward strand.
TCTCAGCCGGCTTGGAGACCGGGCGGTCTGGCGGTCTACCCTGGCAGTCTCTCTTCCTCTCTGGTGGTAGCCGTGCGGTTAGCCCTGCTGTCTAACCGCGCGGCTTGTGCGGTTTGTTTTGTATAGTCCGCTTAATCCTGTAAATTATAGTCCCACATCACTTATTTGTATTCTCTCATCTCTCCTCCATTCTATATAAAGGAGGGCATACCTTTGTAATAGATACCTTTTTTGGATAATAAAATTTCAATTATTCAAAAGTCTATCCGCTTGTTCTTTTTTTTCGCTACTTTTAACATGGTATCAGAGGACACGGTCATTTCCTCCTGATTCTGTGCGCTCTCTGCTTCTAGCGGCTTGTTTTCCGCTATCCGCGACCTCTCTCGCGGCTTGCCTTCTCTTCTGTCCACCGCCCTGTTCGAGCGACTTGTTTCTGTCCGCTGCCCTGTTCGCGCGGCTTGCTTCTTGGTTCTCTTCTCCTACTGCTATTCGTCGCAGCGACCTGTTTCCTTGTCGCCGCGCTCCTTGCTCTTTCTTGCCTCTCCAACTTCCTAGTCTTTGCGGCTTGTGTCTACCCGCTGCGAACTTCTTCTCCCTGTCTGCTTATGCTTTCCCCATATCCGCTTGCCCCTATACTCGCTGTTTGCTGCTGTGATCTGCCTGACAGTGCGGGTTGTTCCCTTCTCACCCGTATCTTGGTCGCGGTCACCTGCTCTTCTCCTCTCTTCTGATCGCTCGGCCTTTTCAGTCCGCGCGACCTCTTCCCCGCTGTGCCTTTGAGCTCTTGCTAGCCGCTACTGTTCGCGCTCTACTTGTTGTTGCCTTCTACCCGCTCCTGCTTGATAGTCGCGCCGGCCTCATCTTTTGCTGTGCGACCTGTTCTCCTCTGTTCGCCCGACTTTTTTAAGCCGTGCGACTTCTTTCCCTCTGCTTTGCTCTGCTTCTTGGTAGCGGCATTCCTAGCCGCCCGACCTGTTTCTGTTCGCCCGACTTGGTGCTCTTTTCTCTTCTCGCGGCTTGTTCTTCTCGTCGCGGCTTGCTCCTCTCTTGCTTCCATGGCTTTCCCCTCCTCCAGCCTATCCGCCTCCATGGTCACCTCTTCTGGTAGTGCTCATGTTGTTACTCGCGGAAGATGGCTCATCGACTCTGGTGCAACCAATCATATGACAGGCAATCCTCAATGTTTCTGTCTTCTTGACACACATGCTCAGTTGCCCCCGGTCATTGTTGCTGATGGATCTCCCTCCCCGGTCCATGGGACGGGCATGGTTCAAGTCACTCCATCTCTCTGCCTGGCTGATACCCTCTATGTGCCCAAGTTTCCGTGCAATTTATTATCGGTTACTTCTTTATGCAAGCAACTACGGTGTTCTGTCATATTCACCCCTAGCACTTGTACTTTTCAGGATCCGGACTCCCAACGGACGATTGCTACCGGGACCGAGAGTGGTGGCCTCTACTTCCTCGACAACGTTTCTGCTCTATCCGCCTTCTCCTCCCCCTCTACAGATCTTCTCCAATGGCATCTTCGCCTTGGACATGCTCCTCCCCGAATTCTCCGCCAGCTCCTGCCGCACCTCCCTCCTCATCATCCTCCTCTAAACTGTGATGCATGTCAACTTGGCAAACATCACCGCTCATCCTTCCCCCCAACGCAAAGTCGGGGCTCTTCCCGTCCGTTCGACCTCGTTCACTCTGACATATGGGGTCCCGCTCCTAACCTCACCATCGGTCGGGGTAGTTCCTATTTTATCACCTTCATTGATGATTTCTCTCGATGTACGTGGGTATATCTTCTCAAAGATCGCTCCGAGCTGTTCTATGTTTGGACCTCCTTTTATTCTATGGTTAAGACTCAGTTTGATACGTCTATTAAACTCCTTCGTTCTGACAATGCTAAGGAGTATCTTAGCCACGACTTCTCCTCCTTTTGTGTTCACCATGGTGTTATTCGTCAAACAAGTTGTGTCTACACCTCCCAACAAAATGGGGTGGCGGAACGCAAAAACCGTCACCTCCTTGATGTCGCTCGCACTATGATGACTCAAATGCATGTTCCTCGCTCCTATTGGGGATATGCTGTCCTCCTCTCCTGCTATCTCATCAATCGCATTCCCTCCACAGTTCTCCACGGTGCAACCCCCTTCTCCATTCTTTATCCAGACAAGGATCCCTTTCCTCTTCCTCTACACATCTTTGGGTGCACCGCTTTTGTGCACTCTCCCGCTGCCACCCGTGATAAACTCTCACCACGTGCCACCAAATGTGTCTTTCTGGGGTACTCTCCCACTCAGAAAGGATATTGCTGCTTTGACCCTGTTACCCGCAAGCAATTTGTCTCTGCGGATGTCACCTTCTTTGCCAATGCCTCTTACTTCTCCCCCGCTTCCTCTTCTACTCCTCCTGATCCTACTTCTCAATCCAACCCATCCATTCCCTCTGCTCCCACTGCTATTCCGCCCTCTCCACCCACTCCACCGTCTTCCCCATCCTCATCATCTCCACCCTCTACTCCGCTTTCTCCCTCCACTCCGCTGCCATCTCTCTCTACTCCCGGGCCAACTCTCTCCACCACGGATACTCCGGATACTGAGGCACCTGCTGACCTGGATCTCCCGATTGCTCTTCGCAAAGGGGTTCGGGCCTGTACCCAACACCCGCTTGCTGCAGTTGTTTCCTATGATCATCTTACCCCTGCTCGCAGAGCTTTTGCACTGGCTATCTCGGCCACTGCCACCCCCCGTTCCTACCAGGAGGCCCTTACTATTCCTCATTGGAAAGTTGCCATGGATGAGGAGATTGCTACTCTCACTGAACGGGGTACCTGGACCCTTATTCCTCCTCCTTTCGGCACAGATATTGTTGGCTGTCGCTGGGTCTTCGTGGTGAAGTTTCTCCCGGATGGCAGTGTGGATCGTTATAAGGCTCACCTGGTTGCCAAGGGTTTTATCCAAACTTATGGGATTGATTACTTTGACACTTTCTCTCCCGTGGCTCATCTCAGCACTATTCGGGTTCTTCTCTCTGTGGCTGTCAACAGGGATTGGCGATCTCGCAGCTAGATGTTAAGAATGCCTTCCTCTATGGTGATCTGCAGGAGGATGTTTACATGGAGCAACCTCCTGGGTATGTTGCTCAGTGGGAGACACGGGTATGCCGGCTAAAGAAGGCTATCTATGGCCTCAAGCAGAGTCCTCGTGCCTGGTTTGACAAGTTCAGTAGTATTGTTGCGGCCATTGGTTTTACAAGAAGCTCAGCAGATCACTCCTTGTTTGTTCGGAAAACCGCCTCTGGTCTTGTTGTTCTTACGGTTTATGTTGATGACATTCTTCTTACTGGCGATGACCAGGATGGGGTATTGATGACCAAGAAACACCTTCGTCAACATCTGGTCACAAAGGATATGGGCTCCCCTAAATACTTTCTGGGGATTGAAATCTCTAGAAAGCCCAACTCCATGGTCCTTTCACAACGGAAGTATGCTCTTGATCTTTTAAAGGAGGCAGGACTGACTGGTGCTAAACCTGCACGTTGTCCTATGGCTGTTGGAGAAGACAAAACTTGGACAGATGACTCACCTCTTCTCTCCGATCTTACGAGATACCGGCATCTGGTGGGCAAGCTCATATATCTCACGGTAACCAGACCCGACATCTCTTATGTTGTTGGCAAGGTGAGCCAGTTCATGCAAGCTCCGAGGGAGTGTCATCTACAATCTGCTCTGAGGATATTAGAGTATATTAAAACTGCTCCAGGAGAAGGACTCCTATTTCAGAAAAATGGTCACCTTAGGGTTGAAGCGTACTCTGATTCAAGCTATGCGGATGACAAAGGGGACCGCAAATCGACTTCAGGTTTTTGCACATTTGTTGGAGGCAATCTTGTGAGTTGGAAGAGAAAGAAGTAGTCTGTCGTTTCCAGGTCTAGTGCAGAGGCGGAATATCGCAGCATGGCATCGACTACATGTGAGTTGAAGTGGTTGCGGGCTCTCATGCTTGACTTAGGAGAGGTTTACAACTATCCTCTTCCTATTTTCTGTGACAATAAGGCCGCGATACACATTTCCAAAAATCCGGTCTTTCATGAGAGAACAAAACACATAGAAGTCGACTGTCATTTTATTCGGGAAGAAATATTGAAGAAACAGATTTGCACTCCATTTGTTACTTCTGACAACGAGTTGGCAGATGTCTTCACCAAGCCGGTGTCCGCTTCCTTTTTCCACATCTGCGACAAGCTGGGCATGATCGATATATATATGCTCCAGCTTGAGGGGGAGTGTTGAAGTTGGTGACCGGGCGGTCTGGCGGTTTGTCTTGGAGGGTTGAAGACCGTGCGGTCTGGCGGTTTGTCTCAGCCGGCTTGGAGACCGGGCGGTCTGGAGGTCTACCCTGGCAGTCTCTCTTCCTCTCTGGTGGTAGCCGTGCGGTTAGCCCTGCTGTCTAACCGCGCGGCTTGTGCGGTTTGTTTTGTATAGTCCGCTTAGTCCTGTAAATTATAGTCCCACATCAGTTATTTGTATTCTCTCATCTCTCCTCCATTCTATATAAAGGAGGGCATACCTTTGTAATAGATACCATTTTGGATAATAAAATTTCAATTATTCAAAAGTCTATCCTCTTGTTCTTTTCTTTTCGCTACTTTTAACAAGGACTTCGATGTTATTTTGGGCATGGACTGGTTGTCAAGGTACGATGCTGTGATCCAGTGCAAGGGTAAGCGCTTGGACTTCGTTAAAGACAACGGTCAGCCAGGGAGCGTTTATGGGTATTCTCTCCAGGAGTCTCCAGTCAATTCTACGGTGCGTGCTCGGAAGTTGCTTGATTCTGGCTGTTTTGCCTGTGTGGTCTCTCTGGTAGGGACAGTTGTTCGAGTGCCATGTTTGAAAGAGATTCCTGTGGTATGTGACTTCTCTGGTGTGTTTCCTGATGATCTTCCTGGTATTCCACCCGATCGAGATGTCGAGTTTGTTATAGATTTGGAGCCAGGCACGCGTCCTATTGCCAAGGCGCCGTACCGGATGGCCCCGCGAGAGCTGGAAGAGTTGCGAATTCAGCTGGATGAGATGTTGGCAAAAGGTTTCATAAGGCCAAGTTCTTCACCTTGCGGTGCACCAGTGCTGTTCGTTAAAAAGAAAGATGGGTCGATGAGGCTATGCATCGACTATAGAGAGCTGAACAAGGTTACTATTGAGAACAGGTATCCTTTGCCTCGAATTGACGATTTGTTTGACCAACTGCATGGTAGTGTCGTGTTTTCCAAGATTGATATTCGTTCGGGCTATCACCAGTTGAGGATTCGGGAGTCAGATGTTCCGCGGACGGCGTTCCGCTCTCGTCATGGGCATTTTGAGTTTTTGATTATGTCATTTGTTTTGACTAATGCGCCCTCAGCTTTTATGGATTTGATGAACAGAGTTTTCAAGGATTTCTTAGATAAGTTTGTGATTGTCTTTATAGACGATGTTTTGGTGTATTCTAAAGATGCGGAGGAGCATGATCGGCATTTGTGACTGGTCTTGGCGACTCTAAGAGACCATAAGCTATACACCAAGCTGAGCAAATGCGAATTTTGGTTGCCTCAAGTTCCTTTCCTCGGCCACGTGGTTAATAAGGAGGGAATATCGGTGGACCCAGAAAAGATCGCTGCTGTTATGGAGTGGGCAAGGCCTGTTACTCCCAAAGAGATCAGAAGCTTCTTGGGCTTGGCTGGATATTATAGAAGGTTTGTAGAGGGCTTCTCTACCTTGTCTGTGCCGTTGACCAAATTGACGCAGAAGAATGTAGCCTTCATATGGGATGGCAAATGTGAGGAGGCTTTTGAGGAACTAAAAAGAAGGTTATGTTCAGCTCCAATTTTGTCCTTACGTACTAAAGATTGTGAGTATGATATATATGTGGATGCGTCGTATGTCGGACTGGGCTGCGTTTTGATGCAGGGCGGGAAGGTGATTGCGTACGGGTAGAGGCAGCTAAAGACTCACGAGAGGAATTACCCTACGCATGACCTGGAGTTTGCAGCTGTGATATATGCGTTGAAATTGTGGAGGCATTTGCTATACGGCGCGCAGTGCACGGATCATAAGAGTTTGAAGTATGTCTTCACCCAGAAAGAATTGAATCTGCGCCAGCGGCGGTGGTTGGAGTACATGGCCGACTATGATGTTGAAATCCAGTACCATCCGGGTAAAGCGAATGTGGTGGCCGATGCCCTGAGTCGGAAGTCAGGGAAGATTTTCAATCTCTCCGCTGAGCATCTAGTGGAAGAGTTTTTTTTGATGGACATTTCTGTGGGAAGCTGCGACTCACAGAGTAGCTTGGCAGTGGAAGAACCTTCGTGGATTGCGCTTACGAGAATGCATCAGAAGGATGATCCCGATCTCCTGCATTTGTATCTTCGAGCTGAAAAAGGTGAACTACCAGATTTCTCATGTAGATGATGCGGGTACCTTGAAGTATCGTGGCAGGTTTTGCATCCCCGCAGTTGGAGATATCCGTGATATGGTATGCAGAGAAGGCCACGGATCTAGTGTTGCCTACCATCCAGGGTCTACCAAGATGTATCATTATTTAAAGCAGATTGTCTGGTGGTATGGGATGAAGAAGGACATAGCCAGATTTGTTTCAGAGTGTTTCACCTGCAGGAGAGTGAAAGCCGACCATGGGAGGCCTGGTGACAAGCTGACTCCCTTGGAGATTTCGATGTGGAAGTGGGAGAATATCTCGATGGATTTCATTACAGGCTTACCGAGATATCCTAAAGGGCATGATTCGGTTTGGGTGATCGTAGACAGATTGACGAAGTGTGCTCACTTCGTACCATTTAAGATCGATTATCCGATGAGGAAGATAGCCGAGCTGTATCTGGATGAGGTTATTAGATTGCATGGTGTACCCGTGAGTATCATATAAGATCAAGACTCCAGGTTTACGTCTCGTTTTTGGAAGAGCCTTCAAGAAGGGTTGGGTACAGATTTGAGATATTCCACGGCTTATCATCCGCAGACCAATGGTCAGACGGAGCGAGTAAATCAGATTGTGGAAGATATGATCTGATGCTATATTCTGGACCACAGAGGAGCGTGGGATGAGCGCTTGCGGCTTATGGAATATGTGTATAACAACAGTTATCAAGAAAGCTTGCAAATGGCTCCTTTTGAAGCTTTGTATGGGAGGCGCTGCAGGACTCCCTTGTTTTGGGCTGAGGTTGGCGAGAGACCTTTGTTGGGTCCAGAAGCACTCGAGGAGATGGAAACCGCTGTGAAGCATATACAGGAAAAGCTTCAGATAGCCCAAGAGAGATACGAGAAGAAAGCCAACCGGCATAGATCAGACTTGGAATTTGTGGTGGGGGACTCAGTGTTCTTAAAGGTCTCCCCGTTGATCGGAGTCAAGCGGTTTGGCAAGAACAGGAAGTTGGACCCGAGGTACGTGGGGCCGTTTCCGATTGTTGAGAGGATCGGGATATCAGCTTATAGGCTTGCGTTGCCCGCAAATTTCCCTGGCGTGCATGATGTCTTCCACGTCAGTCAGCTGCGGAAATGTGTGATGAATGGCAGGCAGGTTTTGGATTATGTGCCTCAGTTGGAGCCGAATCTTTCTTATGTGGAGGTGCCTGTCCGCATTCTGGATTCTCAGGTTCGTGTATTGCGGAAGAAGACTATTCCTATGGTTAAAGTTTTATGGAGGAATCAGGAGGTAGAAAGCGCGACTTGGGAATTGGAGTCGGCTATGAGGGAGGCTCACCCTCATCTGTTTCCCTGATCTTGTGCCTGGTATGTTCTGTTTTATTTATATAGCCCTTTCCTGGCTCTTTCTCTCTCTTTCTCTCTCCTTCTTCCTAGGAGTGTTGTGAGTAAAGTTTCGAGGCGAAACTTTCTTTTAGGGGGAGTGGCTGTAACGCCCCCGGTTTTTCTTTGTTTTGTTTGCTCTTGGTTTGACATTACGATGACGCACTTCCGTCACTTTGCCGTTGTCGAACGTGATCTTAGCTCTTTAGGTTCCCGGTGTAGCCTGGTTGTAGCCAGTTGGCAAATTTCCCCAGCTAGCCGGAGTCTCTTTTGGTGACTCGGTTGGGCCTCTTAGGGAAATGCTTGTGTTTTGGCTTCGGGAGGTGTTAGCCCGAGTGTGCGATTGTCGGATGTTGTTTTTGACCTCACCGTTGTTGTAGCTTGGTTGTTTAGCTACGGTGCGAGTTTTGGTCGAAATCCGGGGTCTTTTGCTTTCGCGTTGTTTCGACGATTGTTTTGTTAGCTGTAATGTTTGTTGTGTTGTGCGTGCCTGATGTGGCCGAGCTAGTAGGCTTGTGCCTTGTCTTTTGTTTGCTAGGAGTTAGTAGGTTTCTTTTTTTGTGTAAGTTTGGGTGACACGGCCTGGGTCTCGCCCGTGACCCAGGGAATGTCGTGCTCGGGTAGAGCTCCCGTTTCTCTGGTCGACGAAGTTTTAGTCGACAGGGTTTTTGTAAGAACACGGCATGTGACACGAGCGTGTCACAGGGCGTGTCCCCCTTCGTCGAGCTGCGCTCGATGGTCGTTAGGCGGAGTTTTAGTGAGAACACGGCCATGTCACGGGCGTGTCGTATCGGACACGGGCGTGACACGGGGCGTGTCTCTCTGTTCGACGATCGGCGCTCCACGATCGTCGAGTGGTGTTTGAGTTGGTACACGGCCTGTGACACGGGTGTGTCACAGGGCATGTCACCTGTTTCGTCGAGCTGAGATCGACGGTCGTCGACTGGGTAGGTGCGTGAGTACACGCCCCGTGACACGGGCGTGTCGGGCCGTGTCACGGGCGTGTCGGGGGCGTGTCCCGTGTTTCTTCGAGTGGAGATCGACGTTCGTCGAGCTACTACACGCCCCGTGACACGGGCGTGTCGGGCCGTGTCACGGGCGTGTCTGGGGCGTGTTCAGTTCCTTTTCTCCTGAGAGCATCTTTTGTTGCCGTGAACCGTTTTTCCTCCTCATTTTTCTTCATTCCCGTGTCTGGAGAGCTTCCAGCGGAATGGTTTTGAGAGGAGGCGGTGGTTGTTTTGGCCGCCGATTTCGGGATGGTTAGAGCCCGTTTTTCTCGTGTGATAGCAGATTTGGCTTGCTCTCGGCTAGATCTTCCCTTCCATGTAAGTTTTGCTTGATTTAGGGTTGATTCTAGGAGTCGAGAATATCTGATTTCTTTTCTTTCTCCTCAAGTTTCAGTTTTGGTCATCTAGGTGGCCGATCTTGCCGCCGGTGCCAAGCTGTGGTGTTAGCTGTTATTTTTCCTGGAGGTAGAGGCAAGTGGCTCTTCTGCCCTTGCCAATTTAGTCTAACTCTTACTTTGTTTTCTTTTTCCTGTGCAATACTTCTATTTTCATTATTTTTCCTCCTTAGAAATTAGAACAATAGGATGCCTTTTTCCTTCATTTCATCCATGGGCTGTTTCTTTGCCTTTTTACATCTAAATCAATGTTCTCTCTTTTGTCCGAGGTTTGGTGTACAGTGGGTAGCTAGAGTTAGGGTGAGGCTGCGGTAGTGGTAGTTTAGGTTTAGTTGCGGTATCCCCGAGTAGTTAGGATGGTACAGAGGGTTGGGATTAAATTTCCAACTTTCTGTTTAGGCTGCGGTTTTAATTAAAACTTATGTTTACCCTAAGTGGAAAGCGCCGACAGCGTCGAGTGAGCCGAGTTCACTCAACGCCGTCACCCAGCGTAGGATTTGCGGATAAGTATTTCGGCATCAAGTAAGCGGAGCTTACTCATGCCGTGTCGAGTGGGCTCGACATTTCTGTCTTGGGTTCGTGTGTTTCCTTAGGATGGTTAGTTTGACTTTTCACTTTTTCTAGGGGGTGGTATTGGGTGTTCAGCTAATTTTTGCTTGCCGACTCTTCGGTTGTGGCAGGTGGTGGAGTTTTGGTGGTCTCTGGAGGGATGGTTTTATGTGGTGAGCTGTGGCCACCGCCTTTTGCCCCGGTTTGGGTTGGCCTGTGTGGGACCCTAGTGCTGCCACTGTTTGACCCCTTAGCCCTTTTGGATCTGGTTTTGGTTACGTATTCAGATCCATGTTTTGACCACTGCCACTCACCCACGTGTTAGGACTGTTAGTCCCTTTCCTGTTTATGTTTTCTCTTTCTTTTGGTAGATATGTATATGTCTTGTTTCTGTTGCAGACTCTTTGTAGGGCGTGTTGCTTTTATTGCTCGCACTTGGTGTGCTTTGCCGTGCTTTAGACAGTACTCTTTTCTTACTGTCATGCCCTCTCTTTTGCTTATAGCAGTTTGTTGCCGGGTTGGTAAACTCTTCTCTTATTTGCTAATTAATCTAATACTCTATTTACCTTTTGATTATTTTCTTGCTGAGGTGTTCTTTTCTTGAATGCCTCAGGTCCAGGTTATAGCCAGTTCTGCGGCTAGTTCTTTTGGAGGGGCTGGTTGGTGGCCTCTTGGGTAGATTTGTTAGCGGATCCCCGATTTTGTGAGGTAGTTCTTTACCTTTCTGTATAGACATACATACTCACAGTGGGTTCGTGTCAGGTTGTTGGCGCCCACTGGTGGCTTCTTGCGATGCTGGGTATGAACTTAAACTGCTATTTTTGCCTATTTGTGGTTGTTTACTTGCTTCTGGGAAGGATTTATGCTTGGTTGCATATTAGATATTTTAAACCCTAAAAACATTATTATATGTACATCATGCATAACATATTTATAAAACAAAGACACTATATTTCCTTAGCGTAAAAAGACTACTTTTCATATATATATATTATATTCACTTTAGAGTCGCGCATACCATGAGTCGTCCCTCGGGGACACTTATGCTCATTTAGGGTGCCAACTTAATTAAACTAAAGTATTTTCTGCTGCGTATAAATATACTTTTATTGTGGACTAGCTGATCCACCGTGCCGAGGGATACGACCTTTCAATATAACTGGTTTTCTTTTATAATTAATCAACGATTTTCCTTAAAATTAAAGGTCTGGAGTCTTGCCTGAGCGTGTGCAGTTATCCCCTGCACGACGTGGCATCACGGCACGTGTTTTCTTTTGCTCTGATACGATTTTATTGTTGAGAAAATGCGGGTCGTGACAGAGTCCACATCCCGACTTTTGATCATGAGGTCAACTACATACACCTCCAAATTCCTCCCCCTCTGCTCCTTGAAGACCGTATCCATCATTTTCTGGTAGGTTGCCCCAGCATTCTTCAGCCCGAAGGGCATCATCTTGTAGCAGTAGCATCCATCCCCTGTGATGAACGAGACATCCTTGATGTCTGGGGGGTGCATCCTGATTTGATGATAACCTGAAAAAACATCTAAAAAACTCATCACAGAAAAACCGACGGCTGAGTCAACCAGCGCGTCGATCCGAGGCAAAGGATAACAGTCCTTAGGACAAGCTTAATTAAGTAAGGAAAAATCGATACACACCTTCCATCGGTCGTCTCCTTTTTTAACCAGGACCACGTTGGAGACCCAGCCGGGGTACTAAATCTCAGACACGAAGCCGGCCTTGAGGAGTTTTGCCACCTCCTCCCTAATGGGCTCCGCCAGCTTGTCCGCAGTGGACCTCTTCTTCTGTTGAACGGGGCGTGTTCCCGGGTCCAGGTTGAGGCGGTGGCAGGCCACATCCGCGTCAACCCCCGGCATCTCCGCGACATTCCAAGCGAAGATGTCCACTTTCTTCTGGATGCACTCCAGCATCCTCCCTTGGTCCTCCGGGGTGAGCCCCCCGCTAACGCGGATCTTCTCCGCCGTGCCTCCACGGGTGAGCACCTCCAGCTCCACCACTTCTTCCGCAGCCTCTAGCCTGGACTGCCTTCCCTATTCTTCAGCATCCCCTTCCTCCGGGACGGGGACCTCTATCTCCATCTCTTCCCATACGACCATCACTTTGGCCACCTCCCCCAGGTCTCCTCCTGCTGCCTCCTCCTCTGCGCAGCTCTTCATCTCCAGCTCCTCCCCTCCTGCTTCCTGCTCAGCCTACTCCATCCTTCGCCCCATCTCCTCGGCTCCCTCCTGCCAGGAGATGGTGTTCACCGCAGTGACATAACACTCCCGCGCCACCTTTGGGTCCCCCCTGACCCTGACCTGGACCCCCTCAACGTTGAACTTTAAGCACTGATGGAAAGATGAGGGGACGCAGCGGAAGACGCTGATAAGGGGCCTCCCGAAGATGGCGCTGTAGCTGCTGGGGGCGTCCATAATGACGAACCTGCAGTTTCGGGACTGCCCCCCCCCCCCCCCCCAATGTAACATGGAGGACTACTCCTCCATCCACTTCCTTCCTCTCTCCTGAAAACCCGAATAAGGGTCCATCCGAGGCCAGCACCCTCTTTGCCTCCACCTTCATTGCGTCAAATGCCTTTTTGAAGACGACGTTGGCGGAACTCCCGTTGTCCACGAGGATCTGAGAGACAGTAAAATTCTCGATGGCTGCCTTGATGACCAGCGCATCACAGAACGGATCCTCGTGGTCTGGCATATCACTCCTGGAGAAGGTGATCCTCTCCTCCAGGGGTGGGGTTTTGGATGTGGAGGCGACGCTCCGCCGGTACATGGTGTGGAGGCTTGCCTTACGGGAAACCTCGACCCCCACTCCCCCGTGGATCACTCTGATCCCTCCTCAGGTTCCAACATCCACCAGGTATTCGCAATGATCCTCCTTTGCCCGAGGCAGGACCTGATGCCGGCTCGTCTCCCATCCCGTTGCCCGTTGATGCTAAGAGTGCTCGTGATCAAGTTGCTGTGGATGATGATCAAGTTGCTCGTGACCAAGTTGATGCGGCGCAACATAAAGATGCTCGACGACCTTCTACCGCGATTGGTGACCTTGGTGGCTACAATCTTCGTTCGCGGCGGGCTTAAGCCCTTTCCTTATTTGCACCTTTATTTTCCTAGTTTAATGTTATCATTATTTCAAGTTGTCTTTTATTTTGGACATGTTTATTTTTGGTGTGCTCATAGCCATCCAATAGATGATAAATTGGATGGCTAGATTTATTTTGCTTGTTTTGAGACTTGCCTATATATAGGCTTATTTGATGAGAAATGAAGGCATGCTATTTGAAAACCTAAATTAATCCTCTCTTGAGAATTTCGGCCACCTCCCTTTGGGATTGCCGCCCCCCCTCATCCTCCTTCTCCTCTTTGTTAACCAATCGCTTGGGTGATCCAAGGCTTGTGAAACGCAGAGGCGGATGCCTCTCGATGTCACTCCGGTGAAGAAGAAGGTTGCCGCTCGGTGTGACGCCGGTGGTGCGTGGACGTGTGACTCTTCCACTTTCCTTGTGTGATCTTCACCCCATCTTGGGGAGGGTAATATCTACATCTTTCCTTTGTGAGTTCTTGTGAGATTTGGAATGGATGCAATGGATTTTTATCCGCGATCTTGAATACGATCTTTTGGATTTAATCGAAAACCTTCTTGCGTTTATTTTCAAAACCTTGCAAGAAGCCGGATCGGGTGGATCCTTTTGCTTGAGGAAGATCTTGGCATATAGTTATTGATCTTCCTCTCAAAAAGGTGTGGCGACCTTTGCTTTCGATCTTCGGTGGGAAAGGATTGGACTTTAATTAGATCGTCGCTTTTAGTCCACTCCCCTCCGCGTGTTTGTGCGGGATGACGGTGAATCGTGCGACTAGAATGTTTGTGTTAGGACGCGTTAGAACGTGTTACGTGGGCTTGAGTTGTAAGAAAATCCGTACGCTATTTTAATCCGACGAATCCCTTCATCAATTTGGTATCAGAGGGAGGTTCTCGTCAGTTTCCTAATTGGCACTCCTCCCCCGCTCAAAATTCAAATTTCAAATTTCGGGATTCAAATTTCGAATTTCAAATTTCAAATTTTAAATTTCAAAAAAAAAATTCAAAATTCAAAATTCGAATTTCAAATTTCAAATTTCGAATTTCAAATTTCGAATTTCAAATTTCAAATTTCAAAAAAATTTCAAAATTCAAATTTCGAATTTCAAATTTCAAATTTCAAAATTTCAAATTTTAAATTTCAAATTTCAAAAAAAAATTCAAAATTCAAATTTCGAATTTCAAATTTCAAATTTTAAATTTCAATTTTCAAAAAAATTCAAAATTCAAATTTCGAATTTCAAATTTCGAATTTCAAATTTCAAATTTCAAATTTCAAATTTTAAATTTCAAATTTCAAAAAAAAAATTTTCCAATTTCAAATTTCAAATTTCAAATTTCAAATTTCAAAATTTCAAAATTCAAAATTTCAAAATTCAAAAAAACAAAGAGAAAACTGCGCTCTAGCCTTTGATTTTTAGGGTGTTAATGCGTACTCGGTACAGTACGGAGTACACGAACCCGTCTACTACCACTATGGCTGAACACCCTGATGAGGAAACTAATCCTACGACTATCACTAAGCTTAGGCAAGAATTAGGAGAGTTGAGGGGTTTGCTGACACAACTTTTGGCGAACCAAGCTGCTCAAACACCACCACCACCTAACCATGGACAAGCCCCCCGACCACCCCCGGTGCATGTTGCGGAACATGATGGGTACTTCCCCGGAGCAGCCCGTCAAGTTCTCGATCTGCAAAGAGAGTTCGATATAACAAAAGCGATTCGTATGGAAGCCCCCTCTTATGATGGTATGGGAGACCCCCAAGTCTTCCTTACATGGGTGGTTGACATAGAATGCTATTTTGATTGGTATCACCTTACCGATGAGCAAAAGGTTCAAGTAGCTCGTATGAAATTAAACGTGAGGGCCAAGACCTTTTGGTTAAATGAGGAGCGACGTTTAGGGACCGGTCATGGTGTACCCCTAGTTGGTTGGACGGTTATGAAAAATTTGCTCACCGACCAATACGTGCCCGCTTACCACCAAACTCAAATGTTCGACGATCTTGCCACACTTCGGCAAGGTCCAAAATCGGTGGCTGATTACACGGGTGAGTTAAAGGATAAGATGGTGCGGTGTGAGATCCAAGAGATGCTAGTGGTTACGCTTTCTAGGTTCCGTAAGGGACTTAATCCGGACATTCAGAAGAAGCTTCTTCGATATGGCCACACTGATATTAATACTACATTCAATGCCTCCTTGGACATTGAAAAACATCTGGCCATGAAAACCCAACCCCGTTACTCCCAACAAAAGGGAAAGGCCCCCATAAGCGCCCTTTCCTCCACTTATTATGATAAGGGTAAGGCGAAGGTTGGGGAGTCCAAACCAATTGTCGTGACTGTGAGAAACCCTAGGCAGCCTAATAGTGAGAGAATCCCTATTGGCAAGGTGAGCAAGGCTAACACCACGTGTTACTCTTGCGGTATTCAAGGCCACTATGCCTATGAGTGCCCCACCAAGGCCAAGGCTACTTTAGCTCTTCTAGACGAGTCCACTAGTGACTTTGCAGATTTAGTGATTGAGGCAGATGAGGGTTATGAGACGGATGGTATGCCTAGTGATATGGAGGATGGACACCTACTTAGCGTTATGCGTTGTATTCTGACGACCCCTCGCCCGTTTGACGATTGGAAGAGGTCCACTATTTTCTCCCTCATCTTTAAGAGTGGGGACAAATATTGTAAGCTCATCATTGTTAGCGGCAGCTGCATGAACGTTGTTTCCGAGAACGCCGTTATGCGGATGCATTTGGCTACCGAGCCTCATCCTACCCCTTACCAAGTGGCTTGGGTCAACAAGGTAACCATCCCGGTCACCAAGCGTTGCCTAGTTCCACTTACGATCAAGTCATATACGGATGAGGTGTGGTGTGATGTCATCCCTATGGATGCTTGTCATGTGTTGTTAGGCCGCCCTTGGCTCTATGACCGTGATGTCACCCACTACGGGAGGGCAAACACTTATGAGTTCAAATATAATGGGAAGGTAGTCACGTTAAAACCCACGGCCCCAAAGGAACCCAATAGCCCGAGTACGGATACCACAATCCCAGTCGAGAAGAAATTGGTAAGCCTAATGGGTAGGAGAAAATTTGAGAGGGACCCCTTTGTGGATGGGATTATTTATGCATTGGTTCTTTTGAATAATAATAAAGAAAATGGGGTTTTAGAAGATTTACCCAAAGAATTTAAAAAACTGTTGGAAGAGTATAAGGATGTCTACCCGGACGAGTTTCCCCCTACGTTGCCCCCTCTATGTGATATCCAACATGCCATTGACTTTATGCCGGGCGCCTCATTGCCTAATCAGCCCCATTATAGGTTGTACCCCGCAGCCCATGAGGAGCTCCAAGCCCAAATTTCGGATTTATTGGCGAAGGGGTTCATTAGGAACAGCAAGAGTCCGTGTGCGGTACCGACTTTGTTGGCTCCAAAAAAGGATGGTACGTGGCGTATGTGTGTAGACAGTAGAGCCATAAATAAGATCACTATCAAGTATAGGTTTCCCATCCCTAGATTGGACGATCTTTTGGATATGTTGTCTGGTGCCTCGATCTTCACGAAATTGGATTTGCGGAGTGGTTACCATCAGATTCGGATACGTGATGGGGATGAATGGAAAACTGCATTTAAATCTAAGGACGGGCTCTACGAGTGGTTGGTCATGCCATTTGGGTTGTCAAATGCTCCAAGCACCTTCTCACGAATGATGACCCACATATTCCAACCATACATGGGACGATTTGTGGTGGTGTACTTTGATGACATATTGTTTTATAGCACAACTTTTGACTCACATGTGTCTCACCTACGGATTATTCTATCTACACTGCGGGACGAAAAATTATATTTAAATTTAAAGAAGTGTATATTTTATGTAAAGGAAGTGGAATTTTTGGGCTACCTGGTTGGATCTGAGGGAATAAAGGTAGACCCCAGTAAGGTGAAAGCAATTCTGGAGTGGCCCGAACCCACAAGCTTGAGAGACGTTAGGAGTTTCCACGGGTTAGCCTCATTTTATAGACGATTTATTCGGGATTTTAGTACTATTATGGCTCCCGTGATGGAATGCATGAAAAGGGGTGAGTTTAAATGGACGCCAGCAGCTACCCAGGCATTCCAACACATTAAGAAGATGAAGACTGAGGCTCCTATTTTGCGCTTACCAGATTTTAATAAAGTATTTGAATTGACATGTGACGCATTTGGAGTAGGAGTAGGAGGTGTCTTAAGCCAAGAGGGACACCCAATAAGTTATTTTAGCGAGAAATTGGCGGGTGCAAAACTTAATTATTCCAATTACGATAGAGAGTTCTATGCCATCATTAGATGCCTACACTAGTGGAGACACTACCTCCTTTCCAAGGAGTTCGTGATTCTCTCTGACCATGATGCACTTAGGCACATTAATGGGCAATCTAAAATCAGCCCCCGTCATGCAAAATGGGTATCTTATCTGCAAGAGTTTTCGTTCACCTTAAAACACCTTAAGGGCACTGAAAATCGTGTGGCCGACGCGCTTAGTAGAGTGACACTTTTATTGTCGATCATGGAAGTAAAGGTTCAGATTTGAGAGAATAAAGGATGAATATGCCATGTGTCCTGATTTTGGAGAAGTGTATCTAGCGGCACACGATGACTCACCAATGATAGTGTCAGCATATGTATTGAGAGACGGTTATTTATTTCGGCACGCTAAACTATGTATTCCCCGTACCTCCCTACGCCATCACATAGTATGGGAACTACATAGTGGCGGGTTGATCGGCCATTTTGGGCGGGATAAAACGATAGCCTTAGTCAAAGAGAAATTCTATTGGCCTAAACTTCGCGTTTTAGTTGGGAAAATCGTGAGTAGCTGTCGGGTTTGTCAAGTGTCTAAAGGGGGAAAGACTAATGTGGGACTATACACTCCGTTGCCTATTCCATCTAGACCTTGGGAGGACGTGAGTATGGACTTTATTTTGGGGCTTCCTCCAACCCAGCGACGACACGATTCCATTTTTGTGGTGGTTGATAGGTTCTCTAAGATGGCTTATTTCATACCCTGTAGTAAGACTAATGACGCGTCTCACATTGCAAAATTATATTTTAAAGAGGTGGTGAGTCACCGTGGCGTTCCTAAGACCATTGTCTCGGATCGCGACGTTAAATTCACAAGTTATTTTTGGAAGATGCTTTGGACATTAATGGGAACGAAGTTGTTGTTTTCCGCCGCCTATCACCCACAAACTGATGGTCAGACGGAAGTGGTAAATAGGAGTTTGGGAAACTTGTTGCGTTCTCTTGTGGGTGACCACAAAGGCACTTGGGATTTGCTCCTCCCCCAAGCCCAATTAGCCTACAACAACTCTACCAATCGGTCTATGGGTATGTCACCAAATGAAGTAGTGCACGGGTACCTTGCGAATGTGCCCATTGACTTGATTCCGTTACCTCCATCTTATCATACAAGTCAATTTGCACAATCTTTTGCCGAGCACATACATGACTTACACGCCCAAATACAAACAACTTTAGCTACCACGTATGAGTCGTATCGATCCCAAGCAAATTTACATCGGAGGGAGTCTAACTTCCAAGTTGGCGATCTTGTTTTAGTGCGCCTTATTCCCACGCGGCTGCCTTCTGGCACCGTTAAGAAGTTGGCACCAAAGCGAGCCGGCCCGTTTCGAATTATTAAGAGGCTAGGAGATAACGCATTTGTTTTGGATTTGCCAACGGATTGGGGTATTTCACCCATTTTCAATGTTTCGGATTTAACGCCGTATGTTTCCATTCCAACTGAGTTGACTTCTACGCCTTCTTTTTCTCCCAATATTTCTTCCTCCACAAATGTCTCTTCTGGGTTGGTGAGCGGTAGTTCCGTGAGTCATTCTTCCATTGCACCTACAGGCCTAGCGCTGGGTGGTAAGTCTTCTACTTTGCTTCCACATGCTGATATGTTTCCTAGATTTCCCCATACATTTCTTGTCCCAACTAAGGTACTTGCAGATGGCTACACTTCTCCAGCTGATGGCGGCCATCGCCGCTTCCTCGTTCGTTGGCGTGATCGTCCGCCCTCCGACGACTCCTCGGTTATTGAGTCGGATCTCTTTCGCTTGGATGAGGACCTCCTCCGCCGCTACCTTGCAGCCCACTCATCGGTGTTGAGTGACTTTAAGGGGGGGGGAGGATTGATGCCGGCTCGTCTCCCATCCCCTTGCCCGTTGATGCTAAGAGTGCTCGTGATCAAGTTGTTGTGGATGATGATCAAGTTGCTCGTGACCAAGTTGATGCGGCGCAACATAAAGATGCTCGACGACCTTCTACCGTGACTCGTGACCTTGGTGGCTACAATCTTCGTTCGCGGCGGGCTTAAGCCCTTTCCTTATTTGCACCTTTATTTTCCTAGTTTAATGTTATCATTATTTCATGTTGTCTTTTATTTTGGACATGTTTAATTTTTGGTGTGCTCATAGCCATCCAATAGATGATAAATTGGATGGCTAGATTTATTTTGCTTGTTTTGGGACTTGCCTATATATAGGCTTATTTGATGAGAAATCAAGGCATGCTATTTGAAAACCTAAATTAATCCTCTCTTGAGAATTTCGGCCACCTCCCTTTGGGATTGACGCCCCCCCTCATCCTCCTTCTCCTCCTTGTTAACCAATCGCTTGGGTGATCCAAGGCTTGTGAAACGCGGAGGCGGATGCTTCTCGGTGTGACTCCGGCGAAGAAGAAGGTTGCCGCTCGGTGTGACGCCGGTGGTGCGTGGACGTGTGACTCTTCCACTTTCCTTGTGTGATCTTCACTCCATCTTGGGGAGGGTAATATCTACATCTTTCCTTTGTGAGTTCTTGTGAGATTTGGAATGGATGCAATGGCTTTTTATCCGCGATCTTGAATACGATCTTTTGGATTTAATCGAAAACCTTCTTGTGTTTATTTTCGAAACCTTGCAAGAAGCCGGATCAGGTGGATCCTTTTGCTTGAGGAAGATCTTGGCATATAGTTATTGATCTTCCTCTCAAAAAGGTGTGGCGACCTTTGCTTTCGATCTTCGGTGGGAAAGGATTGGACTTTAATTAGATCGTCGCTTTTAGTCCACTCCCCTCCGCGTGTTTGTGCGGGATGACGGTGAATCGTGCGGCTAGAATGTTTGTGTTAGGACGCGTTAGAACGTGTTACGTGGGCTTGAGTTGTAAGAAAATCCGTACGCTATTTTAATCCGACGAATCCCTTCATCAGGACCTCCTCAATCCTCACTTCTTGTCGCCCCTGCTGCTGCTGCTTCTCCCTATTCCCTCTCATCTCGAGGAACTCCGGGCAGGTGGCTGTGGCATGCCCCTCTTCCTGATGGAAGTCGCAATAGGGCAGCTCCACCCTAACCTCTCTTCTCCTCCTCCTCAGCATCCCCCTCCTTGATCCCAAGGCTATGGCCATGGCCTCCTCTTGATCGGGAAGCCGGGGCCTATGGCACTGCCTCCAGCCCGGAGGGTGGAACTGATCTTGCCTCCACTGGTGGTGATCCCTTCCGTGGTATCCCCACCGTGGCCCCTTCCCTTGCCACTCAGGTCTCCAGCCCAGTCGATGGTCGGGCTCCTAACGCGCCCACCTCGGCTGCTGCTGCCACTGGAGCTGCCTTTGCTCCCTCTGTCGAGGCACTCCTCTTCTCTCCTCCTGTCCTCTTCCTCCTCTCGTCTCCTTCTCTTCCTCCATGGACCACTTGGACAGCTTCCTTGCAAACTCCGGGTTCGACGCCTCCCGGTCAACCTCTCTTGCCTCCCTCTCCATCAGCTCCTCATAGGAGAGGGGGGGGGGGGGACTCTCTTCAGCTCTATCTAGAAGAACCCCTGCTGCAGTCTCATGGTAAAGGCCATCATCAGACTATGGCCCGACATCTCCTGGACCTGAGTAACCTCCTCCTGGAACCGGTCCATGTAGCTTCCCAACGTCTCGTTCACCCCCTGCTTGATGTGGAACAGGGACTCAGACTCCTTCTTCCTCTTCTTCGAGGTAGTGAACCTCATCATGAACCCCCGGCGCAGGTCCTCGAAGCAGTAGATGTAGCTGGCCGGTAGCTGATGGAACCACTCCCTTGCCTTCTCCCTGAGGGTGATAGCGAAGAGCCGACACTTGAACCCGTCCGACATCTGTCGGATGGAGACTACATCCTCAAGACATTGCACATGCTGGACCGGGTCTCCCTTCCCGGTGTAGTAGGACATCTCAGGTTCCCTGAACCCGTCTGGAATTGGAGCTAAGGAGACTAGCTCGCTGAAAGGACTGCCGACCCTCGCTGGGCGAGCCGGCGAGTCTCTAGAGTCCAGCTCGCCGAACCGGCCTCGGCCTGCCGAGCCGGGGAAGAGCTCGCGCCCGGGCAGCTTTGGTGGGCCAAAACCCGAACAGGCAAGCGTACCTGTCGAATCGTAGTACCAAGGTCGTATTTAAACACGGGGCTGTCAATTACTTCTACTCACGCTCTAACTATTATCCTACCGGAAAACTAATGGGATTTGAGAATTTTTTTGAATAAAACAAAAGACAACTTGCGAGACGAAAAACTTATAATAAAAAGCTAGCATTCGATCAATGATTCACCATGAAATTAGATGAGAGATATAAAAATAAAGATAGTTTTAATTTTGCAAATCATACTCGACCGTGACGGATCCGAAAATAAGACAAAATCTCGCTAGAGCATTAGGTCTCCTAACTTATAGACTCTTCGATCGAAATCTCTTTACAAACCAAAGAAGCCTAAAGTTGCATTATCGAGGTGATCCGCACTATTGGATTTGACTCCAATCCGGAGGATTTACGTCGTCCTATCTCTAGGATTGCGTTCAACTCCTTCCTTCTTTGAGTGATCTTTCACATTCATGAGCCTCTCGGCTACTCAAATATGAGATCCCAGGCCTACTACCGTATATCGGAAATACGGAGTCGATAAACAAAAAAAATCAAAGAAGGATCGAGCATGAAATAACAAAAATAAAACTAAGAAAGAAAATAAACTCTCATCTCACTTCATGGATCCTCACGATCGAATGCTATAGGAAATTAGCTACGCATAATTGAAAGGGAAGACAAAACAAAATAAGAGAGAAACATTTTCATTACTTGCAAACAAAGAGAGTACACAAAATATTAAGAAGACAAGACTATATTAGGAAGAAAAACTTGCAAAAATGGAAAAGAAAACTAATACAATAGTGAAACTAAAAACAACTCACAAGTACTCTCCACTCTCCACTCAACACTCACATTCAACTTGAAACTTTACTTCTCAAAATTTTCTCCTTTGGCTTGAGGGATGGGGTGGCTTTTATAGGAGATGGAGAAGGATCTAGAATGAAATGAAGAGGAGGAGGCCAAGGGGGGTGGCCGGCCATGTAAGGAGAGAAGTGCATGCATTTTATTTAATGAGGGAGAGAGAAAAAAGCTAAATACATGCACTTTCTTTTGGGAAAATAAAAAGGAAAATAATAATAAAAAGAAAAGGGGAATGTATGAGTTTAAATGAGAAAGAGAGAGAGGGAAAAAGGGGATGAATGAGGAATAAAGAGGGGGGGGGGAGAGAGAGGCCGTCCAAGCATGAAAAAGTGAATGCATGCATGCAATAAATGAAAGGGAGAGAGAGAGAGAACATGCATGTATGACATGAAAGGTGGCCGGCCATGCATGGATATATTCATGCATGGGCTCGGGTAGGAGGCTAGGTGGGCTGCTCCTTGTTGAAAACTCGGGCTTGAACCTACAAAAAAAAGACAAAACAATCATGGATTAGTCTACATAAAATAACAAAGTTAAAACAAGATTTTAAAACATAATAATAATAAAAACATTACAACATTAAAATTAAAACATTAAGACATATCATTAACTATAATTATTATACATAACATGACATAACATATAATAACAAAATACATATAATAAGACTATATAGATATCAAAACTCTAATAACACTAGGAATTAAAATATTGTAAAGAGACATTAAAACATGAAATAATCAATCATAAGATATAATAAAATTAGGCATTTTGAATACTAAATTACCCCTAAAAAGGATGACTAAAACTAGTCATCAAGCTTGCACCCCCGGCCTTCCCTGGCAACCTCCTTCCCAGCTCGCCTGCCGGGAGCGCCCTCGCCCAAAGAGGGGGCGGCCGCGATCTGGGCTGCCGGAGTCGAGCACTCGGCCCGCGTGCGGAGTGAGAATTTGACGAGGCTCAGCACCTCATTCCTGAAATCTTCCAACATCACCACTGTGGCGAGAGGCGGGGGGGGGGGGGGGGGGGGGCGAGTTCGGCCTGTCTGATCCCTGTCCTCCTATCATCGAACCCGCTGAAGCTTTTCTTCACTGACCACTTTCCACGCTCACCGCACCAAAATGTTGAAACCGAAATTCGGTCTCCTGTGGAGTTTGACCCGTGGGGAAGGGGTGGTCTCACGCCTACTTCACTTCTGCAAGCAAAACAACAAAGAAAACATGGAGAAACCGCCCCAAGGGGCTCGGCGGGGAGGACCCACCACACACCCGGAAGACTAGAGAATACTTCCCCTCCTTAGCCATAGGCCGAGCTAAGGCAACCTCAGGAAGCACTAATAAATCCGAGGAGCAAGAGAATATGAGAGCGTGCCCTGAGGTGCCCCCCTTGGGTTCTATTTATAAATTTTAGAATCTGAACTGCCAATAACCAAAAGAACTGACCTGAAATTACCAAAAAGCCCTCGGTTGGGTCTGCCAACATCCAAACTCCGCTGTTCTGAATAGCTATGTGCAGTCCAACTTGGTCTGCCAACAGCGTGGCTCCGCTATTCTGAGAAGCTATTCGCACCCATGGGGAGGTCAGCTCGCCACCAATCCCTCTCCGCGAGAGGCGGGCGCGACCTGGCTCTAGCGGCTCGCCTATTCTTCTTGGGCGAATGCGAGCCGGGCCTCCGCAACCCGCCAGTCCTCTACCGAGGCGGATAGGCGGCCAGGTCGCGAATACGGGACGAGCTGGCGGCCATTGTGACCCTCAGAACGGCTCGCAGATCGCGTATCGTCGAACCCATCCGCGAGTACCGGTTCGACGAATGGCGCCCCCCGCTCCGGTCGACGATTATTTGAGCGAGCAGGAGTGGTGGGGGAGTCGTCTCTCCTGGCTCGCTCGCTTGAACTGAGCGGGAGCGGACCAGCCTCTTGCCGCATGCCTGCTTGTTTCTTGGGTGCGGGTCGCGGGACTGGGTTCGCTCGATCTTCCTGGAGGGGCCCATTCGATGAACACGGAGTTGTACAGAACTCAAAGAGGAAGTATATGTTGAACAACCACCGGGTTTTATATCTCCAACTCATCCCTCCTTTGTTTTCCAATTGCATAAAGCTCTTTATGCTTTAAAGCAAGCTCCAAGAGCTTGGTATGAGACCCTAGCTAGCTTTCTTTTAGAGCATAAGTTCACTATGAGCATTATAGATAGAACCTTGTTTACTAGTCATCATAAACATAACATATTATTAGTACAAATATATGTAGATGTCATTATTTTTGGCTATACTGATTCCAAACTATGCAAAAGGTTTTCTGACCTAATGCATTCCAAGTTTGAAATTAGTAGCATGGGTGAGCTTTCTTACTTCCTTGTTCTCCAAGTGACGCAATCCCCTGATGACATTTTCATATCCCAATCAAAATATACTAAGGAGCTAGTTAAAAGATTTGGGATGACTGATGCCTCAGCCAAGAAAACACTAATGGCTTCCAATGCTATGATTGATTCTGATGAACATGGCAAGCCAGTTGATCAGAAAACATATAGGGCTATTATTGGGTCCTTATTATATCTCACAGCTAGTAGGCCAGATATAATGTTTGCTACATGTCTTTATGCTAGGTTCCAGGTGAACCCTAAAGAATCTCACTATATTTTACTTAAAAGGATTTTGAGATATATAAAGGGTTGCCCAAATCTAGGACTCTTTTATCCAACTGAGTCAGAATTTGAATTAACTGGATTCTCAGATGCTTACTTTGCTGGATGTAGAGTTGACAAAAAAAGAACATCAGGAACATGCCAGTTCCTTGGTGATAGGCTTTTGTCTTGGTTTTGTAATAAACAAACATCTGTGTCTACTTCAACTGCAGAAGTTGAATACATTGCAGCTGGCAGTTGTTGTTCACAAATATTGTGGATTCAAAATCAACTCCTGAATTATGGTTACAATCTAAATAATTCAACTATATTTTGTGATAGTACCAGTGCAATTTCCATTGCACAAAATCCAGTGCATCATAGTAGAGCTAAATATATAGAAATTAGACATCATTTCATTAGAGATTGTGTGGACAAAAAATTAATCTCGTCTTTATCTCTACTGATTTCCAAAGAGCAGACATCTTCACTAAACCTTTAGATGAGAAAAAACATCTGTTCTTTCTGAATCAGCTAGGTATGATAAATGAAGAAAGTAAATTTAATTTCTGTCTGAGGTTGGAGAATTGGTCACAGTTCGTCGAACGGTGATCGACGATCTGAGAACTATTCTTAAGAAATTTCGTCGACCTGAGATCGACGAACTCTCTGTGTGAAGTTATTTTCGTCGAGCGGAGATCGATGATCTTGCTTCAAAAAAGTTTTTGTCGACCTGAGAACGACGAAAAGTTTTCCCCTCTTCCAACTAAGATCGACGATATCATTTCTTCATGAAATTTTTCGTCAACCTGAGATCGAAGATTTTTTTATTTTTCGCATGACAGAGTTTGTCGCTTCATATTCTGAAAACCCTATAACTAGGTTTTCTTTGAGCTATATCCCACACTTTCTAGTTCTCTTGCACTTGATCTCTCTCTCTCTCGTTTTTGCAGGAAAACAATGGCGATTCCGGAGATTTCTCTCTCCAGCATGAAATATGATACTAGATTCGACATCGACTTCGATTCATTCAGCCATACCGATCAGATATTCACTGATATTCTACAACTGTTTGAAGAATAACAACTGAGGAAACTTATGATAACCAGGATCAAATTGTCAGTGACCGAGATAAGAGAATGGGTTAACACTTCAAATTCCCCAGATGTAGAAACAATTACCATCGCAGGCCATCAGGTTACTCTAACACCTGCTATTTTAACTGAGATTTTTGATTTGGTTAATGAAGAAGAAGATATAGAATTAGATAGTTCTGAGTATGATTCTATGCTGATTAAGATGGGTCACTCAATGGGAAACCCTAATAAATTGTTAAAGAAAAACTTGTCTATAGAATATAAGTTTCTTACTGATGTAGCAGGGAAAGTGTTGCTAGGAAAGCACACAACCCATGATTATATTACCAGGCACCAATTCTTGGTGATGTGTGGCCTGTTTAATAAGAAATTAGTAAATTGGGGTTTGCTGCTATTTGAATTAATCAAGAAGAAAAACTCAAAGAAAGAAGTATATTTTGGGAGGATTTTGGGAATTTTCCTCCAGGCCAAGGCTCCTGAACTTATGGTCTCCCAGACCATGTTCATCAATGCATCCAAGAGGCTAACTTCTGCCTTATTTGGTAGATGGGAGAGGACCATATCTAAGTCATCCAGGGCTTCCTCCTCTTCCAGAGCTTCAGAGAACACCAGGACAGTAACAGTCGCACCCTCAATTGAAGAGGAAGCTCCTGTTCCTCCTCCATCTCCACCACAATCCACAGTTCCTTCATCAACTCCCATCAAACAACCATCCACTTCCTCTCAAACTCCTACTACCTCACCATCACAACCTCATTCCCCACTTCCTCAATCTCCAATCCACATACCAGAGGATTCTCCATTGCCACCTCCTCAATCTCCTATACCACCTCACCTTGATGACATACCACAACAATCTTCTCTGTCATTTCCAACTTTTCATCTTTTACCATCTCCATCACCATCTCCTCAACATCAACTATCTCCATCTCAGGACAAAGTCATGCCAGATTTCATTCCTCCCTATTCCTCCTTCAATCCATCTGTATCTACTCAGACATCACCTGAGTTTATACAACTGGATTTTCCCCCCATTTCCACAATCTTGGAGCTTATCTCTCCAACTATCAGGCATCTCATAGCAGAGTAAATTGCTCCTCTAACTACCTCCATAAGCTCTCTCGTTGCTCTTCTTGCTTCCTCTTCCTCTATCCCTACTTCTTTCCAGGGCCTGGGTTCAGTACCCTTTGAATCCAGGCGGGGGGAGATGTTCCAGGAAGAAGCTGCAGTTGTAGCTCCAGCTCCAGCAGGAGCAACAATTTCTCCAGCAGTAGTAGCAGATTCATCTTATATAGAAGCAGTTCTAGAGATTATCACATTTGGTGATTGCAGCATCAATCCCACAGTGGATTTAATTTCTTTACTTAATTCTTTTAATTCAATTTACAGAAATTTTGTACCAAGTTTTGATGTTCATCGCTCCAAGGCTATAATGTGTTATACTGCTCCAATAAGTCATGTAGTTGTGAATTAACTAAGGGCAGGTTTTCTTGTTCCAGAGATTATAGAAAGCCTAGTTGTTGAAGATTCTTATGAGATAGTTCCTATTTCTGTTCCTCATGTATTCTCTCCACCAACTTATGGGTGGGTTGAATCCCCAATGCCAGACATGGATGAGATTATGTTTGCTAATATGGAAGAAGAACATGAGCCTTTTCAGGATCAAATTGTTTTAGAGCTAGTAGTTCAAAAACATCCTCAGGTTCCAGGAATCTCAGCTAAATGGCTAAAGCAATTGGATGATCTGTATGATAATCCTCCTGAATCATCTGATGATGATGAGGATTCTAATGATTCAAGTTCTAAGAAAGTAAAGTATAAGAAGAGAAAGGCTCCTCCCAAGGATGTTCCTGAATCTGACCCTACTGCTGATATTCTTTACTATATTCTCAACAATTTTCCTCTCACTCCAGATATGGATCACTGGATGAGATTCTCTAAGTATTAGCTCAAGGAAAGAAAGAAAAGGAAAAGATACAGTTACCCACCTAGGAATAAAAGGAGAGGACCTCCTCCTCTTCCTCCTCCTACTGCAGGTGCATCAGGAAATGTTGCTAAGACTCAGAAGCCAGCCTTAAGTAGTTCTCAGTCTCCAAGGCCAACCACCCATCAGTTTTTCAGACCAGCTGGGAAGTATTGTCAATACAAACATCCAAGGTCTTATTATTCAGGCCAACCTCAGCAGTCTTTCCCTCAAACCAACTTTCAACAGCAATCCATTCTTTTCAGAAGTCCTCAAAAGTATTCTCAGGATGCTCTTAAATCTAATCTAGAGAGACCTCTCTCTCCAACTTATGAACCTGAATAAGATCCCAATTTTAGGATGGCCAGATTCCAAGAGATGACTGGGTTATCTCAATTTAACAGAGCTAGAGCAGAAGGAGAAGATCCATCTAAATTCACTATAATGTCTAAATATAGATAGAAGGAGCTCGATCAATTTCAGGTAAACAGAAATCTATTTGACCCTAATGAATACATGCTGATCCATCCAGAAGCTATAGTGCCTAGAGCTACATCCGTAATAATTCTTGGGTTTAAGACCTGAAGATGTCTTAAAAGGAAGCAGAAAATCCAAACTGGACAATTGCTTTTGCTACGTCATCTTCTGGTCCTCCCTCTAATAGATCTTAAGCATTTTTGATCTGCTATTTTTTGTGTGATTTATATGTGTAATGAACTTAGCCATATCATATCTGCTGAATAGTTTAAGTTCTGTCAGATATTTATATTGCTTTGTGTTTTTATGCTTTTTGATTTTGTTTAGTGACCTCACCCAAATAGGGGGAGATTGTTGGATCCAAAGTTTGGATTTGTGCTAGGTTCACTATTAGGTTATTGACCCACCATGTATAGCCTACGGTCAATTTGTTAGTTTTAAGGCCTAGGTCAGTCTGACTAGGTTAGACATCTTTGATCCAGCCCTCAGAAGTATTCAGAGATTCTTACTAAGAACAAATGCAGTTTTAAAGAGTTTAGAAAATTAGATCGAAGTTCGTTGAACTCAGCTTGACGATCGTCGATCGCAGATCGACGAACTCAGAGTGTCAACTCTGAGCTGAGCTTGACGAAATACGAGCTCAGGTCGACGATCTTCCTTCTTCTACTCAGATTCTCTGGTTGACGAACTTGGAACTCAGCATTGACAGATATCTTCCAGAACAATTATCTCTGAGCTCAGCTCGATGAAGGAGATTTCTTAACTCGATGAACTTGGAGATCAGTTCGACGAAATCTGTCCCGAGTTCGATGTATTTCGTTCAATATCAGTTTGACTTTTTCTCTCTCATTTTGACTTCAATTTGTATTATTCTAAGGCAGTAGTTCTCTGAAAATTAATGCTCATATTCTCAAGAATATATCCATTTCTTGGCAGCATTAATTATGATTTTAATAGAGTTAATTACTTGACTTATTTACTAGGACAGTTGAGGAAACTCATTAAAAGCCAAATTCCAGCCGTTCAACTCTCAGAATCTCAGCAGTAAATTCACGATATTATTCAAATTTCAAAAAGGCTGAAATTTCTCAGGATATAAAAGCAATTCTTCTCTCTTCAATAGAATAACAACAAGAAGAATAAGAATCATTGATGCACTATTCAGAGAAAAGCATTGCTATCATTATTACAGGAAATTGAAGAAGAATATCAACACACAGATCATTAGTCTTCTTTAGTTTCTGCTTCGGGATTTTTCTAGAGATAACAGTCAACATCAGTCTGAAAGTTCCGGAAGATCAGCAAGCCAACTGCAAGGCCTACACCCTGTGCAAAGCTCTCATCTTTCTGAACCTTTCTTCATCTCGGTTGGAGCTTGGACAATAGCATCCACTAAGTCTTTTCAGTTGTTTGAGCAAGAGAAGACAACATCATTTTCTTTTCCTACAGTAAAAAGGTTTTTTAACTCCCTTAAAAAGTTATCATCTGGTTGTCAAGTCTCCTTATCAAAAGACTTGAATTGGTTTTTGGGCAACTGATCAAAAGCTCAAAGGGTTATGAGATCTCCCTTGAAATAGATCTTGTGGTGACAGGGCACTTGAGGAAAAACCTATGGTGGCAGGACACCTGAACAAAAACTTGTTAGTGGATTCCTACTAGGGTGGTAGAAGAGTAGATGTACCCAGTTTTGGGGAACCACTATAAAATCTTTGTGTCATCTGGAATGCTCTATTCTTTTATTTGTTATGTTGTGATTGTTGTTGTTTTTATTTCTCTTTATACATATAGATATCACTTATTTTAATTCCGCTATAAAAACTAATTTAAGTTTTTAAAATACTCTATTCACCCCCTAGAGTTGAGTCAGATCTATCCCTCACTTTCAGTAGAGTAGAATCATCTATTGATGTATGGTCTCTTTATTAATCTGGGCCGTTCTCCTGCAGATCTGATAGGCTGTTATTGGAAGAGGAAGTTGATATTTTAGGTTCATGGTGAATCAACTTCCATGCGTCGACCTATTAGTCAGTTGAAGTAGAGTTCAGAGGCTGCCTCTTACAGTTCCTAAGTTGATGGAGTTTCGTCCGGTGATCCGGATGTTGAGGTGATGGGCTCTTCTACCCCAAGCTTCCTGATGAGGGGGCTCCTATCCTGCTCCAACCAAAGGGGAACCATGTTTCTTCATCTTTTACAATAATGAACAATGTCATAAGTCTGCTACTTGACCTTAGTTCTCCCTTGTTGTCTTGTGATTTAGCTCACCTTGCCTTTTTGTTGCAGATTGGTATACAAGTCCATATTGCTCATACTTGGAAGTATTACTATGTTGGCTTGAAGGACGAGTACCTTACTCTTCAAGAGATGCTATGGGGTATAGAGAGATCTCTTTTTGATTTGAGGGGGAGGCGCGAGCGTAATTTATCTCACTTCTGGCAGATTAAGTCAGACTTGAAGGCTGAGGCGGTGGCTATAAGAGGAGCTTCAGGCTGAGAAGTCACTGGTAGAGAATATACTAGGAGACATTTCCTGTTTAGAGTGCGAGGTGGGACATTTTCCTCACGTTAGAAACTTGCTGTAACACCCCCATCCGTCGCATGGCATATAATAGAAGGTCCAGCTGGAACCCGACGCCATATACCACAGACAGTCGGAAGGGTTACTAAATGAATAAATCAAACCATCTAATTAAGACTACTCGTCCTAATCACAGAGCATTCTAGCGGAAGATTTTAAAGTTGAAAGAACCCAAAATTAATTCCATCAATATGAATGTCCACAGCTACAACAACAGGAATGAAACCACAAATACACAGAAACAGGTACATGGCCTTAAGGCCTTACAAATGTTCACTTCATGAATAGTGTTTTACATACATCGGCTCGCAGGCCGGCCACACATGAAATATATAAATAAAACTATTCTACGGCCTTCTAGGGCCAGCACAGCAACATGGGCTCCAGCCCGCTATTTGGCGCTCGGCTCCGCAGCACCTGCAAGCACATACCACCGCACGGTGGCAAATAAAGCAACGGTCAGCTAAAAGCCGACCAAATTATAACGACCCCGCCCCTTACTCGGGACGGCGGTGCTCTTTCCCTGCAAAACATTAGCCAACAATATATATATAGCGCAATTATAATTCACCACAGGTGTAGGCTCGCACGGCCAAACACCCCGTGCACTCAGGGCACATTCATGGTGGACCCTGACCCATCAGTGCATCCACCACCACCCCCAGGATGGCAACAACATGTGAGCATTTAGCCTTTCTGACCACCGTCTAAGGCTCCGACTATGCCAACGGCCAGTCCCCGTCTTCGGGTCTCTCGCACCGAACCACATAGCCTAGGTCCAATTCCACTTGCCCGTTGCTCACGCCGCATGTCCAATTTAAGGAACTTTGCGCGGGCCAAGCTTCTCTCGGATCCCAAATTTTCCAAAACAATCTCATAACCCAGTTATGATCAAGGCCGGTTCCCAGACCGCCAAGTTAGCAGAACACGTTTCCGCTCAATTTTCCGGGTGCGCCTTGAAGCTAACCTCCAAGGATCCCTGCTGCAATCTACCACGTAGAAACCCGAAAAATCCAAAGCACGGAGTCTTCTCCGGCAAAACCACATCAAATGCAACATCACCGATCCAGACAAAACACGTCCGGGTAGGCTTCACACACAATGCCTATGCCCGTACTTACGATTCCGGGCTCTACATGCAACACAAGGGGGACTATTCCCGTCAACCCCAAGGAACACCACGCACTCACCGCATACTCGCGGGAGCGGGATTCCTTATGCAGAAAGAAAGAGATTCAAGCGCTCGAGTTGAGAATCGTTACCCTTGTAGTCCGTTTTGGCGCCATGGAAAAACTACGCGGTTAGAACTCTTCACAATGACCTTCCCTCCACGGATCCGCTCTCCGATTTCGAAACGGTGCTCCGATGCTCCGCCAGCGGCCGGAAACCTCCTTCTTCTTCCTCTCCTCTCTCACTTTGGAAGGGGAGAACTTTGGAGAGAAAAATGAGGGAATAACTCCCTATTCCAGGCCTTAACAGAGCAGGATCTCATCTGGGCCATTGGATCCTAATTAAAGAAAATGAACGGCTCGGATCTGCACAAAATTCCCCAGACCTGGGCCGCACACGGCTTGGCACACGGCCGTGTCCAAGGCCGTGTGCCTCGATCCAGGCACGATCGTCGAACTGAGAAACGCACACGGGCCAAGACACGCCCGTGTCTGACCTGACACGCCCGTGTCGGGTTCCTCGACACGCCCGTGTTCGTGGGCGTGTCACGCATAACCGCCACGGCAACGGACATGACCCATCAGGACACGGGTATGGACACGGGTTGGCACACGCCCGTGTCGGATGACACGCCCGTGTCGGATGACACGCCCGTGTCATCCGGCCGTGTTCCTGGCCGTGTCCTTCTCGGGTTGGAAACGGCCAAAAATCACCAGCCAGACACGGCCTTGGACACGCCCGTGTCCTAGGCCGTGTACCCCTACAGGCACCAAAAACTCTTTTTCCCGCGACCGACTCGCACACAAAATTCGGGGCGTTACAAATCTCCCCCACTTAAGGAATTTCGTCTCGAAATTAAGCAAAGGTACACAAAAGCTAAATGATACCTGAGTGGAATAACTCGGGATATTCCTCCAACATAGCTTGCTCTCGTTCCCAAGAAAGTTCCTCACGTCCGCAATTATCCCAACGGACTTTAACCATTCTGACCTCCTTGTTGCGGAGTCGTTTGACTGCAACATCTTCAATTCGTACTGGTCTGACCCTTGTTGTTAACTCATAATCAACCGGTACCTGATCGTCTGCAATGATCTGCGAAGCCTCTTGAACTGCCTTACGCAACACCGATACGTGGAATACATCATGCAGCCCACTCAACTCCGTCGACAGCTTTAATCTATACGCCGCCTCGCCAACACGCTCCAGGATTTCAAATGGTCCAAGGTATCTCGGACTCAGCTTCTTCAAGCGTCGAACCCGCGATACACCCTTGAACGGCTTGATTTTTAAATATACCATGTCGCCAACATTGAACTCCACATTTCTATGTTTGGCATTGTAGTACTTTGACTGTCTATCCTGAGCAATCTTCAGCCTTTCTTGAATTGTCCGTATCATTGAAGTGGCATCTTCCACCGCTTGACGTTTATACAACTTTGATTCGCCTGCCTCCAACCAAGACAACGACGTACGGCACTTCCTCCCATACAAAGCTTCGAAAGGCGCCATTCCAATGCTTGCCTGAAAGCTGTTGTTGTACGCAAACTCCACCATGTACAGGTGATCCTCCCAATGCTTCCCGAAATCTAGGACGCAGGACGCACATGCGAAGCATGTCCTCCATAGTTCTGTTGACTCTCTCGGTTTGGCCATCTGTCTGTGGGTGAAAGGCTGTGCTGAACTTTAGCTTAGTACCCAACAGACCATGCACCAACCTCCAGTCATTTGACGTGAAGCATCCATCTCGATCACTAACAATGCTTCTAGGCACACCATGCAATTGTACAATATTATCCACGTAGAGTTTGGCTAACTTTTCCACTGGATCCTCCTTTCTCATTGGGATAAAGTGCGACACCTTTGTCAATCTATCTACGACCACCCAAATGGCGTCATTTCCTTTCCGCGACTTCGGCAAACCGTGCACAAAATCCATAGATATATCGTCAAACTTCCATTCTGGGATAGGAAGTGATTTCAAGAAACCTTCGGGCTTCTGGCATTCCGCCTTCACTAATGCACAAGTACGACACTTGGCCACATAAAGTGCCACATCCTTCTTCAAACCCGGCCACCAGAATAATTTCTTCATGTCTCTATACATCTTCGTGCTTCCCGGGTGGATTGAGTATTTGGTATGATGAGCCTCATACATCAACTCCTCCCGAATATTATCCGCACTAGGAACGCATAGACGACCGTCCTTCCTTAGCAACCCATCTTCAACCACGAACTGGGAATTTGACCCATCCAAAGATCCATCTAGTATTTGCTTCATGCTGCTATCCTGAACCAAAGCCCGCCGAACTCTATCCGCTAGGTCATACTGCACCTCTGTCCAAAACAGTTTCGCCTCGGCACTAGACTGCTTGTCAACGCAAGATATCTCCAATGCCTCCAGCTCTTGGACCAATCTCTCATCATGTACTGATAACCAATTGGCTTGTGTGGGAATCTTATGACTCAACGCATCCGCCACTGCATTTCCCTTCCCAGGCACATAGTGTATCTTGAAGGTGTAGTCCCCTAAGAACTCCATCCACCTCCTCTGCCTCATGTTCAAATCCTTTTGGTCCAATAGGTACTTCAAACTCTTATGATCGGTGTAAATATCCACCTTCACACCGTACAGATAGTGCCTCCAAAGCTTTAGAGCAAAAATCACGGCCGCTAACTCTAAGTCGTGGACCGGATAATTCCTCTCGTGAACCTTCAATTGTCGTGAACCATAAGCTATCACTCTCCCATGCTGTAGCAGAACACAGCCCAAACCACTGCCTGAAGCATCACTATAAATCTCGAACCCTTCGGTACCACTTGGCGAACATAAAATAGGCGCCGTGGTTAACCGCCTCTTCAACTCTACAAAAGCCTGTTCGCACTCCGAAGACCACACAAACTTCTGATCCTTCCTTGTCAACGTCGTGAGTGGTAGTGCTATCCGCGAGAAGTTCTCTACGAAGCGCCTGTAGTAGCCAGCAAGCCCCAAAAAACTCCGGACCTCTGCCACTGTAGTCAAAGTAGGCCACTCCCGTATCGCCACTATCTTCGCCGGATCCACAGCTATTCCTTCCCCACTGACAACATGACCAAGGAACGCTATCGAGGATAACCAGAATTCACACTTGGAGAACTTTGCATATAACTGACTTTTCCTCAATGTTTCCAACACCATGTGTAAATGCTTGTAGTGATCCTCCTCGCACCGCGAATACACTAGAATATCATCGATGAATACTATCACAAACTGATCCAAATATTCTCTGAACGTCCTATTCATCAGATCCATAAACACGGATGGAGCATTCGTCAACCCAAACGGCATGACTGTGAACTCAAAATGCCCAAACCGCGTACTGAATGCTGTCTTTGGGATGTCGCTCTCCCTTATCCTCAACTGATAGTAACCGGACTTCAAATCTAACTTCGAATATACAGTTGATCCAACCAGCTGATCAAATAGATCGTCAATCCTCAGGATTGGATATTTGTTCTTCTCCGTAAGTTTGTTCAATTCCCGATAATCGATACAAAGCCGTAAGCTCCCATCTTTCTTCTTAATAAAGAGAACTGGTGCGCTCCAAGGCGACGAACTTGGACGCACATAACCTTGCTCTAGCAACTCCTGCAGTTGCACCTTCAACTCTGCCATTTCTCTCGGGGCTATCCGATAGGGGGAGCGTGACACCGGTTTGGCACCCGGTACAAGCTCTATAGTAAAGTCTATCTCCCGCTGAGGAGGGGCTTCTGGGAGATCATCTGGAAACACATCAGGATACTCGGACACAACTGGGATGTTGCCCAAACTAGGTTTAGGCGTCAAAGTCTGCACTAGAGTGACATACAGTTCTGCCCCAGACCGAACTGCCTTAAACGCCTGAAGGGCCGATATCAGAACTTTCCTTGACCCCTTCATGCCCGCAAAAGTAGTCTCCCGATCAGTGTCCAGACCCAACTTGACTTCTTTGCGGTTGCAATCAATGCATGCACTCTGCTCCGAGAGCCAATCCATACCGAAGATTACATCGAACTCCACTAATGGTAGAACCAACGCCCGCAAATCAAACTCCCGCTCTCCAATCCGAATCTTCACAACACAAATCCTATCCGCACGCATTGAGCACCCATTAGGCAACAACACATCCAACTTGTTTTCTGCCATCGAGAACGGAACTCCGATGCGCGATATAAACTTTTCAGACAAGAAGGAATGTGATGCTCCCGTATCAAAAAGGGCTCTCGCCGGAAACCCAAAGATCAACACAAAGCCTAGCACTAACAAACGTAAGCTAACAAATACAAAAGTAACAACTATAAAAGTTAAACCACTATAATTTAACTCATACCTGTCACCACGTCTGCTTGCTTTATGGCCTCCTGTAGACCAAGGTTGTAGACTCTAGGCTGGGCTGGAGCATGATGGGATGCGGTTGACTCCACCGCCTTCCCTTTCTCCTCATACGTCGCTCCAGGTCTCCTCTCGGACTTTGGACGTCCGCTCCAACACTCCCGAGCAAAATGCCCCGTCTTCCCGCAGTTGTAGCAAGCCCCGGGGACTCGACTTGTAGTTGCCCCCGATGCATCAGCCGAAGGGGCTGAGTTTGAAGTCCTCCGCTTCTTGTTCCATCTGCGGAAACCTGTCTTATTACTTGGCACCTTGAACTCGGTCTTCCTTTCTCCTGGGTCCCTCTTCTCTTGAACTTTCTTCGCAACCTTTTCCAACGATCGGGCCGAATTGACCAAGGCTAGGAAGCCCTGCGCCTTAGGCCCAGCAAGGAGTAACCGTAAATTGCCACGAAGACCCTCATAGAATCGGTTGGTCTTCCTCTCTTCTTCAGAAAACATAGCACCAGCATAAAGACCCAACCGTGTGAACTCATGCAGATATTCGTCCACGCTTCTGGATCCCTGAGTCAACCCAAGAAATTGATTCTCCATTTCCAACTTCTGAGCAGAAGGTACAAATCTGGCTAGGAACAATCTTGAAAATTCTTCCATCGGCACATCCGCAAGTTGCCTTCCCACTAGAAGATGAAACTCCAACTCGTCCCACCACAGCCTCGCCTCACCTTCCAAAAGAAAAGTCGCTATGGTGGTCTTCTGCCACTCCTCAGTCATTGTGGCCGTCAACACCGTCTTTATGGAAGAGAGCCAGTCCTCAGCCTGACTTGGCGTTCCAACCCCATTAAACCTCGGAGGATTAAAGCCCATCACGTGCTTTAGCTATCGCTCCGTAGTTCTCCTCGGCTCTACTAACTCAACTGCTGCGCGTTCCACCACTCTCGGCTCTGCCGCCCTAACCGGTTCTTGCTCATCCGCAGGAGGTGCGCGATGCATTTGCCCTGCAGGTTGGGCATTTATCATTGCGAACACGGCTTCAGCCACCATCCTGATGGTTTCCGCTGAAGGAGGTGTAGCAGGCACGTCCCTTGGTGCACTACTTTCCGCTGATTGCGGACGCTCTGACTGACCAGCACCGCTCCTAGCTGCCTATAAAAGCAAAGACACACGATTAGACGACAAATAAATTGCTAAAAGCAATCATTGGAACACTCAGGTTCCACAAAACAAGTGTATTTTCATTCCTAAGTGGACATTCATGGGTTCTTTTTAATGTTATAACGATGACGCACACATGTGCTCACCACCCCTTAAAAGAATTCGCCCACGAATTCATTTAAGCTTGACCGTAACCAGAAGTCTGATACCAAATTGTAACACCCCCATCCGTCGCATGGCATATAACAGAAGGTCCAGCTGGAACCCGACGCCATATACCACAGACAGTCAGAAGGGTTACTAAATGAATAAATCAAACCATCTAATTAAGACTACTCGTCCTAATCACAGAGCATTCTAGC
This sequence comes from Platanthera guangdongensis, assembly GCA_039583875.1. NCBI lineage: Eukaryota > Viridiplantae > Streptophyta > Magnoliopsida > Asparagales > Orchidaceae > Platanthera > Platanthera guangdongensis. The sequence continues at coordinate 184,119,502 of CM077158.1, forward strand.
GGAAGATTTTAAAGTTGAAAGAACCCAAAATTAATTCCATCAATATGAATGTCCACAGCTACAACAACAGGAATGAAACCCCAAATACATAGAAACAGGTACATGGCCTTAAGGCCTTACAAATGTTCACTTCATGAATAGTGTTTTACATACATCGGCTCGCAGGCCGGCCACACATGAAATATATAAATAAAACTATTCTACGGCCTTCTAGGGCCAGCACAGCAACATGGGCTCCAGCCCGCTATTTGGCGCTCGGCTCCGCAGCACCTGCAAGCACATACCACCGCACGGTGGCAAATAAAGCAACGGTCAGCTAAAAGCCGACCAAATTATAACGACCCCGCCCCTTACTCGGGACGGCGGTGCTCTTTCCCTGCAAAACATTAGCCAACAATATATATATAGCGCAATTATAATTCGCCACAGGTGTAGGCTCGCACGGCCAAACACCCCGTGCACTCAGGGCACATTCATGGTGGACCCTGACCCATCAGTGCATCCACCACCACCCCCAGGATGGCAACAACATGTGAGCATTTAGCCTTTCTGACCAGCGTCTAAGGCTCCGACTATGCCAACGGCCAGTCCCCGTCTTCGGGTCTCTCGCACCGAACCAAATAGCCTAGGTCCAATTCCACTTGCCCGTTGCTCACGCCGCATGTCCAATTTAAGGAACTTTGCGCGGGCCAAGCTTCTCTCGGATCCCAAATTTTCCAAAACAATCTCATAACCCAGTTATGATCAAGGCCGGTTCCCAGACCGCCAAGTTAGCAGAACACGTTTCCGCTCAATATTCCGGGTGCGCCTTGAAGCTAACCTCCAAGGATCCCTGCTGCAATCTACCGCGTAGAAACCCGAAAAATCCAAAGCACGGAGTCTTCTCCGGCAAAACCACATCAAATGCAACATCACCGGTCCAGACAAAACACGTCCGGGTAGGCTTCACACACAATGCCTATGCCCGTACTTACGATTCCGGGCTCTACATGCAACACAAGGGGGACTATTCCCGTCAACCCCAAGGAACACCACGCACTCACCGCATACTCGCGGGAGCGGGATTCCTTATGCAGAAAGAAAGAGATTCAAGCGCTCGAGTTGAGAATCGTTACCCTTGTAGTCCGTTTTGGCGCCATGGAAAAACTACGCGGTTAGAACTCTTCGCAATGACCTTCCCTCCACGGATCCGCTCTCCGATTTCGAAACGGTGCTCCGATGCTCTGCCGGCGGCCGGAAACCTCCTTCTTCTTCCTCTCCTCTCTCACTTTGGAAGGGGAGAACTTTGGAGAGAAAAATGAGGGAATGACTCCCTATTCCAGGCCTTAACAGAGCAGGATCTCATCTGGGCCATTGGATCCTAATTAAAGAAAATGAACAGCTCGGATCTGCACAAAATTCCCCAGACCTGGGCCGCACACGGCTTGGCACACGGCCGTGTCCAAGGCCGTGTGCCTCGATCCAGGCACGATCGTCGAACTGAGAAACGCACACGGGCCAAGACACGCCCGTGTCTGACCTGACACGCCCGTGTCGGGTTCCTCGACATGCCCGTGTTCGTGGGCGTATCACGCATAACCGCCACGGCAACGGACACGACCCATCAGGACACGGGTAGGGACACGGGTTGGCACACGCCCGTGTCGGATGACACGCCCGTGTCATCCGGCCGTGTTCCTGGCCGTGTCCTTCTCGGGTTGGAAACGGCCAAAAATCACCAGCCAGACACGGTCTTGGACACGCCCGTGTCCTAGGCCGTGTACCCCTACAGGCACCAAAAACTCTTTTTCCCGCGACCGACTCGCACACAAAATTCGGGGCGTTACACTTGCTGAGTTGAAGGTCCCCAAACTAAGCTCACGCGGGGTGACCCAGGGTTTTGTGGAGTTCTTTTTCTTCGGATCGAGATTGTCTCTGATACCAGTTTGTAAGACCCCTTTTTTTGCGACGCTACCGGGTCTTATGCCCAGAATCGCAATTTCGCGGTGACACCTTCGCTCGGGAAGGTCGACACTACGACATGCCAACACTGCCGGTACAACAGAATCACCAAAGATGTGGAAGCTTATAAAAGAAGGAAGTAAATGCCAAGTCAACAAAAAATATCATATATAAATATATAGCGTGAATCACAGCATGCCCCAGAAATAAAAGGAGTATCAAAAAGGAGACTAGAAGAAAGGTAAACAGGCTTATGCCGAGTATATCAGAATCCTCACTACAAGGTCACTCGCAGAAGCTAATAAAACTAAACACTCACCGAACCAGAAGCGGGTGCACCTGAGCTAGACTAGCCCACATACATGTGCACCGTAACCTGCTGGTGCTGCCTCTCCGGCTGCAGCCTGTCTCTCATCCAGGGCCCCTATAAAAAAATATGTTCCACTGACCGTTAGTCATAAGACTAGGCCAACTATCATCCCCGCCTCCCCCGTGAATCCTAGGCACCGTGCGGGAAGGAGGATAGGGAAGATATTGAGGTGGAGAAGTGTCAAAGAAGATGGCAGAGGACCTAAACTAGCAGTGATATCACATAGCTATAAAGGTGTACAACAGTAATATGATAATACTTAAGTAAGGCAGTAAAGTAAGAAGAGTAAGAGGGCAAACTATATTGAAGAATAACCTTAACTTATATGAATGCCCATACAAAATTATAAGTTAAGGGGTCTTTTGCAAGGCTATCTTCGTATAATCTATCCCATACTAGGTTATATAATGGGGTGTCAGGTTTTATGCAATTATGAGTGTAGTGAAATATTATGCAGATGAAATGCTATGTTCACACAAGTGCAACTCACGCACAGGACTCCATGTACACAGATCTTTAGTTCCCCCATTTTGGAGTTAGCTAAACTCTCAGGTACCTCGCGTTGTGGCAAACGGAGGCAGTTGGTCGGGCCACCCCACTACTAGGTCCGCATTCACACCACCCAAACTCGACCTTTGTATTCCTCAACGTGAAGGACATACCACGGAGCCTCAGCGTACCTTGCTGGCAAAACAACCAATCTTTCTTTGGCTAAGTGTGAACCACACTTGCCAAGTCAATATTCCGACGTCGGCGTGAATGACAGTAAAGTAACAAAGACCCACCACCTTATATTATGTACATACAAATAAGAACTTCCGTGCAATAGACTCCCCGGACTAACCCGTCCGTCAAACCACATACCGAGCCATCGGCTCACCGGGCTATCCTGCCGACTACTAAAACCAACGAGCATACTGCTCAAATGACAAAGCTAAACTAATAGCCTTGTAACTAAAGGTGAGTGTAAGTGTAGTTTTAGTATAGACTAATTACTCTTGTAATCAATTTACTCTTACAGTTTATGTTAACCTTGTACTGCCCAAGACATTCCCTGTGAAGGGCTCTCGAGGGCAATAGGAACTACGATGGGCTGAAGCCCAAAGCTCCCTTTCGCAAGGTAATTATTATTATTGGTATCTACCCATAATAAACCCCATTTTAAGTTTACCTAATCTAACCCTAGTGCATTTTACTCTTCAACTATTCCTAAGTGTATTCAGACTCTCTCACTAGGGAAGGACGATCGTTCATCGCGCCTAGGAACAACATTAACCTAGACAACCAGGCTCTCACAACCTGACCTACATTGATGACCTCAGTCATATACTACAGGTTAAGTACACCACATACCCCTTTACCCAATACCTAAGTTCTCAAGATTCCCTGATATTGTTGTTTTACTATGTGCAGACCTAGAGAGCTAAATGACATGCAAGAATAGTGACCCCAATAAATATTCATCTGAATGCCCTAAGATAATTACTGGAGATCTATAGTGACAAGATTAGACTAAGCCCAGAAACTTGTAATTTTCATAATTTAATTAGCATTTATTTAATTTTTCCCAAATTAAGGACATAGCTGAATTTGAACATGAAGTACTAGATTTACAAAAGTTATGACCACCCAAAAATTATGAACTCCACATGATGCAAATAAATCAGAGAATACCAAGTTTCGTAATTTTTCATAAATATTTTGGCCTCTAATTAATTAATCCACAATAAATCTAATAATTATGGGTAAAGATGGAAGTACTAAAATACATCATCAGAAAATTATGGAAAAATTTCTGAATCTTAAGGGTGACCAGAAAGGACCGATGACCAAAGATCATAATTTACCAAGCTTATTAGTTACGAAAATAACATCAAATAAGTTTACTTAGAAACAAACACCTTGTGAAGCAACCCCTGTAAACAGACTTCCAAAAATTCCTAAAAAAATTACAGAGCTCTACAATGTCATAAAAGGTCCCCTGACTAAATTTCATGAGTTTCCATTAAGAAGTTAATTCATAAGAAATTCCTAAATAGATGGAGCAACTTGATGGGTTGCGAATGAAGTACTCCAAATATTGATCTAAAAATTCATACCAAAATTTATAGAGCTTTGTTATGGTCTTACATCATAACTGACTAAATCTCATGCAATTTCAAGGTTAGAAAGTCAAATATAAAAAATTTTCAAGAAAACTCATGATAGTGCGCTTTACGAAGAACCAACTTGTAAACTCATCCCAATATCATGTAAAATATTCCAGAGATTAATATGACAATAAAAATGACTAATACTATCATCCCATGAAAATTCAATGTCATAGGACCACTAAATTATTCCTTAATATGCAAGGGCCTAATTAGGCACAAAGTTATTTAAGTGTGGTACAAGAGTCCAACTACCACCAACAACAACCTTAGGGCATTACTCCACCATAGAAACCCATTGGGTAAACACCAAGTTCAAACAAAGACTAAACACCCTAAATCCTTCAGAAACCCTAACAAGCTCAGTCCAAGGCTTGAAATAGGGCACTAGGGCTCAACCACCCTAACCCATCCCAAACTCTAAGAGAGGGTGAACCTACTAACCTTGGGACTATGGCCAGAGCCCCAAACCCTTTGGGTGAGGATTGGCCCCTCCATGCCCCAAAAATCCTAAACCCTAAACTCACCCTTATGTGCCCAAGCTTTAGTCACATTAAAACACAATCAAATCATACTCAAATGGGTTAAGAATTTAATCAGTGACTCAGGATGTCCCCTAAAACCATCCACCAAATCTTTGGGGGTTGGTGAGGTCATTTAGTCCCTTAATTAAACTATACAAGGATTATTAAATTTTTACCAAAACTACAGAAACGTTTTATCCAAAAATTCTCATTTTTGGGTAAGTCCTAGTTATAGATAAGATTGACTCTCTGCCCAAATTTTAGGTCATTTGTACTTGTGGTTAAGTGGGGGCACCACTTTTAATCTCTAACTAGCCCTAAGTATAGACAACACCATTTTGGGTGCTGAGGTCAGATCACTAAGACAAATTGGATGACATAAATTTTAAATTAAAATAGACCTCATGGGCTACAACTTTGGTGTTGACCACTCTTTCTGTATAAGTCAAAGTATTTTTAATAAATAGAAACATTAACTGGAATTAATGAGACAAAAAAATCAAATATAAGGAATTATATAATCTTAAGTTTAAATCGGAGGTGGCAAGAATCTTGGCGCAAATCGTGCGGTGGCTGGTCGTCTTCAACCTCCAGCCTACGGCTGAGATTGCCCCATCCTAGAGCCCTTTCCAAGCACTACCGTCGGCCCACTGACCATCTCCCCGGCCGGCCACTGCCTCCACCACCTTCGTTGAGGTGGTGGCAATCGCCAGGCGGCTGTACGACCGCCAGAGAGGCTATTTCTGGCAAACCTGAGGGGTGAGAAAAAAAACTCGAAAAATTTGGGAAAGAGCTCGCTTGATCGGGCTCAATTGAGCCAGATATCTCTCCTATTTGATCTAGGACTCTAGCATAGAGGGAGAGGGGGAGAAGTCGACCTTCTGGGTGGAGCGCAACCATACCGATAGCCAGGTCGCCATTTGCGGTGGAGGAGTAGCCAGAGTTCTTCAACATCGTTGTTGAAGGACTCAATTTCGTTGATGGAAGAGTGTAAACGACTCCTCTTAATCTGAGGAGTCTTTTTAAAGAGTTAGAATGGGGAGGGGAGGGGTCTTTCTTCATGGCACCATTAATGGCTAATGAAGAGGTTTCGGCCATGGGTGGTGTAACACCCCCTATCCGTCAGATAGCATATAGCAGTACGTCCGGCCGGTGCCCGACGCCATATACTACAGACAGACCGGGTGGTTACTTATGGAAACCATCCAACCAATCTCAACATCCTACACAGAGCATTCTAGCGGAAGCATTTTATACAAGTTGTAACAAAGAACTCAGCATTAAAGCATGAATGTCCACTAACACAAATAGGAATGTTATACAAAAATACCCAAATTAAGCCTTAAGGCTTTACAAGATGTTCCACTTCAAATTACATGTTTTACAAACCACGACACGCAGGCCAGTCACACATGAATAAAACAGTAAACACTTCCAATTAGGCCTTCAAGGGCCGGCTTCGCATTCGGGCTTTAGCCCGCTATTGACCGCTCGGTCCAGCTGCACCTGCAAGCAACAAACCACCGCACGATGGCAAAACAAGGCAACGGTCAGCAATGCTGACCAAATTATAACGATCCCGCCCCCACCTCGGGGCGGCGATGCTCCTTCCCTGCATTTCATTAGCATAAGCGAGCAATATAAACATATAGCCATTTCATCACAGACGTTGGCTCGCACGGCTACACGCCCCGTGCTCTCAGGGCACATTCTCGGTGAACCGGTCCATGTCACGTCAATTAAAGCCATAGACATTCCAGACTCACCACCTCCACTTTGACGGCCAAACCTATGAGCAATTTGTCTTCTTGGCCTGTGTCACGACAATTTAAGCCATTGACCGCCGAAGACCCTAATCTATGCCAACGGCAAGTGCCACGTGCCTTTAGGTCTCTTTAACCGAACGACATAGAACGGGTACGGTTCCATCTAACCCGTGCTCACATCGAAACGACAATTTAAGCCATTTGCATGGGTCAAACTTCCACCGAGTCCCATTTCCATCACAATTCACATAACCCGGTTATATTCAAGTTGGCTCTCAGGCCACCAAGTTGGCAAGATCTCGTATCCGCCCAGTGTTCCGGGTGCACCTTTGGGTTAGTCCCCAAGGCTCCCTGCTGCAATCTATCATGTAGAAAACCCGAAAAACAATCCATAGCATGGAGTCTTCTCCGGCATTTATGTAATGCAACATCACCGATCTAGACCAACATGTCCGGGTAGGCTTCACACATCATGCCGATATCCGTTCTCGCTTACGGACTCTAAACAATGGGGACTTCACATATCTACCCGAAGGAACGCCTCCAACTCTCCACAAACTCGCGAGAGCGGGCTTCCTATGCAAAGAAAGAGAGCTACTCATGCTCAAGATGAGGATCGTTACCCTAGCGTTCCTCTTTGGCGCCATTAAAAAGTAATCAGATGAAAATCACCGCACTAGCTTTGCCTCCGTGGATCCGGAGTCGGCTCGCGATTCGGAGCTCCGAAGCTCCTCCAATGGCGGGATCTAGCTCCTTCTTCCTTCCTTGGCTCTCCTCTCTCTCTAAGGTTTTTAGAAAGATAACACTTAAGAAAAGTGAGGGTTTCTAAGTCCAATCCCGGGTATATCCCTTCAAGAACAACCCCCAGCCGTTGGATCTCAAAATAAGGAAACGAACGGCCTTGATTCGGGACTGAAATGCCCAATCTAGACCGAACACGGCCTGGGACACGCCCGTGTCCAGGGCCGTGTGCCTCATTCGACGTCAAAATCGGCTCGCTTGGAACCTCACACGGGTATCGAACACGCCCGTGTTCGAGCTGACACGCCCGTGTTCCACCTGACACGGACGTGTGGCCGGCCATGTACCCCCATCATTTTTCCCCGAAATAAACCCGAGCACTGCACGGGTTCTTGGACACGCCCGTGTCCTTACCCGTGTCACCTCAACATGCCTGGACCCCAGGCCGTGTACACGGTCTCGACACTCGACACTTCGTCGAGTGAAGATCGTCGACCTGTTGACACGGCCTTGGACACGCCCGTGTCCTAGGCCGTGTGCCTTGTCTCGACACAATGTCGAGACCAAAGTGTCGACACGGGTTGACACGCCCTGCGACACGCCCGCGTCGCAGGCCGTGTGCCATGTCTCGACACTTCGTCAAAGCACAGTGTCGACTCCGCGGCTAAGTGTCGACACGGGTCGACACGCCCTGCGACACGCCCGTGTCGCAGGCCGTGTGCCCAGTCTCGGCACAATGTCAAGACCAAAGTGTCGACTTCCCGTCTCAGTGTCGACACAGGCTTGACACGCCCTGGGACACGCCCGTGTCCTAGGCCGTGTGCCTGCAGCCAGAACCCAAACTGGCCCAAAACGTCCCCCTTAGCTCCTTTGAGTTTCGGGGTGTTACAACTCTCCTCCTCTTAAAAGAATTTCGCCCACGAAATTACATAAAGGAAAGACATGTACAAAACCAAAATTTGTACCTGAGCGGAACAACTCCGGATATTCGTCAAGCATAGTCTGCTCTCGCTCCCAAGAGAGCTCCTCACGACCGCAATTGTCCCACCGGACCTTGACCATCCTGATATCTTTATTGCGTAGCCGCTTGACCTCCGAGTCCTCGATCCCACGGGCTTGACCTTTGTCGTTAGCCCACTATCCACCGGCACTTGATCAACCGTGATCACTTGCGTAGGCTCTAGCACCGCCTTCCGGAGTGCCGAAATGTGGAATACATCATGTAAACCACTAATCTTCACTGAAAGCTTCAACCGATAGGCCGCTTCACCAACTCGCTCCAGAACCTCAAACGGTCCAAGGTACCTCGGGCTTAGCTTTTTCAATCGCCGCACCCGCGAGACACCCTTGAACGGCTTGATCTTTAAGTATACATAATCGCCCACAGCGAACTCCACGTTCTTGTGCTTGGCATTATAGTACTTTGCTTGCCGGTCCTGAGCGGTAAGCAACCTCTCCCGAATGGTTCTCACCAAAGAAGTAGCATCCTCCACTTTTGATCGCTTATACAACTTTGACTCACCCGTTTCTAACCAAGACAACGGCGTGCGACATTTTCTACCATATAGGGCCTCGAAAGGCGCCATCTGAATATTCGCTTGGTAGCTATTGTTGTATACGAACTCCACCAAATAAAGGTGGTCTTCCCATTGCTTTCCAAAATCCAAGACACACATGCGAAGCATGTCTTCCATGGTTCTATTGACCCTCTCGGTCTGCCCATCTGTTTGCGGATTGAAGGCTGTGCTAAATTTCAACTTTGTTCCCAACATTTGTTGCACTAGCCTCCAATCATTGGACGTGAACCGCCCATCTCGGTCACTCACGATGCTGCGGGGCACACCATGAAGCTGTACTATGTTATCCACATAAAGCTTTGCTAGCTTCTCCACCAGATCATCCTTCCTATGCGGAATAAAATGCGACACCTTTGTTAATCGATCAACAACCACCCAAATGGCATCGTTCCCCTTTTGCGACCTTGGCAAACCGTGCACAAAGTCCATAGAGATGTCGTCAAATTTCCACTCCGGAATAGGCAAGGACTTAAGAAATCCACCCAGCATTTGGCACTCCGCCTTTACCAAGGCGCAGGTTTGGCACTTGGCTACGTATAGCGCCACATCCATCTTCAAACCCGGCCACCAAAACCATTTCTTCACATCACAGTACATCTTCGTGCTCCCCGGGTGAATCGAGTACTTGGTATGGTGCGCCTCGTATAACAACTCCACCCGTAAATTGCCCACACTTGGGACGCACAAACGACCGTCTCTCCAAAGTAAGCCATCCTCCACGCCGAATTGGGAATTTGACCCATCCAGAGCCTCTACAATGAACTGCTTCATATGAGCATCCATATCCAAAGCCTGTCGAATACGATCAGCCAGGTCATATTGGACTTCAGTCCAATTCACAACTGATTCAGTTCCTGATTGTCTATCCACACAAACAATCTCCAACGCCTCCAACTCTCGCACCAACCACTCATCATGCACCGATAACCAATTGGCTTGAGCTGGGGCTCGACGACTCAGTGCGTCCGCAAACGCATTCCCTTTGCTAGGCACGTAGTGGATCTTGAATGTATAGTCCCCCAGGAACTCCATCCATCTACGCTGCCGCATATTCAGATCCTTCTGATCAATAAGATACTTCAGGCTCTTGTGATCGGTGTAGATATCAATCTTCACACCGTACAAATAGTGTCTCCACAGCTTCAAGGCAAAAATCATGGCTGCTAACTCCAAGTCATGGACCGGATAATTCCTCTCATGCGCTTTTAGCTGTCTCGAGCCATAAGCTATTACACTTCCGTGTTGCAGTAGTACGCAACCCAAACCGCTGCCCGAAGCATCACTATAAATCTCATAGCCTTCGGTTCCATATGGCGAACTCAGCACAGGCGTCGTGGTCAACCGACACTTCAACTCCTCAAAAGCTCGTGCGCACTCCGGCGTCCAAACGAACTTATGCTCCTTCCTCGTCAAAGTAGTGAGAGGTAACGCTATCCGCGAGAAGTTCTCTATGAAGCGCCTATAATAGCTGGCAAGCCCCAGAAAACTCCGGACTTCCGCTACAGTAGCAAGCTCAGGCCAGTCCCGTATCGCAACAATCTTCGCCGGATCCACAGCAATGCCCTCTCCACTCACTATATGCCCGAGGAATGCCAATGAGGATAGCCAAAACTCGCACTTCGAGAACTTGGCACACAACTGATTTCTCCTTAGAGTCTCCAACACCAAATGAAGATGCTTGAAGTGATCTTCCTCACTTTGCGAGTACACCAAAATATCGTCGATGAAGAAGATCACGAAATGGTCCAAGTACTCCCTGAAAGTCCTGTTCATCAGATCCATGAACACTGACGGCGCATTAGTCAGCCCAAACGGCATGACCGTAAACTCATAATGCCTGTATCTCGTACTAAACGCCATCTTCGGGATATCACTCTCCCTTATTTGCAGCTGATAGTACCCAGCCTTGAGATCCAACTTCGAGTACACCGTCGACCCGACTAACTGATCAAAGAGATCATCAATCCGAGGGATCGGGTACTTGTTCTTCTCCGTCAGCTTGTTTAGCTCCCTATAATCAATACATAGCCGCAAGCTTCCGTCCTTCTTCTTAACAAAGAGGACCGGTGCGCTCCAAGGCGAAGAACTCGGGCGCACATACCCTTGCTCCAACAACTCTTGTAGTTGAACTTTCAGCTCCGCCATTTCCTTAGGCGCTAGCTGATACGGAGATCATGACACAGGCTTTGCACCTGGCACTAGCTCGATCATAAAATATATCTCCCGTTGAGGCGGGGCTCCGGGAAGATCTGCGGGGAACACATCTGGGTATTTCGATACCACTGAAATACAATCCAACGCGGGCTTCGGCTTTGCAATCTCCACTAGTGTAAAGAACAGTTCTGCTCCGGCACGAACCGCTTTCACCACCTGAAGAGCAGACATCAATGTCTTGCTCGACCCCTTTAAGCTCGTAAAAGTCGTCTCACGACTTGCTCCCAGCTTGACTTCCTTGCTACCGCAATCTATATGGGCCTGCTGCTTCGAGAGCCAGTCCATGCCAAATATGATGTCGAACTCCACTAACGGAAGTAAAGACGCCCGCAGGTCGAACTCCTGCTCCCCAATACGAACCTTAACATCGCAGATCCTATCCGCTCGCATCGAACACCCATTGGGCAACAACACATCCAACTTATCCTTCGTCATCGAAGAAGGGACTCCGATACGTGATATAAATCCTTCGGACAAGAAGGAGTGTGAAGCTCCCGTATCGAAGAGTGCTCGTGCCGGATTTTCACAAATCAATACAAATCCTAAACAAGCAGTGGTAAGGTAACATGTGCATAACAAGTATTTAAAAAAATTGACTTGCTATAAATTAAACCGTACCTGTCACCACATCAACTTGTTTGATGGACTCCTGTTGGCCAAGATTGTAGACCCTTGGTTGGGCCGGAGTATAATGGGATGCGGTCGACTCCACCGCCTTTCCCTTCTCTTCATAAGTAGCTCCCGGCCTTCACTCAGACTTAGGACGTCCGCTCCAACAATCACGGGCGAAATGCCCCGTCTTTCATCATGTAAAACACGCGCCCGGGGTCCGACTCGTAGTTGCCCCAGAAGCACCAGAAGGAGCTGGACCCGAAGTCCTATGCTTCTTGAAAGACCTCCGATAGCCGGACTTTGAAGTAGTCAGCACTTTGAATTCAGATTTCTTCTCACCCAAGCTTTTCTTTGCTTGTACATTCTTCATGTCCTCCAAGGACCGGGCAGTATTGACCAAGGTTAAGAAACCCTGCGTCATCGGCCCCGAAAGTAGTAGTCTCAACTCATCCCTCAAGACTTCATAAAAGCGATTAGTCTTGCGCTCCTCATCCATGATGGTGGAGCTAGCATATCGACTCAAATGATTGAACTCATGGAGATACTCATCCACGCTCTTCTCACCTTGAACCAACTTCAGAAATTCGTTCTCCATCGAAATCCTCTGAGTAGAAGGGAGGTATCTTGCTAAGAACAATCCCGAGAACTCTTCCATCGGAACGTCTATCAGTTGTCTACCCATCAAATGATGCAGCTCCAATCCTTCCCACCACATCCTCGCTTAACCGTCCAGAAGGAACGTAGAGATGGTGGTCATTTGCCACTCCTCCGTCTCCGTTGCTGTCATGACACTCTTCACCCTGTAGAGCCAGTCTTCAGCCTGAGATGGGGTTCCCAACCCCGAGAATAACGGAGGGTTAAAGCTCATAACATGCTTAAGTTGCCTCTCAGTTGCCCTCCTTGGCACTACCGGTTCCACAACCACTTGCTCCACTCTCCTCGGCTCAGCCTCTTGAAGAGGTTCTTGCTTCATCGAAGGAGCGGGCTGCTGCGTCTGCCTTGCAGGCTGCACATTTATCACGGCCAACACCGCTTCAGCCACCAATCGTATGTTCTCAGCCGACAGAGGTGTTGCGGGAGCAACTTCCGGTGCACTACTAGCCTCAGAAACTCGGCGTTCTGACGACCCAACACCACTTCTGGTCACCTATAGTGGTACAAAACACCATTAAGCGACCGAATAAAATTGCAAACAACAATTATAGGAACACACAGGTTCCTCAAACACGAGTATTTTCATTCCTAAGTGGACATTCATGGGTTCTTTTACCATTATAACGATGACGCACACAATGTGCTCACCACCCCTTAAAAAGAATTCGCCCACGAATTCAGGTTAAGCCCGACCAAAACCAGTAGTCTGATACCAAATTGTAACACCCCCTATCCGTCGGATAGCATATAGCAGTAGGTCCGGCCGGGACCTGACGCCATATACTACAAACAGACCGGGTGGTTATTTATGGAAACCATCCAACCAATCTCAACGTCCTACACAGAGCATTCTAGCGGAAGCATTTAATACAAGTTGTAACAAAGAACTCAGCATTAAAGCATGAATGTCCACTAATACAAATAGAAATGTTATACAAAAATACCCAAATTAAGCCTTAAGGCTTTACAAGATGTTCCACTTCAAATTACATGTTTTACAAACCACGGCACGCAGGCCGGTCACACATGAATAAAGCAGTAAACACTTCCAATTAGGCCTTCAAGGGCCGGCTTCGCATTCGGGCTTTAGCCCGCTATTGACCGCTTGGTCCAGCTGCACCTGCAAGCAACAAACCACCGCACGGTGGCAAAACAAGGCAACGGTCAGCAATGCTGACCAAATTATAATGATCCCGCCCCCACCTCGGGGGCGTGATGCTCCTTCCCTACATTTCATTAGCATAAGCGAGCAATATAAACATATAGCCATTTCATCACAGACGTTGGCTCGCACGGCCACACGCCCCGTGCTCTCAGGGCACATTCTCGGTGAACCGGTCGATGTCACATCAATTAAAGCCATAGACATTCCGGACTCACCACCGCCACTTTGACGGCCAAACCTATGAGCAATTTGTCCTCTTGGCCTGGGTCACGACAATTTAAGCCATTGACCGCCGAAGACCCTAATCTATGCCAACGGTAAGTGCCACGTGCCTTTAGGTCTCTTTAACCGAACGACATAGAACGGGTACGGTTCCATCTAACCCGTGCTCACATCGCAACGACAATTTAAGCCATTTGCACGGGTCAAACTTCCACCGAGTCCCATTTACATCACAATTCACATAACCCGGTTATGTTCAAGTTGGCTCTCAGGCCACCAAGTTGGCAAGATCTCGTATCCGCCCAATTTTCCGGGTGCACCTTTCGGTTAGTCCCCAAGGCTCCCTGCTGCAATCTACCGCATAGAAAACCCGAAAAACAATCCATAGCACGGAGTCTTCTCCGGCATTTATGCAATGCAACATCACCGATCCAGACCAACATGTTCGGGTGGGCTTCACACATCATGCCTATGTCCGTTCTCGCTTACGGACTCTAAACAACGGGGACTTCACATATCTACCCGAAGGAACGCCTCCAACTCTCCGCAAACTCGCGAGAGCGGGCTTCCTATGCAAAGAAAGAGAGCTACTCATGCTCAAGATGAGGATCGTTACCCTAGCATTCCTCTTTGGCGCCATTGAAAAGTAATCAGATGAAAAGCACCGCACTAGCTTTGCCTCCGTGGATCCGGAGTCGGCTCACGATTCGGAGCTCCGAAGCTCCTCCAATGGCGGGATCTAGCTCCTTCTTCCTTCCTTGGCTCTCCTCTCTCTCTAAGGTTTTTAGAAAGATAACACTTAAGAAAAGTGAGGGCTTCTAAGTCCAATCCCGGGTATATCCCTTCGAGAACAACCCCCAGCCGCTGGATCTCAAAATAAGGAAATGAACGGCTTTGATTCGGGACTGAAATGCCCAATCTGGACCGAACACGGCCTGGCACACGCCCGTGTCCAGGGCCGTGTGCCTCATTCGCCGTCAAAATTGGCTCGCCTGGAACCTCACACGGGTATCGAACACGCCCGTGTTCGAGCTGACATGCCCGTGTTCCACCTGACACGGCCGTGTGGCCGGCCGTGTACCCCCATCATTTAACCCCGAAATCAACCCGAGCACTGCACGGGTTCTTGGACACGCCCGTGTCCTTACCCGTATCACCTCAACACGCCTGGACCCCAGGCCGTGTACACGGTCTTGACACTCGACACTTCGTCGAGCGAAGATCGTCGACCTATTGACACGGCCTTGGACACGCCCGTGTCCTAGGACGTGTGCCTTGTCTCGACACAATGTCGAGACCAAAGTGTCGACTTTGCGGGATGAGTGTCTACATGGGTTGACACGCCCTGCGACACGCCCGTGTCGCAGGCCGTGTGCCATGTTTCGACACTTCATCAAAGCACAGTGTCGACTCCGCGGCTAAGTGTCGACACGGGTCGACACGCCCTGCGACACGCCCGTGTCGCAGGCCGTGTGCCCAGTCTCGACATAATGTCGAGACCAAAGTGTCGACTTCCCGTCTCAGTGTCGACACAGGCTTGACACACCCTAGGACACGCCCGTGTCCCAGGCCGTGTGCCTGCAGCCAGAACCCAAACTGGCCCAAAACATCCCCCTTAGCTCCTTTGAGTTTCGGGGCGTTACAGGTGGTTACATTGTTCCGGCCATTGAACAACCACAAAAATGACCCATGACCTTCTCTACACTGAATGGGGAATAGGATCAAAGATTTGGAGATGAAGAGAGGGGCCCTTGGTCTCACTTGGCCATGAATGTTCTTCCTCCAACTTTCTCTCTCCTCCATTAAAGGGCAAGAGGAGATTTTCTCTCTCTTAGTCACCTTGGCAAAAATGATGGAATAATTCAGTCAAGTTAAACCCCATAAACCCATCTAGATGATTAAAAATGGAGCTAGCCCAAATGGACTTGGGTTTGAGTTTAAGTTAGCCTATTTGGGTTAACTTAACTCAAAAGGGGGTTAGCTTAACCCTAGGCCACATGGGGTGACCTAGCTAACCCTAAGGGTTGATTAGTGTCCCCTTGGCCTCAACAAAGTACTAGGAGACCTTAGTGGGGTGGGTTTGGCATCTTGGGGGTCACTTGACCCTTAGGAAGTGTACTTTGATCAAATTAGGGCTAGGGTTAGCTTGTGTCAACTTAGACTCCTTGGTTGATCCCAATGGGTTCTTAGTGATCCTAAAGTCAAGTTAGAACCCTAAAGTCAAACCCTAGGGATAGCATTTGAAAAGTGCTATTTGTAGACCATGGTGGTCTCACCTTCTTTTCTAGGTCCACTTGGTCCTATAGGGCTTCCTAGGGTTTTGTCATGCCCTTGCCACGACAAGACCACTCTTGGGGGTTTAGTTGTTTGAGGGATGTTACAAATCCCAATACATAAAAATAAAAATTTCATCCCCGAAATTTAGGTTAGGCCTGCGGAGTTGTAGAGAAAAAGGAAAAAATATGTAACATCCCTTAGAAGGTTGAAATTATACCTGCCTCGAAGAGTCCCGGGTACTTCTGCAGAGTCAGGTCCCGTGGTTCCCAAGTGTGCTCCTCCTGCCCATGGTTCATCCACAGGACTTTGACCAATGGGACCTTCTTGCACCGCAGGGTCCATACTGTTGTATGGTCAATCCTGACCGGATCCATGCTGACTGACCGATCCGACTCCACAGGGCAATCTTTAATAAAGATCAGCTACCCAGGCCGTAGAAACGCTCTCCAAAGGGAAGAGACGTGGAAGACGTCATGCAGTCTAGCTAAGTCTGGAGGAAGCTCCAACCTGTAGGCCAAGGGGAAAATCCGCTCCAGGATCCTGTAGGGCTCCATATATCTAGGACTGAGCTTCTTCCGCCTTCGAACCCGAGTAACTCCATGCATCGGCCGAATCTTCAGGAACAGCCGATATCTTACCTGGAACTCCACCTGTCGATGTCGAGCATCATAGTACTTGGCCTGCCTGCTCCGAGCCTCCAACATCCCGTCCTAAATCAGCCTCACGTGAGCATCTGTGTCCTCCACGAACTCCGAGCCAAGAGCCTTGGGGTCCTCATCCTGGACCCAAGATAGAGGGGTCTGACACCTCCATCCATACAGATCCTCATAAGGGGCCATACGTATACTGGCATGATGACTGTTGTTGTAGGAGAACTCTATAGGGGCAACATTCTCTCCCATGGCTCCCCGCAATCCAGAATGCATAAGCGTAGAAGATCCTCAAAACTCATGTTGGTGCGCTCTGTCTGTCATTCTTCCTGAGGGTGGAAGGTTGTGTTAAACGTCAACTGAGAGCCCAGGTAAGCCTGAACTGAACTCCACTCCTTGGACGTAAAATGCCTGTCCCGATCCAACACGATGGTCTTGGGCACTCCATGATAGCGCACAAACTGCTCCACAAACTTCTGCACCAGATTAACTACCAGAGCATCCTTCCTGACTGGGATAAACCTGGCCAACTTTGTCACCCTGTTGATGATGACCCAAATCAAATCGTTCCATGCATACGACTGAGGTAGCCCGTGTATGAAGTTCATGGCTATATCCTCAAACTTCCACTCCGGCACTGGAAGTGGCTTCAGTAACCCGGTTGGACTCCTATACTCCACCTTCGCTAGCTGGCAAGCCTCACAATGCGTCACAAATTATGTGATGCCCTTCTTCATGCCATGCTAATACAAGGTCTTCTTCAGATCTACTGTCATCTTCGTGATACCCGGGTGCACAGAGTATCTGCTGTAGTGAGCATCTGCCATGACGTCCTCCCGAATCCGGCCTCCTGCCGGTATATAGACTCTGCCCCGAAAACAAAGAAGCCCATCTCTCTATGAATAATCCCTAGCCGTGCCTTCCTCCAAGGCTCTGAAAATGGGCTCCATCCTCACATCCAGCCTCTGCCCGACCCTAATGCGATCCCGGATGTCGTCTGTGGTACTCATCGACCCTAGGTACTCCCTGTATGACTATGGATCATCCTCGGATACCAGTGTAATGCCTCAAAACTGAAAAAGAGCGACGAGTGGCGTTTCTGTACCAAATTTGGAATTGGCAGCGGCACACGGCCTGGGACACGGGCGTGTCCCAGGGCGTGTCGAGCTGGTTCGACGATTTGGTCACGTGTTCGACGATTTTGGGTTCGACGATCATCGAGCAGCAAACACGGCCCTAAACACGGGCGTGTCCCAGGGCGTGTCGAGAGGGGTTTGACGATTTAGTTCAAAGATCTGGCAAATCGATCAGGCAGAAATCTGGGTTCGATGATCGTCGAGCAGCGCTCGACTATCTGGTCATATTTCTGCGGTCTATGATTTGGTCGACGTTCTGTGGTCGACGATCGGGCCGTGGGTTCGACGATCGGGCCGTGGGTTCGACGATCGGGTCGTGGGTTCGACGATCGGGCCGTGAGTTCGACGATCGGGCCAGCGATCTCCGTTCAACGATCGGGCCGTGCGTTTGACGATTTGGCCAGAGTTTTCCATTCGACGATCTGGCAGCGGTCGACGATCTTGGTTCGACGATCGTCGAGCGCGGGGCGATTGTGGCGTGTTTGACTCGGTCGACACGGAGTGTCGACGCAAGGGTTTTTGGCGGGAGTTGACTAAATGTTCCGACACTGTTTCGACGTGGACGTGTCTTGCTCCTATTGGTGTACTGTACGGTGCTTAGCCCTATTTATCCTGGTCGAACCTGGATCGTATCCGTGCATCCCTTTTTGTGGGATCTCACGGCTGTGGTTATCCCGAAAGGGTTATAACCGAGAGAAGGGTTTCAAAACCATTATTTTCTGTCGTGGTTCTCTGTCTAAATACTAGATAGAGGGGAGAGCAAAGGAGGAAGAAGAAGCTTAGATCCGGTCTTTGGAGGAGCTTCGGAGCTCCATATCGCGAGTCGACTTCGTATCTATGAAGGCAAGGAGACTGCGGTGCATTTCATCCGCTTACATTTCCATGGTGCCAAGGAAGAATGCTAAGGTAACGATTCTCTACTTGAGCATGTGAAGCTCTCCTTCTTTTGCATAGCAAGCCCGCTCTCGCGAGTTTGCGGTTAGTTGGAGGCGTTCCTTCGGGTAGATATGTAAAGTCCCCGTTGTGTAGAGTCCGTAATCGAGAACGGATATAGACATGATGTGTGAAGACTATCCGGACATGTTGGTCTGGATCGGTGATGTTGCATTGCATAAATGTCCAGAGAAGACTCCGTGCAAATGTTTGTTTTCGGGTTTTTCTACGTGGTAGATTGCAACAGGGAGCCTTGGGGATTAACCCAAAGGTGCACTCGGAAAACTAGGAAGATGCGTGATTCTGCTAAACATGTGGGCCTGGGAGCCAACTTGAACATAACTGGGTTATGTGTTGTGTGTAAACAATTTGGGACTCGGGAAAGTTTGACCCGTGCATATGTTTTTAAATTAACGTTGCGGTGTGAGCAACGGGTCAGGCGGAACCATACCCGCTCTATGTTGTTCGATTAAAGAGACCTAAAGTTACTTGACACTTACCGTTGGCATAGATTG
This sequence comes from Platanthera guangdongensis, assembly GCA_039583875.1. NCBI lineage: Eukaryota > Viridiplantae > Streptophyta > Magnoliopsida > Asparagales > Orchidaceae > Platanthera > Platanthera guangdongensis. The sequence continues at coordinate 184,138,949 of CM077158.1, forward strand.
AGGGTCTTAGGCAGTGGCAGAAAGACCAAATGCTCATGAGATATTGCCGTCCCAGGGAAGGTGGTGAGTCGGCGGACTTAGATCGTGTTCACCGAGAATGTGCCCTGAGAGCACGGGGCGTGTGGCTGTGCGTGCCAACGCCTGTGATGCAATGTATTTATTTACTGCTTGGTTATGCTAATAAAATGCAGGGAAGGTGCATCGCCGCCCTGAGTTGGGGGCGGGATCATTATAATTTGGTCAGCATTGCTGACCGTTGCTTTTGTTTGCCACCGTGCGGTGGTTTGTTGCTTGCAGGTGCTGCTGGACCAAGCGGTCAATGGCGGGCTAAAGCCCAAATTATGAAGCCGGCCCTCGAATGCCTAATTGGAGTGTTTACTTGCTTTTGTTCATGTATGACCGGCCTATGTGTCGTGGTATGGAAAACATGTAATTTGAGTAAACCATTTGTAAGGCCTTAAGGCCAGTACTTGTGTATGTACTTCATTCCTTTTTGGCTTGTTAGTGGACATTCATGCTTGTTGCTGGGTTCTTTTAATTGCAACTATTTAAACTGCTTCCGCTAGAATGCTCTGTATAGGACATTATGATTGGTTGGATGGTTTCCATTGAGTAACCACCCGGTCTGTCTGTGGTATATGGCATCGGGCCCCGGCCGGACCTACTGTTATATGCTATGCGAAGGATAGGGGGTGTTACAATTTGGTATCAGAGTACTGGTTTTGGTTAGGCTTAAAATGAATTTGTGGACGAATTCTTTTTAAGGGGCGGTGAACACATGTGTGTACGTCACCGTTATAACAACAAAAGAACCCATGAATGTCCACTTAGGAATGAAAATACACGTGTTTGGGGAACCTGCGTGTTTCTATAATTGCTGTTTTCAATTTTATTTGGTCGCTTAACGATGTTTTGTGCAACTATAGGTGACCAGAGGCGATGCTGGGCCGCCAGAATGTCCGGTTTCTGAGGAGTATAGTGCGCCCGGTGAGGTGTTTGAGACCCCTCCTTCATATGAAACCGTAACAAGGATCGTTGAAGCGGTGTTCGCTGTGACGAGTGCACAACATGGAAGAAATGTATAACCCTATGCCCCTGTTGTGGCTTCAACGCCGGGTGGCGTGATGGAGCAGATAACTTTTGGTAGACCATCGGGGCAGCAGCTGAATATGCGTTTAGTGCAGGGAGCGCACGCAGTTGATGAATATTTGCAAGCATTTCTTATGGTAAGCCGCTACCCATGCTTTGAGTTGGAGAACGAGCAGTCTATCGTTGATAGATTTTATAACGGTCTGCGTGGCGAGCTGCGAATCCTACTGCAAGGACCAAAGTTATTTGGACTCCGAGCCTTGGTGGAGTCGGCTAGATCTTCGGAGGAAGACTTGAGGAAGACTCACCCGATGCCAGCGACCATGGTATCGAACTATGCAAGCCCCATAAGTGCTGCATCCGGCAGAATGCTGGAGAAGGAGGCTACGACATCGACTAGCAAAGCTACTTACACTTGTCATACTTGTGGAAAGAAAGGGCACTTTGCCCAAAGGTGTTGGAATGGTTCTCAGAAGGCTAAGAAAGCTATGTCAGGAGCAGCTGAGGACTTTAGTGCAAAGGAAACGACATTCAAAATGACGAACACCTCAAAGTCTAGATATCGTAGGTGGTATAAGAAGGATAGGACTTTGGGTCAAGTCCCTCCTTTTGGTGCTTCGGGGGCATCTACAGGCCAAACCCCGGGCGCATGTTACAACTGTGGGGAGTCGGGGAATTATGCTCGTGGGTGCCTAAAGTCCGGGAGAAAGCACGCAGCCGTGAGAACATGTATGGTTTAAAGTTATAGCAGTTTAGCCTTAAATACTTGTCACCCTTGTGCATGTTAGCTTAGAACTACTTGTGCTAAGCTTTGTTCTGATTTTCATTTATCCAGCGAGAGCACCATTCTGTAAACGAAGCTTCGCATTCCTTTATTTAGGAATTATATTACGCGTCGGAGTACCTCCTTCGATGGTAAGAGACAAATTGGATGCGCTAGGGTCCAATGGTGGTCAATGCGCGCGGGTAGAATCTGTTGCCCTTAGGTGTGGTCAGGGAGTCAAGACTTTGACTTACAAGTGTCGTTGCTACCGCTAGGGGAGCTCAACGTGATATTTGGTATGGACTAGCTCTCGGAGCAGCAAGCATACATTGATCGAAATCTCAAGGAAGTCAGGTTGGGAACGGGTCGTGAGACGACTATTACGGGCTTGAAAGGGGTCGAGCAAGACGTTGATGTCTGCTCTTCAGGTGGTGAAGGCGGTTCGTGCTGGTGCAGAGCTGTTCCTTACACTATTGGAGCTTGCAAAGCCAAAGCCTACGTTGGATAGTATTTCAGTGGTAGCTGAGTACCCTGATGTGTTCCCCGCCGATTTTCCCAGAGCCCCGCCTCAACGGGAGATATATTTCACTATTGAAAGAATTAGTGCCTAACAACCTAGAGGGGGGGTGAATAGGTGTAATTCTTTTTTTAAGGCAGAAAATCTGTTTAGTTAAATAATAAGAAACTGCAAATTCTACAGCTAACACAGCACAACATTCACAACAACATTCAATCACAGAGTGCACACAATTTTTATAGTGGTTCCCCAAGGTTTGGGTACATCCACTTTCCCCCTTCGCCTATCTAGCATTGTACTAGATTCGGCCTAACTTCTGCTCTTCACCTCAGATCCTCAGATCTTACAACTCAGAACCCAACAAGGCTCCTACAGCTCAGGAAATCAGCCCTACCTCAGCCTACACAAGGCCTACAACTCAGAGATATCAATCTCCTACAACTCAGGCTCACAGCACTACCTCAGCCTTCAACAAGGCCTACCACTCAGAGAAATTACTCTCCTACACTCAGCCTTTATAAACATAGGCTTACAGCTCAGATCTAGAATAGATCCTATAGAAAATAGATTTAACAAAATGTTTTACCACCACCCGGGTAGAGAGAGAAAGGATGGATGGCTTCTTGATCAGTTCTTGGAAGAATCTGATGGCAGAGAACAACCTCTCTTAGCTTTCTTCAAAGCTTCTTGAATCTGAACTCAGTAGGGTTGAACTCTTGAGAAGTTGATCTTCAATCAGCTTCTGACTTGTGATTCAGATCTCAATTTGAATCTTTCTTGGCAGCCTGGTTCAGCAACTGCACTTCAGTAGATGGAGCTCTCTCTCTCCAACTTTTTCTTAGATCTTCTGACAAAAATCTTCTGTATTATTACTTCTATCAGTTCTCTTTCTTCTCTATTCGTTTTTTTTCTTCTATTGAAGGAGAATGCCTTTATATAGACATTCTCCATGGTAACCGGCTGATCCGGTTTCTAACAAACTTCTGACAGCTTTGACCGTTGCAGTAGAATGGTTAGAAATGGCAGCTGTCAAGTAATCAAGTCAATTCTTGAAATACTGTCTCTGTCTGAAAGTGTCGAGACTGAACTTCATCATGTGTCGACACAAGTATACTAAGTGTCGACACAAGTGGACTAAGTGTCGACACAAGCCTTGATTGTGTCGACACATCTCCTTTGTTGTTGTTAATGCTTCTTGACACAGCCTTTTGTAGAATGTGTCGACACTGATTCTGTGTGTCGACACAAATACTTCTCTTCTTTAACTTAGTTGAAACATTACTGTGTGTCGACACAGTTGATGTCGACAAGGTATTCTGTGTGTCGACACTGCCTCTTGGTGTCGACACAGTTGATGTCGACTAAGCTTCAGTGTGTGTCGACACTGCCTCTTGGTGTCGACACAATTGATGTCGACAATGCTTCACTGTGTGTCGACACTGCCTCTGCATGTCGACACAGTTTCTTCTGGTGTCGACACAGCCTTTCCAAGTGTCGACATAATTAACGCCAAGTGTCAACACATCTTTTCTCCAGTGTCGACACAGGCCTTCAAGCGTCGACACAACTTCTCCTGGTGTCGACACATGGACTTAGAAATTTTTCTGCATTCCTGCATTTTCTTAAACTGAACATATAAATTCAAAACAACATCAAATACACCTTGATGCATATCATTGAGTAAGGTGAGGCTTCTTCAAATCTGGTACATATTTTCCAATGTACCCAACAATCTCCCCCTATTTGGAGAAGTCATAACCCTTAGTCAATGATATACACCATTCATAACAAATAAACATTATGATGTATACAAATATTATATGACAGGGTAACTGCTAACAAAACATATAGAATATATCATCATAGAATAATAATGCTAACAAAATGAGCATTAATTAATGTTTTGTTACAACTTATAAAAATTTTTTAATCAAAAGTTTACATAGATTTTAAAAAAAAGATTACAAAGTTGTAAAATCATGTAAATCTAATCTAAAGCTGATCTGGCTTCTTGATAACTATGCCTTTGCCTGATTGAAACTTGGCTTGTACTAGACCATCAGTATCATCAGCTGGCTTCTTGCCCTTTAGATCTTTCTTCTTTAGCTCTTCAGTCCTTATTTTTTGCCTTTCAAAGTAGTGAAAGGGCTTTGGGAAATGTTTGTTAGGCTCCTGAGCATTAGGAGGTAGCTTCCCAAGTTTTGCCTTTCTTCTATATTGAACAATGGCTTCCTGACTTGCTTCATACTTTTGCCATTCTTGTGCAAAGTACCATTTGCCCCTATCATGAGTTTTATCCTTTACAACTTTCCAAGCACTCAGTATAATATTCCTGGATGTTGGACTCCACTGCTCAAAATCAGGCTTCAACTCTGTCTGTTCTCTGAATATTTTCTTAGACAATAGAGCTTCGTGCTCCTTCAAAACTGCCTCTGACACTGACTTGTCTACTTTCTCAAGGATAATATTTTGAGCACCTTCTGGAGGGCTGTATATAGACTGTACTTCTTGGTGAATCATCTCAAAATCTGTTGGAGGATAAATTACTTGAGCAACTTCAGGTTGCTCACCTCGAAAATAGGCAGGGTGGATACCTGACTCAGCCACATTGTCATCATCACAGAGGGTTGGATATCCAAGTGTGGCTCTGATTCTATTAGAGATACATTTAGCATGATCAGAGCCAGCTTTGACTGATACTCTCTCCCCCTTTATGACTACTCTGGCAACATGATCTCTGAGATCATCTTTCTGAAATCTGACTTGTTCATCCATATAATTGACACCATCTTTATAGAAAGATTTTAACTTTAGTAGCTGTGCAGAAATAGTCTTTTGAGATTGCTCAATAGCTATTTTTACAGCAGCTAGTCCTTCCTTTAATTGCTTCTCAAACTCTGCCTTCGCAGTAGTCCTTGCTTCAGTCTGAGCAGTTGCAACATTCTTCAGTTCTGTAACAATCATATTATGTGATTCTGTCAGATTATCATTCATTCTAAGTTGATTCTCTAGTACATAGCCTTGCTTAAGAGCTATATCATCAACTTGAGTCTTGATTTTCTCTTGATGTGTGGCTAGGAAAACCACAGCATTGCCTCCTTTGTGGAAACAATCAGTCATTTCCTTCTTATTTTGATTAACTTCAAATCTTATTGATTTTATATCCTATGCCAAGGAGAATTATAGATCTTTATGGGTCTCATCCATATATTTCTCCATGGCAATCCTTTGCTCATCCAACTTAACTTGCATGGATACTAACAAAAAACTATAATCAGTTATTGGGGCAGGTTGAGGAGCAGTTTGTAAAGCCCTCTTATAGCTCTGGATTCTTCTTTTGAATACCATTAGTTTTCTTTTCTTAGCTTGAACCTCAGCTGCATCCTTAGAATCTGAGGTACTGGCTATATTTACTCTATCCTTTGGACTAGGAGGCAATTTCTGTGTAGTCTTAGGTAGCTCCCCATGAGTCCCTTGCTCCTCCCTCACAGAACTAACTTTCTCCCCCTGAGATCCTGCATGCTCCCCCTCAAGGTTAGCTTTCTCCCCCTCAAAATTAGCTTTCTCCCCCTGAGTGTCAGCTTGCTCCATATCAGGAAACAACTCTTCTAGGGTAAATTCTTGTTGAGTAGGGACTTGAGGTACTGTAATCTCTGGAGCATTAGCAGCAATAGATGTATCTTCCAAGATAACATCTTGTGCTTGATTGTTTAGTTGTGTTGGCTGGTCAACATCAATCAAAGATTCAGTTATCATTTCATCCTCAATATTGAAAATTGATTGATTTACTTCACTGATTACCTCAAGAATAGTCTATGTAACCATCTCACTTTTCAGGTGGGTTGGCTCTTCCTCAAGGTGAGGCTCCCCCTGCACTTGTGCACCATCTGTAGGGTCTTGTGCAGGAATATCTTGTGCTGTAGATTGTTGAGGAATCTCTTGCCTTTCTTCCTCAGGCATATCCTTAGGTAGAACCCTATCCCATCTGGATATAATCCTGATGTCCATCCTTCTCATGTGATTTATCTCAGTCCCAGCTGACTGGTCCATTACTTCTGATATTGTTGCAGCTAAATACAAGCTCACAATTCTTCCCAGATTTGGCTTCTTCATACTTTTCTTAATCTTCTCAAATATTACTACTGACCAATCAGTATTTAGTGTGTAGATGATCCGGGTCATTAGGATGAACATATAGGCAGAAATCCTATCATGCCCCCTGGCTTACAGAGAATCACTTTTCCTACAACTTCAGACAAAAACTTCCCTTGTATATTCATGCCTTTCCTGTTCAAAGCTGAGCAAATCTTTATGGTGGAATCCAGTCCACACCATTGAAGTGCTTCCCTTAACTTAGAGTGGGTACATCTTCTTCCTCTTGTGCTCTTGGCAGGTGAAGAACTTTCCTTAAACTCTTCTTGGTGAGTTTCACCTTTACTCCATTGATTGTAGATCTAATTTTGAGTCCAGTTTGATCTAGGGTAGCAGCACCAAATAATTCTAGTGTTTCTTTCTTCCAAATCTTAGTTGGTTCAAAAACTAGAAACTCCAACCCATTCTCAGTAATTAGGGTCACTACAGCTTTAATTTCATGTTCCGCATGGTCAAAGGCGTTGCGTACCAGCTCATATCCTTCATTGACATTGTCTTCAAGCTTGGGCGCCATTAGGGTTGAGAAAAATCTTGAATTTAGATGAGAGAATTTGTCGACACAAAGATTTGGTCTCGGAACTATGGAGAGCGTGTCGATAGACATTGTTGTTGACCTATTTATACCTTTCTAAAAACGAAGGTGAAAAGGCACGTCATAATTATCTTAATGTGTCGACACTGTTGAAAAGTGTCGACACAGACTTCTAATGTCTCGACATAAGTATTGAATTCTATATGTCGACACTTATTCCTTTGCGCTCGACGATCAGTCGATTGTCCACTCGACGAAATCTGTGTTGATCCTAAGTGTCGACACCATCTCTGGATGTGTCGACACCACTCCTGGATGTGTCGACACTATTTCTCTGAAGTGTCGACACCAATTTTCTAAATATGTCGACATCATTTCCCTGGAATGTCAACACCACTTCTATGTGTCGACACAGACAACTCCTTGTGTCGACACAATTTTACATAGCCAATTTTGTTAAACTAATCTATGTTCAACATTCCTAATTCAATTTTAAACTTATTGAATTTAGTTTCATCTAGAGGCTTAGTAAATATATCTGCAATTTGATAATCTGTTTTGACAAATTCTAGTGAGATGTCCTCTTGCTGTACATGTTCTCTAAGAAAATGGTATCTAATTTCTATATGCTTAGTCCTACTATGTGAAACAGGATTATTAGCAATTGATATAACACTTGTAAAATCACAAAGCAAAGGTGTTCTACTTACCTGAATACCATAGTCTTCTAGCTGGTGCTGAATCCACAACAGCTGTGCACAACAACTTCCTGCTGCCACATATTCAGACTCAGCTGTGGAAATTGCCACTCTAGTCTGCTTCTTACTGCTCCAAGACACCAATCTTCCTCCTAGAAATTGATAGGTGCCTGTAGTACTTTTTCTATCTTCTTTGCAACCTGCAAAGTCTGCATCTGAATAGCCTGTCAGTAGAAAATCTCCATTCCTAGGGTACTAAAGTCCTAGATTAGGTGTGCCCTTAAGATATCTCAAAATCCTTTTGACTGCAGTCAGATGAGATTCTTTAGGGCATGATTGGTACCTAGCACAAAAACATGTTGCATACATGATATCTGGTCTACTAGCAGTCAAATATAGGAGGGAGCCAACTATTCCTCTATACAAAGTTTCATCTACAAGTTTCCTTGCATCATCTTTGCTAAGAGATACACTTGTCCCCATAGGAGTTCTCATGGTAGTGGATGACTCCATACCATACTTCTTAATTAACTCCTGGGTGAACTTAGACTGAGATATGGACAAGCCATCTTCAGTCTGTCTTACTTGGAGACCCAAGAAGAACTTAAGTTCTCCCATACTGCTCATTTCAAATTTCCCTTGCATCAGTTTTGCAAAATTTCTACAAAGGTTACTTTCAGTAGAACCAAATATTATGTCATCAACATATATTTGGATTAGGATTATCTTTCCTTTGTATTCCCTAAGAAATAGAGTCTTATCTATTTTCCCCCTTGAGAATTTGTTCTCAATGAGGAAAGTAGATAGGGTTTCATACCAGGCCCCTGGGACTTGCTTTAACCCATATAAAGCTTTCCTAAGTCTATAAACATAATCAGGTTTCAGAGAATCAACAAAACCTGAGGGCTGATCTACATAGACTTCTTCTTTTAGATTTCCATTTAGGAATGCTGATTTTACATCTATTTGGAATACCTTAAAGCCTTGATATGCTGCATAAGCAAGGAACATCCTAATTACTTCCAGTCTTGCTACTGGGACAAAGGTTTGATCAAAGTCAATACCCTCTTCCTGCCTGTATACTTTTGCAACAAGTCTTGCTTTGTTCTTCACAATGATCCCACTCTCATCCAGTTTGTTCCTAAAGATCCACTTTGTTCCAATGATGTTGTGCTATTTTGGTTTAGGAACTAGCTTCCAGACCTTGCACCTTCTGAACTGATTCAGCTCCTCTTGCATGACATTGTTGAAGCCAAATTTGACCTCTGTGGAGTTCGGGGTCCCAAAAGAGGGGTGATCGCGCATCTACTACCCTCAAGCGAACGATCTAGGCACAAGATTAGGAACACAAGTGACAGACCCAAGGTCTCAGCGTGGAGGACCCACCGCATACACGGAAGACTAACAAACTCTTCCCCTCCCAAGCCAAAGGCTGAGCTAAGACACCTTCGGAGGGCGCTCTCGGCCGACCGGAATATCTAAGGATGATCTCAAGACCAACTCTCTCCTATCCAGATGTGTCTCCTTGGGTCTACATAAAATGCTCCTCACCCGCCCTACTGATGGCGCAAACTCGCCGAGCAATTCCACGACACGCTGCCCAAACTGGGCCACGAACAACGTAACTCCGCTGTCCTAAAGGGCTGTCAACAGGCCATGAGGGGCTTCCCGGCAACTATACCTCGGGGCCCCTACGGGGCGAGCGGTTCTCGAGAACACCGCCCGCCTGATACGAAGAAGAAAGCTACACATCCTCAGAGCATCACAAATATTAAAAGAATATTACAGGAATATGAATTCCATACTTCGGCACGCAGGCCGGAAATATAAATAAAAAAGGCCTTTGAGGGCCGGCACAAGCTTGGGCTTAAGCCCGCTACTCCCCGCCTGGTACTGCAACACCTGTACGTCAACGTCTCGACAAGCGGCGGTCAGCTAAACGCCAATTGGTTAACATAAGCTGGCCGAACACATTGCACATACCCCTTTTTCGGGGCTATGGTGCGCATTCCCTGCAAATGGAAAATATACAACATCCTCGGAGTCTTCTCCGGGATCCCCAGAACATCACCAATCCGGCTCACACGTCCGGATAGGCTTCACACAGCATTCCTAAACCCGTACTCACGCTTCCGGGTGCTAACACAGTTAATTGCGGGGACGTACACGTCAACCCGTCGGAGAGCTCCCTTGCTCCACCCGTTGGTGGAGAGGGGCTTCCATGCAAATATGAAAACTGAGGGCTTCACATGCCCAAGTAGAAATTTCGTTACCCTTGACGCGTGTTTGGCGGGGCCGCAACCGCGCTCATTGCCCGAGGCTCCACGTCTAGCATCCGTAGTGGTTGTCCGTGCCCGAATCCGACCACCATGGGAGAGTTGAAAGCTCCGAATGATTTTTCCCTTCCATGGCCGAGCCTCTCCATGGCCGACCGTGCTCCAAGTAACGCCAAGGAAGTCGATCCCAGCCTCCACAACTTCTGGCGGCGTCGGGGAAGCTGATCCCGATTGGCCTAGCTCCAAGGGGCGCTGGATGAGGAGCTCCCGACCGACCTAGCTGTAGGCGGCGCCGGGAGAGGAGCTCCCGGTCGACCTAGCTGTAGGCAGCGCCGGGAGAGGAGCTCCCGGCCGGCCTCGCTGTAGGTGGCGCCGGGAGAGGAGCTCCTGGCCGGCCTCGCTGTAGGCGGCGCCGGGAGAGGAGCTCCCGGCCGGCCTCGCTGTGCCCTAGGCGGTGGCGACGAAGAGAGAATAGAGAGAGAGAGAGAGAGAGAGAGAGAGCCGAGGTGGGGTGCTGCTCCATGCGGCCGGAGAAAGAGAGGTAGGGGCCGGGGCGGGTGCTGCTCCAGGCGGCCGGAGAAAGAGAGGTAGGGGGCGGGGTCGGGTGCTGCTCCAGGCGGCCGGAGAAAGGGATGCGGGGGCGGGGTCGGGTGCTGCTCCAGGCGGCCGGAGAAAGGGATGCGGGGGCGGGGTCGGGTGCTGCTGGTCGACGGGAGAGGGTGACACGCGGGGCTGCGGGGCTGCTGCCACTCCATGGCCGAACCCTAGCTCTGCCCCTCAAAAATCCCGATCTCCTCCTCTGCTTCTCTTTTTCTTTTTTCTCCTCTATCTGTCCTGTCCCCCCTGCCATTCCTCCTCCTTTTATCTTTTTCATTCCTTTATTATATATAAAAACTTATATATATATAATGTAATATATATATAATATAATATATATATAATATAATATATATATATATATATAATATATATAATATATATATTATAAGCCAAAGCAAATAAAATCTCCGCACGCACGCACGAGCACCCGCACGTCCTCGAACGGGGCTGCACCAAAACATCGCTCATAACATGTCCCGAGCGCGCCACTTGGGGAGGATCCCGCTCGGCCGGATATGGGGTTGTACAGACATCAATCCAATGTGGGTCTAGAACAGCATCTTAAAATTTCTTGGGTTCCACTTGAGATAAGAAGCTAGAGCAAAGGACTGTGTTCAGATTCCTGCTCCTTGTTTGTACTCCTTATCTTGGAACACCAATTATCTGATTTGTTGGATGATCCTTTAAGTGTCTAATAGCTGGAGGTAGTCTATCTTTAGGTTGAACACCTCCAATCTCTTCATTATGCTGCACCTCTTGGTTTTCATCAGCATCTGGAGAGTCTTGTACTCCCCCTGGACAGCAGCCACCATTTTCCACTTCCTGATTTGCAGTTTAATCTTCTATAATGGTAAACTTGTCCATTCTCTCATTTATACTTGTAGAACTGTAAGAACTACTTGGCAAATCACTGTTAATAAGTCTTGTTTCATCAAAGACAACATGTACAGACTCTTCTACAACTTGAGTAATCAAGTTGTAGACCCTATAAGCCTTACTATTGTTGCGGTACCCAACAAATATCCCATCTTGGGATTTGGCAGCAAACTTAGTTAGATAAGACTTGTCATTGTTAAGGACATAACACTTGCAACCAAAGATCCTAAAATAGGACAAGTTTGGTTTTCTGCCCTTCATAATCTCATAGGGAGTCTTTTTGTGGCTTTTGGTGATAGAAGCCCTATTGATCACATGACATGCAGTGTTTACTGCCTCAGCCCAGATATATTCTGGGAGAGAAGTGTCACTCAATAAAGTTTTACCAGCCTCAATTAGTGTTCTATTCTTCCTTTCAGCAATACCATTTTGCTGTGGTGTTCTAGGTGAGGAGAATTCTTGAAAAATCCCAAATTCTTCACACAATCTTGTCATGCTCTCAGATTGAAATTCAGTGTCATGGTCACTTCTGATTTTGACCACTTTACTATCCAGCTCATTCTGAATTTGTTTGACAAAACTATATAAAACACTTGGGGTTTCAGATTTTTGTCTCAAAAAGAACACCCATGAATATCTAGAATAGTCATCTACCACCACAAATGTGTAGACCTTCCTACCTAGACTATGAACTGGCATAAGACCAAATAGATCCATATGCAAGAGGTATAGACACCTCACTGAATCCTTGTTTTCAAGGCTATGAAAGGAGGATTTGGTCTGCTTGTCTTTTTGACAAGCTGAGCATATCCCATCCTTTATACACTTAACTTGAGGACCATTCCTCACTAACTCTTTGCTAAAGAGTTGGCCAATAGTCTTGTAGTTAAGATGGGCCAGCCTCTTGTGCCATTTGACACAATGAGAGTCTCTCTTATCAGCTACAAGATAAATAGGAGAAACATTGTTCTCACACTTAAAGTTAAGACAGTACACATTTCTTTTTCTATATCCTGTCAATATGACTTTTTGATCACTTGACCTTTTGATATGACAACCATTCTTGATAAATGAAATGTTATAACCTAAATCACTCACCTGACTTATGCTAATTAGGTTGTGTTTCAAACCCTTTACATAGGCCACTTGAGTGATTGTAAATGAGTTATTAGAAATGTTACCAAAACCTTTGATGACTCCCTTTCCAGAACCACCAAAGATTACTTTAGGCCCATTCAACATAGGTGAGTAGTCCTTCAACAATAACCTTGTTCCAGTCATATGCCTGGAACATCCACTGTCCAAGTACCATATAGGGGTATGGCAACTTGGAATCACCTACAACACAGATTACTTAACCTTAGAACCCAAATAACTTTTGGGTCCTTGGTGCAAGTTAGTCTGAACTTTAACAAATCTGCCTACAACTTTTCTGACAGGCAGACTGCTACTCTCCTTGACACTGATATTGTGCCAACAATCTAAGGCAAAGTGGCCTATCTTGCCATAGTACCAACACTCAAACTTATTATACATTTGTTTAGGTACAACTTTAGCTGAATTATTTGCAGCAGCTCTGTTGTTTTGTGCTGGGGCTTTGCCTCTAGAATTGAACTTAGCAGTCCATGCAGTTTTCTTAAACCCTAACCCAGCCTTACCCTTTTGAGACACAAACTCATCAATCAAGGGTAATACAGATTTTTGTTTAGAAAAACTAGCTACAATCTCCTTTTCTTTCTGAAGTCTATTCTCCAAACTTTTAATCTGATCATTTTTAAATGTGATAGTACCCATCTGAATAACAGTAATGTTTTTCAGTCTGGCTATCTCATTCAACTTTTGATTAAACATCTTCTCTGAATCAAATGCAGCCATCTTAAGATCTGCAATTTCCTTAGCCTGAGTTTTGGCCAGATTTTTGCTTTTCTTTAGTGCCAGCAACAAGTCCCCATATTCATCTATCAGCTGATGAATATCACCTTCAGACTCAGACCCATCCACATCACTTGATGCAGATGTTTCTAACTCTGACCCAGTACTACAATCTGAATTTCTAGAAAAATATTGTACCTTACTAGGACCAGGCTGATCCTGGCACTTGTCTTCTTCTGACAAAGCCATCAGTCCCTTGCACTGATGGTCTTCTTGTTCATAGATAGAGTTCAGCACTTGCAGAAACTCATCTTCTTCATCTGCTGCATATAGACCAATGTATGCCTCAACTTCAGATTCTGACTCTGAAGATGATTGGTCTGTCAAGCTCTTCTCCTTCTTAGCAACAAAGGATTTCTCCTTCTTGCTCTGGTGTTGAGTCTTCTTTTTATCAGCAGACTCTTTTCTTTTGTCTAGACACTCAGCCACAACATGTTCAGGCCTATTATAGCAGTAGCAAACTATCTTTGATGTTGTATATTTGCTTGGCTTAGACCTGCTCCTGTCCTTCCTGGATGACTTCTTCTTTTGATAATAGTCACCCTTAGGCTGAGATGTGAAGGGTTTAGACTTCCACTGCTTCTTCTTCAAGAATCTCTGAAACTGCCTTGTGAAGGCAGCAAAGTCTTCATCTGAGTCACCACTATCTGAACTTTGGTTGTCTGAATTATCTGAAACAATTTCAGCAACTATCTTAGGAGGTGATGGAGACATCCTCCTATTCTTCCTAGTGGCTTCAACCTTGAAGGCCACAGACTTTTCTCTATGCTCCCCTTTTGCACTTTTCTCTTCCTCTTTCCTAGCCATCAACTGCATCTCATATGACAGTAATTTTCCAAACAAAGTTGGAGGTGAGATATCTGCAAGTTTGGCCACTTCCCTAATAGCACAAATCTTAGTGTCCCAATCCTTTGTCAAGGATCTTAGGAATTTATCATTCAGTTCATATGTACTGAAGATTCTTCCATAGGACATCATCTCATTTACTATTCTATAGAACTTTTTATAACACTCAGTTATACTGTCAGACTTTCCTTGTCTGAAACTCTCATATTCTTGGTTCAGCATAGACTTTCTATCTTGTCTGACTTCTTCAGAACCCTCCATGTAGACTATCAAAGTATCCCACATTTCCTTGGAGGTCTTGCAGTGAATCAAATTTTGAAAAGTTGCATCATCTATGACACTTACTATGATATTCTGGGCTCTTTTATCCATAGTTGCCTGGATGATCTCATCCTTAGTCATCTCTGAAAAATTCTTGAGAATTCTTTGGTTTGCATCTAGAACTGAAATCTTCATAGGAATATAAGGACCTTCCTTTACTGTAATGTAGATCCTTGGATCAGAAGCCTCCATAAACAGTCTGACCCTTTCTTTCCATATTCCAAATATCTCCTTCCTGCATATGGGTAATTTCATACAACCTAGTTCCTTATGATTTTCTACTGAACCCATTTTCTTGATCTTGAATCTGCCTTAAGGATCTAACCCAGACTGTTAAGTCCTTCTTTGAGCAACCTCCCTCTGATACCACTTGAAAGAATTAGTGCCTAACCACCTAGAGGGGGGGGGGGGGGTTGAATAGGTGTAATTCTTTTTTTAAGGAAAAAAATCTGTTTAGTTAAATAATAAGAAACTACAAATTCTACAGCTAACACAACACATCATTCACAACAACATTCAATCACAGAGTGCACATAGTTTTTATAGTGGTTCCCCAAGGTCTGGGTACATCCACTTTCCCCCTTCGCCTATCTAGCAGTGTACTAGATTCGGCCTAACTTCTGCTCTTCACCTCAGATCCTCAGATCTTACAACTCAGAACCCAACAAGGCTCCTACAGCTCAGGCAATCTGCCCTACCTCAGCCTACACAAGGCCTACAACTCAGAGATATCAATCTCCTACAACTCAAGCTCATAGCCCTACCTCAGCTTTCAACAAGGCCTACCACTCAGAGAAAGTACTCTCATACACTCAGCCTTTATAAACACAGGCTTACAGCTCAGATCTAGAATAGATCCTACAGAAAATAGATTTTACAAAATGTTTTACCACCACCCAGGTAGAGAGAGAAAGGATGGATGGCTTCTTGATCAGTTCTTGGAAGAATCTGATGGCAGAGAACAACCTCTCTTAGCTTTCTTCAAAGCTTCTTGAATGTGAATTCAGTAGGGTTGAACTCTTGAGAAGTTGATCTTCAATCAGCTTCTGACTTGTGATTCAGATCTCAATCTGAATCTTTCTTGGCAGCCTGGTTCAACAACTGTACTTCAGTAGATGGAGCTCTCTCTCTCTCCAACTTCTTCTTAGATCTTCTGACGAAAATCTTCTGTATTATTACTTCTATCAGTTCTATTTCTTCTCTATTCGTTTTTTTTCTTCTGTTGAAGGAGAATGCCTTTATATAGACTTTCTTCATGGTAACCGGATGATCCGGTTTCTAATAAACTTCTGACAGCTTTGACAGTTGCAGTAGACCTGTTAGAAATTGCAGCTTTCAAGTCATCCAGTGACTTCTTGAAATACTGTCTCTGTCTGAAAGTGTCGAGACTGAACTTCATCATGTGTCGACACAAGTAGACTAAGTGTCGACACAAGTGGACTAAGTGTCGACACAAGCCTTGATGGTGTCGACACATCTCCTTTGTTGTTGATAATGCTTCTCGACACAGCCTTTTGTAGAATGTGTCGACACTGATTTTGTATGTCGACAAAAATACTTCTCTTCTTTAGCTTAGTTGAAACTTTGCTGTGTGTCGACATAGTTGATGTCGACAAGGTCTTCTGTGTGTCGACACTGCCTCTTGGTGTCGACACAGTTGATGTCGACTAAGCTTCAGTGTGTGATGACACTGCCTCTTGGTGTCGACACAATTGATGTCGACCATGCTTCACTGTGTGTCGACACTGCCTCTGCATGTCGACACAGTTTCTTCTGGTGTCGACACAGCCTTTCCAAGTATCGACACAATTAACGCCAAGTGTCAACACAGCTTTTCTCCAGTGTCGACACATGCCTTCATAAGTGTCGACACAGCTTCTCCTATTGTCGACACATGGACTTAGAAATTTTTCTGCATTCCTGCATTTTCTTAACCTACACATATAAACTCAAAACAACATCAAATACACCTTGATGCATATCATTGAGTAAGGTGAGGCTTCTTCAAATCTGGTACACATTTCCCAATGTACCCAACAACTATTGAGCTAGTGCCAGGTGCAAAGCCTGTGTCACGCTCTCCGTATCGGCTAGCACCTAAGGAACTGGAGGATCTAAAGGTGTAACTTCAAGAGTTGTTGGAGAAAGGGTATGCGCGTCCAAGTTCATCGCATAGGAGCGCACCGGTCCTCTTTGTTAAGAAGTAGGACGGGAGCTTGAGACTCTGTATTAATTATCGGGAGTTAAACAAGCTAACGGAAAAGAACAAGTACCCGATCCCAAGGATTGATGATCTCTTCGATCAGTTAGTCGGGTCATCGGTGTACTCTAAGTTGGATCTCAAGTCCGGGTACTATCAACTGCGAATAAGGGAGAGTGATATCCCTAAGACAACATTCAGTACAAGGTAGAGGCATTACGAGTTTATGGTCATGCTGTTTGGGCTGACCAATGCGCCGTTTGTATTCATGGATTTGATGAACAGGACGTTCAGGGAGTACTTGGACCATTTTGTGATCGTCTTCATCGACGATATTTTGGTGTACTCGCAGAGTGAGGAAGATCACTTTAGGCATCTTCAATTGGTTTTGGAGACTCTAAGGAGGAATCAATTGTACGCCAAGTTCTTGAAGTGCGAGTTTTGGTTGTCCTCAGTTGCGTTCCTCGGTCATATAGTGAGTGGGGAAGGTATTGCAGTGGATCCGGCGAAGATTGTTGCGATACAGGAGTGGCCTGAGCTTTCTACGGTAGCGGAAGTCCGGAGCTTTCTGGGGCTTGCCGACTATTATAGGCGCTTCGTAGAGAACTTCTCGCGGATAGCGTTACCTCTCACTACTTTGACGAGGAAGGAGCAGAAGTTCGTTTGGATGTCGGAGTGCGCGCAAGCTTTTGAGGAGTTGAAATGTCGGTTGACCACGGCGCCTGTGCTGAGTTCGCCGAGTGGGACCGAAGGTTATGAGATTTAGAGCGATGCTTCGGGCAGTGGTTTGGGTTGTGTGCTGTTACAACATGGAAGCGTTATAGCATATGGCTCGAGACTGCTGAAGTTGCACGAGAGGAACTATCCGGTCCATGACTTGGAGTTAGCGACCGTGATTTTTGCCTTAAAGCTATGAAGGCATTTTTTTTACGGTGTGAAGATTGATATCTACAACGATCACAAGAGCCTGAAGTATTTGATTGATAGAAAGATCTGAATATGCGGCAGCGTAGATGGATGGAGTTCCTGAGGGACTATACATTCAAGATCCACTATGTGCCTGGTAAAGGTAATGCGGTTGCGGACGCGTTGAGTTGCCGGGCCCCAGCTCAAGCCAATTGGCTGTAGATCCATGACGAGCGGTTGGTTCGGGAGTTGGAGACGTTGGAGATTTCTTGCGTAGACAAGCAGTCAAGTGCTGAAGCACTCTTGAATTGGACTGAAGTTCAATATGACCTGGCTCAGCGGATTTGGCAGGCTTTGGATTTGGATGGCCACAGGAAGCACCTCATGATAGAGGCTCTGGATGGGTCAAATTCCCAATATGAAGTGGTTGATGGATTGCTTTGGAAAGATGGTCGTCTTTACGTCCCAAGGGTGGGTAGTTTGCGGGTAGATTTGTTGTGCAAGGCGCACCATACCAAGTACTCGATTCACCTGGGGAGCACAAAGATGTATCGCGACATTAAGAAACTGTTTTGGTGGCAGGGTTTGAAGAAGGATATGGCGCTCTACGTGGCGAAGTGACAAATTTGCCCCTTGGTGAAGGCGGAGTGCCAAAAGCTGGGAGGATTTCTGAAGTCTTTGCCTATTCCGGAGTGGAAATTCGACGACATCACTATGGACTTTGTGCACGGGTTTCCAAGGTCGCAAAAGGGGAACGATGCCATCTGGGTGGTCATAGATCGGCTAACGAAGGTGTCACATTTCATTCTGCATAGGAAGGATGATCCGGTGGAGAAGTTGGCAAAGTTATATGTGGATAACATAGTGCGGCTCCACGGCGTGCCCCACAGCATCGTGAGTGACCGAGATGGGCGGTTTACGTCCAATGATTGGAGGCTTGTGCAGTAAATGTTGGGAAAAAAGCTGAGTTTTAGCACAGCCTTCCATCCGCAGGCGGATGGGCAGACCGAGAGGGTCAATAGATCTATGGAAGACATGCTCCGCATGTGTGTCTTGGACTTTGGAAAGCAATGGGAAGACCATCTTTATTTGGTGGAATTTGTGGACTTTGGAAAGCAATGGGAGTCAAAGGTTTACAAGCGTCAATAGGTGGAGGATGCTACTTCATTGCTGTGAACCATTCGGGAGAGGTTGCTAATCGCTCAAGACCGTCAAGCGAAGTACTATAATGCCAAGCACAGGAACATGTAGTTCGCTGTGGGCATTTGGGTGTACTTGAAGATCAAGCCATTCAAGGGTGTCTCACGGGTGCGGCGATTGAAAAAGCTAAGCCCGAGGTACCTTGGGACGTTTGAGGTTCTGGAGCGGGTTGGTGAAGCAGCCTATCAGTTGAAGTTATTAGTGGAGCTTAGTGGTCTACATGATGTATTCCATATATCGGTGCTACGGAAGGCGGTGCAAGAGCCTACGCAAGTGATCGCGGTCGATCGAGTGCCGATTGATAGTGGGTTGACGACAAAGGTCAAGCCCGTGCGTATCGAAGACTCGGAAGTAAAGTGGCTACTCAATAAAGAGATCAGGATGGTCAAGGTTCGATGGGACAATTGCGGTCGAGAGGATCTCTCTTGGGAGCGAGAGCATACTATGCTTGACGAGTACCTGGAGTTGTTCCGCTCAGGTACAAATTTTAGTTTTGTGCTTATCTTTCCTTTATGAAATTTTGTGGACGAAATTCTTTTAAGAGGGAGAGAACTGCAACGCCCCGAAACTCAAAAGAGCGATGAGTGGCGTTTTTGTACCAAATTTGGAATTTGGCAGGGGCACACGGCCTGAGACACAGTCGTGTCCGAGGGCGTGTCGAGCTGGTTCGACGATTTGGTCGTGTGTTTGACGATTTTGGGTTCGACGATCGTCGAGCAGCAAACACGGCCCTGTACACGGGCGTGTCCCAGGTCGTGTCGAGAGGGGTTTGATGATTTAGTTCAAAGATCTGGCAAATCGATCAGGCAGAAATCTGGGTTCGACGATCGTCGAGCAGCGCTCGACGATCTGGTCACATTTCTGCGGTCGACGATTTGGTCGACGTTCTGCGGTCGACGATCGGGCCGTTGGTTCGATGATTGGGCCGTGGGTTAGACGATCAGGCCGTGGGTTCGACGATCGGGCCGTGAGTTCGACGATCGGGCCAGCGATCTCCGTTCGACGATCGGGACGTGCGTTCGACGATTTGGCTAGAGTTTTCCGTTCGACGATCTGGCAGCGGTCGACGATCTGGGTTCGATGATCGTCGAGCGTGGGGTGATTGTGGCGTGTTTGACTCGGTCGACGCGGAGTGTCGACGCAGGGGTTTTTGGCGGGAGTTGACTAAATGTTCCGACACTGTTTTGATGCGGACGTGTCCTGCTCCTATTGGTGTACTATGCGGTGCTTAGCCCCATTTGTCCAGGTGAGACCTGGATCGTATCTGTGCATCCCTTTTTGTGGGATCCGACAGCTGTGGTTATCCCGAAAGGGTTATACCCGAGAGAAGGGTTTCAAAACAATTATTTTCTGTCGTGGTTCTCTGTCTAAATCCTAGACAGAGGGGAGAGCAAAGGAGGAATAAGAATCTTAGATCCGGTATTTGGAGGAGCTTCGGAGCTCCAAATCACGAGCCGACTTCGGATCTACGAAGGCAAGTAGATTGCGGTGTTTTCATCCGCTTACATTTCCATGGCGCCAAGGAAGAACGCTAGGGTAACAATTCTCTACTTGAGCATGTGAAGCTCTCCTTCTTTTGCATAGGAAGCCCGCTCTTGCGAGTTTGCGGTGAGTTGGATTCGTTCCTTCGGGTAGATATGTAAAGTCCCCGATGTGTAGAGTCCGTAATCGAGAACGGATATAGGCATGATGTGTAAAGCCTATCCAGACATGTTGGTCAGGATCGGTGATGTTGCATTGCATAAATGGCCGGAGAAGACTCCGTGCGAATGTTTGTTTTCGGGTTTTTCTACGTGGTTGATTGCAATAGGGAGCCTTGGGGATTAACCCAAAGGTGCACCCAGAAAACTGGGCAGATGCGTGATTCTGCCAAACATGTGGGCCTGGGAGCCAACTTGAACATAACTGGGTTATGTGTTGTGTGTAAACAATTTGGGACTCGGGAAAGTATGACCCGCGCATATGTTTTTAAATTAACGTTGCGGTGTGAGCAACGGGTCATGCGGAACCGTACCCGCTCTATGTCGTTCGGTTAAAGAGACCTAAAGTTACTTGACACTTACTGTTGGCATAGATTGAGGGTCTTAGGCAGTGCCCAAAAAGACCAAATGCTTACGAGAGATTGCCGTCCCGGGGATGGTGGTGAGTCGGCGGACTTAGACCGTGTTCACCGAGAATGTGCCCTGAGAGCACGGGGCGTGTGGTCGTGCGTGCCAATGCCTGTGATGCAATTCATTTATTTACTGCTTGGTTGTTCTAATAAAATGCAGGGAAGGTGCATCGCCGCCCCGAGTTGGGGGCGGGATTGTTATAATTTGGTCAGCATTGCTGACCGTTGCTTTTGTTTGCCACTGTGCGGTGGTTTGTTGCTTGCATGTGCTGCTGGACCAAGCGGTCAATAGCGGGCTAAAGCCCAAATTGCGAAGCCGGCCCTTGAAGGCCTAATTTGAGTGTTTACTTGCTTTTGTTCATGTATGACTGGTCTGCGTGCCGTGGTATGGAAAACATGTAATTTGAGTAAACCATTTGTAAGGCCTTAAGGCCAGTACTTGTGTATGTACTTCATTCCTTTTTGGCTTGTTAGTGGACATTCATGCTTGTTGCTGGGTTCTTTTAATTGCAACTATTTAAACTGCTTCCGCTAGAATGCTCTGTGTAGGACGTTATGATTGGTTGGATGGTTTCCATTGAGTAACCAGGTCTGTCTGTGGTATATGGCGTCGGGCCCCGGACGGATCTACTTCTATATGCTATGCGACAGATAGGGGGTGTTATAACCAGGGTTATCTACATCTCCTGTAACATACACACCAGCTCCATAGCCATCAACTAGTGCTCTGCTCCTGATGTGGTGGCTATCCGGCTCAGAGCGTCTACCACCACGTTCGCCTTGTCGGGATGGTAATGCATGGTATACTAATAGTCTGATAAGAACTCTACCCAGCGCCTCTGTCGGATATTCAGCTCCTTATGGGTTTCCACATACTTCAGGTTCTTGTAATCTGAGAAGATATCACAATGAACCTCGTATAGGTAGTGTCTCCAGATCTTCAGAGCGAAAATCACCGCTCCCATCTCCAAGTCGTGCACTAGATAGTTCTGTTCATGCTTCTTCAACTGGCTGGAAGCATAAGCAATCACGTGCCCATTCTGTATCATAACGACACCCATCCCCTGGTATGGTGCGTCGATGTATACCTGAAATCCCTCCCTTCCGGATGGAAGGTCAAGAGTAGGAGCCGAGGTGAGCGGACACTTCAGCTGCTGGAAAGCAGCCTCACACTACGGTGTCCAAATGAATGTCCTTCTTCGTCAGAGATGTGAGTGGGAAAGCAATCAGGGAGAACCCATCCACAAACTTCCAGTAATAGTCACCAAGTCTTAGAAAACTCCTCACATCGGTGGTTGTATTCAGTGGTGGCCAATCTTGAACTGGCTGAACCTTCACCGGATCCACTGCCAAACCTACTCCACTGATAATATGCCCCAGAAAGGCCACCTCCTTCAGCAAGAACTGGCACTTGTTAAACTTCGCACACAACCTGTGCACCTAGAGCTTCTCCATGGTCAGTTCCACGTGGCAAGCATGATCCTTCTCATTCCTCTAATAGATGAGGATGTCATCTATAAAAACTATGATAAGAATATCAAGGTAAACCTCAAATACCCGGTTCATCAGGATCATGAACACGGACGGGGCATTCACGAGGCCAAAGGGCATCACTGTGAACTCAAATAGCCCATATCTACTGCTAAAGGCTGTCTTCAGAATGTCCTCCTCATGAATACGCAGCTGGTAATATCCTGATCGCAGATCTTACTTCGAAAACTAATGGGCTCCCTCCAACTGGTCAAACAGCTCGTTAATCCTGGGCAGGGGATACGTGTTTCGGACCGTAAGCATGTTCAGGGGTTTAATCAATGCATAAGCAGAGCATGAAGTACTGATAAATCCTGCTCACCAAGGCAAGGAGCTCGGCCTGACGAATCCTGCTTCTACCAGCTCCTATAACTGTCTCTGAAACTCTACCAGCTCATTCGACGACATACAGTAGGGTGATCTCGATATCGGCTTAGCCCTCGGCACGAACTGTATCTAAAAATCCTTCTCCCGATGCGATGGTAACTCTGGCAGCTTCTCTGGGAATACATCAACAAAGTCTCGAACCACCTAAATATCAGCAACGGATAACTTGACCTCATCCATCTCGAACAACACCTGGTAAACCTCGTCTCCCAGCAGGTGGGCCTTAACAGCCTGAAAAGATGAGAAAAACAGGCGGGAAACTGGAGCAGTACCTTCGAACGTCGCATAGACATCGCCACATCTGAGTATAACACTCCTCGTCGGGCAGTTAATCTGAGCGTGGTTCTGGGCGAGCCATGCCATACCCAGAACGAGATCGAAGTCCAGCAAGCTCAAGGTCGTTGTCAGGGCTTTGCAGGTCAACCAATCGATGGTCACCCTCGTGATGCAACTCACAATAGATCGGACCACCATCCCATTGGGGAGACGCACCCTCCTGGTAACTCCCTCGTAAAATCTAATGCCCTCCAGCTTCTCGATGAAGTCCTCTAAGATGAAATTATGCGGTGCCCCCATGTCGATGAGAGTGAGGGCAGCCTTGCCACAGACCAACACTACTCCTGAGTTTATTAGACTATTCTTATTTATCTAGTTTAAGATTCTTCCTTAACTTTTAAACTGTTTTAAATATACATACTCCCATCTTAGAAAGAAAAGAACTTTAAAAAAAATTTGATGTACCTGCTATTACCCTCTCCGGGTCCCGGGGCTGTGCCAGATCCAAGGCATAAACCTACACCCTGTCCTGCCTGCGTTCTCTCCCTTGAAATCCACGGCCCTGGCAACGTCACTGCCCACCAAACTGTCGAGCAGGTGGGGCCTCCTGCAGTGCTGGTAATGGTGCTCCTCTCATAGGGCAGTTCCTTCGAATGTGCCCCAGCTGGTTGCACCGATAACATGTCGTGGCTCCTCCACTGCCCTCGGCATCTCCCTCATCTATAGTGGCTGAGGAGACAACACCTCCGGGGTTGATCCCCGTTCCTCGTTTCCCCAATAACTCGACCACTCGGCTGATCTCTCCTACCACCGATCATAGCGTCATTGGCCGATCTCTTCCGGCCCCAAACAGCAAGCTGGTCTGCCACCAACTTATTTGCCATCTCCAAGGTCCTGGCCAAACTCCCATCAGAGATGAAGAAGAGGGCCTGCCTCATGTCATAGTGAATGGCCTTATAGAACCTTTTCGCGTAGCCCGCATCGTCCAGCTGGTGCGAATCCGCAAAGCTGGCTAAATGAGTAAACTACCGATAGTACTCCAAATTTATTCTACTTCCCTGCCTCAACTACAGGAACCTGTCCACCAACTCATCCCTCGCTAACAGAGGTACAAAATGCTCCAGTAAGGCTGCCCTGAACTCCTCCCAGGAAATGTCCGCACTATCCACTCCAGCAACGACTTCCACCACCTCTTCACATGCGACTCCAGACATGACAATGCCAAAGTCACAGCCTCCTCCGTCGGCCATCTAATACCGGCCAGCATCTCGTAAATGATTTCCAGCCACTCCTCCATATGAACTGCGGTCTCTGTCCCGATATAGGATTGGGGAGAAAGCCCCCGTAAGACGCTCAACCAGTTTTCCCCGGGATTTGGCTAAGGAGACGGAGCCTGCTGAGCCCTGAAGGCCTCAAGAATAGCAGTCAAAGTCTGGCCTATCTCTGTTCGCTGAAACAGAGCTGGAGCTAGTAGGGGTGGAATCACGTTCTGAGCCTGAAAAGCCCCTCTTGGGGAGTAGGGTTCGTCTCAGGCTACAAAGGAGAATTCCATTTGTTATGCGATAAAGGAAAGGAAAAAAAGAGATGGGACTTTTGCATGTTATTTCCCCTTATGGGCACACCATTGCTTTTGCTGCTAGTTTGTCCCCAAAATAAGCTCGCGCGGGGTGGGCCTGAGTTTTGTGGACTTCTTTTTCTTCGGATCGAGTTTGGCTCTGATACCAGTTTGTAAGACCCCCATTTTTTTCTACGCTACCATGTCTTATGCCCAGAATCGCCGTTTCGCGGTGACACCTTCGCTCGAGAAGGTATACACTACGAAACGCCAACCCTGTGGGCACAATAGAATCACCAAAGATGCGGAAGCTTATAAAAGAAGAGAGTAAATGCCAAGTCCACAAAACATATCATATATAAATATATAACATGAATCACAACATGTCCCATAAATAAAAGGAGTATCAAAAAAGGACAAAAAGGTAAAAGGGCTTATGCCCAGTACGTCAAAATCCTCACTATAATGTCACTCGCGGAAGCTAATAAAATTAAACACTCATAAAACCAGTAGCGGGTGCACCCGAGCTAGATTGGCCCACCACCATATGCACCGTGCCCTGCTGGTGCTGCCTCTCCGGCTGTTGCCTGTCTCCCATCCGGAGCCCCTATAAAAAAAATATGGTCCACCAAACGTTAGTCATAAGACTAAGACAACTATCAGCCTCCGCCCGAGACACTTAGGCACCGTGCAGGAAGGAGGATAGGGAAGATATTGAGGTGTAGAAGTTTCCAAGAGATGGCGGCGGCCCTAAACTAGCAGTGATATAACAGAGCTATAAAGGTGTACAATAATAATATGATAATACTAAAGTAAGGCAGTAAAGTAAGAACAGTAAGAGGGAAAACTATATTTAAGAATAACCTTAACTTATATGAAGGACCATACAAACTTATAAGTTAAAGGGTCTTTTGTAAGGCTCCAATCGTATATGTTATTCCATACTAGGTTATACGATGGGGTGTCAGGTTTTATGTAATTATGAGTGTAGTGAAATGTTATGCGGATGAAATGTTATGTTCACACAAGTGAAACTCACGTACACGACTCCATGCACACAGACCTTTAGTTCCGCCATTTTGGAGTTAGCTAAACTCTCAGGTACCTTGATTTGTGGAAAACGGAGGCAGTGGGTCGGGTCACCCCACTAATAGGCCAGCATTCATGCCACCCAACCTAGACCTCTGTAAGACTTTACGTGAAGGACACACCACGGAGCCTCTGCGTACCTTGCTGGTAAAGCCAACAGTCTTTCTTTGGCTAAGTGTGAACCACACTCGCCGAGTCAATATATCGATGTCGGCGTGAATGACAGTCAAGTAACAAAGACCCACCACCTTATATTATGCATATGCAAACAAGAACTTCTGAGCCATAGGCTCCCCGGACTAACCCGTCCGTCAAACCACCTACCGAGCTATCAGCTCGCCGGGCTATCCTACCCACTACTAAAACCACCGAGCATACTGCTCGAATGACAAAGCTAAACTAACAACCCTGGAACTAGAGGTGAGTGTAAGTGGAGTTTTAGTATAGACTAATTATTCTTGTAATCAATTTACTGTAAAAGTTTACGTTAACCTTGGACTGCCCAAGGCATTCCCTGTGAAGGGCACTTGAAGGCACTAGGAACTACGATGGGCTGAAGCCCAAAGCTCCCTTTCGCAAGGTAATTATTATTATTGGTATCTACCCATAATAAACCCCATTTTAAGTTTACTTAATCTAACCCTAGTGCATTTGACTCTTAAACTTTTCCTAAGTGTATTTGGACTCTCTCATCAGGGAAGGACGATCGTTCGTCGCTCCCAGGTACGACCTTAACCTAGCCAACCAAGCTCTCACAACCTGACATACATTGATGACCTTAGTCATACACTACAAGTTAAGTACACCACCTACCCCTTACCTAAGTTCTCAAGATTCACTGATATTGCTGTTTTACTATGTGCAGATCTAAAGAGCTAAATGACATGCAAGAATGGTGACCCCCATAAATATTCATATGTATGCCATAAACTAATTACTGGGGGTCTTTAGTGACAATATTAGACTTAGTCCAGAATCTTTTAATTTTCCTAATTAAATTGACATTTATTTAATTTTTCCCAAATTAAGGCCATAGGTGATTTTGAACATGAAGTACTAGATTTACATAAGTTATGGCCACCCAAAAATTATGAAATCCATATGATGCCAGTAAATCAGAGAATACAAAGTTTCATAATTTTTTCATAAATATTTTGGCCTCTAATTAATTAATCCACAATAAATCTAATAATTATGGGTAAAGAAGGAAGTACTAAAATACTTCATCAGAAAATTATGGAAAATTACTCAATATTAAAGGAGACCAGAAAGGACCTCTAACCAAAGATCATAATTTACCAAGCTATTTAGGTACCAAAATAAAATCAAATAAATTTACTTAAAAACAAGCACCTTGTGAAGCAACTCCTGTAAACAGACTTCCAAAAATTCCACAAAAATTTAAAGAGCTCTACAATGTCGTAAAAGGTCCAGTGACTAAATTTCATTAGTTTCCAATAAGAGCTTAATTCATAAGAAATTTCTAAATAGATAGAGCAACTTGATGGGTTGTGAATGAAGTACTCAAAATATTGATCTAAAAATTCATACCAAAATTTCTAGAGCTTTGTTATGGTCTTTCATCATAACTGACTAAATCTCATGCAATTTCAAGGGTAGAAAGTCATATATAAAAATTCTTCAAGAAAACTCATGATAGTGTGCTTTCCGAAGGAACCTACTTGTAAGCTCATCCCAACATCATGTAAAATATTCCATTAATTTGACTATAAAAATGACTCCTACCATCATCCCATGGAAATCCAAGGTCATAGGACCCCTAAATTATTCCTTAATGTGCAGGGGCTTAATTTGGCACAAAGTTATTTAAGTGTGGTGGAAGAGTCCAACTACCACCTAAAACAACCCTAGGGCATTACTCCACCCTAGAAACCCATGGGGTAAACCCCAAGTCCAAACAAGGACTAAACACCCTAAGTCCTTCACAAAGCCTAATAAGCTCAGTCCAAGGCTTGAACTAGGGCACTAGGGTGCAACCACCCTAACCCATCCCAAACTGTAAGAAAGGGTGACCCTACTGACCTTGGGACTCTAGACAGAGCCCCAACCCCTTTGGGTAAGGATTGGCCCCACCATGCCCCAAGAAACCTAGACCATAAACTCACCCTTATGGGCCCAAACTTTAGTCACATCAAAACTCAATCAAATCCTACTAAAATGGGTTGAGATTTTAACCAGTGACTCAGGATGACCCCTTAGACCATCCA
This sequence comes from Platanthera guangdongensis, assembly GCA_039583875.1. Lineage (NCBI taxonomy): Eukaryota > Viridiplantae > Streptophyta > Magnoliopsida > Asparagales > Orchidaceae > Platanthera > Platanthera guangdongensis. The sequence continues at coordinate 184,167,032 of CM077158.1, forward strand.
CCAAAGTTTTGGGGGTTGTTGAGGTCATTAGGTCCCTTACTTAAACTATACAAGGATTATTAAAATTTTACCAAAACTATAGAAAAGTTTTCTCCAAAAATTCTTATTTTTGGATATGTCCTAGGTATAGATACGATTGACCGCATTCCCAAATTTCAGGTCATTTGGGCATGTGGTTAAGTGGGGGAACCTATTTTAATCTCTGACTAGCCCTAAGTATAAATTGCACCATTTTGGGTGCTGAGGACAGACCACTGAGCAAAACTGGTTGAAACAAATTTTAAATTAAGATAGACCTCAAGGCTACAACTTTGGTGTTGACCACTTTTTCTGTAGAAGTATATAAGTATTTTTAATAAATATAAACATTAACTGAAATTAATGAGTCATAAAATCAAATAAAAGGAATTATATAATCCTAAGTTTAAATCGTAGGCGGCACGAATCATGGCGCAAATCATGCGGTAGCTGGTCATCTTCAACCTCCAGCCTACGACTGAGATTGCCCAGTCCTAGAGCCATTTCCAAGCTCTACTGCCAGCCACCCAGCCATCTCCCCGGCCGGCCACCGCATCCACCACCTTCGTTGAGGTGGTGGTTATCGCCAGGCAGTGGCACGACCGCCGGAGAGGCTGTTTCTGGAGAACCCGAGGGGTGAGAAAAAACTCGAAAAATTTGGGAAAGATCTCACTTGATCGGTCTCAATTGAGCCTGATATCTATCCTATTTGATCTAGTATCCTATCATAGAGGGGGAGGGGGAGAAATCGACCTTCTGGGTGGAGTGCAGCCGTGCCGATTGCCGGGTCGTCATTTGCGGTGGAGGAGTCATCGGAGTTCTACAATAACACTGTATAAGGACTCAATTTTGTCGAGGGAAGAGTGTAAACGATTCCTCTGGGTCTGGGGAGTCTTTTTAAAGAGCCAGAATGGGGAGGGGAGGGGTCTTTCTTCATGGCACCATTAATGGCTAATGAAGAGGTTTCGACCATGGGTGGTTACACTGTTCCGGCCATTGAACAGCCACCAAAATGACCCCTGACCTTCTCTACACTGATTGGGGAATAGGATCAAAGCTTTGGAGATGAAGAGAGGGGCCCTTGGTCTCCCTTGGCCATGAATGTTCTTCCTCCCACTTTCTCTTTCCTCCATTAAAGAGCAACATGGGCTTTTCTCTCTCCTAGTCACCTTGGCCGAAAATGGTGAAATAATTCATTCAAGTTACACCCCCTAAACCCATCTAGATGGTTAAAAATGGAGCTAGCCCAAATGGACTTGGGTTTGATCTTGAGTTAGGCTATTTGGGTTAACTTAGCTCAAAAGGGGTTAGCTCAACCCTAGGCCACATGGGGTGACCTCGCTAACCCTAGGGGTGATTAGTGAACCCTTAGCTTCACCAAAGGTCTAGGGAGACCTTAGTGGGGTGGGTTTGGCATCTTGTGTAACATCCCATGTTACTTCTGGACCCCTCAACTTAGATTGGGTTAGGCATGAGGTGAGACCTAAGGGGATCAACTAGGTTTGACCCTAGATAGTGGGTGGTAGCCATGTGGAGCCCACTATAGGACCAAGTCAAACTAGGTCAAACTAGCCTAATTAAGGACCCTAGCCACACCATGATCCCACCACATTGCCCTAACCCTAAAAACAATCTAAGTGGACCCTAGGGTATGTCACTGGGTCAACATTTTGACCCCAGTTGACCAAGGTCAACCTTGGGCTTAATTTGGTCAAACCCACACCCATAGGCCTAATTAACCTAAGTGGGGCACCCCCTTGACCCAAACCAAGTTGGGTGGTGCCACTAGACCCATTTCCACCAAGTGGGGTCAGTCCACCCACCATAGTTGACCAGTCAACCCTAAAAGTCAATTTGGTCAACAAATTGACCTAAAGAGTGAAATGAAGGTCAAGTCAAGTTCCCTTGGACCAAGCCCACTAAAATTGGCCCAAAGTCAGCCTAAGTGAACAAGACCAGTCCTACCCCTCTAAATCAGGAGAGAGAGTACATGCAAGGGGGTAAAATTGAGATTTTTAGGAAAAGAGGAGAGAGAAAGAGGAATGAAGGGAATAATGGCCACATGGCCACCCCATCAGCTGGTTTTGGCTGCCCAAAACCAGGTGGCTGACCTCCCCTCTTCATTTCCAGCAGAATACTAGAGTTGAGAGCCACATGGCACCATGGGTGAAGCCTCCAAAGCTCAAACCGAGCTCACCTTGGAGTTAACTCCACTTATAGCCCACCTCAGTCCAAACAGACCCCTCCATTAGCTTCAGAAGGTCCAGAGGAGTGGAATTCGACTACTTACACATGGAGAACGGTGGAGAATGCAACTTTCGGGGAGGAGCTCGCCGGCGCACCACCACCACGGCAAACCGCCGCCTGACCCGCAGCCAAGCCCCGATTATGGTGCGTTTCACTTCACCTCTACCCGCACTAGCTTCTTAGATCAAATAGGCGAGAGATCGGGCTCAATTGAGCCCGATGCCATGTGAGAAAATCTAGAAAATTCTAAGTTTCTGAAACCGCTCGGGATCGCCGTCGCCGCCGTCTCCCGCCGCCCCATCGCCGGGAAATGATAGCCACCACCACCGTGAAGGTGATGGCACCATTGGCCGGAGGTGGCGACGCCTCAGCTGGCCGGAAACCGCCGACAAAATCGCTCCAGGTCGGCTCGATCTCAGCCGTTGGCTGGAGGTAGACGATAACCCGATTCCGTCCATTCTTGCTTTAAGATTCGTGCGCCGATTTTAATATAAATCAGGATTAATAAATGAATAGTAACATTTCTGTCATATATATTCAGCCCTCTTGAAAGTTAAATTTAGGCCTCTTAGAGGCATTTCCAGAACTTAGGCCCTTAATGAAAATTGTAGCCTAGGGTCTTACCTTTAATATGCCACCCTAAACACACATTTTGGGGTAGAGTACAGCCCTGTAGGACATTTTTCCTAGGACTGGTCCTAGACTAGGGCAGAAAATATATTGGATGCCCTGGTCTCAATACTAGACACCATGACCCCAAATTTTGGGCACATGCATGATTAGGGCTTACTTACCTCCTGCCAAAATGTAGGAATTTTTGGAAAATATTTTCCTATAGTTTTTGGTAAAATATCAAAATTTAAATAAATGATATATATGGAGTTCTACTCCTCCCCATGGCCCCAATTTTTGGTGGTGGGTCAGTGAGGTCACCCTTGGTGCATGATAAAATTTTCAGCACCTTGGGTTCACTGCATGTTGGGGAAATCCACTTGCTTATGCTAGCCTATGTTAAGGCTTGGTGTGCAAATAACAAAAATGCAAATTGCTGAATTTAGCCCAATGGTTGCATGCAAGAATTATGAAATTAATTACAGTGGTTCATTAGGATAAAGTTCACCCCAAAATTAATGAGGGAATTTTTGGGATCAAAATTCCATTTATTGGAATTTATTTTCATTATAGCTATTTTGGAATTAAAAATTGGAAAATAGGATTTACTCAAGTACAAATCCAAACAACCTTGCTAAGGCATAGATTACATCACATTTGACTTAGGAAAATTATGATTTCTCTGTTTTGAAGAACTTTGGAGTAGATACCCTAAATTTCCCATTTTACCCTTATCATGATAATTCTTGAAATGATATATTTATACCTCTGAAAAATTTGGGATTTATTCTACTGTCACAAAATGTTGATATTAGTTTATCATGAATTTCTCAGAATTTTATTGGATGTATTACTTGTGTTAAACTAGTACAATGACATTTTGGTAAATACCTTATAATGGAACCCCATAGGCTATCTTACATTCAATTTTGATGATTTTCTGCCAATAGCCATGATTTAGTGTCTTAAAGGCTCTGTAATTTTTCTGGAATTTTTGAGTATATAATGCTTATACTTCATGTGTAAAATGGAATTTATGTGGGATTGTTATTAAATAGAAAATGACAATAAATAACTTAAGGAAAATTATGAAATTCTGAAGGCTGCAATATTTGGTTAATATACATCTTAGGAAAAATTTCCTAAGTCAGAGGATGCTTAATTAAATCACTTCATGTGTAATGTGGCCGAGCATTTAAATTAAGAGAATTAATTAAATGACCATTTGGCCAGGAAAAATTATGAGAATCCTTAGGGTAGTTCCCTTAGTCCATAATACCCTAGGATAAATATTTAGAGGCAAGATGCCTTAAGTTTTGGAAGATCACATTTCTAGGGTAAACATAGGTCATGGTCTGCATATAACACAAATAGGTCTTGCCTTAGGGAATTACCAGGGGATTGATTATCGGCAGAAATAAGAGAGAGTTCAACATGAGTGACCCTGGTGGGTAGAGTTGTCTTAGTGAGGGATCAAAAGTGCAAGTCTTGGTCATCAACTGGAGTGGGGGATCGGCGGAAGACCGTCGGTTCCCGGTAACACCTTAAGTCACTAGGGTTATACTTAAGCAATAAGGAGAGCTGGGGAGATACATGGGTAGTCATCAACTAAAATAAGTATCCTTGCGAAAGGGAACGCTGGGCGTAATCCCAACACAGTTCCTAGTGCCCCTTGAGAGCCCTTCACAGGGAATACCGGGGCAGTCCTGGGATTAACCTTAAATCTCTAAGTATAATAAACCGTAGACAAGAGTAGCTTAATAGGTTAGGACATGGTTGTACCTTCTCGCCCGTGTTTGGGTTGGAGAGTTTCATGATATATGCTCACCCGTTTAGGGTTGGAGGGAATTGACATAAAGGCACTAATGTGCGTTCTCACCCGGGTTTGGGTTTGAGGGATTCAGGACGGGTTTTGGTCCTGCGAGCGGAAGGCTCGGTATGAATTACTTGCATGTGCATAAATATCGTGGCGGGGCATGCGGTACTGGCCGTTCGTCACACCGATGGCAGTACGGTGCACCAGGCGGTTGTGGGAGTTAGAGGGGCCAGTGGGTTGTTTTACACTGCGGTCTGGAGGACGACCCCCGATAACACACATCCGACCCAACAAGACTGACGGGTTTGTCAGCAAAGTACGTACGCGAGACTCTAGAGTGCACCTTGGACGTGTACAGAGGCGTATGAGAGGGGTCTAAGGCTTGGTAGTGTGCATACCGGTCTAGAAGCGGAGACGCCCGCTCCGCTGCTGCCGTAGCCACAGCGGTGGTACCCGAGAGTGATGCTAGCTCTCAAAAAGTGGGAACTAAAGGTCTGTGATCACAGAGTCGTTGTGTGTGAGTTACACTTGTCTGCGCATAAAACTGCATCATATCATTCATTCATATTAGGTCATACGCTTCATAGATCCTTATCATATAAATTAGTATGGGCTCTTTTATATGATAAGTTAAATTTCCTGGAAATCCTAACTTATATATTTGTATGGGCATTTATATAAGTTAGGGTACGTTTGTGATGATAGCTTAGTGGTAGCTTAGTTTATTTACTTGTTCATACTGCTGTTTCTTTACTTTCCTTTACTGCTCTGCTCTTACTTACTTACTACTTGTACTGTACTTAGCATTGCTAGTGTAGAATTTCATTACTTAGTACCACTTTAGATAGATATTGTCACCTGCTTCCATTTTGCTACCCCTTGTTGTCCTCCGCTTCGTCCTCCCGCTCGGTGCCTAGGAGCTGCGGGGCGAGGTGTGGAGGAAACGACTTAGTCTTTTTGACTAATGGTCGGTGACCAACTATTTTTAGGAGCCCGTGGAGATGGAGCACCAGCACGTCGAGGAGGCAGGACATGAGGAGCAGATACCGCGTCAGCAGACTACCACTACTACTGTGCGTCATCAGGTGGGACGAGTCTTGATGTTCTAGTTTAGCTTCCGCATTTACTATTTTGTGAGAGAGAGATTTGATGTACTGGGCATAAGCCCTTTTTACTCTTTCTTCTGTACTTTTTTGTGGACTATATGTTGTACTATTCATCTCTTTTTCATGATTATACAGTGGCTTGTGGACTGGTACTTTTACATATACAGTTTTACTTCTTATTTCTCATATTGGCCTACAGGTTTATGATCGTACTAGCCGGCAGAATCGGCGTGTTGCGGTGTCGACTAACCCGTGAGTTAGTGCCACCGTAAGACGGCGGTTCTGGGCATAAGATCCGGTAGCCCTCCTTGGTAAGGGGGAGGGGGGTCTTACAAACTGGTATCACTCGAACAACGATCATATGAGAAAGAAGTCCACAACATGGCACCACCCCCGCCCCAGCATTAGTTTGCGGACAAACTATGCAGCGGAAGCAGTGGTGTGCCCATGTACAAAAGTCACAGAAATGGTCCACAAAGTACAATTTGATAGGCCAATTTTGCCTTAACCTTACCTTTATGCAACCTCCACAGGTCGCAGCGCCGCAAAATGTGGCTCCTCCCCCTCCAGCTGCCACTCCATTCCTACATACGGAGATGGGGCAGACCCTGACGGCGATTTTGGATGCCTTTAGAGCCCAGCAAGTCCCGGCTCCACAGCCAAATCCGGGGTCGAGCTGGCTGAGTGCATTCAAGAGCCTGTCCCCACCGACGTACCGTGGGACAGAGGATGCAGTGAAGACAGAAGAATGGCTGGAGGCCATACACGAGATCTTAGCGGGCATCAGCTGCCCAGTCGGCCAGGCAGTACCTCTAGCCACCTCCGTGCTAGAGGCCCACGCGAAGAGATGGTGGAAGTCAGTCCGGGAGACTACTTATGCGGACTTTGAGTTGTCAGAGATTTCTTGGGAGGAGTTTGGCGATGTGTTCCTGGAGCACTTCGTCTCTACTACGGACAGGGATGCTTTGGAGGAGAGGTTTTTGAACCTCAAGCAGGGGACTAGATCAGTGATAGAGTACCAGAGGGAGTTCTCCCACTTGGCCAGGTTCGCGGGGATTCAGGACACCGACGACAGGAGGTATGCGAAGAGGTTCTACCGGGGCCTTAGGGATGATCTGAGGCAGGCTCTGTTATTCATTTCACATGGCACATCCAGACAGATCATTGAGATGGCGAAGAAGCTGGAGGCTGACCAGCTGATGGTACGAGCCGGAGGGAAGAGACCATTTGATGGATCGACATCTGGTGAGAGCAGTAGGGGCTCTCAGAGAGGCAGGACCATCGGATACAGGAGGGGTGGGGGACGTCGTCGTCCCAACTTCAGGCAGGAGCAGGGGCCTCCTCCAGCTTTGGCTCCCCCACCTCTACAGATACATGATCCGAGGAGACAGGATGACCGAGGCCACCGACAGGTGGTTTGTTACGGATGCCGCCAGCCTGGGCACATCAGGTCGGAGTGCCCGCACCGATTCCATCCCCCTCCTCCTCCTCCACCTCCAGTGGCCCCAGTACAGCAGGGCCGAGGACGAGGCCGAGGACGAGGCCGAGGCCGGGGATATCATGGCAGGAGGCGCGAGCAGGAGCAGATATACGCCTTGGACCTCACAGAGCCGAGGAATCCCGAGGAGGTCATTACAGGTACTTGAAGTTAATTTTGAGTTTCCTTAAATTTTTCCAATGATATATATATAGTACCTGGAACCATAGGATAACAATTAACCTTCACATAAACAAACCTCAGGCATAGTCATGATCAGCGGCAAGCCTGCCCATACTCTTTTCGACACGGGTGCGTCACACTCGTTCGTATCCGAGGCCTTCATCGACGGACTCGAAGGCGTGGAGAGGTTCCCTGGACTAGAGATGAGGGTACGCCTACCCGATGGGTCGGAGCTGCGGACTACTGCACATTGCGACATGGAGGCCGAGATTGGCGGCAAGGCTTTTGAGGCGCCGGCGACTATTCTGAAGCTGCAGGACTTTGACTTGATCTTGGGCATGGCCTGGTTGCACCGGAACCATGCCCAGATAGATTGTCCGTCCAGGAGGATCACGCTGAGACATGGCGACTCTCATGTTATCGTTGAAGGTATCCAGCCTGTCTGCCACCTACTATTATCTTCTATACAGGCTGTGAAGGCCCATGAGCAGGGTGAAGAAGTCTATATTGTCTGCTTCGAGATGGTGGGGACAGAGGAGACTATCTCAGATATTCCGGTGGTTCGGGATTTCTCCGACGTATTCCCGGAGAAATTGCCCGGGCTACCGCCTGCTAGAGACTTGGATTTCAGGATTCAGCTAGTGCCGGGAGCGAAGCCGGTGTCCCGAGCACCCTACAGGATGGCTCCTAGAGAGTTAGCAGAGTTCAGAACTCAACTGCAGGAGCTAGTCGAGTCAGGATTTGTACGGCCTAGTTCATCACCATGGGGAGCACCAGTTCTATTTGTGAAAAAGAAGGATGGATCACTGCGATTGTGTATAGATTACCGGGAGCTGAACCGGTTGACGGTCCGCAACACCTATCCTCTGCCTCGGATAGATGAGTTATTTGACCAACTACAGGGAGCATTCTGGTTCTCCAAGTTAGATCTGCGATCCAGCTACTATCAGCTCCGTATCAGGGAAGAAGACATACCGAAGACGGCTTTCAGTTCGCGCTATGGACTATACGAATTCACGGTGATGCCTTTTGGGCTCACGAATGCTCCTGCCGCATTCATGAGTCTGATGAACCGTGTCTTCGAGCCTTTCTTGGATCGCTTCGTGATAGTATTCATCGACGACATCCTTATTTATTCTCGGACTCGGGAGGAGCATACTGAGCACTTGGCACAGGTCCTGCAGAGGTTGAGGGAGGCACAGATGTACGCAAAATTTTCGAAGTGCCAGTTCTGGTTGCAGGAGGTGGCTTTCCTGGGGCACACGATCAGTGGGGCTGGGTTAGCTGTGGACCCGGCCAAGATAGAGATAGTGAGGGATTGGCCGCGGCCGAAGACCGCATCTGACATCCGCAGTTTCTTGGGACTAGCAGGCTATTATCGCAAGTTCGTGGAGGGGTTCTCAAGGATAGCACTCCCCCTCACGTCCTTGACGAAGAAGGATGCTGATTTTGTTTGGTCAGAGCGGTGTGAGACGGCTTTTCAGGAGCTGAAGGACCGGCTCATCTCATCCCCTATTCTTGCGCTTCCATCCGGGAGCGAAGGATTCCAGATTTACACGGACGCCTCTTATCAGGGGATGGGTGCAGTCTTGATGCAGCACGGACACGTTATCGCTTATGCTTCGCGATAGTTGAAGAAGCATGAGCATAACTATCCAGTACATGACCTAGAGCTCGGGGCTGTGGTTTTCGCCCTGAAGATATGGAGGCATTACTTATATGGGATTCATTGTGACATCTTTTCAGATCACAAGAATCTCAAGTATATCGATACTCAGAAGGACCTAAACCTGAGACAGAGGAGGTGGCTGGAGTTTCTCTGTGATTATGATTACAAGATCCACTATCATCCGGGAAAAGCGAACACGGTTGCGGATGCTTTGAGCAGGAGGGCCGGCACTTCTGGACCGGAGCCCCGATTGATGTCCATGGAGCTATTTCAGATGATGGAGGACATGCGCATTACCGTGGTGTCCGAGACTGAGCCAGATATATATAGAGAGTATTTGAGCTCCGTGATCAGCTGCGATGATATACAGGAGCGCATCCGAGCACATCAGAGGCTGGATGCTGCGTTACAGCCGATTTTCAGTGCCCTGGAGAGGGGCAGGGTCGAGGACTACACGTTGCAGGATGATCTTCTTCGGTTCCGGGGGCGCATCTACATACCAGCAGGTGGCAGTATCCGAGAGGACATACTCCGAGAGGCACATTGCTCGAGATATTCAGTGCACCCCGGCATCACCAAGATGTGGGCAGATTTGCGGAGATCTATGTATTGGCCCGGGATGAAAAGGGAGATCACGGATTTTGTGACCCACTGCGAGACCTGCCAGCGTGTGAAGGAGGAATGCAAGAGCCCGGGAGGTTTATTACAGCCACTGCCAGTTCCAGAGTGGAAGTTCGAGGACATTGCTATGGACTTTGTACACGGATTGCCTCGCTCCCACTCCGGACATGATTCTATATGGGTTATAGTGGACAGATTGACCAAGGTCGCGCGGTTTATCCCAGTTCGGAAGGATGCCCCAGTTGCAGTTCTGGTGAGACTATTTGTGGAGCAGTACATCAGGTATCATGGTATCCCCAGGACTATTGTTTCGGACCGTGATGGTCGGTTCACTTCGAGCGAGTGGAGGGCCGTGCATGCTCACTTGGGATCTCGGCTTACCTTTAGTACCGCCTTCCACCCGCAGACCGACGGACAGACCGAGCGGACCATCCGGACCATGGAGGACCTGCTCAGATTATGCATATTGGATACGGGGAGGCCTTGGGAGAGGCTGCTACCATTGATCGAGTTCTCGTATAATAACAGCCACCAGGCTAGCATCAGGATGGCTCCGTACGAGGCGCTTTATGGGAGGAGATGCCGGACTCCGCTATCATGGGTACAGGATGTGGACACCAGGGCTCTGGGATCCGATTATATAGAGGACACAGAGGCTCAGATTCGATTGATCATGAATCGGCTACTGGAGGCCCAGAGCAGGCAGGCAAAGTATTATGATGCTCGGCACCGGCAGGTGGAGTTCCAGGTTGGAGACAGGGTATTCTTGAAGATACGTCCGGTACACGGTGTTTCACGGGTGCGGAGGCACAAGAAGCTCAGTCCACGATACATGGGGCCCTACCTGATCCTGGAGCGGATCGGCCCCTTAGCCTACCGACTGCAGCTGCCACCGGAGTTGGGTGCACTACATGACGTCTTCCATGTCTCTTCCTTACGGAGAGCTCTCCTCCGGCCGGAGCAGCACATCACTACTACAGCCGGACCGGTAGAGCCTGACAGGTCAGTGAGATTGGAGCCGATCCGGATTGACGATACAGCCATCCGAGTGTTGCGGAAGAAGAAGGTTCCCCTTGTGAAGGTGTTGTGGTCCAACCATGGACGGGAGGAGCACACTTGGGAGCCGAGAGATCTGATGCTGGAGCAACACCCGGAGCTATTCACATCAGGTACATTTAAGTTATGCTTTTAAGATTCTTGATAATTCTTGCAAATAGAACCCCGTAGACCCGAACTTAAATTTCGGGGTCGAAATTATTTTCTTGTTTATTGGAATTTGTAACATCCCATGTTACTTCTGGACCCCTCAACTTAGATTGGGTTAGGCATGAGGTGAGACCTAAGGGGATCAACTAGGTTTGACCCTAGATAGTGGGTGGTAGCCATGTGGAGCCCACTATAGGACCAAGTCAAACTAGGTCAAACTAGCCTAATTAAGGACCCTAGCCACACCATGATCCCACCACATTGCCCTAACCCTAAAAACAATCTAAGTGGACCCTAGGGTATGTCACTGGGTCAACATTTTGACCCCAGTTGACCAAGGTCAACCTTGGGCTTAATTTGGTCAAACCCACACCCATAGGCCTAATTAACCTAAGTGGGGCACCCCCTTGACCCAAACCAAGTTGGGTGGTGCCACTAGACCCATTTCCACCAAGTGGGGTCAGTCCACCCACCATAGTTGACCAGTCAACCCTAAAAGTCAATTTGGTCAACAAATTGACCTAAAGAGTGAAATGAAGGTCAAGTCAAGTTCCCTTGGACCAAGCCCACTAAAATTGGCCCAAAGTCAGCCTAAGTGAACAAGACCAGTCCTACCCCTCTAAATCAGGAGAGAGAGTACATGCAAGGGGGTAAAATTGAGATTTTTAGGAAAAGAGGAGAGAGAAAGAGGAATGAAGGGAATAATGGCCACATGGCCACCCCATCAGCTGGTTTTGGCTGCCCAAAACCAGGTGGCTGACCTCCCCTCTTCATTTCCAGCAGAATACCAGAGTTGAGAGCCACATGGCACCATGGGTGAAGCCTCCAAAGCTCAAACCGAGCTCACCTTGGAGTTAACTCCACTTATAGCCCACCTCAGTCCAAACAGACCCCTCCATTAGCTTCAGAAGGTCCAGAGGAGTGGAATTCGACTACTTACACATGGAGAACGGTGGAGAATGCAACTTTCGGGGAGGAGCTCGCCGGCGCACCACCACCATGGCAAACCGCCGCCTGACCCGCAGCCAAGCCCCGATTATGGTGCGTTTCACTTCACCTCTACCCGCACTAGCTTCTTAGATCAAATAGGCGAGAGATCGGGCTCAATTGAGCCCGATGCCATGTGAGAAAATCTAGAAAATTCTAAGTTTCTGAAACCGCTCGGGATCGCCGTCGCCGCCGTCTCCCGCCGCCCCATCGCCGGGAAATGATAGCCACCACCACCGTGAAGGTGATGGCACCATTGGCCGGAGGTGGCGACGCCTCAGCTGGCCGGAAACCGCCGGCAAAATCGCTCCAGGTCGGCTCGATCTCAGCCGTTGGCTGGAGGTAGACGATAACCCGATTCCGTCCATTCTTGCTTTAAGATTCGTGCGCCGATTTTAATATAAATCAGGATTAATAAATGAATAGTAACATTTCTGTCACATATATTCAGCCCTCTTGCAAGTTAAATTTAGGCCTCTTAGAGGCATTTCCAGAACTTAGGCCCTTAATGAAAATTGTATCCTAGGGTCTTACCTTTAATATGCCACCCTAAACACACATTTTGGGGTAGAGTACAGCCCTGTAGGACATTTTTCCTAGGACTGGTCCTAGACTAGGGCAGAAAATATATTGGATGCCCTGGTCTCAATACTAGACACCATGACCCCAAATTTTGGGCACATGCATGATTAGGGCTTACTTACCTCCTGCCAAAATTTAGGAATTTTTGGAAAATATTTTCCTATAGTTTTTGGTAAAATATCAAAATTTAAATAAATGATATATATGGAGTTCTACTCCTCCCCATGGCCCCAATTTTTGGTGGTGGGTCAGTGAGGTCACCCTTGGTGCATGATAAAATTTTCAGCACCTTGGGTTCACTGCATGATGGGGAAATCCACTTGCTTATGCTAGCCTATGTTAAGGCTTGGTGTGCAAATAGCAAAAATGCAAATTGCTGAATTTAGCCCAATGGTTGCATGCAAGAATTATGAAATTAATTACAGTGGTTCATTAGGATAAAGTTCACCCCCAAAATTAATGAGGGAATTTTTGGGATCAAAATTCCATTTATTGGAATTTATTTTCATTATAGCTATTTTGGAATTAAAAATTGGAAAATAGGATTTACTCAAGTACAAATCCAAACAACCTTGCTAAGGCATAGATTACATCACATTTGACTTAGGAAAATTATGATTTCTCTGTTTTGAAGAACTTTGGAGTAGATACCCTAAATTTCCCATTTTACCCTTATCATGATAATTCTTGAAATGATATATTTATACCTCTGAAAAATTTGGGATTTATTCTACTGTCACAAAATGTTGATATTAGTTTATCATGAATTTCTCTGAATTTTATTGGATGTATTACTTGTGTTAAACTAGTACAATGGCATTTTGGTAAATACCTTATAATGGAACCCCATAGGCTATCTTACATTCAATTTTGATGATTTTCTGCCAATAGCCATGATTTAGTGTCTTAAAGGCTCTGTAATTTTTCTGGAATTTTTGAGTATATAATGCTTATACTTCATGTGTAAAATGGAATTTATGTGGGATTGTTATTAAATAGAAAATGACAATAAATAACTTAAGGAAAATTATGAAATTCTGAAGGCTGCAATATTTGGTTAATATACATCTTAGGAAAAATTTCCTAAGTCAGAGGATGCTTAATTAAATCACTTCATGTGTAATGTGGCCGAGCATTTAAATTAAGAGAATTAATTAAATGACCATTTGGCCAGGAAAAATTATGAGAATCCTTAGGGTAGTTCCCTTAGTCCATAATACCCTAGGATAAATATTTAGAGGCAAGATGCCTTAAGTTTTGGAAGATCACATTTCTAGGGTAAACATAGGTCATGGTCTGCATATAACACAAATAGGTCTTGCCTTAGGGAATTACCAGGGGATTGATTATCGGCAGAAATAAGAGAGAGTTCAACATGAGTGACCCTGGTGGGTAGAGTTGTCTTAGTGAGGGATCAAAAGTGCAAGTCTTGGTCATCAACTGGAGTGGGGGATCGGCGGAAGACCGTCGGTTCCCGGTAACACCTTAAGTCACTAGGGTTATACTTAAGCAATAAGGAGAGCTGGGGAGATACATGGGTAGTCATCAACTAAAATAAGTATCCTTGCGAAAGGGAACGCTGGGCGTAATCCCAACACAGTTCCTAGTGCCCCTTGAGAGCCCTTCACAGGGAATACCGGGGGCAGTCCTGGGATTAACCTTAAATCTCTAAGTATAATAAACCGTAGACAAGAGTAGCTTAATAGGTTAGGACATGGTTGTACCTTCTCGCCCGTGTTTGGGTTGGAGAGTTTCATGATATATGCTCACCCGTTTAGGGTTGGAGGGAATTGACATAAAGGCACTAATGTGCGTTCTCACCCGGGTTTGGGTTTGAGGGATTCAGGACGGGTTTTGGTCCTGCGAGCGGAAGGCTCGGTATGAATTACTTGCATGTGCATAAATATCGTGGCGGGGCATGCGGTACTGGCCGTTCGTCACACCGATGGCAGTACGGTGCACCAGGCGGTTGTGGGAGTTAGAGGGGCCAGTGGGTTGTTTTACACTGCGGTCTGGAGGACGACCCCCGATAACACACATCCGACCCAACAAGACTGACGGGTTTGTCAGCAAAGTACGTACGCGAGACTCTAGAGTGCACCTTGGACGTGTACAGAGGCGTATGAGAGGGGTCTAAGGCTTGGTAGTGTGCATACCGGTCTAGAAGCAGAGACGCCCGCTCCGCTGCTGCCGTAGCCACAGCGGTGGTACCCGAGAGTGATGCTAGCTCTCAAAAAGTGGGAACTAAAGGTCTGTGATCACAGAGTCGTTGTGTGTGAGTTACACTTGTCTGCGCATAAAACTGCATCATATCATTCATTCATATTAGGTCATACGCTTCATAGATCCTTATCATATAAATTAGTATGAGCTCTTTTATATGATAAGTTAAATTTCCTGGAAATCCTAACTTATATATTTGTATGGGCATTTATATAAGTTAGGGTACGTTTGTGATGATAGCTTAGTGGTAGCTTAGTTATTTACTTGTTCATACTGCTGTTTCTTTACTTTCCTTTACTGCTCCGCTCTTACTTACTTACTACTTGTACTGTACTTAGCATTGCTAGTGTAGAATTTCATTACTTAGTACCACTTTAGATAGATATTGTCACCTGCTTCCATTTTGCTACCCCTTGTTGTCCTCCGCTTCGTCCTCCCGCTCGGTGCCTAGGAGCTGCGGGGCGAGGTGTGGAGGAAACGACTTAGTCTTTTTGACTAATGGTCGGTGACCAACTATTTTTAGGAGCCCGTGGAGATGGAGCACCAGCACGTCGAGGAGGCAGGACATGAGGAGCAGATATCGCGTCAGCAGACTACCACTACTACTGTGCGTCCTCAGGTGGGACGAGTCTTGATGTTCTAGTTTAGCTTCCGCATTTACTATTTTGTGAGAGAGAGATTTGATGTACTGGGCATAAGCCCCTTTTTACTCTTTCTTCTGTACTTTTTTTGTGGACTATATGTTGTACTATTCATCTCTTTTTCAT
Organism: Platanthera guangdongensis; assembly: GCA_039583875.1. Lineage (NCBI taxonomy): Eukaryota > Viridiplantae > Streptophyta > Magnoliopsida > Asparagales > Orchidaceae > Platanthera > Platanthera guangdongensis. The sequence goes on from CM077158.1 coordinate 184,182,546, forward strand.
GATTATACAGTGGCTTGTGGACTGGTATTTTTACATATACAGTTTTACTTCTTATTTCTCATATTGGCCTACAGGTTTATGATCGTACTAGCCGGCAGAATCGGCGTGTTGCGGTGTCGACTAACCCGTGAGTTAGTGCCACCGTAAGACGGCGGTTCTGGGCATAAGATCCGGTAGCCCTCCTTGGTAAGGGGGAGGGGGGTCTTACATCTTGGGGGTCACTTGACCCTTAGGAAGGGTACTTTGACCAAATTAGGGCTAGGGTTTGCTTCGGTCAACATAGACTCCTTGGTTGACCCCAATGGGTTTTTAGTGAACCTAGAGTCAAGTTAGAACCCTAAAGTCAAACCCTAGGGATAGCATTTGAAAATTACTAATTGCAGACCGTGGTGGTCTCACCTTCTTTTTTAGGTTCACTTGGTCCTCTAGGGCTTCCTAGGGTTTTGTCATGCCCATGCCATGACAAAACCACTCTTGGGGGTCTAGCTATTTGAGGAATATTACATGGAGTACATGAACTCAATTGACATCAAGCAGGACCATTGTCTACTGTTTGAGGAGATCCGTAAGGAGGTCTAGACAAGGGAGGTGGAGCCTGTTCTTGCTGATGTTTGAGAGGTAGCATTGCATCATGGGATGGAGAAGACCCTCTTGATGATATCTCGCAAGCGAGAGTGTGACATCACTGATCTTGGCTTTGACTATCTTTTAAAGGATGAGTGCATTGAGTTTGATGAGGAGTAAACTCCAGCTTTGTTGCATCATACTTTTATTGTTCTTGTATTATGTTTGATCCATATTTATGCTTGAACTTTGTTTCATTACTTTATTATAGTAGATCTATGTGTTTTGTCTTCATTTTGACTAATTGGCCTTTTGACATTTTGAAATCTTCTTGTGAGACTTATGATGTTGGCTCCAATATCTTTGCACATAAAACTTTACCTTATTCCTTTAGATTGACTGTTGGAGGATGAGACCCAGATAATTACACAGCCTACTACTAGGTCGATAGGTGAACGCTTCTAACCTTGTAGTGAGAGGTCATGTTTACCAGGCTAGGGTATGTCGTTGAGTGTGTTGGTGAAGGACATACCTTTGAACCTGGTTGAATGCGTGAGGGGGGAGGTTGGGTAGGCCTTGATGGTGCAATGACCTACTGAGGTAGAGAAGGGTGGACCTTGGATCAGTGTTAGTGGGATGTCACATGGGCATGTCCCTAGAGAGATGGTGAATGGAAGACCTTCGAACCGCTAGCGAGCGTGAGGGGGGTTTGCCCTGACAACGCAACAACCTACCGCGACAGAGAAGGACGGGCTTTCGATCGGAGGCAGTGAGAGATCGTAAGGACTTGGTCCCAGAGAGATGGTGAATGGAAGACCTTCGATCCACTAGCGAATGCAAGGGGGTAGGTTGAAAGGGTGAACAATTGATAAAATCCTCTGAATATTCTTTAGAGAGGGTGAGTAGAAATTAAAATTTTATTTTTATCTTAATTATATTTTTCACATGATTTGCACACACATAGCTTTACAACCATAATTGTAAACAATTCAATATTAATCACAACACAACATATGAATAATCACAATAAAGAACCATCACAAAAGACACAAAATTATAATGGTTTCCCAAAATCTGGGTACATCCAATCTTCTACTCCCTTAATAGGAATTCACTATCACTGTACCCGAGTCTTTTGATAAGGAGACTCTCTGAACTAATCTCTAGATCTTTAGATAAGAAGATCTTGAACTAATATAATCTGAGTCTTTTACAGGGGGACTCTCAGAATCACAATCTGAATCCTTTGCAAAGAGATTCTCAAAACTCTTTTCTTAAATAGTAAAAGAGAAATAGATTGACATTAATGAAAGAGATGAATAATAAATGATCTTCTTGATAAGTCCTCTCAGTAGAAATTCTTAGCACTTTTTGGTACTAAGTAAATTAAACTGTATATCTTTGATGAATTATTGATAGAGAAGATTTCAATGATTATAAGCCCTTTGATCCAAATGATTTATGATCCTTCATTGAATTTGTTGCAACACATGAAGAGCCCTAGAGAAGAAGAAGAATTGTCTCTCTTATTCAGATTTGGGAACAAGATGATAATTAACTGATTTTTTGAAGAACTTCTTCAGCAGGATGATCGTCTTCCTAATCATTATGTCGATCCAACATTCTCAAATCACTTTTTGTTTCTATGTAATTAACTAATTTGAATTCTCTGTATATGTCTCTATCTCTATTCATGTGTCTCCATGTGTGTGTGTGTGTGTGTGTGTGTGTGTGTCTATATTTTAGAGAAAAATTTCTTTATTGTCACCATCTTCCAACGTCTCCAAGAAACGTTTATTCCATTTAAATATTTCTTGAATAAGCCTAAACTGATCCTCAAAATATCATTTAGAACTCTATTTGACGTAAAGTCTATTTCATATAATAGTCGCATCGAAATCTGGCTTCATATTGACTGTCTGTCGACTTAACTTTATAATCAACATTACGTCGACAACATGTCGAAGTATGCATCGATATATATCTTGAAGTAATGTTGACTATTCTTATTCTATTACTCTGACTTCTAATCGGAGTAACATCAACATCAAGTCAATTTTGCATCAAATTCTAGTCGATGCATGAATGCTTTTCTTGACTTCCCTCTAAAATTCATTATGCCGTACTCATGTTCTTTACTCGACAGATATCCTAGGACTTCTAAAACTATATTACCCTATTTATACATCATGGATAATCGACTTAGGATGTAAAATCACTTAAAATATTATTTGCTAAGATAAATTGTAAGGGTTTTTTTCCAATACAGGCCCCGACGACGTTATGGCCTACTGCGGCGGAGAAGGGCAGACCTTCGATCAGTGGTAGTGAGAGGTAGCATGGACTTGGTCCCATAGATGGTGAAGGGTAGACCTTCAAACCACTAGCAAACGTGTGGGGGCAGTCCCTTGTAAAGGTGAGGCCTACCGTGGCGGAGAAGGGCGGACTTTCAATAAATGATAGTGAGAGATCACGGAGGCTTGGTCCCAGAGAATTGTATGGGGGAAAGAAACCTGGCATAAGTCTCGACCTACCGTAGTGGAGTGTGACATCCCATTTCCTTCTAGACACCTTAACTTAGTTTAGGGTAGAACATGTGGTGAGTGAATGGTGTTAGGCTTGGTTTGAACAAAGAAGTTAGGGTGGATTCAACACGCATCGAGTGAGCATGACGCCGCGCGATGTCGCGTCGAGTGCGTCGAGTGAACTTGACGCCATTCGACGAATCATCGAGTCTGTTAAATGAACTCAACGCCATGCTCTTTAACTTACAAAAATCGTTCTGGATCAACAGACATCAAGTGAACATGAAACCATTCGACAAAGCGTCGAGTGCGTTGAGTGGACTCAATGCCATGCTCTTTACTTAGAAAAATCATTCTGGATCAACATGCGTTGAGTGAACACGATGCCATTCGAAAAAGCATCGAGTGCATTGAGTGGACTCAGTGCCATGCTCTTTAACTTAGAAAAATCATTTTGGATCAATAGGCGTAGAGTGAAGTCGACGCCATTCGACGAAGCATCGAGTGCGTTGAGTGAACTCGATGCTATTAGACAAAGCATCGAGTGCGTCGAGTGAACTCGACGACATTTGATGAACCGTCAAGTGATATCGACACTTTTGGACTTAGGGTTTTTTTCGGTGAAGTTCCCCAGTTTGGCTGAACCGGGTTTTCGGGATAAAAATGATAGAGTATTTGAACTTGATCTCTTCAACAAACCTATTTAATATATTGATCATCCCAAGAAGACCTATTTAAAGCAAAGATTACCGGTCCAATACAAGGGTGACACGTGACAAGCAACTTAAACCCTAATTCTTTTTATAAAAAGGGAAGAAACGAAACCTAACTAGTACTCCCATTTCTGCCAAGCCTGTCGTCACAATTGTTGAGCCAGAGGAGTGGAAACGACTCCTGGTGATAAGCTTTAGCCAGAGAATCGAGCTTTGGAGCTAACTCGCCGGAGCAAGGATCGGCCAAGGCTTACAACTACCGCACCCACCACCAAGCACGATTAAGGGTCCGTTTCTCCTCCCCTCCCTCAGTGCTAGTCTTCTAGATCCACTAGAATAGATATCAGGCTCAACTAAGCCCAATTCCATGAGAGGAAGAGGGTGAAATACAGAGCTTTTCTTCTTGCTCTGGTTCACCGAAGGAGCCGACTCCGGTGGCCTTGTCGCCGGGAAATGGTAGCGACCACCTCAACGAAGGTGGTGGCGATAATCGCTGGCGGTTGCTATTGTAACATTCCTCGGCAACTAGACCCGTAGGGTGGTTTTGTCATGACTAGGTCATGATAAAACCCTAGGAAGCACTAAAGTGATGGGTTAACATGGGTATGAGTGTGTGAAATACCTTGGGATGTAAATAGCAGAACTTTTAACACTAGCTTAGGGTTGACCCTAGGGCTTAACCATGACTCTATGACCCCACCACAATATCTCTAACCAATTAGAGGGTTCATTAGAGCCATAGAGACCCATTAGAGTAAACAAAAGATGCCAAGTTGACCAAGGTCAACCTTAAGCCTAAGAAAGTCAACTTAGCTCAATTTGGGTCAATTGACCACCTAAGTGTCAAATTGACCTCACCTTTAGTCTCTTGGCATCATGGGGGACCCAATGGCCCCAAAAGCCCTATGCTTAAGTCACCCAAGTGGCTAATTTGGACAAAGTCAACCCATAGTTCAATTTGGTCAATTTGGGCTAGCCTAGCCCAATCCAAGTGGGCTAAGCCCAAACTAGTGTGGCCCATTGGTCTAGGAGGTGGAGAGAAACCTTTGGGGCCCACCAATCTAAGAGATTGGTGACTAGGAGAGAGAGAATGGGAGTTTCCTCAATTTGGAGGAGAGAGAAAATGTGAGCTTAATGGCCATCATGGCCACTGAGGCTCCATAACCCCTGCTTTTATGGGGCTTTTACTCCTCTATTGCAACCGAAAAGAGTGGTCCAAAAAGGTCGACGACGCCTTATGGGCGTACAGAACCGCCTTCAAAACCCCTATCAGTATGACCCCTTTTCAACTCGTCTACGGAAAAGCTTGCCACTTACCAGTCAAGCTGGAACACAAAGCGCTATGGGCAACCAAATTGCTAAACATGGACATCGAAGCCGCAGCCGATAAGCGCCGCACTCAACTGAATGAATTAGAGGAGCTCCGACATTTTGCATACGAAAATGCGCGGATATACAAAGAAAGAACAAAAAAATGGCATGACCGTCACATCATACCCAAAGACTTCCAACCAGGCGACCAGGTCCTGTTGTACAATTCCCACCTCCGCTTATTTCCCGGCAAACTCAAATCGCGGTGGAGCGGCCCTTTCACAGTGATCGGAGTCTCCCCTTTTGGCGCCATCGAAATAGTCGGGAAAAGCGGAGACAATTTCAAAGTCAATGGGCACCGGTTAAAATTATATGATGGCGGCGCAACCACCGGCGACTCTCAAAGCCTGCAGCTCGCCGACCCCACGCAAAGCAATAGCGACACTCCTTGATCGACAATGGCATCACCACAGAGCTAGTCTACCACGCCTTCTGTTTTTTTTCTTTTGTTTATATTTTCTGAGCAAGACAGCTACTATATTTGTTTTTGTGAGCGCCCATCTGGGAGCCGACTGTTGTCTTTTATTTTTTTTTATGTATCGATATTCTATTTGAACTGCTAATACAGGTATTTGGTCCATCTTAAGGACGGTAAACAAAAGGGCTTTCGGGAGACAACCCAAGTTGGACCGTTTGGTCCGATGCTGTATTTTGAGTTCTGTTTATTTCTTCATATATATATCTGTCCATATTTTGTTTGGCTGGCATCCTTTAATCGCAGGTGCAGGAATATTTGAGGCGCGACAACTTGCCGCACTTGGACATCTCATTGCACGACTGGTATGCTCAATTTTGAGCATAGGTACTTCCTTCCCTAGCTATTTATCCTATTTGGACTGCTTATTTTTACTCGTTGTCAACTTTAAGTCTTGGGGGAGTATGCCTGTGGTCACTACACCGCACTTTCTGTTGCATTCCAGTTTCTTGTTTACTTATTTCTTGCTTTTTGTTGCACACACTGAATCACCCACACGAGTGCGCTCTTACCTACGCGCACAACCCGAGTTAAATTTATTGCTTTTGTGTAAACTTTAAAATAGTGGTACTGGCTTAGGATTTCAGGATTGAGTAGTTCGAAACTCATGCAGTGCTCCTAATCGAATACTCATGGTTTGTGTAGAGTTAGGATAGAACTACTTTTTCTTTATGCTCGTAGATTTATTCTTTTCTGCACACGTAAATATTGTTTGTACTGCTCAAAATCTGAATCTGGGATAATCGAACGATAGTGTAGGAATGTGTGTAGCCGCCACTAGACTCGTATTGCTCGAGTTGGGGGGAAGGATCATCTTTCTCGGTGGCTAAGAACTTGCCCTAAGATACTCTCGAAGCATTGGTGCACGGTTAATTAAGCGTGAGCATGACGTAAGCCTTCATTTTGGCTAGTTTGAGCCTTGTTTAGTCATTCCTACCTGTTAACCATTACATGCCAAATTTGTGCCTACCCTTCCTTTGATCCAGCTCCACTCACTTTCACCAAGGCCTGAAGCTAAACCCACCTTCGCAATCAAATGCTTGAGCTGATTTGTATTTACTGTTTTGCCGAGGTTGTGATAAGTGGACATTGTTTTTGGGGGTGTTGAATTTATTCCTGTTTTGATTGCTCCGTTTGGGGATTGCTAGCGCAGAAAAGAAAACAACAATTTAAGAAAATAAAAAGCTGATTCGGGCAAAAGAGAAAAAAAATATATATGCAAGAATTGCTTTGAGATTTCGATCCCCATCCTCTTTTTTGAATTTGGTCGGGTTCAGCCGTGTTCACACCCGGATTTCAAGATAAGTCTGGGGGCGTGTGCCCCATTCATTTCTAAGTGGCTGTTTTGGTTTGGGCTGTTTTCGCTCGCTTTGGTTGCATAAAGCCTTCATGTTTATCTTTGACTACCAAGCCGTTGCCTAAGCCCCATTTCCTCCTACAAGTCCTACAGATTCACGCTTAAGTCTAACCCGCGTCGTGGAGAGAGTATGAACGTGCAAGCGTATGGTCCTCGACATTGGTGGATTCCTATGCAGGTGATCCTGAGTCCCGAACTTTGGCAATGCTCACCTTAGTGGCCTGCCTACTTTCTTCCTGCACAAGATCGCAAGATTCTCCAGAATTCTAATTTTGAGCAATTATAATATTTTTTTACGTCTGTCGAATATTTTAAACTACGTTGTATAATTAAAAAGTTTTTCTATTATATCTTCTATACCCATGATATATTTTATTTCTCGTCTTACTTCTTTTTGAAATTTCTGAGCCAGTTAGCTATCTTCGAGTCCACGGAGTAATGATTTGCTCGGGACGTGCAAATGGTTAAGTCTGGGGGTGTGATGAGTCCATATTTTACACTGATTTTTGGACTCATCTGGGCTAATTTTATCGTCTTAGCACTAGACTTGAGAGCCTTTATTGCTTATTTGAGCTTTTGTACCTATTTCACGATTAAGTGCACTGTAGGCCCGCTTCTGTGTGTTTTCTGTGTTTCCATTTTTGTTGTTATTCTTTAGCCCTATCTCGGGGATGTGGTGTGCACGTTATGGTGGCCTTTCGGCCCCTTCTGCTGGTACAGTGGTCGTGTGCGTGCTCCGAAACTGCTCGGGAGACTCCGACAATGCAGGAATACTGCGCACGACCACTGGACTTACTGCGCACGACCACTGGTCGTGCGCTACTGTTCGTGCGCATTACACCCCCTTTTTCTTAACCCTGTCTCGGTAATCGCACGAGCACTGGCCGTAGTGCGCACGACCACTGGTCGTGCGCCACTGTTCGTGCGCATATATGCTGATGCTTCTTGTCCAGGTTGCAGGTTTATTTGGAAAAGCCTCACGATCATCGACCTACATTGCGCACGACCACTGGTCGTGCTCCAATGATCATGCGCACTGCTTCTGCTGCCCCCGTATATAAGGCCCTGCTCCGCGTTTTAGGTCAACGCCTGTCTTTTGCTGCGATCGGAGAGTGCGCGGGAATCGCCGTTTCACTTCTCCAGCTACTCCATCACTTCCACCTTCGTCAGGAAGCCATTTCCAACTACTCCGAAGCTTTTCAACACTCCGGTGAAGCCCTCGGCCATTGATGACTTCAACTGTAACACCCCCTATCCGTCGCATAGTATATAGCAGTAGGTCCGGTCGGGGCCCGACGCCATATACCACAGACAGACCGGGTGGTTACGTATGGAAACCATCCAACCAATCTCAACGTCCTACACAGAGCATTCTAGCGGAAGCAGTTTAAAAGAGTTGTAAACAAGAACCCAGCATAGGAGCATGAATGTCCACTAATACCAAAAGGAATGTTATACAAAAATACCCAAAACCGGCCTTAAGGCCTTACAAAGTGTTTCACTTGAAAATTACATGTTTTACAAACCACGGCACGCAGGCCGGTCATACATGAATAAAGCAGTAAACACTTCTACTTGGGCCTTCGAGGGCCAGCTTCGCAAAAAGGGCTTTAGCCCGCTATTGACCGCTTGGTCCAGCTGCACCTGCAAGCAACAAACCACCGCATGGTGGCAAAACAAGACAACGGTCAGCAATGCTGACCAAATTATAACGATCCCGCCCCCAACTCGCGGCGGCGATGCTCCTTCCCTGCATTTCATTAACATAAGCGAGCCATATGTATAACCATAGCCATTACATCACAGACGTTGGCTCGTACGGCCACACGTCCCGTGCACTCAGGGCACATTCTCGGTGAACCGGTCGATGTCACGTCAATTTAAGCCATCAACATTCCGGACTCACCATCGCCAACTGACGGCCAAACTTATGAGCAATTTGTCTTCCTGGCATTGGTCACGTCAATTAAAGCCATAGACCGCCGAAGACTCACATCTATGCCAACGGCGAGTGCCACGTAACCTTAGGTCTCTCTAACCGAACGACATAAAGCGGGTATGGTTCCATCTAACCCGTGCTCATATCGCAACGACAATTTAAGCTATTTGCGCTGGTCAAACTTCCTCCGAGTCCCATTCTATCGCAAGTCACATAACCCCGTTATGTTCAAGTTGGCTCTCAGGCCACCAAGTTGGCAAGATCTCGTATCCGCCCAGTTTTCCGGGTGCACCTTTGGGTTAGTCCCCAAGGCTCCCTGTTGCAATCTACCGCGTAGAAAACCCGAAAAACAACCAATAGCACGGAGTCTTCTCCGGCCTTATGCAATGCAACATCACCGATCCAGACTAACATGTCCGGGTAGGCTTCACACATCATGCCTATGTCCGTTCTCGCATACGGACTCTAAACAACGGGGACTTCACATATCTACCCGAAGGAACGCCTCCAACTCTCCGCAAACTCGCGAGAGCGGGCTTCCTATGCTAGGAAAGAGAGCTATTCATGCTCAAGATGAGGATCGTTACCCTTGAGTTCCTCTTTGGCGCCATTGAAAAGTAATCGGATGGAAATCACCGCACTTGCGTTGCCTCCGTGGATTAGGAGTCGGCTCGCGATTCGGAGCTCCGAAGCTCCTCCAATGGCGGGATCTAGTTCTTCTTCCTCCAATGGCTCTCCTCTTTCTCCAAGGACTTGGAGAGATGATAAGGTAAGAAAAGTGAGGTTTTCCAAGTCAACTCACGGGTATATCCTCTCAGGAACAACCCCCAGCCGTTGGATCTCAACCTAAGAAACGAACGGCTTTGATTCGGGGCTGAAATGCCCAATCTGGACCGAACACGGCCTAGCACACGCCCGTGTCCAGGGCCGTGTGCCGCATTCGCCGTCAAATCGAATCACCTGGAACCTCACACGGGTATCGAACACGCCCGTGTTCGAGCTGACATGCCCGTGTTCCACCTGACACGGCCGTGTAGCCGGCCGTGTACACCATGATTTTTCCCCCATTTTCAACCCGAGCACTGCACGGGTTCTAGGACACGCCCGTGTCCTTGCCCGTGTCACATTGACATGCCTGGACCCCAGGCCGTGTACACGGGACATTTCATCGAGGGAAGATCGACGACTTGATGACACGGCCTTGGACACGCCCGTGTCCTAGGCCGTGTTCCTTGTCTCGACGATCGTCGAGTGAATCTCGACGACTCCCCGGGACGATCGTCGACACGGGTCGACACGCCCTGCGACACGCCCGTGTCGCAGTCCGTGTTCCCATTCTCGACGAATCGTCGAGTATAACTCGACGACTTCACGGCTAAGTGTCGACACACGCTTGACACGCCCTGGGACACGCCCGTCTCCCAGGCCGTGTGCCTTCAGCCAGAACCCAAACTGGCCCAAAACGTCCCCCTTCGCTCCTTTGAGTTTCGGGGCGTTACGTCAACTCCAAGCTTTCCTACAGAGTTGGTGAAGTAGATAACCTAGACAACGGACTTAAAGGCCTTCGAGGTGACAGATCGTTGGTACCAGAAGCCTCCTTGGACTGAGCCCGGAACCGGATTGACAACTCGCTACTCCGACCACGACCCGCGGTGGATCTTCATTCTCTTTTGGTTTACTCCTCTTCCCTTCCTCTGTGTTATGATTGTTTTTAGCAGTGTAATGAACATTTCAATCCCTGAACATCAATTTTGTTTTATAGATAATGGAATGTTAGTCTCTTCTTATGCTTGTGAGTTCTGTCTGTGAATGCGCCTCGCTCACCCCACATCCACTTCATTCCTGTGCCTTGTTCGATTGCAATCCACACAAGAACACTGCAATCCATTAGCTTCCCTTCCACTCGCCCAACTGAAGTTCGGCATCGCGGCCGACAAACCCACTTCACCTTGTGAAGCGGTGCCTTCGACCCGCATAGTTTTTACTAGTTCAGTAGATCAAACATCCAGAATCTCCCTATCCTGCTATTTCCTTTTTGTTCTATTTTTAACTCTCATAACGATATTCTCGGTATTGTTGTCATTCTACGCTAATTGCATTTCTCAAGAGACCGACACTCGGGGATTTATTCCCAAACATTTATTACTTGTGCGACCGGTGCGCTTGCCGAATTACACGCATCACACACCCTTCTTCGTCAAGGAGGTAAGAGGAAGGGTAATCTTGGAAAATCCTTTCACGAACTTGCGGTAGTACCCATCATGTCCAAGAAAGCTTCGTATATCGGCCGCCGACTTCAAGGGAGACCACTGCTTCACGGCTCGCACCTTTGCTGGATCCACTGCTAATCCTTCCCCAATGATCACATGCCCTAAGAAAGCAACCTCCTTAAGCCATAATTCACACTTGCTAAACTTGGCGTACAAGGAGTGTTCCTTCAATTTCTTCAACACCAAGGTTAGATGCTCGACATGCTCCTCCTCCGTCTTTGAGTAGACCAAGATGTCGTCGATAAAACAATGACGAAGATGTCCAAATACGGTTCGAACACATTGTTCATCAGGCTCATGAAGGCCGAAGGGGCATTTGTGAGCCCAAACGGCATTACCGTGAACTCATGCAAACCATATCTTGAACTGAAGGCCATTTTCTAGATGTCCCCTTCTTGTATCCTCAACTGATAGTATCCAGAGCGCAAATCCAGTTTAGAAAACCAATGTGCTCCCACTAGTTTATCGAACAACTCGTCGATCCGAGGTAGCGGATAAGTGTTCCGCACTGTCAACCGATTGAGTTCCCGATAATCTATGCACAAATGCAGGGTTCCATCCTTCTTCTTCACGAACAGCACAGGGGCTCCCCAGAGTGATGAACTGGGGCGAACGAACCCTGACTCCACCAGTTCTTGCAATTGAACTCTAAACTCCGCGAGTTCTTTCGGGACCATTCTGTACGGAGCCTTGGATACAGGCTTGGCACCTTGTACTAGATTAATCTTGAAGTCAACCTCTCTATGCGGAGGTAATCCTTGTAGTTTCTCAGGAAATACCTCGCCAAAATCCCGCAGTACCCGTACATTCTTTATTTCCAATGCTTCTTCCTTCAACTCGAACCAGATCATGAAGACCTCGTCCCCCTTCATATGAGATTTTACAACCTGGACGGATGATAACATCATGCGAGGCGCGAAGTCAATACCTTGAAAGATGACGTCAGAGTCTCTATGTCTCAAATAGATCCGCTTCTCCGCGCAATCGATCCTCGCAAAGTGCCAGTCCAGCCATGCCATGCCCAAAATGATGGCAAACTCCGGCATTCTCAGAACCGTGGCCGGCGTATCAAAGGCCTTCCCATCAATAAATAACTCCAACTCGCACTTGGCAGTTGCGATCATCTCCGAGCTGTCCGGAAGGCGTACACATCGGGCTATGCCAGTGAAGTACTGTACACCCTCCACGTCTTTTATGAAATCCTCGGACACAATGGAGTGTGAGGCACCGGTATCGAACAGCGCATAGGCCATCTTCCCGCTAGTAATCACGGTGCCTAAGTACCAACAACCAAAACTTATTGCTAGGTGTCTAGTAAGTCTTAATCAATTCAAGTTAGACCATGAAAATATGCTAATTAATTAAATCAAACCTGCAATCACATCTTAGGGGTTCCGTTCCTGCGCCATGTCAAGTGCGTACACCTGATCCCTAGCAGGGCCAGGGTTACCTCCTCGCGGTCCTCGTCCTCGACCACGCACGTGACCCCACCCTCGAGGAGCTGCCGGAGGGAGAGCGGGAGGGACGTTCCCAAATAGCTGCGGGCAGAAACGTCGGATGTGGCCCGGCTGGTTGCATTCGAAGCACACCAGACCACGACGCCCTTCAGGTTGTTGAAATTGCTGAGGCCGTGGTGGTGGAGGCAATGCAGGCGGCTGCGGAACCGAATGCTCCACTCTATAGTTCCAGTGGACACGCCCTCCACCTCTTTGATATCCTCTTCCTCCTCTGAAGTCTCGCCTCCTTCTATTCCATGGGCCGGCTTCTATCACGTCCTCCGCAGGCCTCTTACTGCATCCCAACTAGTCCGCCTCCAATCTTTTTTCCATATCAATGATCTCTGCCAAGACACCATCCGCTATAAACAAAAGGGACTGCCTTAGGGGATCTCGCAGCCCTTTGTAGAAGCACTTGGCATAACTTCTGTCATCCAACTCGTAAGAATCCGCAAACCTTGCGAGATGCTAGAATTTCCGCTGGTATTCCGTAACTGACTTTGATCCCTGCTTTAGTAGAGGAAACCTCTGCTCAAGCTCATCTCGGGCCGATGTAGGGATAAAGTGCTCCAAGAAAGCACCCGAGAATTCACCCCAACTTATCTAAGTATAGACACGACCATGGAAGGTAGAGCCCATAAGGGACTTCCACCACCTCTTAGCATGTAAGTCCAAGACAGACACCGCCATTGTCACTGCCATATTGGTCGGGCAACGGATACCAGCCAATAACTCCTGTACCGTGTCTATCCATTCCTCTGTACGTACGGCTGACTCTGTCCCAAGGTAGGCGGGAGGGTAGAGAGCCCAGAAGGTGCTCAGCTAGTTGGAGTTCGGGTCATGTTGTTGCACCGGGGGCTACTGCGCCCTAAAAGCATCGAGGATAGCAGTGAGCGTCAGCCCCAACTCAGATTGTTGGAACTGAGTGGGAGTTGGTAAAGAGGGCACAGGAGTTCCTCCAACCTGCTCATCGAGCGCTGGAATATACAAATAAAATGCAAACGTATGGTTAGGTTGGCTAATCCTAAGGTCAAAGTTGGACATACTTAGTGTGAATTACATATGAGCACACCACTGCTTCCGCTAAGTCAGTTTGTCCCCAAACTGACTAATCAAACGGGGGTGGCACCATTATTTAATGACTTCTTTAGTTGAGGATCGTGGCAAACTGATACCATTTGTAAGACCCCCCCTCCCGGATCTCAAAACACGGCACGAAGGGGGAGTCTTATGCCTGGAACAGCCGCCTTGCGGTACCATTAGCACACGGGCTAACCTGTACCACAAGACGCCTATTCCGTCGGCTACAATAATATCAATAGAACATGTCAACCCAACCAAATATAATAAGCAAGAGAAGTCAAATCCACACTAAGTAATAATGTCCAAATACATCAATAAAGGAGAAGCTAAAACATGCTTCTACAATATATCAGAGTACAACTAAACATTGCCCAAACGGGCTACATCAGAGTTATTAAAGTTCTAACATCCATAACCGACGGTATCGACAGCACCGTCACTTCAGGCCCTATCGTCCTGACCTGGCTGTCCTGCTGCGTAGTCTGCGGCTGCTCTACCTACGGCATGACCTCATAAAAAGGAAGACGTAGCAACTGTTAGTCGAAATGACTAAGTGGTTTCACATCCGCTCCCCTGGCGACTCCTCGGCACTGGGCGGGGAAAAGGAACAAGAGTACAATATATAATAAGTATGCAAGTAAAAGAAGTACAAGCAGGTGGCAGTAGTGTAAGAGATACAATAACATGATCTAGCAAATATTTAAGAGCTACAGCAAACTAACATGTATAAGTGACAGCAGGAAAGTAACTTAATTTATAACAATGCCCAAACAAACTTATAAGTTAAGGATCGGGTTACATAAAGGTAACTCATCGTATAAGAGTGCCCATACAAACTTATACGATGAGGATCTTGTTGTGCAATGTTATGAAATGCTATGAATGCTATGCAATGACTCACCCATGATCACACCCATGCAATTGCTATGCCGACACAGACTATAGTTCCCACTTTTCGAGCAGGTAGCTAACCTCTCAGGAATCAGCCGCCGTGGTTAGGCGGTGACAGTAGAATATGCACTTCTACTACTAGGCGGGTATCCACACTACTTGACCTAGGCCTCCATACGCGTCAATGCTAAGAACACAACAGCGGAGCCCATGTGTACTATGGCCCAGCGGGGTCTTGGGTAGATGTGCACCAAGAACACAGTCCGAACTGGCCTTGTGTGACCCGGAAGGGGCCTCGGAAGTAAGCACGAGGACACAGCCCAACCGTTCACTTGGCACGGAAGGAGCCCCGGGACATGAACACCGAGGACCAAGCACAACCGCCCAAAGTCTAAGTGTCAACTCCCGTCGGTGTGACGATCGGCGAGCCCGTAGACCTGCCACACTATCCTTAACCCATGATTACGACACCGCATGTCGACTCACACCTCATGCAATTTCACAACACCGTGGCATGGAAGGGGCCTCGGAAGAAGGAACGAGGACACGGCCCAACCATCCATCCATACTCTATCCCAACACAAACCAAACAAGTGACGGTCAACACCGCACTTACATCCTTTTTCAACATTACCCGTACGGAGACGACACTCTAAGTATTGGACTACTATACCCATTCCATTAGTCAAACATACTCATGGCCATAATTTATGCCTCTACATGACCTTTCAAATGATAACAACATAATATAACATGATGCACATATAAAGATCTATCACTCTTTCCAAATTGTAACAACATATTATAAACATGATGCGTATAAGTAACACTCCATCAATTTCTATCAAGTCAATTTATTTAAATAAGCTTGCTTCACAATTTGATTATATGAAATCTAATTAATAAGCTTCATCAATTATGCAACTAAAATGTTTAGCCGTAAAGAGTTCATCCAAGCCAAGTTACTAGCAATATTAATTCCACCAAATTTAAATCCATATTATATAAAGCCCAGAATTTAGATGCAGAGTAAATCTGGATTGCAACTTTAACCGGAGATTCCCGATGCTACAGGAATCCGGTGAAGACGTGTAATCCCTCAATGGAAAGGTATTTCCATGGGCTACAACTATCATATTCAGACCTCAGCCCAGATTTGAAATTATCCTAATTGAAATCAGACTTGAAGTTCGCTGCGTACGGAACACAATTTCTGCATGCAGGTTTTATCGAACACCATTTTCGTTCAGACTTTCCCGTGGCTACAGATGTCGCCTGTTGTCATGCAGCCACTTGTTGGAAAGGTATTTTCAATGGCTTCAACTTTCGTGTTTAGTCGAAAGCCCAGATCTGGACTTATCCCTCATGAAAATGGCCTAGAAGATCGCTGCGCACAGAATGCAGGTTCAGCACGCATCTTGAGGTGGAATGAACGGCATCGGTTCATCTTCCACCTCAAGTAGATCCCCTCCGATCACCTCCAGAATTTTCCTCCACCCTTATTCAACCTCAAGAGGCCAATACCCTTCACGAAACCATCCCCTATCATCACATAGAAGAAGGGAGTGGTTGAAGAGACCTAAAACCTAGGACACAAGTCCTAGCATGGCCTTTACTAGAAGACTCCTCCTCTCCATCAAGATTCTCTTGAGTCGATATCTCACCTAGGGAAAATAACTATAGATCTAGCACCAAGGGAGAGGTTAGGAAACTCACATCGATTCCAGCGGTTCCTCCATTTCCGGCCATGGATCTCGTAATTCTCCTTGGCGGCATCTTCTCCTTCACGGTGATGGCAGATTTTCCCTCCCTAGAACTTGATCCTGCAGTTCTCCTTCTACAAAAGTTCTCTCAGGAAACTGGGACCAAGTGAGCGTGAAGACGGCTAGTGTTTTCTCTTCCCCTTATATATGAAAAGTGACACGGGTAGGGACACGACCGTGTCCTTACACGTGTCCTGCTTGGGCGAAACCACAACGACAGTTTCCGTGTCGGTTCAGTACTTGACACGGGTAGGGACACGCCCGTGTCCCGACCCGTGTACCGACCCGTGTCCACATGACACGGCCGTGTTCCCTGGCCGTGTCCTTCTCTGGATACATTTCGACGATCTCAACACTTCGTTGATCTGGATCAAAATCGTCGACTAGAGCACACGGGTAGGGACACGCCCGTGTCTCTACCCGTATCATATAATTCATCGGTCTTGACACAGCTCATCGAGTTCAAATCGAGACAATGCCACACGGGTAGAGACATGCCCGTGTCGCTACCCGTGTCATGTAATTCGTCGGTTTCGACGCGCAGTTCGTCGAGCTCAACTCGACACAATGCCACACGGGTAGGGACACACCCATGTCGCTACCCATGTCATGTAATTCGTCGATGTCGACGCGCAGTTCATCGATCTCGACACATCTCGTCGAGCTTAACTCGACATATTGCCACACGGGTAGGGACATGCCCGTGTCTCTACCCGTGTCACATTCACACGGGTAGTGACACGCCCGTGTCACTACCCGTGTCCTTCTCTGCACTGATTTCTCCACTCCTCCACAAGTGTAGTCCAATTCCCTGCACTTCTCAGGACTCGGGTCAACCCTCCTGACTCAAAAACACACACGAGGGGCCTAGAGCGATTCGGGTCGTTACATCATACACCTTTATCTTGGGTAGAAACAGAAGAATTGAAGCTTTATAAGCGAAGAGACTTTGAAGATGCTATGCAACTATTCAGTTGATTTGGGAACGACTACTGATTGCTCAAGATAGATAGGCCAAGTACTACAACGCCAAGTATCAGAACAAGGATTTTGCGATGGGTGACTGTGTATACCTCAAGATAAAGCCGTTTAAAGGCGTATCAAGTATTCGACGCTTAAAGAAGCTTAGTCCGAGGTATGTTGGGCCTTTCGAGATCTTGGAGCGGGTTGATGAAGCCACCTATCAGTTGGCTCTTTCGGTAGAGCTGAGTGGTTTACATGATGTATTTGACATTTCGGTCCTACGTAAAGCCATGAAAAAACCAGTGCAAGTGGTTGCTGCGGATCAAGTATCTGTTAATAGTGGGCTAACAACGAAAGTTAGACACATTCGGATCGAGGATACGGATGTCAAACAATTGCTGAACAAAGCTATCCGGATGGTCAAGGTCCGATGGGATAATTGTGGTCGTGAGGAGCTTTCGTGGGAGCGAGAGCAAACCATGCTTGAGGATTATCCCGAGCTTTTCTACTCAGGTACCATTTAACTTTGTGTACTTTTCAATTCTGTAATTTCGGGACGAAATTCTTTCAAGGGGGGAGAATTGTAATGCACCAAAACTCGTATATGTATGGGTAGTGTTTTTTTAGAGCTTTGGAGCCATTATGGTATCACATGGTCTGTGACACGGGTGTGTCCAGAGCCGTGTCCTTTTCTGGAATTGGCTGAGTTTTATCGAGAGTTGAACACGGCCTGCGACACGGACATGTCCAAAGCTGTGTCCTGCTCTGTGTTTGCCAGTCTGTGTCGAGTGAGCAATACGCCCTGGGATACAGGCATGTCCAGGTCGGACACGGACATGTCCAGGTCGGACACGGGCGTGTATAGGATGGATACGGGCGTGTCCAGGACGGACATAGGCGTGTCCAGGTCGGACACAGGTGTGTCCAAAGCCATGTCCTGTTCGGGCATGATAGTTTGTGTGTCGATTGAGGAACACGGCCTATGACACGGGAGTGTCCAAGTTTAACACGAGCGTGTCCAGTACTGACACGGGCATGTAAGAAGCCGTGTCCTGATTTAGAGATCGAAGAACTCTTGTACGAAAGTGAGACACGGCCTGTGACACGGGCGTTTCACAGGCCGTGTGCGGCCCCAGGTAGATGATTTTAAAGGTAAATCTAGGCCGTTCGTTTCATTTTAGAGGGATCCGACGGCTCAGAATCCCTCCTGTTTTTATAAGGCCAGCAGATGAGGGTCTATGCCTCATTTCATTTGGCCATTTCTCTTCATAAGAGCTAGAGAGAGGGGAGTGCAAAAGGAGAATGAGAAGGAGGAGATCCCGCCATTGTTGGTGCTTCAGAGCCCCAAATCGCGAGCCGAACCCAAATCCACAGAGGCGAGTCTGTTGCGGTGGTTTTCATCCGGCTAGTTTTCCATGGTGCCGAATCGAACAACTAGGGTAACGATACTCTACTTGGACATGTGAAGTCCTCTTCCTTTTTGCATAGCAAACTCTCTCCCGTGAGTGGGTGGTGAGTGTGAGGTATTCCTTTGGGTAGATATGGTTTATCCCCGTAGTTTTGCATATAGAGTTCGAAATTGAAGTACGGACGTAGGGATGGTATGTGAAGCCTATCCGGACATGTTGGTCTAGATCGATGATTTTTTCATGATGCATGTATTGCCGGAGAAGTCTCTGTGTCGTTTGTTTTTCGGGTTTTTCTGCGTGGAAGATTGCAACATTGAGCCTTGGGGACTAACTCCAAGGTGCACCCGAAAAACTGGGCAGATGTGTGGTTCTGCCATCTTGGTGGCATGGGAGCCAACTTTTACATAACTGGGTTATGTAAAATTGTGTGATCGATTTGGGACTCGGTGAA
This sequence comes from Platanthera guangdongensis, assembly GCA_039583875.1. NCBI lineage: Eukaryota > Viridiplantae > Streptophyta > Magnoliopsida > Asparagales > Orchidaceae > Platanthera > Platanthera guangdongensis. The sequence continues at coordinate 184,201,816 of CM077158.1, forward strand.
GCTTGACCAGCGCCTATGGCTTAAATTGACATGGCTGTGTGAGCAACGGGTTGAGTGGAACCGTACCAGCTCTATGCGGTTTGGTTAAAGAGACCTAAGGTACGTGACACTTACCGTTGTCATAGAGGGAGAGTCTTAGGCTTGGGCTGGAAAGACTAAAATGCTCACGATGTTACCATCCTGGGGGCGGTGGTGGACCGGGTCCACCGAGAATGTGCCCTGAGAGCACGGGGTGCGTGGCCGTTCGTGCCTATGTCTATGGTGAAGTGTGCTTAAATTGTACTTTCACTATCATGTTTGATTATACTAATGAAATACAGGGAAGGAGCTCCGCCGCCCAGGTTAAGGGGGGGGGGGTTCGTTATAATTTGGTCAGCTTTAGCTGACCATTGCCTTATTTTGCCACCGTACTGTGGATTGTTCTTATGCAGGAACATGTGAGCCTAATGGCAAGTAGCGGGCTGAAGCCCTTGATGTTATGCTGGCCCTCGAAGGCCAAAGCGAAATGTTTACTTTATTTTGTTCATGTGTGGCCGGTCTGCGTGCCGATGTATGGAAAACATGTATTGTTTAAGTAAACACTTGTAAGGCCATAAGGCCGAGATTTTTGGTGTGTGTTATTTCATTCCTATTGTGGCTGTAGTGGACATTCATGTGTTTTGTTGGGTTCTTATAACAGTTTTAAAGGCTTTCGCTAAAATTCTCTGAGTTAGGACGCATATCACTATGATGTTAATTCAGTATTCATATGTAACTCCACTAACTGTCTGTGGAATATGGCGTTGGGCCCCGGCCGGACCTTCGGTTATATTCCATGTGACGGATTGGGGTGTTACACAAGGTAAAGGCCATAATAGAGTTGGAATCTCCACGAAGCACCGAGGAAGTTCAGTGCTTGACGGGGAAGCTCGCCGGGTTGAGCACGTTTCTCTCTCGGGGAGGGGAGAACTACTCACCATTATTCAAGGTGTTGCGAGGGAATCAAAAGTTTGAGTGGACAAAAGATTGTGAGGAGGTATTCCAGGCCTTGAAGAGTTAGCTCTCCCAGGCCCTGCTCCTCAAGAGAGCTAAGGAAGGGGAGGACCTGACTTTGTATTTGGGAGTTGGAGCTGAGGCCGTAAGCTCCTTATTGGTCCGAGAAGAGGGTAAGAAGAAGCTACCCGTCTCTTATGTCAGCTAGATCTTAAAGAAGGAATTACTCCATTACCCGATTCTAGAGAAATTGGCTTTCTCTTTTGTTATCTCAGCTAGAAAGCTCGTACCATATTTTCACGCACACAAGATCAAGGTGGTCTCTGACCACCGTCTTCATAAGATCTTTGAAGCGGTGGAACACTAAGGAAGGTTGGCAAATTGTACATAGCTTTCGTAGCAAGGCTCTCGATCAAGGTAAAGGCGGTAGCCGACTTCTTGGCCAACTATGTAGTCGAGATGGAAGGTGAAAGGCCCTCGCAGAAGGTTTCCTGGAAGGTGCTGGTCGACGAAGCCTTGGGGAAGAATTCCTTGGGAAGTGGAGTGCTATTAGTAATCCCTTAGGGGTCCACTATTGAGCATGTTGTGGGCCTGCATTTCCCGATCACTAACAACCAAGCAGAGTATGAGGCCGTGATAGTAGGGCTACGTCTGGCCAAAGAGCTAGGGGTGCAGAATGTGGAGGTGTTCACGGATGCGTTGGTGGTGGCGTCATAAATCAAAGGCGAGTACGAGGCGAGGGAGTCCACCCTCATTAAGTAATTGACCAAGGTGAAGCGGCTTATTGGAGGGTTTCGAGCGTTTTCCATTCGATACGTTCCTCGGGAGGAGAATGTCACAGCTGCCCGATTGGCCAAGTTCGGACCCAAGGCCGGGGACATTAACAGAACTGTTTTGCCCATCAATCAAGGAGGGTAAATTGAAGGAGTTAGATCGGCGCCCCTCATTGGTAGACCCCTTCGTAACCTTCTTAACCATAAGTGAACTCCCAGAGGGGATCAGGGATAGAAAATGCTTCTGGCACAAGTCAGCTTATTATTTTATGCATGAAGGAGGGTTGCTCCGGAAGACACTTTCGAGGCTCCGAGCCCGGTTTTTGACGTAGGAAGAAGTTTTGAAGATCTTAGAAGAAGTACACTCCGACGAGTGTGGCAGCCACTTGGGAGGTAGAAATTTGGAGGCAAGGGTGGTTTGACAGGGGTACTTCTGGCCGTCTTTAGGAAAGGATGTTGTGGAATTCGCAAGGAAATATTAAAAGTGTCAGCTATATGCTCCACTTCAACTCTTCCCCTCCCAGAGACTTAGGAGCATCATGAAGCCCTGGCCCTTCTCCATATGGGTGATGGATTTGGTCGATCCTTATCCCCAGGCAAGTGGGCAAAGGAGGTTTCTCTTAGCCATGATCGACTACTTCTCGAAGTGGTTGCAAGTAAAGGCATTGGCCAAAGTGACCTCGCATGTGATTCGCAACTTCATATGAGGAGAGATCATCTGCCGGTATGGGCTCCCACGGGCCATAGTCACTGACAATGGACCTCAATTTGCCAGCGAAGAGTTAATCAAATTCTGCACTCTGCTGGGGATACACCTCTGGTTTGCCTTAGTCCACCACCCTCGGAGAAATGGGGAGGTGGAGACGGTGAACAAGATCATTGTGAACCTGTTAAAGAAGAAGGTGGAGAACCTGACGTGAAGTTGGGTAGAACAACTTCCCTCGGTAGTATGAGCCTTGAGGACTACACCAATATGGTCACGAGAGAGACCTCCTTCAACATTTCTCAAGGTTGTGAAGTCATTCTGCCCATGGAGTTCGAGGTTCGGGCACATTGGGTGGTAGATGCCAAGGATGTCGATGAGGAATGAAGGATAAAGGATGAAGGGAGGCTACGACTCTCATTGGATTTGATAGAGTAACTCCATGACATTGTCGCCATCTGGTAGGAGGAGATCAAACGACGGATGACCAAGTATTTTGATAAGCATGTTATGATCAAGCAATTCATAGAAAGTGATCTTGTCCTGAAAAAGATAGATGTTTTAGGGAGATCATTAGCAATGGGAAAGCTTCATCCAAATTGGGATGTTCCTTACATCGTCGAGGGAGTACTGAAGTTAGGAGGATATCTCCTCCAGAATGTAGAGGGGGAGTCCATGAGTCACACCTGGAGTGGTGATGACTTGAAATGCTTCAATCCCTGAAACTTGTAAATAAAATATTCTTATTTAAGAATTATCTTGTTTCTCAAGATCTTTTTTGAATAAACTGTGTGTATGGTCGGAGATGGATTAAAATGTTAACCGCGAGAAGATCTGGCTGACCAGGCTCCCACTATCTGGCATGGCTGGAAGTCACTCAGTGGTAGAATGAAATATTGGCCCGAGAAGATCCAGATGACCAAGATCGCACTAGCTGGCAGGGCTGGAAGTCACTTGGAGTTGGATTAAAATATTAACCCAGAGAATATCCCACTGACCAGGCTCCTACTAGCTGGTACGGCTGGAAGTCACTTGGTGGTATAATGAAATATTAGCCTGAGAAGATCTTGTTAACCAGGCTCGCAAAAGCTGGCAGGGCTGGAAGTTACTCAAAGACGGATTGAAATGTTAATCCCGCTGACCAGGCTCCTACTAGCTGGCAGGGATGAAAGTCACTCGGTGGTAGAATGAAATTTTGGCCCAAGATGATCCCACTGACTAGGCTCGCACTAGCTGGCAAGGATGGAAGTCACTCGGAGATGGATTGAAATATTAACCCTGAGAAGACCCCGCTGACCAGGCTCACACTAGTTGGCAGGGCTGGAAGTCACTCGGTGGTAGAATGAAATATTTCCCCGAGAAGATCCAGTTGACTAGGCTCGCACTAGCTGGCAAGGCTGGAAGTCATTCGGAGATGGATTGAAATGTTAACACCGAGAAGATCTCGCTGACCAGGCTCCCTGTAACGCCCCAAAAATCGTATATGTATGGGTAGTGTTTTTGAGAACTTTGGAGACATTATGGATTCACACGGCCTGTGACTCGGGTGTGTCCAGAGCCATGTCCTTTTCTGGAATTGGGTGAGTTTTATCGATTGTTGAACACGGCCTGGGTCACGGGCGTGTCCAGGTCCGACACGGGCGTGTCCAAGGCGGACACAGACGTGTCCAAAGCCTTGTCCTACTCTGTGTTTGTCGGGCTGTGTCGAGTGAGCAACACGCCCTGGGACACGGGCATGTTCAGGTCGGACACGGGTGTGTCCAGCATGGACATGGGCATGTCCAAAGCCGTGTCATGTTAGGGCATGACGGTTTCTGTGTCGATTGAAGCACACAGCCTATGACACGGGAGTGTCCAAGTTTGACACGGGCGTGTCCAGGTTTGACACGGGCGTGTCCAGGTTTGACACGGGTGTGTCAGAAGCCGTGTCCTGTTTCGGAGATCGACGAATTCTTGTACGAAAGTGAGACATGACCTGTGACACGGGTGTGTCACACGCCATGTGCAGCCCCAAGTAGATGATTTTATAGGTCGATCTAGGCCGTTCGTTTCATTTTAGAGGGATCCGACGACCCAGAATCCCTCATGTTGGTATAAGGCTGAGAAATGATGTTTTATGCCTCATTTCATTTGGCCATTTCTCTTTCTAAGAGGTAGAGAGAAGGGAGAGCAAAGGGAGAAGGAGAAGGAGGAGATCCCGCCATTGTTGGAGCTTCGGAGCCCCAAATTGCGAGCCGAGCCCAGATCAGCGGAGGCGAGTCCGTTGCGGTGGTTTTCATCCGGCTAGTTTTCCATGGCGCCGAAGAGAACATCTAGGGTAACGATTCTCTACTTGGACAAGTGAAGTCCTCTTCCTTTATGCATAAGAAACTCTCTCCCACGAGTGGGCGGTGAGTGTGAGGTATTCCTTCGGGTAGATATGGTTTATCCCCGTCGTCTTGCATATAGAGTTCGGAATCAAAGTACGGGCATATGCATGTTGTGTGAAGCCTATCCGGACATGTTGGTCTGGATCGATGATGTTTTCATTATGCATGTATTGCCGGAAAAGACTCAGTGCCATTTTGTTTTCGAGTTTTCTACGTGGTAGACTACAGCAGGGAGCCTTGGGGACTAACTCCAAGGTGGACCCAAAAAACTGGGCAGAAATGTATTTCGGCCAGGTACCACGTGGTGGCAGCTTTGTTATTGCGAGGCCTGTCTCTTTGACAACTAGGGGGCAAATGTTGTGATGCTGTGTGATCTTGGAGCCCAGTTGGCTCGGTCTGCGAGCCAACCTTGTGCAAAACCGGGTTATGTACTATTGTATGATCGATACTTCGGGATTCAGGGAAGCTTGACCCACGCCTATGGCTTAAATTGACGTGGCGGTGTGAGCAATGGGTTGAGTGGAACCGTACCCACCATATGTGGTTCAGTTAAAGAGACCTAATGTACGTGGCACTTACCGATGACATGGAGGGCGTGTCTTAGGCTTCGGCTGTAAAGACTAAAATGCTTACGATGTTTGCCATCCTGGGGGCGTTGGTAAAGCCTCGGAATGGACCGGATTCACCAAGAATGTGCCCTGTGTGCACGGGGTGTGTGTCCGTGTGTGCCTATGCATATGGTGATGTGTGCTTAAATTGTACTTTCATTATCATGTTTGATTGTACTAATGAAATGCAGTGAAGGAGCACCGCCGCCTCGATTAAGGTGCGGGGTTGTTATAATTTGGTCAGCTTTACCTGACCGTTGCCTTGTTTGCCACCGTGCGGTGGATTGTTCTTATGCAGGAAAAGGTGAGCCTAGTGGCAAATAGCGGTCTGAAGCCCTTGGTGTTGTGCTGGCCCTCGAAGGCCAAAGCGAAGTGTTTTATTTTGTATACTGTCATGTATGGCCGGCCTGCGAGCCGAAGTATGTAAGACACTTTTATTGATCAAAGTATTGTAAGACCATAAGGCCAAAGTCTTGGTGTATGTTATTTCATTCCTATTGTGGCTGTAGTGGACATTCATGTGTTTTGTTTGGGTTCTTATAACTGTTTTAAAAGCTTCCGCTAAAATGTTCTGAGTTAGAATGCATATTTCTATGTTGTTAACTTGGTATTGATACGTAACTCAGATGACTGTTTGTGGTATATAGTGTGGGGCCCCGACCGGACCTACTGTTATATTCCATGTGATGGATGAGGGTGTTATAATTTGGTATCAGACTAAGGAATCGGTCTTGCTTATTTGAATTCGTGGGCGAATTCTTTTAAGAGGTGGTGAGCACATGTATGTGCGTCATCGTTATAACATGAAAAGAACCATTGAATGTACACTTAGGAATGAAAATACACATGTTTGAGGAACCTGCGTGTTCCTATAATTATTTTTTGTAATTTTGTTTGGTCGCTTAATGGTGTGTTGTACGACTATAGGTGACCAGGAGTGGCACAGGGAAGTCAGAACGCCGGCTTTCTGAGTCAATTAGTGCACCTAACAACGTGCCTGCAACCTCTCCATCTGCAGAAACCATTCGGATCGTGGTTGAAGTGGTATTCGCTATGTTCAAAGCCCAACATGGAGGGTAGTTGCATCGCCTATACCTGGGATGGCTGCAGTATCGATTGGCATGCCAGAGCAAAGGGCATGTGGTAGAACATCAGAGCAGCAATTGAATATGCTTTTGACTCACAGAATGCACTTAGTGGATGAGTATTTGCATGCGTTTGTCTTGATAAGGAGATACCTAGGGTTTGAGATGAAGAACGAACAAACCACAGTTAATAGATTTTACAATGGTCTGCGTGATGAATTACGACTATTGTTGGTAGGACCAAAGCTACTTGAATTCCGAGCGTTGGTGGAGTCGGCTAGATCTTTGGAAGAAGATTTGGCAAAAGTAAACCCGGCGTCAGAGTTCAGGGTACCAAACTCTACAGGTTCAACAAAGTCTGAATACCGCAGGAAGAGGAATAAGAGATCTATAACATATACTAGTCGAGCTCCATATACTTGTTATACTTGTGGCAAGTTAGGACACTTAGCCCGAGATTGTCGCGGTGATGCCCCAAAGACAAAGAAAGCTAAGTAGGGGCCGTTGCAGGGCGACTTACGCTTACTTGCTATAAATGTGGCTAGATAGGTCATATGGCTCGAAACTGTTGGAGCGGCAAATCAGAGCGGAAGTCAGGGGAAACTTATGCTAATAAGGGAAAGGTGGTAGATTCAACTACCTCCCATCGAGCTCCAGCCCAACCGAGGGTCTATAACCTTGGCCAACAGGAGGCCATCAAGCAAGGAGACATGGTGTAAGGTATGCGCTAGAGTTTAGCGTTACTGTTTTCCATACCTTACATCTTATGCTTTGGTTGTATGATTGCTTTGTTTTTTTTACGGTTCTTTATGATTTTGGACGTTCCGGCTCGAGAGTTGTTCAATACAGGGGATTCATTCTCCTTCCTATCTGAGATCTTCGTGTCTCATAACGGAGTACCTACTTCAGTGGCGAAAGATAAGTTGGATGCGTTGTTACTGAACGGGTGTTCAATGTGCGCGAAAAGAGTTTGTTGCTTAAGAGTGTGAATAGGAAGTCAAGCCTTTGACATGAAAGCGTCTATTCTTCCTTGTGGAGTTTGACGTAATCCGTGGCATGGATTAACTCTTGGAGTAGCATGTTTATATGGAAGAGTTGAACGCATAACTTCGGGAATTAAGAGAGCAAGGTTTTGTGCGTCCAAGTTCGTTGCCTCAGAGTGCGCCGGTTCCCTTTGTTAAGAATAAATACGGAAGCTTGCGACTCTCTATTGATTACCGTGAGTTGAATAAACTAACCAAAAAGAATAAGTATCTGATCCCAATTATTGATGATCTGTTCGACCAGCTGGTGGGTTCGACTGTGTACTCAAAGTTGGATATGAAATGTAGATACCATCAGCTACGGATTTGGGGAAGTGGCATTCCCAAGACGGCTTTCAACACACATATGGCATTATGAGTTCATTGTCATGCCATTTGGGCTGATAAATGCGCCATCCGTGTTAATGGATTTGATGAATAGAACGTTCAGAGAATACTTGGACCAGTTCATCATAGTCTTTGTCGATGATATACTGGTGTACTCGTAGTGCGAGGAGGATCATTTCAAGCACCTACATATGGTGTTGGATACATTGGGGAGGAACCAACTGTATGCCAAGTTCTCTAAATGCGTATTTTGGTTGTCTTCGGTAGTATTCCTTGGTCACGTGGTTAGTGCTGAAGGTATTGCAGTAGATCCGACAAAGATAGTTGCTATACGAGAGTGTCCTGTGTTGTCTACGGAGGCGGAAGTCTAGAGTTTTCTTGGGCTTGTCGGCTATTACAGGAGCTTCGTGGAGAACTACTAATGGATACCATTGCCCCTCACTACTCTGACAAGGAAGGATCGGAAGTTTGTTTGGTCTCCTGAATGCGCACAAGCTTTCGAAGAACTAAAGTGTCATTTCACCACAGCACTTGTGTTATGTTTGCCCTGTGGTTCTGAAGGCATTGAGGTTTACACTAACACGTCTGGGTGTGGGTAAGGCTGTGTTTTTCTTCAGCACGGGTCGGTGATAGCCTATGGATCACGTCAGTTAAAAGTGCATGAGAGGAATTACCCGGTCCATGACTTGGAGTTGGTGGCTGTGGTATTAGCTCTCAAGCTTTGGAGGCATTACCTGTATGGAGTAAAGGTCGACATTTATTCAGATCACATGAGTCTGAGGTATCTGATTGATCAGAAGGACCTTAACATGTGCCAACTGTAACATCCCTAGCCGATCCAACGTGACGATGTCACGGCTCCGCTCTAGGCGACGCTACCGGGCTGCAGCCCAAGCACCCCAACCCCTCTCCCTCCACAGGCGGGTTGTTGGTGGCCACAGCCTCCCTTTGATGAGGCAAACTCGATAGTCAAGCCCGCACTACGGGGACTTCCCAGGAGGTCACCCATCTCAGTACTACTCCAGCCCGAGAACGCTTAACTATGGAGTTCTTTCAACTCTCATCACCAATTGATCTGCAGATCAATTAGTGATGAGATCAATTGGTGATGAGAGTTGAAAGAACTCCATAGTTAAGCGTGCTTGGGCTGGAGTAGTACTGGGATGGGTGACCTCCTGGGAAGTCCCCGTAGTGCGGGCTTGACTATCGAGTTTGCCTCATCAAAGGGAGGCTGTGGCCACCAACAACCCGCCTGTGGAGGGAGAGGGGTTGGGGTGCTTGGGCTGCAGCCCGGTAGCGTCGCCTAGAGTGGAGCCGTGACATCGTCACGTTGGATCGGCTAGGGATGTTACAATAAAAGGCACTTTTTATTGTAACGACCCTCGGCCCGAGCTCAGAGGCCCATATGCTTGTCTCGTTCAAGACATCGTTACCGGGCTGCAGCCCAAGCACCCCAAAGCCTCTCCGCGCCTGTTTCTCGGCCACAGTGCATTGTTGAGGCCAGGTCTTGAACCAGCAACCCCCTTGATAGGCAACCTTCAACAGTTCCTATCACCAACTGAGCTGCAGATCAATTGGTGATGAGAGTTGAAAGAACTCCATAGTTAAGCGTGCTCGGGCTGGAGTAGTATTGGGATGGGTGACCTCCTGGGAAGTCCCCGTAGTGCGGGCTTGACTATCGAGTTTAGCTCGTCAAAGGGAGGCTGTGGCCACCAACAACCCGCCCATGGAGGGAGAGGGGTTGGGGTGCTTGGGCTGTAGCCCGGTAGCGTCGCCTAGAGCGGAGCCGTGACACCGTCACGTTGGATCGGCTCGGGGCGTTACACCTCGAGTCTGCAACTTGAACAAATTTGCACTTTAGAAGGCAATAATCAAGCTTTACATGAATTTTATTGATGAGGATATTTTCAATTCAATTTTGACAGGACCCCCTCAACCTACAGCAAAGACTGCATCCACATCAACTTCAAGCACTCATGTAGTTCCACCACCTTAGTGGACTGATGCTCAGAAGAAATCCAAAATAGCTGATGCAAAAGCTATGAATATACTGGCCCAAACTATGTCAGATGACATATTTCAAAAGGTGGCTGAATGTATTTCTACCAAAGAAATCCGGGACTCTTTAAACCAGATGGTTGCAGGCTCAGCAATGAGAGAAAGGACAGAATATCCCTCCTAATATCTTAATATGAAAATGTCAAGAAGGAGGAATCTGAAACAGTGGCTGAGATGTATAACAGCATTAATGTTATCATAAATGAACTAAAGACCCTGGATAAAGATATCTCCTTAACAGAGATTAATGACAAGATCCTAATGTGCTTCCCCAGCACTTGGCATTCCAGGATCTGGCCAATCAAGGAGGCCAGAAGTTTAAATGAGATATCCACTGAATCTCTCCTTGGAAAGCTAAAATCCTATGGGCAATTAATCAAGACCAGAGAGGCTGCTGAACTGAAGTCCTCAACCTCTTCAATGAAGGAGCACAATATTGTTTTCAAAGCAATAGAAGAATCAGAAACCCTTCCTGCCAATGAAGAGTTGATGAGTTTGCTGGCCAAAAGGTTCTACAAACTGGCCAAGAAAGATTTCAGGAGAAGGCCATCCAAGAGTGATTATAAACCTAAGTATGACAGAACTCCTATCAAGGAGATTATCTGCTTTGGATGCAGAAAGCATGGGCACATTCTTCCTGAATGCCCAGAAGCTCAGAAAAGAGACAGAAGAAAAGAGAAAGAAAATAAAAAGAACTCAAGCAGGCACTCAAGCAAACACTCCTCCAGCAAACATAAAAGAAAGGAGAAAGGCTTCATTGCTGAAATTTGGAGTGATACTGATGAAGAGACCTCATCTTCCAGCTCCAGTGAAGATAAAGAAGAAGCCAGGGCAAGAGAAGTCTGCCTCACGGCAATCAATGCCTCATGCAGTAGGTCTGATGCTGAAGACCAAGCAGAAACTCATTCTGAAGAATCAGAAGATGAATCAGAGACAAAAGAGGATCGGGTAATCTCTTCTTTTGATTTCAATTCTGTTGATTTTAAAAATGGATTCAAAGCCTTATGTAATGACCTAATAAAATCTGAAAAAGAAATCAAAATGCTAAGAGATAGGCAGGATGAATTTGATAATCTATTTGCTGAAAACACTAAGTTCAAGGATGATTTAGTTTAGCAAATGAACAAATCATTTCTCTGAAAATAGAATTACGTGAGGCCAGGCAACTTGAGAAATCTCTCAATGGGAGAAGCCTTAAGCTGATGGACATCATAAGTACAGTCAATGCCAGACAGAATGGCAAGCTGGGCTTAGGTGCTTCAACAAGCTTACCTCCCATACTTAAGAAAAACATATTAACTACTCCAATAAAATTTGTCCCTGAAAAAGGAAAGGAAAAGATTGACAACAATAAAAATGATAAACAACCTGAATTAAAACTTAAGAATAAGAATAAAAATAAGAAAAATCTAAATAAAAATAATGTTCAATAGACTTCATCGAACTCAGATCGACAAAATGTGGCTAGTTCGTCGAACTCCGATCGACGATCTATAAACGCCAACATTAGCCATAATAATTTGTCTTACTGCGATCGATGAATCTTGTATGGTTCTTCGAGCAGAGATCAATGAACTTGGAGCACAAAAAATGAATGTATTCCTTCTCTGAGCATATATCGACGATCTCATCCCATCTCGTCGAACTCCGATCGACAAACTTACAACAATTCATCGAACCCAGTCAGACTTAACAGAAATCATAACTTTAACAAAAATTTTAATCAAAATATAAAACTTGTTAATCCATTTGATAATTGGGAAATTCCACCTAGGAGATACCATCCCTTAGGATATAAATCTCAACCTGAATTTTCTGTTATATCAAGTTTTTCATATCAGGAAAATAAAGGGCCCAAGGTAATCTGAGTCAAGAACCAATAATTGTTTCCTTTGCAGGTAAAGAGCAATCCAGCTTTTAATCAACAATGGTATCTGGACAGTGGATGCTCCAAAAATATAACTGGTAGTAAGGACAACCTAATTAATTACAACTACAAGCTGGTACCAAAGGTGATCTTTGGTGACTCAAATTGTGGCCAGACTGAAGGCTTTGGAGAAGTTTAGATTGGAGCAATTACATTCAAAAAGGTTACATATGTAAGTGGACTAAAACATAACCTCATCTCTATAACTCAACTATGTGATGAAGGTTATCAGGTATCTTTTAACTCAAACTCTTGTATTATTTCTACTAAAGAAAACCAAACTGTTTTAATTGAAAATAGACAAGGAAACAAATATGTAGTTAATTTTTAATCTACAACATCAGATATTTGTTTATTTAATCTTGTTAGCAATCAGAATGATTTATGGCATAAAAGATTAGTTCATGTTAATCTGAAAAAGATTGTCAGGTTATCCCAAGACAACCTTGTTAGAGAATTGCCTTCTGGTCTCTACAAGAAGGAAGGCCTCTGCAGGGCTTGTCAATTAGGAAAGCAAACTAAATCTAGCTTTAAATCAGTTAATATGAGTGATTCACCTAGGATCTTGTACTTGCTACACATGAACCTTTTTGGCCTTATTGCTGTACAAAGACTATGAGGCAAATCTTATACTCTAGTTATTGTAGATGACTTCTCAAGATTCTTTGGGTGTTCTTTCTGAGATCTAAGTCAGATACATTCAAGGTTCTTACAGATTTTCTCAAGACCATACAGATTGAGTACTCTACTCAAGTTGCATTGATTAGAAGTGATCATGGTACTAAGTTTGAGTCTCTTCTTATGCAAGAGTTCTGTGAGAAAGAAGGTATCAGGAATTGCTTCTCAACTCCTAGAACTCCTCAATAAAATGGGGTAGCTGAAAGGAAAAATAGAACCCTAATTGAAGCTGCAGGCACATTACTTGCAGATGCTTACATGCCCCTATCCTCTTGGGCAGAGGCTGTGAGCACAACAAACTATGTACTGAACAGAATCTTAATACATAAACTTAAGAATAAGACTCCCTATGAATTGCTTAAAGAGAATAAACCTAAAATCATATATTTTAAAATATTTAGTTACATATGTTATATTCATAACAATGACAAGAAATATATTAGAAAGTTTGAAGCTAATGCTACAGAGGGAATTTTTTTTGGATATTCCCAAGTCAGCAAAGCTTATAGGGTGTTTAATAAATCTACTTTAAAAATTGAGGAATCTGTTCATGTAACTTTTGATGAAGCTAACTTGTCTTATAAGGAGAAAGAAATTTCTACCAACAACATATTGTAGGTACCTCACTTGTGTGAGAGAGTGTATGATCTAAGCCTCACCCAAGAGGTTCCAATACATCCCTCTCCACAAGTTGGAAGAAAGTGAAGAAGAAAGTTTAGAAGTGGTTGAACCCTATCCAAAAATGAATGAAATTCCATAAGAGGAATTGATTCCCCAAACTGTTGCCTAACTAGATCCTCCCACTGATTTTGTCACACTTAGAGATCATCCTAGATCTCAAGTGATTGGAGACATTTCAGTTGGTGTCTAAACAAGGCATCAAATCAAACCTAACTTGATGTTTACTTATTTCCTCTCTTAACTTGAGCCCCAATCTATTAAAAATGCTGAGCAAGATCCCCACTTGATCATTGCAATGTAAGAGGAGCTCAATCAATTTGAGAGATGTAGAGTTTGGGATTTGGTTCCTAGACCCAAAGACTACCCAGTCATTGGAACCAAATGGGAGTTTAGAAATAAGTTGTATGCAGAAGGCAACATTATGAGGAACAAGACAAGGCTAGTGGATCAAGGCTATAGGCAAGAGGAAGGGATTGACTATGATCAGACATTTGCTCCTGTTGCAAGGCTTGGCTATAAGAATCTTCCTTGCATATGCTGCATTCAAAAAGTTCAACGTCTACTAAATGGATGTCAAAAGTGCATTTCTAAATGGAGAACTCAAAGAAGAATTATATATGGAGCAACCACCAGGTTTTATCTCTCCAACATATCCCTCTTATGTCTTTAGATTGCATAAAGCTCTCTATGGTTTAAATCAAGCTCCAAGAGCTTGGTATGAGACCTTAGCTATCTTCATGTTGGAGCATAAATTTTCTAGAGGCATTGTAGATAGGACTCTTTTTATTAAGCATCGTAAAGATAAAATCTTATTAGTATAAATTTATGTAGATGATATTATCTTTGGCACAACTGATCCCAAACTATGCAAAAAGTTTTCTGACCTTATGCATTCAAAATTTGAGATGAGTAGCATGGGTGAACTTTCATATTTCCTTGGTCTCCAAGTGAAGCAATCATCTGATGGTATCTTCATCTCCCAATATAAATATGTTAAGCAGCTTATTAAAAGATTTGGGATGTGTGATGCCTCAGCAATGAAGACACCCATGACTGCAAATGTTGCGATAGATTCTGATGAGCATGGAAAATCTGTTAATCAGAAGTTGTATAGGGCCATTGTTGGGTCCCTATTATATCTCACAACAAGTAGGCCAGACATCATTGTTCCTAAATGCATTTGTGCTTGGCTCTAAGTGAACCCCAAAGAATCTACTATATTTTGCTAAAAAAGGATTTTGAGATATATAAGGGGTTGTCCAAATCTAGGACTTCTATATCCATCAGAGTCAGAATTTGACTTAACTGGATTTTCAGATTCTGACTATGCTGGATATAGAGTGGACAGAAAAAGCACAACAGGAACATGCCAGTTCCTTGGTTATAGGCTAGTGTCCTGGTTCTATAAAAAGCAATCCTCTGTGTCCATATCAACTGTAGAAGCAGAATACATAGCTGCTGGCTGTTGTTGCTCATAGGTTTTGTGGATACAAAACCAACTACTGGAATATGGATACAACCTAAATAATTCAACTATATATTGTGATTGTACCAGTGCTATATCCATAGCACAAAATCCAGTGCATCATAGTAGGACCAAACATATAAAAATAAGACATCATTTCATTAGAGATTGTGTAGACAAAAATAAAATTAATCTTGTCTTTATTTTCACTGATTTACAAAGAGCAGACATCTTCACCAAGCCATTGGATGAGAAGAGACATCTGTTTTTCTTAAATCAGTTAGAAATGAGCAATAGAGATGAGTTAATTTAAATTTTTGTCTGTGGTCGACGATTTGTTGATAATTCATAGAACGGAGATCGACGATCTGTGAACTCCTCGTGAAGAGTTCGTCGAACGGAGTTCAACAATCACTTCTTTGTGAAACAGTCTTCGTCGTACTGAGATCGACGATCCCTGCTTCAGTGAATTTATTGTCGAACGGAGATCGACGATTTATTCGTCTTCTTCAGAATGAGATCGACGAATTCATTTTCTATTAAAATACTTTGTCGACCTCAGATCGAAGATCTTTTCTTTTTCGTTGGACGAAGATTGTCTTTTCGTCTTCTAAAGACCTTATAATCTAAGTTTTAGACGAAATCCATCCCACGCTTTCAATTTCCTTTGCACTTGATCTCTTGTTTTTCCTTGTAGGAGCTCTCTTGGCGATTTCGGCGGCGAATCTCTCCGGGATGAAGTTCGACGCGGGGTTTGATATAGACGTGAACTCCTTCAAGCATATAGACCAAATCTTCCAAGATATCTTGAAGTTATTCGATGAGCCGCAACTTCTCAAAGTGATGACTACCAGGATGAAGCTGCCTGTGGTAGAGATAAAAGAATGGGTTTTCTCGTCGTCTTCTCTAGACGGACAAACCCTAGTCGGCACCATTACTGGACAGGAGGTGATTCTAACTCCTGTTATTCTTCCTGAAATATTTGGTTTTATTAATGGAAATGATGATATAGAACTGGATAGTAATGAGTTTGGTGAAATACTTACACTAATGGGTCACTCCGAGGGAAACCCTAGTAAGTTACTGAAAAAGAACTTGTCTGTTGAGTATACGTTTCTAGCTGACATAGTATATAAGGTGCTGCTTGGGAAGCACACCACCCATCACTATATTACCAGGCACCAATGCCATCTGAAGAGTGCCGTGGTAAATAAGAAATCAGTGAATTGGGGTATCATTCTATTTGATTTGATTAAGAAGAAAAATAGTAAAAGAGAAGTCTGCTTTGGGAGGATTCTGGGCATTTTCCTCCAGGAGAAATGTCCTCAACTGTTGGTCCCTCCAACAGTTTTCATCAATGCTTCCAAGAGACTGACCTCAGCTCTCTTTGGAAAATGGGAGAGGACCATCTCAAAGCCCTCCAGGGCCTCCTCTTCCTTAAGAACTTCAGAGGACACAAGGACTATAGTAGTAACTCCTCAACCTACTAAAGAGGCACTGAGGATTCTTCCTTCTCCTTTGGTTTCAGACTCTACCATACTTCCTTCTCCACCTCATACCTCACTACCTCACTCTCCTCTACCTCGCCACCCTTAAGAGATTCCTTTCACCACTTCTATTTCTACACAAATGTCTCCCACCTTCAATCTCCTCACAACACCAACACCATCCCCATCACCAATACAATCACCAATACATACTTCTCCACAATCTCTACTTGTTGATAACACTCCAATGGATATCACATCTGACATCCCTCCACTCATTACTCCAGTCATCCCCTCTACATCCACCATCATCCCTCCAATTCTACCTTCTCCTCCCTCCACTTCCTTAAATTTTTGTACTTCTTGTGGTATCACCACTTCTTCTCTCCCATCTTCCTCATCGGATCCCTCTACCATCATCTCTCTTCTCACTCTAACCATCAAAACTCTCATAGAGGATGCCATTGCACTTCTAATTTTTTCCATCAATTCCTTATCTACTCAGATTGCTTCTTTCTCTGGCCCTTCTTCACTTAGGGGCCTGACATCAGGTCTTCCTGATAGCATGCAGGGGGAGATGTTCTATGAAGAAGTTCGCCCTCCTCCAGCAGTAGCAGCAGTAATAGAAGCAGCAGTTCTTGTAGATACAGTTATTTCAGATACTGAGATACCAGATGCAGAAGAAACAGAGCTAGCAGAAATTTTGGCTACAGATTCAGAGACAGATGATTCAGTTTATTCTTTGGATGTTCTTTCTGTTGGAGAAGTTACCATCTCTCCTTCAATTGAACTGACTGCTATTCTAGATTCTTTTGATTTGACTCACAACAATATTATTTTATTTGTCTCCAATCAGATTTGCACATATATTGTTTGTTAACTACTCCAGTGAGCACAGAAATTTTACAGCTTATTCAAAGCAGCTTTACAGCTCCAGAACCTGAGCTTGTTTAAGCTCTAGAGGATGAGTCTGTTAAAATTACTGAGGAGAAGAATGTTGAAGAAATGCTGTAATGCCTCCACTCATCACATGGAATATAACGGTGTGTCCGGCTGGTGCCCCACGCCATATTTCACAGACAGGTGGCGAAATTACGTGTGGAAATCAAAATCTACACGTTCCCTAACTCAAAACATTCTAGCGCAGCAGTTTAGCCCAGTAGGCTATGCCTGTAACACTGCAAGCACCATCTCCATCACCATCCGTATGGTCTCCGCCGAGGGAGGCGTAGGCGCTTCAACGGGTGTTGCACTCTCCTCAGACCGCTGGGGCTCAGACTGCCCAGCATCACTCCTCGCAACCTATCAATCAATGTACAAAACACCATTAATCATGCAGTTCATAATGGAAACTATACATTGATGCACATTCCTAGTGGACATTCGTGAGTTCAATTATGTTCTTCACTCCTAAAAAATCTCAACCTGGCTCTGATACCACTTTGTAACTCCTCCACTCATCACATGGAATATAACAGTGGGTCCGGTCGGGGCCCCACACCATATTTCACAGACAGGCGGCGGAATTACATGTGGAAATCAAAATCTACTCGTTACCTAACTCAAAACATTCTAGCACCACATTTTATGTTAGATAAACTCAGCTCAATGAATGTCCACTAATATATAAACTCCACATTTATATATCAAAATCAGGAATGTATACAACACACACATGTGTCCTTAAGGCCTTACAGGTTTCTCTTTATAAACATATACAATTTCATACATCGGCACGCAGGCTGGGCACACATGAAATCCAAACATTCTTTCTTCGCACGGCCTTCGCAGCAAGCCTCCATTCCGCTCAAATTAATTCAACCATCAGTGCCTGCAATTAGATATCCACCCAAGAGCGGCAAACAAAGTAATGGTCAGTATTAGCTGAAAAATTATAACGACCCTACCCCTTACCCGGGGCAGTGGTTCCTTCCCTGTATGCATTGCCATCACAAGCTATCAATCTAGCAATTACAACCACATCACAAACGCCGGTATCCACCAGACGTTCCGTGCACTCAGGGCACCTTATTAGTGTACCGGATGTCCCTATAGTACACCGCTGATCAGAGGTTCTTCACTTGTTGGTTGGGCGATTTAATCCTAGTCCACCAATCCCGCGGGCTGGCATAAATAAAGGACTTCGATATCCACCTCTTGGTGGAGGATTCCATGCATATGCATAAAGAAAGGACTTCCATGTCCAAGAAGGAGATCGTTACCCTTGAAGATAGCTTCGGCGCCATGAAGTAGTCGGATGGAAGTCACCGCCTCGGCTTTGCCTTCACGAATCCGATCTCGGATCTTCGCTCCGCACTCCGCAGCTCCTCCAACAGCTGGCTTTCTCCTTCCTCCTTTCCTTCCCTTGCTCTCCCTCTCTCTTTCTCTCTCTTAGAAAGTGAAGAGAAGAAGAAGATGAAATGAAGAGATAAGTCCTCATTTTTCAGCCTTATATCCATAGGGAAGAAGCCTGGCCCTTGGATCCAGGATAAGGGAAACGAACTGCTCAGATTTGCCCAAGAATAGGCTGAACACGGCCTGACACGCCTTGCGACACGCCCGTGTCACAGGCCGTGTCACTTAAGCGGTAGGCAACTGACTCAAATCCAACCAGTATACGGTCGTGTGACATGCACGTGTCACACCCTACATGCCTGTGTCACACCCTACACGCCCGTGTCCAAAAGTCATGTACTTCACATAGCACAATCCCATCTCACTCGAGCGTGATACGTCCATGGGACACGACCATATCCCATGTCGTGTACCCTAGGACACACACGTGTCCAGCTGCACACACATTCCTCACTGAAACCCGCAAAGGACACGCCCTGTGACACGCGCATGTCACTGGCCGTGTACTTCCCACTCGATGATCGTCGAGCACAGTTCGTCGACCAGAGGGGAACACGCCGTCTAACATGCCCGTGTCACACGGTACACGCCTGTGTCACACGGTACACGCCCGTGTCACACGGCCTGTTCCCTCCATCGACCTAATTTCGTCGACAACTCACTCAACCACTCAACCCGAGCACGACACGCCCTGGGACACGCCCATGTTCCAGGCCATGTCACCCTACCTGAAATTCAAAGTGGGCTTTAGGTTGTTACAAAAGCAATCTATAGAGGAAATTCCAGCTCCAGCTTAAGGAGTATCTCTTTTAGAAGAGCAACTTAAGGATAGTTTTGCAGTAACAGAGCCACCAGTTGTACCATCCCCTCGTAAGGACATTTCTTCTCCAGAGGACATCTCAGCTCCAACATACAAGATGGATGACAGTCCTCTTCCTGATCTAGATGAGATCATTATGGCAGATATAGAAGAAGAAAAATTGTTAATTTCTGAAAATGTTGCTGAGACAGTTACTCCAGTAGTTCCAGAACATCCGGCACAGCCTTAGGCTGAAAAGCAAATTTCAAAAGTTCTTCTACAATCTCTTGATGAGTTATATAATGTCCCTTTCAGTGATTCCATTGCTAATGATGTGGATTCTGAGGATGATTTTTATTCTGACAGTTTCAAGAGATCTAAATCAAAGAAAAGGAAGGCTCCAGGAAAGGCTGCTCCCAAGCCCAATCCAAACAATGATATTCCTTATTACATCTTATATAATATTCCTTTAACTCCAACAACTCCTCATTGGATGAAGTTGTCAAGGAACCAGGCAAAAGCTCAGAAGAAGAAGAAGAGGTCTGGATCCTCTCCAGTGAAGATATTCAGGAAATATCCACCACCTCCTCCTCCTCCTACTGCAGGTGCCTCAGGATACATTGCTTCCAGGTCAACCTCCTCCCAGCAACCTAAGACTTATGCCCCTCACAGTCAAGGAAGATCTTCTAGATATTATTCCAGAGGTTGCTACTCTATTGGGAAAGGAAGACAACACCACGACAGATTTGCTGGAAAATACAGTGAATGCAGACCTCCAAGTTTTTATTATGTTGGAAAATCTGAAGAGAGTTATCGTTGAGAAAATTTTCCGCAACGTTCTGTTATTTTCCGGAAGCCATAAAGGACTGCTCAGGATGCTTCAACTGATATAGAGAGACCTCCATCTCCAAGTTATGAACCTGAGTTAGATCCCAACTTCAAAATGGCTAGATACCAAGAATTGGTTGGCTTGTCTCAGATAAAAAAAGCTAAAGCAGAAGGATCTGATCCATCACAATTCACCATAATGTGTACCTACAGACAAAAAGAACTTGACAAATTTAAGGTAGATAAACATCTCTTTTATCCTAATGCTTACATGCAGGTACACCCAGAAGCTGTCGTTCCAAGAGCCTATATTGTAAATATTCTGGGAGTTCAAGACCGAAAGATGTCCAAGCGAGAAGCAGAAGATCCTCTTAGGGAGATTGTATTTACTAAATCTTCTTCTTCCGCTCCTCCTTCAGACAGGCCCTAAAACAATTTTATTCTCTGTGCATATTTATCTGCTAAATTGTTTTTCATTCTAGAAAATATTTACTTTCATGTTGAATGATTGTATTTTCTTTACTTATGAATTATACATAGTGACCTCACCCAAATAGGGGGAGATTGTTGGAACCCCACCTGTCTTTAGGATTTGGGCTAAGGTTCACTATTAGGATTGCATAAATTGACCCTCCTAGTATAGTATAGGGTCATAGACTTCATTAGATTATAGGGTATGTCAACAAGTCATATTGATCAGACCAAGACCTCAGAAGACTTAGATGATTGAAGAAACCAAAACAAGGAAGATATTTTATGTTGAAGAAGTCGTTCGACGAACTCTGATCTTCTATCAGACATTGAGTTCGACGATCGTCTATCTCTATTCGACGATCTTGGAGCCCAGTATTGAAAGCTGTATTTCAGTTCAAAGCTCTCAGAGCTCAGCTCGACGAAAAAGAGGTTGAGTTCAATGATCGAAGATCTCAGGGCTCAGCTCGACGAAAGAGAGGTTGAGTTCGACGATCCAGGATCTCAGATCGACGAAAATTTCCAGTTCAACATTTCTATTCTCTGCAGTTATTTCAATTTGATTAGGCTTATTTTATTGCTTATATTGCTCTAAGTAATTAATGCTTAGATTCTTAGAATATAGCCATTCATATGTCAACATTAATTATTGGTTTTCACAGAGTCATTATACAGCTAATTCTTGGGACAGTTAAGGAATTACTATATTGCTCTTGAAAGAAAAGGATAGATCTTAACTGAACTAATTAGAGTAAAATCACAGCACAGAATAAAGTAAGAAGATCAAGCAACCAGAAGAGACACAAGGATTTTATAGTGGTTCCCCAACCTGGGTACATCCACTCTTCTACCACCCTGGTAGGAATCCACTCAGGTTCTTTGATCAGGTGCCTGACACCAATGAGTTTTGTTCAGGTCCATAGAAACTAACTCAAGTCTTTTGGAAGGAGACTTGCAAGCAGGAATCACTTTTGAAGGGAGATGACAACCGTTTATACAAGTGGGGGTGAGAGAGTGATTTTGTCTTCTCTGTCAACAATCAGAGAGAAGACTCAAGTAGATATGATGTTAGCAAATAGCTCCCCCTGAGATATTGCAGGAAGATTTGCTTCAGGGTGATAGACCTTCATAGTGATGATGTCTCCAGCAGGCTTCTTAGACTGATATTGATTTATTGTCTCTTGAAAGCCTGGAGCTGATGAAGAACTCTGATGATTATTTTCTTGGTGATGCAGAGTTCCTTTTTTATAAAAGCCCCTTTTTACTTCTTCTTGTGTTCTGCGTGTATTCTATCTGTCTGTTCTATATTCTTCCTTGTATTTGAATTCCGTAGATTTGATGGTGGAAGAAACATTCCCGAGAGTGAAGATGCTTTGGAAATTGATATGGACTTAATTATACTATAACTGTCCGTTTGAGCGGCTATTTTCATTGGGAATGTTGACTATAATTAATCCTCAATTAATTCTGCCAACTATTACTGATTGCTCAGAAATCATTGACCTGAACTTTCGTCGAGTTCATCGATCATCGACCTGAGTTCGACATTCGTCGAACTCAGTTAGATTCGTCGAGTTGAATATGTTTCCTGCGTTCGTCGACATGAGCTTGCATTTCGTCGAGCTCAGTTTCTATTTCATCGAGCTGAGAAACTGACATGCTAATTTTGTCGAGCTGAGCAAGTGTTGTCCACCAATCGTCGACCTGAGTTCGACGTTCATCGAACTCAGCTTCTGTCACCATTCGTCAACCTGAGCTTTCGTCGTTCGTCGAACTGCGTTCAACGATCATTGAACTGATTCTCTGACTGTGTTTTAACTGCATTCCTTTCAGCAATACTGGAGCTCTTCTGAATGACCAAGTCTGGAAAAAATCTTATGACCCATGATTATACATGTTGGGTCATTCTAAGCAACCCTAGTAGTGCTCCTTGCCCAAATCCTAACTGGGGTTCCAACAATCTCCCCCTATTTGGGTGAGGACACTATTTACAAAGCAAGTAAAAAAATACAAGGCAATTAAATACAATTAAATCTGGATCAAGTACTTCTGCTGTTGGGGTTGTTACAGCTGTTGTTGATCTTTGCCCAAATCTGCAGCATTATAATATGTTGTTGCTGCTGCTACTACAATACCCACAAACTGCTGCTACTGCTGGAATTTCTGCAGCTTCATTTACAGGCATCTCCCCCTATATGCATAACCTTGCACAAATTATTCAGCCACTGATATCTTGTATATTTGTTGGACTGAATTCTTTTCCTGCAAGGAGATGTTAGGAGTTCTGCACCCAGATAACCTTGGGTCCTAGTTCTCTTTTATAATAATCAGAAATAAAAGAATAAAAATTTCTGTTTTGAAATTCTGATTTCGACGAAAAATACTTTCGTCGATCTGAGTTCGACGAATGATATTGAGATCGTTGATCTCTATTCACAGAATGATAATAATTGTTTTCTGTGATCCATTTTCGTCGATCTCTGTTCGACGAATTAAATTTGTTTCGTCGAGCACAGAGTCCTGAATAGTTCAAAGCAAAATCTTTGTTCATAGTTCGTCGATCTGAGTTCGACGAATAGTATTGATGTCGTCGATCTCAGTTCGACGAAATATTTTGAACTAAGATTTTCTGATGATTTTTATGTGATAATCTGAAATCAGTGTTAAATTTAGCTGAAGAAGAGTCAAGGGAAGAAATAACCTGATCCTCTTCATCTGATTCACACTCTGATTCTTCAGATTCTTCAGCATAGCTGCTGCGAGAAGCATCTATTACCATTAGGAAAAATTCTTTTGTTCTTGCTTCTTCTTCATCCTCAGGTGTACAGGATGAAGCATCTGATTCACTCTAAGATTTAGCATGAAATGGTCTTTCTGTTGCTGATCCAGCAGCCAATGCTGTGAGGGAGTCCCACATCTCTTTTGCAGATGAACATTCAGCAAGTTCTTCAAAAATGTCATCAGACATTGTTTGTGCCAGGATGTTCATGGCTTGTGCATCAGCAACCTTAAGAATTTTCTGGGCATCTGAGGCTGCAGATAGTGTAATGGTACCTGACAAAATGGAGTTGAAAATGTCTTTATCAACAGAGTTCATATAAAATCTAATCATTGTCTTCCATAGTGAAAACTTATTTGAGTGCACATGGACAGTCTGGTGCTTGAGAACTCTTCAATTTGTGTCATGATAAAACTCTAAAGATTTTTAAGATCTATCAAAGGATCTTTTGGTTCAGGTGTTAGCCTGTACAACCAATTAACCTCTTAAGGTGTGGTAGTTTAACCAACCTCGCTCTGATACCAATTGAAAGAAAAGGATAGATCTTAACTGAACTAATTAGAGTAAAATCACAGCAAAGAATAAAGTAAGAAGATCAAGCAACCAGAAGAGACACAAGGATTTTATAGTGGTTCCCCAACCTGGGTACATCCACTCTTCTACCACCCTGGTAGGAATCCACTCAGGTTTTTTGATTAGGTGCCTGACACCAATGGGTTTTGTTCAGGTCCCCAAAAACCAACTCAAGTCTTTTGGAAGGAAACTTGCAACCAGGAATCACTTTTCAAGGGAGATGACAACCCTTTATACAAGTGGGGGTGAGAGAGTGATTTTGTCTTCTCTGTCAACAATCAGAGAGAAGACTCAAGTGGATATGATGTTAGCAAATAGCTCCCCCTGAGATATTGTAGGAAGCTTTGCTACAGGGTGATAGGCCTTCATAGTGATGATGTCTCCAGCAGGCTTCTTAGACTGATATTGATTTGTTGTCTCTTGAAAGCCTGGAGCTGATGAAGAACTCTGATGATTATTTTCTTGGTGATGCAGAGTTCCTTTTTTTGTAAAAGCTCCTTTTTACTTCTTCTTGTGTTCTGCGTGTATTCTATCTATTTGTTCTATATTCTTCCCTGTATTTGAATTCCGTAGATTTGATGGCGGAAGAAACATTCCCGAGAGTGAAGATGCTTTGGAAATTGATCTGGACTTAATTCTACTGTAACTGTCCGTTTGAGCGGCTATTTTCACTGGGAATGTTGACTGTAATTAATCCTTAATTAATTCTGCCAATTGTTACTGATTGCTCAGAAATCGTCGACCTGAACTTTCATCGAGTTCATCAATCGTCGACCTGAGTTCGACATTCGTCGAACTCAGCTAGATTCGTCGAGCTGAATATCTTGCCTGCGTTCGTCGACCGGAGCTTGCAGTTCGTCGAGCTCAGTTTCTATTTTGTCGAGCTGAGAAACTAACTTGCTAATTTTGTCGAGCTGAGCAAGTGTTGTCCACCAATCGTCGACCTGAGTTCGACGTTCGTCGAACTCAGATTCTATCACCATTCGTCGACCTGAGCTTTCGTCGTTCGTCGAACTGCGTTCAACGATCGTCGAGCTGATTCTC
The DNA here is from genome assembly GCA_039583875.1 of Platanthera guangdongensis. NCBI lineage: Eukaryota > Viridiplantae > Streptophyta > Magnoliopsida > Asparagales > Orchidaceae > Platanthera > Platanthera guangdongensis. The sequence continues at coordinate 184,226,841 of CM077158.1, forward strand.
TGACTTTGTTTTAACTGCATTCCTTTCAGCAATACTGGAGCTCTTCTGAATGACCAAGTCTGGAAAGAATCCTATGACCCATGACTATACATGTTGGGTCATTCTAAGAAACCCTAGTAGTGCTCCTTGCCCAAATCGTAACTGGGGTTCCAACAGCTCTTCTAGCTGTTGTCCAAGTTCCAAGATTTCAGGAGTCAATCAAGGCAATCAAATTAAAATTCAAAGACCTATTTGCTGCAGATTATATAGAAAAGTTTTTTTGAAAGAAAAACACGGACACAAGAAATTATTCAAGAGAAAGAGTTCTGCACTGTCTTCATCAAGTGTTCTTCTTCCTGCAAGCTTTCAAGAGACAATCAACTTCATCTGTCTGAAGCTTTCTAGAGAAATTTTTCAAGTAGACCTATACACCCTGCAAAGCTCTCAATTTTCCTGATCAGAACTTCATCTCAGGGGGAGCTTTGACACCATCAAGGATCCACAAGTCTTCTCAGTTTTTTTGAGAAAAGATAAGACAACATATAGTTTTTATTTCTTTCACCCCACTGTACACAGGGTTCGAACTCCCTTCAAAAGTTAAACACTTGGTTGCAAGTCTCCTGATCAAAAGACTTGATTTGGTTTTTGGGCAACTGATCAAAAGCCTGAAGGGTTTCCTGCTCTACCTAAATCAGATCTTGTGGTGACAAGGCACCTGAGCAAAAACCTGATTGGTGGCAGGGTACCTGATCAAAAACCTGAGTGGATTCCTACCAGGGTGGTAGAAGAGTGGATGTACCCAAGTTAAGTGGAACCACTATAAAATTCTTGTGTCGTCTGTGATGCTCTCTTATTTTCATTGTGTTATGCTTGCTCAATAGTTTAGTTTTATTTCTGCACCAACTGATTACACATATAAGTATTACTATTTTAATTCCGCAATAAAAATCTAATAAGATTATAAAAAAAAACTCTATTCACCCCCCCCCCCCCTCTAGAGTTAAATTGATCTAACCCCTCAGGTGGTATCTTTCATACCATCCTTCAAAGAAGAAGGAGGAAGACAAGTGGATTGATAACCCATTTACCTCCTGATGCAACCAACGGTCTGAGCCCAAAAGTGGACTGACAACCCACCACTCCGGCCAAGAACCACGACAAGGCTTTCCCCCTATTGATTTATTCTACCTCTTCTCATAGTGAAGGGTACTCTTAAGATTGTAATGAACCTGAAATTACTATTATTTGTCTATGAATGAAGTTTGCTTGGGTTAGCTACATATTCTTTGTTAGTTGTGCTGCACTTGCCTCAGTTCACATCCACTCCACTCGCGCACTAGAACCACTCTAGCAAAGGCTAGTGTTGGTAGTTTAAGAGGTGATTGCGACCATCACTCTCCGCACGTGTGTTCATTCCATCCGCTTGCTCTCCATCCATTAGCCTCGCGAATCACAGTATAGTGGCCTACACTAGTTCCATCCACCAAGCGTAGCGGTGCTTACGACCCGCATTAGTTATAATTTGTTTTGCTAGCATTAGGAATCAAAAACCAACCCCCTTGTTGTTTTGTTTAACTCTTAGTAACGATCTTTCTGTGATGCTATCACGCACCCAACCTGCATTCCCTCGAGATCGACATTCGGGGAAGCTATTCCCAAAATTATTACTTGACAGCGACCGGTGCACTTGCCGACTCATCAAGTTTTTCACGCTGTTGCCAGGAAGTGCAGGAGTAGAGTGATTTTTGTTGTGTATGAGGTCGTTGATAAGTGATTACGAAATTTTGTTATTTCATTTTATTGGCAACTATCTGATGGTTGCAAGGGAGTAGCTGTTGGAATTAACTTTCATTTACCTGTGATCATATGGATTTCTTTGAGATTTCTACAGATTTAGTCGAATTTGTGTCTCGCGGAAGATCCTTCTGTAGAGTCTCAGAGGATGACGCTCTTGATCATCTGCAGTACTTTCGTGAAGTTTGCAACACACTTAATTACGAAAAGGAGAAATCGGATTGGGTCAAGAAGCGATTACTCACATTTTCACTTGTTGGAAAGGCAAGGATATGGTATTGCGAATTCTTAACCGACCCGATTGTGTCATGGAGCAGAGTTGAAGAAGAGTTTTTAAAGAAATTCTACCCCCGCGAGAGACTATAGGAGTTTCACAACGAGCTGCTTCTATTTTCGCAACGGGATGGTGAACAACTGATAGAAGCCTAGGAGTGATATCAAAAATTTAAAAAATCCTATTTTGGGAATAATTCGTCTGAAGCAGCTCAACTTCAAATATTCTACGTCGGGGTTACGACTCAGTACAGTCACTACTTTGATTTAGCGTCAGGAGGATCCTTGTTCAGTAAGAGTTGTGCCGAAGCATGGGAGATAATTGATAGAATATCACGGACCAGTGGAATGTGGCGCATATTTGTGGAGAAATTTGAGGAGGTCAGTTCGATCGGAGTAGGGAATAGTGGGAAGGAAGAACCCTCTCAGGAACTCACCGAAGAGAAATTCTACAAATTCACCGAATGCATTCTGCAATGCTTGGAAGCTCAGAATAAGGGATTCTAGAAATTTCAATCTATGGTGGAAAGTGTTATAGCTGTCATCACTGCGATTTTACAGCGGTCCACTGATATTGTGAATGCCATGCAACTTCGGAGTGGAAAGTCAACAGCAATTAGTAAGCCTCAGTTGGAGTCATCGAAAAGGCAATGTAAAGAACCCATTGAACAACCGAATGCCGAAGATCGCAATAAGACTCAACCTTCAGATGTTGTAACTCCAGTTGTAGACATGATTTACCCCCCTTTTCCTCATCGATTAAAGGACAGGCGGAAGGAAAAACAATTTGTGAAATTCCAAGAAATGATGAAAGGAGTGCATGTGAACATTCCACTTGTTGACGTTCTTATCCAAATTTCGTAGTATACAAAACATCTAAAGGATCTGCTAGCACAGACGAAATGATTGGAAAGTGCTAATGCACTTTCAACTGTGGGAGATGGAGTCATCTTCTCTTTGGAGCATTGGCCCACGAAGTTAAAGGATCCAGGGACTTACATGATTCCTTGCATGATTGGGAATTTTGGTTGTCATCATGCATTATGTGATTCTGGGGCCTCTATCAATTTGATGCCTCTTCACCTCTTCTTGGAACTGGGAATGGAAACTTTGAAGAATACCAGCATTACAATTCAGCTAGCTAACCGGTCAAGGAAGAAGGCCTTGGGGATTGTTGAGGATCTCACCGTTGCAGTTAACAGATTGGTTTTCCCGGCTGACTTCGTCGTTTTGGACATCTCTCCAGATTCCGCAGCACCTCTTATTCTGGGAAGGCCATTCCTAGCCACGGCACAAGCGATCATTGATGCCGAGAAGGGCATGCTAACGTTGCGCGTCGGAAATTCTTGAACCACATTCGATATGCATAAAGCCGCGAGGAAGGATTTCTATGAGGAGAAGGAAGACATAGAATTCATCAGCATCACTATCCATGAACCCCTTCCTCTATTATCAGCCGACGACTTTGAGGAGTTTCAGTGGGACATAGATGGGATGGAAATCAATCAGATTGAACAATACCCAAACAAAATTCCTGAGAGTATAACTGCTGAACATCATCAATCTCACCCAAACTTTCCTCTTAAACCTCTTCCACCGGTATTAAAGTATGTATTTTTGGGAGAAAATCATACATACCTGGTAATAATTTCAGCATTGCTTTCTCCTGAGGAAGAGGATCATCTCGGTGGTGTTTTACGGTCACATAAAAGGGTTTTCGGATGGAATAAACAAGATTTGAAGGGCATTAGCCCAACTGTCTGCATGCACAAAATCCTGTTAGATGAAAGCGTCAAGCCTTCTGCACAACCGCAGCGACGGTTGAACCCTAAGATGCAAGAGGTAGTGCAAAAAAAAGTGATCAAGTTATTTGATGCTGGAATCATCTACCCCATCATCGACAGCAAATGGGTAAGTCCTATTCACGTAGTGCCAAAAAAGGGTGGAATCACAATGGTAGAAAATGAACGCAGCGAACTGCTCCCTACCTGGACGATTACCGGATGGAGAGTGTGTATTGATTACAGGAAGCTCAACAAGGCTATACGCAAAGACCATTTCACACTCCCTTTCATTGATCAAATGTTGGAAAGGCTTGCCCGAAAGAAATATTATTGCTTCCTTGACGGATACTCAGGGTACAACAAAATTCTCATCTACCCTGAGGATCAAGAAAAAACAACATTCACCTACCCTGTTAGTACATTCACATTCAAGAGGATGCCTTTCGGACTATGCAATGCTTCTGCGACCTTTCAACGATGCATGCTGGCTATCTTCCATGACATGGTTGGGAAGTTTTTAGAAGTTTTTATGGACGACTTTACTCTTTTTGGTGCAGATTTTGATGTGTGTTTTGAGAACCTCGCAACCGTTCTGAAATGTTTTGAAGACACCAATCTGGTGCTGAATTGGGAGAAATTCCATTCCATGGTAAAGAAGGGTATAGTCCTTGGGCATAAAGTGTCAAGCATGGGTATGGCGGTGGATCAAGCTAAAGTTGAAGTCATCAAGAAACTGCCTCCTCCAACTTCTGTGAAAGGGATCCGTTGTTTCTTATGGCATGCCGGATTTTACCGGCACTTCATTAAAGACTTCTCCTCTATCGTGAAACCGCTGAGCAATCTTCTTGGTAAGGATGTGTTATTAAAATTTTACAAAAATTTCTTGCAAGATTTTTGCAAATTGAAGAGCTGATTGACTAGTGCCCCAGTTCTCACATCCCCAGATTGGACATTACCATTCGAATTGATGTGTGACGCGAGTGATTAGGCTGTCGGAACAGTCTTGGGATAGAGGAAGAATATGGTTTTCCACATAATTTATTATGCAAGTCATACTTTGAATGATGCTCAACGAAACTACACCACTACTGAGAAAGAGCTATTAGCATTGGTTTTAACATTGGAGAAATTTCACCCCTACATTGTGCTATTGAAAGTCGTGGTGTACACCGATCATGCCGCTCTTAAGTACCTCATGCAGAAAAAGGATGCAAAGCCATGACTCATTCGATGGATTTTAATGCTGCAAGAGTACGAGTTGGAAGTGCGGAACAAGAAGAGAGTTGATAATGTTATTACGGTCAATCTATCGCGGTTGGAAATGCATGACACTTCACAACATGAAGACTCTATAATTTCTGACTCATTTCCCGATGAGACTCTTTTCTCTTTAACAATGGAACATGGTAAGGCTCCCTGGTTTGCTGACTTGGCTAACTTCCTCGCGTGCGGAAAATTGCGTCCCAATCTGCCCTTCCAGAAGAAGAAGAAGTTTCTCTCGGATGCTAAGTACTATTTCTGGGAGGATCCACTGTTGTTACACACTTGTGCAGACGACATCATCAGAAGGTGTGTCCCGGAATCTGAACACGGATCGATTCTTCAGCACTATCATAATCACGAGGCAGGTAGCCACATGGGAGCCGCTAGGACAGCACATAAGGTTCTATAATGCGGGTTCTACTGGCCAACACTGTTCAAAGACGCTTATATTCATGTGAAGGAATGCAATGAATGTCAACGGGCTAGTAATATCTCCAGAAAAGATGAAATGCCCCTCAACAATATGTTATTCTGTGAGCCTTTTGAAATTTGTGGTATTGATTTTATGGGGCCCTTTCCTCCATCATTTGGAAAAAATATATTCTCGTGGCAGTTGATTATGTCTCGAAATGGGTGGAAGCTGAAGCAGTAGCCGCCAATGATGGTTGCACCGTGCTGCAATTCTTGCACAAGCACATTTTTACAAGATTTGGAGCCCCGCGCTCTATCATCTCGGACGGTGGAAGTCATTTCTGCAACCGACAACTCTCTACTCTCTTGAAGCGATTTGGAGTTCATCATATGGTCGCTTTGGCCTATCATCCACAAATATGTGGACAAGTGGAAGTTTCTAATAAGGAATTGAAAAGGATTCTAGAAAAGCCTATTCTTGGGAATAAAATGGATTGGGCGAAGAGAGTAGATGAAGCATTATGGGCATACAGGACCGCTTAAAAAACCCTATTGGAATGTCCCCATACCAGCTTATTTTTGGCAAATCATGTCTGAAAGTGCAGGTTAGATCTGATATACTGTAGAGGGGGGGTGAATAGAGTATGGTGCTCACTAAAAATGTTTTACAACTTTTGTTGTATTCCTAAGTGAACAGGGAAGCAAATAAAATAAAGTAAGTACAGCAACTATCTAAACACAGATCAACACAGAGCAATCACAGAACACAGCCAGAAAACAAAAGAAAAGAGCAACCAGACGACACAAGAATTTTATAGTAGTTCCCCAACCTGGGTAAATCCACTCTTTTACCACCCTGGTAGGAATCCACTCAGGTTTTTGATCAAGTGCCTGACACCAATGAGCTTTTGTTTAGGTGCTCAAAAACCAAACCTCAAGTGTTTTCGAAGGATACTTGCAACCAGAATAATTTTGAAGGGATTTAAAACCCTGTACAGGAATTGGAAAGAAGGGATGGTGTCTTCTCTGTCAACAATCAGAGAGAAGACTTGTGGATTGATTGTAGCAGATCTTGCTCCCCCTAAGATCTTGAATTGGTCAGGAAAGCTGGAGCACTGCTTCAGGTTGATAGGTCTTCAATGACCTAGAATGCCTGAACCAAAAATGCTTCAGGAACTTCTTTTGACAGATAAAGTTTTGTTGTCCTTTGAAGTTGTCCTGAGAATAGAGAGAAGAAGACTCTTGATTGAATTTGATTGTTCTTCTTATTCTTCTTGAAAATGTTCTCTGGTCAAGGCTGATTGCAGTCAAGAACTTTTGATTTGAGAATGATTGTTCTTCTCTGCAGCCTCAGAGTGTTTGTCTGATTGTGTATTACTTGCTGTACTGTAATTCTGTTGCTCTATCACTGCTTGATTCGTTTCTTTCTTATTATGTATCTCTTTCTGACTGAGGAACATTCAAACTTTTGAATGTCGAGGAGTAATTGCAGTCGGCTTTGGAAAGAAGCGACAATCAATAATTTCCCTAACTGTCTCATGGAAAAACGACATGTAATCGTCCATAGTCAATGCGCGTTCTAACGGTAACATTCCGAGAAGATCTGGCATTAAATGTTCAGGAATCATCGCCAAGAAACGGGACGGGAAACTTGAAGAAAATTGAGTCTGGATTCGTCCAACGAAGAACATAATTCGTCGAGCTGCACTTGTGTTCGTCGAGCTGAACTTGAGTTCGTCGAGCTGAGCTTGAGAGAGTTCGTCGACCAGACAATCTTCATTCGTCAAACAGACAGTCTTCATTCGTCGAGCTGAGAATCAAATTCGTCGTGCTGAGAAAAGTTCTGGACTTAGGCAAAAATATTCTGCATCTGCTGAAATGTTGTGTCGACATATTGATCTTGGTGTCGAAACAAAACTTCTGGTGTCGACATAAGCTGGTGTCGACACAAATTGTCTGGTGTCGACATAAACCCTAAGTGTCGACACAAATTCTCTGAGTCCAGAATCATCGAGTAGAGTATAGCATTCGTCGACCTGAGAAGCTTACTTGGTCAACCTGAGAAGCTGTGAACTTGAGGTCCAAGTTCGTCGAGCTCAGAATATAATTCGTCGACTGAAGCTTGAAGCTGGACTTAGAAAAATTTGACGTTCTCCTGACATTGGATTGATGTAGAAACTGAGTCTTCATCGAATAGAGAACACAGATCGTCGAGCTCAGCACTAAGAATTGTCTCTCGATCGTCGAGCGCAGAACTCCTTTCGTCGAGCTGAGTTCGACGAACGTAGAACTCACTTTACTTAGTCTTGAAAACTTGTTAGGCTGGAGTCTCTGATGGTCTTGTTGAAAGATGGTCCATCTGGAGTTGAGCCTAAGGACTTGACCTAGACTCTAGGACACAAGTTGACCCTGGCTATACATGATGGGTCACAACCTAGGTTAGTGAACCTAGCCCAAATCAACTAGGGATCTAACAATGTCACCTGCCGGTGGAGTTAGAACTCAAGGCTCTATTGGGGACCAAACTTCTGAATATGGATCTCACCACAGTTGCGAAAGAGAGGTTGGCGAAACTAAATGAACTGGGTGAATTCGGGTCACTCGCTTATGTGAACGCGAATAAATACAATGAGCGAACTAAGCGATGGCATGACCGACATATAGTACCTAAGGATTTCAAGTTTGGAGACAAGGTAATATTATACAACTCTCGCTTGAAACTTTTTCATGGCAAGTTGAAGTCAAGATGGAGAGGACCTTTCATAGTGAGCGGAGTGTCACCGTTTGGAGCGATTGAAGTTAATGGTGAAAAGCTACGGACATTCAATGTTAATGGACAAAGGCTGAAGCACTACGTTCAAGGGGAGACTGTAGATCAAGGACAAGTTATGGACTTAGAGAACCATACCGAAGATGTCACTTGAATCATATTCTCAATTATTTAGTTTAAATAATTTGTTTTGTAATATAAACTAAATCTTATTTTATTATTGAGAGCACGTTATAATACAAGTATTCTGTCCACCTTAAGGATAGTAAAGAAAAGGGCTTATGGGAGATAACCCAAGTAGGACCACTTGGTCCTATTTTGTGTGATGTGTTTCTTTTTATATATGTATTTCTATTTTATTATTTTGCGTGGGATCTCTAATTCGTAGGTGCTGGAAAGTTTTGAGGCGCAGCAGACCAACCGCAATCGGACAACCTCTCAGCACGACTGGTATTCTAAGTTTTGAGCATAGGTACTTCTTACCCCTAACTCTTTATATTATTTGGAATATTTAGTTTTATGAGTTGTCGCATTCAAGTCTGGTGGGAGAGCATGCTTGTGGTCACTATACTAGCACACATTTTATAGCATACCAGTTGTTATTTATTTATTTCAAAATCACTGTAGCACACACTGAATCACCCACTTGAGCGCGATCTTATCCACGCTCACGGTTCGAGTCAAATGCATTGCTTGTGTGTAAACTTTAAAATAGTGGTATTGGCTTAGGATTTTAGGATAGAGTAGTGTGAAACTCGTGCAGGGCTCCTAATCGAGTACTCATGGTCTGTGTAGAAATAGTATAGATTTAATTTTTCTTTATGCTCGTAGATTTATACTTTTTTCTGTAGATGTAAATATTGTTTGTACTACTCAAAAATGTTGAATCTGGTGAAATTAGACGGTAGTGTAGGGATGTGTGTAGCCGTCACGAGACTCATTTTGCTCGAGTATGGTGGAAGGATCATCTTTCATGGTGGCTAAAAACTTGCCCAAAGCTAGTCTCAAATCATTGGTGCATGGTTAGTCAGGCGTAAGCGTGATGTAGGCCATCAATTTGGCTAGTTTGAGCCTTGTTTACCTTGTCCTAGCTGCTAACTGTTGCAAGCCAAGTTTGTGCCTACCCTTCCTTTGATTCAGCTCCACCTTCATTCACCAAAGCGTAAAGCCAATCCTCCTATCATGACCAAATCAATGAGCTCCAATGAATTTAATATTTTGACGAGGTGTGATGTGTGGAATTCTAGTGATGTGGTTAATGAATACAAGAAAGTTTCTTTGCTAAAAAATTGGGGATTGCAAAAGAAAAAAAGAAAAAGGAGAGAATTGAAAGAGAAAATATAAAAGGAATTACAATGAGAAATTGAATCCCTATCTTGTTTACCATGATATTGGTCGGGTTAGGCAGTGTACACACCCGATTTTCAAGCAAAGTCTGGGGGTGTGTCACACGTGCAATTCTGAGGGGCTGTATTGGTTTAACTTATTGTTTGCTCGATTGGGTTGCGTGTAGCCTCCATATTTATCTTTGACTACCAAACCTTAGCATAAGCCCCATGATAATCCTAAAAGTCCTACGGATTCACGCTTGAGACGAGCTAGTACCGTGGAGAGAGTTTCAACGGGCATGCGTATGGTCCCCGACATTGATGGATTTCTTTGGAGGTGATCCTAACCCCCGGTCTTTGGCAATGCTCACCTGAGTGGCCTGCCTACTTTCTTCTTACATATGACAGAATGATTCTCTAGAATTCCAATTTTGAGTAGATACAATAATTATTTACGCCTGTCAAAAAACATAAATTCTATAGTATAATTTAAAAGTTTATCTATTCTATTTTCTATGCCCATGATATATTTGATTTCTCTCAATACTGTATTTGGAAATTACTAAGCCAGCTAACTATTTTCTAGTCCATGGAATGATGATTTGCTCAGGACGAGCAAATGTTTAAGTCTGTGGCTGTGATGAGTCCAAGTTATATACATATATTTGGACTCATCTGGGCTAGTTTTCTCTTTGATGCACTACACTTTAGAGACATAATTGTTCATATCTATTATTATGTCCATTCCATGTTAAGTGCACTTTTGGCCCATTTTCAGTTTGATTCCGTGGTTTTTATACTTTTGCCCTACTTGGTGTTTTTCTGTGTCTGGATAATGTGGTATGCCCATTTCAGTGGCTCTTTTGTTTTTTGCTACAGGTACAAAGGTCGTGTGTATGTTTCGGGATTGTTTAAGATTGTTTTTCGCCTAAGGGCCACTGATCGTGCGTTTTTACATGCTCATGGTCAGTGGACTCCTTAGCGCATGACAATTCGTCATGCACGGTCTGTTCATCGATTCCCAAATAGTACAGGAATACTGCGCACGATCATTGAATCTATATCGCACGAACACTGGTTGTGAGCCACTGATCGTGCACACTATTCTCCATTTTTCCAAGTTCTATCTGGGGCAATTGCACAATCATTGGACATAGTGCGCATGACCTCCAGTCGTGCGCCAGTACTCGTGCACATTTATTCCTTTTTTCTGTAGTTCTGCCATTGCTAATCGAACGATCATGGGATCCAGTGCGCGCGACCTCTGGTCAAGCGCCCATGATCGTGCGCTCTGATTTTTTGCTGCAGTATTTATACCGTGCTCCGTGAATTAAGGCTATGACCTTTCATTTTTCCGCCCAGCTGTTGTGCACGAAGCGCCGTTTCTCACCCCTTCAGGTCCTCCACTCATCTCCATCCTCCGAGAAGCTTTCTACGGCGATCTGAAGCAATCTTCAAACCTTCAGAGAGTGTTCGGCCACCAGCAGTGTGCAACAGAGATCTTTCGGTACTATGCATTTGGGCAAAGAGGGAAAAGCTTGAAGGAAAGGGAAGATGGAGGAAGACAAGTGGATTGACAACACCCATTTACCTCCTCACACAACCAACTATTTGAGCCGAGAAGTGGACTGACAACCCACCACTCTGGCCAAGAAACACGGCTAGGCTTTCACCCTATCGGTTTATTCTACCTCTTCTCATAGAGAAGTGTACACTTAAGCTTGTAATGAACCTGAACTTACTTTATTTGTCTATGAATGAAGTTTGCTTGGGTTATTTACATATTCTTTGTTAGCTATGATGCACTCTCCATTCACATCCACTCCACTCGCGCACTAGAACCACTCTAGTAAAGGCTAGTGTTGGTAGTTGAAGAGGTGATTGCGACCCTCACTCTCCGCACATGTGTTCATTCCATCCGCTTGCTCTCCATCCATTCGCCTCACAAAGCACGACATATCGGCCTGCACTAGTTCCATCAACCAAGCGAAGCAGTGCTTACGACCAGCATTAGTTCTCTTTTTGTTTTGTTAGCATTAGGAATCTAAAACCAACCCCCTTGTTGTTTCGTTTAACTCTTAGTAATGATCATTATGTGATGCTATCACGTACCCAACCTGCATTCCCTCGAGATCGATATTCGGGGAAGCTATACCCACAATTATTACTTGACAGCAACCGGTGCACTTGTAGACGCATCAGATGTCAACTACTTGCTTGTCTTTAGGGGCAAATTCAAGACTGATATCTTCACATTCCACATGCTCTCTAATGAAACGATACCTAATCACTATTTGTCTAGTCCTACTGTAAGACACAAGATTTCTAGCAATAGAGATTGCACTAGTAGAATTATAGAGCATAAGAGTTTTACTTATCTTAAGATTATAGTCCTGGAGCAAATGCTGGATCCACAGTAACTGTGCACAACAACTTCTAATAGATATATATATTCTGACTCTGTAGTTCAGATTAAAACACTGGTTTGTGTCTTGCTACTCCAAGATACAAGTGTATTTCCTAGAAATTGACAGGAGCCTGATGTGCTTTTCATATCTTCCCTACAGCCTGCAAAGTATGCATCTTAATACCCTGTTAGTTCAAAATCACTATTCCTAGGATACCATAGGTCAAGATCAGGTGTGCCCTTTAAATATCTAAGAATTCTTTTAGCAACAGAATAGTGAGACTCCTTAGGTCAAGCCTGGTATCTAGCACAAACACTTATAGCATACATGATGTATGGCTTTCTAGCAGTAAGATATAGGAGGGAGCCAATTATGCCTCTATATAGTGTTTCATCAATAGGTTTTCCTATCTCATCCTCGTTCAGTGACACATTTGACCCCGTGGGAGTTTTCATGATGGAGGCATTCTCCATTCCAAACTTTTTAATTAGCTCCCTGGTGAACACAGACTGAGAAATGGACAATCCATCTTCAGACTGTCTTACTTGGAGTCCCAAGAAGTACTTAAGCTCACCCATACTGCTCATCTTAAACTTCCCTTGCATAAGTTTGGCAAAATTCTTGCAGAGGTCATCATCAGTAGACCCAAAGATTATGTCATGTACAGAAATCTGGACTTGGATGATCTTACCCTTGACTTCCCTTAGGAATAGTGTCTTGTCTATCTTTCCCCTTGAGAATTTATTCTCAATGAGAAAGCTAGACAGGATCTCATATCATGCCTTAGGGGCTTACTTCAACCCATACAATGCTTTCGTAAGATTATAAACATAATCAGGTGAGTTTGAACTGACAAAACCTGAGGGTTGCTCAACATAAACCTCTTCTCTTAGGTCACCATTAAGGAAAACAGACATCACATCCTTCTGGTTGACCTTCAATCCCTTGTGTGCAACATATGCAAGGAATAGTCTTATGGATTCTAATCTAGCCACTAGAGTAAAGTTTTGATCAAAATCAATACCTTCTTCTTGTCTATATCCTTTGGTTACCAATCTAGCTTTGTTCTTAACTATAACGCCATTTTCATCAAGCTTATTCTTGTAGATCTACTTGGTTCCAATGATGATATGACCTTATGGTCTAGGAACTAGCTTGCAGACCTTGCATCTCTTGAACTGGTTCAGTTCCTCTTGTATAGCCACAATCCAAAATGGATCAATGTGGGCATATCCAAACATTTTTGGTTCTACATGATACAAGAAGATGGAATACATTGCAATGTTCTAGCTTCTGCTCCTTATTGTAACACCTTGCCTAACATCTCCAATTATCTGATCTCTGGGAAGATCTCTCAAGTGCTTGACTGCAGGAAGCTTTCTTACTTTAGCATCAGGAACTTTATTGGCAGGATCTTGCTGATCTTTACTGCAGGAAGCATTCTTCTCTCATCCATGTTAGGTGCACTTTGCTCTCCTTCTAGAATGCAAGCTCTATCATCTTCTACTGGGGTAGTTGGAGGATTGTCCTTGATGGTTAGGTTGTCCATCTTCAACTCTACACCTGCAGTTCTAAAGAAGCTTGACAGCTCATTATTAATCATTGATGACTCATTAAATACTACATTAATAGATTCTTCTAGAACATGATTTTTTAAGTTGTAGACCCTATATGCCTTGCTATGGTTGTTTTACCCAACAAATATTCCTTCATAGGAAATGGAAGCAAACTTAGTCAAATGACACATCCCATTATTGAGCACAAAGCATTTAATACCAAAGATCCTGAGATAGGCTAGATTAGGTTTTCTGCCCTTTATAATCTCATATGGAGTCTTCTTGTGGTACTTGTTGATAGAGGTCCTGTAAGTTTTTATTTTCAAGTATAGCTAAATCACCTAGGGGAGTGAATATGTTATTTGTCTCGTGTTACTATCTTTTATTTTCTCTCTTTAATTTCTTGATGAGATATTAGATTATTGCTTTCATTAACTAAATAATATGCAACAAAGAAACACATAAAAAGACACACACAAACAACACGATAAATTTATAATGGTTCCCAAAATTATGGGTACGTCCACTTTCTTCCCACTTTTATAACTTCTAGTTGGACAAGCCACTTCTACAATATCAGCTCCTAAGAGCTTACAAAATAATCTCTCAGGACCACTCAGTCTCCTCCAAGACCTACAACTCAGGCACAAGGCCCTACAACTTAATGATCCAAAGATCACCTACCACAGGCCCAAAGGCCATACAACTCAGGCTGGGAGGATAGCCCTACCTCAGATCCACAAAGGATCCTATCTCAGAGAAAATTTAAGACCCCCCCTTTTTTTAAAAAACACCTGTGTCTTAGGCCCAGAACCGCCGCTTTGCGGTGACACCTTCACGCCTGGGAAAGTCATCACTACAAAACGCTGATCCTGTAGGCCAAATCAATCACAAATGTAGCAAAATAGTAAAGCAAGTCCACGCAAATCACATATATAGTAAATGTAAGCAGGTGATGGCGGAACTAATCTAGCGGTTCTATAATATATAAGCCAGAAAGAAAATATGAAAGACTGAACAAGAAAAGTAACCTTAACTTATATGAAAACACATAAGCTAAGGGATCTTTTGCAGGGCTTCTATCGTATAAAAAGTCTCATACCAATTTATACGATGGGGTGTCGGTTTTTTTAGAAATCCTACATTTATATTTACTGAAATAAAACCTTAACTTATTAGCACGCTCGCGCGAACTTATAAACCAAGGGGTCGTTTTGCATGGCCTATTGTATAAGAATCTCATACCACTTATACAATAGGTGTCGGGTTATATGCAATTAGCCTCCAATAATTCGATGTAAAGCGCCCATCACAATCGCTCACAATGCTACGAGGAACACCATGTAGCCGTACGATCTGCTCCACATAGATCTTTGTCAAACTTTCCACTGAATCGTCTCGTTTGTTTGGAAGGAATTGAGCCACTTTTGTCAACCGGTCCACAATCACCCAGATTTAATCATTCCCGAGCCGAGATCTCGCCAACCCATGCACGAAATCCATTGAAATATCATCGGACTTCCATTCCTAAATCGACAACGACTTCAAGAAACTGCCAAGCTTCTGACATTCTGCCTTTACAAAGCACAAGTTTGGCATTTGGCTATGTAATGAGCGATATCGTTTTTCAGTCATAGCAACCAAAACAGCTTCTTCATATCCCTGAACATCTTTGTTCTCCCAGGGTGAATTGAGTACTTTGTAAAGTGAGCTTCGTACATCAACTCTTCCAACAATTTACGAATACTCGGGACGCACAATCGGCCCTCTTTCCGCAAAAAGGCCGTCATCCCAGGAGAATTTTCCCTCTGGCTCGTGCTTTACATAGCGTTGGAGACTTTCATCCAGCTCCGTTGCTCGTCGAATCCTGTCTGCATGGTCATATTGCACCTCTGTCCAGTTCAAACATGCATCGGCTGTGGAATTCTTGTCAACACAAGAAATCTCTAATGCTTCTAACTCTTGGATTAGACGTTCATCGTGCCTCTGCAACCAATTTGCCCTTGTCGGCGCTCTCCGACTCAAGGCATCAGCGACCACATTTCCCTTCCCGGGAGTATAATGAATCACAAAGGTGTAGCCCCCAAGGAACTCCAGCCACCTTTGTTGTCGCATATTCAGGTCCTTCTGCTCCAACAAGTACTTTAGGCTCTTGTGGTCCGTATAGATATCCACTTTCACGCCATAAAGTTAATTCCGCCATAGCTTTAGTGCAAAGATCACCTCCGCCAACTCTAAGTCGTGGATGGGATAATTTCCCTCATGCACCTTCAACTGGCGTGAGCCATAAGAAATCACTTTCCCATTTTGCAGAAGAACGCAGTCTAAGCTGCTCCCTGAAGCATCACTATAAATCTCATTTCTGTCGGTACCACATGGCGATGACAACACAGGTGCCGTGGTCAGCCGACTCTTCAGCTCTTCAAAAGCTTGCATGCACTCCGACATCCAAATGAACTTCTGATCTTTTTGCGTCAGTGTTGTCAGAGGCAATGAAATCCGCGAGAAGTTTTCAACAAACCGTTTGTAGTAGCCCGCCAGTCCAAGGAAGCACCTGACTTCGGCCACCGAAGACAACACCGGCCACTCATAAATGGCTGTTATCTTTGCCGGATCCACTACGATGCCCTCTCCACTTACCACATGGCCTAGAAAAGGCACCGACGATAGACAAAACTCGTACTTCGAGAAATTTGCATAGAGCTTATTACTTCGCAAAGTATTCAACACCAACCGCAAGTGGTTTTCGTGATCAGCTTCATATTTCGAGTACACCAGGATATCATCAATGAACACGATCACGAACAAGTCCAAGTACTCTCTGAACATTCGGTGCATCAGATCCATGAATACCGATGGCGCATTGCATAGCCCAAACGACATTATCGTGAACTTATAATGACCGTAACGTGTTCCAAATGAGGTCTTGGGAATGTCTCCTTCCTGTATCCTCAACTGGTAATAACTAGACTTCAAATCCATTTTCGAGTAGACGGTTTATCCCACCAACTGATCAAAAAAATCATCAATCTGTGGAATCAGATACTTATTTTTCTCTGTCATCTTATTCAGTTCGCGATAGTCAATACATAACCGCAAGCCTCCGCCTTTCTTTTTCACAAATAGAATAGGTGCGCTCCAAGGTGACATACTTGGGCGTATATATCCCTGCTCCAGCAACTCTTACAATTGGATTTTCAACTCAGCCATTTCTTTTGGTGCGATACGATATGGCGAGCGGGCTATAGGTTTCGCATCTGGCACCAACTCGATCGTGAAGTCGATCTCCTACTGGGGTGGTAGCCTAGGAAGATCCTTAGGAAACACATCTGCAAACTTCGAAACAACCGGAACATTACTCACACCGGTCTTTGGCTCAACCGCCTGAATCAGCATGAAGTATAACTCCACACCATTCTGAACAGCTTTGAAGACTTGGAGTGCAGACATCAAGGTACCTCCCACTCCTCACATCCCTGCAAACTTAGTCTCTTGCTCGGTGTTCTGGCCCAATGTGATCTCTCTGGCATTACAATCAATAAAGTCATGCTGCTTCGCGAGCCAGTCCATACCAAAGATCACGTCGAATTCTGATATCGGCAGTACAGATGTAGTTAAACAAAACTCCCAACTTTAAACTTGAACCGCCACATCGCAAGCCCGATCCGCGAGCATCAAACAACCATTCAGTAACACCACCATGACGCTCTCTGTCTTTGCATGACTAGGTACTCCAATGCGAGCTACAAAGTCTTGAGACAGAAATGACTGCGAAGCACCCATATAAAACAGTGCTCACGCCAGCGTGTCCTGAATCATTACAAAACCTGTGTCAATCATATCACACAAGCCACATATAAAGCATACAATAACCAAAGCATGCAATAAGCAAAATAATGCAATAACTTAACTCGTACATGTAACAATGTCACTATGCTTAATGGCCTCCTGCAGGCCAAGTTTAAAGACTCGGGGCTGCGCCTTGGATGTAGAGGAATCCACCACTGCCTTTCCCTTCTCAGCATAAGACGCTCCCGCCTTCTTTTCTCCTTTCGGCAGAATAACCCAGCAGTCACGGGCTATATGCCCCACTTGTCCACAAGTAAAGTACGTACAAGTTTCTGGCCTTGACGTGGCCCCCGACGCTGCACCCGATGCAACCCTAGAAGGAGCTTGTCCTGACGAATTTGAATTCTTGCCCCATTTCTTCTTATAATATGATTTCCCAGGTCGGGGCGCCTTGAACTCTGGCTTTGTCACAGCCAATGCTCACTTACCTTGCACCATTTTCATGTCTTTTTCCAGCGCGCACGCAGTGTGAACCAACGCATGGAATCCTTGGTTCACTGAACTTGAAAGCACGAATCGCAACTCGTCCCGCAATCCTTCATAGAACCAATTCATTTTCCGCTGCTCGTCGACAAAGATTGAACTCGCATATCATCCCAACCTCGTGAACTCATTTAGGTAAGTTTCAACATTGCCTTCTCCTTGCGTCAGTCTTTGGAACTCATTTTCCATGGCAATGCGCTGTACAGCTGGTAGGTGCTTTGCCAGGAACTTTGAGAGAACTCCTCGATCGACACTTATGTTAACAGCCGATCTGCTAAGTGGTGTACTTCCATCTTGTCCCACCATAAATGAGCCTCTCCTTCTAGTATGAAGGTGTCTAAGGTGACCTTCTGATCTTCCTCCATCCTGATTGCGGTCATTATCCACTTGATGCGCGACAATCAGTCCTCTGCCTGCGTAGAGGATCCCATACCCGTAAACGTTGGCGTACTGAAACTCATAAACTGCTTTAACTGTCTTTCAACTGCTCGAGGATCCACAGCCGCAACAAGTTCTGGCCTCGCCGAAACCTATTCTGGCCTCAATGCCGGATGCGCCTGCCCTTGCACCTGCCCAGTAGGATGTGCTTGAATCATCAAATATAGGGCCTCAATAACTAATCGAACAGTTTTCGCAGAAGGGGGAGGTGTAGATACCTCAGCTGGTGTCGTACTCTCATCAGAACGTTGGGGCTCCGATTGGCCAGCACCATTTCGAGTCACCTATAGGTGAACAAGATACGCACATTAGCGACCTCACACAAGCAATCACAATAAAATAGGAACACGTAGGTTCCTCAAACACATGTATTTACATTCCTAAAGTGGACATTCAAGAGTTCATTAGTGTTTACGCGGTTCTCATATACACGTGCTCGCCACCCCACAAAAGAATTTGACCACAAATTCGAAAGGTAAAGATCGAGACAGTTGATACCAAAAATGTAACGACTCCATCCATTCATATAGTATACAAGCAGTCGTGCACGGGGGACCCCGTGTAGGGATGCGACATTGGTCGGGGAGGTGACATTGGTCGGTGAGGCGACATTAGTCGGGGGCAGCGACAATGGTCCGGGGCGGCGACAATGGTCGAGGGCGGAGACATTCGTCAGGGGAGGCGACATTAGTCGGGGGCGATGACATTGGTCGTGGGGGGCGGTATTGGTCATAGGCGGCGACATTTGTCGAGGGCGGCGATATTGGTCATGGGGGAGACATTGGTCGTGTGGGCGACATTGATCATGGATGACGACATTGGTCATGGGCGGCAACATTAGTCGTTGAGGCGACATTGGTTGTGGGCGGAAACAGTAGTCGTGGGTGACAACAGTAGTCGTTGAGGCGACATTGGTCGTGAGCAACGTCATTGGTCGGAGGCGGCAATATTGGTCGTGAGGGGCGATATTTGTCGGGGGAAGATACATTCGTCAGGGGCAGAGATATTCTTTGGGGACGACGACATTCGTCGGGGGCAGTGACATTCATTGTGGGCGGCGACATTCGTTAGGGACGACGACATTCATCGTGGGCGGCGACATTGGTAGGGGCGTCGACATAATTGTTTCATGATTAAAGTAAGTTATTCATCCATTCTACAAAAGTTTAGAAACTAATATTTACCCAAAAACTTGCTAGTTGATGGTAAGATGAATAATTTATTAGAGAACATAGTTGCAGATTCTAAAATAATTAGCAAAAAATAATGTATTATGGTATTAAATGTAAATGCTCTGATATTAATTTATAAAAATGAAAAAAAGAAGTGAAAATTAAATAGAGAAAATTCAAGCTAACCTGAAAACAAAGAACCTCTGTTTTTAGTAGAAGTAAACTCAGGGAAACCTCTGATGTTTAGCTGCTAGAATTTTTGATACGCACAAATATATCATAAATTGTAGTTTGGATATCCAATCTGAGTCATGTGGTTTTTGATAAACAAAGAAACCTCAGATGATCCAAAAAGATCAAAAAAGATTAATGAAGAAGAGGGAAGCGAATGTCTGAACAGATCAAACCTAAACAGAGAAATGTAAACCTGCAAAAAAGGAAGTAACAAAACATTGTGTCGACACCATCTGTTTATAATTTGTTGTTCCAGGAGTTGGTCTTGTGAGAGATCAATTTTTTAGTTTGCACTTGAGGACATCTAATAATTTTATTTATGAGTGAATTATAGATATTAATATGATTAGTGAGAAGGAACCTTGCAATGACGAATATTTTTACCGAGTTCTCCAACAGCTACTCAAGCTGCTTTAAATCGTTGATGTTGAAGCAGTTTCAAATTATAGCAAACAAAGGGAAATCATCATTTCTAAAGTCAGTTGAGTTTAATGAAAAACACTTTTAATTACAAAACTCACTTTAGGCAAAATAATCAAACAACCTTACTTCTCAACATTTAAATCCCTTTTTTTAAAGACAACATCAACAAACTATTGGAAGTAATTCAATATTAATGGTGAAGGATGTTACATATGCATGAGCAATTGATTAAACTAAGAAATTCTCTAATACTAATGGTGAAGGATGTCCCGAGCAAAATGATATTCTATTTTGAACCTGTAAACATTTGACTTGAACTAACCAAATCTAATGCCCTCATTGCATAATTTCAGGTAATAAATGCCTCCAAATAGAATATGGGGATATGCAGATGTGGATGCTTACCGATAAGGATTGGACGATAACATAAAATAAAACACTCTTAGAAATACATTACATTGCATCAGGCATTTTGACAATGATACTGCTAAGATCTACCATGAGCCATCATTCCTTGATCGAGAAGGCAAAGCTTATATCTTCCATGAAGTTGAAATGAAGTTAAGCATTTCATCGAACATGTAAAGGGCATAGAGTTGGATGAATTTAATCATTGTTAGCCATTCTAAAATTTGTACCCAATTCATAGTTGACTATCATAATATGAAAATCTTGAGCCTTAAGTTTAAACAATGTCAAAAGTTAAAAATAAAGAGGTACCTGTACAGGTCTTGCTGGAAGATTGATATGGAGGGATACGATCAGAACTCATTTCTTCCTTTTTTTATTGCAAGGGTGACCAAATTAGATCCGGCCACAGTGATAGTGTAGATTAAAATACACAAACATCAATAGTGTAGATTAAAATACCCAAACAACAAATACCCAAGCATAATGATAAGTCATTCAATGCATAAGATGCCGATAACTATGATCAAATGGAAAAACTACATCGAAAAACTTACAACTAAACAGGGAAATTGTAAACATGGAAGCTGAGGGGAGGAGGAGACAGACCTGGGTGATGCCCTAGGCAAAAATAGAGCCCGAAATAGAGAAAAAATTGCCGAAATGAATGGTTCGGGAGAAAAGCACCTGAAGGAAGCTCGCAGCAACGGTGGAGTAGGAGCTTGCCGGAAACAAACTCTAATTTTACAAATTAACATGTGAAGGTTAGAAGAAGAAGAAACGGAATCAATGCCCCTACAATGAAGACAAAAATGTGAAGGTTAGAAGAAGAAGAAACCTCGATCAGAAACGGAGGAGGTTGAGGAGCCGTCGAGGAGGAGATGCAGTCCTGCGGGGGAGGAGATGCAGTGTTGCGGAGGAGAGGGCTGCTATATGATGGCTTCGACGCCAGAAGGCTGCAGGGATCTTCGTCGATGGAAGGCTTCGACGCCGGAGGCGGCGGAATGGAAGGACGACTTCGGAGGTGCGAAGCCCTAGTGTCTGCGGATCGCGCGGAAGAAGAAGAGGGGGTATCAGGAATTTGAGGCGGAGGAACAACGCTGTTTTCTATTAATTTCTTCGTCGGTAGAAGGCTTCGACGCCGGAGGCCGCGGAATGGAAGGATGACTTCGGAGGAGCGAAGCCCTAGTGTCTGCGGATCGCGCGGAAGAAGAAGAGGGGGTATCGGGAATTTGAGGCGGAGGAACAACGCCATTTTCTATTAATTAACCTTTGATCCTGCCAAAATACAAAAATACGCCCTAGTTAAACCATCAAAACTGATTTTTTGAGGGTATTTTGGTCCACCAAATGTTACACCATGAGGGATTATGTCTTCCCATATAGTATAAAGATAATAGAAGGTCCGGCCGAGGCACCACACCATATACTACAAAATAGGCGGCGAAGTCATGGAGTGATACCACAGTTGCGCATCCTAGCTCATAACATTCTAGCGGAAGTTATAACACGAACTGAACTACAAACATGAATGTCCACCAGATAAATATCCACATTGATATATATAAACAGGAATGTTCACCAAATACAAAGTCAGTTAGCCTTATGGCCTTACAAGTCCTTTACACACGTGGCTTCCAAACATTGGCGCGCAGGCCAGCAACAACGGAACAAAACATGATATTTCATTTAGGCTTGAAGTGCTAGCAGAAGCAGCAGCAGTGGCAGCAGCAGTGTTCTCAGCCTTTAAATGTCCCGCTCGGTTCTCTAGCACCTGTACAAGGACAGCCCATCCAACGGTGGCAAACAAGGCAACGGTCAGCATTCAGCTGACCAATTTATAACGACCCTACCCCTTACCTGGGGCAGTGACATTTCTTCCCTGTATGAATAGCAATTCATATGCATATATATAATCATCATATATCGTGCACTCACGCACAAATATTCCAACACAACCATCAGCCACGCGGCCCTACGATCCGTGCACTCAAGGCACATTCTTGGTATACCGGCGAACCAGGGTCCCACCTCCGTATCAGGGCCGAAACACAATGACCAAAGTTGAGCATTTACTCCATGGCGTGCAGCCAGAGATTTTAGTCTTAATGACCCGGGATTGGCCAGTAGCCCCCCATGGTGTCATGGCGCGCATGCCTAAGACTCTCGCAATGCGCTCCAACAGACCGCACCTTCAGGTTGAAAGAAATAGTGCCTAACCACCTAGAGGGGGGGGGGGTGAATAGGTGTACTTTTTATTTTTTACTTTAAAGGCAGACAAACTGTTTTGTACTTCAAGCAGCAAATGCAAATTCGACAGCTATCACAACACAGCAACCACAGAAACAAACATTCACAGAGTGCACACAGTGTTTATAGTGGTTCCCCAAGGTCTGGGTACATCCACTTTCCCCCTTCGCCTATCTAGTAGTGTACTAGATTCGGCCTAACTTCTGCACTTCTCCTCAGATCCTCGGATCTTAAAGCTCAGAACCCCAAACAGGTTCCTACAACTTAGAGTGTCCCCACTCCTATAACTCAGGCACAAAGCCCTACCACTCAGTCTTCAATAAGACCTACACTCAGGCTAAACTGCCCTACCTCAGCCTTCAACAAGGCCTACACTCAGAGAATTGATTCTCCTACACTGAGGCTCAAAAGCCCTACCTCAGCCTTTATAAATTTATGCTTACAACTCAGATCCCTTAGGATCCTACAAAAAGATAATAAAAAGTTTTAGGTCACCACTCTGTTTGAGAGAATGAAGAGGGAAACCTCCTTGATCAGTTCTTGATAGCACTGATTCGTGAGATCAACTTTGTCTTTGCTTTCTTCAAGGCTTCTTGAGTCTGAACCCAGTAAAGTTGACCTTCTTGAAGTAGACCAGCTGACAACTTCCTTCTTAGGATGGAGAATTAAATCTGGATCCTACTTTGCAGTCTGGTTCAGAACCTGCTTCTTAAGAGATTTGATTAATAAGTCTCTTTCTTGACTTCAATTACTGGAGTTCTCTCTCTCTCCAAGAAAATCTGAAGTTTCTTCAAAAGATACTGATTTAAAGTCTTCTCTGGATCTGTCTTGATCTTCTTAAATTTTAATCTTCTGATTGATTGATGATTGATTTTTTTTTACTGTTGAAGGAGAAAGGTCTTTATATATTCTTCCTCCAAGGTAACCGGCTGATCCGGTTTCTAACGAACTTCTGATAGCTCTGACAGTTACAGTAGACCGGCTGAAATGGCAGCTGTCAAGACATCCAGTCACTTCTTGAAATCACTGTCTCTGTCTGAAAGTGTCGAGATTGATCTTCATTATGTGTCGACACAAATAGACTAAGTGTCGACACAAGTGGACTAAGTGTCGACACTAGCCTTGGTGGTGTCGACACAACTCCTTGTGTTGTTGTAATAACTTCTCAACACTGCTTCTTCAGAATGTGTCGACACTGATTCTGTGTGTTGACACAAGCCTTCTGTTGAATGTGCCGACATTGATTCTGTGTGTCGACACAAGTACTTCTTCTTTTAAACTTAGTTGAATTCTGCTGTGTGTCGACACATCTCCTTTGTGTCGACACAACTTCTTTTTTTGTTGTTACTAGCTGAGTGTCGACACATCTCCTTTGTGTCGACACAAGTACTTCTTTACTTTAACTTTGTTGAAAATTGTTGTGTGTCGACACAAGTCCTGTGTGTCGACACAGTTGATGTCGACAATGCCTTCAGTGTGTTGATACAGCTTCCTGGTGTCGACACATTGCATGTCGACTAAGCTTCTCTGGGTGTCGACACTGCCTATAAGTGTCGACATGATATATGTTGAGTATTCTTCATAGTGTGTCGACACTGCCTGTATGTGTCGACACTTTTCTTCTGGTGTCGACTCTACCTTTCCTGGTTTCGACACAAATACTCCAAGTGTCGACACAGCTTCTCTAGGTGTCGACACAAGCCCTCACAAGTGTCGACACTGCATCTCTATGTGTCGACACATGGACTTAGAAACTTTTCTGCATTTCCTGCAATTACTTAACCTGCACATTTAAACTCAAAGCACATCAAATACACCTTGATGTATATCATTGAGTAGGGTGAGGCTTCTTCAAATCTGGTACACATTTTCAATGTACCCAAAAATCTCCCCCTATTTAGAGAAGTAATTACGCTTAGTCAATGATTTACACCATTCATAACAAATACTCAATATGATGTATAACAGTATTATATGACAGGGTAAATACTTAACAAAACATGTATAAACAATCTTCTCAGAATAACAATGTAATAGATTGAACATTAAACATTGTTTTGTTACAACTTCCAATAGTTTCATTAATCAAAAGTTTACATGGATTTTAATGTAAATGACTATACAGTTGTAAACTTAAGAAAATTCTATTCCATGGCTGCTCTGGCTCCTTGATGACAATGCCCTTTCCAGATTGAATATTGGCTTGAACTGGAGCATCAGTGTCATCAACAGGCTTCTTGCCCTTAAGATCTTTCTTCTTCTGTTCTTCAGCCCTTATCTTTTGTCTCTCAAAATAATGATAAGGCTTAGGGATATACTTGCTAGGCTCCTGTGCATTAGGAGGTAGCTTCCCTAGTTTAGCCTTTCTTCTGTACTGTACAATAGCCTCTTGTCTGGCTTCATGTTTTCTCCATTCTTAGTTAGAGTAACATTTACCCCTCTCTAGGAAATTATCCTTTACAGCCTTCCAAGCAGTCAGAATAATATTTCTAGAAGCTGGGCTCCACTGTTCAAAATCAGGCCTTAACTCTGCCTGTTCTCTAAACCTCTTCTTAGATAATTGAGCTTCTTGCTCTTTTAATACTGCCTCTGGCACAGGCTGTACTACTTTTTCAATGATCACACTTTGAGCATCCTCTGGAGGGCTATACATATATTGTACCTCCTGATGTATCATCTCAAAATCGGCTGGAGGGTAGATTACTTGTGCAACTTCATCTGGCTCACCTCCAAAATATGCAGGATTTATCCCAGATTCTGCTACATTATCATCATCACACAAGGGTGGATATCCAAGGGTAGCTCTGATGCTGTTGGAAATCCATTTAGCATAGTCAGAGCCTACTTTGACTAATACCCTCTCCCCCTTTATGAATTCTCTTTCTATATGATCCCTAAGATCATCCTTCTGAAATCTGATCTGAGCATTCAGATAGTTAACACCATCTTTATAAAAAGGTTTTAACTTTTGGAGCTTTTCAGTAATAGCCTTTTGAGAATCTTCAATGATAGTTTTAACAGCAGTTAGGCTTTCTTGTAATTGCTTATCAAATGCTTCTTTGGCAGTAGCACTTACTGCAGTCTGTGCAGTAGCTATATATTTTATTTCAGTGACAATCACATTATGTGATTTAGTCAAGTTTTCATTCATTCTTATTTGATTTTCTAAGACATAGCCCTGCTTAACTGCTATGTCATCAACCTGTGTCTTTATCTTCTCTTGGTGAGTGGCTAGGTAAATCACTGCATTACCTCCTTTATGAAAACAGTCAGTCATTTCCTTATTATTTTGATTTACTTCAAATCTAATAGATTTTATATCTTGAGTCAGATCAAATTGAAGGGATTTATGTCCTTCATCCATATATTTTTCTAGAGCCTTCCTTTGCTCATCCATCTTGATCTGCAAAGCCACCAACAAAGAGCTGTAATCAGCTGTTGGGGCAGGCTGAGGAGTAATTGTTTGCAGAGCCTTCTTGTAGGTCTGGCTTCTCCTTTTGAAGACCTGTAGCTTTCTTTTCTTGGCTCTAGCAGCCTCTTCATCCTCAGAAGCAGAAGTACTGGCAATGTCTACTCTATCTTTAGGACTAGGATGCAAGTCCTGTGTAGTCTTAGGTAACTCCCCCTGCACCCTTTGCTCCTCATTCTCATTTCTAGCAGTCTACTCCTGTGATCTTACATGCTCACCCTCAAATGCTACTTTGTCCCCCACAAAATCAGTCTGTAATAAATCAGGGAATAACTCTTATAGAGTAAACTCCTGTTGAGTAGGGACTGGAGAATCTCTTATCTCAGGAGCATTATCTGCAACTGATGTGTCTTCCATGACATCTTGTGGTTGACTATGTATCTGTGTTTGCTAATCAACATCAATTAATAATTCAGTCAATACTTCATCCTCAATATTGAAAATTGATTAATTAACTTCATTGATTACCTCAAGAATTGTTTGGGTTGCCCTTTCACTGTCTAAGTGAGTTGGATCATCCACATGTTGAGGCTCCCCTTGGAGTGGATCCAGGTGAATAGGGCTAGCAGATGGTTGCTCCCCCTTCCTCTGTGTATCTTCATTTCTTGCTGGTGATTGTCCAACATTTCCAGCCTCTCCATCATCAGAACTAAAAATTACTTGCTCTTTTGAGCTACTGGATGATTCAGGAGCTATTATAACTTTCTTCTTCTTCTATTGAGAAACTTCTTTTTCAGGAGTAGGCATGTTCTTGGTTAACACTCTATACCACCTTGAGATAATCCTAACATCCATTTTTCTCATGTGATTTATCTTAGAGCCTGCAACTTGGTTCATCACTTCTGGAATAGTTCCAGCCAAGAACAAACTCATAATCCTACCCAGATTGGGGTTCTTCAGACTTTCCTTAATCTTGTCAAACATCACTGCTGACCAATTAGTTTTGAGTTTGAAAATGATCCTTGTCATTAAACTAAACATGTGAGCTGATATTCTATCATGTCCACCTGGCTTGCTCAGAATCACCTTTCCTACAATTTCAGACAAGAACTTGCCCTGCATGTTCATGCCTTTCCTATTAAAAACTGATCCAATCTTCATGCTTGAAGCTAGTCCACACCATTGCAGTGTCTCCCTTATCTTTGATGCAGGTACATCTTCCTCTTCTTTAGTTCTAGGGAGATGTAGAACTTTTATTAGACTTTTCTTGTGACTTTTACCTTAACTCCATGGACTTTGGATTTAAACTTAAGACCAGTTTCATCAAGGGTAGCAGCACTAAAGAATTCGAGGACCTCCTTCTTCCAAATCTTGATTGGCTCTGAAACTAGATACTCTAACCCAGTCTCTGCAACTAGGGTTACAACAACTTGAATTTATGGTTCCGCGTCGTCAAAGGCATGTCGCACTAGCTCATAACCTTCATTGATGTTCTCTTCTAGCTTGGGCGCCATTAGGGTTTGGAGAAATTTTGAATTTAGAGAAGAGAGATGTCGACACACAAGTTTGATCTCGAAACTATGGTGAGCGTGTCGACAAACAATATGGAAGACCTATTTATACCTTTCTAAAATAAAAGGTGAAAAGGCACATCGAAATACTTGAAATGTGTCGACACTGTTGAAAAGTGTCGACACATACTTCTAATGTCTCGACAACTATGTGTCGACACAAATATAGTCGACAGAATATATGTGTCGACACTTATGCATCTCAGCTCGACGATTAGTCGAAAATCTACTCGACGAAATTAGTATTAAATCTAAGTGTCGACACCACCCTAGATGTGTTGACACCTACACTACATGTGTCGACACCATTTCGCTGAAGTGTCGACACAGACTTCCTAGATGTGTCGACACCATTTCTTTGGAATGTCGACACCACTTCTATGTGTCGACACACAGATAACTTCATGTGTCGACACCATTTTACTTAGCCAATTTTATGAACCTATTCTAAGTTCAACATTCCTAATTCAATTTTAAAATTATTGAATTTGGTTTCATCTAGGTGCTTAGTAAACATATCAGCAATCTGATTATCTGTGTTAACATATTCTAGTGAAATGTCTTCTTTTTCTACATGTTCTCTAAGAAAATGGTATTTAATTTCTATGTGCTTAGTACGAATATGTGAGACAGGATTATTTCAATAGAAATGACACTTGTAGAATCACAAAACAAAGGTGTTCTACTTACCTGGATACCATAGTCTTCTAGCTGATGTTGTATCCACAAAATTTGTGCACAACAACTTCCTACTGCCACATATTCTGACTCAGCTGTGGAGATTTCCACACTGGTTTACTTCTTACTGCTCCATGACACCAGCCTTCCTCTTAGAAATTGACAGGTTCCTGTAGTACTCTTTCTATCTTCCTTACAACCTGCAAAATCTGCATCTGAATAACATGTTAGTAGAAAATCTCTATTCCTAGGGTACCAAAGGTCTAGATATGGTGTGCCCTTAATATATCTCAAAATCCTTTTGACTGCAGTCAGATGAGATTCTTTAGGGCATGTTTTGTACCTAGCACAGACCCATGTAGCATACATGATATCTGGTCTACTAGCAGTCAAATACAGTAGGGAGCCAAATATCCCTCTATACAAAGTTTCATCTACAGGTTTCCCTGCATCATCTTTGCTTAGAGACATGCTTGACCCCATAGGAGTTTTCATGGTAGTGGATGATTCCATACCATACTTTTTTATCAACTCTAGGGTGAACTTAGACTGGCATATGGATAATCCATCTTCAGTCTGTCTAACTTGGAGACCCAAGAAGAACTTAAGTTCCCCCATACTGCTCATTTCAAATTGTCCTTGCATAAGTTTTGCAAACTTTCTGCAAAGACTACTTTCCGTAGACCCAAATATTATGTCATCTACATATATTTGGACTAAGATAATCTTGCCTCTGGATTCCCTAAGGAATAGAGTCTTGTCTATTTTCCCCCTTGAGAATTTATTCTCAATGAGGAAACTAGACAGGGTTTCATACCAAGCCCTTGGGGCTTGTTTTAACCCATACAAAGCCTTCCTAAGTCTATATACATAATCAGGTTTGAGTGAATCAACAAAACCTGATGGCTGCTCTACATAGACTTCTTCCTTTAGATTTCCATTCAGGAAAGCTGACTTTACATCCATATGATATACCTTGAACCCTTGATATATTGCATAGGCAAGGAACATCCTTATTTCTTCCAGTCTTGCAACTGGAGCAATGGTTTGATCAAAATCAATACCTTCTTCCTGCTTATATCCTTTTGCAATAAGTCTAGCTTTATTCTTTATAATGATTCCATTCTCATCCAACTTGTTCCTAAAGATCCACTTAGTCCAATGATGTTGTGGTCTTTTGGTTTAGGAACTAGCTCCCAGACCTTACATCTTTTGAAGTGATTCAGCTGCTCTTACATGGCATCAATCCAATGAGGGTCTAGAACTGCTTCTTCAAATTTCTTTGGTTCTACTTGTGATAGGAAACTGGAGTAAAGAACTGTACTCAGATTCCTGCTTATTATTTGCACTCCTTGTCTTGGATCACCAATTATTTGATTGGCTGGATGATCCTTTAAGTGTCTATTTGCTGGAGATAGTCTGTCTTCAGATTGTACACCTCCAGCCTCTTCATTTAGCTGCACCTCTTGGTCTTCTTCTGCATCTAGATAGTCTTGTACTCCCCCTGGACAGCAGCCACCATCTTCCACATGCTGAGTTGCATTAGAACCTTCTGTAATGGTAAGCTTGTACATACTATTAGTTATACCTGTAGATCTGCAAACACTACTTGGCAATTCACTATTAATGAGTCTTGTTTCATCAAAGACTACATGTACAGACTCTTCTACAACTTAGGTAACCAAGTTGTAGACCCTATAAGCCTTACTATTGTTGTTGTACCCAACAAGGATCCCCTCTTGGGATTTGGCAGCAAACTTGGTTAGATAAGACTTGCTATTGTTAAGTATATAGCACTTGCACCCAAAGATCCTGAAATAGGATAAATTTGGTTTTCTGCCATTCACAATCTCATAGGAGTCTTCTTATGGCACCTGGTGATAGTAGCCCTATTGATCACATGACATGCAGTATTTACTGCCTCAGCCCAAAAATATTCTGGGAGATAAGTGTCACTCAATTGGGTTCTACCACCCTCTATCAATATTCTATTCTTCCTTTCAGCAATACCATTTTGCTGTGGTGTTCTTGGTGAGGAAAATTCCTGAAAAATCCCAAACTCTTCACATAGTCTTGTCATACTTTCAGACTGAAATTCAGTACCATGGTCACTTCTGATTTTGACCACTGTACTGTCCAACTCATTCTGAATTTGTTTAACAAAACTATATAAGATACTTGGGGTTTCAGATTTTTGTCTTAGGAAGAACACCCAGGAATATCTAGAGTAATCATCAACCACCACAAATGTATAGACTTTCCTACCTAGACTGTGAACTGGCATAGGACCAAATAGATCCATATGCAAGAGGTATAGACACCTCACTGAATCATTGTTTTCAAGGCTATGAAAGGTGGATTTGGTCTGCTTGCCTTTTTGACAAGCTAAGCATATCCCATCCTTTATACACTTAACTTGAGGACCTTTCCTCACTAACTCATTGCTAAAGAGTTGGCCAATTGTCTTATAGTTAAAATGATCAAGCCTCTTGTGCCATTTAACATATTGTCATACTCTCTCATCAGCTACAAGACAAATAGGAGAACCATTGTTCTCACACACAAAGTCAAGACAATAAACATTTCTCTTCCTATATCCTGTCAAAATCATCTTTTGATCACTTGACCTTTTGATATGACAACCATTCTTGACAAATGAGATGTCATATCCTAAATCACTCAGCTGACTTATGCTTATAAGGTTGGTTTTCAAACCTTTCACATAGGCCACTTGAGTGATAGTAATCTGATTACTAGAAATGTTACCAAAGCCTTTGATGATTCCTTTTTCTGTACCACCAAAGGTAACTTTAGGGCCATCCTTGATAGGTGTATAGTCCTTCAGCAACCCCCTTGTTCCAGTCATGTGCCTGGAACATCCACTGTCCAAGTACCATATAGGAGCATGGCCACTTGGACTCACCTGCAAAACAGATTACTTAACCTTGGAACCCAAATAACTCTTGGGTCCTTGGTGCAAGTTAGTCTGACTTTTAACAAAACTACATGTAGTTCTTCAAGCAGGCAAATTGCTACTCTCCTTGACACTTGAATTATGCCAACAATCTAAGGCAAAGTGGCCTATCTTGCACAACACCAGCACTCAAACCTGTTGTACCTTTGTTTAGGTACTACCCTGGCTGAATTATCTACATCAGGCTTCTTGTTTTGTGCTGGGGCTTTGCCCTTAGAGTTGGACCTAGCAGTCCAGGCAGGCTTTTTAAACCCTAATCCAGCCTTACCCTTTTGAGGTACAAACTCATCTATCAAGGGTAAAATAGATTTAGGTTTAGAAAAACTTGCTACTATCTCTTTCTCCTTCTGAAGTTGAACTTCCAGATTTCTAATCTGATCATTCTTGAAATTGATTGTGCTCATTTAAATAACAGTTATGTTTTTCAATCTGGCAATCTCATTCAGTTTTTGATCCAGTAATTTCTCTGAATCTGTTGCAGCCAACTTAAGACTAACAATCTCCTTTACCTGAGTTTTGGCCAAGGTTTTGCTTTTCTTCAAGGCCTGCAACAATTTCCTATATTCATCAATTAACTGATGAATATCTCCTTCAAATTCAGACCCACCCACATCACTTGATGCAGATGTATCTGACTCTGACTCAGTACTAAAAATTGAACTAGAAGAACAACTTTATACCTTACTTGGTCCAGGCTGATTCTGGATCTTATCTCCTTTAGATATAGCCATCAATCCCTTGCACTGATGATCTTCAAGCTCATAAATTGAGTTCATTATCTGCATGAACTCATCTTCTTCCTCTTCAGCAAATAATCCAGTGTAGGCTTCAGCTTCTGATTCTGTTTCTGAAGATGACTGGTCTGTCAGACTCTTATCTTTCTTAGCAACAAAGGACTTTTCCCTTTTGCTCTTAACCTGAGTTTTTTTTTTGTCAACTGACTCCTTCCTCTTTTCAGGACAGTCAACCACTACATGTCCCTGTCTATTGCAGCAATAGCACACAATTTTTGTAGATGTAGCTTTGCTTGGCTTGGACCTGCTTCTGTCATTTCTTGATGAATTTCTTTTCTGATAGTAGTCATCTTTTGGCTGAGAAGTGGAAGGCTTAGACCTCCACTGCTTCTTCTTCAGAAATTTTTGAAAATGCCTAGTAAAAGCAGCAAAGTCTACATTACTTTCACTGCTATCTAAATTCTTGCTATCTGAATTATCTGTGACAGCCTCAGTAATTTTTTGAGGTGGAGATGGAGACTTGCTTCTATACTTTTTAGTGGCTTCAGTCTTGAAGGCCACAGACTTTTCCTTGTGCTCCACTCTAGTATTCTTCTCTTCCTCCTTTCTAGCCATTAACTGTATCTCATAAGATAGCAGTTTTCCAAACAAAGTTGGAGGAGGTATATCAGCTAGTTTGGCCACTTCCCTAATGTCACAAATCTTGGTGTCCCAGTCCTTAGTCAGAGATCCTAAGAACTTGTCATTCAGCTCATAGTTGCTAAAATCTCTTCCATAGGACATCAATTCATTAAATATCCTATAGAACTTCTTGTAACATTCTGTAATGCTATCAGACTTTCCTTGTCTGAAGCTTTCATATTCCTGATTTAACAAGGACTTCCTATCTTGTCTTACTTCCTCTGAGCCCTCCATATAGACTATTAATGTGTCCCACATTTCTTTAGAGGTTTTACAATGAATTAAGTTCTGAAATATTGCATCATCAATGGAACTAACAATTATATTCTGGGCTCTCTTATCCATAGTGGCCAGAATGATTTCATCTTTAGTCATTTCAGATAAGTCCTTGGGAGTTTTATGATTTGCATCCAGAATGGATACCTTCACTGGCACATATGGGCCTTCCTTAACTGTAATATATATCCTTGGGTCAGAAGCTTCCATAAAGAGTCTAACCCTCTCTTTCCATATGCCAAATATCTCTTTTCTACATATTTGCAATTTCATGCACCCCAGTTCTTTGTGATTCTCACTAAAACCCATTTTCTTGATTCTTGTTTGTTCTGAATCTGCCTACAGGATCTTACTCATACTGTTATGTCCCTTTTTGAGTAACTTGGCTCTGATACCACTTGAAAGAAATACTGTCTAACCACCTAGAGGGGGGGTGAATAGGTGTACTTTTTCTTTTTACTTTAGTGGCAGACAAACTGTTTTGTACTTTAAGCAGCAAATGCAAATTCTACAGCTATCACAACACAGCAACCACAGAAACAAACATTCACAGAGTGCATACAGTGTTTATAGTGGTTCCCCAAGGTCTGGGTACATCCACTTTCCCCCTTCGCCTATCTAGTAGTGTACTAGATTCGGCCTAACTTCTGCACTTCTCCTCAGATCCTCAGATCTTACATCTCAGAACCCCAAAAGGTTCCTACAACTCAGAGTGTCCCCACTCCTACAACTCAGGCATAAAGCCCTACCACTCAGTCTTCACCAAGACCTACACTCAGGCTAAACAGCCCTACCTCAGCCTTCAACAAGGCCTACACTCAGAGAATTGATTCTTCTACACCCAGGCTCAAAAGACCTACCTCAGCCTTTATAAATTTAGGCTTACAACTTAGATCCCTTAGGATCCTACAAAAAGATAATAAAACATTTTAGGTCACCACTCTGTTTGAGAGAATGAAGAGGGCAACCTCCTTGATCAGTTCTTGATAGCACTGATTCCTGAGATCAACTTTGTCTTTGCTTTCTTCAAGGCTTCTTGAGTCTGAACTCAGTAAAGTTGATCTTATTGAAGTAGACCATTTGGCAACTTCCTTCTTAGGATGGAGAATTAAATCTGGATCCTACTTTGCAGTCTGGTTCAGAACCTGCTTCTTAAGAGATTTGATTAACAAGTCTCTTTCTTGACTTCAATTACTGGAGTTCTCTCTCTCTCCAAGTAACTCTGAAGTTTCTTCAAAAGATACTTATTTACAGTTTTCTCTGGATCTGTCTTGATCTTCGTAAATTTTAATCTTCTGATTGATTGATGATTGATTTTTTTTACTGTTGAAGGAGAAAGGCCTTTATATAGTCTTCCTCCAAGGTAACCGGCTGATCCGGTTTCTAACGAACTTCTGACAGCTCTGACAGTTGCAGTAGACCGTATGAAATGGCAGCTGTCAAGTCATCCAGTAACTTCTTGAAATCACTATCTCTGTCAGAAAGTGTCGAGACTGATCTTCATTATGTGTCGACACAAATAGACCAAGTGTCGACACAAGTGGACTAAGTGTCGACACTAGCCCTGGTGGTGTCGACATAACTCCTTGTGTTGTTGTAACAGCTTATCAACACTGCTTCTTCAGAATGTGTCGACACTGATTCTGTGTGTCGACACAAGCCTTGTGTTGAATGTGTCGACACTGATTCTATGTGTCGACACAAGTACTTCTTCTTTAAAACTTAGTTGAATTCTGCTGTGTGTCGGCACATCTCTTTTGTGTCGACACAACTTCTTTAGTTGTTGATACTAGCTGAGTGTCGACACATCTCCTTTGTGTCGATACAAGTACTTCTTTACTTTAACTTTGTTGAAAATTGCTGTGCGTCGACACAAGTCCTGTGTGTCGACACAGTTGATGTCGACAATGCCTTTAGTGTGATGACACAGCTTCCTGGTGTTGACACATTGGATGTCGACTAAGCTTCTCTGGGTGTCGACACTGCCTCTAAGTGTCGACATGATATATGTTGAGTATTCTTCATAGTGTGTCGACACTGCCTGTATGTGTCGACACTTTTCTTCCGGTGTCGACTCTGTCTTTCCTGGTGTCGACACAAATACTCCAAGTGTCGACACAGCTTCTCTAGGTGTCGACACAAGCCTTCATAAGTGTCGACACTACATCTCTAGGTGTCGACACATGGACTTAGAAACTTTTCTGCATTTCCTGCAATTACTTAACCTGCACATATAAACTCAAAGCACATCAAATACACCTTGATGTATATCATTGAGTAGGGTGAGGCTTCTTCAAATCTGGTACTCATTTTCAATGTACCCAACACAGGTCTCACGTTAGACGGACATAATGCCGGTCAGATCAGCCACCCCCCGTTGCTCAAGTCGCATTGCCATCACCGAGTATAGCGTACCCACGGCTAAGAAAAAGGTGCGGGTCGGTTTCACCTTACCTATTTGGCATCAAGCCGTAAGAGCTCATACATAGCCATCATGTCCTCGCAGGACTCGCTTCACAATCACAGGTTAGCTAGGTGCCACACTCAGCGTTAGAGACAAAACTCATTTTACATCCCTAGCTCGAACCAGCATATGCGGGTATTTCCTGGGCGTTCACGCCAGTACTTCCTGCTACTACACTTCATAGCCATAACCCACCAAGCATCACAAATATCAAAGGTATTTTCTTGGATCTACAATCCAATACTTCCTTCTACTGCCCTTCACAGGTACAACCCATGAACATCACAATCAATACAATGGTATTTTCCTGGACTACCACTCCAGTACTTCCTGCTACTGCCCTACACAAATACAACCCATAGACTCCCTAAACTACATGTTTCATCACGGTTCTTCTCCGGAGCATATATGCAACATCACCAGTCCATACCAACCTTTCCAGATGGGCTTCACGCAGCATGCCTATTCCATACTGCATTTCTGCATCTATATGCCAAATGATTGGGGATTGCATGAATCAACCTAAGGGACTCCATTAACAATCCACCCTCTGGTGGAGGAATCCTATGCACATGCCAAAAAGGAAGCCTTCACATGGCTAGGGAGAAAGATTGTTACACTTGAAGATCGCTTCGGAGCCATGGACTTTTAACCGGCTGGAAAGAACCGCAACGGCTTTGCCTCCACAATGCTAGCCTTGGATCTCAAAACGGAACTCCACAGCTCCACAGGTGGCCGGCTCTCCTCCTCCTCCTCCTTCTTCCTCTCTCTAGGTTTGTAGAAAGATGAAGGCCAAACTCAAATGAGGATTTAATTCTCATCCTCAGCCTTAAGGAAGCAGGGAGGAGCCAGAGCAATTAGATCCCAGCTGAGAAAATGGACGACCACGATTTTGACACCAAAGGTCGAATTTTTGCCTGACACGGCCTGTGACATGCCCGTGTCATAGGCCGTATACCTTAAGCGGAACACAACCGGCTCATCCAGACCAGTACACGGCCATGTGACACACCCGTGTCACGGGCCGTGTCAACTGACACGCCTTCAGACACGCCCGTGTCTGTGGTCGTGTAGTTCGGGATGCACAAAACCAAATCAACCCCAGCGGTATATGGCCAGTGACACGCCCGTATCATAGGCCGTGTACCCCAAGACACGGTCATGATATGCCCATGTTCACCAGGCCTCAAATGCCCTGAGCACATCTAGTAAAGGACACGGCAGGTGACACGCCCGTGTCACAGGCCGTGTGCCCATACACGGCAGTAGACACTCCTTCAGCTTAACTTTGTCGAACGAAGTTCGTCGAGTAGAAGATGACACGACCTCTGACAAGCCCGTGTCAGAGCGTGTGTTCCCTCATTTTTTGTAGAACGGATTTTTCATCGAACACTCGCCGGCTGCTCACCCGAATAGGACACGCCCTGGGACACGCCCGTGTCCCAGGCCGTGTCAACCAACGTTTTCCCAATCCTGGGATTTGGGGTGTTACACACCTTCACATCGAAAACACTGATAAAACCCAAGCCTATCATAAATATTCCTCAACGACAAGAGGAAAGAAAATCCTGAAAGTTCATCCAAGTCAATACTCGACGAAACAGACCTAATTAGGCGAGAAAATCCGGAGTCCACGCTGATTCGTCGAATATACTCGACGAATACAAGAGACACTCGACGAATTCTACTTGGGGTAATAAAACTAAATATAGCTATACTGGACGAATCAGCCTGATCTTACTTCGATACTCAACGAATCGGCGTATAATACTCTAAATACCCGAGGAATTCGTCTATAATACTCTGCAATTCTCTCTTACCTCAAGGCGAAACTCGACGAAATTAACCTGACAAAATTTAATACTTAACGATATTCGAATAAAAAGTATTGGTCACCGGATCACTCGACGCTTTTGATTCCTAGACCACACTCGATGAATTTGTCGAGAATACTCGACGAATTAGACTTCACTCAACGCCAA
The DNA here is from genome assembly GCA_039583875.1 of Platanthera guangdongensis. NCBI lineage: Eukaryota > Viridiplantae > Streptophyta > Magnoliopsida > Asparagales > Orchidaceae > Platanthera > Platanthera guangdongensis. The sequence continues at coordinate 184,264,433 of CM077158.1, forward strand.
AATAGTCAATACTCGACAGACTCGATGCTAAAACCACTCGACAAATTATACTCCCCGAAAAAAGCCTTCACACTACTCATATCCTATTCGACGAATATGCCTAGACCTACGTTGATATTTGACGAATTCTACTCGGACCAACTCCCAAACTCGACGAATTTTAATCAGTCATGTTCCCTCATACTCAACAAATTTTTCTCAGGCTAAAACCTATATATTCGACGAATTTTCCTTCTCCATAAATCCTACGCTACGTTGTGAATCATTTTTGGCCTAACTCTACACTACCCGTACATTCTAAGGATGAAAATCAAGAGGGGGAAAAACTGAAAAAGAACTAGCAATAGGAATGGAATCACCGCTTGCCTCAAAGATTCCGAAATCCGGCATCACGAATGCTCCGCTCCAAGAACTGGCTGCAAGAACACCTATGCAACGATTCTGGAAACTGTTCGGTGCAAATGAGGGTCAAGGTCAAAAACCCTAAAGGCAAAAGTCTACAAAACGGGGAAAACTTACCGTGCATGTGTCGATCTCTGCGAGAGCTTTCCGAATCTACACTCTGATGAAGGTTTTGCGCACCGGAACCCCTATGGCAGCGGCCGAAAACCTCACGAAGACCGTCGCCTCCTTTCTTCTGTGTTTTCGGTCTGATGGCTTTGGGAAGAAGATGAGTAGGGTTCCATTGATTAATACATATAAGTATATATATATATATATTTATTATAATTGTAATTAGCTAAACGACCGAAAAACACGACTCATGTCGGATTTCCTTGAAATTCACCCCAAGGCCATATACCGATGCTACAAAACCAACAGCGAAATCTAAATCAGGACTCAACAGAACAAACTCAGGTTAAAATTCCCTGAAGTTACTATCAACATCAACCTACTAATATCCAAAGAGTCAAAACCTCAGATTCTGATGAGTAAACTCACGCTCCAAAACCACACCCGTTACCTATGCATCAACGTAACGCCATAACATCACTATTATGTCACTACAAAAATTTAAAATAAACATCGAAAAATCAGGGTCGTTACAGCTACTCCCCTGAAAGAAAGTTTTGTCCCAAAACCTGATACAAAATCAAATCTACTATAGAAATAAAATAACCAAAGGCTATCTAATAAAAACACTTACCAAAATAAACTAGGAGAATAGATGAGGATGAGCCTCTCTCATAGCTGACTCCAACTCCCAAGTCGCGCTCTCAACATCTTAGTTTGGCCAAAGAACTTTGACCATTGATATTGTCTTCCTTCGCAATACCCGATCCTGAGTAACTAGGATGCGAACATGGACTATGAAATAAGAAAGATTATGTTGTAACCGGGCACCGAGTCGAGGACAGACCAGTCACTAAGCACACATTTCGGCAACTAGATCACATAAAATGCATCGTGCACATCAAGGAAGTTAGAGGGAAAATCCTGCCTATAAGACGACATTCTGATGTGTTCAACATCCTAGAAAGGTCCCACATACCTGGGATCCAACTTATGTTTCCTTCCAAACCTCTTAATGCATTCCATCAGAGAAACCTTGAGAAAATACATGTCCCTAACTGCGCACTCCAGATCAACCCTTCGTCGATTAGAGTTCTTCACATAATGCTTCTGAGCTATATGAAGCTTCTCTCGAATATGCAACATAGAGGTACTCATTTCCTCCAAAACTTCTGGACCCAACAATAGTCTTTCAACAACTTCACCCCAAAAGAAGGGTGGTCGGCAATGCCTCACATACAAAGATTCAAAGTCGGCCATCTCCAAACTCTCCTGGCAACTATTATTATAGGCAAATTCCATCAATCTAAGCTGCTCGTCCCACGCTCCTCTGTGGTCCAAGATGTAACATTTGATAATATATCTTCCAAAATCTTATTAACTCTCTTCGTCTGACCATTGGTCTGTGGATGACAGGCGGTGGAATACCTGAGATCGGTACATAACCCTTCGTGCAAACTTTTCCAAAAACAAGACATAAACCTGAAATCTCGATCTGATACAATATGCACCGGCACTCCATGCAATCTAATGACCTCTTCCAAATACAACTCTTCTATCATCTTCATAGAGTAACCAATCTGTAACGGGACTAAGAGAATGCACTTCATCAATCTTTAAACTATGACCCACACAGAATCATGTCCTCGGGGAGATCTCAATAGACCGATAATAGTGTCCATAAAAATACTCTCCCACATCCAACTTGGAATATCCAAAGATGTCAACTTTCCACCAGGTCGTCGATGATCTGCCTTAACATGCATGCAGGTAAAATATTCAGACACAAATTTGGCTATATCATTCTTCATCCCATACAACTAGACCATCTATTTCAAATCTCTATACATCTTTGTAGAACTAGTGTGGTAGGCAACACTAGAACCATGTGCCTCACTAGACAACTATGCTCAAATATCCTCAACGGCGGGAATACAATATCTACCACGGTACTTTAATGTACCCGCATCATCAATTGAAAAGATCGGCCATTTGCCTTTTGGTTCTATTAAGAATATGCTGCAAATCAGTGTCGTCCTTTTATTGAAGCCTTGTAAGCGTAATCCATGAAGGCTCTGCCACTTCCAAGTAGCTCGGCGTATTGCTACTTCTGACAAAGATGTTCATTAATAAAAACTCTTCCACCATGGTTTTCATAGAAAGGTTAAAGATTTGCGCGGTCTTCCTACTCAAATCATTGGCTAGCACATTAGCTTTTCTCGGATGATATAGAATTTCAACATCATAATCTGTGACATACTGCAACCATCTACACTGCCGCAAATTCAACTCCTTCTAAGTGAAGATGTAACTCCCCGAAAATCAAAAGAGTGACGGGAGGCGTTTCGGGCCAAATCTGTTATTTGGCAGGGGGCACACGGCCTGGGACACGGGCGTGTCCCAGGGCGTGTCAGTCTCGAGTCGACGAGTTGGCTGTGAGGTCGACGAAACTGGGAGTCGACGATCGTCGAGCAGGGAACACGGCCTGAGACACGGGCGTGTCTCAGGGCGTGTCGAGCCGTGTCAACGATCGGCCAGGGAAGTCGATGATTTTCGCTCGACGATGTGTCGAGAGAAGGCACACGGCCTAGGAGACGGGCGTTTCCAAGGCCGTGTCGTGTGGTCGACGAACTTTGCTCGACGAAGTGTCGAGACTGTGAACAAGGCCTGAAGCCCAGGCGTGTTCGGGTATGACACGGGCGTGGACACGTGCGTGTCCAAGAGCAGTGTGAATCTCGGGTTGTTTTCGGGGATGTGTCGATGGAGGCACACGGCCGACCACACGGCCATATTAGTTGGAACACGGGCGTGTCAGGTCGAACACGGGTGTGTCGTATGCCCGTGTGCTATTCCAGATGCGTCGATTTTGACAGCGAATGGGGGACACGGCCCTGGATACGGGCGTGTCGCAAGCCGTGTTCGGCCCAGTTTTAGCATTTCAGGCCCGAATCAAGGCCGTTCATTTCTTTAATTTGGGATCCAACGGCTGGGGGTTGTTCCTGATGGGATGTACACGTGATTGGACCCTTGAAACCCTCATTTCTTTTGAGTGGTTCTCTTTCTAAGTCAAGAGAGAGAGGAGAGCAAAGGAGGAAGAAGAAGCATAGATCCGGCCATTAGAGGAGCTTCGAACCTCCAAATCGCGAGTCGACTTTGGATCTACGGAGGATAAGAGAGTGCGGTGCTTTTCATCCGCTTACATTTCCATGGCGCCGAGGAAGAACGCCAGGGTAACGATTCTCTTCTTCAGCATGTGAAGCTCTCCTTCTTTGCATAGGAAGCCCGCTCTCGCGAGTTTGCGGTGAGTTGGAGGTGTTCCTTCGGGTAGATATGTAAAGTCCCCATTGTTTAGAGTCTGTATTCGAGAACGGACATAGGCATGATGTGTGAAGCCTACCCGGACATGTTGGTCCGGTTCGGTGATGTTGCATTGCATAAACACCGGAGAAGACTCCGTGCGAATGTTTGTTTTCGGTTTTTTCTACGTGGTAGATTGCAACAGGGAGCCTTGGGGATTAACCCAAAGGTGCACCCGAAAAACTAGGCAGATGCGTGTTTCTGCCAAACTTGTAGGCCTGGGAGCCAATTTGAACATAACTGAGTTATGTGTTCTGTGTAAACGATTTGGGGCTCGGGAAAGTTTGACCCGCGCATATGTTTTGAATTAACGTTGTGGTGTGAGCAACGGGTCAGGCAGAACCGTACCCGCTCTATGACGTTTGGTTAAAGATACCTAAGTTACTTGGCACTTACCGTTGGCATAGATTGAGGGTCTTAGGCAGTGGCCAGAAAGACCAAATCCTCACGAGAGATTGCCATCCCGGAGACGGTGGTGAGTCGGCAGACTTAGGCTGTGATCACCGAGAATATGCCCTGAGAGCACGGGGCATGTGACCGTTCGTGCCAATGCCTGTGATGCAATGTATTTATTTACTGCTTGGTTGTGCTAATAAAATGCAGGGAAAGAGCATCGCCGCCCTGAGTTGGGGGCGGGATCGTTATAATTTGGTCAGCATTGCTGACCGTTACTTTTGTTTACCACCGTGCGGTGGATTGTGCTTGCAGGTGCTGCCGGACCAAGCAGTCAATAGCGGGATAAAGCCCAAATTGCGAAGCCGGCCATCGAAGGCCTAATTGGAATGTTTTACTTGCTTTTGTTCATGTATGACCGGCCTGCGTGCCGTGGTATGGAAAACATGTAAAATGAGAAAACCTTTTGTAAGGACTTAAGGCCAGTAGTTGTGTATGTACTTCATTCCTATTTGGTGTATTAGTGGACATTCATGCTTGGTGCTGGGTTCTTTTAATTGCAACTTATAAAATTGCTTCCGCTAGAATGCTCTGTGTAGGATGTTGGATTGGTTGAATGGTTTCCATTGAGTAACCACCCGGTCTGTCTGTGGTATATGGCGTCGGGCCCCGGCCGGACCTACTCCTATATACTATGCGACGGATTGGGGGTGTTACAATTTGGTATCAGACTACTGGTTTTGGTCGGGCTTAAAATGAATTCGTGGCCGAATTCTTTTTAAGGGGTGGTGAGCACATGTGTGTGCGTCATCGTTATAACAGTAAAAGAACCCATGAATGTGCACTTAGGAATGAAAATACACGTGTTTGGGGAACCTGCGTGTTCCTATAAATGTTGTTTGCAATTTTATTCGGTCGCTTAACGATGTTTTGTGCAACTATAGGTGACCGGAGGCGGTGCTGGGCCGCCAGAATGTCCGGTTTTTGAGGACTATAGTGCACCCGGTGAGGTGTTTGAGACCCCTCCTTCGTATGAAACCGTAAGAAGGATCGTTGAAACAGTGTTCGCTGTGGCGAGTGCACAGCATGGAAGAAATGTACAACCCTGTGCCCCTGTTGTGGCTTCAACATCAGGTGACGTGATGGAGCTGATGACTTTTGGTAGACAATCGGGGCAGCAGCTGAATATGCATTTAGTGTAGGGAGCGCATACAGTTGATGAATATTTGCAAGCATTTCTTATAATAAGACGCTACCCATGCTTCGAGTTGGATAATGAGCAAGTTACAGTCGATAGATTTTATAATGGCCTGCGCGCCGAGTTACGAGTTCTACTACTAGGACCAAAGTTATTGGGATTCTGAACCTTGGTGGAATCAGCTAGATATTTAAAGGCAGACTTGAGTGTTGGGTACATTGGAATATATGTACCTGATTTGAAGAAGCCTCACCCTACTGAATGATATACATCAAGGTGTATTTGATGTGTTTTGAGTTTATGTGTGCAGGTTAAGTAATTGCAGGAAAAGCATAAAAGTTTCTAAGTCCATGTGTCGACACCTAGAGGTGAAATGTCGGCACTTATGAAGGCTAGTGTCGACACCCAGAGAAGCTGTGTCGACACTTGGAGTAATTGTGTCGACACTAGGAAGGCAGAGTCGACACCAGAAGAAAAGTGTCGACACATACAGGCAGTGTCGACAAACTGTGAAGAATTGTCAAACATTATCTGTGTCGACACTTACAGGTAGTGTCGACACCCAGAGAAACTTTGTCTACATCAAAAGTGTCGACACCAGGAGGCTGTGTCGACACTCAGCAAACTTCAACAAAGTTAAAGTACATGTGTCGTCACAAATGAGATGTGTCGACACTAAGCAAAGTTTCAACACATGAATGCATGTGTCGACACAAAGGAGATGTGTCGACACTCAGCAAAGTTTCAACACATGAAGGCATGTGTCGACACAAAGAAGATGTGTCGACACTTAGCAAGTTTCAATACAAGAAGATGTGTCGACACAATGGAGTTCTGTCTACACACAGCAGAATTCAACTAAGTATTAAAGAAGAAGTACTTGTGTCGACACACAGAATCAGTGTCGACACATTCAATAGAATGCTTGTGTCGACACACAGGATCAGTGTCGACACATTCTGAAAAAGCAGTGTCGAGAAGCTGTTACAACAACACAAGGAGTTGTGTCGACACCATCAAGGCTAGTGTCGACACTTAGTCTACTTGTGTCGACACTTAGTCTATTTGAGTTGACACATAATGACTATCTGTCTCGACACTTTCAGACTATGACAGTGATTTCAAGAAGTGACTGGATTACTTGACAGCTGCCATTTCAACCGGTCTACTGCAACTGTCAGAGCCGTCAGAAGGTTGTTAGAAACCGGATCAGCCGGTCACCATGGAGAAAGCTTATATAAAGGACTTTCTCCTTCAACAATCAGAAGTTGAATCAAGGGAAAGAATCTCGAGTGATTACAGATTGACAACAATCAATCAAGAGATCTAACAACACAAAAGAAGAAGACCTTCAACAGAAGATCTAAGAAGTAGGAGAGAGAGAGCTCCTTCTAAGAAGAGCAGTTGTTGAACCGGGCTGCTAAGTAAGATTCAGATTGAGATCTGAATATCAAGATAGCTGTTGATTGAAGATCATCTGCACAGGAGATTCAACCCTACTGTGTTCTAATTCAAGAAGATTTGAAGAAAGCCAAGGGTGGTTGATCTCTGCCAAGTTCTTCCAAGAACTCATCAAGAAGCCAATCAATTCATCTCTCTCGGTCAGAGTTGTGGTTAATTACCTTGTATTATTAAATTCTTGTAGGATCCTAAGGGATCTGAGTTGTAAGCCTAAACTATAAAGGTTGAGGTAGGGCTTTTGTGCCTGAGTGTAGGAGATTCTATTCTCTGAGTGTAGGCCTTGATTGAAGGCTGAAGTAGGGCTGTTTAGCCTGAGTGTAGGTCTTGGTGAATACTGAGTGGTAAGGCTTTGTGCCTGAGTTGTAGGAGTGGGGACACTCTGAGTTGTAGGAACCTGTTTGGGGTTCTGAGTTGTAAGATCTGAGGATCTGAGAAGAAGTGGAGAAGTTAGGCCGAATCTAGTACACTACTAGATAGGCGTCAACTGACAAAAAGAAAGTCAAAAAGAGGAAGGACTCATGTAGTGGCTGATTGTCCTGAAAAGAGGAAGGAGTCAACTGACAAAAAGAAGACTCAGTTTAAGGGCAAAAAGGAAAATCCCTTTGTTGCTAAGAAAGACAAAAGTTTGACTGATCAGTCATCTTAAGAAACAGACTCAGAAGCTGAAGCCTATATTGGATTGTTTGCTGAAGAGGAGGAAGATGAGTTCATGCAGTTTATGAATTCAATTTACGAGCATGAGGACAATCAGTGCAAAGGGTTGATGGCCTTATCTGAAGGAGACAAAATCCAGGATCAGCTTGGACCAAGTAAGGTACAAAGTTGTTCTTTCAGTTCAATTTCAAGTATTGAGTCAGAATCAGATACATCTACATCAAGTGATGTGGGTGGGTCTGAATCTGAAGGAGATATTCATCAGTTAATTGATGAATATAGGAACTTATTACAGGCCTTGAAGAAAAGCAAAACTGTAGCCAAAACCCAGGCAATGGAGATTGCTGGTCTTAAATTGGCTGCTGCAGATTCAAATAAGTTATTTGATCAGAAACTGAATGAAATAGCCAGGCTGAAGAACATTACTGTTATTCAGATGCGTACTATTACATTTATGAATGATCAAATTAGAAATCTGGAGGCTAGACTTCAGAAGGAGAGAGAGATTGTAGCTAGTTCTTCTAAACCAAAATCTGTTTTACCTTTGATAGATGAGTCTGTACCTCATAAGGGTAAAACTAGATTGGGGTTTACAAAACCTGCCTGGACAGTTAAGTCCAAATCTAAGGGCAAATCCCCAGCACTAAACAAGAAGGCTGCAGTAGATAATCCAGCCGGGGTTATACCCAAACAAAGGTACAACAGCTTTGAGTGCTAGTTTGTGGCAAGATAGACCACTTTGCCATAGATTGTTGGCACAATTCAAGTGTCAAGGAGAGTAGCAAACTACCTGCTAGAAGAGCTACAGGTAGTTTTGTTAAAAGTCAAACTAACCTGCACCAAGGACCCAAGAATTATTTGGGTTCTAAGGTTAAGTAAACTGTTTTGCAGGTGAGTCCAAGTGGCCATGCCCCTATATGGTACTTGGACAGTGGATGTTCCAGGCACATGACTGGAACTAGGGGGTTGCTGAAGGACTATACACCAATCAAGGATGGCCCTAAAGTTACCTTTGGTGGTTCAGAAAAAGGAATCATCAAAGGCTTTGGTAACATTCTAGTAACCAAATTATAATTACTCAAGTGGCTTATGTAAAGGATTTGAAACATAACCTCATTAGCATAAGCCAGTTGAGTGATTTAGGATATGACATCTCATTTGTCAAGGATGGTTGTCATATCAAAAGGTCAAGTGATCAAAAGAGCATTCTGACTGGATATAGGAAGAGAAATGTCTATTGTCTTGACTTTGCATGTGAGAACAATGTTTCTCCTATTTGTCTTGTAGCTGATGAGAAAGTCTCACATTGTGTTAAATGGCACAAGAGGCTGGCTCATCTTAATTATAAGATAATTGGCCAACTCTTTAGCAAAGAGTTAGTGAGGAATGATCCTCAGGTTAAGTGTATAAAGGATGAGATATGCTCAGCTTGTCAAAAAGGCAAGCAGACCAAATCCACCTTTCATAGCCTTGAGAACAAAGATGCTGTGAGGTGTCTATACCTCTTGCATATGAATCTTTTTGGTCCTATGCCAGTTCACAGCCTAGGTAGGAAGGTCTACACATTTGTGGTTGTAGATTACTATTCAAGGTTTTCCTAGGTGTTCTTCCTTAGACAAAAATCTGAAACCCCAAGTAGCTTATATAGTTTTGTTAAAAAAATTCAGAATGAATTGGACAGTACAGTGGTCAAAATCAGAAGTGACCATGGTACTGAATTTCAGTCTGACAGTATGACAAAACTGTGTGAAGAATTTGGAATTTTTCAGGAATTTTCCTCACCAAGAACACCTCAGCAAAATGGTATTGCTGAAAGGAAAAATAGAATCTTGATAGAGGCTGGTAGAACCCTATTGAGTGACACATCTCTCCCAGAATATTTCTGGGCTGAAGCAGTAAACACTGCTTATCATGTGATCAATAGGGCTACTATCACCAAGAGCCACAAGAAGACCCCCTATGAGATTATGAAGGGCAGAAAACCAAATTTATCCTATTTCAGGATCTTTGGTGGCAAGTGCTATATCCTTAACAATGGTAAGTCTTATCTAACCAAGTTTGCTGCCAAATCCCAAGAGGGGATCTTTGTTGGGTACAGCAATAATAGTAAGGCTTATAGGGTCTACAACTTGATTACTCAAGTTGTAGAAGAGTCTGTTCATGTAGTTTTTGATGAAGCTAGACTTATTAACAATGAATTGCCAAGAAGTGTTTGCAGCTCTACAGGTGTAACTGAGAAGATGGACAAGCTTGCCTTAACAGAAGGTCCTTCTGCAAGTCAGCAAGTGGAAGATGGTGGATGTTGTCCAGGGGGAGTACAAGATACTCCTGATGCTGAAGAAGACCAAGAGATGCAGCTAAATGAAGAGACTGAAGGTGTATAACCTGAAGACAGACTGCCTCCAACAAATAGGCACTCAAAGGATCATCCAGCTAATCAAATAATTGGATATCCCAGACAAGGGGTGCAAACAAGGAGCAGGAATCTAAGTACAGTTCTTTACTCCAGTTTTCTATCCCAAGTAGAGCCAAAGAAGTTTGAAGAAGCTATCATATACCCTCATTGGATTGAGGTCATGCAAGAGGAGCTGAATCAATTCAAAAGATGCAAGGTCTGGGAGCTAGTTCCTAAACCCAAGGACCATAACATTATTGGAATTAAGTGGATCTTTAGGAACAAGTTGAATGAGAATGGAGTCATCATAAAGAATAAAGCTAGACTTGTTGCAAAGGGATATAGGCAGGAAGAAGGTATTGATTTTGATCATACCTTTACTCCAGTAGCAAGACTGGAAGCAATAAGGATGTTCCTTGCCTATGCAACATATTAAGGATTTAAGGTATATTAAATGGATGTTAAGTCAGCTTTTTTGAATGGAAATCTGAAGGAAGAAGTCTATGTATAGCAGCCATCAGGTTTTGTTGATTCTATTAAACCTGATTATGTTTATAGACTTAGGAAGGCTTTACATGGGTTAAAACAAGCCCCAATGGCTTGGTATGAAATCCTGTCTAGTTTCCTCATTGAGAATAAATTCTCAAGGGGGAAAATAGACAAGAATCTATTCCTTAGGGAATCCAGAGGCAAGATTATCTTAGTCCAAATATATGTAGATGACATAATATTTGGGTCTACGGAAAGTAGTCTTTGCAGAAAGTTTGCAAAACTTATGCAAGGACAATTTGAAATGAGCAGTATGGGGGAACTTAAGTTCTTCTTGGGTCTCCAAGTTAGACAGACTGAAGATGGATTATCCATATGTCAGTCTAAGTTCACCCTAGAGTTGATAAGGAAGTATGGTATGGAATCATCCACTACCATGAAAACTCCTATGGGGTCAAGCATGTCTCTAAGCAAAGATGATGCAGGGAAACCTGTAGATGAAACTTTGTATGGAGGGATAGTTGGCTCCCTACTGTATTTGACTGCTAGTAGACTAGATATCATGTATGCTACATGTGTCTATGCTAGGTACCAAGCTTTCCCTAAAAAATCTCATTTGACAGCAGTCAAAAGAATTGTGAGATATCTTAAGGGTACACCTTATCTAGGCCTTTGGTACCCTAGGAATGGAGATTTTGTACTGAGAGGTTATTCAGATGCAGATTTTGGAGGCTGCAAGGAAGATAGGAAGAGTACTACAGGAACCTGTCAATTTCTAGGTGGAATGCTGGTGTCATGGAGTAGCAAGAAGCAGACCAGTGTTGCTATCTCCACAGCAGAGTCAGAATGTGTTGCCGCAGGAAGTTACTGTGCACAACTCTTATGGATTCAACACCAGCTAGAAGATTATGGTATTCAAGTAAGTAGGATACCTTTATTTTGTGATTCTACTAGTGTCATTTCTATTGCAAATAATCCTCTCTCCCATAGTAGGACTAAGCACATAGAAATTAAATACCATTTTCTAAGAGAACATGTGGAAAAAGAAGACATTTCCCTAGAGTATGTTAAGACAGATAATCAGCTAGCTGATATGTTACTAAACCCTTTGATGAAACCAAATTCAATAAGTTTAAAATTGAATTAGGAATGATAAACTTAGAATAGTTTACAAAAATTGGCTAAGTCAAATAGTGTCGACACACAGAGTTGCCTGTGTCGACACATAGAAGTGGTGTCGACATTTCAGAGAAATGTTGCCAACACATCTAGGAAGTCTGTGTCGACACTTCAGTGAATTAGTGTCGACACATGCAGTGTAGGTGTCGACACATTCAGTGTGGTGTCGACACTTAGGATTTACACAGAATTCGTCTAGTAGAGTCTCGACTAAGTGTCGAGCTGAGATATATAAGTGTCGACACATATATTCTGTCGACTATATTTGTGTCGACACATAGTTGTCGAGACATTAGAAGTAAGTGTCGACACTTTTCAACAGTGTCGACACATATCAAGTAGTTTGACGCGCCTTTTCACCTTCAATTTTAGAAATGTATAAATAGGTTTTCACCATTGTTTGTCCACACGCTCACCTTAGTTTTGAGACAAAACTTGTGTGTCGACATCTCTCTTCTCTAAATTCAAAATTTCTTCAAACCCTAATGGCGCCCAAGCTAGAAGAGAACATTAATGAAAGATATGAGCTCGTGCGACACGCCTTTGATGACGCGGAACCAGAAATCCAAGGTGTGGTAACCCTAGTTGCTGAGACTGGGTTAGAGTATCTTGTATCAGAACCAATCAAGATCTGGAAGAAGGAGGTCCTTGAATTCTTGAGTGCAGCTACTCTTGATGAATCTGGACTCAAGATTAAGTCCAAAGTTCATGGGGCAAAAGTCAAGATTACCCTGAAAAGTCTAAGAAAGATTCTACATCTCCCTAGAACTAAAGATGAGGAAGATGTACCTGTTTCAAAGATAAGGGAGGCACTGGCATGGTATGGACTTGATTCAAGCCTAAAGATTGGATCAGTGTTCAACAGGAAAGGTATGAACATGCAGGGCAAGTTCTTGTCTGAAATAGTTGGCAAGGTAATTCTGAGCAAGCCTGGTGGGCATGATAGAATATCAGCTCACATGTTCAGTCTGATGACTAGGATAATTTTCCAGCTTAAAACTGATTGGTCAGCAGTAATGTTTGATAAGATAAAAGAGAGTCTGAATAAACCCAATCTGGGTAGAATTCTGAGTTTATACTTAGCTGGAAGTATCCCTGAAGTGATGAACCAAGCTGCTGGTACTAAGATAAACCACATGAGGAGAATGGATGTTAAAATTTTCTCAAGGTGGGTTAGAGTATTGACAAAAGAAATGCCTACACCAGAGAAGGAAACACCTCAGAAGAAGAAGCAGAAGAAAGCCATTGTGGCTTCTGAATCCTCAAGTAGCTCAGAAGAGCAAGTGATTTTTAGTTCTGATGATGAAGAGAGAAGAAATGCAGGACAGTCACCAGCAAGACAAGAAGATGCCCAGAGCCAGGGGGAGCTACCATCAGCTAGCCCTATTCACCTGGATCCACTCCAGGTGGAGCCTCAACATTTGGATGAGCCAACCCAATTAGAGATTGAAAGGGCTACCCAAACAATACTAGAGGTAATCACTGAAGTTAATTAATTAAATTTCAATATTGAGGATGAAGTTTTGACTGAATCATTACTTGATGTTGATCAGCATACTCAACTACCCAGTCAACCACAGGATGTTGTCATGGAAGACACATCTGCTGCTGATGAAGCTCCTGAGATTAGAGATTCTCCTGTCACTACTCAACGTGAGTTTACATTAGAAGAGTTGTTCCCTGATCTTTTACAGATTGACTTTGAGGGAGAGAAAGAAGCTATTGAGGGGGAGAAGGTCAATATTGAGGGGGAGCAAATAGAGGAGACTGCTAGACAAGAGACTGAGGAGCAAAGGAATGCTGAGGAACTACCAAGGACTGAGACGGATTTACCTCCTACTCCTAAGGACAGTGTAGACATTGCTAGTACATCTGAATCTGAAGATGAAGAGGCTGCTAGAGCCAAGAAAAGGAAGTTACAAGTCTTTAAGAGAAGAAGTCAAAGCTACAAGAAAGATTTACAAATAGTTGCTCCACAACAAGCTCCAACAAATGATTATAGTTCTCTGTTGGTGGCTTTGCAAATAAAACTGGATGAGCAAAGAAAAGCTATGGAAACTTATATGGATGAGCACCATAAGGAATTACAATTGTCCTTATCTCAAGACATCAAGTCCATAAGATTTGAAGTGAATCAACACAAGAAGGAAATGACTGATTGTTTCTATAAAGGAGGAAATGCAGTGGTCTATCTGGCTACTCATCAAGAGAACATTAAGAAACAGGTTGATGACATGGCAGTAAAACAAGGATATGTCCTCGAAAATCAGCTCAGAATGAATGATAATCTGACCGCTTCTCATAATGTCATTGTCACTGAAATGAAAAATATAGCTACTGCCCAGACTGTTGTAACTGCTACTGCCAAAGAAGCATTAGATAAGTAACCACAAGAGAGCCTAACTGCTGTTAAAACTGCCATTGAAGATTCTCAGAAGGCAATTACTGACAAGCTACAAAGGTTAAAACCTTTTTGTAAAGATGGAGTTAACTATTTAAATGCTCAAATCAGATTCCAAAAGGATGATCTTATAGATCATATAGAAAGAGAAGTCATAAAGGGGGAGAGGGTATTAGTCAAAGCAGGCTCTGATCATGCAAAATGGATTTCAAACTCCATCAGAGCTACCCTTGGATATCCACCCTTGTGTGATGATGATAATGTGGCAGAATCTGGGATTAATCCTACATATTTTGGAGGAGAACAAGCTGAAGTGGCTCAAGTGATATATCCTCCTACAGATTTTGACATGATACATCAGGAGGTACAATCTATGTATAGTCCTCCTGAGGGTAATCAGAATTTTATTCTTGAGAAAGTTGTACAGCCTGTGCTACAGGCAGTACTAAAAGAATAAGAGCCCCAATTATCTAAGAAAAGGTTCAGAGAGCAGGCTGAATTAAGGCCAGACTTTGAGCAATGGAGCCCAACCTCTAGGAATATCATATTAACTGCATGGAAGGCTGCAAAAGATAATTTCCTAGAGAGGGGCAAATGGTATTCTGACCAGGAATGGAAAAATCATGAAGCTAGGCAAGAGGCCATAGTACAATACAGAAGAAAGGCTAAATTAGGGAAGCTACCTCCTAATGCACAGGAGCCTAGCAAGTATTTCCCTAAGCCCTATCACTATTTTGAGAGACAGAAGATAAGAGCTGAAGAATAGAAAAAGAAAGATCTTAAAGGGAAGAAGTCTGCTGATGACAATGATGCTCCAGTTCAAGCAAAGATTCAATCTGAAAAGGGCATTGTTATCAAGGAGCCAGAGCAGCCATAGATTAGGATTTTCTTAAGTTTATAACTCTGTAATCTTTTACATTAAAATCAATGTAAACTTTTAATTAATGAGACTATTGGAAGTTATAACAAAATAATGTTTGATCAGTTACATTTATATTCTGTAATGATTGTTTATACATGTTTTGATTAAGTATTTACCCTGTCATATAATACTGTTTTACATCATACTGAGAATTTGTTATGTATGGTGTATATCATTGACTAAGGGTTATGACTTCTCCAAATAGGGGGAGATTATTGGGTACATTGGAATATATGTACCTGATTTGAAGAAGCCTCACCCTACTCAATGATATACATCAAGATGTATTTGATGTGCTTTGAGTTTATGTGTGCAGGTTAAGTAATTGCAGGAAAAGCATAAAAGTTTCTAAGTCCATGTGTTGACACCTAGAGGTGAAGTGTCGACACTTATGAAGGCTAGTGTCGACGCCCAGAGAAGCTGTGTCGACACTTGGAGTAATTGTGTCGACACTAGGAAGGCAGAGTCGACACCTGAAGAAAAGTGTCGACACATACAGGCAGTGTTGACACACTATGAAGAATTGTCAAACATTATCTGTGTCGACACTTAGAGGCAGTGTCGACACCCAGAGAAACTTTGTCGACATCAAAAGTGTCGACACCAGGAGGCTGTGTCGACACTCAGCAAACTTCAACAAAGTTAAAGTACATGTGTCGACACAAAGGAGATGTGTCGACACTCAGCAAAGTTTCAACACATGAAGGCATGTGTCGACACAAAGGAGATGTGTCGACACTCAGCAAAGTTTCAACACATGAAGGCATGTGTCGACACAAAGAAGATGTGTCGACACTTAGCAAGTTTCAACATAAGAAGATGTGTCGACACAAAGGAGTTCTGTCGACACACAGCAGAATTCAACTAAGTATTAAAGAAGAAGTACTTGTGTCGACACACAGAATCAGTGTCGACACATTCAATAGAAGGCTTGTGTCCATACACAGGATCAGTGTCGACACATTCTGAAGAAGCGGTGTCGAGAAGCTGTTACAACCACACAAGGAGTTGTGTCGACACCATCAAGGCTAGTGTCGACACTTAGTCTACTTGTGTTGACACTTAGTCTATTTGAGTCGACACATAATGACTATCTGTCTCGACACTTTCAGACTGTGACAGTGATTTCAAGAAGTGACTGGATGACTTGACAGCTGCCATTTCAACCGGTCAACTGCAACTGTCAGAGCCGTCAGAAGGTTGTTAGAAATCGGATCATCCGGTCACCATGGAGAAAGCTTATATAAAGGACTTTCTCCTTCAACAATCAGAGGTTAAATCAAGAGAAAGAATCTCGAGTGATTACAGATTGACAACAATCAATCAAGAGATCTAACAACACAAAAGAAGAAGACCTTCAACAGAAGATCTAAGAAGTAGGAGAGAGAGAGCTCCTTCTAAGAAGAGCAGCTGCTGAACTGGGCTGCTAAGTAAGATTCAGATTGAGATCTGAATCTCAAGACAGCAGTTGATTGAAGATCATCTGCACAGGAGATTCAACCCTACTGTGTTCTAATTCAAGAAGCTTTGAAGAAAGCCAAGGGTGGTTGATCTCTGCCAAGTTCTTCCAAGAACTCATCAAGAAGCCAATCAATTCATCTCTCTCAGTCAGAGTTGTGGTTAATTACCTTGTATTATTAAATTCTTGTAGGATCCTAAGGGATCTGAGTTGTAAGCCTAAACTATAAAGGCTGAGGTAGGGATTTTGTGCCTGAGTGTAGGAGATTCTATTCTCTGAGTGTAGGCCTTGATTGAAGGCTGAGGTAGGGCTGTTTAGCCTGAGTGTAGGTCTTTGTGAAGACTTAGTGGTCAGGCTTTGTGCCTGAGTTGTAGGAGTGGGGACACTCTGAGTTGTAGGAACCTGTTTGGGGTTCTGAGTTGTAAGATCTGAGGATCTGAGAAGAAGTGGAGAAGTTAGGCTGAATCTAGTACACTACTAGATAGGCGAAGGGGGAAAGTGGATGTACCCAGACCTTGGGGAACCACTATAAATCCTGTGTGCACTCTGTGTATGTTTGATTATATGGTTGTTGTGTTGTGATAATTGTAAGAATTGCATTTACTGTACAGTATTTCTGCCTTTAAAGTCAAAAAGATAAAGGTCACCTATTCACCCCCCCCTCTAGGTGATTAGGCACTATTACTTTCATTAAGGAAGACTCTCCCGATGCCAGCAACTATGGTATCGAACTATGCAAACCCCATAAGAGTTGCATCCGGCAGAATGCTGGAGAAAGGGACTACGACGTCAACTAGCAAAGCTACTTACACATGTTTTACTTGTGGAAAGAAAGGGCACTTTGCCCGAAGGTGTTGGAATGGTGCTTAGAGGACTAAGAAAGCTATGTCAGGAGCAGTTGAGGACGTTAGTGCAAAGGAAACGACATTCAAAATGTCAAACACCTCAAAGTCTGGATATCGTAGGTGGTATAAGAAGGCTAGGACTTTGGGTCTAGTCCCTCTTTTTGGTGCTTCGGGGGCATCTACAGGCCAAACTCCGGGCGCACGTTATAACTGTAGGGAGTCGGGGCGTTATGCCCGTGGGTGCCTAAAGCCCGGAAGAATGCACGCCGCCGTGAGGACAGGTATGGTTAAAGTTATAGTAGTTTAGCCTTAAATACTTGTCGCCCTTGTGCGTGTTAACTTAGAAATTCTTGTGCTAAGCTTTGTTTTGATTTTCGTTTATCCGGTGAGAGCACTGTTCGTGTAAACGAAGCTTCTCATTCCTTTATTTAGGAATTATATTACGCGTCGGAGTACCTCCTTCGATGGTAAGTGACAAACTGGATGCGCTTGGTCCAATGGTGCTCAATGCGCGCGGGTAGATTCTGTTGCGCTTAGGTGTGGTCAGGGAGCCAAGACTTTGACTTACAAGTTTCGTTACTACCGTTAGGGTAGCTCGACGTGACTTTTGGCATGGACTGGCTCTCGGAGCAGCCAGCCTATATTGATTGCGGTCGCAAGGAAGTCAAGTTGGGAGCAAGTCGTGAGACGACTTTACGGGATTGAAGGGGTCGAGCAAGACGTTGGTGTCTGCTCTACAAGTGGTGAATGCAGTTCGTGCTGGTGCAGAGCTGTTCTTTACACTATTGGAGGTTGCAAAGCCGAAGCCTACGTTGGATAGTATTTCAGTGGTAGCTGAGTACCCTGATGTGTTCCCCGCCAATTTTCCCGGATCCCTGCCTCAACGGGAGATAGATTTCATGATTGAGCTAGTACCAGGTGTAAAGCCTATGTCACGCTCTCCATATCGGCTAGCGCCTAAGGAAATGGCGGAGCTGAAGGTGCAACTTCAAGAGTTATTGGAGCAAGGGTATGTGCATCCAAGTCCTTCGCCTTGGAGCGCACCGGTCCTCTTTGTTAAGAAGAAGGACGGGAGCTTGAGACTCTGTATTGATTATCGGGAGTTAACCAAGCTAACGGAAAAGAACAAGTACCCAATCGCAAGGATCGATGATCTTTTGATCAGTTGGTTGGGTCGACGGTGTACGCTAAATTGGATCTCAAGTCTGGTTAATATCACCTGAGGATAAGGGAGACTGGTATCCCTAAGACATCGTTCAGTACGAGATACGGGCATTATGAGTTTACTGTCATGCCGTTTGTGCTGACTAATGCGCCGTCAGTGTTCATGGATTCGATGAACATGACCGGCATGGAGTACTTGGACCATTTTGTGATCGTCTTCATTGACAATATTTTTGGCGTACTCGCAAAGTGGGGAGGATCACTTCAGGCATCTTCATTTGGTGTTGGAGACGCTGAGGAGTAATCAACTATACGCCAAGTTCTCCAAATGCGAGTTTTGGTTGTCCTTAGTGGCGTTCCTCGGTCTTATACTGAGTGGGGAAGGTAATACGGTGGATCCGGCAAAGATTGTTACGATACGGGAGTGTCCCGAGCTTTCTACGATAGTGGAAGTCCGGAGCGTTCTGGGGCTTACCGGCTATTATAGGCGCTTCGTAGAGAACTTCTCACGGATAGCGTTACCTCTCAATACTTCGACGAGGAAGGAGCAGAAGTTCGTTGGGACGTCGGGGTGCACGCGAGCTTTTGAGGAGTTGAAATATCGGTTGACCACGGCGCCTGTGTTGAGTTCGTCGAGTGGGACCGAAGGTTATGAGATTTATAGTGATGCATCGGGCAGCGGTTTTGGTTGCATGCTACTGCAACACAGAAGTGTGATAGCTTATGGCTCGAGACAGCTAAAAGTGCACGAGAGTAATTATCCGGTCCATGACTTGGAGTTAGCGGCCGTGATTTTTGCCTTGAAGCTGTGGAGGCACTATTTGTACGGTGTGAAGATTGATATCTACACCGATCACAAGAGCCTGAAGTATTTGATTGATCAAAAAGATCTGAATATGCGGCAGCGTAGATGGATGGAGTTCCTGGGGGACTATACATTCAAGATCCACTACGTGCCTGGTAAAGGTAATGCGGTTGCGGACGCGTTGAGTCGTCGGGCCCCAGCTCAAGCCAATTGGCTGTCGATCCATGACGAGCGGTTGGTTCAGGAGTTGGAGGAGTTGGAGATTGTTTGTGTGGATAAGCAATCAAGTGCTGAAGTAGTACTGAATTGGACTGAAGTCCAATATGACCTGTCTGATCGGATTCGACAGGCTTTGGATTTGGATGACCATATGAAACAGTTCATGGTAGAGGCTCTGGATGGGTCAAATTCCAATTTGTTGTGGAGACGGATTGCTTTGGAAGGACGGTCGTATTTGCGTCCCAAGCATGGGCAGTCCGCTGGTGGATTTGTTGTACGAGGCGCACCATACCAAGTACTTGATTCACCTGCGGAGCACGAAGGTGTACCGCGATTTTAAGAAACTGTTTTGGTGGCCGGGTTTGAAGAAGGTTGTGGCGCTCTACATGGCGAAGTGCCAAACTTGCGCCTTGGTGAAGGCGGAAAGCCAAAAGCCGGGAGGATTTCTGAAGACCTTGCCTATCCCGGAGTGGAAATTCGACGACATCTCTATGGACTTTGTGCACGGGTTGTCAAGGTCGCAAAAGGGGAACAATGCCATTTGGGTGGTCGTAGATCGGCTAACGAAGGTGTCGCATTTCATTCCGCATAGGAAGGATGATCCGGTGGAGAAGTTGGCAAAATTATATGTGGATAATATAGTACGGCTTCACGGTGTGCCCCGCAGCATCGTGAGTGACCGAGATGGGCGGTTCACGTCCAATGACTGGAGGCTAGTGCAGCAAATGTTGGGAACAAAGTTAAAATTTAGCACGGCCTTCCATCCGCAAACAAATGGGCAGACCAAGAGGGTTAATAGAACTATGGAAGACATGCTCCGCATGTGTGTCTTGGACTTTTTAAATCAATGGGAAGAACATCTTTATTTGGTGGAGTTTGCGTACAATAATAGCTACCAGACAAGTATTCAAATGGCGTAGTTCAAAGCCCTTCATGGTAGAAAATGTCGCACGTCGTTGTCTTGGTTAGAAACGGGTGAGTCAAAGTTGTACAAGCGCCAAAAGTTGGAAGATGCTATGTCTTTGGTTCGTACCATTCGGGAGAGGTTGCTTATCGCTCAGGACTGGCAAGCGAAGTACTATAATGCCAAGCACAGGAACGTGGAGTTCGCTGTGGGCGACTGGGTGTACTTAAAGATTAAGTCGTTCAAGGGTGTCTCGCGGTTGAGGCAATTGAAAAAGCTAAGCCCGAGGTACCATGGGCCGTTTGAGGTTATGGAGCGAGTTGGTGAAGCAGCCTATCAGTTGAAGCTTTCAGTGGAGCTTAGTGGTTTACATAATGTATTCCATATTTCGGTGATACGAAAGGCGGTGCAAGAGCCTTCGTAAGTGATCGCGGTAGAGCAAGTGCCGGTGGATAGTGGGTTGACGACAAAGTCAAGCCCGTGCGGATTGAGGACTCGGAGGTCAAGCGACTATGCAATAAAGAGATCAGGATGGTCAAGATCCGTTGGGACAATTGCGGCCGAGTGGAGCTCTCTTGGGAACGAGAGCAGACTATGCTTGAGGAGTACCCGGAGTGGTTTCACTCAGGTACCATTTAAGTTTTATGTTTCTTTCCTTTATGTAAATTTCGAGGATGAAATTCTTTTAAGAGGGGGATAATTGTAACGCCCCGAAACTCAAAAGAGCGACGGGAGGCCTTTCAGGCCAAATCTGGTATTTGGCAGGGGGCACACGGCCTGGGACACGGGCGTGTCCCAGGGCGTGTCAGGCTCGAGTCGACGAGTTGGTCGCGAGGTCGACGAAACTTTGAGGCGATGATCGTCGAGCAGGGAACACGGCCTGAGACACGGGCGTGTCTCAGGGTGTGTCGAGCCATGTCGACGATCGGCCAGGGAAGTCGACGATTTTCGCTCGACGATGTGTCGAGAGAAGGCACACGGCCTAGGACACGGGCGTGTCCAAGGCCGTGTCGTGTGGTCGACGAACTTTGCTCGACCAAGTGTCGAGACTATGAACACGACCTGAAGCCCAGGTGTGTTCGGGTGTGACACGGGCGTGGACACGGGCGTGTCCAAGACCCGTGTGAGTCTCGGGTTGTTTTCGGGGCTGTGTCGATGGAGGCACACGACCGACCACACAACCGTGTTAGTTGGAACACGGGCGTGTCAGGTCGAACACGGGCATGTCGGATGCCCGTGTGTTATTCCAGACTCGTCGATTTTGACGGCGAATGGGGGACACGGCCCTGGACACGGGCGTGTCGCAGGTCGTGTTCGGCCCAGTTTTAGCATTTCAGGCCCGAATCAAGGCCGTTCGTTTCTTTAATTTGGGATCCAACGACTGGGGGTTGTTCCTGATGGGATATACACGGGATTGGACCCTTGAAACCCTCATTTATTTTGAGTGGTTCTCTTTCTAAGTCAAGAGAGGAGAGCAAAGGAGGAAGAAGAAGCTTAGATCCAGCCATTGGAGGAGCTTCGAAGCTCCATATCACGAGCTGACTTCGGATCTATGGAGGCAAAGAGAGTGTGGTGCTTTTTATCCTCTTACATTTCCATGGCGCCGAGGAAGAACACTAGGGTAACGATTCTCTTCTTGAGCATTTAAAGCTCTCCTTCTTTGCATAAGAAGCCCGCTCTCGCGAGTTTGCGGTGAGTTGGAGGCGTTCCTTCGGATAGATATGTAAAGTCCCCGTTGTTTACAGTCCGTATTCAAGAACGGACATAGGCATGATATGTGAAGCCTACCCGGAAATGTTGGTCTGGATCGGTGATGTTGAATTGTATAAACGCCGGAGAAGACTCCGTGCGAATGTTTGTTTTCAGGTTTTTCTACGTGGTAGATTGCAATAGGGAGCCTTGGGGATTAACCCAAAGGTGCACCCGAAAAACTGGGCAGATGCGTGTTTCTGCCAAACTTGTAGGCCAGGGAGCCAAATTGAACATAACTGGGTTATGTGTTGTGTGTAAACGATTTGGGACTTGGGAAAGTTTGACCCGCGCATATGTTTTGAATTAACGTTGCGGCGTGAGCAACGGGTCAGGCGGAACCATACCCGCTCTATGTCGTTCGGTAAAATAGACCTAAAGATACTTGGCACTTACCATTGGCATAGATTGATGGTCTTAGGCAGTGGCCAGAAATACCAAATGCTCACGAGAGATTGCCGTCTCGGGGACGATGGTAAGTCGGCAGACTTAGGATGTGATCACCGAGAATGTGCACTGATAGCACGGGGCGTGTGGCCCTGCTTGCCAATGCCTGTGATGCAATGTATTTATTTACTGCTTGGTTGTGCTAATAAAATGCAGGGAAGGAGCATCGCCGCACCGAGTTGGGGGCGGGATCGTATTGTGCTTGTAGGTTCTGCCGGACCAAGCGGTCAATAGCGGGCTAAAGCCCAAATTGCGAAGCCGGCCCTCGAAGGCGTAATCAGAATGTTTTACTTGCTTTTGTTCATGTATGACTGGCCTGCGTGCCGTGGTATGGAAAACATGTAAAATGAGTAAACCTTTTGTAAGGCCTTAAGGCCAGTACTTGTGTATGTACTTCATTCCTATTTGGTGTATTAGTGGACATTCATGCTTGGTGCTGGGTTCTTTTAATTGCAACTTATAAAATTACTTCCGCTAGAATGCTCTGTGTAGGATGTTGGATTGGTTGAATGGTTTTCATTGAGTAACCACCCGGTCTGTCTGTGTTATATGGCGTCAGGCCCCGACCAGACCTACTGCTATATGCTATGCGACGGATAGGGGGTGTTATAGAAGACATACTTCAAGCTTTTATGGTCAGTGTAAATCTTACATAACACGACATAAAACAAATGTCTCCATAACTTCAAGGCGTAAATCACACCTACTAATTCTAAGTCATGAGTTAGTTAGTTCTTCTTATGAGTAGTTAATTGCCTTGATCCATACACACGCACTTTTCCTTCTTGCATCAGGACACATCCAAGCCTGATGTGTGATACATCCACATAAACAACATACTCCATTCCTTTGGTTGGCAAAGACAACACAAGAGTAGTGCACAATCTCCATTTCAACTCCTGAAAGGCTTCTTCTATAACACCCCAAATCCCAGGATTGGGAAAAAGTTGGGTGACATGGCCTAGGATACGGGCGTGTCCCAGGGCGTGTCCTGCTTGGGTGAGCAGCCGGCGAGTGGTCGACGAAAATTCATTTCTACGAAAAATGGGGAAACACGCCCTCCGACAAGGGCGTGTCAGAGGTCGTGTCCTCCTCTGGTCGACGATTTCAGCTCGACAAAATCGAGCTGCAGGTGTTTCTGCTACCGTGTATGAGAACACATTGTAACACCCCCTATCCATCGCATAGCATATAGCAGTAGGTCCGGCCGGGGCCCGACGCCATATACCACAGACAGACCGGGAGGTTACTTAACGGAAACCATCCAACTAAGAATCAAAGTCTTAAACAGAGTACATTCTAGTGGAAAAAATTTAAAAGGTTGCAAAACAAAGAACCCAACATAAGCATAAATGTCCACTACCCAAACCAAAAGGAATGAAGGTACAATACACAAGTACAATGGCCTTAAGGCCTTACAATTGTTTACTAAAATTACAGTGTTTTCCAAACCTCGGCACGCAGGCCGATCATACATGAATAAAGCAAGTAAACACTCAATATTAGCCCTTCGAGGGCCGGCTCAGCAACATGGGCTTTTGCCCGCTATTTACCAATTTTCTCCGCAGCACCTGCAAACAATAATCCACTACACGGTGGCAAACAAAAGCAACGGTCCGCAATGCTTACCAAATTATAATGATCCCGCCCAACATTCGGGGAGGCAATGCTCCTTTCCCTGCACTTTGTTAGCATAACCAAGCAGTATAATGTAAACAATTCGTCACAGTCGTGGGCACGCACGACCACACACCCTTTGCTCTCAGGGAACATTCTTGGTGAACCGGTCAATGTCACGTCAATTTAAGCCATAGACATTGCGGTCTCACCACCGCCACTTGGACGGCCAATCTCGCGAATATTTTGTCTTTCTGGCATTGGTCACGTCAATTTAAGCCATAGACTGCCTAAGACTCTCCATCTATGCCAACGACACCTACCGAACGACATAGAGCAGGTACGGTTCTGCCTAACCCGTTGCTCACATCGCAACGTCAATTTGAGCCATATGTGCGGGTCAAGCTTTCCTGAGTCCCGTTTCCATCACACACTTCACATAACCCGGTTATGTTCAAGTTGGCTCCCTGTTGCAATCTACAGCGTAGAAAAGCCGAAAAATAACCATTCGCGCGGAGTCTTCTCCGGCCATTCATGCAATATAACATCACCGATCCAGACCAACTTCTCCGGGTAGACTTCACAAATCATGGCTATGTTCGTTCTCGAATACGGACTCTACATGTACACAATGAGGACTATTCATGTCAACCTGAGGGAACGCCTCAAACTCACCACAAACTCGTGAGAGAGGGCTTCCTATGCAAAGGAAAAGTGGACTTCACATGTCCTAGGATGAGAATCATTACCCTAACATTTTTCATTAGCGCCATGGAAATCTATGCAGATGAAAAGCACCGCGTTGTCCTCGCCTCCGTAGATCTGAAGTCGGCTTGCGATTTGGAGCTCCAAAGCTCCGCCGGTGACCGAATCTAGCCTCCTTCTTCTTCCTTGCTCTACCCTCTCTCTAGAACTTTAGAAAGAGATTGAGTAAGAGAAATGAGGGCTTTGAAACCCTATTCCCGGGTATAACCCAACAGGAACAACCCGCAGCCCTCGGATCCCAAATTAAGGAAACGGACGGCAACGATCCGGACTTGAAATCCAAAATCTGGGTCGAACACGACCTATGACACGCCCCGTTCCAGGGTCGTGTTCCCCATTCGCCGTCGAAATCGACGAATCCCGAAAAGAACACGGGCAGTCAACACGCTCGTGTAAAACTTGACACGCCCGTGTCGCAATTTGACACGCCCGTGAATACTCGAAACGGCCTGTGTGCTACACGTGTGTTTCCCACGACACGGCCCGACCTTTACCCCGAGAAGGACACGGCCTGGGACATGCCCGTATCTCAGGCCGTGTTCGCTGCTCGATGATAGTCGACTCCAAAATTCGTCGACCTCTCAGCCAGATCGTCGACCCGAGCACGACACGCCCTGGGATACGCCTGTGTCCTTGGCCGTGTAACCCCTACCAAGTTCCATACTTGGTCCAAAACTCTACCCGTCACTCTTTTGAGTTTCGGGGCGTTACAGCTCTCTCCCTCTTAAAAGAATTTTGTCCCGAATATATAGAAAAGGTAAATTAACATAAAACTAAAACTGTACCTCAGTGGAATAACTCCAGGTACTCCTCAAGCATGGTCTTCTCCCGCTCCCACGAGAGCTCCTCCCGACTGCAATTGTCCCAACAGTCCTTGACCATCCTGTTCTCTTTGTTGCGTAGCCGCTTGACTTCTGAGTCCTCAATGCGTATAGGCTTGACCTTCGTCGTCAACCCATTATTGACCGGCACTTGGTCGACCGCAATCACTTGTGAGGGCTCTTACACTGCCTTCCGCAGCATCAATATGTGGAATACATCATGTAGACCACTTAGCTCCACTGATAGCCTCAATCGATAAGCTGCTTCGCCAATCCACTCCAAAACCTCAAATGTTCCAAGGTACCTCGGGCTTAGCTTCTTCAAATGTCGTACCCGCGAGACACCCTTGAACGGCTTGAACTTCAAGTACACCCAGTCCCCGACAGCGAACTCCACGTTCCTATTCTTGGCGTTATAGTTCTTAGCCTGCTGGTCCTGAGCGATTAGCAATCTCTCTCCAATCGTTCGAACCAATGACGTAGCATATTCCACCCCTTGACGCTTGTAAAACTTTGACTCACTTGTTTCCAACCAAAACAATGGCGTGCGACATCTTCTACCATAAAGGGCATCAAAGGGCGCCATTTGTATTCTTGCCTGGTAGCTATTGTTGTACGCGAATTCCACCAAGTATATATGATCTTCTCACTACTTCCTGAAGTCCAGGACGCACATGTGAAGCATGTCTTCCATCGTCCTATTGACCCTCTCGGTCTGCCCATCCGTCTGTGGATGAAAGGCTGTGCTAAAACTCATCTTTGTTCCCAACATCTGCTGCACCAACCTCCAATCATTGGACGTGAACCGCCCATCTCGGTCACTCATGATGCTGCAGGGCACACCGTGAAGCCGTACCATGTTATCCACATATAACTTTGCCAATTTCTCCACAGAATCGTCCTTCCTATGCGGAATGAAGTGCGACACCTTCTTCAAACGATCCACGACCAACCAGATGGCGTCGTTTCCTTTCTGTGACCTTGGCAAACCATGCACAAAGTCCATAATAATGTCGTCGAACTTCTACTCCGGAATAGGCAAGGACTTAAAGAATCCTCCCGGCTTTTGGCATTCCGCCTTTACCAAGGCGCATGTTTGACACTTAGCCACGTAGATTGCCACATCCTTCTTAAGTCCTGCCCACCAGAACAATTTCTTCACATCGCGGTACATCTTTATGCTCCCCGGGTGAATCGAGTACTTGGTATGATACGCCTCGTACAACAATTCCACACGCAAATTGCCCATATTTGGGATGCACAGACGACCGTCTTTCCATAACAAACCATCCACAACAACGAATTGGGAATTTGACCCATCCAAAGCTTCAACCATGATTTGTTTCATGCGGCCATCCATATTCAAAGCCTGACGAATCCGATTAGTAAGGTCACACTGAACTTCCATCCAGTTCAATAGCGCTTCAGTACTTGACTGCTTGTCTAAGCAAGAGATCTCCAATGCCTCCAAATCCCGAACCAACCGCTCGTCATGGACCGATAGCCAGTTGGCTTGATCTGGGGCCCTACGACTCAACGCGTCCGCAACCGCATTGCCTTTCCCAGGCACATAATGAATTTTGAACGTGTAGTCCCCCAGGAACTCCATCAATCTCTATTGTCGCATGTTTAGATATTTCTGATCCAACATGTATTTCAGACTCTTGTGGTCGGTATAGATGTCGAACTTCACCACGTACAAGTAGTGCCTCCACAACTTCAAGGCAAAAATCAAAGCCGCTAACACCAAGTCATGCACCGGATAATTGCTCTCATGGACTTTCAGCTATCGCGAGCAATACGCTATCACACTATCGTGATGCAGTAGGAAACAAACCAGTCCACTGCCTGAGTCATCGCTGTAGATCTCAAAACCTTCACTCCCACTCGGCGAACACAGCACAGGAGTCGTGGTCAACCGACTCTTCAAGTCCTCAAAAGCTCGTGTGCACCCCGACATCCAAACAAACTTCTGATCTTTCCTCGTCAGAGTCGTGAGGGGTAACGCTATCCGCGCAAAGTTCTCCATGAAGCGCCTGTAATAGCCGGCAAGCCCCAGAAAACTCCAGACATTCGCTACCGTAGACAGCACAGGCCACTCTCATATCGCAACAATCTTCGCCGGATCCACCGCAATTCCCTCTCCACTGACTATGTGACCAAGGAACGCTACTGAGGACAACCAAAACTCGCATTTGGAGAACTTGGCGTACAATTGATTCCTCCTCAGTGTCTCAAACACCAAATGTAGATGCTTCAAGTGATCCTCCTCACTCTGAGAGTACTCCAATATGTCGTCGATGAAGACGATCACAAAGTGGTTGGTGTACTCCCTGAAAGTCCTGTTCATCAGATCCATGAACACTGATGGCGCATTCGTCAGCCCAAACGGTATGACCGTAAACTCGTAATGCCCGTATCTCGTACTAAAAGCTACCTTGGGGTTATTACTCTCCCTTATCCAGAGCTGATAATACCCAGACTTGAGATTCAAATTTGAGTACACCATCGACCAGACTAACTGATCGAACAGATCATCAATCCTCAGGATCAGGTACTTGTTCTTCTCTGTTAGATTGTTCAACTTTCGATAATCGATACAAAGTCTCTAGCTTTCATCCTTCTTCTTTATAAAAAGCACCGGTGTGCTCCAAGGCGATGAACTTGGACGCACATACCCCTGTTCCAACAACTCTTGAAGTTGAAACTTCAGCTCCGCCATTTCCTTAGGCGCTAGCCGATACGGTGAGCGTGACACAGGTTTTGCACCTGGCACTAGGTCGATGGTGAAATCAATCTCTCATTGAGGCGGGGCTCCATGAAGATCGTCAGGGAACACATCAGGGTATTCGAATACCACTGAAATACTGTCCAATGTAGGCATAGTGTTTGCAACCTCCACTAGCGTAAAGAACAGCACTGTACCGACACAAACCTCCTTCACCACCTGAAGAGCAAACATCAAAGTCTTGCTCGACCCTTTCAAGCCCGTAAAAGTCGTCTAACGACCTGTTCCCAACTTGACTTCCTTGCGACCGCAATAATATAAGCTTGCTGCTATGACAGCCAGTCCACGCCAAATATAACGTCGAACTCCACCATCGGTAGTAATGACGTTTGTAAATCGAACTCTTGACCCCCAATTCGAATCTTAATGCCACAAATTCTATCTGTGCGCATGGAACACCCATTCGGCAACAACACATCCAGTTTGTCCTTCGCCATTGAAGAAGGTAATCCGGTGCGCGATATGAATCATTCGGACAAAAAGGAGTGCGAAGCTCCCGTATCAAAGAGTGCTCTCGCCGGATTATCAGAAATCAAAATAAATCCTATACAAGCAGTGGTAAGGTAACACACGCATAACAAGTATTTAAAAATTAACTTGCTATAAATTTAAACCGTACCTGTCACCATATCCGCTTTCTTAATGGACTCCTGCTGGCCAAGATTATAAACTCTAGGTTGAGCCGGAGCATAATGGGATGCGGTTGACTCCACCGCCTTGCCCTTCTCTTCATATGCTGCTCCCGACTTCCTCTCGGACTTGGGACGTCCGCTCCAGTAGTCACGAGAAAAGTGTCCCGGTTTCCCACAATTGTAGCATGCGCCCGGGGTTCGACCCTTATTCGCCTAAGAAGCACCAGAAGAGGGGGCTGGACCCGAGGTCCTAGCTATCTTGTAGAACATACGATAACTAGACTTCGAAGTAGTCGGCACTTTAAACTCCATCTTCTTATCACTAGAGCTTTTCTTTTCTTGCACATTCTTCAAGTCCTTCTCCAAAGACCGGGCCGTGTTGACCAGGGTCAAGAAGCCCCGCGTCATAGGCCCCGAGAGTAGTAGCCTCAAGTCATCTTTCAGACCTTCATAGAAACGGTTCGTCTTGCACTCCTCATCCGCGAATGTGGAGCTAGCGTACCAACCCAATCGAGTAAACTTGTGGAGATACTCATACACGCTACTCTCTCCTTGCACCAACCTCTGGAACTCATTCTCCAATGCTATG
Organism: Platanthera guangdongensis; assembly: GCA_039583875.1. Taxonomy (NCBI): domain Eukaryota; kingdom Viridiplantae; phylum Streptophyta; class Magnoliopsida; order Asparagales; family Orchidaceae; genus Platanthera; species Platanthera guangdongensis. Next base: position 184,294,199 of record CM077158.1, read on the forward strand.
CTCTGAGCTGAAGGGAGGTACCTTGCCAAGAACAAACTCGAAAACTCCTCCATCGAGACGTACGTAAGTTGCCTTCCTCTCAAGAGATGGAGCTCCAAACCTTCCCAGCATTGCCTAGCTTCTCCGTCCAACAGGAATGTGGCTATAGCGATCATATGCTACTCCTCTATTTCAGTAGCTGTCAGGACACTCTTCACTCGGGAAAGCCAGTCTTCAGCTTGAGATGGGGTTCCCAACCCCGAGAACACATGAGGATTGAAGCACATAACATGTTTGAGCTGCCGTTTAGTTGCCCTCCTAGGCACCAAAGGTTCCACCACTACCTGCTCCACTCTTCTCGGTTCATCCCTTTGAAGCGGTACCGGCTCCATCGTAGGAGCGGGCTGCTGCATTTGTCTTGCAAGCTGCACATTGATCATGGCAAACACTGCTTCGGCAACCAATCATATGGTTTCAGCCAAGGGAGGTGTTGCAGGAGCATCATTTCGAGCGCTACTAGCCTCAGAAACAGGGCGTTTTGATGGCCCTGCACCACTTCTGGTCACCTATAGTTGTACAAAACACCATTAAGCGACCAAACAAAAATGCAAAAAGCAATAATAGGAACACGCAGGTTCCTCAAACACGTGTATTTTCATTCCTAAGTGGACATTCATGGGTTCTTTTGATGTTATAATGATAACGCACACACATGTGCTCACCACCCCTTAAACGAATTCGTCCACGAATTCGTTTAAGCTGACCGAAACTAGTAGTCTGATACCAAATTATAACACCCCATATCCGTCCCATAGTGTATAGCAGTAGGTCTGGTCGGGGCCCGACGCCATATACCACAGACAGACCGGGAGGTTACTCAATGGAAACCATCCAACTAAGAAACAACGTCCTAAACAGAGTACATTCTAACGGAAGCAATTTAAAAGGTTGCATAACAAAGAACCCAGCATAAGCATAAATGTCCACTACCCAAACCAACAGGAATGAAGGTACAATACACAAGTACAATGTCATTACAATTGTTTACTCAAATTACAGTATTTTCCAAACCTCGGCATGCAAGCCGGTCACACATGAATAAAGCAAGTAAACACTCAATATTAGGCCTTCGAGGGGAGGCTCAGCAACATGTGCTTTTGCCCGCTATTTAACACTTGGCTCCGCAGCACTTGCAAACAATAATCCACCGCACGGTGGCAAACAAAAGCAACGGTCAGCATTGCTGACCAAATTATAACGATCCCGCCCAACATTCGGGGTGGCGATGCTCCTTTCCCTGCACTTTGTTAGCATAACCAAGCAGTATAGTGTAAACACTTCATCACAGGCGTGGGCATGCATGGACACACACCCAGTGCTCTCAGGGCACATTCTTGTTGAACCGGTAAATGTCACGACAATTTAAGCCATAGACATTGCGGTCTCACCACCGCCACTTGGACGGCCAATCTCGTGAGCATTTTGTCTTTTCGGCATTTGTCACGTTAATTTAAGCCATAGACCACCTAAGACTCTCCATATATGCCAACGGCTCCTACCGAATGACATAGAGCGGGTACGGTTGCGCGTAACCCGTTGCTCACATCGCAACGTCAAATTAAACCATATGCGCGGGTCAAGCTTTCCTGATTCCCATTTCCATCACACACTACACATAACCCGATTATGTTCAAGTTTGCTCCCAGGACAGCATGTTGGCAGAATCACGCATCCGCCCAGTTTTCTGGGTGCACCTTGAAGTTAGTCCCCAAGGCTCCCTTTTGCAATCTACCACGTAGAAAACCCGAAAAACAACCATTCGCGCGCAGTCTTCTCCGGCCATTCATACAATGCAACATCACCGATCCAGACCAACTTATCCGGGTAGGCTTCACACATCATGCCTATGTCAGTTCTCGATTACGGACTTTACATGTACACAACGGGGACTATTCATTTCTACCTGAAGGAACGCCTCAAACTCACCGCAAACTCGCAAGAGCGGGCTTCCTATGCAAAGGAAAAGAGGACTTCACATGTCTTAGGATGACAATCATTACCCTAGCATTTTTCCTTGGTGCCATATAAATCTATGCGGATGAAAAGCACCACATTCTCCTCGCCTCAGTATATCCGAAGTGGCTTGCGATTTGGAGCTTCGAAGCTCCGCCGGTGACCGGATCTAGCCTCATTCATCTTCCTTGCTCTCGCCTCTCTCTAGAACTTTAGAAGGAGATTGAGTAAGAGAAATGAGGGCTTTGAAACCCTATTCCCGGGTATAACCAAGCAGTAACAACCCCCAGCCATCGTATCCCAAACTAAGGAAAAGGATGGCCACGATCAGGACTTGAAATCCAAAATCTGGGCCGAACACAGCCTGTGACACGTTCGTGTCCAGGGCCGTGTTCCCATTCACCGTTGAAACAGACGCGCCCCGAAAAGAACACGGCCACCCGACACGCCCGTGTCAAACTTGACACGCCTGTGTCGCAATTTGACACTCCCGTGTCTACCCGACACGGCCCGTGTGCTACACCGTATGTATCCCACGACACGGCCCGACCTTCACCCCGAGAAGGACACGGCCTGGGACAAGCCCGTGGCTCAGGACGTGTTCACAGATCGACGATCGTTGACACCAAAATTCATTAACCTCTCGGCCAGATCGTCGACCCGAGCAAGACATGCCCTGGGACACGCCCATATCCCAGGCTATGTAACCCCTACCAAGTTACAAACTTGGTCTGAAATGCTACCCGTCGCTCTTTTGAGTTTCGGGGCATTACACACGGCTTGGGACACGGGCGTGTCCCAGGCCGTGTCCTTTGCTGGACGTGCCCAGGGCATTTGAGGCCTGGTGAACACGGGCAGGATATGGTCGTGTCTTGAGGTACACGACCTATGATACGGGCGTGTCACTGGCCATGTCCCGCTCGGGTTGAAGTTGGTTTTATGGAGCCTGATGCACACGGCCACAGACACGGGCGTGTTTGAAGGCGTGTCAGGTGACACGGCCCGTGACACGGTGTTGGAACACCCTATTACTGATTTGGTCAAGGATCACTATGTCCTTAGGAAAAATGTTTTAACCTCCTTGTATAGTTTTTAAGGTCAATTAGATTGAGTGTAAGGGTTAGTATTTAGGCCTGAAAGCTGCCCCCAAGACCCTCAGATCAGATATTAAAATTCAGGAGACTAAGTCATTTTCGTCGAGCTCAGATCGACGAATCGTCGAACTCAGTTCCACGATCTCTGAGCTCAGTTCAACGAGTCATCGAACTCCGTTCGACGAACTTCGAGCTCAGATCGCCTTTTCTATTTCTAGTTGTTTTTCCAATCTCTGAGCTCAGGTTGACGATAGTTGAGCTCAGATCGACGATTTCTGTTTCCAGTCTAGTTCTAGTCTCTGAGCTCAGGTCGACGATAGCTGAGTTCAGGTCGACGATTTTCTGGAGAGATCGACGATTCTCAAGATTCAAATTCAGACAGTTCTGGAATTCTATCTTATTTATTCGCAGCATTTATTTCAAGGATCTTGTAGCCGTTTCAATTAATCTGGAGCAAGTTTCAAGGGAATTTTAAAGGAATATTTTCTAGGACTTTCCTCCAGAGACTAAATTCATTTAAGGAAGTCATTAATGAGTGGCTAACGGCTATCTTGGAGACAGAGAATCAATTCATTCTTTTCAAATCTAAGGAATAAAAGAGGATTTTTCATTCTACTTCCAAAAAAACAATTACAAACAGTCACAAAGAATTGCAGACAGAAAGAGAACTGTGATACACAGGAAGAGAACATACACAAATAGAATTCATTCAGAACACTCACCACTGAAGGAGATCAACATACAAAAAAGAAGATTTTCTAGATCTCTTTTGACTCAAGTGTTCAAAGGCTTCACCAATGAAGACTCCAGACACTACACATTTCAGCATCTGCTGGAATCATTATTTGCTGGAGATCTCATCTACTGAAGCCCTATCACCCTAGTTCAAAGCTTCTTTTCCTGAACAACTTCCAAATCTCAGGGGGATCTTTGACAACATCATCCACTAGTCTTCTCTCTGATTGTTGATAGAGAAGAACTTCTCACCTCCTTCTTTTTCTGCTGTAAGAGGGTTTCTCAAAACTCCCTTCAAAAGTTTTGTGCTGGTTTCTGAGACCTTGTCAAAACTCAGTGGTGGCAAGACACCTGATCAAAAAATCTGGTTTGATTTTTGAGCACCTTATCAAAAGCTCATTTGTGCCCAGGACACCTGATCAACTCATCCTTCAGTGGATTCCTACCTAGGGTGGTAGAAGAGTGGATGTACCCAGACTGATTGGGGAACCACTATAGCTCCTTGTGTCTTCTGGTTGCTATATTTTGTTTGCTGTGTGCTGTGTTTTTATTTCTTGCTTTCATTATTTGTATTTACTGCAAGCACCTTACACATATATTTAAATTAAGTCTTCCATTGCAAAATAGTTTTAAACTTACAAATTATTTTAATAAACTCTATTCACCCCCCCTCAAGAGTTAAGGTAGATCTTATCCCCACTTTCAATTGGTATCAAAGCCAGGTTGGTTAAATTATTCTACAGGCTAACACCTGAACCAAAAGATCTCTCATAAGATCAATCTTTTATAGAGGGTTTTTTTTCTATTATTTGTATTATATTTATCTTTATATAAAACCATGGCACAGAACAAAGATTATGCTAGCACCAGACCTCCAGTGTGCAATATATCTAAGTTTGCACTTTGGAAGGCAAGGATAAGATTGTACATGAATTTTATTGATGAAGATATATTTAATTCTATTTTGACAGTGTGTCCAAGACCCCCAGCAAATATAAGTACAAGTGTTGTTCCACCTCCTTCAGGAACAGATGCAAAAATCAAAAAATGGAAAGTTGCAGATGCCAAAGAAATGAACATTTTTGCACAAACTATGTCTGATGAAATATTTCAAAAAGTAGCTGAATGCAACTCAGCAAAAGAGATATAAGACAAACTATCTGAAATAGAGTCAGGATCTGCAGATTAAAGGAAAGATAGAAGATCCCATCTCATAACTCAGTATGAGATCTTCAAGAAAGGAGAAAGTGAGTCAGTTGCAGATATGTATAACAGACTCAGTCTTATAGTCAATGAACTGAAAACCTTGGACAACGAGATCTAATTGACTGAACTCAATGACAAAATCCTAATGTGCTTCCCCAGCACTTGGGACTCAAGGATATGGCCAATCAAAGATGCCAAAAGCCTAAATGAGATTACCACTAAGGCTCTTTTGGGCAAGCTTAAGTCTTATGATCTGCTTATCAAGAACAGAGAAGAAGAGCAGAAGGCTGCTTCCCCAGCAATCAAAAAGGAGAAATCAATAGCATTTAAAGCTATTGAAGATCAGCCTGAAGACAAGGTCATAGGCAATGAAGAGCTGCTAAGCTTACTGGCCAAAAGGTTTTATAAAATGGCTAGAAAGGACTTCAGGAAAAAGTCATTCAGAGGGCATGAAAAGCCAAGGTATGATAAGTCCAATAACAAAGAAATTATTTGTTTTGGATGCAGGAAACCAGGCCACATTGTGCCTGACTGTCCAGAAAATCAGAATAAGGACAAGAAGGATAGGAAAGAAAGGAGAAGAGACAAAGACTTCAAGAAAAATAGCAATGACAAACCCTCCTCCAGTAAGAACAAACATACCAGGAAGGGGTTTGTAGCTGAAACCTGGAGTGAAACAGAAGAAGAATCAGAAACTTCATCCAACTCAAGTGATGATGAAGATGATGCTGAAGAAAAGGAGTTCTTCATGATGGCTATCAATGTCTCTCAACACAATACTGATGCAGAACAAGAGTCGGAGTATGAATCAAAAACTCAATTTGAAGAGGATCAGGTAATAGACTCATTTAATTTTAATTCAGAGGACTTCAAATGTGAATTTAAGACATTGTGTTTAGATCTATTAAAATCTGATAAAGAAATTATTTCTCTCAGAAATCAATTGTCTGAACAAAGCACCTTAAAATCAGATAACCTCAAACTCTCTGAGGAGTTGGAATGTTGTAGGGAGCAGATAGCCTCACTGAAATGTGAACTATCAGAGGCCAAGAAGTTTGAAGAATCCCTAAATGGGAGAAGTATCAAAGTAATGGACATCACAAGCACAGTGAACTCAAGATTCAATAGTACACTCGGCTTGGGTGCCTCATCCAGCCAACCTATAGTATTAATAACCCCAATCAAGTTTCTCTCTTATAAAGGTAAGGGAGTTGTAGAGGTGGCTAGGAAAAATAAAAATTTACCTAAGAAAACAAAAGTTCAAAAGAAAACGTCGAACGGAGCTCGACAATCGCCGAATGGAGCTCAACGATCTCAGGCTGAATCGTCGAACTCAGGTCGACGATCTCTGAACCCTGAACTCTGGCATAGTCGATCTTCAAACGGAGCTCGACGATCTGACCCAAGATCGTCGAACTCAGCTCAGAGATCGTCGAACAGAGCTCAGAGTTTTGAAAGATCTTTCAAAGATAAATCAAACTTCAATCCTAGAGGCCCTACATCTTAGAGGTTTATCCCTTATACTGAATGGATAATACCTCCTAGGAGATATCCTCCTGAAGGCTATAAGAGTCAACCAGGGATGTCTTTTATTTCAGATTTTAAATATTATCAACCTTGGCCCAAGGTAAACTGGGTCAAAAACAAATAAATTGTTTTATGTGCAGGTGAAGACCTATCCAACATCAAACCAGCAATGGTATCTGGATAGTGGGTGCTCAAAGCACATGACAATTAACAAGGAGAATTTCACATTCTTCAAAGCCAAACATGGACCCAAAGTAATATTTGATGATTCAAACTTTGGACTAACAAAAGGATATGGTGCAGTCCAGATTGGCTCAGTCACATTCAAGGAAGTAGCTTATGTGGATGGACTGAAGCACAACTTAATCAGCATCAGTTAACTGTGTGATGAAGGCTACCATGTTACTTTTAACAAATCCTCACGCAAAATCAAATCAGAGGACAACACAACTGTGTTGACAGGTAAAAGGAAAGGTAACATTTATCTTGTTGATTTTCTTTCAACTAAGGTAGATATATGCTTGTTCAATTTCATTTGTAGACCTAATGAACTTTGGCATAAAAGATTAGGACATATAAACCTTAGAACCATTACTAGGCTATCCAAGGACAACCTTGTTAGAGGACTACCTTCTGGCCCCTACAAGAAGGAAGGACATTGCAGAGCTTGTCAATTAGGCAAAGCAAACCAAAAATAGCTTCAAGTCACTTAATAAGAGTGATTCACCTAGGATTTTGTATCTGTTACACATGGATCTCTTTGGACCCATTACAGTACAAAGCTTAGGAGGGAAATCTTATACTTTAATAGTTGTAGATGACTTCTCTAGATTCACATGGGTGTTCTTTCTGAGGAAGAAGTCTGATAACTTTAAGTGTTTGACAGAGTTTCTCAAATGCATACAGAGTGAGTTCACTACTCACATTGCCCTGATCAGAAGTGATCATGTGACAGAGTTTGATTCTCTTCTTATGCAAGAGTTCTATAAGAGTGAAGGGATCAGGCACACTTTCTCAGCTCCTAGAACTCCTCAACAAAATGGAGTAGCTGAAAGGAAAAATAGAACCCTTATTGAATCTACTACTACATTGTTGTCAGATGCTCACCTTCCTCTATCCTTTTGGGCAGAGGCAGTGAACACCTCCAACTATGTATTGAATAGAAGTTTGATACATAAGCTGAAGGGCAAGACTCCCTATTAATTACTCAAAGGGAAGAAACCTAAAGTAGATTATTTTAAAATTTTTGGTTGCATTTGTTACATTTACAATAATGAAAAGAAATACATAGCAAAATTTCAAGCTAAAGTTGATGAAGGAGTGTTTCTGGGATACTCCATGATCAGTAAAGCTTATAGGGTGTATAACAAATATACTCTTAAAATTGAAGAATATGTTCATGTATCCTTTGATGAATATAACATGTCTTTTAAGGAGAAGAATGCTTCTACCATAGAATCTTTGCAGGTACACTCTCTTGCTGAAAATTTGGACAATTTACATATTATACAAAAGGATGAAAGCAGTGAAGATGAAGAAGATATTCAACATCTTGGAGAGAATCTTTTTGAAGAGCCAGTTGTTGTTCCACAAGAGGAAACAACAACACATGTTGGTGAATAATCAACACCCCCTGTTGATTTAGTAACATCAAGAGACCATCCAATCTCCCAAGTGATTGGAGACACCTCAGCTGGTGTGCAAACCAGAAATCAGGTCAACCAAAACCTGATGCACACCTGCTTTCTTTCTCAAATTGTGCCTCAATCCATTCAAGATGCAGAACAAGATCCACACTGGATCATTGCAATGCAAGAGGAATTACATCAATTTGAAAGGAACAAAGTTTGGGAACTAGTGCCAAGGCCAAAGGATCACTCCATTGTTGGAACAAAATGGGTGTTCAGAAATAAATTGGATGATCAAGGAGTCATTGTAAGGAACAAGACAAGGCTAGTTGCTCAAGGATACTCTCAAAAAGAAGGGATAGACTATGACCAGACCTTTGCACCAGTTTCAAGGTTAAAGGCCATAAGAATCTTCTTAGCTTATGCAGCACACAAAGGATTCAAAGTATATCAAATGGATGTAAAGAGTGCTTTTCTCAATGGAGACATTAAGGAAGAAGTCTATGTTAGACAAACCCCAGGTTTTATTTCTCCAACTCATCCTGATTATGTTTCCAAATTGCATAAAGCATTATATGGTCTAAACCAAGCTCCTAGAGCATGGTATGAGACCCTAGCATGCTTTCTTCTGAAAAATGATTTTATAAGGGGTAGAGTAGACCAAACTCTTTTTATTAGAACCCATAGGTCCAATACCTTACTAGTACAAATCTATGTAGATGACATTATCTTTGGTTCTACTGATTCAAATCTGTGCAAAAGGTTTTCCAACCTAATGCATTCTAAATTTGAAATGAGTAGCATGGGTGAGCTTTCTTTCTTTCTAGGATTGCAAGTCAAACACCATGCTAAAGGCATATTCATCTCTCAAACCAAGTATGCAAAAGAATTGGTTAAGAAATTTGGTATGTCTGAAGCATCATGTATGAAAACACCTATGCCTACTAATGCTGTATTAGATGCTGATGAACATGGGAAACCTATTGATTAGAAAACATATAGAGCAATGAATGGCTCTTTATTGTACCTTACAACTAGTAGACTAGACATAATGTTTGCTACATACATATGTGCTAGATTCCAAGTGAGCCCTAGAGAGTCACACTTAACCTTAGTTAAAAGGATTCTTAGGTATGTGAAAAGTTGTCCAAATCTAGGTCTCTGGTATCCAAAAGACTCAGCATTTGACTTAACTGGATTTTCAGATGCTGATTATGCTGGATGCAGAATAGACAAGAAAAGCACCAGTGGAACTTGCCAGTTTCTTGGTGACAGACTTGTCTCTTGGTTTTGCAAGAAACAAATATATATGTCGACATCAACTGCTGAAGCTGAATATATGGCAACAGGTAGTTGTTGCTCACAGATCTTGTGGATTCAGAATCAGCTCCTAGACCATGGCTACAACTTAGAGAAGTCAAAAATTTTCTGTGATAACACTAGTGCTATTTCTATAGCACAAAATCCAGTCCTCCATAGTAGGACAAAACATATAGAAATTAGGCATCACTTTATAAGGGACAATGTTGAGAAAAAAAAAATTGAACTTCAATATATCCCAACTGACTTGCAAAGGGGAGATATTTTCACCAAACCATTGGATGAAAAGAAACATACATTCTTCCTGAATCAGTTAGGAATGTTAGATGGAGGAAGTTTAAAATAAGATCCAAGATTTTAAAACTCTAAAATTGACCAAGACTAGGCAAACAATTTGATTTTTCTAGTGTCTATAGGTTGTTTCTGGTCTCTGAATTGCGCTCGACGTTTTTCCCAAAGATCGTCGAACGGAGATCAACGTTCTTAGAAATCGTCGACCGGAGTTCAGCGCTTTCCAGATAGTGCTCAGCTATATTCTTCCGGTCAGCGATCGTCGAACGGAGCTCGAAGCTCTCCAATATCGTCGAACGGAGATCGACGATGTTGAATACCTTTCAGATTCCTTTAGAAGCCCAGATTGTCACACGTAGTTCAACGATCTTTCCTTTTTCTGCGTCGAACCCTAATATAAAATTCATTTTTCGGCCGTCGTTCTCCCTTTGCTCTTTCATACTCTCTGCAGAATTTCCCTTCCCCTCCAAACTTTTCTACACTTGGTCTTGTGTTTGTTAATTTTTACAGGTAAAAATGGCCGTTTCTATTGCACTTTTGGCAGCAATGAAGTTTGCCACTGGATTCGATATCGATATGGACTCATTTGAAAATAGTGATCAGATTTTCAAGGATATTTTGGAGTTATTTAAAGATCAACAGCTAGTACACATCATGACCACAAGCATAAAACTGGCTGCCGATGAAATCAAGGAATGGGTGTATACTACTCACACTCAAGACCAAAATACAGTGATTGGAACTATATCAGGCAATCAGGTATCTCTTACTGCTGCTATATTAACAGAAGTTTTTCAATTAAGTACTGGTCAAGATTCTCTTGAGTTGTCTGGAGAAGAGTTTGCAAGTATGCTTGATAGTATGGCTCATTCAGCAGCAAACCCTAACAAGCTGCTTAAGAAAAATCTGTTAGTGGAATACATGTTTCTAGCAGATGTTGTTGGCAAGGTCCTATTAGCAAAACATTCTACCCATGACACCATATCCAGGTATCAATTCTGTTTAATGGGTTCTTTGGTGGATAAGAAACACTTGAATTGGGGAGAAGTTTTCTTTGATCTCATTAAGAAGAAAGTGAATAAGAACTTTGTGAACTTTGGAAGGATTCTAGGGCTATTTCTTCATAGCAGATGCCCTGAGCTGCTTGTTTCAAATGGTATGCATATCAATGCCTCTAAGAGGTTAACCTGTGCCCTCTTTGGCAAATGGGACCTGCAAATTGTAAAGCTAAGCAGAACCTCTGCAGTCATCTCATCTTCAAGCATCAGGACTGATCCATTCACTTCACCTCAGGCAACTACCCCATTAGAAGAACTGCCTGCCTCCTTATCTTCACCTTCTCCACCTACTATTCCCTCAACAATTATCACATCCACCATAATCATCTCAATTTCATCCCCCATCTCCATTCCATCTCCAAACTCAATTCCTTCCCCAACACCAATGTCCACTGAAGATGTTTTTCCACACATAACCATTGACTCATCATCTCTCCTTCCATCATTCACTCTCTTAGATGATTCCTATATGGATGATTCTCCCTCCTCACCCCTTGAGCCACCATCTTCCTCTACATCATATCAACAACTCCTACAAGAAATTCTTGCTCAACCATCTTTCTCACCATCTATCTCCATTCCATTAACTTCCATCTCCACCATTCCTATCTCTCAACCATCAATTCTACCATCCACAATCATCCTTTCTCCGACCACATCTACAGCCCCTCCTACATCCATCTCTACCACACTCATCTCTACCTCTACTCAAGCACAACTTGAGCAAGTAGATCTATCAGCCATAGCAGATAAGCTCTATGAGTTGTTAGCTCCAAGGCTATCACTCCTGCTGGAGACCTCCCTGGCTCCACTTCTGAAATCAGTTCAGGAGTTATCTGACAGGCTTTCCTCCCTATATCCTCCTCAGGCAATCCCTTCTGTTGGGTGCCTTGATCCAGTAACTACTGAATCTAGGCAGGGGGAGATGCCATATGAAGTAGAGAGATTGCCTGCTTCAGAGATTCCAGTTCCAGCTCCAATTCCATTTATAATAGTTGACCTCAGGTCACTGCTGTCAGAATTTGATACTGCTTACTTCAGCTGCCTTCCAGTTCAGAAAACTGAAGATCTTACTAAGGCCATTATGCCTATCTCTAGCTGTGAGCCCAGCATAATATCTTCTTTTATAAATTCTTTCAAGGATGTGGACAGTGCTCCTACAGTTACTGTTGTTCTTGTTCCTGCTGCTGATGCCAATTTTAGTTTCTGATGATATGCTTATGACAGAGGCTAATGACTCTGAGCCTGGTGTTTCTGTTATCATTTCTGAATCTGTTACATCAGTTTCTGCTGCTACTGCTGCTGCTGCTGTTGTTTCTTCTTTTACATCCCAACAACAAAGAGATTCCATCAAAAGGCTTGATGAACTATATGACAATCCTCAGAGCTCAGATAGTGATCAATTTAGAACTCATTCTGATGATTCCTCTACAACCATTGCAAGAAAGAGGAAAGCTAGAAGCAAGGCCCTAAAGAGAGTTCCCCAGGAGAAAATTAAAATACAAATGATATTCCATACTATATTTTGCATAATTGTCCAATTACAGAACCATGGATGCAGTTCTCCAGGAATCAAATAAAGGTAATGAAAAAAAAGAGGAAATATGATAAAGGATCATCTCACTTCAATCCTCCTCCTCCTTCAACAGATGCAGGTACTGGTGGAAGTTCTGCTTTTCAGTCATCTGCTGCTAAGAGTCAAAGCACCTCTCAATTTCAAGGAAGATCTCAATCAAGAGAATATCAATCAAGAGGCTACTAGTCCAGAAGAGGACAGTATTGGGGAAATCGAAGAGAATTCAAAGTTTATTCCAAGGGTTATTCTAGGCAGCATCCTTATCATAGGGAAGGACAAGGTCCCATTGACACTACATCTGGTCCTTTCCCTTATAAGCTAAGAGATCCAGTTTCTTCCAGAGCTACTCCTGATGACTCTTCAAACAGATATGAACCTCCTGTTCCATTTGAAGACCCAGAGAATAATCCTAATTCCTGGACAGCAAGAATGAAAGAGTTGGCTGCACTAGATCAAATTAAGAAGGCAACAGAACAAGGAAGAGATACATCACAATTCACCACTCTATCAGAATAGAGAAAGAAAGAACTTGAAAGATACTCTTCCAGTAAATTCTTTGACTCAGAAAGTTATATGAAGCTGCAACCAGAAGTTGTAGTCCCCAGGGCAAAACTTCAAACTTTTCTAGGTGCAGATGATGACAGAAGATCCAAGAAAGAAGCTCTTAAACCTAACCGAGAAATAGTTCTCAAAAAGGGCAAGAAAAAAGAATGATCATGTAAGCTGACAGTATTATCTATTCTGAATTTCTGATGTGATTCTATTTGTGTTTCTGCAATGTTGTTTTTGATTTTATATCTGTATTGTATGCTTTTATTTCCTATGTCATGTAAATAGTAATCGTAAGGCAAATAGGCGGAGATTGTTGGAACACCCTATTACTGATTTGGGCAAGAATCATTATGTCCTTAGGAAAAATGTTTTGACCTCCTTGTATAGTTTTTAAGGTCAATTAGATTGAGTCTAAGGGTTAGTATTTAGGCCTGAAAGCTGCCCCCAAGACCCTCAGATCAGATATTCAAATTCAGGAGACTAAGTAATTTTCGTCGAGCTCAGATCGACGAATCGTCGAACTCAGTTCAACGATCTCTGAGCTCAGTTCAAGGAGTCGTCGAACTCCGTTCGACGATCTTCGAGCTCAGATCGATGTTTCTGTCTCTAGCTGTTTTTCCAATCTCTGAGCTCAGGTCGACGATAGTTGAGCTCAGATTGACGATTTCTGTTTCCAGTCTAGTTCCAGTCTCTGAGCTCAGGTCGATGATAGCTGAGCTCAGGTCGACGATTTTCTGGAGAGATCAACGATTCTCAAGATTCAAATTCAGACAGTTATGGAATTCTATCTTATTTATTCCCAGCATTTATTTCAAGGATCTTGTAGCCGTTTCAATTAATCTGGAGTATGTTTCAAGGGAATTTTAAAGGAATGTTTTCTAGGACTTTTCTCCAGAGACTAAATTCATTTAAGGAAGTCATTAATGAGTGGCTAACGACTATCTTGGAGATAGAGAATCAATTAATTTTTTTCATATCTAAGGAATAAAAGAGGATTTTTCATTCTGCTTCCAAAAAAACAATTACAAACAGTCACAAAGAATTGCAGACAGAAAGAGAACTGTGATACACAGGAAGAGAACAGACACAAACAGAATTCATTCAGAACACTCACCACTGAAGGAGATCAACATACAGTAAAGAAGATTTTCTAGATTTCTTTTGACTCAAGTGTTCAAAGGCTTCATCCATCAAGACTCCAGACGCTACACATTTCAGCATCTGCTGGAATCATTCTTTGCTGGAGATCTCATCTACTGAAGGCCTATCACCCTAGTGCAAACCTTCTTTTCCTGAACAACTTCCGGATCTCAGGTGGAGCTTTGACAACATCATCAACTAGTCTTCTCTCTGATTGTTGACAGAGAAGAACATCTTACCTCCTTCTTTTTCTGCTGTAAAAGGGTTTCTCAAAACTCCCTTCAAAAGTTTTGTGCTGGTTTCTGAGACCTTGTCAAAACTCAGTGGTGGCAAGACACCTGATCAAAAAATCTGGTTTGGTTTTTGAGCACCTTATCAAAAGCTCATTGGTGCACAGGACAACTGATCAACTCATCCTACAGTGGATTCCTACCTAGGGTGGTAGAAGAGTGGATGTACCCAGATTGATTGGGGAACCACTATAGCTCCTTATGTCTTCTGGTTGCTATATTTTGTTTGCTGTGTGCTGTGTTTTTATTTCTTGCTTTCATTATTTGTATTTATTGTAAGCAACTTACACATATATTTAAATTAAGTCTTCCACTGCAAAATAGTTTTTAACTTATAAATTATTTTAATAAACTCTATTCACCCCCCCCCCCCCTCTAGAGTTAAGGTAGATCTTATCCCCACTTTCACACGGGCTTATCACATGGCCATGTACTGATTTGATTGAGTCGGTTGTGTGCCGCTTAAGGTACATGGCCTCTGACACGGGTGTGTCACAGGCCGTGTCAGGCAAAATTTAGCCTTTTGTGGCAAAATTATTGCCGTCCATTTTCATAGCTGGGATCCAATGGCTGAGAGCCCTCCCTGCTTCCTTAAGGCCGAAAAAGGAGATGAGAAAGCTCATTTGAATTTGGTCATCCTCTTTCTACAGTCCTAGATAGAGAGAGGAAGAAGGAGGAGGAGGAGGATTAGAGCTGGCCACCGGTGGAGCTGTGGAGTTCCGGTTCGAGATCCGAGGCTACTGTGGTGGAGGCAAAGCCGCTGCGGTCCTTTACAGCTGGCTAAAAGTCCATGGCTCCGAAGCAATATTCAAGGGTAACGATCTTTCTTCCTAGCCATGTGAAGGCTTCCTTTTTGGCATGTGCATAGGATTCCCCCACAAGAGGGTGGCTTGTTATGGGAGTCCCTTGTGTTGATTCATGGAATCCCCAATCATTTGGCATATAGATCCGGAAATGGAGTACGGAATAGGCATGTTGTGTGAAGCCCATCTGGAGCGGTTAGTCTGGATTGGTGATGTTGCATATACGCACCGGTGAAGACTTCGCGATGAAACGTGTAGTTTTAGGAGTCGATGGGTTGACCTGTGAAGGGTAGTAGCAGGAAGAACTGTAGTGGTAGTCCAGGAAATACGCGAATAATTCTTGTCCTGAAGGGGTTTTACCTGTGAATGGTAGTAACAGGAAGTACTGGATTGGAAGTCCAGGAAATACCCTTGTTATGCTTAATGTTTATGGGTGGTACCTGTGAAGGATAGTAGCAGGAAGTACTGGCATGGTAAGTCAGGAAATTACCCTTGATACTTGTGTTGCTTATTAGGTTGTGCCTGTGAAGGGTTGTAGCAGGAAGTACTGGTAGAAAAGCCAGAAAAATACCCTCAAACGGTTAAAGCTAGGTATGGAAAATGAGTTTTGTGGCTACCGTTGAGTGTGGCACCTAGCTAACCTGTGCTTGTGAAGCTTGTCCTATGAGGACACTATGGCTATTTGCTGAACGGACAAGGGGATGCCGACCCACGTTAGTCTGGTTATGGAACTTACGATTTGAGCAACGGGCAAAGGCTAAACTGTATCTGCATTATGGTTGTCTGCCATGGGTGTCTAGATAATTGGCATTTGGCAAAAACGCGTAGCGAGAGTCTTAGGCCTGCGCACCACGACACCATGGGGGGCTACAGGCCAATCCTGGGTCATTAAGTGTAAAATCTCTGGATGCACGCCATGGAGTCAATGCTCAATTGTTTTGTCGTTGGGTTACGACCCTGATACGTTGGTGGGCAACTAATTCGCCGGTATACCAAGAATGTGCCCTGAGTGTACGTGTCGTCGGGCCGCGTGGCTGGAGATTGTGATGGAATGTTTGTACGTGAGTGCACAATATGTGATGAATATATATGTGCATGAGAATTGCTATACCTGTAGGGAAGGAATGCCGCTGCCCCGGGCAAAGGGGTAGGGTCGTTATAAAATTGGTCAGCTGAATGCTGACCGTTGCCTTGTTTGCCACCGTTGGGTGGAATGTCCTTGTATAGGTGCTAGAGAGCCAAGTGGGACATATAAAGGCTGAAGTCCCTACAGTTGCTGCTGCTGCTGCTACTAGCCCTTGAAGGATAAGCTGAACATGCTTTGTTTTGTTTTTATGTGGCTGGCCTGCGCGCCAATATTTGGAAGCCACTGTTGAAAAAGACCTGTAAGGCCATAAGGCCAACTGACTTTATATTTGGTGAACATTCCTTATATATATAAATGTGGATCTTTATATGGAGGACATTCATGTTTAGTGTTGTGTTGTGTGTTATAGGCTTCCGCTAGAATGAAATGAGTTAGGATTCGCAACTCTGGTATCACTCCATGACTTCGAGGCCTGTTTTGTGGTATATATTGTCGGGCCCCGGCCGGACCTTCTAGTATATACTATATGAATGTATGGAGTCATTACATCTTCACACACATCGCTTTACAAAAAATATGTGTTCTTCTACGTAAGTTTACTCAATGGTGCAGACAATGCAGAGAATCCTTCCACAAACCTTCTATAATAGCTTGTCAACACAAGGAAACTTTTTATCTCTTTAGGTATGGTAGGTATTTTCCAATCTATAATGGAGGCTATCTTTTCTTGGTCAACTAAAATTACGTCCTTATTCACAACATCACCCAAAAAGGACACTCGAGGTAGCCAAAAATCGCACTTACTCAACTTTGCATACAACTTATGATCTCTCAAAGCAGACATAACTAAATGCAAGTGTTGAATATGCTCCAAAGCACTCCTGGAATAAACCAGAACATATTCAATAAAAACAACCACAAATTGATCCAAGAAATCCTTAAACACTCTGTTCATCATGTCTGTGAAGGCAGAAGGTGCATTCGTCAATCCAAAGGACCTCACCAAGAACTCAAAATGTCTATGCCGAGAATGAAAGGCAGTCCGCAGAACATCCGTCACACGTATCCTCAACTATTGGTATTCTGAACAAAGGAACGTACTACCACGCAACTGATCGAACAAATCATGTATTCGTGACAAGGGATACCTATTCTTAATAGTTACCTTATTTAGTTCCCTATAGTCAATGCACAGCCTCAAAGATCCATTCTTCTTAACAAACAACATGAGATCACCACAAGGTGAAGAACTTGGCCTAATGAATCTATACTACAACAACTTATCCAGCTAGGTACGTAACTCTTTGAGCTCACGCGAGGCCATACATTACAGTACCTTAGTAATAGGGCGAGTACGCGGCTCTAGATCTATAACAAACTCCACATCACTCTCAGGCGGAAGACTAGGAAGAATAACTAAAAAAACACCATAAAACTCTCTGTAACATCCCTCAGATAACTAAACCCCTAGGAGTGGTTTTGTAATGACTAGGTCATGACAAAACCATAGGAAGACCAAGTGAACCTTGGAATGTAGGTGAGATCACTATGGTCTACAAATAGTAGATTTTTAAATACTAGGTTAGGATGATCATGGGGCTTCACCATGACTCCAAGACCTCACCACAAACTCACCAACCTATTGGAAGGTCCATTAGAGCCGTAAGTGTCCATTGGAGTCAACTTTGGGAGGCCAAGTTGACATAGGATCATCCTAGACCTAAAATGGGCAAGGTACCAAAACTAAGGGCAATGTGCCCCTAACGATCCGAACCAACCCTACCTAGGTCTTCCTAGACCTAAGGTGAAGTCAATGTGTCATCAAAGATCTCTTGGGGTCAACCCAAATGGTCATGTTGACCAAAGTTAACTCTAGCCCTAATTTGGTCATAGTACCCTTCCTAAGGGTCAAGTGTCCTCCAAAGTGCCAAGTCAACTCTACCCAGCGCTACCTAGAACTTAGGGGAGGCCAATGGGTCACCATGGACCCATTGGGGTCAACCCAAAAGGTCAAATTGACCAAGGCCAACCCTAGTCTAGGTTAGGTCAAACATAGCTCAAATGGCCAAACCCAAGCTAAAGCCCTTTTCCATTTGGGCTAACCACCTCCTAATTATATGATTGTATGATTTATTGCGCTGCAAATAAGCAAAAGAGATGAGCAAGTCAGTCTTGATGACTAGGAGAGAGAGAAAGCTCATTTCCCTTTAATGGACGACAGAGAACGGGGGGAAGCCATTGACGACATAAGGAGGCCAAGGGCCACCTTTGATGGCTTGATTCAACTCCTCTAGCGAAGAGGAGTGTCCAGCCGTTTTCTGGACACTCCAAGCAAGGTTCACCCCCCCCCCCCCCCACCACTTGGCCGAAAGCCTCATTGAAGGACATTAATGGCCATTGTTGATTGGCCCTTCCTCTTCCCCCTTTAGTGATCTTAAAAGCACCACTGGACTCCGGGGAGTCATTTACACACTTCACCTGAAGGAGACTAGACATTCCGCTATGATGTTGCAGAAACCCGATCGGCGGCACCACCACCATGGCAACCCAGTGATCAACGTGACTTCAAGCCTCCAATAAGGTCCTCCCTTGCTCCTTCTTTCGTGGGTGGATCATAGGAATCAATAGGGATAAGCATCTGGCTCAATTTATCCCGATCGGGTGAAGGGAATTCCTGTTTTTTGGGTGAATTTCGACTTGTCGGGTTCGCCGAAATAGGCCCCTCATGTGGCTGTGCCGCCGCCCAGTGGCTGCCACCACCTTGACGGAGGTGGTGGTTGTGGACGGCAAGGGAGGTGGCCGGGGGGCCGAGAAAATGGGCTGGAACCCGCTCCAGGATGGTGAGATAGGGGCCGTCGGCTAGAGGAAGAAGAAACCCAGGACCCGTTGTATGATGCTTTAAGATCTGTGCAAGATCAAGTTTTATTTATTTATTAAATTGATTTTCTGCCTCCTTTTATCAGTCACTTTAGGAATTTAATTAATAATACTTAGAGGCTTGCACAGGGAAAGTGGTCAACATGAAATTTGTAGGACTGGATGTCTAGTGTATTTTAAAATTTATTTGTGTCAATTTGGAGCCAAGTTTAGGCCTCAGCACTCAATTTGGTGGGGTCTATACCTAGGCCTAGTCAGAGACTAAAATGAGTGCCCCCACTTCATCTTTTGTCCAAATAAACTGAAATTTGGAAATGGAGTCTTTCTAACCTCTACCTAGGCATGACAAAAAATAGAATTTTTTGGTGATATGTTTTCTATATTGTTTGGTAAAATTTAATAAATTATGTACAAATTATTTAGATGTCTTAAGCACCTCAAAAGCCCTCCAAATTTTGGTGGGTGATCTTGGGGAATAATATAGGGATCTGGTAAAACTTTCACCCCTTTTGGATTTGATTTGAAAGGTGAAAGTCCACCTAGTGTCAGCTAACTTCACCTATGGGGGGGGGGGGGAATAGGTGACGTGCAGCGTTTTTGCGGAATTTAAAATTGTACCTGCACAAGAAAACAAAACACCACAACACAGATGGTACACAAACAATTTATAGTGGTTCCCTGATTTGGGTACATCCACTTTCCCCCTTCGACCTATCTCCCAACAATGGACGACTCGGTCTCTTCACCAACAGGATTGAAATCCAATCCTTGTACTATCGGAAGGAACCCTTCCACACGTAGGAGTCAACACTCCCACAACCCGGGTTGCACCCAACCCTTACAAAGAGGAACCAACGTTCTTTTACAACAAAAATAAACTAGAATGTACAAGAGATACAAACTACGTTTGGAGACTAAGGTGTCCCTCTTCATTAACGACGTGTTCTTGAAGTCCACGAAGAGTCCACAACCCTAGATCTCTCTTAGAGAGAATCTCCTCGGAACCGGCGGCGGCAAGATGGGCGGCGGCTTGGTTCACGGGATCGGCGGCGACAACGATGTGCGGCTGCTGAACTTTGGAGATCCAAACTTCGTAGCAAAGCTAGCTAGGTCTTCCAACGGTCACACTAGGATCAGTCGTCTCGATCGATTCGGACGGGGAGGGTTTTCCCGATCAACAAATCAAGAGACAAGAGATCTCCGGTTAGACACGTGAGACGCTATGCTTGGCTAAGCTTCTGTCGACCGGATATCTGGAAGAAACCACGATCAAGACCGGCGAACAACTCTCTCGAGCGGCGACGGCGGCGGCGGAGCGGAACTCGCGATCTAGGTCACGTCGCGGCTCGTGTATTTCTTTTCTTCTTCGCTCCTTACTGTTCAAAAATACGCGTGTATTTATACAGTGAAATAATCTTTTATGACTGTTATGGGTCCCACCAGAAGAAACCCTAGATCCGGTTCAAAACAGTGCCAGCGGCAGAATCCGGTCCAGCTTTTTTCCATAAAAATGCCCAAGTCAAGATCGGCGAGAATCGAAAGTGAATCTCGTCGAATCGTCGAGAATCAAAGGTGATTTTCGACAATTCGACGAGAATCAAAGATGATTCTCGTCGAAGTTGACTTGGTTGCACGCACTGATTCAGCCGGGTCGAGACGGCGAGAATCAGCCAGTGATGCTCGACGATTCGGTGAGAATCACTTTGTGATTCTCATCGATTCTTACTTGGAATCAGAGTTGCTTGCTTTGAAGTAGCTGGATCGAGTCGGCGGGAATCAGCCACTGATTCTCGACGATTCAGCGAGAATTACTAGTTATTCTCGCCGAATCGGCGAGAATCACTTGGCGATTCTCGTCGATTTTCACTTAGACGAATTTTCGTCTTTTCACCCATGATGTGCTCCTTGACCCATCCTTGCTCCTTTTCTGCTCTTGCAAGATCACAGCCCTATACTTGAAAGTAAGTGCACTCCAATAGAGAGAGTACACGTAGGCCAACACACTGATCTGCTCAACGAGGGATTACGTCGTGCAGACCCGTGTATATTGACCTACTGCACCCTGACATTGGTGTGCACTTAGCGTGGAATAACTGCAAGCACAACTTAAGAGGTTTCATCAAATACATTGTGAATTCATCTTAGCTTGATAGGTGGCTTCCTCAAATCCAGGTAATTGTGGATACAATACCCAACAAAAGGTTAATAGTGTAGCTCAAGGTTGACCCTTTTGGGTCAAATTAGGGCTAAGTGCTCTAAGTGCTCTTGAGCTGGCCAACCACATCCAAGCGGATGGATCTTGCCACTCAGCCATAATAGTAGACAAAATACCCCCCTCCACTAATATTGGGTCGAAGTCGAAGGGAGGAGCCCTTGAACACTAGGGTAGGCACTATGTGTGCAAACCTAGGGTTTGATGATCAAGGGGTCAAGTTACCTTGAAATGACTTGAAACTTGGTGGAAACAACTATAGTGTAGTCAAGGTCCTCTGGTAGAAATATTATGGAATTTAGAGGTTGTTGAACCCCTCAAAACCCTAACCCTAGTTTAGCGCACAAAATTATACATGTAAGTTCGGCCACCAAAACACTATGAAAAGTGGTGATACTTGGGTAGTGTAGTCTTAGGTTAACATGAGACTCTGGTAATTTTGTTGGAAGTTTTGGAACAATAATTCTAGCACCTCCTTTGTAGCACATGGATTAGACCTTGGTAGACATTTCTTTATTATGAACTTACTGTTCACTGGAAAATTATAAAAATTGGGAAGAGGAAGTTTTAGATCATTAAGCTCATACCTGAATTTTATTATAATTTTTAAATGTATATTTTCAGTACTTACCTCACAAGTTATAAATATTCAAATACGATCAATAATAGATTCAGAGCTCAATGCTTGTTAGAAAATTGTAAAACTTATTGGATGTTGTTCTTAGATCAATATGCTTATGGGGAAAGTTTATCATAATTTGTAGGTGTATAATTTATGTAGTTATTTCTTTAATTTATTAAAGTGGGATATTGATCAAAATTAAAATTAGAGTTTTTTAGTCACTGGAAAATTAGGAAACTTGGTCAGGAGTATGTTTAGGACATTTTAGTCATGCTTAAATGTTCTCATAATTTTTGGATGTCTATTCGGAGCACTTGTTTCTTTAATTGATAAATTTGTGTTTACATTTAAAATTTTGCATCAGAGGCGTAAATTTTGCAAAAAAAATTGGGAGATTTGAATTTACTGTCTATTAGTTGCCCAATAATTATTATAATTTTGTGGAGCATTTTGCGCGAATATAAAAGCCACTTCATATTCAAAACTATGGCATTTGGATTTTAGGGAAAATAAACAAAATATCTGTTTAATTAAGAAAATTATAAGTTTTTGGAGTTTGGCTAATCATGTCATAATAGACCCACAATAATTATCTTAGAGCATTTGGAAGAAAATTTGGAGTACCTCCTATCCTGTACATCATATAGCGTAGATTGGTCTGCATTTAGTAAAACTGCAGAAAATGTGATAGCATTTGAATTGGGCATATGTGTTGGGGTTAATAGTTGCTGGTTTGGGTAAAATGAAATTGAGTTCATCATTGGAAGTTGGGATGAGTACAGTGTTGGGTTTTCTAGGTTTAGGTGGTGCTCGGGACCGACGAAAGATCGTCTTTCCTGTGGAGGGTGAGAGAGGGTCAAAACACACTAGGGTTAGATCCAGAGTAATTTAAAAGGGATCGGGAATCGGGTTTTTAACAATAATAGTAAGTGCCTTGCGAAAGGGAGCTTTGGGCTTCAACCCATCGTATTTCCTAGTGCCCTCGAGAACCCTTCAGGGGGTATGCCTTGGGCAGTCCTGGGCTAACCTAAACTGTAGGAAAAATAAACTGCAAGAGTAACTAGTACAACTAGGGGTTCACTTTCACTCACCTCGGTGTCTCGGGAAGTTAGGTAGGGTCACACGAGCAGTAGGCTCGGTGGTGTTTTTGGTGATGTGCAGGTTAACCCGGCGAGCCGATGGCTCGGATGGTTCTGAGATGGACGTGATAGTCCGGGGAGCTTTGGCTCGGTAGATATTTGTGACGGACAGGTTAGTCCGGGGAGATTTTGATCGATGGTGATATATCAAGATTGCATGTGCATAAATTATAAGGTGGTGGGTCATCGGTGTTGGAGGGTCGATGCACCGACGCCAGTACGTTGACTCGGTAAGTGTGGTTTAGCACTTTGCCAATTTAAGTCCGGTGTACTAGCCGGCAAAGAGTACGCAGGAGCTCCACTTAGTGCACCAGTGTTGAGGCATATGATAGGTCTGATTGAGTGTGCAATTAGCGGTTTAGAGGTGGGCGAGGCCCAACCCACCGCTTATGTTTGCCACTACGGAGCTATCCTTGGAGGTTAGGCTCTAGAAAGGGGGAACTAAAGGTCTCTGTTCATGGAGTCGAGTGTGTGTGTTGCACTTGTGTGATTCATGTCATAACATAGCATAACATAGATCATTGCATATAACCCTTGACACCTATTGTATAAAGTGGTATGGGATGCTTTATACAACAGGCCCTGTAAATCGACCTCGTTGTTTATAAGCTTGTGTGAGCGTGCTTATAAGCTAAGGTTATTATTCTATGGATATATATATTGCTTGTTTGAAAACCGACACCCCAATGTATAAATTGGTATGAGACTTTTTATACGATAGGAGTCTTGCAAAAGATCCCTTAACTTATAAGTTTGTATAGACATTCTTATAAGTTAAGGTTACATGTTTCTTGTTTACCTCTCTCATACTTATAACTTTACTTACCTGTTTATATAGAATTGTTAGACTAGTTTCGTCGTCACCTGCTACTTGGTTACTCTCCACCTTCATTAACTTTCCTTTCCTCCTTCCCGCTCGGTGCCTAGGAGCCATGGGGGGAGGGGTAGGGGATGATATGACTTAGTATTTTAGACTAACGGTTTTCGGACCAAAACATTTTATGGGATCGTGGAGCCCAGCATGGAGGTGCAGCTCCGGAGGTCGACACGCTTAGAGACGGGACAGTCTAGTATCGGAGTTGAGAAAGCTAGTACAGTGAGTTCCGTTCGCTGGTAGATGTTATAGATTTGCTTCCGCAATGAGGGACATGTAGTGAGGACTTTGATGTATCGGGCATGAGCCCTATTTCCAGTATTTTTATTATTATTGCTATGGATTTTCCCTTCGTGGAGAATTATTATTATATATGTGATTATTGTGGACTTGTACTGACTTACTTTTGCTACTATTTTGTGATTGATATGGCCGGCAGGATCGGTGTTTTGTAGTGATGACCTTCCCGAGCGTGATGGTGTCACCACAAAGAGGCGGTTCTGGGCCTAAGACCCCGAAAGTTTTAAAAGAAAGGGGGGGGGGGGGTCTTTCAAGTGGTATCAGAGAAGACCTCGATCGAAAATGTACCAGTCCACAAACCCTCGGTCACCCCCGCATGAGTTTAGTCTGGGGACAAAGTAAGCAGCGGTAGTAGTGGTGTGCCCATACGGGGGTTCACATATAAATCGTTCACTTTTAATTAGGTTTGGGTCAATTACTTACAATGGTCTTTGTTATGCAGCCTCCAGCACATCCCACAACATAGGCGGCATCCAGCAAACCCCGGATGTTGCACCACCTCCCTGGCTCCCACTCTGTTTCTACAATCGGAGATGGGGCAGACCCTAACAACCATTCTGGAGGCTTTCAAGGCACAGCAGATTTCGGTTCCGTAGCCAAACTGGGGGCCAATTGGTTGAGCATCTTCCGAGGACTTTCTCCCCAATCTTACTTGGGGACAGAGTCGGCTATAGGACAGAGGAGTTGCACTACATCATGTATAAGATGTTGACCGGGATACGGTGCCCATGGGAGGAGAGGGTTCCATTGGTGGTCTCTTGCTTGGAGTCACATGCCAAGAGATGGTGGAATACACTGCTGGACATGACATTTGTAGATAAGGAGGTTGCTTACATTACTTGGGAGGAGTTCAGGGCCGCATTGTTGGAGCACTTCATTCCACAGTCGACAAGAGATAAGCTGGAAGACAGGTTCCTGTAGTTGAGGCAGGGCAATAAGATGGTGGTGGAGTACCCACGGGAGTTCAATCATTTAGCACGGTTTGCGGACTCCTATCAGCTGGATGAGACAGGATACACAAAGAGGTTCTATAAGGGCCTACGAGAGGATCTGAGAGAGGCTCTTTTGTTTATATCTGACGGGCCTATACCTTAGATATTAGAGATGGCAAAGAGGATTGAGGCAGATTGGCACATGACTCGAGGCCGGAAGAGGCCAACTGAGGATCAGATCCGGGGAGCCAGAAATAATGAGTGAAGTGCCCGCATTACTTATTGAAGAGATGTGAGAAGAGCAGACGACCAACCTCATCAAGAGGTGATGCAGGAGCTGAGGGAACCGGTGGTAATGGCTCCTCAACCTCTTCAGATGCGGGAGATACAGAGACCCGGGGGTATGGCATATCCCCCGCCTGAGTGCTATAACTATCATCAGGTAGGGCACATCCGGAGAAACTGCCCCATGAGGTGGCACCGCTACCAGCACCACCGGCTGCCACGCCTGCTCAGCAGTTTGGAGGCTAAGGGCGTGTCCGAGGGCGTGGATTCCAGGGCGCAGACCGCATGCAATATAGGGAACAAGTGTATGCCCTAGATCTGGCTAAACCTCGGAACTCGGAGCAAGTGATAATAGGTACGCCAGAATTTTTAAGTTCTTTCTTTCCTAAAAAGCTATACTCATGGATATAGAATTGTTAGAACTAGGAAGGAAAACCATAACTAGATTTCTAAAATATCTGACCACCCCAGGCATAGTATTCATCGGCGGCAATCCTGCTTATACGCTATTTGATATGGTGCTCCGCACTCATTTGTGTCGGAAGCCTTCGTGAAGGACTAGAAGGTGTGGAGCTATGGACAGGTTTGATGATGAGGGTACAACTACCTAAAGGATCAGAGCTATTTATCTCTACCCTCTACAATATGGAGGCGGTGATCGGCAGAAAGGCATTCGAAGCCCCAGCGACGAACATAAGGATGCCAGCCTATGATCTGATCCTGGGCATGACATGGTTACGTTGGAACCATGCCCAGATCGACTGCCTGTCAAAGAGGATCATCTTGAATCATGGGGATTCCTATGTCATCATCAAAGGTATTAAACCTACCACCCCTCTATTGTTATCATCTATGCAGGCCATCAAGGCCCACCTGCAGGGAGAAGAGGTCTATGAAATGTTGTTTGAGATGGCTGAAGCCAATGATTCCATCTCTAGTAACCCGGTGGTGTGGGATTTTGCTGACATATTCCCAGAGAAGCTGCCAGGGCTACCCCCGCAGCGAGAGAAGGACGTCCAGATACAGCTCGTGTTGGGGGGTAAGCCCGTATTTAGAGCTCCTTACTAGATGGCCCCGAAGTAGTTGGCGGAGTTTCGAAGCCAGCTGCAGGAGCTAGTGGAAGCCGGATTTGTCCGGCCGAGCTCTTCACCATGGGGAGCCAGGGTACTGTTCATCAAGAAGAAGGACGGGACACTCAAATTTTGCATCGTTTACCGAACACTAAACAGACTGAAAGTCCGGAATACCAACCCACTGCTGAGGATAGATGAGCTGTTTGACCTGCTGTAGGGGGCGCATTTCTTTTCGAAATTGGATTTGAGGTCGGGCTACTTCCAGCTACGGATTCAGGAGGAGGACATTCCGAAGACTGCCTTCAGTAGCAGATATGGGTTGTTCGAGTTTACCGTGATGACCATCAAGCTCACGAATTCATCATCGTCGTTCATGAGCCTCATGAACCGAGCGTTTGAGGCTTATCTAGATGTTTTCGTCATCTTGTTTATTGATGGCATCCTCACTTATTCAAAGACACAGGAGGAGAATGCATGACATCTAACACAGACTCTAGAGAGACTGCCGGAGCACCGCCTTTATGCGAAGTTCAGCAAGTGCCAGTTCTGGTAAAAGGAGGTGGCCTTCCTAGGGCACATTATCAGTGGATCTGGGTTGGCAGTGGACCCGGCTAAGATTCAGGCAGTTTCGGATTGGCCTCCGCTGAAGACGGCCACAGATGTGCAGGGTTTTCTAGGACTTGCCGGTTATTACCGGAAGTTCGTGGAGGGATTCTCTCGAATTGACCTACGACTCACATCCATGATGAGGAAGGATGTGCCCTTTATCTAGATTGCGCTGTACGAGATGGCTTTCCAGGAGCTGAAGGATCGACTCACCTCAGCTACTATCCTTGTGCTTCCTTCGGGGAAAGAAGTATTCCAGGTCTACAGTGACGCTTCCTACAAAGGCATGGGTGTAGTGCTGAAGCAGAAAGGCCACGTGATTGCTTATGCTTCCTGCCAGCTGGAGAAGCATGAGTAGAACTATCCTATTCATGACTTGGAGATGGGAGTGGTCGTGTTTTCTTTGAAGGTCTTGCGGCACTACCTATATGGTGTTTACTGCGACATATACTCTGATCACAAAAATCTGAAGTACGTGGACACGCAGAAGGAGCTGAATATCAGGCAGAGGCGATGGGTGGAGTTTCTAGCAGATTATCAGTATGAGATGCACTACCACCCAGGGAAGGCTAACGTGGTAGCCGATACACTGAATTGGAGAGCCGCCACCTCTAGAGCGGAGCCCCAGATTATGTCCATGGAGCTGGTGCAGAGATAAAAAGATATGCACATCACGCTGGTATCGTCTGATGAAACCGAACTCTATGAGGAGTATTTAGCTGCGATGAGCGCCATAGATGACATTCGAGATCGAGTCAGAGATGGGCAGAGGCAGGACACCAAGCTAGAGCCGATAATCCGAGCCTTAGAGGCAGGCACTGCTGGAGATTACACACTAAGGTATGGCCTGGTATGCTTTAGAGGACGGGTTTATATATCAGAGGGAGGCCAAGTCTGGGAGGATATCATGACGGAAGCCTATTGCATCCGGTATTCAGTACACCAGAGAGTTACGAAGATGACTGCGGATCTAAAGAAGACCATGTACTGGCCATACATGAAGAAGGATATGACCAACTTCGTGACCACTGCGAGACATGCCAGCTAGTGAAGGCAGAGTGTTGGAACCCCGCAGGATTGTTGCAACCACTCCCTGTGCCAGAGAGGATGTTCGATGATATCGCGATGGACTTCATACATGGGCTTCCCTGATAGCGGACGGGGAACGATTCGATCTGGGTTATCATCGACCGGCTGACGAAGGTAGCCAGATTTATCCCGATCATGAAGGATGACTCCGTTGGTGTGCTGGTGCGGAAATTTGTGGAGCAGTTCGTCTATTATCTTGGCATGCCCGAGATGATCGTGTCGGGTCGGGATGGACGGTTTACGTCCAGGGAGTGGCGATTAGTGCAGACCTACTTGGTCACTCGGCTTACATTCAGTACATCCTTTCATACTCAGACAGACGGGCAGACAGAGAGCACCAATCGGACTTTGGAGGATCTACTTAGCCTATGCATTCTGGACTGTAGAGAGCCTTGGGAGAAGATGTTGCCACTGGTCGAGTTCTCTTATAACAACAACTACCAGTCAAGCATAGAGATGTCCCATTATGAGGCTCTATACGGACGAATGTTTAAAGTGGTGGTAATGGAGATACCACCAGAGGGGTTAGACTGTATTATTCTAGGGGGGGTGAATAGAGTATTTTAAAATCCTTTAGATTTATATTTCAGAGTGGAAAATTAGTGATACTACTAAGTGTATTCAGAGAGTGCAGAAATAAAAACTAAGTTACCCAGCAAACAACACACAAAAAGAATTAAAATAGCATCACAGACGACACAAGAAATTTATAGTGGTTCACCTAAATCTTGGGTACATCCACTCTTCTACCACCCTGGTAGGAATCCACTCAGGTTTTTGATCAGGTGCCATGTCACCAATCAGGTTTTTGTTTAGGTGCCTGTCACCACAAGATCTGCTTCAGGTAGATCAGGAAACCCTTCAGGCTTTTGATCAGGTGCCTAAAAACCTAGTGATTAACCTTTGAAGGGAGCTAGAACCCTGTGTACAGTGGGTAAAATGAAACTAGATTTTATCTTCTCTTTCTCAAGGCAACAAAGAAGATTAGTGGATCCTTGATGGTGTCAAAGCTCCCCCTGAGATGAAGATTTGTTCAGGATGAATGGAAGCTTTGCAGGGTGAGTAGGTCTTCTAGAAAAGATCTCAAGTAAGCAGTAGATTGATTGAAGTTTGGTTGTCTCGTGGCAGCTTGCCGGAGGAAGAACACTTTAATGAAGACAAAGTTATTTGTTCTTGAATGTTTTCAGATATCTGTCTTGTTCAATGAGTGTATTTTTCTTTCTTGTTTTCTTTTCTCTCTGTAATCTCTATATCTTTGTGTCTCTACAGAAGGAGAGAAGAATTCTCTTTTTTATATTTCTCTGTATATTCTCCTATGAATTTTGAATTGTCTTCTTACATTGATTGCTGACGGTCTGGAGAAGGAAAAATTCAGGAGGAAAGAATGTCTGCATTAATTGGATTTCCCCAACTATCCTATTGAAAAGCGGAAAGTAATAATCCTGATGAATACCATAATCAATGCTGCTTCTAACGGTTATATTCAGAGAATATTAAGCATTGATTATTCAGGAATTACTGCAATGAAATAAGGACAAAAGCAAGAATGATCCAAGTCTAGATCTGCACAGAATTCGTCGAGCAAAGAACAGATTTCGTCGACCTGAGTCCAGAGTTCGTCGAGCTAATAAATCATGTTTGTCGACGAGATAATTATTGTTCGTCGACCTGAGATCCAAGATCGTCGACCTGAGAACTAATAACTGCTTTCTGGTAAAACTTGCCAATTCTGTGCTCTAAGTTCGTCGAGCTGATAACATAAATTCGTCGACTGGAGAATAAAGAAAGGCTTCTGTACTTAGAATTGTTGAAGTTGATCTTCCAGAAATCATCGACCTGAGCTAGAATGTTGTCGAGCATAACTCAGAGAATTTTCTCTGAGTTCGTTGAGCTGATCATGACTTTCGTCGAGCTGAGTTCGACGAACGTCGAACTCACTTTCCTGAACTCGATTTTTCTCTAAGTCTTGAGTCTTCTGCTTTCATCTGTTGTCTGGTCCATGAAATGTTGACTCTAAGGACATATCCTAGACTCTAGGACACAGACATGACACTGGCTAAACATGTTGGGTGAATCATCCTAATTAGTGAACCTAGCCCAAATCAAACTAGGGATCCAACAATCTCCCCCTATTTGTGTGAGGTCACTAATGCAAATGAAAACAGAAAAACAACATTCACAAAGCAAAAGAAAGGATATATCTGGCATAAATATTAAAACATGCAGCATATATATATATATACAGTGTAGCTTTGTGACAGAATGTAAATAAATAGTTTTAAGACATACAGAAAGACTAAACAGTTCCTACTCATTTCTTCTACTTTGACTCATTTTGCTTATCCTCCTTTGCTTTATCACCAGGCTGAGTGAATTTGATTTCCATGTTTGGATTAGCTGCTTGATTCTTTGACATAGTCATATCAGCTGCTCCAATAATGTTGAGGGAAGTAGACCTTGGCACAACAGCCTCTAGATGCAACTTCATATAATCATCAACATTAAAAAATTTATTAGCATTTGCAAACCTGTTTAGTTCCTCCTTCTTGTACTTGGACATTGTTGAGTATTGTGAGACATCCTTTCCTTTACCTTTGGCCTTGTTTATCATGGATAATCCAACCAGTTCTTGAAATCTGGCCATTCTAGCAGTGTTTGCTGTCTCAGGATCCTCATAAGGAATAGGAGGAGATTCAGGCCTTTTTGGACTGTCAGCTTTTTGAGATTCATGAGCTTGCTATAGATGTTGCTGTTGTTGTTGATATTATTGATGTTGGTGCTACTTACCTGAGGAACACTTGTGCTGGCTGCTTCCAGAATATGAAGAGGATCTACCCTGATTTCTCTGATAAGTTTGAAATTGGCTAGATCTCTAAGAGGAACTGCCAGAAGCACCAGCAACAGGTGAAGGAGGAGGAGGTGCATCTTTTCTATATCTCTGAGGAGGAGGAGAATAATTCCTACTTTTCTTCCTATCCATCTGCTGATTTTTGGACAGCCACATCCAAGCTGGCATGCCCTTGTATGGAGTGATATTCTGGAGAATATAGTAAGGGGTATCATGAGTTGGGTTAGGTTTTGGATCTTCATCTGGAGGGGCTTTCCTTTTCTTAGAGATTTTCTTTTTGGACTTGGGCTCATCATCAGAATCCTCTTCCTCATCTTCATCATCAGAAGATCCTTGAGGAGTATCATATAAAGCATAAATGGCTTTAGTACATCTTCATCAATCGGCTTTTCAGCCTGAGAAGGAGCTGGAGGAAGAGTTGTAGCTGGAACTCGAGAACTATATACATCAGTGCTTTCAGCAACTGATTTACTTTCTTCTTCAATATCTACCATCATGATCTCATCCAGATCTAGCATGGGGCTATCATCCATAATGAATGTTTGGGGAGATATGGCTTTTGGAGGATGAATTTCTTTAGGAGCAGATGTAGTTGGAGTTTCTGAAACAACAAAAATATCCTTGAGTTGCTTAACAACTAAGCGACTGATGGGTGTTGTGTAAGGAACAATAGCCAAGGATGGCTTTAATTGAACAACTGGAAGAGAGCTGAAGTAAACTAAATCAAAAGAGTTTAATAAACAGAATAAATCCACTGTAGGATCGACACAGCAATCAACAACAGTTATTATTATTGTATCTTCTATAACTATATCTATTTCAAGAGCCATATAAGTATCTGTATTTAAATCTATATCTGTTGTAGCTGTGGTAACTGCTGCTGCTGTTGCAAATAGGGAAGTTTCTTCATTGAGCATGTCCCCCTGCCTGATTTCAGTGATAACTGGAAGCAGGCCCCTGGTGGAAGAAGCAGGGATAGAGGTGGCAGTAAGGAGAGTAGCAAAGAACAGATAGAGTTAGCAAGAGGTGTAATGGCCTCTGCTATAAGATTCCTAATCACTAGAGTGATGTGCTCTAGGATTGTAGTCAGAGAAAGGGAAACTGAATCCATAAATTGAATTAGAGTTTGAGTGGAAATGGAGAGAGAAGTAGGAGTGACATCAGGGAGGATGTCATCCTGAGGAGATGATGGGAAATGAAAAGGAGAGTGACTGTGAATGTCATGAGCTGGAGATGTGGGTGTGGAAGTAGAGAGGTGAGGAGATTAAATGTGGGGGATGAGAAGAATGTTTCATTGTTGATGTCTTGGAGGTGGGATGGAAGAGGAGATTGAGGAGGATTTGTGTGCAGTGGAGAGTGTGGAGGTGTTGGCACATGAGTTGATGAGGGGATTGACACGGCTAGAGGTTGCTGAGGAGGAAGGGAGGATGCTTGAGTAGATGGAGGAGTTATTGTTGGAAGGGATGAGGTGGAAGAAGTATGTGGAATAGGAGCTTGTTCTGAACTAGGGTGGGGAGTGGCTGTGATAGCCCTTGTGCCCTTAGAAGGCCTGGAGTAGGAGGAAGCCCTGGATGGCTTAGTGATCCTCCTCCCCTATCTACTAAATAAGGCAGAGGTTAGCCTCTTTGAGGCATTGATGAAAACTATTGTTGACACCAAGTGTTCATAAGCCTTTTCCTGCAGAAATATCCCTAGTACCCGGCCAAAGCAAACTTCTTTTTTGTTATTTTTCTTATTAATCAAATCAAACAGTAACCTACCCAGTTAATTCCTTTCTTATCCACCAAAGCAATCATCACCAAGAATTGATGTCTGGTTATATAATCATGTGCTGTATGTTTTCCTAACAGAACTTTTCCGACCACATCGGCCTAGAACTTGTATTCAGCCGACAAGTTCTTCTTGAGTAGTTTCTTACGGTTATCTCCACAATGACCCATTCTATTCAACATGTTATTATACTCCTCAGAGTCCATTTCAATGTCTTCTTCATCATTTGAAAGACCGAAGATGTTAGTTAGAACTGAAGGGGAGAGAGTAACTGGATTACCAGAAACTGATCCAGTCATCTTATCTTCTTCTGCAGTTGTAGATGTATACACACATTCTTTAACTTCAGTCATGGCTATCTTGATTTTGGAATTCATAAACTTTTTCAGATTCCGATCTTCAAATAGCTTTAGGATTTCCACAAAGATTATGTCGGAATGCTGGAATGAATTAAAATCAATGTCAAAGCCCGTGTCAAACTTCATGGAGGAGAGAGCAGTTGCCGGAATCGCCATGATTTCACCTGCAAGAGAGAGGGAAAGATTAAGTGCAAAAGGGAACTGAAAGTGCGGGATGGAGGTAGAAGAAAACCTAGATATAAGGTTTTTAGAATATGAACCGCCAAACTCCGTCCGATGAATAATAAAAAGATCTTCGATCTGAGGTCGACGAATTATTTTATTAGAAAATGAGTTCGTCGATCTCAGTTTGAAGAAGACAAATAAATCGTCGGTCTCAGTTCGACGAAAAATTCACTGAAGCAGGGATCATCGATATCCATTCGATGAAAAATATTTCACTAAGAAGTGATCGTCGAACTCCGTTAGACGAACTCTTCATGATGGTTTCACAGATCGTCGATCTCCATTCGACGAACACTCCACAAATCGTCGACCACAGACAGAAATTAATTTAACTCATCTCCATTGATCATTCCTAACTGATTTAAGAAAAATAGGTGCTTCTTCTCATCCAATGGCTTGGTGAAGATATCTGCCCTTTGTAAATCAGTGGAAATGAAGGCAAGATTAATTTTCTTTTTGTCGACACAATCTCTAATGAAATGATGTCTTATTTCTATATGCTTTGTTCTACTATGAAGCACTGGATTTTGTGCTATGGATATAGCACTTGTACTATCACAATATATAGTTGAATTATTTAGATTGTATCCATAATCCAGTAGTTAGTTTTGTATCCACAAGACTTGTGAGCAACAGCTTCCAGCAGCTTTATATTCTGCTTCTGTAGTAGATGTTGACACAGAGGTTTGCTTTTTAAAAAACTAGGACACAAGCCTGTCACCAAGGAATTGGCATGTTCCTGTGGTGTTTTTTTGTCCACTCTACATCCAGCATAGTCAGCATAAGAAAATCCAGTTAAATCAAATTCTGACTCTGATGGATATAGAAGTCCTAGATTTGGACAACCCTTTATATATCTCAAAATCCTTTTAAGCAAAATATAGTAAGATTCTTTATGGTTCGCTTGGAACCTAGCACAAATTCATGTAGCAAACAAGATGTCTGGCCTACTCGCTGTGAGATATAATAGGGACCCAACAATGGCCCTATAAAACTTCTGATCAACAGACTTCCCATGTTCATAAGAATCTATCACAGCATTTGAAGTCATAAATGTCTTCATAGCTGAGGCATCACACATCCCAAATCTTTTAATAAGCTCTTTAGCATACTTGGATTGGGAGATGAAGATACCATCAGATGATTGTTTCACTTGGAGACCAAGGAAATATGATAGTTAACCCATGCTACTCATCTCAAACTTTGAATGCATAAGGTTAGAGAACCTTTTGCATAGTTTGGGATAAGTTGATCCAAATATGATATCATCTACATATTTTTGTAATAATAGAATTTTATATTTATGATGCTTAATGAAAATTGTCCTATCTACAATGTCTCTAGAAAATTTATGCTCTAATAAGAAGCTAGCTAGGGTCTCATACCAAGCTCTTGGAGCTTGCTTTAAACCATAGAGAGGTTTATGGAATCTAAAGACATGAGAGGGATGTGTTGGAGAGATAAAA
This sequence comes from Platanthera guangdongensis, assembly GCA_039583875.1. Classification (NCBI taxonomy): domain Eukaryota; kingdom Viridiplantae; phylum Streptophyta; class Magnoliopsida; order Asparagales; family Orchidaceae; genus Platanthera; species Platanthera guangdongensis. Next base: position 184,329,175 of record CM077158.1, read on the forward strand.
CCTGGAGGTTGTTCAACATTCTTCTTTGAGAGAAAAGCACTCTTGACATCCATCTGATAAAGTTTGAACTTCTTGAAAGCAGCATATGCAAGGAAAATTCTTATGGCTTCAAGTCTTGCAACAGGAGCAAATGTTTGATCATAATCAATGCCTTCTTCCTGACTATACCCTTGAGCTACTAGCCTTTCCTTGTTCCTCATGATGTTGCCTTCAATATCCAATTTATTTCTGAATACCCATTTGATTCCAATGACAGGATAGTCTTTGGGTCTAGGAACCAATTCCCAAACTCTACATCTCTCAAATTGATTGAGCTCCTCTTGCATTGCAATGATCCAGTGGGGATCTTGTTCTCCATCTTTAATGGATTGGGGCTCAAGTTGAGAGAGGAAACAAGCACACATCAAGTCAGGGTTGAATTGATGCCTTGTTTGCACACCAGTCGAAATGTCTCCAATCACTTGAGATCTGGAATGATCTCTAAATGTGACAAAATCAGTGGGAGGAGCTGGTTGGGCAACAACTTGGGGGCTAAATTCCTCCTATGGAATTTCATTAGTTGTTGGAAGGGGTTCAGTCACTTCTGTGATTTATTCTTCACTTTCTTCTTCAACTTGTGGACAAGGATGTATTGGAACCTCTTGGGTGAGGCTTAGTTCATCCAAACTCTCACACAAGTGAGGTACCTGCAAAGTGCTATTGGTAGAAATTTCTTTCTCCTTATAAGACATGTTAGCTTCATCAAAAGTCACATGAATTGATTCCTCAATTTTTAAAGAAGATTTATTAAATACCCTATAAGCTTTGCTGACTTGGGAATATCGTAGAAAAATTCCTCTTCAGCCTTAGCTTCAAACTTTCTAATATATTTCTTGTTATTATTATGAATATAGCATATGCAACCAAATACTTTAAAATAGGTGATTTTAGGTTTCTTCCCTTTAAGTAATTCATACAGAGTCTTATTCTTAAGTTTATGTATTAAACTTCTATTCAGTACATAGTTTGTTGTGCTTACAGCCTCTGCCCAAAAGGATAGGGGCATGTAAGCATATGCAAGTAATGTGCCTGTAGCTTCAATTAAGGTTCTATTCTTCCTTTCAGCTACCCCATTTTATTGAGGAGTTCTAGGAGCTGAGAAGCAATGTCTGATACCTTCCTTCTCACAGAACTCATGCATAAGAAGAGACTCAAACTCAGTACCATGATAAATCCTGATCAATGCAACTGGAGTAGAGTACTCAATCTGTATGGTCCTGAGAAAATCTGTAAGAACCTTGATTGTATCTGACTTAGATCTCAGAAAGAACACCCAAGTGAATCTTGTGAATTCATCTAAAACAACTAGAGTATAAGATTTCCCTCCTAGGCTTTATACATCAATAAGTCCAAAAAGGTCCATGTGTACCAAGTACAAGATCCTAGGTGAATCACTCTTATTAACTGATTTAAAACATGATTTAGTTTGCTTGCCTACTTGACAAGCCCTGTAGAGGCCTTCCTTCTTGTAGGTACCAGAAGGTAATCCTCTCTCAAGGTTGTCTTTAGATAGCCTAGCAATGTTTTTCATATTAACATGTCCTAGTCTTTTATACCATAGATCATTTGGATTGCAAACAATATTAAGTAAACAGATATCTGAAGTTGCAGAATGAAAATCAACTATATATATATTACCTTGTCTAATTCCAATTAAAACAGTTTGGTTTTCTTTATTAAAAATAATAAAAGAACTTGAGTTAAAATGTACTTGATAACCTTCATCACATAGTTGAGTTATGGAGATGAGGTTATGCTTGAGTCCACTTACATATGTCATCTTCTTGAAAGTGACTGCTCCAATCATTACTTCTCCAAAGCCTTCAGACTGGCCACAATTTGAATCACCAAAGATCACCTTTGGTCCCAGCTTGGACTTGTAGTTATTTAAGTTGTCCTTATTACCAGTCATGTGCTTGGAACATCCACTGTCAATATACCATTATTGATTAACAGTTGGACATCTCTTTACCTGCAAAGAAAATAGTTAGTTGTTCTTGACCCAAATTACCTTGGGTCCTTTATTTTGCTGATAAGAAAAGCTTGATATAACTGAAAATTCATGTTGGGATTTATAGCCTAAAGGATGATATCTCCTAGGTGGAATTTCCCAATCAGTAAGTGGATTAAAAGGTTTTCTAGGTTGATTAGAGTTTTTGTTAGAATTAAGACTTTTATTAAGTTTGACTGGGTTCGACGAAAGGTTGTAAGTTCGTTGACCAGAGTTCGACAAAGTGGGATGAGATCGTCGATCTCTGCTCAGAGAATGAACATATTCATTTTCTGTGCCCCAAGTTCGTCGATCTCTGCATGACGAACCATACACAGTTTGTCGATCGCAGTAAGACGAATTATAACAGCTAATGTTGGCGTTCATAGATCATCGATCGTAGTTCGACGAACTAGCCACATTTCGTCGACCAAAGTTCGACGAAATCTGTTGAACTTTATTTTTACCTAGAGTTTTCTTGTTTCTATTCTTTTGATTTCTAGAGTTAGGTAATTCTTCTGTGGTTTGTTTATTGTTTATTACCTCTTTACCCTTACCGAAAATAAATCTTATAGGGGTTGATAATATGTTCTTCTTACGTATGTGGGGTAAGCTTGATGTTGCACCCAAGCCCAGTTTTACATTCCGTCGCGCATTGATTGTACTTGTGATGTCCATCAGCTTAAGGCTTATCCCATTGAGAGATTCATCAAGTTCCTTAGCCTCACATAGCTCTGTTTTTAAAGAAATAATATGTTCATTAGCTAGAGCTAAATCAACCTTAAGCATGTTGATTTTAGCAAACAAGGTATCAAATTAAGATTGCCTATCTCTTAGCATTTTAATTTCTTTTTCATATTTTATTAAATCATTGCATAAAGATTTGAATTCAATTTTAACATCAACAGAATTAAAATCTAAAGATGAGATTACCTGATCCACATCTATCTCAGATTCTTCTTCTGATTCTTCAGAATGACCTTCTGCTTGATCTTCAGCATCAGATCTGCTGGGAGAGGCATTAATTGCCATGAGGCAGACCTCTTTTGCCCTTTCTTCTTCATCATCTTCACTGGAACTGGAAGATGATGTCTCTTCATTAGTGTCACTAAATGTTTCCGCAATGAAACCTTTTTTTTCTTTTGTAATTGCTGGAGGAGTGTTTGTTTGAATTCCTGCTGGAGTTCTTCTTGTTCTCTTTCTCCTTTCTCCAGTCCCTTTTCTGAGCTTCAGGGCATTCAGGGAGAATGTACCCAGGCTTTCTGCATCAAAAGCAGAAAATCTCCTTGGTAGGAGTTCTATCATACTTAGGTTTTTCATCATTCTTTGATGGTCTTCTTTTGAAATCCTTCTTGGCGAGCTTGTAGAATATTTTTGCCAACAAGCTCATCAGCTCTTCATTTGCTGGAAGGGTTTCAGATTCTTTAGTTGCTTTAAAAGCAATATTATGTTCCTTTCTTGAATAGGTTGAGGTCTTCATTTCAGCAGCCTCTCTAGTCTTGATCAATTACTCATAGGATTTGAGCTTTCCCCAGAGAGACTCAGTGGATATCTCATTCATACTTCTGGCTTCTTTGATTGGCCAGATCCTGGAATCCCAAGTGCTGGGGAAGCACATCAGAATCTTGTCAGTGATCTCAGTCAATGAGATATCGTTATCCAAGGTCTTCAGTTCATTGATGATAACACTAAGTTTGGAATACATCTCTGCCACTATTTCAGATTCCTCCTTCTTGAAGTTCTCATACTTAGATACTAGGGGGGATCTTCTATCCTTTCTTTCGTCTACAGAGCCTACCACCAACTGGTTTAGAGAATCCCAGATTTCTTTTGTAGAAGAGCATTCAGCCACCTTTTGGAAGATTTTATCTGACATTGTTTGGGACAGAATGTTCATGGCTTTAGCATCAACAACCTTGGCTTTCTTCTGAGCATCAGTCCACTCAGGTGGTGGAACTGCATGAGTGCTGGAAGTTGATGTGGATGTAGAAGCAGATGGTTGTGGAGTACCTGTCAAAATGGAATTGAAAATATCATCATTAATGGAGTTCATGTATAGGTTGATTCTTATATTCCAGATTGTAAACTTAATTAAGTTGCAGATTGGAGGTCTGGTGCTAGCATAATCCTTATTTTGTGCCATTGCTGTAAGAAAAAATTGAACACTAAAGAATAGGGAAACAATCTAACAAGGATCTTGGTTCAGATGTTAATCTGTGAAACCAAAGAAAACTTGGCTTTGATACCAATTAAAAGTGGTGGTAAGGGAGATACCACCAGAGGGATTAGACTATATTACTCTAGAGGGGGGGGGGGTGAAAAGAGTATTTTAAAATCCATTAGATTTATATTTCAGAGTTGAAAATTAGTGATACTACTAAGTGTATTCAGAGAGTGCAGAAATAAGAACTAAGCTACCCAGAAAACAGCACACGAAAAGAATTAAAATAGCATCACAGACGACACAAGAAATTTATAGTAGTTCACCTAAAACTTTGGTACATCCACTCTTCTATCACCCTGGTTGGAATCCACTCAAGTTTTTGATCAGGTGCCCTGTCACCAATCTGGTTTTGTTTAGGTGTCTGTCACCACAAGATCTTGTTCAGGTAGATCAGGAAACCCTTCAGGCTTTTGATCAGGTTCCTAAAAACCAAGTGATTGACTTTTGAAGGGAGCTAGAACCCTATGTATAGTGGGTGAAAATGAAACTAGATGTTATCTTCTCTTTCTCAAGGCAACAGAGAAGATTAGTGGATCCTTGATGGTGTCAAAGCTCCCCCTGAGATGAAGATTTGTTCAAGATGAATGGAAGCTTTGCAGGGTGAGTTTGTCTTCTAGAAAAGATCACCAGTAAGCAGTAGATTGATTGAAGTTTTGTTGTCTCTTGGCAGCTTGCTGGAGGAAGAACACTTTGATGAAGACAGAGAGATTTGTTCTTGAATGTTTTCAGATGTCTGTCTTGTTCACTGAGTGTATTCTTCTTTCTTGTTTTTTTTATCTCTGTAATCTATATATCTCTGTGTCTCTACTGAAGGAGAGAAGATTTCTCTTTTTTATATTTCTCTGTATATTCTCCTTTGAATTTTGAATTGTCTTCTTGCATTGATTGATGACGGCCTGAAGAAGGAAAAAATCAGCTGTAGAGAATGTCTGCATTAATTGGATTTCCCCAACTGTCCTATTGAAAAGTGGCAAGTAATAATCCTGATGAATACGATAATCAATGCTGCTTCTAACGGTTATATTCAGAGAATATTAAGCATTGATTATTCAGGAATTACTGCATTGAAATAAGGACAAAAGAAGGAAAGATCAAATTCTGGATCTGCACAGAATTCATCGAGCAAAGAATAGATTTCGTCGACTTGAGTCCAGAGTTCATCGAGCTGAGAAATCATGTTTGTCAACCAGATAATTACTGTTCGTTGACGTGAGATCCAAGATCGTCGACCTGAGAACTGCTAACTGCTTTCTGGTAAAACTTGCCAATTCTGTGCTCTAAGTTCGTCGAGCTGATAACATAAATTCGTCGAATGGAGAACAGAGAAAGGATTCTGGACTTAGTATTGTTGAAGTTGATCTTCCAGAAATCGTCAACCTGAGCTCGAATGTTGTCGAGCTAAACTCAGAGAATTGTCTCTGAGTTCGTCGAGCTGAGCACGACTTTCGTCGAGCTGAGTTCGACGAACGTCGAACTCACTTTCCTGAACTCGATTTTTCTCTAAGTCTTGAGTCTTCTGCTATCATCTGTTTGCTGGTCCATGCAATGTTACCTCTAAGGACATAGCCTAGACTCTAGGACACGGACATGCCCCTGGTTATACATGTTCGGTCAATCATCCTAATTAGTGAACCTAGCCTAAATCAAACTAGGTATCCAACAAAGTTGTATGACTCCGCTGTCATGGATACAGGATGAGGACCTGAAGGTGTGGGCTCGGAGTTTGTTGAGGACACTGAGGCTCAGGTGAGGCTGATACGGGATCAAATGCTGGAGGCGCAGAGTAGGCAGACCAAGTATTATGATGCGAGGCATCGTCAGGTAGAATTCTAGGTTGGAGACCGGGTATTCTTGAAGATCCAACCAATGCATGGAGTTTCGCGGGTTCGTGGTTGGAAGAAGAAGCTCAGCCCGAGATATATGCGGCCTTATAGGATCCTGAAGTAGATCGGTCCCTTAGCATAGAGGCTGGAGCTTCCACCAGAACTGGAGGGCCTTCATGATGTTTTCAACATCTCCACCCTGAGGAGAGCTCTACTTTGTCCGGAGCTATAGATCACCACTACAGATGGGCCTATAGATTTTGATCGATAGGTACACCTGGAGTCGATTCGAATAGAGGATACTGGGATGCGGGTCTTGCGACGTAAGAAGGTCCCATTGGTCAAGTTCCTGCTGAGAAATCATGGGCAAAAGGAGCACACGTGGGAGCCACAGGACTTGATGCAACAAAGATACCCGAAACTTTTCAATCAGGTATTCCTTTCCACCTCTCGGGATGTTACATTTTATTTTTCATACTTGAAACCCCGTAGGGCTAACTTGAATTTCAAGGACGAAATTTTTTGTTTAAGTATTGGGATTTGTAACATCCCTCAAACAACTAGACCCCTAAGAGTGGTTTTGTCATGACTAGGTCATGACCAAACCCTAGGAAGACCAAGTGAACCTAGGAATGTAGGTGAGATCACTATGGTCTGCAAATAGTAGTTTGTAAACACTAGGTTAGGATGATCATGGGGCATCACCATGACTCCAAGACCTCACCAAAACCTCACCAACCTATTGGAAGGTCCATTAGAGGCCTAAGTGTCCATTGGAGTCGACTCTGGGAGGCCAAGTTGACCTAGGATCATCCTAGCCCTAAATTGGGGAAGGTACCCTAACTAAGGGCAATGTACCCCTAAGGAGCCCAACCAACACTACCTAGGTCATACTAGACCTAAAGTGAAGTCAATGAGTCATCAAAGATCCATTGGGGTCAACCCAAATGGTCATGTTGAACAAAGTCAACTATAGCCCTAATTTGGTCAAAGTACCCTTCCTAAGTGTCAAGTGACCCCCAAAGTGCCAAGGCAACTCTACCCAGCCCTACCAAGGCCTTAGAGGAGGCCAATGGGTCACCAAGGACCCAGTGGGGTCAACATAGAAGTTTAAATTCACCAAGGCCAACCCTAGTCTATGTTATGTCAAACTTAGCTGAAATGGGCTAACCCAAGCTCAAGCCATTTTCCATTTGGTCTAACCACTTCCTAATTATATGATGGTATGCTTTATTGGGCTGCAAATAGGAAAAAGGGATAAGCAAGTCAGCCTTGATGACTAGGAGAGAGAAAGCTCATTTCCCTTTAATGGAGGAGAGAGAAAGGGGGGAGGGAGAAGCCATTCACGACATTAGGAGGCCAAGGGCCACCTTTGATGGCTGTATTCTACTCCTTTGGGGAAGAGGAGGAGTTTCCAGCCGTTTGCTGGCCACTCCAAGCCATATTCACCCCCCACCACCACCACTTGGCCGAAAGCTTCATTGAAGACGATTAATGGCCATTGGTGCTTGGTCCTTCCTCTTCCCCGTTTGATGATCTTAAAAGCACCACTGGACATAGGGGAGTCAGTTACACACTTCACCTAAAGGACACGAGGCATTCCACTATGCTGTTGCAGAAACTCGATTGGCAGCACCACAACCATGGCAACCCGGCAATCAACGTGACTTCAAGCCTCCAATATGTTCCTCCCTTGCTCCTTCCGTGGGTCGATCATAGGAATCAATAGGGATAAGTGATGAGTCGATTTATATAGGGTTTTTAAAAATCATCTGGGCTACTTTTCATGCACTTGCACTTCACTTCAAGTATGTTATTGTTGATATTTCATTTATATAGTTTTAAATGCTAAGTGCACCGTTTTGGCCCATTGATGTGCAATTGCGCATTCTATTTTGGGGGTAAGCACATGGTGCTCCCCATGGCACTTTCTGGCTTTTTTTCATTGCATTTCTGTGATGCTGGAGGGTTCTCTTTGTTTTTAATTGTTTGTATGCTGGTAGTGTGTTTTCCCCAAGGATGGAATGCGGGTTTTAGGAAAAGGCATGGTCATGCATTTTCTTAGAAAATGATTCTTTGTGATCGTGCGTTTTGTTTGTGTCGGAGAAACGTCGAACTGAGCTCGACAAAATTTATTAACTCACAGTTGATGCACGGTTTCTTCAGAACCATGCACAAAGGAAACGCACGGTTTTCCTGTAGCATCTTGGTTGTTCCTTTCTGTGGCTAATCGTGCGTTGTGTTCACGCACAGGCGGCAGCGCCCGTGCACGAGTAAAACATATGGTTCCACTGTTTTATCCTGTATTCCTGCTTTCTGTCGGTACCCGTGTGATTTCCTTCATGCACGTGTGGAATCGCCCGTGCACGATGTAAAACTCATGTGTAAACGCTTCATCTTCCGCAAGCTGGGACTGCAAGTTAATAACACACGGTTAGCCCACGGTCGTGCGCCGAACCGTGTGTGTCTATTTTTCTGACCTGCTTCTAATTAAAGCGGAGATTTTCCTCCATTCAAGAAAAGACTTTCTTCCCTGCCATTTTCCGCCTCCAAGGAAGGGTTCCGCCATTTCCCTTCATCTTTCACATTAGTGAGGTGCTCCGGGCAAGCTTTCAACGCCATATTCAAGCTCGAGGTTCCTCTCATCCTCCTCCCTCATCCTTGAGCTTCAAGGAGAGTTTGATCTAACTTTCTCCATCAAGTTAGGGGATGTTTGTGTCATCCTCCACTGGTTCGTGGCACGAAGAAGACGGGTCCATTGGGAGTGAGTGACAGCCTCCTCTACCCCGGACACATTTGAGGATCGAGCTAGGACGCAGATTGACAACCCAGTGATTCCTTCCGTGAATCCTCTGCAAGACTTCGGATCTGGTCGATTTCGCAGACTTTCCTTCTCTTATTATTGATAGTGTAGCTTAAACTCTTGTATTTGATGAAGTGTGTTTAGTTTGTAAAACATATTTATACAATCATGTCTATGTGATTTCATATTTATGTTATTTACTTGACGTGCGCCTTTATTTTCCATCCTTCACCACATCCGGTTGTGACGCACTAGCAATTGCTAGTGGCGTGCATACCGACGAGGTGCTCTCGACCCTCATTCTGCCATCCTAACCACCTCATCCGCAAGCCTACTCGTCCATCCGCCCAGCAATTCGGTACATAGCGGCCCGTGTAGTCTTCCATCCTGCCTGGCGAAGCATCGCATAGCTGCGTTGCATAGGAGTAGTTCTTAGTGTTTTAGTTTCTATTTCCACAACCATCAAAATACCCTTAGTTAACTCCGACCTAAGGACTTAAATCTCAAGTCCTCCTAAAAATTAACTCCACCTTACTCTATTCCTTGAAGAGATCGATACTTGAGAAAATTCACCCATTTTATATTACTTGTGCGACCGGTATACTTATCCTCCAACGCATCACATTTTTGGCTCCGTTGTTGGGGAACATAGTCATGTGAGTTTTTGGAGAGGGAGATAGTAGATCGAATCCCTTTCCATTTGTGCATTGCATTGTTCTTTGTTTTAGTTGTTAGAATTTTTATTTTGCTTATTTATTTTTGCCCTTTTCTGATTTTTGGTTTTAGATAGCAAATCAATGCTATTTTTACTTTAATTGTGTAACACTCTTTGGTAAATTTTCTTGTTCGAAATGTATTCATCCGAGTGACGTCTTTATGACGCTTTGCGCTGATGCATCGATGTCATGGCTGATTTGAAAGACGAGCATTGTATTAGATGTTTGTTATGTCATGGTGTAGGTCACATCGTGGAGGATTTCCCTCGCTTGTGCGAGCCTTCTCCCTCTAAGGGCGTGCGCGCAACAGCCTCCCGTTCGCGGAAGACTGTTGTGGAAATTCCTACCAGTGTGTTGTCTGGCCCATACACTGACATCGCTCACCTTGCTCGTTCTTTGCCCGTTGCGATTACCGAAGAATCTCTCGCCACTTTCAGATCTTTCATGGGTCCTTCGATCCCTTTTTACGAGCTTCCCTTGAGTGATGACGATCACTCTTGTGGTAGCCAGCAAAAAGAGGATAAGGAATTCATGGGCGCTCCTGTATGGGACGCAGAGATTATTCCTGTCGACGGGATGGCGTCAGCGAATGATTTTGTGATGGGGCCTGCTCATTCAGTGCTCAATTTTGAGAGCAGTTTCGCCGCTCTGCAATTTTTGCCTGAGTTTGCTACTCCTTTTTCTTGTGAGTCGGCTGATGATGCAGTATTTTTGGATGATTCGGTGCCTGAGGTTGTGCCAAAGTGGGATGAGGATTCCTCTATCTCCGATGGAGAGGGTGGATCTTTGGAGCACTTTTACGCACACCGGTGGGATGAGGAATGTTCCCTTTCCGATGCGGAGGTTAGCACCTCCTTATTGGACGAGGTCGTACCCCTTACCACCGTGAACCTCGAGTTCTCGGATTTCCCACGATATGACTCGTATGATACCGATAATGATCTCTGGCTGGATCCTGCTGAGAGTGATACCGGGATCACTCTCCCATTTCCTGATTATTTTGGTTCCTCTTCCCTTTTATTACTTGATCCCCCTTCTTTATCTGAGTCTGTGCAGGCTGAGTCCCCACGAGTACGTTGGGATGATGATGAGCCTGGTGTTCATGTCGTTTCCATTGCTCCCTAGACATCTGTGGTTGACGACACCTTACTGGGCAAGGATTTTTTTTGGTGAGAAGAGTGAGGACCAATGCTCCTCCGCTTCTTACTTCCTATTTCCTCTACCTTCGAGAAGCAGGTTTGATTATTTAGGTAGAGGGGTAACTGTTTTATCACTGTATCAGTACCTGTTACCGCAACGGATATTGGAAAATTACCTGTGCATTTTTTATTTCATAAACCCATTAGCTAGAATATTTTCCTTAGCTGAATAAATCATGCTGGGATGACAGTAACCCCGGTACTTATCTTTCATTTCCTGTATTTTTATTTCTCATATTTAAGTTAGTTCAGTATTTTTCTGTATTTTGTATATTTTTCTTTTGTTTTTGCGGAGCTCACCACTGCAGGTATTCATGGTAAATTCGTATTGGGGGGTTGTGATTCTTCATATGGCGGAACTGCTTCTATTTTTTTCACGCATCTTCTGGTATTCTCATTGGCTGAGCATTGGGTAACGTCTTCTCTTATCTCTATTTGATTTAAATTTCCATATTATATACTGTGTCGCATGGTTTAAGCCTGGTGGGGGAGAGACTCGAGTTGTTATCCGCTAACGTGCACATTGAATTTGCATACTAGAAGCTTTTATTATTATATCATTTGCATTTGCTTTGCACTCACAACACCCACTTGAGAGCGTTTACTTAAGCACTTTCACGTGCCGAGCTTGTTTATCACTTGTGGGTAGAATACAGAATGCTGTGTTGGTTTAGGATTGCGTGATGCAGTAAAATGTTGACTCCAAGATTGTTCCTAGGCATGCACTCATGATCACTTAGAGTGTGTGTAGATTAAAATTCTTTATATGCTTATAGTCTCTATTTTTCTATTAGCGTAGATTTTGTTTACGGTACTCTAGTTGTGAATCCGGTTGTGAATCAAACGGTGGTGTAGGATTGTGTGTGGGTGTTCAATAGCCTCGTATTGTTCGAGTTGGGAGGAAGGGGTTTCTCGGTGGCTAAGAACTTGCCCTGAGCAACTCTCGAAGCATGAGTTCATGGTTAGTTAAGTGCGTGTGTGATGTAGGCTGTCACTTTGTCTAGTTTGAGCCTTGTACCATTCCCGACATCTATCCGTTGCTACCCCCGTTGAGCCTATCCCATCCTTTTACATCCCTACGCCTCGCTACCAAAGCCATATAACCTTTCCTACTCACACATCTGAATGCAATCGCTCGGTTAGTTTGTTTTGTTGTAGTTTGTATCTGTTATGTATGGCAGTTATGGGGGTGTTTGTGTAGCTTGTGGTGTTGTCGTTTTTCATCTTGTTTTGGCTATTTGGATAAAAAAGGAAAGGAAAATAAAAAATATATAATAGTAAATAAAAAAAATTCCCAATGCGGAATAAAAGAAAAAAAATTTTGTTGTTGAGTTGTGTTCGTTATGGGCATGCACACACCGTCAAAAGTCCAAGTCTGGTGGGGCGCAGCTTGTGTTTATTCGTTGAGATTAGCTGTGAGTGTTTTTGGGCGATCTCATTTTCGGTGTGCGTGTCCATCTTGTTTATCTTTGTATACCCCACCTTCTCCTAAGCCTATATTATAATCCAAGTCCTACGGATTCGTGCTTTAGTCAAACTAGTGCCGTGGAGAGAGTGTTAACGGGCAAGCATATGCTTACCAACATTGGTGGATTCCTTTGGAGATTTTCCGGATACCTGATCTTTGTCAATGCTCACCTCATTATCCGTTTGCTTTCGTTCTACACGCAGTCGAATGATTCACCGTGATTCACTTTAGGAGTATTTGTAATATCTTCTTTATGTTTATCGGAATTAGAAATTATTATGCATGCATAGAAGAGTTTTCTACTGTTGATTTTTGTACATGAGGGTATGACTTCGCATGGTACTGCATTTTTGTAATTACTTAGTCAACTAGCCTTCTTTAACTCTACTTAGTGATGATTTGCTCGGGACGAGCAAATGTTTAAGTCTGGTGGTGTGATGTGTCTGATTTATATAGGGTTTTTCGGACTCATCTGGGCTAGTTTTCACGCACTTGCACTTCACTTTTAGTATGTTATTGTTGAAATTTCATTTATTTAGTTTTTCACGCTAAGAGAACTGTTTTGGCCCATTGATGTGCAATTGCGCATTCTATTTTTGGGGGTAAGCACATGCTGCTCCCCATGGCCCTTTCCGGCTTTTTTTTCATTGAATTTCTATGACGCTGGAGGGTTCTCTTTGGTTTTAATCATTTGTATGCAGGTAGTGTGTTTCCCCAAGGATAGAATGCAGGTTTGAGTAAAATGCACGATCGTGCATTTTCTTAGCAAACGGTTCTTTGTGATCGTGTATTTTGTTTGTGCAGTAGAAACGTCTAACTGAGCTTGACGAAATTTCTTAATGCACGGTTGACGCACGGTTTCTTCAGAACCGTGTGTGAAGGAAACACACGGTTTTCCTGAGCATCTTGGTTGTTCCTTTCTGTGGCTAATCGTGCGTTGTGTTCACGCACGGGCGGCAGCGCCCGTGCGCGAGTAAAATGCACGGTTCCCCTATTTTATCCTGTATTTCTGCTTTTTGTCGCTACCCGTGTGATTTCCTTCACGCATGGGCGGATTTGCCCGTTCGCAAAGTAAAATGCACTGGTCAATGCTTCATCTTCCGCAAGATGGGCCTGCAAGTTAATAACGCACGGTTAGCGCACGGTCGTGCGCCAAACTGTGCATGGCTATTTTTCTGACCTGCTTCTATTTAAAGAGCAGATTTTTCTCCATTCAATAAAAGAATTTCTTCTCCGCCATTTTCCGCCTCCAAGGAAGGGTTACACCATTTCCCTTCATCTTCCACCTTAGGGAGGTGCTCCGGGCAAGCTTTCAACACCATATTCAGGCCCGAGCTTCCTCTCGGCCTCCTCTTTCATCCTTGAGCTTCAAGGAGAGATTGATCTAACGTTCTCCATCAAGTTAGGAGAAGTTTGTGCCATCCTCCACTGGTTCGTGACACGACGAAGATGGGTCCATTGGGAGTGAGTTACAACCTCCTCTACCCTGAACGCAGTTGAGGACCGAGCTAGGACACTAATTGACAACCCGACGATTCCTTCCGTGAATCCTCCGCAAGACTTTGGATTCGGTCGATTTTGCACGCTTTTCTTCTCTTGTTGTTGATAGTGTAGCTAAAACTCTTGTATTTGATGAAGTGTGTTTAGTTTGTAAAACATATTTATACAGTCATGTCTATGTGATTTCATATTTATGTTATTTGCTTGAGGTGCGATTTTATTTTCCATCCTCCACCACATCCTGTTGTGCCGTACTAGCAATTGCTAGTGGCGTGCATAGTGAAGAGGTGCTCATGACCCTCATTCCGCCGTCCAAACCACCTCATCCGCAAGCCTACTCGTCCATCAGCCCAACGATTCGATGTATAGCGGCCCGTGTTGTCTTCCATCCCGCTTGGCAAAGCATCGCATAGCGGTGTTGCATAGGAGTAGTTATTAGTGTTTTAGTTTTTGTTTCTGCAACCATCAAAATCCCCCTTAGTTAACTCCGACATAAGGAATTCAATATCAAGTCCTCCTCGAAATTAACTCCACCTTACTATGTTCCTTGAAGAGATCGATACTTGGGAAAATTCACCAATTTTATATTACTTGTGCGACCGGTACACTTGTCGTCCAAAGCATCAATAAGCATCGGGCTCAATTGAGCCCGATAAGGTGAAGGGAATTCCTGGTTTTTGGGTAAATTTTGACTTGTCGTGTTCGCCAGAATAGACCCCTACGGCGGCTGTGCCGCCGCCCAGCCACTGGCACCACCTAGACAGAGGTGGTGGTGGCGGTGGCTGGACAGGGAGGTGGCCGGGTGGCCGAGAAAACAGACTGGAACCTGCTCCAGGATGGTGAAATCGGGGCCGTCGGCTGGAGGAAGAAGAAACCCAGGACCCGTTGGATGTTTCTTTAAGAAATGTGCAAGATCAAGTTTTATTTATTTATTAAATGGATTTTCTGCCTCCTTTTATCAGTCAACTTAGGAATTTAATTAAAAATACTTAGATGCTTGTACAAGGAAAGTGTTCAACATGAACTTTGTAGGACTGGATGTCTAGTTTATTTTAAAATTTATTTGAGTCAATTTGGAGCCCAAGTTAGACCTCAGCACTCAATTTGGTGGGGTCTATACCTAGGCCTAGTGAGAGACTAAAATGATTGCCCCCACTTCATCTCCCGTCCAAATGACCTGAAATTTGGACAGGCAGTCTTTTTAACCTATACCTAGGTCTGACCAAAAATGGGAATTTTTGGTTATAATTTTTCTATAGTTTTTAGAAAAAATTATTAAATCATGTACAAATTAATTAGGTATCTTAAACACCTCAAAAGCCTGCCAAATTTTGGTGGATGATCTTGGTGAATATTATAGGGATTTGGTAAAAATTTCATACCTTTTGGGTTTGATTTGATAGGGTAATAGTGTATCTCAAGGTTGACCCTTTTATGTCAAATTAGGTCTAAGTACTCTAAGTGCTCTTGAGCTGGCCAACCTCATCCAAGGTGATGGATCTTGGCACTCAGCCATTATAGCACACAAAATACCCGCCTCCACTGATATTCGGTGGATGTTGAACGGATGAGCCCTAGAACACTAGGGTAGTCCCTATGTGCGCAAACCTAGGGTTTGAAGATCAAGGGATCAAGTGACCTTAAAATGACTTGAAACTTGGTGGAAAAGACTCTAGTGTAGTCAACGTCCTTTGTTAGAAATATTATGGAATTTAGAGGTTGTTGAACCCCTCAAAACCCTAACCCTAGTTTAGCGCACAAAATTATACATGTAAGTTAGGTCATCAAAACACCGTGAAAAGTGGTGAGACTTGTGTAGTGTAGACTAATGGTTAACATGAGACTCTGGTAATTTTGTTTGAAGTTTTGGACCAATAATTCTAGAATGTCCTTTGTAGCACATGGATTATGTAAGACCCCCCTTTTTTTAAACATCGTGGTCTTAGGCCCAGAACCGCAGCTTAGCGGTGACACCTTCACGCCCTGAAGGGTCATCACCGCGAAACGCCGATTCTGCCGGCCGATTCGATCACAGAAAAGCAACAAAAGTAGAGTAAGAACAAGAGTGGTAAAACTCTACCCAAAAGTCCACAGAATACAATCACATCAGAGTAATATAATCTCCACGAAGGGAGAGTCCACAAAATATAATGTACTGAAAATAAGGGCTTAATCCCGCTACATCAAATCCTCACTATATAGTCACTCAAGCGAAGCAAAATAAAACACAACTAAGGTCAGGGGCTCACAGTCCCCGCCGTCTGAACTCCGGTGCTAGACTGCCCCATCTCCAAGCGTGCCGATCTGCGGGGCTGCTCCTCCATGCTGGGCTCCAAGATCCCCTAAATGATGTGGTTCGAAAACCGTTAGTCTAAAAGACTAAGTCCTATCATCCCCCACCCCTTCCCCCATGGCCCCTAGGCACCGAGCGGAGAGGAAGAAAGGGGAGGGTTTGAAGGTGGAGAGTAATCAAGAAACAGATGGAAGCAGACCTATACTAGAAATTTTTATAGTACATGTGGCAGTAAAGTAAAGTATGAAAAGTAACCTTAACTTATATGGAAACATATAAGCAAGGGATCTTTTACAGGGCTCCCATCGTATAAAGAGTCTCATACCAATTTATACGTTAGGGTGTCGGTTATTATCAGCAATATATATATAAAGAAATTTTAACCTTAATTTATAAACTTGCCCACACAAGCTTATAGACCAAGGGGTCGTTTTGCACGGTCTATTGTATAAGCGTCCCATACCACTTATACAATAGGTGATGGGGGTTTTATGCAATGATTATGCTATGACATGCAAGTGGGTTATGATGCGATCATGCAAGTGCAACTCACCCACCTGACTCTGTGCACACTGTCCTTTAGTTCCCCCTTTCTGGAGCCGAACCTCCCAGGATACCTCCGTAGTGGCAGACAGAAGCGGTGGGTTGGTCCTCGCCCACCTCTAAACTAGTAAAGCACTACCGGTCAGACCTATCATACTCCTCAACGCTGGTGCACTAAGCGGAGCTCCTGTGTACTCTTGCCGGTTGGCGTACCGAACTTCTGTTGGCGAAGTGCTAGCCACACTTGCCGAGTCAACGTATTGGCGTCGGTGCATCGACACTCCAATACCGAAGACCCACCACCTTTACTTCATGCACATGCAACCTTATGTATCAGCACCGAGCCAAAGCTCACTGGACCGTCGCGTCCGTCACAGACATAAACCGAGCCAAAGCTCGCCGAGCCATCCTGCCCCTCATAAATATCAATCGAGTCAAACCAACTTCCCGAGACACCAGGGTGTGTGAAAGTGAACCCCTAATTATTCTAGTTGCTCTTTAAGATTTATCACTCCTATAGTTTACGTTAGCCCAGGACTGTCCAAGGTATTCCCCGTGAAGTGCTCTCGAAGGCACTAGGAACTACGACGGGATTACGCCCAAAGATCACTTTCGCAAGGCACTTACTATTATTGGTTGCTTCCCAATTTCCCAACCCTTAATTAATTTTACTGAATCTAGCCCTAGTGCATTAAACACTTTCTCCCTACGGGAAGGACGATCTTTCGCCGATCCCGAGTACCACCTAACACTAGTCAACCTCTCACTCTACAAATCCTATCTTCCAATGATGAACTCATTTATTTACCCAAAGTAGCAACCTACTGAGGATTCAACTCTCCAAAATTCACTACCAACTCTAGTTCAGTTTCCACAGTTACTATATGCAGACCACCCTAAACTATATGATGTGTATAAATGAGGTACTCCAGATTGTCTTCCAAATCTCCTATAAAGTTTACCAGAGGTCTATCATAACAAATTTAGTATAAAATCATATATTCATAATTTTCTAATTAATTTGATATTTATTGAATTTTTCCAAATGATTGGCCATGGGCAATTTTGAACATGAACTATATGATCTACTCAAGTAATGGCCACCCAAAAATATTGAACACTAAATAACAGAGATATATTACTAGATACAAATTTCCATAATTTTTCAGAAAATATTTGACCTCTAATTAATTTATCCAAAATAATTCCCTTAATCATATGTAAAGAAGGAAGTACCAAAATTATTCATCAGAAAATTATGCAAAAATTACAGAATCTTAATATGGTAAAGAAAGGGTCATTGTGCAAAAATCATAATTTTACAGACTTGCTAGACATCAAAATAAATTTAATTTGTTTTTCATGGAAAAACATACTTAATGAAGCAACCCTTAGAAATAATCTTCCAAAAATACCCTAAAAATTTACAGAGCTTTAAAACATAATAAAAGGTTCTCTGGCTAAATTTCTTCAATTCCAGCAATTAATTACTTCATAGTAAATTCATAAGTAAATAATACAAATTATTAAATTGTTAATGAAGTATCCAAAATATTAATCATAAATTCATGATAAAATCTCCATAGCTTGTACTATCTTTAAAACTACTCAACCCAAATCTCATCACTTTCAAAGAGTTTTAGTGACATTTTCCTTCACCACAAGGTTTGTGCCCTAATCTAGGGTTAGGGTTTTGAGGGGGTTTAAGGCTTCCAAATCCCCTAAAACTTTAACTAGAGGACCATACTAAGCCTATGGTCCTCTCCACCAATTTTCAAGTCAATCAAAGGTCATTTGACCCCATGATCTTCAAACCCTAAAAATCCCCATTAAGGGACCTACCCTAGCGCTACCCTACTCTTAACCACTCCAAATTCCATTGGAGGGTGAGTCATAGTATAGAGAGTCAGTGGCCAAATTATCAGCCTCCGTTGAGGTGATTTGACCACTGAAAACCCACGGGGGGGGGGGGGGGGGGGGGCTGACCTAGTTAACCCTAAAAGGGGTCAACCTAGGGTTGGATCAATACCTAACTAAAACATCTCCAAATAAGATTAAACTTTTACCAGAGCCCTATCATGCCCTCTAGGACCTCCCACCCAAATTTGGTGGGATTTTAAGGTGTTTAGGACACCAAATTAATTTATTCATGGATTTTTAAATTTTCCTAAAGACTATAGAAAAATATTCTACAAAAATTCTGAATTTTGGACAAGCCCTAGGTATAGCTAGGGTAGACTCCCTGCCCAAATATCAAATCATTTGGACAAGGGATGAATGGTGGGCATCCATTTGAATCTCAGGATAGACCTAGGTATAGGTCCCACCTAAATGGGTGATGTGGTCTAACCATGACTCCAAATTGGGTGAAATCAATTTTAAATTAAACAAGACATCAGGGGCTACATTTATATGTTGACCACTTTTTCTATTCTAGACTCTAAGTATTTTTAAAAATTAAAACCATTAAATACCAAATCTGAGATAGAAATGAAATATCTTAAAATTATATCGTATACTTTTGATTTTGATAAAGCACGAATCTTGGCGTGCCTTGGAATACATCCCGTCATCGTCAACCTTAAGCCGACGGCCAGGATTCCTTTTTCCTAGGCCAACTTCAAGCGCCCGCCGCCGGCCATCCAGTCGCTGCCCCGGCCGGCCACCGCCACCATCACCTCTGTTGAGGTGGTGGCTGTCGTCAGGCGGCGGCACAGCCGCCGGAGAGGCATATTCTGGCGGTTCTACCAAGTTATCTCTTGGCCCGAAACCATGGAAATACAAAATTGGTTTGTGTTCAATTGAGCCCGAACCTTGAACCAAGACATTGCTACGATCTATCCATGAGTTAAGGGGAGGAGGAGGACCTTGCGGCGGCCTGAAGTCGAGAAGATCGCCAAGAAGCCATCTATGAAGGCTGCGCCGCTCGGTTTCTGCAACTACACAGTGGGGAGGCTTGGTTTCTTCAGGTAAGGATTGGGAAATCCTCCCCTCGTCCCACTGAAGGTGTTTAAAGCCTCAGATGGGGAGGGGAGAGGCTGGATCATCAATGACCATTAAGGCCATTAATGGCTACATTCGACCATGGAAGAGGGGGCTGAACCAGGCCCTTGGTGGCCAGGGAAGTGGTTGGAAACTTCTCCCCTTCGCTAGGGGAGTTGAATTCAGCCATTAAAGGTGGTCTTTGGCCTTCCCTTGGCCGAGCCCCTTCCTTCCCTCCTCTTTCATTTTTGTCTCTCCTCCATAACCATGGAAATGGAGCTCTCTCTCTGTCCTACTCACCAAGTTGAGTTGGTCATTCTGGAGGTCTATTGGCAGCCCATCCATGCACATCATCTCCTAAAGAAGCCACATGAGGAGGTTTGAACTTGGGCTACCCTATTTGGGCTAGGTTGACCCAAGGTAGGCTTCGGTTGACCTTGGTCTTTTTGACCTTTTTGGTTGCCCTTAGAGAGTCCCTGGTGACCCATTGATCTCCCCTAAGGTCTAGGTAGGGTTGGATAGGGCTGACTTGGCATCTTGGAGGTCACTTGTACCTTGGTAAGGGCACTTTGACCACTTTAGAGCTAGAGTTAGCTTGGGTCAACATGACAATTTGGGTTGACCTCAAGGGGTCCTTGGTGACCCCATGGCTTCCCCTGAGGTTTAGGAAGGGTTATGCACGGTTTCCTTGCACTTTGGAGGTCACCTACCCTTAGTAAGGGTACTTTGACTAGATTAGGGGCTTGAGTTGACTTGGGTCAATTTGGCCTCTAGGGCTGACCCCAATCTGTCCTTAGTGACTCATTGACCTCACTTTAGGTCTAGGAAGACATGGGCAAGGTTGTTTGGGCACATTAGAGGCCAACTGCCCTTTGTTAGGGCACCTTGCCCAATTTAGGCCTATGGTGGTCCTAGGTCAAATTGGTCACTTTGGGTTGACTCCAATGGACCCTTAAGGATCTAGTGGACCCTATGATAGGTTAGTGATGTTGTGGTGGGGTCATGGAGTCATGGTGAAGCCCTAAGGTCAAACCCTAGGTTTGGTGATGAGGTTGTGCCATAGGCAGACCAAGGTGATTCTCACCATGACCTTCTATCACTTGGCCCTTTTTAGCTTCCTTGGGTTTTGTCATGACCTAATCATGTCCAAAACCACTCTTAGTGGTCTAGTTGGAAATGGGATGTTACAAATCCCAATAAACAAAAAAAGATTTCGTCCCCGAAATCAAGGTTATGCCTACGGGAATTTCTATCGAAGAAAAGGAAGCTTGTAACATCCCATAAGAAGTGAAAGATTACATCTCGACGCCATGTTTGATATGTGGGGTTTTAAGGGAAACCTAAATTTATGACCAATTCGCCCAATTGGCAAAGCCAAGATCCCAATAAACGAAAGATTAGCCTCTACTCTTCCTAGAGCAGCCCTACTAGTTTAAAATAGGAATGTAAATTGAACATCTTGAGAGGTTGTGAGGTATACCTAACTAAACAGCTTTGGATACTTTTGTCGCATCAGGTCCTGTGATTCCCAGGTATGCTCCTCCTGGCCATGGTTTCTCCACAAAACGTTGACTAATGGAACCTTCTTGCGACGCAAGATCCGTACTCCTCTGTCATCGATCCAAACCGGCTCCAAGTGAACTGGCCGGTCTGAAGCTACCAGTCCATCTGTGGTCGAAATCTGCTGCTCTGGGCATAGTAGAGCCCTCCTAAGTGAATAAATATAGAACACGTCGTGTAAACCCGTCAGTTCCGGTGGCAACTCCAGCCTGTAAGCTAGGGACCCGATCCGCTCCAGGATCCTATAAGGACCTAAGGCTGAGTTTCTTCTTCTGACCACGCACTAGTGAAACTCCATGCATTGGCCGGATCTTCAATAAAACCCGGTCTCCCACCTAAAACTCTACCTGACAGTGTCGGGCGTCGTAGTACTTAGCATGTCGGCTCTGCGCTTCCAGCATTCTGCCCCGTATCAGTCACACCTGAGCTTCGGTGTCTTCGACAAAATCTGATCCCAACGCCTTCGGATCCTCATCCGGAATCCATGAAAGTGGAGTCCTACATCTCCTTCCGTACAAGGCTTTATAAGGATCCATCCCTATGCTGGACTGGTATCTGTTGTTATAGGAGAACTCGACCAGTGGTAAAATCTTCTCCCAAGGTTCGTTTCAATCCAGAATGAATAGCCTTAGGAGGTCCTCCAATGTCCGGTTGGTGAGTTCCGTCTGCCCATCCGTCTGGGGATGAAATGCTGTGTTGAAGGTCAGTTGCGTGCCTAAGTAAGCCTACACGAATCTCCACTCCCTGGATGTGAACCAACCATCCCGATCTGACACGATCATCCTGGGCACCCCGTGGTAATGAATGAACTGCTCTACAAATCTCCGCACTAGTACCCCAACCGAGTCATCTTTTCTGATCAGAATGAATCTGGACACCTTCGTCAGCCGATCGATGATGACCCAAATCGAATCATTTCCCGTCCATGATCGGGGAAGGCCATGAATGAAATCCATCGCGATGTCCTCAAATTTGCACTCCAGCACTGGAAGTGGCTGTAGCAATCCCGTGGGCTTTCTGCACTCCGCCTTCACCAGCTGGCATGCCTCGCATTGAGTCACGAAGTATGTAATGTCCTTCTTCATCCCCGGACAAAACATCATCTTCTTCAAGTCTGTCGTCATCTTGGTGATCCCCGGGTGTATAGAATATCTGCTACAATGTGCTTCCTCCATGATGTCCTCCCGAATCTGACCTCCTGCGGGTATGTAGACCCTGCCTCTGAAATATAACAATCCATCTCTCAGTGAATAATCTCCCGTCGAACCATCCTCTAAGGCTTGGAATATCAGTTCTACCCATGCATCTGTCTTGTGTCTGTCCCGGATGCGGTCCCGAATATCATCTATGGCAACCATCGATGCTAGATACTCCATGTACAGCTCTGGATCATTCTCGGATACTAGTGATATCTGCATATCTCTGAAAGACCAGACTAGCTCCATGGACATCAGTTGTGGTCCCTTCCCTGAGGTATCTCCTCTCCAGCTCAGAGAATCTGTCACCACATTTGCCTTCCCGGGATGGTAGTGCATGGTGTACTGGTAATCCGACAGGAACTCCACCCAACGTCTCTGTCTGATGTTGAGTTCCTTCTGGGTGTCCACATATTTCAAATTCTTGTGATCTGAGAAGATGTTACAGTGAACCCCGTAGAGGTATTGTCGCCAAATATTCAGAGCAAAGGTCACTGCACCCATCTCCAGATCATGCACCGGATAGTTCTTCTCATGTATCTTCAGCTGTCGGGAGGCGTAGGCTATTACGTGCCCGATATGCATCAGAACGGCACCGATACCCTGGTAGGAGGCATCCGTATACACCTGGAATCCCTCCCTTCCCAACGGAAGGGCGAGAATGGGAGCCGACATAAGCCTACCTTTCAACTCCGCAAAGGCCGCTTCGCATTGTGGCGTCCAAATAAAAGGGAATTCCTTCTTCGTCAGGGATTTAAGGGGGAGTGCAATCCCGGAGAATCCTTCGACGAACTTCCATTAATATCCGGCAAGTCCCAGGAAGCTCCGTACATCTGTGGCTGTCTTCAACGGTGGCCAATCCTGAACTGCCCGAATCGTGGTCAGGTCTACTGCCAACCCATCACCGCTGATAATATGACCTTAGAAGGCTACCTCCTTTAGCCAAAACCGGCATTTGCTGAACTTCGCATACAGCTGGTGTTCCCGTAGCCTCTCTAGAGTCAAAGTCAGGTGTCGTGTATGCTCCTCCTCCGTCCTTGAGAAGATGAGGATGTCGTTAATAAATACGATGACGAATACATCCAGATACTCCTCGAATACCCTGTTCATGAGGCTTGTAAATGCTGATGGCGCATTTGTGAGCCCGAATGGCATCACTGTAAACTCAAACAGTTTGCACCTACTACTGAAGGCAGTCTGATGTAGGCTCACTCTTTCGAGCGTTATGGGTGGCTGACGGAACTAAGACGACGTTCTCTGATAACTCTCACGTCACACTCAAGCACTTAACGCAGCAACGACACAATTAATATTGTTACTAATTAAAGATTACAGGGGGGTTCGCAAAGCCCCTTAAGATAATACCAAGGCGATATGCCGAGATCCTCTCAAGCAAAAAGAACCTACACGGTTCGATCGAGCGTTGTTGTACCAAAAGAAAATCCACCGAAAACAAAATATTCGGACAAGGGTGGTTCTCTCCCAACAAAATAAAACGAGGGCCGCCACGCCTCACGAACTTAAACGAAAGAAATAAACATGACAATAACTAAAAGAAATTAGCCACGAAAATTCAAACGTTACACAAGCCACGCAATTTGCCAATGCCACAAGATCTATCTAAAGAATAGAAACACATAAAGGTGGAAATGTTCGTTACCCAACCAGATTTGATGAATCCGGTTCACTCTACTAGAATCGATCTTCAACGGCTCCGCCAAAGATACGCCGAAGTGAGAGAAATTCGTCGCCTTCTTCGTATCACGCTACATTTGGAATGTCCAGGAGAAATCTTCTGAATATGGAAATAATATTTCCCAATAAGGCAGGAGAGAGAAAGGTGGCAGGATATCAGAAATAATTAAGGAATGATATAATTTCAAATATGGTAGGTAGAGAATTTAAGGACGGGGATATATTTTGAATATGGTAAATAAGGGATGAATATGGTAGAGGATCTTTACGGTTTTTAGGAAGGGGAATAGGGTGGGGGGTCGGATTTGGTGAGGAGGAGGTAGAGGCCTCGGGTGAGAGGTGGGGTGGCCGGATTTGTGAAGGGTAGTGGTGGTGGGACTCGGGTTAAGGAGTCTTGGTGGTAGCCGTACTTGTGAGAGTGGAGGTGATGGCTTGGAGGTTGGGGAAAAGAGATAGCTCGTGTAGCAATTAGGCAAGGTAGAGATGAGTAACGAGAGGAAGGGAGGCTGAGAGAGAGGGGAGGGGAAGGGTGGCCGGCGGCCAAGGGAGAAGAGGAATAGAGGGGGTCAAAATTTGCCTTTGGGAAGGAGGAGGATTTCAATCTTGAAATTGGTTTTCTTTTCATTCATTCACTAGGGAAAAACAAAGGAGTACATGCCTTTATATAGGCTTTACAATCAAGGGAAAAGGGCTACATGCAGCCCAACATGAAAATGAAATAAGACAACCATACACCATGGTTTTATAACATAACCATGTTACAAATAATACATGAAATTAAACATGAAATAAAAATGATAATTTTTAAATAAAACAACTAATAAAATATATTATTACTCAATTATTATTTATTAATATATATTATTAATAAATAATAATTGGGCTTGCGTTCCGGACGGCTATTATGGCGACGCTAATAATTGGGCTTGCGCTACGGACGGCCATTGTGGCGACGCTTCCAAGGGTCGTCCGTAAGCATGCTGTCGTCGTCATCAAAATGTTGCGGGCCGACGTCTCCATTCAAATCTACCCGGTCACCATCATCGTCAGATGGAGGACGCTCCTTGGCCACATGTCGTGGGAAGTCGGCTCCATCAATCCTCCCCCTCTTAACAATACTCATCACTGATGAGTATACCTGTGTGTACTCGCCTGGAAGGTCATCGGCGGGGAAGAAGAACCTGCATGGCAAAAGGTGGTCTTGGAGGGACCTCAAATACCCGTTATCCAAAGAAGGAAAAAGAATTTCAACAACATCCACCAACATACCTCCGATGGAGACCGAGAAGGAGAACGATCCGAGGAAACTGTCACCACCCAACCCAATAGAAAGCATAGTGGAAAATATATACGGAGAGGTAGACATTTCAAGTGGCATAAAAGCATAAAGCGTAAAGTATGTAACGATGAAAATAAGAGATATGCCCCAATCAGTGGAAACTTTTAAAAGAAATGTCATGTCACCAAACTTCCGTAAAATTCGTAAAGAATAGACTAGCCGATTTGTTATTATTTCTAAGGTGCCCGTGTGCATCCGTTCAGTGGTGAGACAATCCAAAACCAAATCAATCACACAACGGTGGGAGACTTTTTGACACAAACTCGCAAGTAAATTAAAGGACGCATTTTGATGGGTTAAAAGGATAAGAATGTGCCTAATTAACTTAAAACCATGTGGGGTGAACCCATGTGCAACATGACTAGAGTTAATAGTAGAAAATAACGGAACTATGTCAGGTGGCACGGGTGCTTTAAATTCAAAAGTTATTTTGTTGGAGCCGAACGTTTTCCTTTTAAATTTGGAATTAAATTTTGATTTAAAAATGTTGTAATGAATAGCCAGCAGGAAACGTTCGTCACCAACTACGTTTACCCACATCCATCGTAGTAAGCCTAATGGGGAGGCGGTAATAATAAAATTCTCCAAATATAAAGGGCTACAAATGACTAGCTCGTGTCCTAACAAATCATCTACTTTAGTTAAATGAACCGGAGGGAGAGTCGACATTGGTTATTCCGTAGGGGAAGTTAAGTCACACTCAACGTCAAAACACGGATTACTCGTCCAAGAACAAGCCTCCGGTTGCAGGCCGTTAAAATCATAGGAAAAATTAAACAGTGGATTCGTCCCCACTGAAAATTCAGCCGATAAGTCTTCCAACTCATTCGATACTTCATTTAATTCAGAATTAGTGATCGTATCATAAGTAGGCAAAATCGTATCCAACAAAATTTCTAAACAGTTTTCGGCCCCAGGTAAAGGAGCTATCAATGAAATGTCTTTCGGACCCTCAGGGCAACCGTCCTCCAAAGAAAAGTCTTTCG
This sequence comes from Platanthera guangdongensis, assembly GCA_039583875.1. Classification (NCBI taxonomy): domain Eukaryota; kingdom Viridiplantae; phylum Streptophyta; class Magnoliopsida; order Asparagales; family Orchidaceae; genus Platanthera; species Platanthera guangdongensis. The sequence continues at coordinate 184,355,531 of CM077158.1, forward strand.
TGCAGGGTAAATCTACCAAAGCTTCACAACCTTCATTGACCAACTCTTCCCATGAGGTGGGTACGTCGTTTCAATCAAAATAAAGGGATGGGCAAATCGAATCCCGGGGAGTATCAAAATTAACTTGACTTTTAAGCGGCGTTGATACCGTAAATGAACTAACTCCCGGATGTATCACAATAAAATTATCCCAAATTGAACAACCATCCCAAGGTGACTCTTCCAATACCGTTGAAACATCTATTAATTCTGGGTCAACCATAATAATACCGGGTCCTATCAAGTCATCACCTAAATTAGTAACAGGTAAGCTTTCAGCATAGGATGACTATACCGACTCAGCCGGAACATCTTCTGACTCAGGGTCATCAGACGACTCCCTGACTAAAATATCGTCGAAGGGGGGTAGAGATGATTCCTCAGGGGAGAAATCCTCGTCCAGGTCACTAGGGTAACCAATCTCCTCAACGTCACTAAAAGCGTCAGTGAGAATTGCCTCGTCCTCAATGACGGGCTTAGTCGTATTCACATCCTCAGGTTTAACAGGAGAGTCAGGCACTATCGTAAGTGAAGGAAGACTCTCACCTTGCTGATTAACTTCATCATCCAAAGATTCTATATCCAAATAAGAATCCTCAGAGGTATCAGCCACTATACCAGAGGGCTTAGATGTCGAGGCTAAAGAAGCTAACACCCTAATAGTAACCTCTTTTGAGTTCAAATTTTGGGGTCTAAATGGCTTATGTTCCCTATAGGTGAGACTAGGCACACTTTGGGTATTCCTACCTCTCTAGGGATAGGATCTATCCTGAGGCATAGGGTCACTCCTATAAGAAGATACGGGTCTGGTGTCATAACTATTCTTACTAACGGGTGTGGTGCTATTAGTGCGCAGGTAGGCGGGATCAAATTGATCCGAGAGGAGGCTACGCATGTGCGACCAAGTATAATGATAGCTACCAACACGATGCTCTTCGTTGAACCAAAATAATCGGGCTCGACCTACTAATCGGTCTCGGGCAAAGCTAACCTTTTCGTAGTCATCCCATAAGTGACAATTAAAATATTGTTCTAATCCCTTAAGCTAGTCTCGAAAACTTTGGGGATACTCTAAACCGTCATAAGTAGGATAAATGTGGTGTGCCCTAGGGGTGTGTTTAGTCATATCCTTAGCATAAGAAAAGTCTAACTGGGTAGCATATATGTCATATGTCATTTAGTGAGAACCGGAGAGAAAACTCACCCAGAGCTGGTGCACATGCAATGACTAAATAACATGACCCTACTTCATTTTAAAAGATGGAATTGTTCCCGCTTAGCCACTAAGGTTATGGGTGGCCGACGGAACTAAGACGACGTTCTCCGATAAGTCTCATGTCACACTCAAGAACTTAACGCAACAACAACACAATTAATAGTGTTACTAATTAAAGATTACAGGGGGGTTCGCAAGGCCCCTTAAGATAATACCAAGGTGATATGCCGAGGTCATCTCAAGCAAAAAGAACCCACATGGTTCGATCGAGCGTTGTTGTACCAAAAGAGAATCCACCGAAAACAAAAGATTCTGACACGGGTGGTTCTCTCCCAACAAAATAAAACGAGGGCCACCACGCCTCACGAACTTAAACAAAAGAAATAAACATTACAATAACTAAAAGAAATTAGCCACGAAAATTCAAGCGTTACACAAGCCACGCAATTTGCCAATGCCACAAGATCTATCTAAAGAAGAGAAACACATAAAGGTGGAAATGTTCGTTACCCAACCGGATTTGATGAATCTGGTTCACTCTACTAGAATCGATCTTCAACGGCTCCGCTAGAGATACGCCGGAGGGAGAGAAATTTGTCGCCTTCTTCGTATCACGCTATATTTGGAAAGTCCCGGCAAAATCTTCTGAATATGGAAATAATATTTCCCAATAAGGCAGGAGAGAGAAAGGTGGCAGGATATCGAAAATAATTAAGGAATGATATAATTTCAAATATGGTAGGTAGAGAATTTAAGGACGGGGGTATATTTTGAATATGGTAAATAAGGGATGAATATGGTAGAGGATCTTTACGGTTTTTAGGAAGGGGAATAGGGTGGGGGGTCGGATTTGGTGAGGAGGAGGTGGAGGCCTTGGGTGAGAGGTGGGGTAGCCGGATTTGTGAAGGGTAGTGGTGGTGGGACTCAGGTTTAGGAGTTTTGGTGGTAGCCGGACTTGTGAGAGTGGAGGTGGCGGCTTGGAGGTTGGGGAAATGATATGGCTCGTGTAGCAAGTAGGCAAGGTAGAGATGAGCAACGAGAGGAAGGGAGGCCGAGAGAGAGGGGAGGGGAAGGGTGGCCGGCGGCCAAGGGAAAAGAGGAATAGAGGGGGCCGAAATTTGCCTTGGAGAAGGAGGATTTCAGTCTTGAAATTGGTTTTCTTTTCATTCATTCACTAGGGAAAAACAAAGGAGTACATGCCTATATATAGGCTTTACAATCAAGGGAAAAGGGCTACATGCAGTCCAACATGAAAATGAAATAAGACACAATCATACACCATTGTTTTATAACATAACCATGTTACAAATAATACATGAAATTAAACATGAAATAAAAATGATAATTTTGAAATAAAACAACTAATAAAATATATTATTACTCAATTATTATTTATTAATACATATTATTAAAAAATAATAATTGGGCTTGCATTCCGGACGGCTATTGTGGCGACGCCAATAATTGGGCTTGCGCTCCGGACGGCTATTGTGGCGACGCGTCCAAGGGTCGTCCGTAAGCATGCTGTCGCCGTCATCAAAGTGTTGCGGGCCGATGTCTCCATTCAAATCTACCGGGTCACCATCATAATCAGATGGAGGACGCTCCTTGGCCACATGTCGTGGGAAGTCAGCTCCATCACGGTCTTTGGAATGTCATCCTCTCGAATATGTAGCTGGTAATAACCTGACCTCAAGTCAAGTTTCGAGAAGAAATGCGCTCCTTCCAGTTGATCAAACAACTCATCAATCTGTGGCAGCGGGTATGTATTCCAGACCGTCAGTCTGTTCAACGCTCGATAATCAATACACGTGCAGAGACTTCCTTTCTTCTTCTTGACGAATAGCACCGGGGCTCCCCAGGGTGAAGAGCTTGGCCGGACAAACCCTGCCTCTACTAGTTCCTGCAACTGACTTCGGAACTATGTCAACTCTTTTGGGGCCATCCGGTAAGGGGCCCTAGATGCCGGCTTGGCCCCCGGCAAAAGCTGTATCTGGAAGTCCTGCTCTCGGTGCAGAGGTAGTCCTGGCAGTTTCTCTGGAAAGACGTCAGCAAAATCTCGCACCACCGGGATGTCTGACACAGACTTCTTGGCCTCCGCCATTTCAAATAGAATCGGATAGACCTCCTCTCCATACAGATGGGCCTTAATGGCCTGTACTAAAGATAAGAGTATACGAGAGGCAGGTCTTATACCTTCGATGATAATGACAGAGTCCCCGTGCCTCACGGTGATCCTCTTTGCTTGGCAATCAATCTGGGCATGGTTCCAGTGCAACCAGGTCATGCCCAGGATCAGCTCGAAGACTGGCATCCTTAGGATCATTGCCGATACTTCGAATGACTTTCCGCCAATCTCCGCTTCCATGTTGTAGTGGGCAGAGGTGAATAGCTCCGATCCGTCGGGTAGACGCACCCTCCTCATCAGGCCTGTGAATCGCTCCACTCCTTCCAGCCCTTCCACGAAGGCCTCCGACACGAACGAGTGCAAAGCACCCATGTCAAACAGTATATAGGCGGGCTTGCCGCTGATGAAGACTATACCTGGGGCGGTTAAATGTCTTAGTATTCTCTAACGAGTTTTCTTTCCTATTTATTCTACCTAGTGCAGTTCTACAAATTTTACAACTGAGAAAGGTGATTCTATTTAAACAATTAAACATCTTGGCTTACCTACTATGACCTGCTCTGGGTTCCGAGGCTGCGCCAGGTCCAAAGCATACACCTGCTCCCTTTCTTATCTACGATCCCCACCATGGTATCCACGTCCTCGGCCACGACCTCGGCCTCCAAGATATTTCGCTGGCTGGGCAGCCGGTGGTGCTGGTCGGGGTGCCCCCCTCATGGGGTAGTTCCTTCTGATGTGCCCCACCTGATGGCAATTGAAGCATTCTGGCGGGGGAAATGCCATTCCCCCGGGTCTCTGTCCCTCCCGTGTCTGAAGAGATGGTGGATCCACCACCACTGGCTCCCTTGCCTCCTGACGAGGCTGGTCCTCGACCCTCCTCCCGTCCGTGATATGTGCTCGTCTCTGATCATTCCTTGCTCCTCGACCCTGATCCTCCACTGGCCGTTTACGTCCCCGAGTAGCCTGCCAATCAGCCTCTATGCTTTTTGTCATCTCCAGTATCCTGGAAATGGGCCCATAGGATACAAACAGTAGAGTCTCCCTCAGCTCCTCTCGCAGGCCCTTGTAGAACCTTTTAGTATATCCTGCCTCGTCTAACTGATAAGAGTCCGCAAACCAGGCTAGATGGTTGAACTCTCGGTGGTACTCCACCACCGTCTTGTTCCCTTGCCTCAACTACAAAAATATATCCTCCAGCTCGTCCCTGGCCGACTATAGAACAAAGTGTTCCAACAGCGCGCCCCCGAAATCCTCCCAAGAATTCTCTGTTACTTCCCTGTCCGCAAATGTCGTGTCCAGCGAGGTCTTCCACAATCTCTTTGCATGCGACTCCAAGAAGGAGATCACCAAGGGCACCCTCTCCTCCCAAGGGCATCGTATCCCGGTCAGCATCTCATACATAATGTCCAGCCACTCCTCTGTCCGAACGGCTGACCCAGTCCCCAAGTAGGATGGGGGAGCAAGTCCTCAAAAAATGCTCAGCCAGTTGGCCCCCGGGTTTGGCTGCTGAGCCGGAACCTGTTCAGCCCTAAAAGCTTCTAAGATGGCTGTCAGAGTCTGTCCCATCTCTGACTGTAGGAATGGAGTGGGGACCGGGGGAGGTGGTGCAATGTCCAGAGTCTGCTGGGCTCTGCCTTGTGGAGTGGGCTGAGCTGGGGGCTGCAAAACAAACAATATTAGTAGGCAATCGACTCAAACCTTACTAAAGTGGACAATTTACATGTGATCCCTCATATGGGCACACCACTGCTTCCGCTTCTTAGTTTGTCCCCAAACTAAACTAGAGCGGGGGTGACCTAGGGGTTGTGGACTGTTAATTTTTGATTGATGTTTCCTCTGATAACACTTGTAAGACCCCCCCCCCCCTTCTTTTAAGACCGGGGTCTTAGGCCAAGAACCGTCGCTTAGCGGTGACACCTTCACGCCCTGAAGGGTCATCACCGCGAAACGCCGATTCTGTCGGCCGATTTGATCACAGAAAAGCAACAAAAGTATAGTAAGCACAAGAGTGGTAAAGCTCTAACCAAAAGTCCACAGAATACAATCACATCAGAGTAATATAATCTCCACAAAAGGAGAGTCCACAAAATATAATGTACTGAAAATAAGGGCTTAAGCCCGCTACATCAAATCCACACTACATAGTCACTCAAGCGGAAGAAAAATAAAACACAACTAAGGTCAGGGGCTCACAGTCCCCGTCGTCTGAACTCCTATGCTAGACTGCCCCATCTCCAAGCGTGCTGACCTGCGGGGCTGCTCCTCCATGCTGGGCTCCACGATCCCCTAAATGATGTGGTTCGAAAACCGTTAGTCTAAAATACTAAGTCCTATCATCCCCCACCCCTTCCCCCATGGCCCCTAGGCACCGAGCGGAGAGGAAGAGAGGGGAGGGCTTGAAGGTGGAGAGTAATCAAGAAACAGATGGCAGCGGACCTATACTAGCAATTTTTATAGTATATGTGGCAATAAAGTAAAGTATGAAAAGTAACCTTAACTTATACGGAAACATATAAGCAAGGGATCTTTTACAGGGCTCCCATCGTATAAATAGTCTCATACCAATTTATACGTTGGGGTGTCGGTTATTATCAGCAATATATATATAAAGAATTTTAACCTTAATTTATAAATATTCCTACACAAGCTTATAGACCAATGGATCGTTTTGCAGGGCCTATTGTATAAGCATCCCATACCACTTATACAATAGGTGACAGGGGTTTTATGCTATGATTATGCTATGACATGCAAGTGGGTTATGATGCGATCATTGAAGTGCAACTCACCCACCCGACTCTATGTATACAGACATTTAGTTCCCCCTTTATGGAGCTGAACCTCCCAGGATACCTCCGTAGTGGCAGATGGAAGCGGTGGGTTAGGCCTCGCCCACCTCTAAACCAGTAAAGCACTACCGGTCAGACCTATCGTACGCCTCAACGCTGGTGTACTAAGCGGAGCTCCTGCGTTCTCTTGCCGGCTGGCACACCGGACTTCTGTTGGCGAAGTGTTAGCCACACTTGCCGAGTCAACATATTGGCGTCGGTGCATCGACACTACAATACCGAAGACCCACCACCTTTACTTCATGCACATGCAACCTTATGTATCAGCACCGAGCCAAAGCTACCCGGACCATCCCGTCCGTCACAAACATCAACCGAGCCAAAGCTCGTCGGGCCATCCTGCCCCTCACAAATATCAACCAAGTCAAACCAACTTCCCGAGACACCGGGGTGTGTGAAAGTGAAGCCCTAATTATTCTAGTTGCTCTTTAAGATTTATCACTCCTATAGTTTACGTTAACCCAGGACTGCCCATGGTATACCCCGTGAAGGGCTCTCGAAGGCACTAGGAACTACGATAGGATTACGCTCAAAGCTCCCTTTCGCAAGACAATTACTATTGTTGGTTGCTACTCGATTTCCAAACCCTTAATTAATTTTACTGAATCTAGCCCTAGTGCATTAAACACTTCATTCATATGGGAAGGACGATCTTTCGTCCATCCCGAGCACCACCTAACACTAGTCAACCTCTCACTCTACAAATCCTGTCTTCCAATGATGAACTCCTTTATTTACCCAAACCAGCAACCTACTGAGGATTCAACTCTCCAAAATTCACTACCCATGCTAGTTCAGTTTCTGCAGTTACTATATGTAGACCACCCTATACTATATGAGGTGTATAAAGGAGGTACTCCGGATTGTCTTCCAAATCTCCTATAAAATTTACCAGTGGTCTATCATAACAAATTTAGTCTAAAATCAGAGATTCATAATTTTACTAATTAATTTGATATTTATTGAATTTTCCCAAATGTTTGTCCATGGGCAATTTTGAACATGAACTATATGATCTACTCAAGTAAGGGCCACCCAAAAATTTTGAACACTATAACAGAGATATATTACTAGATACAAATTTCCATAATTTTTCAGAAAATATTTGACCTCTAATTAATTTATCCAAAATAATTCCCTTAATCATATGTAAAGAAGGAAGTACCAAAATTATTCATCAGAAAATTATACAAAAATTACAGAATCTTAATATGGTACAGAAAGGGTCATTATGCAAAAATCATAATTTTACAGGCTTGCTATTCATCAAAATAAATTTAATTATTTTTTCATGGGAAAACATACTTAATGAAGCAACCCTTAGAAATAATCTTCCAAAAATAACATAAATTTTACAGAGCTTTAAAACATAATAAAAGGTCCTCTGGCTAAATTTCATCAATTTCCAAGAATTAGTTACTTCATAATAAATTCCTAAGTAAATAATACAAATTATTAAATTGTTAATGAAGTATCCAAAATATTAATCCTAAATTCATGATAAAATCTCCATAGCTTGTACTTTCTTTAAAAACTACTCAACCCTAATCGCATCACTTTTCAAAGAGTTTTAGTGACATTTTCCTTCACCACAAGGTTTGTGCCCTAAGCTAGGGTTAGGGTTTTGAGGGGGTTTAAGGCTTCCAAATTCCCGAAAACGTTAACCAGAGGACCATACTAATCCTATGGTCCTCTCCACCAATTTTCAAGTCAATCCAAGGTCATTTGACCCCATGATCTTCAAACCCTAAAAATCCCAATTAATGTACCTACCCTAGGGCTCTAGGGCTACCCTACTCTTAACCACTCCAAATTCCATTGGATGGTGAGTCACACTATAGAGAGTCAGTGGCCAAATTATCAGCCTCTGTTGAGGTGATTTGACCATTCAAAACCCAAAGGGGGGGGGGGGGGCTTGACCTAGTTAACCTAAAAGGGGTCAACCTATGGTTGGATGAATCCTAACTAAAACATCTCCAAATGAGATGAAACTTTTACCATATCCCTTACATGCCCTCTAGGACCTCCCACCCAAATTTGGGGGGATTTTGAGGTGTTTAGGACACCTAATTAATTTATTCATGGATTATTTAATTTTTCCTAATGACTGTAGAAACATATTATCCAAAAATTCTGAATTTTGGGCAGGCCATAGGTATAGCTACGGTAGACTCGCTGCCCAAATCTCAAATCATTTGGACAAGGGATGAATGGTGGGCATCCATTTGAATCTCAGGATAGACTTAGGTATAGGTACCACCTAAATGGCTGTTGTGGTCTAACCATGACTCCAAATTGGGTGAAATCCATTTTAAAGTATAATATACATCAAGGGCTACATTTTCTATGTTGACCACTTTTTCTGTTCTTGCATCTAAGTATTTTTAAAAATTAAAACCATTAAATACCAAATCTGTGGCAGAAATGAAATAGCCTACAATTATATCCTATACTTTTGATTTTGATAAAGCACGAATCTTAGCGCGCCTTGGACGGCATCCCGTCATCGTCAATCTTGAGCCAACAGCCAGGATTCATTTTACCTAGGCCAACTTCAAGCGCCCGCCGCCGGCCATCCATTCGCTGCCATGGCCGGCCACCGCCACCATCACCTCCGTTGAGGTGGTGGCTGTCGTCAGGTGGTGGCACAGCCGCCGGATAGGCATATTTCGGCGGTTCTACCAAGTTATTTCTTGGCCCGAAACCATGGAAATACAAAATTGGTTCGGGTTCAATTGAGCCCGAACCTTGAACCTAGACATTGCTACGATCTATCCACGAGTTAAGGGAGGAGGAGGACCTTGCCGGTGGCCTGAAGTCGAGAAATTGCCAGGAAGCCATCTTTGAAGGCGAAGCCGCTCGGTGTCTACAACTACACAGTGGGGAGGCTCGGTTTCTTCAGGTAAGGATTGGGAAATCCTCACCTCGGCCCATTGAAGGTGTTTAAAGCCTCAGATGGAGAGGGGATAGGCTGTATCATCAATGGCCATTAAGGACATTAATGGCTACATTCAGCCATAGTAGAGGGGGCTGAATCAGGCCCTTGGTGCTCAGGGAAGCGGGTGGAAACTTCTCCCCTTCCCTAGGGGAGTTGAATTCAGCCATTAAAGGTGGCCTTTGGCCATCCCTTGGCCGAGCCCCTTCTTTCCCTCCTCTTTCATTTTTCTCTCTCCTCTATAGACATGGAAATGGATCTCTATCTCCCTCCTAGTCACCAAGTTGACTTGGTCAATCTGGAGGTCTATTGGCAGCCCATCCATGCACATCATCTCCAAAAGAAACCACATGAGGAGGCTTGAACTTGGGCTAGCATATTTGGGCTAGGTTGACCCAAGGTAGGCTTGGGTTGACCTTGCTCTTTTTGACCTTTTTGGTTGCCCCTAAAGAGTCCCTGGTGACCATTTTATCTCCCCTAAGGTATAGGTAGGGTTGGATAGGGCTAACTTGGCATCTTGGAGGTCACTTGTCCCTTGGTAAGGGCACTTTGACCACTTTAGGGCTAGAGTTGACTTGGGTTAACATGACCATTTGGGTTCACCCCAAGGGGTCCTTGGTGACCCCATGGCTTCCCCTGAGGTCTAGGAAGGGTTATGTATGGTTACCTTACACTTTGGAGGTCACCTACCCTTAGTAAGGGTACTTTGACTAGATTAGGGGCATGAGTTGACTTGGGTCAACTTGGCCTCTAGGGCTAACCCCAATCTGTCCTTAGTGACCCATTGACCTCACTTTAGGTCTAGGAAGACCTGGGCAAGGTTGGTTGGGCACATTAGAGGCCAACTGCCCTTTCTTACGGCACCTTGCCCAATATAGGCCTGTGGTGATCCTAGGTCAAATTGGCCACTTTGGGTTGACTCCAATGGACCCTTAAGGCTCTAGTGGACCCTCTGATAGGTTAGTGATGTTGTGGCGGGGTCATGGAGTCATGGTGAATCCCTAAGGTCAAACCCTAGGTTTGGTGATGAGGTTGTGCCATAGGCAGACCAAGGTGATTCTCACCATGGCCTTCTATCACTTGGCCCTTTTTAGCTTCCTTGGGTTTTTTCATGACCTAGTCATGGCAAAAACCACTCTTAGGGGTCTAGTTGGAAATGGGATGTTACAGATTAGCCCTTGGTAGACATTTGTTTATTATGATACTACCGTTCACTAGAAAATTATAAAAATTGGGAAGTGGAAGTTTTAGATCATTAAGCTCATACATGAATTTTATTATAATTTTTAAATGTATATTCTCAGTACTTACCTCAGAAGATTATAAATATGCAAATATGTTTAATAATAGATTCAGAGCTCGATGCTTGTTAGAAAATTGTGAAACATATTCGGTGGTGTTCTCAGATCAATATACTCATGAGGAAATTTTTTCATAATTTTTAGGTCAAAAATTTCTGTTGTTATTTCTTTATTTTATAAAAGAGGGATATTGATTAAAATTAAAATTAGAGTTCATTAATCAATGGAAAATTTGGGAACTTGGTCGGGAGTGTTTTTAGGACATTTCAGTCATGCTTCAATTTTCTCATAATTTTTGGTTGTCTATTTGCATCACTTGTTTCTCTAATTTACAAATTTGTGTTTACAATTAAAATTTTGGATCAGAGGCCTAAACCTTGCAAAAAAATTGGGAGATTTGAATTTACTGTCTATAAGTTGCCCAATATTTATTACGATTTTGTGGAGCATTTTGCATGACTATAAAAACCACTTCATAATCAAAATTAGGGCATTTGGATTTTAGGGAAAATAAATAAAATATTTGTTTAATTAGGAAAATTATAAGTTTCTGGAGTTTGGCTAATCATGTCATGACTGAACGACAATAATTATCATAGGGCATTTGGAAGAAAATTTGGCATACCTCCTATCATGTACATCATATAGATTAGGTTGGTCTGCATTTAGCAAAACCACAGAAAATGTGATAGCATTTGAATTGGGCATATGAGTTGGGTTTTATAGTTGCTGGTTTGGGTAAAATTAAATTGAGTTCATCATTAGAAGTTGAGATGAGTAGAGTGTTGGGTCTACTAGGTTTAGGTGGTGCTCGGGACCGACGAAAGATCTTCTTTCCTGTGGAGGGAGAGAGAGGGTCAAATCACACTAGGGTTAGATCCAGAGTAATATAAAAGGGATCGGGAATCGGGTATTGAATGATAATAGTAAGTGCCTTGCGAAAGGGAGCTTTGGGCTTCAGCCCATCGTAGTTCATAGTTCCCTCGAGAACCCTTCACTGGGTATGCCTTGGGCAGTCCTGTACTAACCTAAACTCTAGGAAAAATAAACTGCAAGAGTAACTAGTACAACTAGGGGTTCAGTTTCACACACCTCGGTGTCTCGGGATGTTAGGTTTGGTCACACGACCAGTAGGCTCGGTGGTGGTTTTGGTGATGGGCAGGTTAGCCCGCCAAGCCGATGGCTCGGATGGTTCTGAGACGGACCGAATAGTCCGGGGAGCTTTGGCTCGATAGTTATTTGTGACGGACAGGTTATTCCGGGGAGCTTTAGCTTGATGGGGATACATCAAGATTGCATGTGCATAAATTATAAGGCAGTGGGTCATCGGTGCTGGAGGGTCGATGCAACGACGCCAATATATTGACTCGGGAAGTGTGGTTTAGCACTTCGCCAATTTAAGTCTGGTGGACCAGCCGACAAAGAGTACGTAGGAGTTCCACTTAGTGTACCATCGATAGGCCTGACTGGTAGTGCAATTACCGGTTTAGAGGTGGGAAAGGCCCAACCCACCAATTCTGTTTGACACTACGGAGGTATCCTGGGAGGTTACGCTCCAAAAAGTGGGAACTAAAGGTCTGTGTGTACAGAGTCGAGTGTGTGTGTTGCACTTGTGTGATTCATGGCATAACATATCACAATATAGATCATTGCATATAACCCTTGACACCTATTGTATAAAGTGGTATGGGACGATTTATACAATAGGCCCTGCAAAACGACCCTTTGGTTTATAAACTTGCATGAGCGTGTTTATAAGCTATGGTTATTATTCTATGGAATATATATTGCTTGCTTGAAAACCGACACCCTAACGTATAAATCGGTATGGGACATTTTATACGATGGGAGCTTTGCAAAGGATCCCTTAACTTATAAGTTTGTATGAGCATTCCTATAAGTTAAGGTTACATGTTTCTTATTTACCTCTCTCATACTTACAACTTTACTTAACTATTTATATAGAACTGTTAGAGTAGTTCCGCCGTCACCTGCTACTTGGTTACTCTCCACCTTCATTACCTTTCCTTTCTTCCTTCCGGCTCGGTGCCTAGGAGACATGGGAGAGGGGTAGGGGATGATAGGACATAGTCTTTTAGACTAATGGTTTTCAGACCAAAACATTTTAGGGGATCGTGGTGCCCAGTATGGAGGTACAGCCCCAGAGGTCGGCACGCTTGGAGACGGGACAGTCTAGAATGTGAGTTCAGACAGCTGGGACAGTGAGTTCTTTTTGCTAGTAGATGTTACAGATTTGCTTCCGCGATGAGGGACATGTAGTGAGGACTTTGACTATCGGGCATGAGCCCTATTTCCAGTATTTTTATTATTATTATTGTGGACTCTCCCTTCGCGGAGAATTATTATTATATATGTGATTATTGTGGACTTGTACTCTCTTACTTTTGCTACTATTCTTTGATCGATATGGCCGGCATGATCAGCATTTTGTAGTGACGACCTTCCAGGGCGTGATGGTGTCACCACAAAGCGGAGGTTCTAGGCCTAATCCCCCGATGGTTTAAAAAAAAAGGTGGGTCTTACACTCTCGCACCATTGGAATATCCTCGACACGTGGTAAACAACCAATGGTTTCCAAAACATAAATCAAATAAGCACAACAACAAAAATCTAAGTGTTTTCGAGCACATATTACAAAAATAATTGGGGAATTCTGGAAGCGAAAATCTATACACACTCCTAGGGTGGTCATTTCCCATCTTGAAGTCCAAAACCCTTACCCTTGCATTGGATAGCAGCATCATATTTAGACAACCAATCCATGCCCAAGATCACATCAGAGTCCTCTAAGTCTATCACCTTCAGTTCGACTAAAATTAGGAAATCGCCTAAAAGAATAGGACAACTCTAGATACCCTGGTCTGACTCCATCGAGTAACTAGAGGGAAAATTAACGCGAAACAGATCACCAACTTTATCAAGTATCAGGCGATTACGTTATACGAAAGTCTGAGCCACGAACGAGTGGGTAGCACCCGAATCAAAAGGATCACAAGCCCAATGATTCTTTACCTTAAACTTTCCTATAAAATCGCATACATAACTAATCGACCAACATCAAAACTAAGTCTACGTGCTATGAAATAGATTAGAATCTAACCTGAGATCACTTGGGTGGACTCTTGCGCTTCTTCCAAAGTTATCACATTCAGATTTCCCTTCCCTTTATCCAGCTGCGGTGGAGGCAAGACTTGAAGTGTAACTGACTGTAGCGATGGCTGAGGTTGCGATCATCTAGACTTCAAGTGTCCTTTCTGTCCACACAGGAAGCATATTTTATCTTTACTCCAACTACGAGCAACATCATGATCCTTCTGCTTACATGAAGCACATACTAGATTTCCTTTGGGTGCGCTCTGAATCGCAGGCACCTGTTGCTGCTTCTGAACTCCCAACCTTTTGAAGCACTTTTCAAAGGGATGGCCCGAATGGTCACAGAAACTACACACCTCCTTGCTTGTTCTTCGAAGCAGGACCAGAATCGCGAGAGCTCTTACCATTATCAGACTTTCTCTTATGCTTTCTCATTTGCATACCTCAATTCTTGGCGTTTTTGATAGCTTCAACTTGTTAAAAATTATGAAGTGAAAGTGGGTGATTGGAGTACTTGGGCAACATATCTGCGCAGACTACGCGAACAGTATTGGCGGATAGCCAGGTTGGCAGGGCTGTTACAGACATCTTGTTCTATGGCGGCTTGGGCGGTCTGTTTGTGCGGACTAAGCGAACAGCAGCGGCGGTTTGACAGGTCGGCCCATGCTCAGCAAGCAGTTGGATCCCAGAAGGTAATCAGGCGGTTAGAGATTCTATCTGCGGAGTCTGGCAAGAAGCGGACAGGACTAGAGCTTGTCAGACTGGCTTAGTAGAATCCTTGGCCTTGCTCTGGTGAAGCAGTAAGTTGAAGCTGTGGAGGTCTCCAGTCAGTGCGGATAGGTGCTGGAGTTCACCGGGACTGGAGGACTGGTTCCAGTGTCCGCCAGTAAGTGTGGACTGGCCCTTGTGGCCAGTATTGTGGACTTAGATTGTTCTGAACCAAGTCCAGGTTTGGCTCTGTCTGGAGAGATCGTGCAGTGAAGCACGGACTGCTTCTCAGTCCGCCGAGCTCAGCAGAAGTGTCGTGTCCCTTGATTTTGAGCTTGGAGAATACGTACTGCAGTTGCATCCGCAAGGGCATGCGGACTAGAGCTGGGTCCGCTTAGTCCATTAGTTGCCTTGATTTTATGGATGGGGACTCGGGATAAGCGGACTATAGCTGTGTCCGCTGACTCCGGTAGCTGCCTTACTGGTGTGGTTGTGGACTCAGGTTATGCAAACTGGAGCTGTCTGTAGTGTTAGCGGACTAGAGCTGTCTGTAGTGTTAGCGGACTAGAGCTATTCAGAGTATGATCGGACTGGAGTTGTGTTTGTTGAGTCCGGCAGATACCTTAGTGGCGAGGTTGTGGGCTCGGGATAAGCGGACTGGAGTTGTGTCCGCGGATAGGCAGACAGTTACTGTAGAGTCTGGTTGTTGCGGTCTTGGCTTGTCCTGTGGCGACTAGGCGGACTGGCGTTATTGTCCGGCCTTAATAAAGCACAGGCGGACTGGCTATCCTGCACAGGTCGCAGAGGACTGAAGTCTATCCACAGGTTGCAGAGACACTTGTTCTTGCTGCGGGATGAGGTGGTGATCCTATCGGCTAGGGCATTGAATACACTCCTCATTGTGCCTATAAATAGGACCCATGTCACATCAGGAATAGAGAGCGAATGAACAGTATGTGAGCCCACGATCAGTTGTTGCGGATTGACTTTTGGTATCCGCGTGGGTTGATAGAGTTGACCGGTTTGTGATGCGCAGGTTGTGCAGATAGCACTAGAAAGCCAAGACTTGGCCCTGATTGCTGTCAGGGATAGTGTGGACTCTGCGGTTAAGCAACAGGCGATAAACAACATGTCGCGGAGTGCGACCAGGCAGTTTTCTCTTTGGCAACTTGTGTTCGGGGTTTAATAAGTCACCTGCTTCAGGCGGCCTGTTCAGTTCAGCATCTGCAGCTTGTGCGGTCTGGAGGCTAGGCAACATCGCGGTCAGGCAACTTGCAGATCGACGGCTAGAGCAAAGCTTTGGAATAATGGGCTGTCCGCGCTGCTTGAGATTCGGTGTGGTGACATGGCGGACTGTGCGGACTCCTTAGCAGTAGATACAGCGGCTACGTGTTTGAGTCCGCGCGGCTTGACTTGTCTTGGTTTTTTGTAATTGTCTTTGCTCTCCATGTGGTGTTTTTTGCTAATCATGTCTCGCCATGTATGTCTCGCCTTGTAAAGAAGGTTGTTGTTATCAATAAAGACTCTTGTTGCTGCATGTATTTCTTGTTGTGACTATCATTAGTTGAGATAACCCATGCTCATTCCAAAATCCAGAAAATTCATCATGGTATCAGAGGAAGGTTGGAGTGGATAAGCAGGGATCAACTGAAGTGGTTGTTACTCTTGTGAAGAGGGAACCAGTGGTAGAACCATGGCAGTGGAAGATGCAAGTGGTCTTATAATAGAACTCCTTATAGAGACTAACTTTGAGAGGTGGAAGTCGTATATGGAGAGCTTTATTCTTGGCGAGGACCTTTGGGAGGTGGTGAGCGGAGTAGAAAGATAAGAGGTTACTGCTGGCATTGCTGAAAAGATGATAGCTTGGAAGGAGACAAATGCGAGAGCGGAGTCTATTCTCAAGCAGGTGATCTCATCAGAGCTCTTGGACCACATCAGTGCATGTCGGTCAGCTTTGAAGGTTTGGACTTTCCTTGATGGGTTGTTCAATAAGGAAGTGAAGGTTGTTGTAGAGGATGGTCCTTCTACTTCGTATCAGTAAAAGAGGTGTGTTTCTCCTAGGCGTGATGGGAAGAGGAAGGAAGGACCAAGGTGCTATAGATGCAAGGAGCATGGTCATCTCAGGAAGGAGTGTAAGGTTGTGTTGCACTCGGTGAACGTTGCTCAAGTAGGGAACAAGGAGAATAACTTGGTTGGGTCATCAACAAATTCTGGTGCTGATCGGATGAAGGCCAGTGTTAGTGTAGCTATCTGGCATGAAAGATTTGGGCATGTGGGCATTGACAAGCTGAAAGCAATGACATTAAGAAGACTCGAAATTGGCTTGCCTAGATGGTCATCCTACGGCGACGGTCAAGCTTGTGCGGGATGTCATCATGGTGAAGCTTATCACTTTACTGTTGATAAGGCGCAGTCTAGATGTGAAGCACCTTTGGAGGTTGTTCATTGTGATCTGGTGGGACTGACCATCACAGCCAGTCTTGGAGGCAGCAGATATATGCTGATAGTAGTTGATGACTATACGAGGTATACTTGGGTATACTTCATGAAGGAGAAGTCCAACAAGTTCCGCTTATTTGTGGAGTTCAAGAAGCTTGTAGAGTTCCAGTTTGGCCTGTGGATAAAGAAGTTGAGGACAAGCATTGGTGGTGAGTTCGGCTCAACCGAGTTCTCAAACTTTTGCAGGAAGCATGAGATCCGCAGGGAACTTTCTTGTGGACATACTTCACAGCAAGGTAGTGTTGCAGTTTGGATGATCCATCTGTTAATAGAGACCTACAAGTGTTGGCTTCAGTGCAAAGGCATTTCTAAGGCCATTTGGGCGGAAGGGATGTCCTGTGCAGCACATGTCATCAATTAGATGCCTCTTAGTCCGATCAATGTGAAGAATACGTATGAGCTGATTTTCGGAGTGAAGCCCAATGTGAAGAACCTACGAGTGTTTGGATCTACCTGCTACATATATGATACAGATGCTCTCAAGATGAAGCTAGTATTTGTTGGGTATGATGAGCAGAAGAGAAGATGGAGGTGTATGGATCCTGTGACGAAGAGGCTCATCGTGCCGAGGGACGTTTATCTTCGATGAGCTGACGTAGTATTGGGATAGCCCATGTGTGGAGCTAGAGGTGAGCAGGTTAGATGGTGGGCTGAAGGAGGCTGCTGCTAAGGATCAAAGGGAGCTCCCTGTGTCATAAGGAGATCTAGGTTGTTCTAGCTCCAGGGAAAAGGCATCGGGGTCGGGAAGCAAGGGGAGCGATGCTCCAAGTGCGTCTGCCTCGAACACGGTGGCTTCTGGTTCGGGAAGCAGGGGGAGCGATGTTCTTGATAGTTCTTGTTCGAGAGCGGAGGTTTCTAGTTCAGGTAGCAGGGGGAGCATTACTGTAATATCCCTCAAACATATAGACCCCCAAGAGTGGTTTTGCCATGACTAGGTCATGACAAAATTGTAGGAAGTCCAAGTATTCTAGGTGAACTTAGGTAGGAAGGTGAAGGCCAATATGGTCAGCAAATAGTAGAATTGTGAACACTAGTTTAGGATGATCTCGGGGCTATAACTTGATCACATGACCCTACCACAACACCCCTAACACCTTGGGTAGTCCATAGGGCCACTAAGGATGCATTGTGGGCAGTCAAAGTGGTTTAGTTGACCTAAGTCAACCCTAACCCTAAATGGGTCAAACTAGCCTACTTAGGGTCAATTGACCTTCCCTTAGCCAAGTGGACCCCACCCATGCCCTCCTAACCCTAAAGTGAGGTCAATAAATCACCAAGGACCCATTGGTGTCAACCTTAGTAGCTAAGTTGACCAAGTCAACTCTAGCCTCAAAGTGGTCAAAGTGTCCTTACTAAGGGTCATGTGACGTCCAAGGTGCCAAGTCAACCCTACCTGAATGTTTATAGTTTCCTACCTAAATCACCTAGAGGGGGTGAATAGGTGAGATGTGCATCTTTTTGCGGAATAAAAAATTCAAACCAATGCACAGAACTAACTACCAATCAATCACAGACGAGACAAGATTTATAGTGTTTCCCCAACCATGGGTACATCCACTTTCCGTCACCGATCTAGCAATATACTAGACTCGGCTACTCCACTATCTCGGATTGAAAATCAAACCTACCCTCGGAGCAACGTTCCTACAAACTCGATCCACAAAATGGATCTACACTCGGAAGATAAAACTTCCTACAATCTCGGAGACAAAAGCTCCTACACACAGAGAAATTTCTCCTACAAGAATGAAATAAATTGTATAGAAATACAAACAGTAAATCTCCTTTTTCAGATCTGCAACTGTCAACCAGGATCTTCTTCTTCTAGGCTTTGCGGCTTTATCAGAATGGTGAAGAAAAATCTCTGCAAGATCGGATTTGAATCTTCTTGGCTTCACAAGATCGATCGATTAGAAGATGAGGAGTTGAGAGAATCTCGATCTGTAAAGGCTTCTTGATCTGAATCCTCTAAAATCGAAACCCTAGCCGGTCAGGAATCAACGACGGCGGTAGTGGCAGTTTTCTTTTCTTGGAGAGAGAAAGAGGAAATCAGAGACTTGAGAGTACGACAGCAAAACTTTTGAAAATTCTCTTTTATAAAACATAGGGTTTGTCGGTTTGACAAGACTATTTATAGGATCGGTGAAGATTAGTCTTAAATAAGTCATTATGAGATACACGTGGACTAATCACGTCAAGGTTCATGAAGAATTCAGTTATTCTGGACATAACAAAATTTTCAAAAAAAAATCGAAGTAATATACTCGAGAGAGAAAGGACTACTCGAGTACATTGCAGAACTTCTCGAATGTTTAGAAGATAACTACTCGAGTATATCAGTAAACTACTCGAGAGAGAATAAAATAGTTACTCGAGTACATGGAGTCAACTACTCGAGTAAACTTGAAGAAAAAGAATTCAGCTATTCAAGTATTAAAAATGACATACTCGAGTACTTAAGCAGTTACACGAGAGGTAGAGTGGATTACTCAAGTATAAGAAATACTACTCGAGTAGATGAAAATGAACTACTTGAGTGGTTGAGAAACTACTCGAGACAGGGACTTAAAAAAATTTTCTGAACTGGAATACTCGACTACTCGACAATTAATTCTGGACTACTCGAGTAGTAAATGAACTACTCGAGTACATGACTTAGACTATTCGAGTAAGTAGTAAGTGAGAACTGCACGAGAGTCAGAATTCAATTACACGAGACAAAAGATATAAACTACTCGAGTACTATACAGTACTACTAGAGTATATGACTTAGAAAACTTTAGGAGGAGAAAATTATGTAAACCCGAGAGAGAAAGGAAACTACTCGAGTAGTTTTCTTAACTACTCGAGAGCCATAAAAATGACTACTCGGGATCTGTCATTCTTACTCGAGTAAGAGTATTATTAGTCGAGTATGAACTCTGCTATTTACTCGAGTAGGTATAGAACTACTCGAGTAATTTACTTAGCAAATTCTATTTGACAGAATTTTCTTCTTCTTAGGAGAGACCAACAACAAATCTTTTCACTTAGTCCTAGAGCTTGAATATGAAATGTTTCCCAATAGAGAAGCTACACATTAGTCAACACCTTGGATCACACAATGAGGGATTACATTGTATGGTCCTGTGTTTGGTGACCCATTGTAGACTGACATTGGTCTACACTTCCCATTAGAATCCTGCAAACACATAACTCAAATAAAGCATAAAATTCAACTAAATTCATCTTAGTTCAAGTGTGACTTCATCAAATCTAGATTAATGTGGATAGAATACCCAACAATCTCCCCCTATTTGTAGAAGTCAGAACCCTTTACACTAAGGTGAATTATGGACATAAAAAGTGCTAAGTAGATAAATCAGTGTATGTAAGCATAAGATAATGAACAAGATAATAAGATCAAAAACTTAGAATTATATAAATGTAATTTTCCAAAAATGTCATTTCTACAAAAATCATTTCCATAGCTCATAGGTCCTTGTAGCTAGATCTGATGATGTTGCCTGTCTTGATTCTCTTGTTGTCTCCTCTGGTAGTTGTAAGGCTTTGGGTAGTACTTAGGAGGTCTTGGAGGAGCAGCAGGGTTGTTTCTTTCAAATTCTCTGTCATATAATCTTCTCTTGGTCATTGATTTCTCATATAACTCCCATTCCTGGGAACTGTAATGTATATTCCTGCTGTCAGGGTAGTCCATAACAAGTTTAAGTGTTCCCAAAATAAGGGACTTGGAGGTAGGAGACCAGATATCTGCAAATTCTGGAGCCTTTCTCTTATCAGCATCAGAAACTGGAATGGACTTGCTGGTAGAAGGACATTCACCATAGTTTCTTTTTTTGTAGAAGTTTGGATCTAAGGAGGAGCATGAAGGAAGATATCTGCAGGGTCATCTTCACAACCCTAAGTGTAGGAATCAGGAGGAGCAACTGAGTCTCCAAGCCTTGGAGAGAAGGTGGGTTGAGGATCTTAAGTAGGAGCAGCAACAGCTAAGGGGTTTAGGTGATGAGGAATGATGGTTGGATCAGCAGCAAACTCAGGCAGGATCTGGTTATGCATCCAGACAGTAGTGTCATATGTATAAAATTTGACACTCTGAATCTGTGCTAAGACATCATCATGAATTTCTGTCACTTTGACTTTCCAAAGTTCTTGCATGGTAGCATCTGATTTTTCTAAATACTCTTTCACCAACTTCTCCCCGTTTCTGACTTTTACAGATAGCTGAGAGATTGCATCTTCTTTGAAAGTGCCAACCTCTTCACAGATTTTCATCTCTGTACCTTCAGCTCTTTTGTCCAATTCCATCTGATTATTAGTAAGAGTCAGACCTTGCTCCATCACTTGACAAATACTAGTAATGGTGTGATCTAGAGCCTTGCCACCAATTTGAAAAAGGTATCTGAGCTGATCTGAATTATGTTGAATTTCAGCAAATTCTCTGCTCATCTCCGTCTCTAGAGCAGTGGCCTTAGCAGTAACAGCTTTTAAAGAGGTGTCAAAGTAAGTTCTTTGTTATTGATGTAGAAGGGCAATCTGAGTTAGTAAATCAGTAGAGGAGGCAGAAGCTAGATGAGCACTGGAAGAGGCAACTGGAGGAGGAGGAGCTTTCCATGGAGCTATTTCAGTTATCGTGATAGACCTTTCTTCTCTTGTAGTGGGAATCATGGAATCCCCTTAATCAGTGACTGTGGGGATGGAGAAGTTCAAGTTCCTTAGAGGATCTTCAACTGGCTCAGGTGATGTCTCATCTGAAATGAAGATGGTTTCTGCCTGCTCTTGGGGTGCAGCAGGAGACTTGGTAGGATAATGAGATTGTGTTGTAGATTGTTCTGGAGGGGATTCTGGTGGTATTTCAGTTGTGGGTTCCTTTGGAGAAGGAGGAGGAGGAGGTTAATCTGCTCTCAATTCTGCTATCATCTCATTGATGGCAGCTTCTGTGTAGAGGAGTGTTTCTTGAAGTTGTTGTTCTGATGGAATCTATTCTGGAGTTAGAGGAGGTGAAGGAGATACTTTTAGAGGTGTAGGAATCCTTGTTGGAACAGAAGGAGCAGGCTCCCCCTCAAAAGGTGCACTAGAGGAGCTGGGTACCTGAGATGGAGTGGGAGATGGTGTCCTGTCCTCTGTGTCTGGTATTTCTGTAACATTTGCAGCCTGAGAGGGATTCTGCAGTTTTAACTCCCATCTTTGTATGGATGAAATGGAGACTTTCTTCAGGTGGTGAAGAATACTCCATTTAGAGAAATTGAAGACTTCTGGGTTGATCTCATGAAGGAGTAGAGATATTATTGTGACATAATTTGGTGATTTGATGATGTCCTTAATTTTGCCCAGAATGAGCAAGCCAAACTGATAATTCTTTCTGCAGACAATGGCTTGCATGATTTCAAAGAAATACAGGGGAATGTCTCTGATGGAATTTGTCCTTCACTGAAGAACTTTTCCAATTATATCAACTAACAATTTTCCTTCAGCATTCATGTCAACCATCCTGATGTACTTTGCAGCAGTAGGAATTCCACAGAATAGACAGGTTCAGGTATATTCTTCTTCCCCAAGCAAATCATCTGCATCTACAGCGGGTAACCAGAGATGTTGAGAAAATGAGATCTTCGTAAGTTTGATTTTTATACCTTTCACCTTGGACTTGAGAACGGCCCCATGGCGCTTCACTTTGATGTTTCTGAAAAACTCCGCAACCTCTGGAAATATGATCCGACATGGTCCTTGAAGGATGAATGTTAATCCGGCGGTGTCGAGCAAGATCATGAGGTTATGGAAGTCGTCGGAAAGTTCGGCAATCCCGCGACAACCAATTCTGAACCAACGCCGATTTGGAAGAGGCGGCCATGATTCAGAAACCCAAAATAAAATGTCGACAGGGTGAAGGAAAGGGCACGACTCTGCAACTTGTTGAAGGAAGGCGAAGAGACAGTCGGCTACTCGAGAGCGAAAAATGATTTCGTGTAGGACATTTAAAGAATTTCTAATTTATATAACCCTAGGTTTATGTCTAATTAATTTAGAAATGACTGAATCATACCTTAGAAGTGGCGGCATAAGCCTTGGTTTGCGTATAAGAAAATTTGAATAATGTCCCGGCATATACTCGAGAGAGTTAATAATACTCGAGTAGATGAAATGAGGTACTCGTGTAGATGTGTCTGGAAGTACTCGAGTAGGTATGTTGAGGTACTCGAGTATGTGAGTTCAAGTACTAGAGTAGGTGAGTCTGCTACTCGAGTAGGTCAAGTGGACTACTCAAGTAGGTCATTATACTTACTCGAGTAGGTTGCTTCTTACTCGAGTAAAAGTGTTGGAATTTTGTAAAATTCCATCTTTTGACTAATCCTTGAACTTTGAGCCTTCTTGAAAATCCAACTTCTCTAATCTTCTTTGTTGAACATTCCAAGTTCTGTTTTGAAGAACGAGAACTTGGTCTCGTCCAGCGGCTTCATGAAAATATCTGCAATTTGCATATCTGTAGTGACATATTGAAGGTCTATGTCCCCATGCTCCACATGCTCCCGAATGAAGTGATACCTTAACACTATATGCTTTGTCCGGCAGTGCGAGACTGGGTTGTTGGCCATTGTAATTGCTCTGGAAGAGTCGCAAAATAATGGAATCTTTTTGAACTTCATATTATAATCTTCAAACCGATTCTTTATCCATAGCAGCTGTCCACAACAACTGCGTGCAGAGATGTACTCTGACTCAGCCGTTGAGATTGCTACAGAGTTTGGCTTCTTCCTACTCCAGGAGATAAGTCTTCTTCCAAGGAATTGACATGTCCCGGAAGTGCTTTTCCTATCGTCTTTGCTCCTTGCAAAATCTGCATCTAAAAAACCCATTAGCTCACTATCATTACTTCTTCGGTACCATAAGCCAAGATTCGGTGTACCTTTAAGGTATCTCAAAATCCGCTTTGCAGCAGCGTAGTGAGATTCCTTAGAGTTCACCTGAAATCTAGCAAAGACATATGTTGAGAACATTATGTCAGGTCTACTTGTCGTAAGGTAGAGCAAGAATCCAATTATGCTTCTGTACTTGGTTTCATTAAAAGGTTTCCCTTTTTCATCCTTGTTCAGAGACATAGTTGAATCCATTGGAGTCCTTATCGAGGTTGCATTCTCCATTCCAAATTTCTTAATCAGCTTTTTGGTGAACTTCGTCTGTGAGATGAAAATTCCATCTTCAGACTGTTTCCCTTGAAGCTCTAAGAAATATTCAGCTCGCCAATACTGCTCATTTCAAACTTCCCTTACATAAGTTTTGAAAACCTTTTGCAGATGTTGTCATCAGTAGTGCCAAAAATAATGTCATCGACATATATTTGTGAAAGATATTGTACCTAAACACCTAGAGGGGGGTGAATAGGTGACTTGAATCTTTTTGACTTTTTAAGGCAGCAATCAGATTTTATCTCAGAGTTCTATCTACTTTATCACAGCACACATTCAGCAATCACAGAATTTCACAGCACACAGTAGACACACAGCTTTTATAGTGGTTACCCAAGGTTTGGGTACATCCACTTTCCCCCTTCGCCTATCTAGCAGTGTACTAGATTCGGCCAAACTTCTCCACTATCTCAGAACCACAAATCAGGTTCCTACAGCTCAGGCTCAAGGCCCTACAACTCAGCTTCTTCACAAAGCCTACACTCAGCCACCAAGGCCTACACTCAGCCACCAAGGCCTACACTCAGCCACAAAAGGCCTACACTCAGAGATTCAAATCTCTTACACTCAGGCACTCAAGCCCTACACTCAGCCTTTATAATTACAGGCTTACAAAGACTCAGATCACTAAGGATCCTACAAGATATAATGAATAAAAAAATGTATACTCAACAACTCAGAGAATAGAGAGATGAGATGTGAGTTTCTTGATGAGTTCTTGGAAGAACTCAGCTGAAATCAATCTGACTTGGCTTTCTTCAAAGCTTCTTGAATGTAGAACACAATAAGATTGACCTCTTCTGCAGTTGATCCTTGATGTCTGCTACATAAGATTCAGAATAAATCTGAACCCTTCTTCTCAATCTGGTTCCAATGACTGATTTCTTGGATGGAACTCTCTCTCTCTCCAACTTCTTAGATCTTCACTAGATTCTTCAAGAAATAGCTAGATCTTCTTTGTATATTGATCACTTGTACTTGTGTTCAATCAACAACTTCAACAACAGTTTCTGTAGACTGTATAAGCCTATTTATAGGCCTTCTTCATGGTAACAGGCTGGTCCGGTTCATAACTGATTTCTGACAACTCTGACAGGTGCTGTAGACCGGCTGGAATGGCAGCTGTTAAGTCATCCAGTCAGTTCTTAAAAATTCTGTAACTGTCTAAAAGTGTCGAGACTGTCTGTCTTTAAGTGTCGACACTTATAGACCAAGTGTCGACACAAGTTGTCTAAGTGTCGACACTAGCCTACAAGGTGTCGACACAACTCCTTGTGTTGTAGATTTTATATCTCGACACTGCTTCTTTTTCATGTGTCGATACTGATAATGTGTGTCGACACAAGTACTTGTACTTCAGTATTTTGCTGAATTCTTCTAAGTGTCGACACAACACCTTTGTGTCGACACATCTTCATGTGTTGAAATCGCTGAGTGTCGACACTTCTTCTTGGTGTCGACACATGTCTTCAGTGTTGATACTTGCTGAGTGTCGACACAACTCCTTGTGTCGACACATTCCTCTTCTGTTGAGGCTTCAGCTGAGTGTCGACACATCCCCTTCGTGTCGACACTTGTACTTAGAATATTTTGTTGAACTTTGCTGATCTTTGCTAAGTGTCGACACAGCTCCTTGTGTCGACACTTTCTTCAAGTGTTGAGTCTTCAGCTGAGTGTCGAAACATTCTTTCTTGTGTCGACACTTTCTTTAAGTGTTGACTCTTCTGTTGTGTGTCGACACATTGTTCTGGGTGTCGACACTTATACTTAGTCTCTGCTGACTTTTGCTGAGTGTCGACACATCCTCCAAGTGTCGACACTTTCTGATGTAGACACAGTTTCTCTGGGTGTCGACTCAACTGTTAAGTGTCGACACTACTTCACTGCACCTTTCTTCACTGAGTGTCGACACAGCTCCTTGTGTGGACACTTTCTGTCTGGTGTCGACTCAGCATCCCTGGTGTCGACACAAATACTCCAAGTGTCGACACTGCTTGCCTGGGTGTCGACACAAGTCTTCTTAAGTGTCGACACTTTCCCTCTGGGTGTCGACACATGGACTTAGAAACTTTTTCTTCTTTCCTGCAAATACTTAACCTTCACAAGTAAACTCAAAACACATCAAATACATTTTGATGTATATCATTGAGTTGGGTGAGTCTTCTTCAAATCAGGTACATTTGAACCAATGTACCCAACAATCTCCCCCTATTTGGAGAAGTCATAACCCTTAGTCAATGATATACAACATTCACAATAAAATTACAGAATGATGTGAAACAGGATTATGTAATCAGGAAAGAACATCACATGAATTAAACAAACATGCATATACAGATAACATCTCAGAACAATTATGAAATAGATTTAAAACACATCATATTGTTCTCACAACTTTGTAATATTCATAATACAAAAGTTTTACATAGTGTTTGAAAAACACAAGATTACAATTGTAAACTGAATAAAGTTCTATTCTATTTTTGTTCAGGCTCCTTGATCACTATTCCTTTTCCAGCTTGTACTTTGGCTTGAACAGGAGCTTCAGTGACTTCAGCATCAGCAGGCTTCTTGCCTTTCAAGTCTTGTTTCTTTTGCTCTTCTGCTTTGATCTTTTGCCTCTCAAAGTAGTGATAAGGCTTGGGAAAGTACTTGCTAGGCTCCTGGGCAGTAGGAGGTAGCTTTCCCATCTTGGCCTTTCTTCTATAATGGACTATTGCTTCTTGCCTTGACTCATGTTTCCTCCATTCAAGTTCAGAAAACCATTTATTTCTGTCTTGTATATTATCTTTTGCAGCTTTCCAGGCAGTCAAAATAATATTTCTAGAAGTGGGGCCCCACTGCTCAAAGTCTGGTCTTTGTTCAGCTTGCTCCCTAAACCTCTTCTTAGACAATCTGGTTTCTTCTTCTTTCTGCAGTACTTCTTGCATAGCTTCAGATATTGGCTGAACTACCTTCTCTATAATGACATTGTCCTTACCCCCAGGTGGGCTATACATGGACTGTATGTCAGCATGAATCATATCAAAATCTGGAGGAGGGTAGATGACTTGAGCCACTTCAGGTTGCTCCCCTCCTAGATATGCAGGATTAATTGCAGATTCTGCCACATTATCATCATCACAAAGAGGAGGATATCCAAGAGTTGCTCTGATAGAATTTGATATCCACCTGGCATGATCAGAGCTGGCTTTGACTAAAACCGTCTCCCCCTTTATGACTTCTCTTTCTATGTGATCTCTCACATCATCTTTTTGAAATCTGACCTGGTTATCCAAATAATTAACTCCATCTTTAAAGAAAGGTTTTAACCTTTGGAGTTTGTCAGTTATGATCTTCTGAGAGTCTTGAATAGCAGTCTTAACAACAGTTATTTCTTCTTGGAATGCTTTGTCAAATTCTTCTTTTGTTGTAGCATTAGCTGGAGTCTATCCTGCAGCTAGATTCTTCATCTCTGTTACTATGGCATTGTGAGAAGCAGTCAAGTTATCATTCATCCTGATTTGGTTCTCAAGAACATACCCTTGCTTCTGTGCAATGTCATCTACTTGAGCCTTAATCTTTTCTTGATGTGTAGCTAAGTACACAACTGCATTCCCCCCCTTGTGGAAGCAGTCAGTCATCTCCTTTTTATTGAGATTCATCTCAAATCTTATGGACTTAATGTCCTGTGCCAGATCAAACTGTAGTGATTTGTGCCCCTCATCCACATAAGTTTCTATGGCTTTTCTATGCTCATCCAGCTTGATTTGCATGGCAACCATTAGAGCACTATAATCAACAGTTGGTGCTGGCTGTGATATAGGTTATGGTGCTATGGTTTGTAAAGCCTTCTTATAACTCTGACTTCTTCTTTTGAAAACTTAAAATTTCTTTTTCTTAGCCCTTGTAGTCTCCTCATCTTCAGAAGCAGATGTGCTGGCTATGTCTACCCTCTCCTTAGGTAGCTCCTCAACAGCTTTTTCCTTCTCTTGCTCTTGCCTTGCAGGCTCTTCAACATGTACTGCTTGCTCCCCCTCAACTGGAGCATTCTCCTCTTCAACAGCAGTACAATCCTTGTCAAAATCTGTTTGATCCAGATTTAAGAAAAGATCTTCCATGGTATACTCTTGTGGAGAATGAGCTGGAGAAATTCTTGGCTTATCAACAACTAGATCAGATACTTCTTGAACTACAACAGATGTGTCTTTCATTACAACATCTGGGACTTGACTATCAGTCTGTGGTTGCTGATAAACATCAGACAAATCAGTATTCTCTATAGGAAAAACTAAAGCATTAAGCTCAGTGATTACCTCTAGAATTGTGGTTGCAGCTTGCTCACTTTCTAGTGGAGTGGACTCTTCCACTACTAGTGGCTCCCCCTAGATTTCAGCCACATCTTGAGGAGCTGGAGACTTTACAACAGTTTCTTCTTCATTCTCATCAGGTGTGAAGACCACTTGCTCTTCACTACCAGAGCTGCTAGTGGAAACCTGAGCCACTGGAGCAGTTTTCCTCTTCTTCTTTTGAGGTGATACTTTCTCAGGAATTATCTTCTCAGGGGTTGGCATCTCATTAGACAACACCCTGTCCCATCTATAGAATATCCTCATATCCATTTTCCTCATATGATTTATTTTTGTTCCAGCAGCTTGACTCATTACCTCTGGAATACTTCCAGCAAGGTATAGACTTAAGATCCTGCCCAAGTTGGGCTTCTTCAGGCTTTCCTTGATCTTCTCAAAGATCACTACAGACCAGTCAGTTTTCAGATTGAAGATTATCCTGGTCATAATGCTGAACATATGGGCAGATACTCTATCATGCCCTCCAGGTTTGCTTAAAATCACTTTGCCAACAATTTCAGACATGAATTTCCCTTGGCTATTCATGCCCTTCCTATTAAAACAGATCCAATTTTCAGTTTAGAATCTAGTCCACACCAAGTTAGAGCTTCTCTGGTCTTTGAAGAAGTAACTTCATCTGCTTCTTTAGTTCTTGGTAACTATAGTACTTTCCTCAAACTTTAGGTGACACCTTCACCTTTTCACCATGGACCCTGGACTTGATCTTGAATCCAGTGTCGTCTAGGGTTGCTCCATTAAGGAATTCCAGTACTTCCTTCTTACAGATCTTTGTGGGTTCAGAAACAAGAAATTCCAACCCCGAGTTGGCAACTAGGGTTATCACATTCTTGATTTCTTGGTCTGCATCACCAAATGCGTCGCGCACTAGTTCATAGCCTTCATTGATGTTCTCCTCAAGCTTTGGCGCCATTAGGGTTTGAAGAATTTGAACTGAAGAGAAGAGAGGTGTCGACACACAAGTTTGGTCTCGAAACTTTTGAAAGCGTGTCGACAAACTAAGGCAAAATCCTATTTATACCTTTCTAGGTTTGAAGATGAAAAGGCGGGCAGCTAACTTAAATTGTGTCGACACTGTCGATAAGTGTCGACACAGGCTTATAATGTCTCGACACTTACGTGTCGACACAAGTTTAGTCAATAGATTATATGTGTCGACACTTGTTTATGTGTCGACACCACTGAACTCGACACATAGTCAAGACTTTACTTAGATAATTCTGAGTAAACACTAAGTGTCGACACCACCTTGGATGTGTCGACACCTACTGGTCATGTGTCGACACTAATTTTCTGAAGTGTCGACACCAACTTCCTAGATGTGTCGACACCTTTTTCCTGAAGTGTCGACACCTTTATTCTGTGTCGACACAGAGATCTCTGTGTGTCGACACCTTTTGACTTAGTCATTTTTATAAACTTATTCTAAGTTTATCATACCTAGTTCAATTTTAAACCTATTGAACTTAGTTTTTCTAAGGGCTTAGTTTACATATCAGCTAGTTGATTATCTGTTCTAACATATTCTAGTAAAATATCTTCTCTTTCTACATGCTCCCTAAGAAAATGATATTTTATTTCAATATGTTTAGTTCTACTATGGGAAACAGGATTATGTGCAATTGATATAGCACTAGTAGAATCACAAAAGAGTGGAGTTCTACTTACCTGAATTCCATAGTCCTCAAGCTGATGTTGTATCCAAAGAAGTTGAGCACAGCAACTTCCTGCAGCCACATATTCTGTTTCTGCAGTGGAGATAGCCACACTTGTTTGCTTCTTGCTACTCCATGAAATCAGTCTTCTACCTTGGAATTGACAGGTTCCAGTTGTGCTTTTTCTGTCTTCTTTGCATCCTGCAAAGTCTGTATCTGAATAACCTGTTAGTTCAAAATCCCCATTCCTAGGGTACCAGAGGCCTAGATAAGGAGTGCCCTTTAGATATCTCAATATTCTTTTGACTATTGTCAAATGAGACTCTTTAGGGTAGGCTTGATACCTTGCACAGACACATGTAGCATTCATGATATCTATTCTACTTGCAGTCAAATAGAGTAAGGAGCCAACTATCCCTCTATACAAAGACTCGTCTACAGGTTTCCCTGCATCATCCTTGCTAAGAGACATACTTTACCCCATAGGAGTCTTCATGGTACTGGATGAATCCATACCATACTTCCTTATGAGTTCTAGGGTGAACTTAGACTGGCATATGGATAATCCATTCTCAGTCTGTCTTACTTGGAGACCCAAGAAGAACTTAAGTTCTCCCATACTACTCATCTCAAATTGTCCTTGCATCAGTTTTGCAAACTTTTTGCAAAGACTACTTTCAGTAGACCCAAATATTATGTCATCTACATATATTTGGACTAGTATTACATTGCCTCTGGATTCCCTAAGGAATAGAGTCTTGTCTATTTTCCCCCTTGTGAACTTATTCTCAATGAGGAAACTAGACAGGGTTTCATACCAAGCCCTAGGGGCTTGCTTTAACCCATATAAAGCTTTCCTAAGTCTATAGACATGATTAGGTAGAGTTGAATCAACAAAACCTGATGGCTGTTCCACATAGACTTCCTCTTTAAGATTACCATTCAGAAATGCTAACTTGACATCCATTTGGTAAACTTTAAATCCTTGAAAGGTTGCATAGGCCAGGAACGTCCTTATGGCTTCCAGTCTGGCTACTAGAGCAAAGGTTTGATCAAAGTCAATACCTTCTTCCTGCCTATATCCTTTTGCAACCAATCTTGCTTTGTTCTTAATGATGACTCCTTGTTCATCCATCTTGTTCCTATAGATCCACTTGGTTCCAATTATATTGTGGTCTTTAGGTTTAGGAACAAGCTCCCAGACCTTGCACCTCTTGAACTGATTCAGCTCTTCTTGCATTGCCTCAATCCAAAGAGGGTCTTGGATGGCTTCTTCAAACTTCTTTGGTTCAACTTGGGATAGAAAACTGGAGTAGATTGCTGCATTCAGATTTCTGCTCCTTGTTTGTACCCCTTGTCTTGGATCACCAATAATTTGTTCTGCTGGATGATCTCTAAGATGCCTATTGGCTGGAGGCATCCTTACTTCAGGTTGAACTTCTTCAACTTCATCATCTTGCTGTACTCCTTGTACTCCTTCTGCATTAGGTACATGTAGTACTCCCCCTAGACAACAGCCACTGTCTTCAACCTGCTGTCTTGCAGTAGGTTCTTCTTCTATAGTGAGCTTGTCCATCTTCTTTGTTATACCTGTGGGGCTGCAAAGACTACTAGACATCTCATTGTTAATAAGTCTAGTTTCATCAAATACTACATGTACAGATTCCTCTACAACTTGAGTAGACAAGTTGTAGACTCTATAAGCCTTACTGTTGTTGCTGTGCCCAACAAAAATTCCCTCTTGGGACTTGGCAGCAAACTTAGTCAAGTAAGACTTTCCATTGTTAAGTATGAAGCACTTACAACCAAAGATCCTGAAATAGGATAGGTTTGGTTTCCTACCTTTCACAACCTCATAGGGGGTCTTGTTGTAGCTTTTAGTTATGGTAGCCCTATTAATAACATGGCATGCAGTATTGACTGCTTCAGCCCAGAAATATTCTGGTAGTGATGTATCACTTAATAGGGTCCTACCAGCCTCAATCAAGGTTCTATTCTTCCTCTCAGCAATGCCATTTTGCTGAGGTGTTCTAGGTGAAGAAAATTCTTGAAATATCCCAAAGTCTTCACATAGTTTTGTCATACTATCAGACTGAAATTCAGTACCATGGTCACTTCTTATCTTGACCACTGTACTGTCTAGTTCATTCTGAATCTGTTTGACAAAGCTATAGAAGACACTAGGTGTTTCAGATTTCTGTCTAAGAAAGAACACCCAGGAAAACCTTGAGTAGTCATCTACAACTACAAAGGTATAGACCTTCCTACCTTGGCTATGAACTGGCATTGGACCAAAGAGATCCATATGCAAGAGGTCTAAACACCTCACAACATCTTTGTTTTCTATGCTTCTAAAGGTGGATCTAGTCTGCTTGACCTTTTGACAAGCTGAGCAAATACCATCTTTAATACACTTAACTTGAGGACCATTCCTCACTAACTCTTTGCTAAAGAGTTTGCCAATTGTCTTGTAGTTTAGATGGGCTAGCCTCTTGTGCCATTTGACACAATGAGAGACTGTCTCATCAGCTACAAGACATACTTGAGAACCATTGTTCTCAACCATAATGTCTAAGCAGTAGACATTTCTTTTTCTATAACCAGTCAAGATGATCTCTTGATCATTTGACTTCCTGATATGACAACCATCTTTCACAAATGAGATGTCATATCCTACATCACTCAATTGACTTATACTAATAAGGTTATGTTTCAAACCTTTAACATAACCCACTTGAGTAATTGTAATAAAGGAGTTAGAAATGTTACCAAAACCCTTGATGATCCCTTTTTCAGAACAACCAAAGGTGACTTTTGGACCATCCTTGATGGGTGTGTAGTCCTTTAGTAAACCCCTTGTTCCAGTCATATGTCTGGAACATCCACTGTCCAAGTACCATATTGGGGCATGGCCACTTGTACTCACCTGCAAAACAGATTAGTGAAACTTAGAACCCAAAGAATTCTTGGGTCCTTGGTACTGGTTAGTTTGCTTCCTTACAAAGCTACCTGCAGGTTTTCCAACAGGCAGTTTGCTACTCACTTTGGCACTAGCATTGTGCCAACAGTCCATTGCAAAGTGGCCTACCTTGCCACAACACCAACACTCAAACTTATTGTACGTTTGCTTAGGTATTGTCTTTGCTATTTTATCTACAGCTGACTTGTTGAGAGTTGGGGCTTTGCCCTTGGACTTGGACTGAACAATCCTAGCTGGTTTAGTAAATCCCAGACCAGCTTTACCTTTGTGATGAACAAATTCATCAATTAAGGGTAGAACTGACTTAGGTTTAGAAAACCTAGCAACTAAGTCTTTCTCCTTCTGAAGATTAATCTCCAGACTCTTAATTTGATCATTCTTAAATGATATAGTCCCCATCTGAATCACAGTTATATGCTTCAGTCTGGCTATCTCATTAAGGTTTTGATCAAACAATTTCTCAAAATCAGTTGCAACAGCTTTGAGATTAGCAATTTCCTTTGCCTGACTTTTGGCTAGGGACTTGCTCTTCTTATAAGCTTGCAATAGAACTTTATATTCATCTATCAACTGATGAATATCCTCTTCAGACACAGATGCACTCTCATCATTTGATGATGATGAATCTGACTCTGTACTGGCACAAGAAATTGAACTAAAAGAATAATGTTGTACCTTACTAGGTCCTGGCTGCTCCAGGATTTTGTCATTTTCTGTCAATGCCATTAGCCCTTGGCACTGACTGTCCTCTTGTTCATATATAGAATTCATAATGTGCATGAACTCTTCTTCTTCTTCCTCAGCAAACAGCCCTATATATGCCTCAGCATCTAACTCAGTTTCTGATGAAGAAATTTCTGACAGGCTCTTGTCCTTTTTGGCAACAAAAGACTTTTCCTTCTTGCCCTTGTATTGAGTCTTTTTCTTGTCACTAGACTCCTTCCTTTTTTCTGGACAATCTGCAACAACATGGCCTTTTCTATTGCAGCAATAACATACTATTTTTGAAAGAGTTGCTTTGCTAGACTTAGTCTTTTTCCTGTCTTTCTTTGAAGACTTTTTATTCTGATAATAGTCTTCTTTTCCCTATGAATTAGATGGCCTTGTCCTCCACTGTTTCTTCTTTAAGAACTTATGGAAATGTCTTGTGAAGGCAGCAAAGTCCTCATCACTTTCACTGCTTTCAGACTATCTACTTGCTGACTCATCTGACTCAGTTTCAGGTACTTTTGGTGGTGGAATTGGTGACTTACTTCTGTACTTTCTAAGGGCTTCTGTTTTGAAGGCCACTGTCCTTTCTTTATGTTCACTTCTTGTAGATTTCTCCTCTTCTTTCCTCACCATCAACTGCATTTCATAGGACAGCAGTTTGCCAAACAGTGTTGGTGGAGGAATTTCTGCCAACTTTGTCATTTCCCTAATGGCACAGATCTTGGTGTCCCAATCTTTTGTTAGGGACCTTAGAAACTTATCATTGAGTTCATAATTACTGAACTCTCTGCCATAGGACATGAGTTCATTCACAATCCTGTAGAACTTCTTATAGCATTCAGTTATGCTATCAGCTTTTCCTTGTCTAAAACTTTCATATTCTTGGTTTAGCAAGGATTTTCTGTCTTGCCTAACTTCTTCAGAACCCTCCATGTACACAATAAGAGTATCCCACATCTCTTTAGCTGTCTTACAGTGTATCAAATTCTGAAAAGTTGCATTATCTATGACACTCATTATGATGTTTTGAGCCCTCTTATCCATAGTAGCTAGAACAATTTCATCCTTTGTCATTTCAGAGAAATCCTTAGGTGTTCTCTGATTTGCATCTAAGACTGACACATTCATGGGCACATATGGCCGTTCTTTGACTGTGATATAAATCTTAGGGTCTGAGGCTTCCATAAACAGTCTCACCCTTTCCTTCCAGATACAAAAGATCTCTTTTCTACATATAGGTAACTTTATTGATCCCAATTCCTTGTGATTCTCAGTGGAACCCATGGTTCTTGATTTTCTTGATTATGTAATTGACTTAGACTGAATCTGCCAACAGGATCTTCTCAGACAGTTATGTCCTCTTTTGAGTAACCTGGCTTTGATACCACTTGAAAGATATTGTACCTAAACACCTAGAGGTGGGGGGGTGAATAGGTGACTTGAATCTTTTTGACTTTTTAAGGCAGCAATCAGATTTTATCTCAGAGTTCTATCTACTTTATCACATCACACATTCAGCAATCACAGAATTTCACAGCACACAGTAGACACACAGTTTTTATAGTGGTTCCCCAAGGTTTGGGTACATCCACTTTCCCCCTTCGCCTATCTAGCAGTGTACTAAATTCGGCCAAACTTCTCCACTATCTCAGAACCACAAATTAGGTTCCTACAGCTCAGGCTCAAGGCCCTACAACTCAGCTTCTTCACAAAGCCTACACTCAGCCACCAAGGCCTACACTCAGCCACCAAGGCCTACACTCAGCCACAAAAGGCCTACACTCAGAGATTCAAATCTCCTACACTCAGGCACTCAAGCCCTACACTCAGCCTTTATAATTACAGACTTACAAAGACTCAGATCCCTAAGGATCCTACAAGATATAATGAATACAAAAATGTATAGTCAACAACTCAGAGAATAGAGAGATGAAATGTGAGTTTCTTGATGAGTTCTTGGAAGAACTCAGCTGAAATCAATCTGACTTGGCTTTCTTCAAAGCTTCTTGAATGTAGAACACAATAAGAATGATCTCTTCTGCAGTTGATCCTTGATCTCTGCTACTTAAGATTCAGAATAAATCTGAACCCTTCTTCTCAGTCTGGTTCCAATGACTGATTTCTTGGATGGATCTCTCTCTCTCCAACTTCTTAGATCTTCACTAGATTCTTCAAGGAATAGCTAGATCTTCTTTGTATATTGATCACTTGTACTTATGTTCAATCAACAACTTCAACAACAGTTTCTGTAAACTATATAAGCATATTTATAGGCCTTCTTCATGGTAACCGGCTGGTCCGGTTCATAACTGATTTCTGACAACTCTGACAGGTGCTGTAGACCGGCTGGAATGGCAGCTGTCAAGTCATCCAGTCAGTTCTTAAAAATTCTGTAACTGTCTAAAAGTGTCGAGACTGTCTGTCTTTAAGTGTCGACACTTATAGACCAAGTGTCGACACAAGTTGTCTAAGTGTCGACACTAGCCTACAAGGTGTCGACACAACTCCTTGTGTTGTAGATTTTATATCTCGACACTGCTTCTTCTTCATGTGTCGACACTGATAATATGTGTCGACACAAGTACTTGTACTTCAGTATTTTGCTGAATTCTTCTAAGTGTCGACACAACACCTTTGTGTCGACACATCTTCATGTGTTGAACTCGCTGAGTGTCGACACTTCTTCTTGGTGTCAACACATGTCTTCAGTGTTGATACTTGCTGAGTGTCGACACAACTCCTTGTGTCGACACATTCCTCTTCTGTTGAGACTTCAGCTGAGTGTCGACACATCCCCTTAGTGTCGACACTTGTACTTAGAATATTTTATTGAACTTTGCTGATCTTTGCTAAGTGTCGACACAGCTCCTTGTGTCGACACTTTCTTCAAGTGTTGAGTCTTCAGCTGAGTGTCGACACATTCTTTCTTGTGTCGACATTTTCTTTAAGTGTTGACTCTTCTGTTGTGTGTCGACACATTGTTTTGGGTGTCGACACTTATACTTAGTCTTTGCTGACTTTTGCTGAGTGTCGACACATCCTCCAAGTGTCGACACTTTCTGATGTAGACACAGTTTCTCTGGGTGTCGACTCAACTGTTAAGTGTTGACACTACTTCACTGCACCTTTCTTCACTGAGTGTCGACACAGCTCCTTGTGTCGACACTTTCTGCCTGGTGTCGACTCAGCATCCCTGGTGTCGACACAAATACTCCAAGTGTCGACACTGCTTGCCTGGGTGTCGACACAAGTCTTCTTAAGTGTTGACACTTTCCCTCTGGGTGTCGACACATGGACTTAGAAACTTTTTCTTCTTTCCTGCAAATACTTAACCTGCACAAGTAAACTCAAAACACATCAAATACATTTTGATGTATATCATTGAGTTGGGTGAGGCTTCTTCAAATCTGGTACATTTGAACCAATGTACCCAACAATTTGCACTAGCAAAATCTTGCCTTTAATTTCCCTAAGAAATAATGTCTTGTCTATCTTTCCCCTTGTGAACTTGTTCTCAAGTAGAAAGCGAGACAGCGTCTCATACCAAGCTCGAGGAGCTTGTTTTAGACCATATAAATCTTTATGCAATAAGTAGACATAATCAAAAAATTTAGAATCAACGAAACTTGGAGGTTATTCCACATACACCTCTTCCTTTATGTCACCATTAAGGAAGGCAGACTTCACGCCCATCTGATAGACAGTGAAGCCTTTAAGTGTAGCATATGCTAGGAATAACCTTATTGCCTCCAGCCTTGCCACTAGAGCATACGTCTGGTCGAAGTCAATTCCTTCTTCTTGACGATAACCTTTTGCAACAAATCTGGCCTTGTTCTTTATAATCGTTCCATCCTCTTCCATCTTGTTCTTGTAGACCCATTTTGTCCCAATGACGTTCGTACCTTTGGGTCTTGTAATAAGTTTCCATACTTTGCAGCGCTTGAACTGGTTTAGTTCTTCTTCCATCGCAATTATCCACAATGCGTCTGAGTTTGCTTCCTCAAACTTCTTTGCTTCAACCTGTGAGAGAAAACTTAAATATAAATTCTCATTAGTTGAACCTCTGCGAGTTCTGACACCATCCTAGGGATCTCCTATGATCTGGTCCATGGGGTGATCCTTCAGATGTCTGAGCTCTAGAGTCCTTGCATCTGGATTATCTTCTATCACCAGAGTGACTTCTTCATCTTGGACGACTTCTTCAACTTGATCATCTGCCTCTCCAACAGGGGTTGGAGTGGTGATCTTGATGAACTTTTCACCTTTATCATCGGATGGTTCATCCAAGCTAATTTCTTTCAGCTTTGCACCTGCATCTTCAATAAGCACACTAGAAGAGTTGCTTTGCAGCAAGCTCTTCTCATCAAATACAACATGTATTAATTATTCTACAACCAGGGTTTTTTAATTAAAAATCCTGTATGTCTTACTATGGATACTATAACCTACAAAAATACCCTCAAAACGCTTTTCGCTAAACTTAGTAGTTTGATACTTGCCATTGTTGAGCACGAAGCATTTACAGGCCAAAATTCTAAAATATGATACCGTTGGTTTCCTGCCCTTCAGAATTTCGTAAGGTGTCTTATCGTGGTTTTTGTTTATGAGGGCTCGATTTTTCACGTGGCATGTAGTGTTGACGGCTTCAGCGCAGAAGTACTCCGGAAGTGAAGCATCACTCAATATGGTCCTGCAGGCCTCTATGAGTGTTCTATTCCTTCTCTCTGCCACTCCATTATGTTGCGGAGTACAAGGAGAGGAAAACTCATGAAAGATACCCAAGCTTTCACAAAATTCTGTTATGGCCCCAGACTTGAACTCTGTTCCATTGTCACTTATGATTTTGACTATGGAGCAGTTGTACTCATTCTGAACTTGCCTGACAAAATTTGTACAGATGTCGAAGGTATCTAACTTGTGTTTTAGAAAGAACATCCATGCAAAGCGCGAGTAATCATCAACAATTACTAACGTATAATCCTTACCTCCCAAACTTCTAATTTGCAGTGGACCATACAAGTCCATATGCAGTAGATGCAGACATCTATTACAATCATTACAATAACGCTTTTAAAGGTAGCCTTTATTTGCTTGCCCTTTACACATGCATGACAAGGTCTATCTTTGACGTACTTGACATTTAGGGCATCACGTACTAAGTTCATTGAAAATAATTTATTAATAGTTTTGAAATTAATATGTGCTAATCTCTTGTGCCATTGGTCACCAAGAGATGCACTATCTTTTGCTAAAAAGCACACTGGTGTCGAAGAATCTATTCCAATGAAATTTAAGTAAAATATGTTTCTGCTTCGAGTGCCGGATAGAATCGTTTCCATATTATCAACAGATTTTATCAAGCACTTATCAGTGTGAAACTCAACTATGTATCCTTTATCACAGAGTTGGCTTATGCTTATAAGGTTATGTTTCAAACCTTCAACGTAAGCCACATCTGAGAATGATACATTACCGTTAGTAATCATACTCTAGCCTTTAGTGATTCCACGGTCTGAACCTCCAAAGATGACCTTTGGTCCGTTCACGACTGGAGAAAAATTCTGAATTTGGCATCTTGTCCCGGTCATATGCCGAGAGCATCCACTGTCCAAATACCAGATTGGCGTTTTGGTGGCCTTTGGACATACCTGCAATCACAATCAGTTTGCCTTAGGAACCCAAATATGTTTGGGTCCTTGTTCTCGGGTTATAACACTCCCCCCTATGAATATTAGCATTAGGAGTGGTCTTCCTCATATTGCCAACATGTGGGGTTGCAGCATTTCTGGGATTAAACCAGCAATAGACGGCAAAGTGACCAGTTCTGCTACAACACCAACAGTCAAATCTGTTGTATCTTTGCCTTATGTTCTCCTGCTTGACCTTTTGGAATTATGGTCTAGCAGGGGCAGCATTCTTGGAGGAAGAAGCTTCATTATGATGACAATCACATGTTTTCTTCTCCTTCACTAGTTTTTCTACAACAGGCTTTGTCTTTGGTGCCTTCTTGAAGTTATGACCATGATTGAAAGGGCCATAGCTCCGAAGAATCACTTCTTCATAAGGTGCCTTAAAGACACTTTCACCAAAGTTTCTGGGTCGAGTCCATCCTTGATAACGCTACTTTGGCTCTACATAGGTAGGCCTAGCAAAGTGTCCATAGGATGAGTCAAGATCAAACTCATTTGAAGGAAATATGACCTTTTTGAAGGAGGTCTGATCTTGAGGGGCTTTCTCCTTCTCTTTGGCTAAGGCCTTTTTGGCGGCCTTATTCTTTCATTGAGACTTGTTTCTCCTAGAAGACTTACTAGGAACTTCATCATGGCCTAGTCCAGCACCCTTGGCCATAGCTGAGAATTCAGCAAAGAATGAAAGAACAGTCTTAGGCTTCGAGAAATTTTCAACAAGTTTCTTTTCAGCGGCGAGTTGTTCTTCCAATTCCTTGATGATTTTCTCTTTAAGATCAAGATGCTCAAGAGCCTTCTGATATTCTTCAATAGCATTATTGAAGTTCTCTTTGAAAGATTCAGTCTTGGTGACTTACTCTCTCAAGATGATCTCTTCAGCTTTAAGAGACTTTATCTCTTTAGCCTGAGTTTTCACGACTCGGCGACATTTGTCGTAAGCCATGATCAACTCCTTATATTGGGCCATTAGTTCAGAGTCATCGTCAGAAGAGCTGTCCTCATGATCAAGTTCAGAAACTTCAGATTCTGAAAGAGGGGTGTGAGAGTTTACCTTACCAGTGAACTGGGGATCTTGGTCGTCATCTGTCTAAGCCATGAGCCCAAAATAGGCTTCTTCTTCTTCACTCGACTCAAAAGAGTTAGAGTCACTAAAAGTCTTGCCATTTTTGGCTATTAATCTCTTCTCTGTCCTCTTCTTGTTGTACGAGGACTTCTTTTCCACTCTTCTACCACCCTCCTTCTTCTTATGAGGGCATTCAGCAATGACGTGTCCTGGCTTATTACAGCAGTAGCAAATAATGTCAGTGGAAATATGTTTATTCTGTTTGGAAGCATACCTATCGTAGCTACTTGAGCCTTTTCTTTGCCGATCACCATCACGTCGTGATCTTCTATAGGAGGCATCCTTGCCTTTCCATTGCTTCTTCTTGTTCAAGAATTTCTTGAACTGTCGTGAAAGTAGTGAGAACTCTCCTTCTGATAGCTCAGAGCCTGAGGTGCTTGGCTCTGAGGTTTCTTCTTCACTAACTTCTTATGCTGGATTAGGAGGAACAACCTTTGACTTCTTAGAGGTGTCTGCCTCTAAAGAAACAGACTTCTCTTTGAATGCAGACCTACTCTTCTTTTCTTCAGCCTTTCTGGTATTGAGTTGAAGCTCATATGACATAAGCTTCCCGAAGAGATTTTGTTGGTCTGTCTCAACCAGTTTTCCAAACTCCCTGATGGCACAAACCTTTTTATCTCATTCCTTAGTTAGGGATCTCAAGAAATTATCATTTAATTCTCCATTAGTGAAGACTCTTCCATAGACCCTTATCCAATTCACTATCTTGAAGAAATTCTCAAATGTGTCAGCAATGGTGTCCTTGTTTCCTTGTCGGAATGCTTCATACTTCTGATTTAGAAGGGATCTTCTATCATCCCTCACTTCTTTTGTACCTTCCATCAAGGTAACTAGTGACTGCCATATCTCCTTTGTAGACTGGCAGAGGATCAGGATTTCCAGCATTGAGTCATCGACTGCACTTGCTATAATATTTTTGGCCTTTTTGTCTTGTGTCAAAAGTGCAATCTCGTCCTTATCTATATCCATCAGTTTCTTCAGGACTTTCTTATTTGGATCTATAGTGGAGACAGTCATGATAATGTAAGGACCTTCTTCAACTATCATGAAGATCCTTGGATCCACAACTTCCATAAATAACTTGATTCTCTCTTTCCACAAGGGAAAATTATTTTTGGTGCACAAAGGAAGCTTGGAAAATTCTTTAGCCTTGTCTATTTTTGTTAGATCTCAAAAGACAACTATTGAAGGATCTGATCAAGGTGTTAACCTTTTAACGATCAACCTCCTCTGATACCAATTGAAAGTTTATAGTTTCCTACCTAAATCACCTAGATGGGGTGAATAGGTGAGATGTGCGTCTTTTCGTGGAATAAAAATTTCAAACCAATACACAGAACTAACTACCAATCTGTTGGGTATTGTATCCACAACGTACCTGATTTGAAGAAGCCCCTGGATAAGCTAAGGTAAATAGACAATGTATTTGACAAAATATTTCAAGTTGTGCTTGCAGTCATTCTCCGCTAAGTGCACACCAATGTCAGGGTGCAGTAGGTCAATATACACGGGTCTGCACGACGTAATCCCTCGTTGAGCAGATCAGTGTGTTGGCCTACGTGTACTCTCTCTATTGGAATGCACTTACTTTCAAGTACAGGGCCGTGTTTATGCAAGAGCAGACAAGGAGCAAGGACGAGTCAAAGAGCAGCTCAGAGGCGTAAGACGAAAAATCTTCTAAGTAAGAATCGACGAGAATCACCAAGTGATTCTCGCCGATTCGGCGAGAATCACTAGTGATTCTCGCCGAATCGTCGAGAATCACTGGCTGATTCTTGCCGTCTATATCAGCGTGGAATCAAGGCAAATTCGACGAGAATCCCCTTGTGATTCTCGACGAATCGTCGAGAATCACTTTGTGATTCTCGCCGAATCGTCGAGAATCACCCTTGATTCTCGACGATTCGACGAGAATCACAGGTGATTCTCGCCGATTTTGACTTAGCAATTTCTCTGGAAGCTGCTGGACCGGATTCTGCCGCTGGGACTATGTTGAACCGGAACTAGGGTTTCCTTCAGGTGGGGCCCACAACGGTCATTTAGGTGTATACTTGAGTATAAATATACACGTATTTTTGAACAGTAAGAGACACACAAAAAGAAGCCGAGTGACGATCTTGACCTAAAAATCGCGAAACCGCTCCGCCGCTGCCGTCGCCGCTCGCACAAGTTAGCCGCCGCTCTTGATCGTGATTTCTTTGTGATCTTCCGGCGACCGAAGCTTAGCCAAGCTTAGAGTCTCACGCGTCTATCCAGAGATCCCTTGTCTCTCGATTTGTTGATCGGGAAAAACTTCCCCGTCCGAATCGATCGAGACGACCGATCCTAGAGTGACCGTTGGTAGACCTAGTTGGCTTCGCTACGAAGTTTGGATCTCCAGAGAACAGCAGCCGCACATCATTGTTGCCGCCGATCCCGTGAACCTAGCCGCCGCCCATCTTACCGCCTCCAGTTCCGGGGAGATTCACTCAAAGAGAGATCTAGGGTTGAGGACTCTTCGTGGACTTCAAGAACTCATCGTCAAGGAAGAGGGACACCGTAGTCTCCAAACGTAGTTTGTATTTCTTGTACATTCTATTTTATTCTTGTTGTAAAGGAACATTGGTTCCTAGTTGTAAGGGTTGGGTGCAACCCGTTTTGTGGGAGTGTTGACTCCTACGTGTGGAAGGGTTCCTTCCGATAGTGCAGGGATTGGATTTCAATCCTGTTGGAGAAGAGACCGAGTCGTCCCTTGTTGGGAGATAGGTCGAAGGGGGAAAGTGGATGTACCCAAGTCAGGGAACCACTATAAATTGCTTGTGTATTCTATGTGCTGTGCCGTTTTATTTTCTTGTGCAGGTACAATATTAAATTCCACAAAAATGTTGCACGTCACCTATTCCCCCCCCCCCCATAGGTGAAGATAGTTGACACTAGGTGGACTTTCAAGTGGTATCAGAGGCAGGTTGCTCATCAAAAAGGTTAACACCTTGAGTTGAATCCTGCCGCTAGTGTCAAGAAGAAGGCTAACATCTACTATGGACGGGCTCAAGTTCACTGGCAAGATCCCCGTGTGCACCAGGCTCAACTTTCCTATCTGGAAGGAAAGGATCAGATTCTACATGGAGGCAGTTGATCCCAGACTCTTCATGATCGTGGAGGAGGGACCTTATGTCCCCACTAAGGTTTCCACCATTGATCCTACCAAGAAAGTGTCGAAGAAACTTTCTGAAATGGACAAGGACGAGATGGTGCTAGTGGGACTTGACAAGAAGGCGCAGAACATTCTGGTCAGCGCAGTTGATGACTCAATGATGCAGAACTTCTGCAACTGCAGGACAGCACAGGAGATCTGGCATTGCCTGATCATCCTAAAGGAGGGGACTGATGAAGTGAGGGATGATCAGAGATCCCTCATGAACCAGAAATATGAGGCCTTCAGACAAGGGCCTAAGGAAGAGATCGGAGTCACCTACGAGAACTTCCTCAAGATTGTCAACGCCCTCAAAGGATACGGAAGAGTGTTCACTAATGGTGAACTCAATGATAAGATCCTTAGGTCCCTCACTAAGGAATGGGACACAAAGATCTGCGCCATCCGAGAGTTTGGCAGGCTAGCTGAAACTGACCCGCAAATTCTATTTGGGAAGCTGATGTCCTATGAGCTTCAGCTAAACACCAGGAAAGCAGAAGAAGAAGCAGAGAAGACTGCAGCCAAAGAAAAGACTGTGGCGTTAAAAGCCAGTCACTCCAGAAAAGGCAAGGGTGCGGTTTCATACTGTGTCAGGAAAAAGGATGAGGAGGAGGACTCCGAGCCATGCTCCTCCAGCTCAGAGCTG
This sequence comes from Platanthera guangdongensis, assembly GCA_039583875.1. NCBI lineage: Eukaryota > Viridiplantae > Streptophyta > Magnoliopsida > Asparagales > Orchidaceae > Platanthera > Platanthera guangdongensis. The sequence goes on from CM077158.1 coordinate 184,399,821, forward strand.
TCGGAGGAGGATTTCTCCCTCATCACCCGAGAGTTCAAGAAGTTCCTCAAGATGAGGAATCAAAGAAAGAAAGACGACTCCTCCTCCAGGCATCAGAAGAAAAATTATTCTTCTGACAGGTATGCATCTAAACCGAACAAACATCGCTCTTCTGACATTATTTGCTTTGGATGCAATAAGCCAGGACATGTCGTGGCCGACTGCTACCAAGGCAAGAGAGAAAAAGGGAAAGGTGAGGAGCTCAAATCCTCTAGAGATAAGAAAAAAGAGCGGAGCTACATCACCAAAAGGCCCAAGACACTGAGTGAGTCTGATTCCTCAGACTCCAGTGATGATGAGGAAGCCTACTTCGGGCTGGTGGGTCGCTCCGACTCAGAAGGGGAATGTCCCCCATTTATTAGGAAGGTAAAATCTCACACCCCTCTCTCCGACTCTGACTCTGATCCTGAGTCTCAGGATGATGAACCTGAGGATAGCCTATCGGCTCGTGAAGCTGAGCTCCTCGAGAAGTATGAGCTTCTGCTCAACACTTTCGAGGAGTGCCGTAAGAGATTGAAGGCTGAGAAAAAGGAAGTAAAATTCCTTAAGGGTGAGTGTGTTTCCCTAAGGGAAGAGGTCACCAGTTTGATTTCTCTCCGACAGGAGCACCTTGACCTGACTTCAAAGCACTCAGAGTCTCTTAAGCTCCTTGATCTTAAGCAGGAGGAAGTCGACAAGTTGGAAGAACAACTTGCGGCAGAAAGGAAGATCGTCAAGAGCTTCTCTATGCCAAAAACTGTTCTTCCAGTAGTTGATACCTTCTCTGCTCAGGCCAAAGGAGCTGGCTTGGGGCATGTAGGGGTATCTGGTTCCTCATCCAGGAGAAACAGGAACCAGAGGAAGAATAAGGTCGCCAAGAAGGCCTCTGTTGATGAAAAGGGAAAGGCTCCGCTTAGTCCTATTGCGTTCAGAAAGCCTGACTTTCCTTGCAACCAACATGACTTTTAATCAACATTTGGCCATCATTTCCGGCCCTCGGTTGCAAAGCCAAAGAGCCGATATGACGGTTGGACCTTTCCCCGGAACTTCGGTGAGAGTGCCTTCAAGGCACCTTATGAGGAAATCCAAATGGGAAATTATGGTCAATTCTCTAGCGGCCATAATGGAAAGCAGGCACCAAAAGCCAAGCCTGTTATACAGAAGGTGAAGAAGTCTTGTGACTGCAATCACTGTGAGGCCCCCACCTCCAGATCCAAAGCCCCGGCTGTACCCACCGTTCCCAGGGTAAGGCAGGAGCCTAGGAAGAGGTACAACAGATTTGACTGTTGGTGTTGTGGCAAAGTCGGTCACTTTGTCGTGGATTGTTGGTTTAATCCAAGGTATCACGAGACTCCCTATGTTAGCAATGCGAGGCCGACCTCTCGTAGGGTTAACCAACCGAGGGGGAGTATGCTAACCAGGAATATAGGACCCAAGTTCGATTAGGTTCCTAAGGGAAATTAATTTTGTTTTGCAGGAATGTCCAAAGGCCACCAAAACGCCAATCTGGTACTTGGACAGTGGATGCTCCCGGCACATGACCGGGACAAGAAGCCTGCTGCGTGATTACACTCCAGTCGAGAATGGACCCAAAGTCATCTTTGGAGGGTCAGATCGAGGAGTCACCAGATGTTACGGTATGATTTCCAACGGCATGATCTCTATCACCGACGTGGCTTATGTTGAAGGGTTAAACCATAACCTGATCAGTGTAAGTCAGTTATGTGACAAAGGTTATGACGTTAAGTTCTGCAAGGATAAATGTCTGATAATTTCACGTATCTCTTCTGAGACGGTATTATCGGGCATTAGGAGCAGAAATATCTTCGGCTTAGATTTTCTCAGTTTAGATTCATCTACCCCCGTATGCCTTGTGGCAACAGGCAGTGCATCTCTTTGTGAACAATGGCACAAGAGAATGGCATATATTAATTTCAAAACAATTAGTATGTTGTTTTCTAAAAACTTAGTAAGGGATGCTCCCGTTATCAAGTGCATCAAAGATAGACCCTGTCCTGCATGCCAGATGGGCAAACAGACTCGGGCTACCTTTAAGAGCATTGCAGACAAAGACTCTTCCCGATGTCTTTACCTTCTACATATGGACTTGTTTGGTCCAATGCAAGTTCATAGCTTGGGAGGCAAGTCCTATACGCTAGTGATAGTTGATGATCATTCTCGGTTTACATGGGTGTTCTTCTTAAAACGAAAGTCGGATACGTTTGACATCTTCACTAGTTTTGTCAAGCAGGTTCAGAACGAATTTAACAGCTCAGTGGTCAAAATCAGAAGTGACCATGGAACAGAATTCGAATCTGGTGCTATGATAGAGTTTTGTGAAGAACAAGATATCTTTCATGAGTTTTCCTCCCCGCGCACTCCTCAGCAAAATGGAGTTGCGGAGAGGAGAAATAGAACTCTCATTGAAGCCTGTACGACAATGCTGAAAGACTCTTCTCTCCCAGAATACTTCTGGGCAGAGGCTGTCAACACAGCTTGTCATGTACAAAACTGAGCATTGATCAACAAGCATCATCGTAAGACGCCTTACGAGCTACTGAAAGGCAGGAAACCAACCATGTCCTACTTGAGGATCTTTGGTTGCAGATGCTATGTACTGAATAATGGGAAGTACCCGCATACTAAATTTGGTGAAAAATGCTTCAAAGGCATATTCATGGGCTATAGTTCCCACAGTCGGGCATATAGGGTCTTCAATAAGAAAACCCTAGTGGTAGAAGAATCAATTAATGTTGTATTTGATGAAGGAAGTTTGCTTAACAGCAATTCTTCCAGTGGAATTCTTGAAGATGCAGGTGCACGACTTGAACAGCTGGATCTCAATGAGTCCGCTAAAGATGAAACTCCTAAGTACGTCAAAGTTTCTACCTCCACGTCATCTGGGAATGTTGAAGATCAAAATGGAACAAATCCCTTAGAAGAAGGAGAAGCCCAAGAAGTAGTCGAAGCTCCAAACGCCAGACTTCTAGAGCTCCGGCACGTGAGGGATCATCCTAGAGATCAGATCATCGGAGATCCTCGTGTCGGTGTCAGAACTCGAAGAGGTACTATTAACGAAGTTTTGCATCTTAGCTTCCTGTCACAGGTTGAGCCAACGAAGTTCGATGAGGCGAACAAAGACACGGCATGGATTTTGGCCATGCAAGATGAACTACATCAATTCGAACGATGCAATGTTTGGACGCTGGTTCCCAGACCACACAAGCAGAATGTGATTGGCACCAAGTGGATCTTCAGAAACAAACTGGATGAACATGGTGTCATCATAAAGAACAAGGCCAGGCTGGTGGCTCAAGGTTACAGACAGGAGGAGGGGATTGACTTCGACCAGACCTTTGCACCGGTAGCAAGGCTCGAGGCAATCAGATTGTTCCTGGCGTATGCTTCGCACAAAGGATTCACAGTCTATCAAATGGATGTGAAATCAGCATTCTTGAATGGAGACCTGAAAGAGGAAGTATACGTTACTCAACCCCCAGGTTTTGTCAATCCTACTTATCCCAATCATGTTTATTTTCTTAATAAAGCTTTATATGGTTTAAAACAAGCTCCGCGAGCTTGGTATGAGACTTTATCTAGTTTTCTTCTTGAGAACAAGTTCTCTAGAGGTAAAATAGATAAGACATTGTTTCTCAGGGAAGTCAAAGGCAAGATTTTGCTGGTGCAAATCTATGTCGATGTCATTATATTCAGCTCAACGGACAACAATCTTTGCAAAACGTTTTCTAAACTTATGCAAGGATAGTTTGAAATGAGCAGTATGGGAGAGCTCAAGTATTTCTTGGGACTTCAATTGAAACAGTCTGAGGATGGAATCTTCATCTCTCAGACGAAGTTCACAAATGAACTCCTTAAGAAATTCGGCATGGAGAATGCAACCTCTATGAGGACTCCAATGGGATCCACTATGTCTCTGGATAAGGATGAGAAAGGTAAACCTTTCGATGAAACCAAATACAGAAGCATCATTGGATCCCTGCTCTACCTTACTGCCAGTAGACCGGATATTATGTTCTCCATATGTGTCTGTGCCCGGTATCAGGTGAACACTAAGGAATCTCACTATGTCGCTGCAAAGCGATTTCTAAGATACCTTAAAGGTACTCCCAATCTTGGCTTGTGGTACCCGAGAAACAATGATGTCGAGCTAATAGGCTTTTCAGATGCTGATTTTGCTGGGAGTAGAGATGACAGGAAGAGCACTTCCGGGACGTGTCAATTCCTCGGAAGAAGGCTTATCTCGTGGAATAGCAAGAAGCAGAATTGTGTAGCTACCTCCACAGCAGAGTCTGAGTACATCTCGTCTGGCAGTTGTTGTGCACAACTCCTATGGATCAGAAACCAGTTAGCCGACTACGACCTTCAGTTCAAGGAAATGCCGATGTACTGCGACTACTCCAGTGCTATTGCGATTGCCAACAATCCGGTATCGCACAGCAGAACGAAGCATATTGAAGTGCGCTACCACTTCATTCGGGAGCACGTGGAGAACAAGGACATCTCTCTCTGTTATGTCCCCATGGACAAGCAGATTGCAGATATATTCACAAAGCCCTTAGACGAAACCAAGTTCAGTCTCTTCAAAACTGAATTGGGAATGCTAAACTATGAGCAATGAAGACTACAGAAGCTCCAGGCTCGTGCAAGAAATGCGGGGGAGCAAGGGACTCAAGTGTGAGCACAGATGCACGAACTGAGGGGGGGCAAGGGGTCATATGCTACAGACCCAGATTTGTAGAAGCCGAAAAGGGGGAGATTACCCTCTCGGCTAAGGCTAAGGTGGCTCCAAAGTTTGCTCGCACGAAATTGGTATCGGTAATGAATACCTCACTCCACTCAATTTCAAATTTATGATTTTCATTCCCATATGCTCTATTCACCTTAGCTTGTAGGGTTTATGCTTCTTCAAATAGGGGGAGATTGTTGGGTATTGTATCCACAACGTACCTGATTTGAAGAAGCCCCTGGACAAGCTAAGGTAAATAGACAATGTATTTGACAAAATATTTCAAGTTGTGCTTGCAGTCATTCTCCGCTAAGTGCACAACAATGTCAGGGTGCAGTAGGTCAATATACACGGGTCTGCACGACGTAATCCCTCGTTGAGCAGATCAGTGTGTTGGCCTACGTGTACTCTCTCTATTGGAGTGCACTTACTTTCAAGTACAGGGCCGTGTTTATGCAAGAGCAGACAAGGAGCAAGGACGAGTCAAAGAGCAGCTCAGAGGCGTAAGATGAAAAATCTTCTAAGTAAGAATCGACGAGAATCACCAAGTGATTCTCGCCGATTCGGCGAGAATCACCAGTGATTCTCGCCGAATCGTCGAGAATCACTGGCTGATTCTCGCCGGCTATATCAGCGTGGAATCAAGGCAAATTCGACGAGAATCCCCTTGTGATTCTCGACGAATCGTCGAGAATCACTTTGTGATTCTCGCCGAATCGTCGAGAATCACCCTTGATTCTCGACGATTCGACGAGAATCACAGGTGATTCTCGCCGATTTTGACTTAGTAATTTCTCTGGAAGCTGCTGGACCGGATTCTGTCGCTGGGACTATGTTGAACTGGAACTAGGGTTTCCTTCAGGTGGGGCCCACAACGGTCATTTAGGTGTATACTTGAGTATAAATATACACGTATTTTTGAACAGTAAGAGACACACAAAAAGAAGCCGAGCGACGATCTTGACCTAAAAAGCGCGAAACCGCTCCACCGCTGCCGTCGCCGCTCGCACAAGTTAGCCGCCGCTCTTGATCGTGATTTCTTCGTGATCTATCGGCGATAGAAGCTTAGCTAAGCTTAGGGTCTCACGCGTCTATCCAGAGATCCCTTGTCTCTCGATTTGTTGATCGGGAAAAACTTCCCCGATCGAATCGATCGAGACGACCGATCCTAGAGTGACCGTTGGTAGACCTAGTTGGCTTCGCTACGAAGTTTGGATCTCCAGATAACAGGAGCCGCACATCGTTGTTGCCGCCAATCCCGTGAACCTAGCCGCCGCCCATCTTGCCGCCGCCGGTTCCAGGGAGATTCACTCAAAGAGAGATCTAGGGTTGAGGACTCTTCCTGGACTTCAAGAACACGTCGTCAACGAAGAGGGACACCATAGTCTCCAAACGTAGTTTGTATTTCTTGTACATTCTATTTTATTCTTGTTGTAAAGGAACATTGGTTCCTAGTTGTAAGGGTTGGGTGCAACCCGTTTTGTGGGAGTGTTGACTCCTACGTGTGGAAGGGTTCCTTCCGATAGTGCAGGGATTGGATTTCAATCCTGTTGGAGAAGAGACCGAGTCGTCCCTTGTTGGGAGATAGGTCGAAGGGGGAAAGTGGATGTACCCAAGTCGGGGAACCACTATAAATTGCTTGTGTATTCTGTGTGCTGTGCCGTTTTATTTTCTTGTGCAGGTACAATATTAAATTCCACAAAAACGCTGCACGTCACCTATTCCCCCCCCCCCCATAGGTGAAGATAGTTGACACTAGGTGGACTTTCACAATCAATCACAGACGAGGCAAGATTTATAGTGGTTCCCCAACCTTGGGTACATCCACTTTCCCTCACCGATCTAGCAATATACTAGACTCGGCTACTCCACTATCTCGGATTGAAAATCAATCCTACCCTCGGAACAACGTTCCTACAAACTCGATCCACAAAACGGATCTACATTCGGAAGATAAAACTTCCTACAATCTCGGAGACAACAGCTCCTACACTCGGAGAAATTTCTCCTACAAGAATGAAATAAATTGTATAGAAATACAGACAGTAAATCTTCTTTTTCAGATTTGCAATTGTCTACCAGGATCTTCTTCTTCTAGGTTTTGCGGCTTTATCAGAATGTTGAAGAAAAATCTCGGCAAGATCAGATCTGAATCTTCTTGGCTTCACACGATCGATCGATTAGAAGATGAGGAGTTGAAAGAATCTCGATTTGTAAAGCCTTCTTGATCTGAATCCTCTAAAATCGAAACCCTAGCCGGTCGGGAATCAAAGACGGCGGCAGCGGCGGTTTTCTTTTCTTGGACAGAGAAAGAGGAAATGAGAAACTTGAGAGTACGACTGCAAAACTTTTGAATATTCTCTTTTATAAAACTTAGGGTTTGTCGGTTTGACAAGACTATTTATAGGATCAGTGAAGATTAATCATGATTAAGTCATTATGAGATACACGTGGACCAATCACGTCAAGCTTCATGAAGAATTCTGTTATTCTGGACATAACAAAATTTTCCGAAAAAAATCGAAGTAATATACTCGAGAGAGAAAGGACTACTCGAGTACATTGCAGAACTACTCGAGTGTGTAGAAGATAACTACTCGAGTATATGAGTAAACTACTCGAGAGAGAATAAAATAGTTACTCGAGTACATGAAGTCAACTACTCGAGTAAACTTGAAGAAAAAGAATTTAGCTACTCGAGTATCAAAAATGACATAATCGAGTACTTAAGTAGCTACACGAGAGGTGGAGTGGATTACTCAAATATAAGGAATACTACTCGAGTAGATGAAAATGAACTACTTGAGTGGTTGAGAAACTACTCGAGAAAGGGACTTAGAAAACTTTTTTGAACTAGAATACTCGACTGCTCGACAATTAATTCTGGACTACTCGAGTAGTAAATGAACTACTCGAGTACATGACTTAGACTACTCGAGTAAGTGAGAACTTCACGAGAGTCAGAATTCAATTACACGAGACAGAAGATATAAACTACTCGAGTACTATACAGTACTACACGAGTATATGACTTTGAAAACTTTAGGAGGAGAAAATTCTGTAAACCCGAGAGGGAAAGGAAACTACTCGAGTAGTTGTCTTAACTACTCGAGAGCCATAAAAATGACTATTTGGGATCTGCCAGTCTTACTCGAGTATGAACTCTGCTATTTACTCGAGTAGGTATAGAACTACTCGAATATTTTACTTAGCAAATTCTCTTTGACAGAATTTTCTTCTTCTTAGGAGAGTCCAGCAACAAATCTTTTCACATAGTCCTAGAGCTTGAATATGAAATGTTTCCCAATAGAGAGGGTACTCATGAGTCAACACCTTGGATCACATAATGAGGGATTATATTGTATGGTCCTATGTTTGGTGACCCATTGTAGACTGACATTGGTCTACACTTCCCATTAGAATCCTGCAAACACATAACTCAAACAAAGCATCAAATACAACTTAATTCATCTTAGTTCAAGGGTGACGTCATCAAATCTTGGCTAATGTGGATACAATACCCAACACTACCCAACCCTACCTAGACCATAGGGAGTCCAATGGGTCACCAAGGACCCAATGATGGTGACACAAAAGGTCAATCTGACCAAAGTCAACCCTAAGCTAAGGTCAAGTCAAACTTAGCTTAAAAGGGTAACTCAAGCTCAAACCCCTATCCACTTGGGCTAACCACCTCCTAAACACTTTGCATTAGCTTAGTGGGCTGCATTTAGGCTAGGGACATGAACAAAACCAGCCATGAGGGACAAGAGAGAGAAAGCTTCAATTTCTCTTTAATGGAGGAGAGAAAAAGGAGTTCGTACGTTCATGGCTTGGGGAAGCCAAGGACCACCCCTTTTATTTACTTTATTCATTCCAACATTCAGTGTGGATAAGGCCAAGGGTCATCCTGGTGGCTGATCAGGGCTATGGTAGGAGAACCACCATTGCCGAGAAATGAGTTTCTTGGCCATTAATGGTGCCATGAAGGAAGGCCCTTCTCCTCCCCCATTAAGGGCTGCATTAAACTCCTCTGAGGGAGAGGAGAAGTTTCCCACCATTTCCTGGCTGGAGTGAGCCCAAGTTCCCCCCCCCCCCATACCATGGTCGAAAGTTACATTAAGGGGCCATTAATGGCCACTTCTAGCTTGGCCCCTCCCCTCCCCCTTTTTACTCACCTAAAAGTATCCATGGATCCAGGGCAAGCTTTTCCACCCCTTATCCGAAGGAGACAAGAGATTTCACTGTGTTGTTGTAGAGCGCCGACGACACCTCCACCACCAATGGAATTCCGGCGATCGACGCATCTCTAGGCCTCAAGCAAGGTCCTCCCCTTCTTCTTCTCATATGGGTAGATCATAGGGATCATTTAAAATAAAATCGGGCTCAATTGATCCCGATCGAAGCTTTCATTTTCATGGATTTTCGGTGAAAAATGAGTTCTCGGGTTCACCGGAAAAGGCCCCTCCGGCGGCTGTGCCACCTCCTGGCGATAGCCACCACCTCAATGGAGGTGGTTGTGGCGGTGGCCGGCCAGGGAGGTGGTCGGATGGCCGGCGGTGGCGCCCGGAAGTAGCTCCAGGATTTGTCAATCCTAACCGTCGGCTGGAGGAAGAAGATGAGCCAGAGCCGCCGGATGCGCTTTAAGATTAGTGCTGGTGATGAATTAAACTATAGGATATATATATTTTCATTTTATATCATTTCTGTCACACTATTTGTATTTAATGTTTCTAATTATTAAAAATACCTAGATTCAAAATCTGGAACACTTTATTTTAAAATTATTTTAAACCAATTTGGGTGTCTGGTTTGACCACGACACTCATTTTGGTGGGGTCTATACATAGGGCTAGACATAGGTTAAAAGTGGTGCCCCAACTTCATTCCTTGTCCAAATGACCTAAAATTTGGACAGGGAGTCACCCTAATTAGTACCTAGTTCCTGCCCAAAATGATAATTTTTTGGTACAATTTTTCTATAGTTTTTGAAATCATTTAAATATCCTAGGGTGAATTAATTTAGGGATCTAAATACCTCAAACCCCCCCCCCCCCCACAATTTTGGTGAGTGGTTCCTAGGGTCATCAGGAGGATTTGTATAAATTTTCACCTCATTTTGAGTTGATTTGGTTGGCGAATGGGCAAACCCTAGCCTTTCCCTAATAAAGGGTATTTAGGTAAAATGTGCACTTTGAAGTTTAAGTGGCCAAATCACCTCAACAGAGGCTGAATCCTTGTCCACTGATTTTTCATGACTTTTTTGACAACCTCATATGAGTTATGGGGTGGTGTGGGGTAGGATTGCCCTAGGACCCAAGTTCAAACCCTAAGTTTGGACTTTGGGGGTTTATGAAGGACATGTGGTCAAATGCCCATGTATGGATTTGCAATTTGGTAGAGAGGACTCTAAGGAAGCTAAGGTCCTCCGGTAAAAATATTAGAGGATTTGGAGATGGATAAACCCCTCAAAACCCTAACCCTAGTTTAGGTCACAAACCTTAAATTTGAAGGGTAGGTAATTATAGCTCTATAAAAACTATGAAATTGTGGTAGAGCGAGTTTTAGACCATTATGAGCTTACATGAATTTTTGTTGTAATTTTCAGATGTAAATTTCCAATACTTACTTCACAAGTGTATAAATACGGGAATATGATCAACAATAGATTTAGAGCTCCCTTTGTATTGTAAAATTATGAAACTTGATCAATAGTGATTCTAGGTCAATATGCTCATATGGGAATTTTATTACAATTTTTAATTGAATAATTGTTGTACTTGGTTCATTAACCTACTAACTTGGAATATTACGATAAAATCAAGTTTAGAGTTTATTATTCACTGATAAATTATGAAACTTGACCTGAAGTGTTTTTATTTCTTTATATTCATCCTTGAATTTTCTCAGAATTTTTAGAAGTATATTGGCGATACTTATCTCTTTAATTTGGTTAATGTAGGTTATGTTCAAAAATTATGTTTAGAGGTTTAAATCTTACTGGAAAATTTGGAGACCTTAAATTTACTGCTATATAGTTGCCTTTTTATCATAATTTTGTGGAACATTTTGCATGCATGAAAATAGTACTTCATGCTCAAACTAAGGCATTTGGATCACCTTTGAAATTAAATAAATTACCAAGTAAATTAAAAAATTTATAAACTACTGGATTTAGGCTAATCATGCCATGATAGACCTCCAATAAATATTATAGTGATTTTGGATGATAATTTGGATTACCTCCCATTGTATACATCATATAGCTTAGGATGGTCTACGTTTAGTAAAAACTGCAGAAATCATAATATGGTGCAAAATGAACCTAGGGAGTTGGGAAATTTGTGTATTGAGATGAAAGAGAAATGAGTTTATCATCGAGAGTTGTGATGAGAAGTGGGAGGTTTGACTAGAATTAAGAGGTGATCGTGGTCGACGAAACATCGTCTTCCCCGTGGAGAGAGAAAGAGTCAAATACACTAGGGTTAGATCCAATACAACTGTAAAGGGATTGGGAGTTGGGTAACAACCAATAATAGTAGGTGCCTTGAGAAAGGGATCTTTGGGCTTCAGCCCATCGTAGTTCCTAGTGCCCTCGAGAGCCCTTCACGGGGAATACCGTGGGCAGTCCTGGGCTAACCTAAACAGTAGGAATAATAAACATCAAGAGCAACTAGTGTAACTATCGTATCACATTCACCCACCCCGGTAGCTCAGGAGGTTGGTTAGGTTAGTTTGATTAGCCATTCGGACGGTAGGTTCAGAAGGTAGATGTAACAGACGGGAAAGTCCGGGGAGCCGGGGCTCAGAAGAATTTGGAAACGAATATGGTGGTGGGTCTTCGGTATTGGACGGTCGTTCACACCGACATCGATATGTTGACTCGGCAGTGTGGGACACTTAGGCAAAGAAAGTCTGGTGGATATGGCCAACTGATTGATATTTTTGCATCAAGTCCGAAAACTTAATGCGGTTAAAACTCCAAAAAGATTTACGAAGCGCGGCGCCCTGGGCGGTTTTATTTAAGTAGAAAAGCGGAAGTGGTTTTTTATTTAGAAAACGGGGCGCGCGTATTTATTTATTTTGGATATAAAACGGATGTGATCGAGTTTTAACGAAAGGAGGCAAGTGCATCTATCGTGTGTAGTACAGGATATTCCGGGTAGAATATCGAGGTCATATTGTTCTCGGGGTCGGTTCGTTTATTTCTACTCTTCCATGGAGGAGACTATTATTTTACCGATAATTTTATCTTATCGGGATATTATTTATATAAAGAAAATGCAAAAAATAAAAGCATAATAAAGGTGGAGCCGATGAAGAGCTCAGCTCGAGGGCACCGAAAAGACATTGAACTAAAATAAACGTTGAATAAAAAGAGCTCCTAAGTTTCTAATTAATTAGGGCGGAGACTTGGCCATGGAGGCTCCACTAAAATGAACTCACCTATCTCTAGGACTATCGCTCACCTGAACATTAAGACTATTCGACCGGGCTCTCGTCCGACGAAGGATTCCTCTTAATGCCCGCATTACGCTAAGAACCCCGCTATTGGGTGGGGAAACTAATCCGGTAGAGTTGGCGCTCCTCCTCTCTCGAGGGTTAGTGCGGAACTCCATTTACCAAGGGGTGATCGGTCCATATGCACGGCCTCTCGGCTAGCTAGCATATGGACTACGGAAATAGGGCCCACACATCGATTATGTGGTCCTACGCGTCGTAAAACCCGGGCAAACCTTAAGTGATTTTTAATTAAATAGAAAAATAAGACCTTTAATTATTTAAAGGAATTTTTTCTGTCCCAATGCTCTTCGATACTGAGGGCTAAGAACGTTAGCCACTCATCGGAATGGGGACGACAGCGATTGAAAAAGCAGAAAATTAAAGCAGTAAAATAAAGCAGGAAAATGAAAGCAGTAAATGAAAAGCAGTAAATTGCAAGTCCTACTCAAATAAGTAGGACTGAAATGAAAGCAGGTAAATTGCAAGTCCCGGCGCAAATGCGTGGGGGGGAAGAAAGCAAGTCCTACTCAAATGAGTAGGAGAAAATAAATGCATTTACAAGTCCATTCCAATTATTACAATAAAGACCGGCCATTTAACTCAAGTGAGTAGGCGGTAAATAAAAGCTAAAACTCACGCACTCGACATAAAATTAAAACACAACCACTCTATAAAAAAAGTAAACACACTCTACTGAAATAAAATCCAGCCATTTAACTCAAGTGAGTATGCAGAAAAATAAAAATACGCACACTTGCTTGAATAAAATCCAGCCATTTAACTCAAGTGAGTAGGCGGAAAATTAAAAAACAACTCACTCACACACTCTACAGGAATTGAAATAAAGTTATAAAAACTACTCATACACGCACGCACACGTACAAAATTAAGAAAAACTAAGTGACTGAAAAATTAAAACTACTACATTTCTACCGCTAGAATGCGGTAGAAATGAATAAAAAGTGAACATAAAATTAAAAAGAGCAAAAGTTTTTGCAAAATAAACGAAAATTGCAAGTGCTCGAAAAATTGAAATGAATACATTTCTACCGATGGAATGCGGTAGAAATGCATAAAATGAAGAAATAAAATTTAAACAGGCAAAACGTTTTGAAAATAAAAGTGAAAATGAGAATGCTCGGAAAATTAAAATGATTACGTTTTCATTCTTATAATTTTATAGAAATGCATAAAAAGTGGTAATAAAACTAAAAAAGAACGAAAAGTTTTACAACCATAAAGAGCCTAAGTTAAAGAATTTGAAAACCAGCTTTTTCAAACATTTTTATAAACTCAAAGGAATGAAAACAAAGTAAAAAGAATAAACTAAACCTAAACAAGTTTAGTGCATGAAAATAAAATTGCGATTACAACAGCTAGAAGATTGATAAATTCCTAAGTTAAACTAGTTACAAAAGCTAATAAAAAGCACATAAAAGGGAACGAAAAATTACTTAAGGTAGGGCGCTGTGGCGGATTTTCATACAACATAGAGGAGAAAATAAACATTTCTATTAAGGAAAAAGTGGTTATAATGAAGCAAAAACAAATACATAAAAGAGGGGGGGGGGGAGAAAGTTCCCTTATAATGCATAAACAGCCCCCAAGAACAGCCCTAACCTAAGCAAAGTGGTTCAAAAAGTGGAACCCGGAATTTAGACAGGAAATCTGAATTTATAGAAAAAATTTCACACGCCCTCGGACACGGGCGTGTCCGGGGGCGTGTCTACACTATTCACATGGCGGCCTTCCGATTTGACTGGAGATTTGACTTTGGCCGCTGAAAATCGGTGGTCACGCCCCCGGTCACGGGCATGACCGTGGGCGTGTTGACACTATTGAGCAGCTGATTTTGGTGACTTGAGGGCGATTTGACGTTGCGGCGGAAATCGCGGCCGTCACGCCCCAGGTCACAGGCATGGGTCACGGGCATGACTCGCGTGGCGATTAAGGGTGTTGTTAACTTCGGGAGGTTGCCGACGGCAATTTGTCGGGCCAGGTGGAGGAGTCACGCCCGTGTGGCATCTTGACACGTACGTGTTGGTTGGCTCGACTAACGTCGAGCGAAAAACGTCGATAGGAGTGGTCACGGCTTGGGTCACGCCCCGTGTCAGGTGACACGGGCGTGTCGACGGGCGTGTCAGCTGGGTCGACGATCGTTGAGCGCAATTTCGTTGATCTGGATGGTCACGGGCATGGGTCCCGGGCGTGACTCGGGTGACACGGGCGTGACACTATCGTGTCACGCTATTTCTTCAAAAAGATGTCATTTCTCGGGAATTTGACGTATCACGGCCTGGTCACGGGCGTGACCAACAGTACACGGGCGTGTACTTTGATTTTTTGACATTTTTTCCTGAAAAATTCAGAAAACAAAATTAACTCTAAGTTAGAAAATATTTACAAAAAGGAAGCAATTTATTAAGGAAAAACAACTAAAAATTACAAAAAGAAACTAACACATCTTATTTAATGTATATAAAAAAACGTATATTTACAACTTATCAAATACCCCCATACTTAAGCTTTTGCTATTCTAGAGCAAAAGTTGGAGATGAACTTATAATGAATTAAAGAAATCCTAAGTTTAGCTACCGCTTGAATTAATTGAAAGAAAGATCTAAATAAATATCCGGGGTATTAGAATTAAATCCTAAATTATGCCAAAAATTTAATAAAGGAAGAGTTTCAGTTAAAAACTTCTGATATGATCAAATAGATAGCAAAAAATTTTATTTGTTAGGCCAACAAAATTAGATTTGATTATGGAAACTTTAGCTTTGTAAAAATTATAGGAAATAATAAAATTTACAAATTATGCTCTCAAAAAAATTTTAAAATTAAATCTGGAATCTTTTGAATTTGGCGGAGGGGGTGTTGGTTTATGAAGAGGGCTTTGATTTAGAGGCGATGGTATATTTTTTCGCTCGAACCTCCAATGATTTTTTTTTCGAATATGGATGTTAGGAAAACGAAATCTTATTTTCCATAACATAATTTTTTTACAATCTTCATAATAATCCAATGTATATGTATAGGAGTAATGAATTTTATCCTCTTACTTCATAACATATAATCTTTTCAAATATTGGATGCCTATGTTTACGGAACGAAATCTTATTCCCATTGACATATGATCTTTTAAGATCGAAATCATGTCATGTATGACATGAAAAAAAGGTGATAGGGTTTTTTTTCAAAAATAAAACTAGATTTAATAAAAAAACTTTTGAGAGTAACCTTTATAAATTAAACATTCCTAAATTTCAAAAAAAAAGCTTGGAATTATCATAACTTGAAATCTAAGATTGTTATTTCTAACAAAATAAATATGCAACTATTTAGAAAAGTAGAAGTGGTGCTGAAAATAGGTACCTTATATAAATAAAAAAAGGCATAAATTTTTTATTAAAACTTACCCCCAGATATCTAAATCTATCGATCGTCAATTAATAAACGAATAGTAAGCAAAGAATAACTAAAATTCGCTTATAAATTAACTCGCAACTATATTTTTGGAGAGCGAAAAGGGTTAAGAATTGAGATATTCGAATTATTTGTTAAATAATTTAAAAACATTTTTTTGGAATTTTTAGAGTTTTTATCATTTTTTTTGTTTTGATTATTAACTTTTTTTTTGAATTTTTGTTTATCATCTTTTTAGGATTTTTTATTTTTATCTTTTTAGGGTTTTTGCATCAAGTCCGAAAACTTAATGCGGTTAAAACTCCAAAAAGATTTATGAAGCGCGGCGCCCCGGGCGGTTTTATTTAAGTGGAAAAGCAGAAGTGGTTTTTTTATTTAGAAAACGGGGTGCGCGTATTTATTTATTTTGGATATAAAACGGATGTGATCGAGTTTTAACGAAAGGAGGCAAGTGCAACTATCGTGTGTAGTACCGGATATTCCGGGTGGAATATCGAGGTCGTATTGTTCTCGGGGTCGGTTCGTTTATTTCTACTCTTCCCTGGAGGAGACTATTATTTTACCGATAATTTTATCTTGTCGGGATATTATTTATATAAAGAAAAGGCAGAAAATAAAAGCATAATAAAGGTGGAGTCGATGAAGAGCTCAGCTCGAGGGCATCGAAAAGACATTGAACTAAAATAAACGTTGAATAAAAAGAGCTCCTAAGTTTCTAATTAATTAGTGCGGAGACTTGGCCGTGGAGGCTCCACTAAAATGAACTCATCTATCTATAGGACTATCGCTCACCTGAACATTAAGACTATTCGACCGGGCTCTCGTCCGACGAAGGATTCCTCTTAATGCCCGCATTACGCTAAGAACCCTGCTATTGGGTGGGGAACCCAATCCGGTAGAGTTGGCGCGCCTCCTCTCTCGAGGGTTAGTGCGGAACTCCATTTACCAAGGGGTGATCGGTCCATATGCACGGCCTCTCAGCTAGCTAGCATATGGACTAAGAAAATAGGGCCCACACATCAATTATGTGGTCCTACGCGTCGTAAACCCCGGGCAAACCTTAAGTGATTTTTAATTAAATAGAAAAATAAGACCTTTAATTATTTAAAGGAATTTTTTCTGTCCCAATGCTCTTCGATACTGAGGGCTAAGAACGTTAGCCACTCATCGGAAGGGGGACGGTAGCGATTGAAAAAGCAGAAAATTAAAGCAGTAAAATAAAGCAGGAAAATGAAAGCAGTAAATGAAAAGCAGTAAATTGCAAGTCCTACTCAAATGAGTAGGACTGAAATGAAAGCAGGTAAATTGCAAGTCCCGGCGCAAATGCGTGGGGGGGGGGGGAAGAAAGCAAGTCCTACTCAAACGAGTAAGAGAAAATAAATGCATTTACAAGTCCATTCCAATTATTACAATAAAGAACAGCCATTTAACTCAAGTGAGTAGGCGGTAAATAAAAGCTAAAACTCACGCACTCGACATAAAATTAAAACACACCCACTCTATAAAAAAAGTAAACACACTCTACTGAAATAAAATCCAGCCATTTAACTCAAATGAGTAGGCGGAAAAATAAAAATACGCACACTTGCTTGAATAAAATTCAGCCATTTAACTCAAGTGAGTAGGCGGAAAATTAAAAAACAACTCACTCACACACTCTACAGGAATTGAAATAAAGTTATAAAAACTACTCATACACGCACGCACACGTACAAAATTAAGAAAAACTAAGTGACTGAAAAATTAAAACTACTACATTTCTACCGCTAGAATGCGGTAGAAATGAATAAAAAGTGAAATTAAAATTAAAAAGAGCAAAAGTTTTTGCAAAATAAACGAAAATTACAAGTGCTCGAAAAATTGAAATGAATACATTTCTACCGATGGAATGCGGTAGAAATGCATAAAATGAAGAAATAAAATTTAAACGGGCAAAAAGTTTCAAAAATAAAAGTGAAAATGAGAATGCTCGGAAAATTAAAATGATTATGTTTTCATTCTTATAATTTTATAGAAATGCATAAAAAGCGGTAATAAAACTAAAAAAGAACGAAAAGTTTTACAACCCTAAAGAGCCTAAGTTAAAGAATTTGAAAACCAGCTTTTCAAACATTTTTATAAACTCAAAGGAATGAAAACAAAGTAAAAAGAATAAACTAAACCTAAACAAGTTTAGTGCATGAAAATAAAATTGCGATTACAACCGCTAGAAGATTGATAAATTCCTAAGTTAAACTAGTTACAAAAGCTAATAAAAAGCACAAAAAAGGGAACGAAAAATTACTTAAGGTAGGGCGCTGTGGCGGATTTTCATACAACATAGAGGAGAAAATAAACATTTCTATTAAGGAAAAAGTGGTTACAATGAAGCAAAAACAAATACATAAAAGAGGGGGGGGGGAGAAAGTTCCCTTACATTGCATAAATAGCCCCCAAGAACAGCCCTAACCTAAGCAAAGTGGTTCAAAAAGTGGAACCAGGAATTCAGACAGGAAATCTGAATTTATAGAAAAAATATCACGGGACACGCCCTCGGACACGGGCGTGTCCGGGGGCGTGTCTACACTATTCACATGGCGGCCTTCTGATTTGACTGGAGATTTGACTTTGGCCGCTGAAAATCGGTGGTCACGCCCCCGGTCACGGGCGTGACCGTGGGCGTGTTGACACTATTGAGCAGCTGATTTTGGTAACTTGAGGGCGATTTGACGTTGCGGCGGAAATCGCGGTGGTCACGCCCCAGTTCACGGGCATGGGTCACGGGCGTGACTCGCGCGGCGATTAATGGTATTGTTGACTTCGGGAGGTTGCCGACGGCAGTTTGTCGGGCCAGGTGGAGGAGTCACGCCCGTGTGGCATCTTGACACGGACGTGTTGGTTGGCTCGACTAACGTCGAGCGAAAAAAGTCGAAAGGAGTGGTCACGGCTTGGGTCACGCCCCGTATCAGGTGACACGGGCGTGTCGACGGGCGTGTCAGCTGGGTCGACGATCGTTGAGCGCAATTTCGTCGATCTGGATGGTCACGGGCATGGGTCACGGGCGTGACTCGGGTGACACGGGCGTGACACGGGCGTGTCACGCTATTTCTTCAAAAAGATGTCATTTCTCGGGAATTTGACGTATCACGGCCTGGTCACGGGCGTGACCAACAGTACATGGGCGTGTACTTTGATTTTTTGACATTTTTTCCTGAAAAATTCAGAAAACAAAATTAACTCTAAGTTAGAAAATATTTACAAAAAGGAAGCAATTTATTAAGGAAAAACAACTAAAAATTATAAAAAGAAACTAACACATCTTATTTAATGTATATAAAAACACGTATATTTACAACTCATCACCAACATTAGTTCGCGGAGACTCTAGGTTGTGTCCTCCTAGAGGCGTACATAAGGGCTAGGCCTGGTAGTGTGGATACCCGCATAGGAGTGGGGGGCCCGACCCACTGTATCTGTTTGCCACTACGGAGGTTCCTAGGACTGAAGCTAGCTGCCCAAATAGGGGTAACTAAAGGTCTGTGTGCATAGAGTCGTGTGTGTGAGTTGCACTTGCATGAATCATGGCATAGCATATCACTACACTCATACTAGCATACAACCGACACCCCAAAGTATAAATTGGTATGAGACTTTTTATACGATGGGACCCTTGCAGAATACCCCTTAACTTATAAGTTAGTATGGGCATTTATATAAGTTAAGGTTACTTTCTTCTTACCTTACCTTCCTTACATATGCTGCTTATTCTGCTTGCATACTTTACTGCATACTATATAAATAACTGCTAGACTAGTTCCATTTCACCTTCTTTGCTTACTCTCCACCATTATATCTTCCCTTTCCTCCTCCTCGCTTGGTTCCTAGGAGTCATGGGGGATGGGTAGGGGATGATAGGGCTTAGTCTTTATGATTAATGATTTTCAGACCACAATATTACAGGGGCTCTGGATGGGAGACAGGGACCAGCAGCTCAGGGACCAGCACTACCGGAGTACGGTGCGCATGGAGGTGGGCCAGTATAGTACCGGAGCATTGGTGACCAGCTCCGTGAGTGATTAGTCTTTCTTATTGTTTCCGCGAGAGATTGTAGTGAGGATCTGATGTACAGGGCTTAAGCCCGTTTATATTTCCTTTGTACTATTCTTTTGCAGTACTCTCTCTTTTCTTTATTTATGGACTTGTTGTGGTTTCTCATTATATATGATGTTTGTGGACTCAATTATATTTCATTTATGATTAATTCCCTCTCTTTGATAATTGAAAAGGACGGCAGAATCAGCGTTTTGTATTGGCGGCCTTCCCGAGTGTTGGTGCCACCACAAAACGGCGATTCTGGGCAATATGACCCCGGGTTTGAAAAAGAAAACAAAGTGGGGTCTTACAAGTGGTATAAGACCAAACCATGATCGAAAGAGAAGTAGTCCACAAAAACCTTAGGCAACCCCCGTGCGAGCTTTGTTTGCGGACAAACTAGCAGCGGAAGCAGTGGTGTGCCTATAAGGGAATTCACATGTAAAAGTCCATTTTCTCCTTCTTTTATTGTATTAGTACGCTATCTAACAATTGGAATTTTTCCTTGTAGCCTGTGACAAACCTACTCCATAGTAGGGGACACCTCAGGCTCCGAATATAGTTCCACCACCACCGGCTCCAGCTCTGTTTCACCAGACGGAGATGGGGCAAACACTGACGGGCATCCTGGAGGCCTTCAGAGCTCAGCAAGCCCCGACTCCACAGCAAAATCCCGGGGCGAACTGGATGAGTGCCTTCTGGTGTAACTGTTGAAATTTGTGAAGTGGAAGTGGGTGACGGGACAGGCCGGGCGGCCTGGGGCGGACCGTTTTGGCGGACTAGGAGGACTGGGCGGACTGCGATGTGTGGCCTGGTGGAAGGTCTAGTGGGAAGCCAGTTGTTCTTCTGGGCGGTTTACACGGGTTGAGTCCGCGGACTATGCGGCCTGGATTCTGCGGATAGGGTGGTTGCTGATTGGCTTTGCCAAGGAGCGGCCTGTGCGGATGAAGGTTGCGGACTGGTGCATAGCTCAGTGGCCGCGGGTGCAAGCTTGTGCTGATAGGAGGTTTGGCTCTTGTCCGCGGGTAGCTTGCGGACTGGAGTGTCCGCGGTATGGGCTGTTGCGGACTAAGCTTAGAGCTTGGCTGAGGCATTGTCGAGCTCTGGTGGCACAGCAGGCGAATTGCTGTGGAGATCGATTGGCGGACTGGGTTTGGAGTCCGGGGTTGGCTGTTGCTTTGGACAGAAGTGCGAGGAGCTGGCGGACTGATGGCGGTCTGTGCTAGGGTGTTTGGCGGACGGGAATTTGAGTCTGCCATGCTCACATTGTCCCTTGATGGTTTTGTACTTGGTCACACCTTGTGCCAAGGCCATGGTGTCCAGGTATCCGCCAAGTCCGCTGTGACCGGGCGGACTGTTGCTGTCTTCCTTTGGTCGTGGACTTGTGGCGGATTGATGTGTGAGTCTTGCGGACTGCCTCGGGTTGGTGCGGACTGCCATTGAAGGGGGTTGCTGTCTTGCAGTGGTTGGAGCTTTGCGGGCTGATGCCTTGTCTGCATAGCTTGGCCGGACTGGAGAGGGTTCGCCAATGGTTGCCTTGCTCCTGGCGGTTTTCCTTGGTATCCGGCTAAGTCCATGCGGACTCGGCGGACGGTGTTTTTGCTATCACGCATGCTGGGGTGGTGACGCTATCTCTAGGGCGGTGACCACACTCCTCACCTCACCTATAAATAGGACCCCCCCTGACACATCTACAGTAACTTGAGTGAACAGTAAGTTGGGGTGTGCAAGGAGCTGCGGTCTGTGTTTTCCAGTCCGCGCGGATTGTTTCAGGCTGACGGTTTGCTGTGTGCAGGTCGCGCGGATAGCTTCAAGGAGCCAGGAGTTTGGCTGTGACTTCGGTCAAGTGCTTGGAAGTGTGCGGTCTCTGCGGACTCAGCAGGAGGTCGCTCTGCGGCTTGTCAGTTCTGTTTCTTCTTTGCCAGCTTCAATAACCTGTCCGCCGGCTTTAGGCGGGTAGGGGTGTTCCTCAGTTCAAGTTCAGCAGGAGGCGAATAACGGTGTGTCCACGCGGCCTCGCGGCTTTGGCGGACTCCGTGCCTATTCGGCGGATTGCAGCATAGCTTGGGCGAGCTCAGCGGACTCGGCGACCTCGGCGACCTCGCGGTCTCGGCGGACTCGGGTGCTGTCCGCCCGGCTTGTTTTGTGGTGCTTCTGTTTTCAGCTGTTATACTAGCGAAATCATGTCTCGCTATGTATGCCTCGCATTGTAAAGAAGTGAATGAATAATAGACCTGCTTGTGCTTCCATTGTTTGTTGGGATTTACCTTTGTACCTCTAGTCCTTGGTTTTCGCTGGTTCAACGTGCGAACTGGGTAGTTCCGAAGATATTAATTTGGCGTTTGGTCTATCTTGCTGACCACGTTGAGAAAATTTAACATGGTATCAGAGGGAGGTTGTTGAGGTTCAGTTGCGTGAGCGGAAGTCAGCCAGTGTTGTTACTCAGTGATTGAGTGGTGATCAACCTGTGTTGTTGCTCGGAGCTGCTGAAAGGTTGCCAACAGGTGTTGCAATGGAAGGGAGCTTAGCAAGAGGTCTGGGCATTGAAATCTTAACGCCGACTAACTTCAAGAAGTGGAAGTCGTGCATGAAGAGTTATCTTCTGGGCGAGGAGCTGTGGGAAGTCGTCGGTGGTGACGACAGACAGGAAGTCACTGCTGCTTTCGGTACTGCTGAGCAGGTTCGGCTCTGGAGAAGAACAAATGCTAAGGCGGAGTTCATTCTGAAGAGAGCTGTGTCTCCGGAACTGTTTGATCACATCATTGGATGTGAGTCGGCTGCTGATATTTGGACAACCATTGATGAGCTGTTCAATAGGAAGAATGTGGCGCGGCTTTAGTTCCTGGAGAATGAGTTGGCCAGGGTAACTCAGGGAGACCTTTCCATCTCCAAGTACTTCTTAAAGATGAAGAGCTTGTTTGCTGAGCTGTCGGCACTGGATCCTGATGAGCCTATCTCTGAGGCAAAGATGAAAAGGCACATTATCCGCGGCTTGCGGAAGGAGTATGTGGCTTTTGTCACATCTGTTCAAGGGTGGGCTACTCAACCGTCATTGCTGGAGCTGGAGAATCTGCTTGCCTCACAGGAAAGCTTAGCAAGGCAGATGGCTGGAGTGAACCTGAATCAGGAAGGCAGCGAGGCTCTCTTCTCAGGCAAGAATAAAGGTTGGGAAGGGAAGAAGAGGAAGAAGGTGCAGGCCGCTGGTGAGAAGGAGACTTCAACTTCATATCCGCCGGAGAGGAGCAATGCTCCTAAGGACTGGAAGAAGAATCTGAAGTGCTACCGGTGTCATCAGCGTGGGCACTTCAAGCGGGACTGCAAGGTCAAACTGCAGCCTGGGCATGCTGCGGGAAAGGAGGAAGCTTGCTCAAGAAGTGAAGAAGCAGAATAGGGCGGAGCTTTTATGACGGACACTTCTGTCCGGGCCCTGTCTGCTGAGGACTTCAACAGCGAGTGGATCGTGGACTCCGGGTGTGGTCATCACCTCACCGGAGACAAATCGAAGTTCACCTCCATGCAGGCTTACTCAGGTAATGAAGCTATTATCACTGCTGATAATACTGTTTATGCAGTAGAGAAAGAGGGGGTCGTGTCTTTGGGTAGTGATCAGGGGCCACTCACGTTAAGGAGTGTGTATCACGTGCCGGGCATGAAGAAAAACCTCTTCTCGGTGACCAATGCGGTGGACGCTGGGTATCACGTTCTGTTTGGGCCAACAGACGTGAGGTTCCTTCGCAACGTATCAGCAGTGAAGGCTGATGTTGCTCATGTTGGGAGGAGGGTGAAGAACTTATTTGTTCTTTCCACCAGTGCTTATGTTGATAAAATGAGGGCCAATGATAGTGCTGCTATCTGGCATGAGAGGCTGGGGCATGTTGGCATGGACAAGCTGAAGGCGATGGCGAGTAGAAGTTTGGTGAAGGGGTTGTCGAAGTTGTCCTTCTTTGGTGATGGGCATGTTTGTGCGGGGTGTCAATACGGTAAGACACATCGCCTTCCGTTTGATAAATCACAAACAAGGAGCAAGAAGCCACTGGAGTGTATTCATGGCGACCTGATGGGTCCAACGGTTACTGCCAGCCTTGGTGGAAGCAAATACATGCTTGTCTTGGTTGATGACTACTCAAGGTATACTTGGGTGTACTTCTTAAAGGAGAAGTCGGAAGCCTTCCGTTTGTTTGTGGAGTTTAAGGAGTTGGTAGAAGGCCGGGTTAGCTTGCGGATTAAGAAGCTTAGAACTGATAACGGAGGGGAGTTTGTCTCCTCCGAGTTTTCTAACTTCTGCAGGAAGCACGGGATCTAACGAGAGCTTACTTGTGCTCACACTCCACAACAAAATGGGGTAGCGGAGCGGAAGATCCGTCATTTGACGGAGACCTGCAAATGCTGGCTTCATGCGAAAGATATCCCAAGGTCCTTTTGGGCGGAGGGAATGTCTTGTGCTGCTTATGTTATCAAACGGATGCCACTCAGCCCTATCAACATGAAGACTCCTATTGAGCTGTTGCTGAAGGAGAAGCCGAGTGTTGAACACCTTCGGGTGTTCGGTTCAACTTGCTACGTGCATGTCTCGGATGTTTCACGGACAAAGTTGGATGCGAAGGCAAGGAAACTTGTCTTTGTTGGCTATGATGAGCGGAAGAAAGGATGGAAGTGCATAGACCCTGTGACGAAGAAGTTCGTGGTGTCAAGAGACGTTGTCTTTGACGAGCTGACGTCATATGGAGGTGGCTCGGTGGAGCTAACCGGAAGTAGCAAGGTTGATGAAGCACCAGTGGAGGCTGCTGAAGGCTTGGAAGAGGTTCTTGCTGTTTCACCAGCAGCTCCTGTTGCTTCGAACTCCGAGGCTGAGCCTTCTGGCTCAGGAAGCAGGGGGAGCACTGCTCAATGCTTGCCCCAGGTAGGAGTGGAGCCCGAAGAAGCAACGGAAGTCGTGAGCAAGGAGCCATGTCTTCGGAGATCGAAGAGGGTGGTTAAGCCACCGGCTCGGTACTGTGATGGGAATGCAGTGAGCTTTGTCTCCTAATTCTTTGCAGGTCCTCTGGATGAGCGAGAGCCTGCAGACTTCAACGAGGCCACTGGAGTAAAGGAGTGGGATGATGCCATGAAGGAAGAAATTGATGCTCTGAAGAAGAATGAAACCTGGGACCTTGTGCCCATGGTTGATGGCGTTACTCCGGTTACTTGCAAGTGGGTGTATAAGTTGAAGAAGAAGGCTGATGGGAGCATTGATCGGTTCAAGGCTCGCCTGGTCGCTAGAGGATTCTCACAGCAGTATGGAGAAGACTATGAGGAGTCATTCAGTCCAGTTGCGAAGATGACTTCTGTAAGAGTGGTGATCGCCTTGGCTGCTAGCAAGGGATGGAGGTTGTGGCAACTCGATGTGAAGAATGCCTTTCTTTATGAAGAGATTGACAAGGACATCTTCATGGATCAGCCGCTTGGTTTTGTCTCTGAGAAGCATCCGGACTATGTCTGCAAACTCAGGAAGGCTCTCTATGGGTTGAAGCAAGCTCCTCGAGCGTGGTATGGGAAGATTGCAGAGTACTTGCAATTCTATGGATACCTGGCTTCCAACTCGGATTCAAGCTTGTTCGTCAAGAAGAAGGGAGAGCTAAGAGTCTTGGTCCTGCTGTATGTGGATGACATGATCATCACAGGGAACTCGGAGGAGGAAGTAGCAAGGCTCAGGGCAGAGCTTGCTATACGCTTCGAGATGAAAGACTTGGGAGAGTTGCATCACTTTCTTGGTCTGGAAGTGGAGAGGAAGGAGTGCGTGGTTCTCATTAGCCAGAAAGGGTATGCTGATCGCATTGTGAAGCGGTTTGGCATGGGCGAAGGGAAGAAGTGCTCTACTCCACTGGAATCTGGGCTGAAGCTTCGACGAGATGAGGGAAGGGTTCTTCATGATCCCTTGGTGTTCAGGACTCTTGTTGGGAGCTTGATTTATCTGACGATTACAAGGCCGGATATCGCTTATGATGTTGGCCGAGTAAGTCGGTATATGGCTGAACCAAGGCAATCTCATCTAGTGGCGGCAAAGGGAATTCTGAAGTATGTCAAGGCTTCTTCTGACATGGGACTCCTCTATAGAAGGGACGCGGAGGTTGCGTTGCTCGGGTACACGGATGCTGACTATGGCGGTGATTCGGATGATCGAAGGTCTACTTCAGGTTATGTGTTCACTTGCGGATCAGCTAGCATCTCGTGGTGTAGCAAGAAGCAGGACTCAGTGTCGGTTTCAACCACGGAGGCGGAGTATAAGGCTTCGTCCTTGGCTGCTCGGGAAGCCGTTTGGTTGAGGAGGCTGATAGAGGATGTTCATGAAGAAGTGCAAGGGCCTACTTTACTCCGGGGTGACAATGAGAGTGCTCTCAAACTGGTTAACAATCCAGTGTGTCACGCCAGGACCAAGCATATAGAGATTGATCACCACTTCATCAGGGAGAAGGTGTTGGAGGGGTCTCTACTGGTTGGGCATGTTCGGAGTGAGGATAATCTTGCTGACATCTTCACGAAGCCACTGTCGAAGGGGCCCTTTGAATGCTTGCGCAACTTGCTGGGCTTGGTCACCACTTCCCACTTCAAGGGGGAGTGTTGAAATTTGTGAAGTGAAAGTGGGTGACGGGACAGGACCGGGGGGCCTGGGGCGGACCGTTTTGGCGGACTAGGCGGACTGGGCGGACTGCGATGTGTGGCCTGGTGGAAGGTCTAGTGGGAAGCCAATTGTTCTTTTGGGCGGTTTGCATGGGTTGAGTCCGCGGACTATGCGGCCTGGATTCTGCGGATAGGGTGGTTGCTGATTGGCTTTGCCAAGGAGCGGCCTGTGCGGATGAAGGTTGCGGACTGGTGCATAGCTCAGTGGCCGCGGGTGCAAGCTTGTGCTGATAGGCGGTTTGGCTCGTGTCCGCGGGTAGCTTGCGGACTGGAGTGTCCGCGGAATGGCTGTTGCGGACGAAGCTTAGAGCTTGGCTGAGGCCTTGTCGAGCTCTGGTGGCACAGCAGGCGAATTGCTGTGGAGATCGATTGGCGGACTGGGTTTGGAGTCCGGGGTTGGCTGCTGCTTTGGACAGAAGTGCGAGGAGCTGGCGGACTGATGGCGGTCTGTGCTAGGGTGTTTGGCGGATGGGAATTTGAGTCCGCCATGCTCGCATTGTCCCTTGATGGTTTTGGACTTGGTCACACCTTGTGCCAAGGTCATGGTGTCCGCGGTATCCGCCAAGTCCGCTGTGACCGGGCAGACTGTTGCTGTCTGCCTTTGGTCGTGGACTTGTGGCGGATTGAGGTGTGAGTCTTGCGGACTGCCTCGGGTTGGTGCGGACTGCCATTGAAGGGGGTTGATGTCTTGCAGTGGTTGGAGCTTTGCGGGCTGATGCCTTGTCCGCATAGCTTGGGCGGACTGGAGAGGGTTCGCCAATGGTTGCCTTGCTCCTGGCGGTTTTCCTTGGTATCCGGCTAAGTCCATGCGGACTCGGCAGACGGTGTTTTTGCTATCACACGGGCTGGGGTGGTGACGCTATCTCTAGGGCGGTGACCACACTCCTCACCTCACCTATAAATAGGACCCCCCTGGCACATCTACAGTAACTTGAGTGAACATTAAGTTGGGGTGTGAAAGGAGCTGCTGTCTGTGTTTTCCAGTCCGCGCGGATTGTTGCAGGCTGACGGTTTGTTGTGTGCAGGTCGCGCGGATAGCAGCAAGGAGCCAGGAGTTTGGCTGTGACTTCGGTCAAGTGCTTGGAAGTGTGCGGTCTCTGCGGACTCAGTAGGAGGTCGCTCTGCGGCTTGTCAGTTCTGTTTCTTCTTTGCCAGCTTCAATAACCTGTCCGCCGGCTTCAGGCGGGTAGGGGTGTTCCTCAGTTCAAGTTCAGCAGGAGGCGAATAACGGTGTGTCCGCGCGGCCTCGCGGCTTCGGCGGACTCCGTGTCTATTCGGCGGATTGCAGCATAGCTTGGGCGAGCTCAGCGGACTCGGCGACCTCGGCGACCTCGCGGTCTCGGCGGACTCGGGTGCTATCCGCCCGGCTTGTTTTGTGGTGCTTCTATTTTCAGCTGTTATACTAGCGAAATCATGTCTCGCTATGTATGCCTCGCATTGTAAAGAAGTGAATGAATAATAGACCTGCTTGTGCTTCTATTGTTTGTTGGGATTTACCTTTGTACCTCTAGTCCTTGGTTTCCGCTGGTTCAACGTGCGAACTGGGTAGTTCCGAAGATATTAATTTGGCGTTTGGGCTATCTTGCTGACCACGTTGAGAAAATTTAACAGTAACATCCCTCAAACAACTAGATCCCAATGAGTGGTTTTGTCATTACTAGGTCATGACAAAACCCTAGGGAGCCCAAGAAGACCAAGTAGAGTTGGTAATATATGTGATTGGGATGAATGGACTGCAAATAGTAGATTCCTAAACCCTAGTTTAGGATGACCATGAAGCTTCACCATGACTCTAATATCCCAGCATGATCTCACCAATCTATTGGAAGGTCTATTAGAGCCCTATGGGTCCATTGGAGTCGACCCAGGGTGGCCAAGTTGACCTAGAACAACCCTATGCCTAAATGGGCAGTGTACCCTAGTAAGCCCAACCAACCCTACCAGGGTCTTCCTAGACCTCAAGTGGGGTCAATGGGTCACTAGGACCCATGGAGGGCAGTCAGAGTGGTTAAGTTGATCGAAGTCAACTCTAATCCTAAATGGGTCAAACTAACCTACATAGGGTCAACTGACCTTCCCTTAGCCAAGTGGATCCCACTCATGTCCTCCTAACCCTAGAGTGAGGTCAATGGGTCCCCTAGGACCCATTGGAGTCAACCAAAGAGGCTAAGTTGACCCAAGTCAACCTTTGCCCTAAAAGGGTCACTATGCCCTAACTAATTGCCAAGTGACCACCAAGATGCCCAACCAACCCTACCCAAGTACTTCTAGACCTTAGGGTAGGCCCATGGGTCACCAAGGACCCATTGGGGTCAAACCTAGTGGCTAATTTGAACAAAGTCAACACATGGGTCAAAGTGGTCAAACTAGCCTAAATGGCTAACTCAAGCCGAATCCAAGTGGGCTAGGCCCAGACAAGTGTGGCCCATTGGTCTAGGAGGTGGATAGAAACATTTTTGGCCCACCAAATTCATAGTTTGGTGACTAGGAGAGAGATAGGGGGGAGTTACCCAAATTTGGAGGAGAGAGAAAGTAAGAGCTTAAAGGCCATCATGGCCATGGAGGCTCCATAACCCCTCCTTTTGATGGGGCTTTAACTCCTTGGAGGCAGGGGAGGAGTTTTCAGGAGGTTGCTGGCCAGTGGGGTGGCTCAGCCCATCAATTTGGGTGAAATCGAAAACTCACCCTTATGTCCATTAATGGTGCCTTGATGAATTGGGGAGTTACAAGCCACCTATCCCCAATTCCTTCATTAGAAACCTTCACCAGGGCAAGTGCAATGTTTTCCCCCCATTACATTTCAGTTTCACTGGAGTTGGTGTGGAGGTTGCAGAGAAGCCCAAACCGGAGGCCCTAAATGGCAAGGAGGCACAACACCCATTCTCAAGCCGCAATTAGGGCTAGAGATGAATTAAACCATAGCATATATTTTAAAGTTATTTCATTTTTGTTACAGAATTTGCTATTAATGTTTCTATTTATTAAAAATACCTAGATGCTGGCTCCGAAACAATGGTCAACATATAATATGTATCCATATGGGTCTACTTTATTTTAAAATTGATTTGAGTCAATTTGGACCAATAGTTTGACCAGGGCACCCATTTTGGTGGGGCCTATACCTAGAGCTAGGCATAGGTTAAAATGAGTGCCCACTTTTCATCTCTTGTCCAAATGACTTGAAATTTGGATAGGGAGTCACCCTAGTCTCCTGCCCAAAAATGAGAATTTTTGGGGATAGGTTTTCTATAGTTTTTGAAATTATTTAATTACTCTACGGTAAATTAATTAAGCGACCAAATGACCTCCAAACTCTCCCAAATTTCGGTGAGTGGTCCTTGTGGTCATCATAAGACTCTGGATAAAATTTCATCTCATTTGGAGATGATTTTGATTGAATTCTTGTAAACCGTAGCCTTGATATAATAAGGGTATTTAGGTCAAAAGTGCACTTTGAGTTTTGAGTGGCCAAATCCCCTCAACAGAGGTTGGGATTTAGGCTACTGGTTTGGCATGATATTTAACACCCTCCCATGGAAGATGGGGTGGATTGGGGTAGATTTTCCCTAGGGCCCATGACCAAATCCTAAGGATGGTGTTTGGTGTCTTGTGTAGGGCATGTGGTCAAAAGACCTTGAAATGATTTGAAATTTGGTAGGGAGGGTCCTAGGGCATCTAAAGTCATCTGGTAAAAATCTTAGAGGATTTGGAGATAGGTAGGCCCCTCAAAACCTTAACCCTAGCTTAGGGCATCACAATTGTACATGCAAGATAAGCCACCAAAATTTAATGAAAAGCCATGAAATTTGAGTAGTGTAGTCATAGGGTTGGTATGAGTCCTTGGATATTTTAATGGGAATTTTGGAGCAATTATTTTGGTACTTCCTCTATTATGCAAGTGTTTGCCCTTATTTGATTAACTATTATATTTGACCTCCCTGACCATAGGAAATTTGTATAATTTGGGAATAGGGAGTTTTTTGTCATTAACTTCACACATGAATTTTATTACAATTTGTAGATACATATTTATAGTACTTACATATTTATAGTATTTAATGATGGGCAGGTTGGCCTGGCGAGCTTTAGCTCGGTTGATGTTTGTGACAGACGGGATGGTCCGGGGATCTTTGGCTCTGTAGTTGATACATAAGTTGCATGTGCATAAAGTATAAGGTGGTGGGTCTTCGGTATTGGAGGGTCGATGCACCGATGACAATACATTGACTCAGCAATTGTGGTTTAGCACTTGGACAAATAAAGTCCGGTGCGCCAGCCGGCATGAGTACGTAGGAGCTCCGCTTAGTGCACCAGTGTTGAGGCATACGATAGACTTGACTGGTAGTGCAATTATCGGTTTAGAGGTGGGCGAGGCCCAACCCACTGCTTCTGTTTTCCACTACGGAGGTATCCTCGGCGTTTCGGCTCCAGAAAGGGGGAACTAAAGGTCTGTGTACATAGAGTCAAGTGGGTGAGTTGCATTTGCATGTTCACATCATGGCATAATTTCATTTCATAGCATAACCATTGCATTTAACCCTGACACCTATTGTATAAGTTGTATGAGATGCTTTATACAATAGGCCCTGCAAAACGACCCCTTGGTTTATAAGTTCACGCGATCGTGCTTATAAGTTAAGGATTTTATTCAGTAAATATATATGTATGCTTGATAGAAAACCGACACCCTATCGTATAAATTGGTATGAGACTTTTTATACGATAGGAGCCTTGCAAAAGATCCCTTGGCTTATGTGTTTTCATATAAGTTAAGGTTACTTTTTCTTGTTCAGTCTTTCTTATCTTCATTCTGTCTTATACACTATAGAACTGTTATATTAGTTCCGCCGCCACCTGCTTATATTTGTTATTCTCCACTTTCATGTCCTCTCCTTTCCTCCTCCCCGCTCGGTGCCTAGGAGCCATGGTGGAAGGGGCGGGGGATGATAAGACATAGTCTTTTACACTAACATTTTTCGAACCACATCATTTTAGGGGACCGTGGAGCCCATCATGGAGGAGCAGCCCCGGAGGTCGGAACGCTTGGAGATGGGCCCATCTAGTACCGGAGTTCAGACAGCAGGAACTATGAGTCCTGATCGCTAGTAGTTATTTTAGTTTTGCTTCCGTGATGAGAGATATGTAATGATGACATTGATGTACTGAGCATGAGCCCAAGTTTTGGTACTTTTTTTTATAACTTTGGACACTCCCTTCGTGGAGATTATTTGTTATATATGTGACGTTGTGGACTTGCCTTTTATTATTTTACTACTATTGTGATCGATTTGGCTGGCAGCATCGGCGTTCTGTAGTTATGTCCGTCCCGGGCGTGAAGGTTTCACCGCAAAGCAGCGGTTCTGGTCCTAAGACCACGGTGTGTAAAATAAGGGGGGGGGGGTCTTACAAGTGGTATTAGAGTAGACCTCGATCAAAAAATAGCAGTCCACAACACCTGGGTTACCCCCACGTGAGTTTATTTCGGGGACAAACTATGCATCAGAAGCAGTGGTGTGCACATATGGGGGGTCACACATAAATTGTCAACTTTTGATTAGGGTTGAACGATTACTTACAAATGGCTTTTGTTACGCAGCCCCCAACACAGCCTACACCACAAGGCGATGTTCAGCAGACTACGAATGTTGCACCACCTCCCCCGGTCCACACTCTGTTCCTACAGTTAGAGAT
Organism: Platanthera guangdongensis; assembly: GCA_039583875.1. Taxonomy (NCBI): domain Eukaryota; kingdom Viridiplantae; phylum Streptophyta; class Magnoliopsida; order Asparagales; family Orchidaceae; genus Platanthera; species Platanthera guangdongensis. Next base: position 184,431,934 of record CM077158.1, read on the forward strand.
GGGGCAGACTCTGATAGCTATTCTAGAGGCTTTCAGGGCTCAACAGGTTCCGGCTCCGCAGCCAAACCCGGGGGCTAATTGGATGAGTATTTTTCGAGGACTTTCTCCCCCATCCTACTTGGGGATAGAGTCGGCTATTCGGACGAAGGAGTGGCTGGACATCATGTATGAGATGCTGACTGGGATACGGTGCCCGTGGGAGGAGAGGGTGCCTTTGGTCGTCTCTTGCTTGGATTCACATGCCAAGCGATTGTGGAAGACATCGCTGGACAAGACTTTTGTTGACAGAGAGGTTGCAAAGATTGCTTGGGAGTTGTTCATAGCCGTACTATTGGAGCATTTTGTTCCGCAGTGGGCCAGATATGAGCTGGAATACAGATGTTTACAGTTGATACAGGGCAACAAGACAGTGGTGGAGTATCAATGGGAGTTCAATCAACTAGCCCGGTTTGCGGATTATTATTAGTTGGATAAGGTAGAATACACTAAGAGGTTCTATAAGGGCGTGCGAGAGGGTCTGAGGGAGGCTCTGCTGTTCGTGTCTGACGGGCCTATTCCTCGGATATTGGAGATGGAGAAGAAGATCGAGGCAGATTGGCACACTACCCGAGGTCAGAAGCGGCATACTGAGGATCAGGGCCCGGGAGCCAGCAATGATCAGCGACAGGGACGCATCACTGATGGGAGAGATTGGAGAAGAGCAGAGGACCAGCCTTATTAGGAGGTGAGACAGGAGCAGAGGGAAACAGTAGTAGTGGCCCCTCAGCCTCTCCAAATGCGGGAGATGCAAAGACCTGGGGGTATGGCATATCCCCCGCTAGAGTGCTTCAACTATCATCGGGAGGGGTATATCCGGAGGAGCTGCCCCATGAGGGGGGGCACCACCTCCAGCACCACCGGCTGCCCCGATAGCTCAGTATTTTGGAGGCCGAGGATGTGGCCGAGGACGTGGATACCAGGGCGGAGACCACATGCAGGAGAGGGAGCAAGAGTATGCACTGGATCTGACTCAACAACGGAATTCGGAGCAAGTGATCACAGGTACGCCAGTTAATTTTAAGTTTTCTCTTTCCTAAGTAATTAGAGTTATGGGTATAGAATTGATAAACTAGGAAAGAAAACCATAACTAGATTTCTAAGACATTAACTGTCCCAGGCATAGTCTTCATCAACGGCAAGCCCGCCTATACACTGTACGATTCGGGTGCTTCGCACTCGTTCGTGTCGGAAGCATTCGTGGAAGGGCTGGAAGACGTGGAGCGACTCACATGTGTTGGGTACATTGGAAAATGTGTACCAGATTTGGAGAAGCCTAACTTAGCTCAATGATATTCATCAAGGTGTATTTGATGTTGTTTTGAGTTTATATGTGCAGGTTAAGAATATGCAGGAAAAGTTTCTAAATCCATGAGTCGACACCAGAAGAAGTTGTGTCGACACTTGTGAAGACTTGTGTCGACACTTGAGAAAAGCTGTGTCGACACCTGGAGTCAATTGTGTCGACACTTGGAAAAGCTGTGTCGACACACAGGACTTGTGTCGTCACACAGAAAGTTCAGTCGACATCAACAGTATCGACACACAGGACTTGTGTCGACACACAGAAAGTTCAGTCGACATCAACTGTATCGACACACAAAAAGTTCAGTCGACATCAACTATGTCGACACACAGGACTTGTGTCGACACACACACCAGAATTTCTTCTAAGTCAATTGTGTCAAGACAAGAAGTGTCTGTGTCGTCACACAGGACTTGTGTCGACACATTCTTACAGAAGCTATGTCGAGTAGCATTGTCGACAACATGAGAGCTGTGTCGACACCACCAAAGATTGTGTCGACACTTAGTCTACTTGTGTCGACACATGTGATGTTCAGACTAGACATTTTGCTGATAGAGACAAAGTTTCAACAAGTGACTGGAAGACTTGATAGCTGCCATGACCAACAAGTCTACTGCAACTATCAGATATATCAGAAGTTGGTTATCAACCGGATTAGCCGGTAACCTTGGATGAAGCCTATATATAGACAGATTCTATCAACTGAAGCATGAGAAAAGTAAGAACGAAAAAAAAGGAGAAGAACATGAAACACAATTACAACAGGAGATCCAACATACACAATAAAATCCAGTCAGAGATTTCAAGTGGATCTAAGTGAAGAATTTCAAAATATCTTCAGAAGAATTTGTAGAGAGAGAGCTTCAACAATTCAAGTGAAGAAAGAGACTATCATCAACTAGTCTCTTAAAAGCAGATCCTGAACTAATCTGCGAAGAAGAATTCAAATTAATTTCTGGATTTTAAGAAGGAAGCTGGTTGAAGATCATGTTCAAGAAATTCAACCTTATTGTGTTCAGATTCAAGAAGCTTTAAAGAAAGCCAAAGACAGGTAGATTTCTGTGAAATCAGATTCTTCAAGAACTGATCAAGAAAACTTTCTACCCATTCTCTCTCAACTTGGGTGAAAGATAAAACTTATTTTTATCAATTTTTCTGTAAGATCATTATTGATCTGAGTTGTAAGCCTATTTTATAAAGGCTGAGGTAGGGCTGAGTGCCTGAGGTAGGAGATTTACATCTCTGAGTTGTAGGCCTTGGGAAGGCTGAGGTAGGGCTGTGTGCCTGAGGTAGGAGATTTAATTCTCTTAGTTGTAGGCCTGGGTGTAGGCTGAGGTAGGGCTTAATTGCCTGAGTTGTATTAGTGTGGACTCACTCTGAGTTGTAGGAACCTTGACTGGGTTCTGAGCTGTAAGATCTGTAGATCTGAGAAGGAAGGAAGAAGTTAGGCCGAATCTAGCACATTGCTAGATAGGCGAAGGGGGAAAGTGGATGTACCCATCATTTGGGGAACCACCATAAAGCTGTGTTCCATCTGTGATTGTGTGTGATATTGTGATTTTTTTGATGTGGTAGCTGTAGAACTGTTTGATTTTATATGATTAACTGAATTAACATTCTGCCTTAGAGTAAAAAGGAATTGAACCTATTCACCCCCCACCCCTCTAAGTGTTTAGGTTATCTTGAAACCAATTCTTTCAAGTGGTATCAGAGGGAGGTTTCTCAAAGATAGACTTAACAGTCTAAGTAAGATCTGTGAGGTAGAATAAATTAGAACAGATGGGTTCAGGAGAAAATCATAAGGAACTTGGTTCCATGAAGTTGCCCATATGTACGAAAGAAATCTTTGTAATATGGAAAGAAAGGGTAAGATTGTTTATAGAAGCATCTGATCCAAGAATATATATAACTGTTAAGGAAGGGTCTTATATTCCAATGAAAGTCTCAGTTCTTGATGCTAATCAGAGGACACCAAAATACTTTTCAGAAATGACTAAGGATGAGATTATCTTGTCTACTATGGACAAGAGAGCTCAGAATATTATAGTGAGTGACATAGATGACTCAACATTCCAAAATCTGATTCATTGTAAAACCTCAAAGGAGATGTGGGACACATTGATAGTCTACATGGCGGGATCAGAAGAAGTTAGACAAGATAGAAAGTCAATGCTTAATCAGGAATATAAGAGCTTCAGACAAAGCAAATCAGACAGCATCACTGAATGTTACAAGAAGTTCTTCAGAATTGTTAATGAACTAATGCCATATGGAAGGGTATTGAGTACATATGAGTTGAATGATAAATTCCTTAGATCTTTGACTAAGTATTGGGACACCAAGATCTATGCCATCAGGAAAGTGGCCAGACTGGCAGAAATCTCTCCTCCAACACTATTTGGCAAATTGCTTTCTTATGAAATGCAACTCATGGCCGGAAAGGAGGAAGTGAAAAGTACTAAAGTTGACAATAGAGAAACGTCAGTGGCCTTCAAGGCAGAAGCCACAAGAAAGGACAGGAGGATGTCTCCATCTCATCCTAAGAAAGATGTAGAAGTGATCTCTGAAAGTTCTGATAGTCACACCTCAAACAACAATCATTCTGATGAGGACTTTGTTATCTTCACAAGTCAGTTTCAGAGATTTTTGAAGAAGAAGCAGTGGAGAACTAAGCCATCCTCCTCTCACTCCAAGGATGAATATTATCAAAAAATAAAGTCATCTAGAAAGGACATGAGTAGGTCAAAACCTAGTAAATCAACAACTACAAAGAGTGTGTGATATTACTGCAACAGACCAGGACATATAGTAGCTGATTGTCCAGACAAAAGAAAGGAATCTGCAGATAAGAAGAAGTCTCAGTATAAGAACAAGAAGGAGAAATCCCTTGTAGCAAAGAAAGAGAAAAGCTAGACAGATCCATCATCTTCAGATTCTGAATCTGTTGCTGAAGCTTATATTGGTATGTTTGCAACAGAAGAAGAGACTGATTTCTTGCAATTGCTGGACTCAATAAATGAAACTGAAGATCATCAGTGCAAAGGGCTGATGGCCCTGACTGATGAAGATCATTGCCAGGATCAGCCTGGTCCAAGAAAGGTAAAAAGCTTTTCTGAAGATTCTGATTATTACACTGGCTCAGAATCAGAAGCATCTGCATCAAGAGATGTGGATGGATCTGAATCTGAAGGAGATATTCATCAACTTATATATGAATAAGGTGATTTGCTGCAGGCATTTAAGAGATGCAAAAACCTGACTAAAATTCAGGCTAAGGAAATTGTAGCTATTAAGTTGGTTGCATCTGATTTAAAAAAGCTACTGGATCAGAAGATGAATGAGATTGCCAAGCTGAAAAACATAACTGTTATTCAGATGGGAACAATCACATTCAAGTGTGATCAAATCAAAAGTCTTGAAGTCAGACTTCTGAAGGAAAAAGATCTAGTGGCTAATTTATCTAAGCCAAAATCTGTACTACCCTTAATTGATGACTTTCTGTCTCAAAAGGGTAAGGCAGGATTGGGTTTTAAGGGAAATACTAGGGCAGCTAATTTCAAAAGAAAAAGGAAAGCCCCAGTTAAGTCACTTGTCTTCAATCCCCCTATTGCTCTCAGAAAAGTGCAACAACCTACCAATAGTAATGATCATGATATCATACATGGTCATGGTAAGCCTGATATTCTGAATGACAAGTGGTATCCAGCACTCAAGCAAATAAACACTGTACCTATAGTATTAAGAACAGTTGATAGCAAAGTTGTTAAAACTGTACTTAGAAAGAGGTATAATAGATATGAGTGCTGGTGTTGTGGTAAGGTGGGACACTTTGCCATTGACTGTTGGCATAACACTAGTGTCAGGATGAATGCCAGCTTACCTGGAAGAAGGGCTACTACAAATTATGCTAAATTTCAGTGTAACCTGAACCAAGGACCCAATAACAATTGGGGTTCTAAGGTTAAGTAATTATTTGTTGCAGATAAGTCCAAGTGGTCATGCCCCTTTATGATACTTGGACAGTGGATGTTCCAGACATATGACTGGAATAAGAGGATTGCTGAAGGACTACTCACCCATATTGAATGGACCTAAAGTAATCTTTGGTGGTTCTGAAAAAGGAGTCATCAAAGGGTTTGGTAACATTTTTAACATCTCAATTACTATCACTCAAGTGTCTTATGTGAAGGGTTTGAAACATAACTTGATAAGCATAAGTCAACTGAGTGATCTTGGATATGACATTTCATTCATTAAGAATGGTTTTCATATTAAAATTTCAAGTGATCAGAAGATCATGTTGACTGGTATAGGAAAGGAAATGTGTATTGCCTAAACTTTGTAAGTGAAAATAAAGATTCTCCTATTTGCCTTGTAGCTGATGAGAAAGCCTCTCATTATGTCAAATGGCACAAGAGGCTAGCTCATCTAAAATACAAGACTATTGGTCAACTCTTTAATAAAGAGTTAGTGAGGAATGGTCCTCAAGTTAAGTGCATTAAGGATTGAATATGCTCAGCTTGTCAAAAAGACAAGCAGACCAGATCCTCCTTTCATAGCCTTGAAACCAAAGACTCAATGAGGTGTTTATACCTCTTGTATATGGATTTATTTAGTCCAATACCAGTTCACAGTCTAGGTAGGAAAGTCTACACATTTGTGGTTGTAGATGACTATTCTATATTTTCATGAGTTTTCTTTCTGAGGCAGAAATCTAAAACCCCAACTATTTTCTACAACTTTGTTAAGCAAATTCAGAATGAACTGAACAATTCAGTGGTCAATATCAGAAGTGACCATGGAACTGAATTTCAATCTGAAAATATGACAAACTTATGTGAAGAATTTGGGATTCATCAGGAATTATCCTCACCTAGAACTCCACAGCAAAATGGAATTGTTGAAAGAAAGAATATGACTCTCATTGAGGCAGGTAGAACTCTATTGAGTGACACTTCTCTCCTAGAATATTTCTGGGCTGAGGCAGTAAACAATGCATGTCATGTGCTCAATAGGTCTTCCATCACTAAGAATCACAAAAAGACACCCTATGAGGTTATGAAAGGCAGAAAACCAAACTTATCCTATTTTAGGATCTTTGGTTGCAAGTGTTATGTGCTTAACAATGTCAAGTCTTACCTAACAAAGTTTTCTGCCAAATCCCAGGATGGGATATTTATTGGGTACAGCAACAATAGTAAGACATATAGAGTCTATAACTTGACTACTCAAGTTGTAGAAGAGTCTGTTCATGTTATATTTGATGAATCAAGACTTATTAACAGTGAGTTGCCTAGTAGTTCTTGTATCTTTACAGGTATAAAAGAGAAGATGGACATGCTGACTATCAAAGAAGATCAAACTGCAAGGCAGGAAGAGGAAAATGATGATTGCTATCCAAGGGGAGTACAAGACTCACAAGATGCTGATGAAGACCATGAAGTACAGCCGAATGAAGAAAATGGAGAATGTCAAACTGTAGACAGACTACCTCCAGCAGTTAGACATTTAAAGGATCATCCTGTACACCAGATTATTGGTGACCCTAGACAAGGAGTTCAAACTATAAGCAGGAGCTTGAACACTGTACTATGCTCAAGCTTCTTGTCTCAACAGGAACCTAAAAGATTTGAAGAAGCTATACAAGATCCACACTAGATTGATGCTATGCAGGAGGAGTTAAATCAATTCAAGATATGCAAGGTCTGGAAGTTAGTTCCTAAACCAAAAGACCACAATGTTATAGGTACTAAGTGGATCTACAAGAACAAGCTAGATGAGAGTGGGATCATAATTAAGAACAAGGCAAGGCTTGTTGCCAAAGGATACAGGCAGGAAAAGGGCATAGACTTTGATCAAACATTTGCCTCTGTGGCAAGGTTGGAAGCAATAAGGCTATTCCTATCCTATGCAGCCTATCAAGGTTTCAAAGTGTTCCAAATGGATGTTAAGTCAGCCTTCCTGAATGGAGACTTAAAGGAGGAAGTCTATGTAGAACAGCCATCAGGTTTTATTGATCCACTCTATCCTAATTATGTGTATAGGCTTAGGAAAGCCCTATATGGTTTGAAACAAGCCACAAGGGCTTGGTATGAAACCTTGTCTACTTTCCTCATTGAGAACAAATTCTCAAGGGGGGAAAATAGACAAAACTCTATTCCTTAGGGAATCCAAAGGGAAGATAATCCTAGTCCAGATATATGTTGATGACATAATATTTAATTCTACTGAAAACAACCTTTGTAGGAAGTTTGCTAAACTTATGCAAATGAAGTTTGAGATGAGCAGCATGGGAGAACTTAAGTTCTTCTTTGGACTCCAAGTTAGACAGACTGATGATGGCCTGTCCATATCCCAGTGTAAGTTCACCTAGGAGTTAATTAAGAAGTATGGTATGGAGTCATCCACTACCATGAGAACTCCAATGGGGACAAGTATGCCTTTAAGCAAAGATGATGTAGGAAAACCTGTAGATGAGTCTTTGTATAGAGGGATAGTTGGCTCCCTCTTTTATTTGACTGCTAGTAGACCTAACATCATGTATGCTACATGTGTTTGTGCTTGATACCAATCCTGCCCAAAAGAATCTCATTATACTACTGTTAAGAGGATTTTGAGATATCTTAAGGGCACACCTAATCTAGGCCTTTGGTACCCTAGGAATAAAGATTTTCTACTGACTGGATATTCAGATGCAGACTTTGCAGGATGCAAAGAAGATAGGAAAAGCACAACTGGCACATGTCAACTTCTAGGAGGAAGATTGGTGTCATGGAGCTGTAAGAAGCAGACTAGTGTGGCAATCTCCATAGCTGAGTCTGAGTATGTAGCTGCAGGGAGCTGCTGTGCACAGTTGTTGTGGATACAACATCAGCTTAAAGATTATGGTATCCAGGTAAGTAGAACCCCAATATTTTGTGATTCTACAAGTGTTATTTCTATTGCAAATAATCCTATTTCTCATAGGAGAACAAAGCATATAGAAATAAGATATCATTTCCATAGGGATCATGTAGAAAAAGAGGATATATGTTTAGAATTTGTCAATACAAGTTTTCAAATTGCTGACATGTTCACTAAGCCATTGGATGAAACTAAATTCAATAATTTTAAAATTGAATTAGGTATGCTGAACATAGAATAGATTGACAAATTTATCGAAGTAATTTTATGTCGACACAAAAAGAGGTCTATGTCGACACAGAGAAGTTGTGTCGTCATATCTAGAAAATTGGTGTCGACACTTCAGAGAAGTTGTGTCGACACATTTACAAAATTGGTGTTGACACTTCAGAGGAGTTGTGTCGACACATCCAGAAGTTGTGTCGACACTTAGAATTAGAGTCGACATAGAATTTCTGTTGAACTAATAAGTATGTCTGTGTCGACACATCATCATTTGGTGTCGACATATAGTAGTAAACACTTCTGTCGAGACATTAGCAGTCTGTGTCGACACCATCTCAACAGTGCGACACACTAAGTAAATTTTGACGCGCCTTTTGACCTTCAATGTTTAGACACATATAAATAGGTCAAGAACAAACCCTGTCGACACGCTCTCCAGAATTTTGAGACTAGATTCTTGTGTCGACAAACTCTCTCTTCTCCATTCAAGATTTCTCACCATACCAATGGCACCGAAACTTGAAGAAAATGTGAACGAGGGATATGAACTGGTACGGAATGCCTTTGACGATGGTGAACCAGCGATTAAAGCTGTGATAGCTCTAATTGCAGAAAATGGCTTGGAGTATTTGACATCAGAACCTATAAAGATATGGAAGAAGGAAATCCTTGAGTTCTATGGAGCTGCCACTCAGGATTCAACTGGACTAAAAATTAGGTCTTCAGTCCAGGGAAATAAAATAAAACTCACCATGAAAAGCATACAAAAAACTCTTCATCTACCCAAAACTCAAGAAGACGAAGAAGTTACATCTTCCAAGGCCAGGGAAGCATTCCAGTGTTGTGGATTAGATCCCACCATGAAAGTTGGATCATCCATGAATAGAAAAGGAATGAATGTACAAGGAAAATTCCTTTCTGAAGTAGTTGGCAAAGTCATCTTATGCATACCAGGTGGACATGATAGGGTCTCAGCCTACATGTTCTGCCTCATGAACAGAATTATCTACAAAATCAACACCAATTGGTCTGCAGTCATATATAAAAAGATTAGAGAAAACATCAAGAAACCTAATCTGGGAAGGATATTAAGTTTATACATGGCTGGAGCAATTCCAAAAGTGATGCAACACGCTGCTGGATCCAAGATCAATCACAAGAGGAGAATGGATCTAAGGATAATCTCTAGATGGGATACAGTGCTGATAAAAGACATGGCTGATGAAGAGAGGCCAGAGAATATTGAGAAATCACCTGCTCAAGACATTCGACATGATGATCAGATGCAGGGGGAGCCTCATCTTGAGGAAGAGCCAACACACTTAAAAAGTGAAATGGCTAATCAAACTATTCTTGAGGTAATCCAAGAAGTTAATCAAACAATTTTCAATAATGAGGATGAAACACTAACTGTGCCCTTGATTGATGTTGACCAGACCACAAACTCAACAATCATGCACAGGATGTTATCATGGAGGATACATCTACAGCTGTTGATGCTCCAGAGTTAGTGGTGCCTCCAGTCCAAACTCAACAAGAGTTTACTCTTGTTGAGTTGTTCCCTGATATAGAGCAAGCCAGGACTGAGGTGGAGCAAGCTGGAATTGAGGGGGAGCAAACTAGGACTGAAAAGGTACTGCCTCCTAGTCCTCAGGAAATAGTTGATATAGCAAGTACCTCAGCTTCTGAAGATGAAGCAGAATCTCAAGCAAAGAAGAGAAAGCTGATGGTTTTCAGAAGAAGAAGCCAAAGCTATAAAAGGGCATTGCAAACTGCTCCACAACAAGTTCCTGCACATGATAATAGCTCTTTACTAGTATCTTTGCATGTAAAATTAGATGAACAAAGAATAGCCATGGAGAAATATACGGATGAAACTCATAAAGATTTGCAATTCTCCTTGGCTCAAGATATAAAATCAATTAGATTTGAGGTAAATCATAATAAAACGGAGATGACGGATTGCTTTCACAAAGGAGGTAATGTTATGGTTTTTTTAGCAAAACAGCAACACGAGGCAAGGACACAAATTGATGATGTAGTGGTCAAGCAAGGGTATGTCCTTGAAAATCAAATAACGATGAATGAGAATCTTACTGAATCACATAATGTGATTGTTACAGAATTAAAGAATACTGCAACTGCACTGACTGAGGCAAGGGCTAAAGAGAAATCAGAGTTCGATAAGAAACTTCAAGAGGATTTAGCCACTTTCCAATCTGCAATTCAATCCTCTCAGAAGCTCATATCTGCTCAGCGTCAAAATTTTAACGCCTATTATACAGAGTGAACAAATTATCTGGATACTCAAATTGGGTTCCAAAAGAATGATCTCAGGGATCATATTGAACGAGAAGTCTTAAAGGGGGAGAGATTGATAGTCAATGCTAGCTCAGAGCATGCCAAATGGATAACAAATGCCGTCAGAGAAACTCTGGGATATCAACCCCTATGTGATGATGACAACACATCTGAGTCAGGAATTCAAGCTGCAGGAAATGAAGGGGGTCAGCAGGAAGTAGCTCAAATCATATATCCCCCTTCTAACTAGACTTAACAACAATTCAATCTTTAGTTAAAAAATCTATGTAAACTTTTTGTTGACAAACTTTTGATAGTTTAAACAAAATAATGATTCATGCTCACTGTGTTTGCATCATTCTATAATGACATATTATACATGTTTTGTTTAAATGTTGCCCTGTCATGTAATGTTTATATACATCATAATGTGTGTTTCTTATAAATGGTGTATATCAATGACTATGGGTTATGACTTCTCCAAATAGGGGGAGATTGTTGGGTACATTGGAAAATGTGTACCAGATTTGGAGAAGCCTAACTTAGCTCAATGATATTCATCTAGGTGTATTTGATGTTGTTTTGAGTTTATATGTGCAGGTTAAGAATATGCAGGAAAAGTTTCTAAGTCCATGAGTCAACACCAAAAGAAGCTGTGTCGACACTTGTGAAAACTTGTGTCTACACTTGAGAAAAGCTGTGTCGACACCTGGAGTCAATTGTGTCGACACTTGGAAAAGCTATGTCGACACACAGGACTTGTGTCGACACACAGAAAGTTCAGTCGACATCAACTGTGTCGACACACAGGACTTGTGTCGACACACAGAAAGTTCAGTCGACATCAACTGTGTCGACACACAGGACTTGTGTCGACACACAGAAAGTTCAGTCGACATCAACTGTGTCGAGACACAGGACTTGTGTCGACACACACACTAGAATTTCTTCTAAGTTAATTGTGTCAAGACAAGAAGTGACTGTGTAGACACACAGGACTTGTGTCGACACATTCTTACAGATGCTATGTCGAGTAGCAGTGTCGACACCATTAGAGCTATGTCGACACCACCAAAGATTATGTTGACACTTAGTCTACTTGTCTCGAAACATGTGAAGGTCAAACTTGACATTTTGCTGACAGAGACAAAGTTTTAAGAAGTGACTGGAAGACTTGATTGCTGTCATGACAAACAAGTCTACTGCAACTATCTGATCTGTCAGAAGTTGGTTAGCAACCGGATCAGCCGGTAACCTTGGATGAAGTCTATATATAGACAGATTCTATCAACTGAATAAGGAGAATAGTAAGAACGAAAAAAAGGAGAAGAACACGAAACACAATTACAACAGAAGATCCAATATACACAAGAAAATCCAGTCAGAGATTTCAAGTGGATCTAAGTGAAGAAGTTCAAAATATCTTCAGAAGAATTTGTAGAGAGAGAGAGCTCCAACAATTCAAGTGAAGATAGAGACTATCATCAACTTGTCTCTTAAGAGCAGATCCTGAACTAATCTGCAAAGAGGAATTCAGATTAATTTCTGGATTTTAAGAAGGAAGCTGATTGAAGATCATCTTCAAGAAATTCAACCTTATTGTGTTCAGATTCAAGAAGCTTTGAAGAAAGCCAAAGATAGGTGGATTTCTGTGAAATCAGATTCGTCAAGAACTGATCAAGAAAACTTTCTACCCATTCTCTCTCAACTTGGGTGAAAGATAAAACTTATTTTTATCAATTTTTCTATAAGATCATTATTGATCTGAGTTGTAAGCCTATTTTATAAAGGCTGAGGTAGGGCTGAGTGCCTGAGGTAGGAGATTTACATCTCTGAGTTGTAGGCCTTGGGAAGGCTGAGGTAGGGTTGTGTGCCTGAGGTAGGAGATTTAATTCTCTGTGTTGTAAGCCTGGGTGTAGGATGAGGTAGGGATTAATTGCCTGAGTTGTAGGAGTGTGGACTCACTCTGAGTTGTAGTAACCTTGACTGGTTTCTGAGCTGTAAGATCTGTAGATCTGAGAAGGAAGGAAGAAGTTAGGCCATATCTAGAACATTGCTAGATAGGCGAAGGGGGAAAGTGGATGTACCCATCATTTGGGGAACCACTATAAAACTGTGTGCCATCTGTGATTGTGTGTGATATTGTGATTTCTGTGATGTGGTAGCTGTAGAACTATTTGATTCTATTTAATTAACTGAGTTAACATTATGCCTTAGAGTAAAAAGGAATTGAACCTATTCACCCCCCCCCCCCTCTAGGTGTTTAGGTTATCTTGAAACAAATTCTTTCAACATGCATGATAATGAAGATACGGCTACAAGACGGATCAGAGCTATTCACCTCCGCCCACTGCAACATGGAGGCTGAGATCAGCGGAAAGGCATTCGAAGCACCAGCAATGATCCAAAAGATTCCAGTCTTTAATTTGATCCTGGGCATGACATGGTTGTATTGGAACCATGCCCAGATTGACTTCCTGTCAAAGAGGATCACCGTGAGGCATGGGGATTCCCACATCGTCATCGAAGGTATTAGACCTATTCCCCCTCTCTTGCTATCATCTGTACAGGCTGTCAAGGCCCACTTATAGGGGGAGGAAGTCTATGAAGTGCTTTTTGAAATGGCTGAGGCCAAGGATTCTATCTCTGATATCCCGGTGGTGCGAGATTTTGCTGACGTATTCCCAAAGAAGCTTCCAGGGCTACCCCCGCACCAGGAGTAGGATTTTCAGATACAGCTGGTGTTAGGGGCTAAGCTGGCATATAGAGCCCCTTATCGGATGGCCCCGAAGGAGTTGACTGGGTTTCAAAGCTAGCTGCAGGAATTAGTGGAAGCCGGATTTGTCCGGCCAAGCTCTTCACTATGGGGAACCCCGGTGTTGTTTGTCAAGAAGAAGGACTGGATACTTAGATTGTGCATCGACTACCTAGCATTGAACTGACTGACAGTCCGAAATACGTATCGATTGACAAGGATAGATGAGCTGTTTGAACAGCTGGAGGGGATGCATTTCTTTTCAAAATTGGATTTGAGGTCAGGCTACTACCAGCTGCGGATTTAGGAGGACGACGTTCCGAAGACTGGCTTCAGTAGCAGATATGGGTTGTTAGAGTTTACCGTGATGTCCTTCGAGCTCACGAATGCACCGTCGGCATTCATGAGCCTCATGAATCGGGTGTTCGTGTAATATACCCTATCCGTCACATAGCATATAGCAGTAGGTCCGGCCGGGGCCCGACGTCGTATGCCACAGACAGACCGGGTGGTTACTTATGGAAACCATCCAACCAATCTCAACGTCCTACACAGAGCATTCTAGCGGAAGCAGTTTATAAAAGTTGCAATAAAGAATCCAACATTAGAGCATGAATGTCCACTAATACAAAATAGGAATGTTATACAAAATACCCAAAATAAGCCTTAAGGCCTTACAAAATGTTTCACTACCAATTAGGCCTTCAAGGGCCGGATCCGCATTCGGGCTTTAGCCCGCTAATGACCGCTTGGTCCAGCTGCACCTGCAAGCAACATACCACCGCACGGTGGCAAAACAAGGCAACGGTCAGCAATGCTGACCAAATTATAACGATCCCGCCCCCAACTCGGGGCGTCGATGCTCCTTCCCTGCATTTCATTAGCATAAGCAAGCAATATAAACATATAGCCATTTCATCACAGACGTTGGCACTCACGGCCACACGCCCCGTGCTCTCAGGGCACATTCTTGGTGAACCGGTCGATGTCACGTCAATTAAATCCATAGACATTCCGGACTCACCACCGCCACTTAGACGGCCAAACCTATGAGCAATTTGTCTTCCTGGCCTGGGTCACGACAATTTAAGCCATTGACCACCGAAGACCCTAATCTATGCCAACGGCAAGTGCCATGTGCCTTTAGGTCTCTTTAACCGAACGACATAGAATGGGTACGGTTCCATCTAACCCATGCTCACATCGCAACGACAATTTAAGCCATTTGCGTGGGTCAAACTTCCACTGAGTCTCATTTCCATCACAATTCACATAACCCGGTTATGTTCAAGTTGGCTCTCAGGCCACCAAGTTGGCAAGATCTCGTATCTGCCCAGTTTTTCGGGTGCACCTTTGGGTTAGTCCCCAAGGCTCCCTGCTGCAATCTACCGCGTAGAAAACCCGAAAAACAAACCATAGCACGGAGTCTTCTCCGACATTTATGCAATGCAACATCACCGATCCAGACCAACATGTCCGGGTAGGCTTCACAGATCATGCCTATGTCCGTTCTCGCTTACGGACTCTAAATAACGGGGACTTCACATATCTACCCGAAGGAACGCCTCCAACTCTCCGCAAACTCACGAGAGCGGGCTTCCTCTGTAAAGAAAGATAGCTACTCATGCTCAAGATGAGGATCGTTACCCTAGCGTTCCTCTTTGGCGCCATTGAAAAGTAATCGGATGAAAAGCACCGCACTAGCTTTGCCTCCGTGGATCCGGGGTCAGCTCGCGATTCGGAGCTCCGAAGCTCCTCCAATGGCGGGATCTAGCTCCTTCTTCCTCCCTTGGCTCTCCTCTCTCTCTAAGGTTTTAGAAAGATAACACTTAAGAAAAGTGAGGATTTTGTAAGTCCAATCCTGGGTATATCCCTTCAGGAACAACCCCCAGCCGTTGGATCTCAAAATTAGGTAACGAACGGCTTTGATTCGGGACTGAAATGCCCAATCTGGACCGAACACGGCCTGGCACACGCCCGTGTCTAGGTCCGTGTTCCTCATTCACCATCAAAATCGAATCGCCTGGAACCTCACACGGGTATCGAACACGCCCGTATTCGAGCTGACACGCCCGTGTTCCACCTGACACGGCTGTGTGGCAGGCCGTGTACCCCATCATTTTTCCCCAAAAATCAACCCGAGCACTGCACGGGTTCGAGGACATGCCCGTGTCCTTACCCGTGTCACCTCAACACGCCTGGACCCCAGGCCGTGTACACGATCTCGACACTCGACACTTCGTCGAGTGAAGATCGTCGACCTGATGACACGGCCTTGGACACGCCCGTGTCCTAGGTCGTGTGCCTTGTCTCGACACATCGTCGAGCGAAGCTCATCGACTCCCCGGGACGATCGTCGAGACAGGTCGACATGCCCTGCGACACGCCCGTGTCATAGGCCGTGTTCCATGTCTCGACACTTCGTCGAACGCAGAGTGTCGACTTCGCGGCTAAGTGTCGACGCGGGTCAACACGCCCGTGTCGCAGGCCGTGTGCCCAGTCTCGACACAATGTCGAGACCAAAGTGTCGACACCCCGTCTCAGTGTCGACACAGGCTTGACACTCCCTGGGACACGCCCGTGTCCCAGGCCGTGTGCCTGCAGCCAGAACCCAAACTGGCCCAAAACGTCCCCCTTTGCTCCTTTGAGTTTTGGGGCGTTACAACTCTCCCCCTCTTAAAAGAATTTCGTCCACGAAATTACATAAAGGAAAGACATGTACAAAACCAAAATTTGTACCTGAGCGGAACAAATCCGGATACTCGTCAAGCATAGTCTGCTCTCGCTCCCAAGAGAGCTCCTCATGACCGTAATTGTCCCACCGGACCTTGACCATCCTGATCTCTTTATTGCATAACCGCTTGACCTCCGAGTCCTCGATCCGCACGGGCTTGACCTTTGTCGTTAGCCCACTATGCACCGGCACTTGATCAACCGCGATCACTTGCGTAGGCTCTTGCACCGCCTTCCGAAGTACCGAAATGTGGAATACATCATGTAAACCACTAAGTTCCACTGAAAGCTTCAACCGATAGGCCGCTTCACCAACTCGCTCCAGAACCTCAAACGGTCCAAGGTACCTCGGGCTTAGCTTTTTCAATCGTCGCACCCACGAGACACCCTTGAACGACTTGATCTTTAAGTATACATAATCGCCCACAGCGAACTCCACATTCCTGTGCTTGGCATTATAGTACTTTGCTTGCCAGTCCTGAGCGATAAGCAACCTCTCCCGAATGGTTCTCACCAAATAAGTAGCATCATCCACTTCCGATCGCTTATACAGCTTTGACTCACCCATTTCTAACCAAGACAACGGCGTGCGACATTTCCTACCATATAGGGCCTCGAAAGGCGCCATCTGAATACTCGCTTGGTAGCTGTTGTTGTATGCGAACTCCACCAAATATAGGTGGTCTTCCCATTGCTTTCCAAAATCCAAGATACACATGCGAAGCATGTCTTCCATGGTTCTATTGACCCTCTCGGTCTGCCCATCCGTTTGCGGATGGAAGGTTGTGCTGAATTTCAGCTTTGTTCCCAACATTTGTTGCACTAGCCTCCAATCGTTGGACGTGAACCGCCCATCTCGGTCATTCACGATGCTGCGGGGCACACCATGAAGCCGTACTATGTTATCCACATAAAGCTTTGCCAACTTCTCCACCGGATCATCCTTCCTATGCGGAATAAAATGCGACACCTTCGTTAATCGATCAACAACCACCCAAATGGCATCGTTCCCCTTTTGCGACCTTGGCAAACCGTGCACAAAGTCCATAGAGATGTCGTCGAATTTCCACTCCGGAATAGGCAAGGACTTAAGAAATCCTCCCGGCTTTTGGCACTCCGCCTTCACCAAGGCGCAAGTTTGGCACTTCGCTGCGTATAACGCCACATCCTTTTTCAAACCCGGCCACCAAAACAGTTTCTTCACATCACGGTACATCTTTGTGCTCCCCGGGTGAATCGAGTACTTGGTATGGTGTGCCTCGTACAACAACTCCACCCGCAAATTGCCCATACTTGGGACGCACAAACGACCGTCTTTCCAAAGCAATCCGTCCTCCACGACGAATTGGGAATTTGACCCATCCAGAGCCTCTACCATGAACTGCTTCATATGAGCATCCATATCCAAAGCCTGCCGAATACGATCAGCCAGGTCATATTGGAATTCAGTCCAATTCAGAACTGCTTCAGCACTTGATTGCTTGTCCACACAAACAATCTCCAACGCCTCCAACTCTCGCACCAACCCCTCATCATGCACCGTTAGCCAATTGGCTTGAGTTGGGGCTCGGCGACTCAACGCGTCCGCAACCACATTCCCTTTGTCAGGCACGTAGTGGATCTTGAATGTATAGTCCCCCAGGAACTCCATCCATCTACGCTGCTGCATATTCAGATCCTTCTGATCAATAAGATACTTCAGACTCTTCTGATCGGTGTAGATATCAATCTTCACACCGTACAAGTAGTGTCTCCACAGCTTCAAGGCAAAAATCACGGCCGCTAACTCCAAGTCATGGACCGGATAGTTCCTTTCATGCACTTTTAGCTGTCTCGAGCCATAAGCTATTACACTTCCGTGTTGCAGTAGCACGCAACCCAAACCGCTGCCTGAAGCATCGCTATAAATCTCATAGCCTTCGGTCCCACATGGAGAACTCAGCACAGGCGCCGTGGTCAACCGACACTTCAACTCCTCAAAAGCTCGCGCGCACTCCGACGTCCAAACGAACTTATGCTCCTTCCTCGTCAATGTAGTGAGAGGTAGCGCTATCCGCGAGAAGTTCTCTACGAAGCGCCTATAATAGCCGGCAAGCCCCAGAAAACTCCGGACTTCCGCTACCGTAACAAGCTCAGGCCACTCCCGTATCGCAACAATCTTCTCCGGATCCACAGCCATACCCTCTCCACTCACTATATGCCCGAGGAACGCCACTGAGGATAGCCAAAACTCGCACTTCGAGAACATGGCATACAACTGATTTCTCCTTAGCGTTTCAAACACCAAATGAAGATGCTTGAAGTGATCTTCCTCACTTTGCGAGTACACCAAAATATCATCGATGAAGACGATCACGAAATGGTCCAAGTACTCCCTGAACGTCCTGTTCATCAAATCCATGAACACTGACGGCGCATTAGTCAGCCCAAACGGCATGACCGTAAACTTATAATGCCCGTATCTCGTACAAAACGCTGTCTTCGGGATATCACTCTCCCTTATTCGCAGCTGATAGTACCCAGCCTTGAGATCCAACTTCGAGTACACCGTCGACCCGACTAACTGATCAAAGAGATCATCAATCCGGGGGATCGGGTACTTGTTCTTCTCCGTCAGCTTGTTTAACTCTCGATAATCAATACATAGCCTCAAGCTTCCGTCCTTCTTCTTAACAAAGAGGACCGGTGCACTCCAAGGCGAAGAACTCGGGCGCACATACCCTTGCTCCAACAACTCTTGCAGTTGAACTTTCAGCTCCGCCATTTCCTTAGGCGCTAGCCGATATGGAGATCGTGACACAGGCTTTGCACCTGGCACTAGCTCGATCGTAAAATCTATCTCCCGCTGAGGCGGGGCTCCAGGAAGTTCTGCGGGGAACACATCAGGGTATTCCGATACCACTGAAATACAATCCAACGCAGGCTTCGGCTTTGCAACCTCCACTAGTGTAAAGAACAGTTCTGCACTAGCACGAACCGCCTTCACCACCTGAAGAGCAGATATCAACGTCTTGCTCGACCCCTTTAAGCCCGTAAAAGTCGTTTCACGACTTGCTCACAGCTTGACTTCCTTGGTACCGCAATCTATATGGGCCTGCTGCTCCGAGAGCCAGTCCATGCCAAATATGACATCGAACTCCACTAACGGAAGTAAAGACGCCCGCAGGTCGAACTCCTGCTCCCCAATACGAATCTTAACATCGCAGATCCTATCCGCTCGCATCGAACACCCATTGGGCAACAACACATCCAACTTATCCTTCGCCATCGAAGAAGGGACTCCGATGCGTGATATAAATCCTTCGGACAAGAAGGAGTGTGAGGCTCCCGTATCGAAGAGTGCTCGTGCCGGATTTTCATAAATCAATACAAATCCTAAACAAGTAGTGGTAAGGTAACATGTGCATAACAATTATTTAAAGAAATTGACTTGCTATAAATTAAACCGTACCTGTCACCACATCAGCCTGTTTGATGGCCTCCTGTTGGCCAAGATTGTAGACCCTTGGTTGGGCCGGAGCATAATGGGATGCGGTCGACTCCACCGCCTTTCCCTTCTCTTCATAAGTAGATCTCGGCTTTCTCTCGGACTTAGGACGTCCGCTCCAACAGTCACGGGCAAAGTGCCCCATCTTTCCACAAGTAAAACACGCGCCCGGTGTCCGACTCGTAGTCGCCCCAGAAGCACCAGAAGGAGCTGGACCCGAATTCCTATGCTTCTTGAAAGCCCTCCGATAGCCGGACTTTGAAGTAGTCGGCATTTTAAATTCAGATTTTCTATCACCCAAGCCTTTCTTCGCTTGCAC
Organism: Platanthera guangdongensis; assembly: GCA_039583875.1. Taxonomy (NCBI): domain Eukaryota; kingdom Viridiplantae; phylum Streptophyta; class Magnoliopsida; order Asparagales; family Orchidaceae; genus Platanthera; species Platanthera guangdongensis. Next base: position 184,452,002 of record CM077158.1, read on the forward strand.
ATTCTTCATGTCCTTCTCCAAGGACCGGGCAGTATTGACCAAGGTTAAGAAACCCTGCGTTATTGGCCCCGAGAGTAGTAATCTCAACTCATCTCTCAACCCTTCATAGAAACGATTAGTCTTGCGCTCCTCATCTATGATGGTGGAGCTAGCATAACGACTTAAACGAGTGAACTCATGGAGATATTCATCCACGCTCTTCTCACCCTGAACCAACTTCAGAAATTCGTTCTCCATCAAAATCCTCTGAGTAGAAGGGAGGTATCTTGCTAAGAACAATCCAGAGAACTCTTCCATCGGAACGTCTATCAGTTGTCTACCTCTCAAATGATGCAGCTCCAATCCTTCCAACCACATTCTCGCTTCACCGTCCAAAAGGAACGTAGCGATGGTGGTCATTTGCCACTCCTCCGTCTCCATCGCTGTCATGACTCTCTTCACCCTGGAGAGCCAGTCTTCAGCCTGAGATGGGGTTCCCAACCCCGAGAATAACGGAGGGTTAAAGCTCATTACATGCTTAAGCTGCCTCTCAGTTGCCCTCCTTGGCACCACCGGTTCCACAACCACTTGCTCCACTCTCCTCGGCTCAGCCTCTTGAAGAGGTTCTTGCTCCATCGCAGGAGCGGGCTGCTGCGTTTGCCTTGCAGGCTGCACATTTATCACGGCCAACACCGCTTCAGCCACCAATCGTATGTTCTCAGCCGACAGAGGTGTTGCAGGAGCAACATCCGGTGCACTACTAGCCTCAGAAACACGGTGTTCTGACGGCCCAACACCACTTCTGGTCACCTATAGTGGTACAAAACACCGTTAAGCGACCAAATAAATTGCAAACAGCAATTATAGGAACACGCAGGTTCCTCAAACACGAGTATTTTCATTCCTAAGTGGACATTCATGGGTTCTTTTTACTGTTATTACGATGACGCACACAATGTGCTCACCACCCCTTAAAAAGAATTCCCCCACGAATTCACCTTAAGCCCGACCAAAACCAGTAGTCTGATACCAAATTGTAACACACCCTATCCGTCACATAGCATATAGCAGTAGGTCCGGCCGGGGCCCGACGCCGTATTCCACATACAGACCGGGTGGTTACTTATGGAAACCATCCAACCAATCTCAACGTCCTACACAGAGCATTCTAGCGAAAGCAGTTTATTAAAGTTGCAATAAAGAACCCAGCATTAGAGCATGAATGTCCACTAATACAAAATAGAAATGCTATACAAAATACCCAAAATAAGCCTTAAGGCCTTACAAAATGTTTCACTACCAATTAGGCCTTCAAGGGCCGGATTCGCATTCGGGCTTTTGCCCGCTAATGACCGCTTGGTCCAGCTGCACCTGCAAGCAACATACCACCGCACGGTGGCAAAACAAGGCAACGGTCAGCAATGCTGACCAAATTATAACGATCCCGCCCCCAACTCGGGGCGGCGATGCTCCTTCCCTGCATTTCATTAGCATAAGCGAGCAATATAAACATAGAGCCATTTCATCACAGACGTTGGCACTCAGGGCCACACGCCCCGTGCTCTTAGGGCACATTCTTGGTGAACCGGTCGATGTCATGTCAATTAAAGCCATAGACATTCCGGACTCGCCACCTCCACTTAGACGGCCAAACCTATGAGCAATTTGTCTTCCTGGCCTGGGTCACGACAATTTAAGCCATTGACCGCCGAAGACCCTAATCTATGCCAACGGAAAGTGCCATGTGCCTTTAGGTCTCTTTAACCGAACGACATTGAACGGGTACGGTTCCATCTAACCCGTGCTCACATCGCAACGACAATTTAAGACATTTGCACGGGTCAAACTTCCACCGAGTCCCATTTCCATCACAATTCACATAACCCGGTTATGTTCAAGTTGGCTCTCAGGCCACCAAGTTGGCAAGATCTCGTATCCGCCCAGTTTTCCGGGTGTACCTTTGGGTTAGTCCCCAAGGCTCCCTACTGCAATCTACCGCGTAGAAAACCCGAAAAACAAACCATAGCACGGAGTCTTCTCCGGCATTTATGCAATGCAACATCACCGATCCAGACCAACATGTCCGGGTAGGCTTCACACATCATTCCTATGTCCGTTCTCGCTTACGGACTCTAAACAATGGGGACTTCACATATCTACCCGAAGGATCGCCTCCAACTCTCCACAAACTCGCGAGAGCGGGCTTCCTATGCAAAGAAAGAGAGCTACTCATGCTCAAGATGAGGATCGTTACCCTAGCGTTCCTCTTTGGCGCCATTGAAAAGTAATCGGATGAAAAGCACCGCACTAGCTTTGCCTCCGTGGATCCGGGGTCGGCTCGCGATTCGGAGCTCCGAAGCTGCTCCAATGGCGGGATCTGGCTCCTTCTTCCTCCCTTGGCTCTCCTCTCTCTCTAAGGTTTTAGAAAGATAACACTTAAGAAAAGTGAGGGTTTTGTAAGTCCAATCCCGGGTATATCCCTTCAGGAACAACCCCCAGCCGTTGGATCTCAAAATAAGGAAACGAACGGCTTTGATTCGGGACTGAAATGCCCAATCTGGACCGAACACGGCCTGGCACACGCCCGTGTCCAGGGCCGTGTGCCTCATTCACCGTCAAAATCGAATCACCTGGAACCTCACACGGGTATCGAACACGCTCGTGTTCGATCTGACACGCCCGTGTTCCACCTGACACGGCCGTGTGGCCGGCCGTGTACCCCATCATTTTTCCCCAAAATTCAACCCGAGCACTACACGGGTTCGAGGACACGCCCGTGTCCCTACCCGTGTCACCTCAACACGCCTAGACCCCAGGCCCTATACACGGTCTCGACACTCGACACTTCGTCGAGTGAAGATCGTCGACCTGATGACACGGCCTTGGACACGCCCGTGTCCTAGGCCGTGTGCCTTGTCTCGACGCATCGTCGAGCGAAGCTCTTCGACTCCTCGGGACGATCGTCGAGACAGGTCGACATGCCCTGCGACACGCCCGTGTCGCAGGCCGTGTGCCATGTCTCGACACTTTGTCGAACGCAGAGTGTCGACTTCGCGGCTAAGTGTCGACACGGGTCAACACGCCCTGCGACACGCCCGTGTCGTAGGCCGTGTGGCCAGTCTCGACACAATGTCGAGACCAAAGTGTCGACACCCCGTCTCAGTGTCGACACAGGCTTGACACGCCCTGGGATACGCCCGTGTCCCAGGCCGTGTGCCTGCAGCCAGAACCCAAACTGGCACAAAACGTCCCCCTTTGCTCCTTTGAGTTTCGGGGCGTTACAGTTCGAGTCTTATCTGGATGTGTTCGTCATCGTGTTTATTGACGACATCCTCATCTACTTGAGGATAGAGGAGGAGCACAAACGACATCTGACACTAACTCTAGAGAGACTGCGGGAGCACCTCCTTTATGCAAAGTTCAGCAAATGCCAGTTCTGGTTGAAGGAGGTGGCCTTCCTAGGCCACATTATCAGCAGAGCTGGGTTGGCAGTAGACCCGGCTAAGATTCAGGCAGTTCTGGATTGCCTGTCGCTGAAGACGGCCACAGACGTGCGGAGTTTTCTAGACTTGTCGGGTATTACCTGAAGTTCGTGGAGTGATTCTCTCGAATTGCCCTCCCACTTACATCCCTGACGAGGAAGGATGTTCCCTTTGTCTGGACCCCACAGTGCGAGGTGGCTTTTCAGGAGCTGAAGGATCGACTCACCTCAGATCCTATACTTGCTCTTCCTTTGGGGAAAGAAGGATTCCAGGTCTACACCGACGCTTCCTACCAAGGCATGGGTGCTGTGCTGATGTAGAAATGCCACGTGATTGCTAATGCTTCCCACCAGCTAAAGAAGCATGAGCAGAATTACCCAGTTCATGACTTGGAGATGGGAGCAGTCGTGTTTGCTCTAAAGGTCTGGCGGCACTACCTATACGGTGTCCACTGTGACATATACTCTGATCACAAAAATTTGAAGTACGTGGACGCACAGAAGGAGCAAATTACCAGTATGAGATGCACTACCACCCAGGGAAGGCGAATGCGGTTGCCAACGCGCTGAGTCGGAGAGCCGCCACCTCCGAAGCTGTGCCCCAGATTATGCCCATGTATCTGGTATAGAGATTAGAAGATATACACATCATGCTGGTGTCGTCTGATGACACCGAACTCTATGAGGAGTATTTAGCTGCGATGAGCGCCACGGATGACATTCGAGACCGAGTCAGAGATGGGTAGAGGAAAGACGCCAAGCTGGAGCCGATATTTCGGGCCTTGGAGGCAGGCACTGCTGGTGATTACACACTGAGGGATCCTGGTATGCTTTAGAGGACGGGTTTACATACCAGAGGGAGGCCAGGTCCGGGAGGATATCATGATGGAGGCCCACTATAGCCGGTTATTCGGTACACCCGGGAGTTATGAAGATGACTGCGGATTTGAAGAAGACCATGTATTGGCCAGGCATGAAGAAGGATATCACCTACTTCATGACCCATTGCGAGATATGCCAGCTGTTGAAGGTAGAGTGCAGGAACACCGCAGGACTGTTACAACTACTCCCGGTGCCGGAGTTGAAGTTTGATGATATCGTGATGGACTTCATACATGGCCTTCCACGATCGCGGACTAGGACCGACTTAATCTGGGTAATCGTCGACCGGCTGACGAAGGTAGCAAGATTTATCCCAATTAGGAAGGATGACTCGGTTGGTGCGCTGGTGCGGAAATTTGTGGAGCAGTTCGTCCGTTATCTTGGCGTACCCAGGACGATTATATCGAATCGGGATGGACAGTTTACGTCCAGGGAGTGGAGATCAGTGCAGACTTACTTGGGCACTTGGCTGACATTCAGTACAACTTTTCATCCCTACACCGAAGGGCAGACGGAACGCACCAATCAGACTTTGGAAAATCTACTGCGACTATGCATTCTTGACTACGGGGAGCCTTCGGAGAAGTTGTTGCCACTGATCAGGTTCTCATATAATAACAGCTACCTGTCCAGCATAGGGATGGCTCCTTATGAGGCCCTATACGAACGAAGGTGTACGACTCCGCTGTTGTGGATACAGGACGAGGTACCGAAGGCTTTGGGTTCGAATTTTGTTGAGGACACCGAGGCTCAGATGAGGTTGATACGGGATAAGATGTTGGAGGAACAGAGCAGACGGGCTAAGTATTACGACGCTCGGCATCGTCAGGTGGAGTTTCAGGTGGGGGAACGCGTATTCATGAAGATCCTACCGATGCATGGGGTTTCACGGGTACGTGGTCGGAAGAAGCAGCTCGGCCCAAGATATATGGGACCTTATAGGATCCTGGAGCGGATCGGTCAATTGGCATACAGGCTGGAGCTGCCACCGGAGCTGGCGAGTCTGCACGATGTGTTCCATGTATCATCTCTTAGGAGGGATCTACTACGCCCGGAGCAGCAAATTACGACCCCAGATGGGCCGGTAGCAACTGATTGGTCCGTTCACCTGGAACCGGTCCGGATCCACGACAAGGGAATACGAGTCTTGCGTCGCAAGAAGATTCCATTGGTCAAGGTCCTGTGGAGGAATCATGGGCGAGAGGAGCACACATGGTAGCCCCAGAACTTGATGCAATAAAGGTACCTGGAGCTTTTCAGTCAGGTATTACTCACAATCTCTTGGGATGTTACAATTTACCTTTCATACTTGAAATCCCGTAGGCCTAACTAGAATGTCGAGGATGAAATTTTTTGTTTATATATTGGGATTTGTAACATCCCTCAAACAACTAGGCCCCTAGGAGTGGTTTTGTCATGACTAGGTCATGACAAAACCATAGGGAGCCCAAGAAGACCAAGTTGACTTGGGAATAAAGGTGTTTGGGATGAATGGACTGCAAATAGTAGATTCCTAAACCCTAGTTTAGGATGACCATGAGGCTTCACCAAGACACTAAGATCCCACCATGATCTCACCAATCTATTGGAAGGTCCATTAGAGCCCTAAGGGTCCATTGGAGTCGACACAGGGTTGCCATGTTGACCTAGAACCACCCTAGGCCTAAATTGGGCAAGGTGCCCTAACTAAGTGCAGTATGCCCCTAGTAAGCCCAACCAACCCTACAAGGGTCTTCTTAGACATAAATTGGGGTCAATGGGTCACTAGGGCCCATGGAGGGTAGTCAAATTGGTTAAGTGGACCTAAGTCAACTATAACCCTAAATGGGTCAAACTGACCTACATAGGGTCAACTGATCTTCCCTTAGCCAAGTGGATCCCACTCATGTCCTCCTAACCCTAGATTAAGGTCAATGGGTCACCTAGGAACCATTAGAGTCAACCAAATTGGCTAAGTTTACCCAAGTCAACCTTAGCCCTAAAAAGGTCAAAGTGCCCTAACTAAGGGTCAAGTGACCCCCAAGATGCCCAACCAACCCTACCCAAGTACTTATAGAGTTAGGGGAGGCCCATGGGTCACCAAGGACCAATTGGGGTCAACTCTAGTGTCTAATTTGACCAAAGTCAACATATGGGTCAAAGTGGTCAAACTAGCCTAAATGGCTAACTCAAGCCCAATCCAAGTGGGCTAGGCCTAGACAAGTGTGTCCTATTGGTCTAGAAGGTGGAGAGACACATTTTGGGCCAACAAAATTTAGAGTTTGGTGACTAGGAGAGAGAGAGGGGAAGTTACCCAAATTTGGAGGAGAGAGAAAGTAAGAGCTTAATAGTCATCATGGCCATAGAGGCTGCATAACCCCTCCTTTTGATGGGGCTTTAACTCCTTGGAGGCAGGGGAGGAGTTTTCAGGAGGTGGCCGGCCAGTGGGGTGGCTCAGCCCATCAGTTTGGGTGAAACCGAAAACTCACCCTTATGGCCATTAATTGTGCCTTGATGAATTGGGGAGTTACAAGCCACCTCTCCCCAATTCCTTCATTAGATACCTTCATCAGGGCAAGGGCAAGATTTTCCATTGATTACATTTTAGTTTCAGTGGAGTTGGTGTCGAGGTTGCAGAGAAGCCCAAACCGGCGGCCGGAAATGGCAAGGAGGCACAACACCCGCTCTCAGGCCGCAATTCAGGTCCTCCTCCTCCCCTTCTTCTATGGGTAAATCATAGCAACAGTTAGGGCCAAGATTCGGGCTCAATTAAGCCCGATTGGGAGAAGCTTTCTCCTGGTTTTTCCGTAAATTTAAGCTTGTCGGGATCGCCGGAATCCTCCCCTCCGGCGGCTGTGCTGCCGCCTGGCGATAGCCACCACCTCAATAGAGGTGGTGGTGGCGGTGGCCTGCAAGGGAGGTGGCTGGATGGTCGGGAAAGTGGGTTGGATGTTGCTCAAGGCGGGCTGGATCATGGCCGTCGTCTGGAGGAAGAAGTCGATCGATCCACCCTTGGATCCTGCTTTAAGATTAGTGCTGGAGATGAATTAAACCATAGGCTATATTTTCATGTTATTTAATTTTTGTCAGAGAATTTGCTATTGATGTTTCTATTTATTAAAAATACCTAGATGCTAGATCAAAAAAAGTGGTCAACATATAATATGTAGCCATATGGGTCTAATCTATTTTAAAATTGATTTGAGTCAATTTGGTCCGTGGTTTGACCAGGGCACCCATTTTGGTGGGGCCTATACCTAGATCTACGCAAAGATTAAAATGAGTGCCCACTCTTCATATCTTGTCCAAATGACTTGAAATTTGGACAGTGAGTCACCCTTGTCTATACCTAGGTCTGCCCGAAAATGAGAATTTTTGGGGATAAGTTTTCTATAGTTCTTGAAATTATTCAATTACTCGAGGGTAAATTAATTACGGGACCAAATAACCTCCAAACTCTCCCATATTTTGGTGAGTGGTCCTTGGGGTCATCATAAGACTCTGCATAAACTTTCATCTCATTTGGAGATGATTTGGATTGAATTCTTGCAAATCCTATCCTTGCCATAATAAGGGTATTTTGGTCAAAAGTGCACTTTTAGTTTTGAGTGGCCAAATCCCCTCAACACAGGTTGGGATTTAGGCCACTGGTTTGGAATGACATTTAACACACCCCTATGGAAGATGGGGTAGTTTGGGGTAGATTTGCCCTAGGGCCCAAGACCAGACACTAAGGATGTTCTTTGGTGTCTTCTGTAGGGCATGTGGTCAAAAGACCTTGAAATGATTTGAAATTTAGTAGGGAGGGTCCTAGGGAAGCTAAAGTCATCTGGTAAAAATCTTAGAGGATTTGTAGATAGGTAGGCTTCTCAAAACCCTAACCCTTGCTTAGGGCACCACACTTGTACATGCAAGATAAGCCATCAAAATTTAATGAAAAGCCATGAAATTTGGGTAGTGTAGTCATAATGTGGGTATGAGTCCTTGGAAATTTTAATGGAAATTTTGGAGCAATTATTTTGGTACTTCCTTTATTATGAAAGTGTTAGCCATTATTTGATTAACTATTATGTTTGACCTCCCTGACCATAGGAAATTTGTATAATTTGGGAATAGGGAGTGTTGGGTCATTAACTTCACACATGAATTTTATTACAATTTGTAGATGCATATTTACAGTAGTTACTTCACAAGCTCTTAAAAATGGAAACTTGTTGAATATTTTATTCAGAGCTCATTATTTGTTGAGAAATTGTGAATCTTGTTTAGTAGTGATTCTAGGTCAACATGCTCTGGTGGAGATTTTGTTACAATTTTAAAATGAACAATTTCTATACTTAGTGTATTAAATTACCAATTTGGATTATTATTCAAAATTACGTTTAGAATTCTTTTGTTGGGTATTGTATCCACAATTACCTGGATTTGAGGAAGCCACCTGTCAAGCTAAGATGAATTCACGATGTATTTGATGAAATCTTTCAAGTTGTGCTTGCAGTTATTCCACGCTAAGTACACACCAATGTCAGGATGCAGTAGGTCAATATACACGGGTCTGCGCGACGTAATCCCTCGTTAAGCAGATCAGTGTGTTGGCCTACATGTACTCTCTCTATTGGAGTGTACTTATTTTCAAGTACAGGGCTGTGATAATGCAAGAACAGACAAGGAGCAAGGATGGGTCAAAGAGCAGCTCATGGGTGGAAAGACGAAAAATCGTCTAAGTAATAATCGACGAGAATAACCAAGTGATTCTCGCCGATTCGGCGAGAATCACTATTGATTCTCGCCGAATCGTCGAGAATCACTGGCTGATTCCCGCCGATTCTCTCCGGCTAAATCAGAGCGTGCAAATCTGTCGCTAAGTCAAAATCGTCGAGAATCACTGGCTGATTCTCTCCGATTCGACGAGAATCACCTTCGATTCTCGCCGATTTTGACTTAGGCGAATTTCTGGAACCCGCTGGGCCTGACTCAGCCGCTGGCGCTGTTTTGAACCGGGCTTGGGGTTTCTTGTTGGTGGGGCCCACAACGGTCATCTTGAAGACCTAACGTATAAATACATCGGTATTTTTGAACAGTGAGTGGCAGACAGAAAAACAAATACACGGAAAAATCCGAGCCGCTGACGTGACCTAGATCGCGAAACTTGCTCCGCCGCCGCCACCGCTCGTGCAGTTGATCGCCGGCTTTTGATCGTGGTTTCTTCCAGATCTCCCGGCGACAGAAGCTCAGCCAAGCACAGCGTCTCACGCGTCTAACCAGATATCCTTTGTCTCTTTATTCGTTGATCGGGAAAACCTTCCCCTTCCGAATCGATCGAGACGATCGATCCTAGTGTGACCGTTCGAAGACCTTGCTAGCTTTGCTACGAAAGTTGAATCTCCAAAGTACAGCAGCAGCTCTCCGTTGTCGCCGCCGATCCCGAGAACCAAGCCGCCGCCCTTGTTACTGCCGCCGATTTCAGGAGAGATTCTCTCTAAGTGAGATTTAGGGTTGTGGACTCTTCGTTGACTTCAAGAACACGTCGTCGAACAAAGAGGGACACCTTATTCTCCATAAGTAGTTTGTATTTATAATACACTCAAATTTCTATTTTGTTGTAAAGGAACGTTGGTTCCTAGTTGTAAGGGTTGGGTGCAACCCGTGTTGTGGGAGTGGTGACTCCTACGTGTGGAAGGGTTCCTTCCGTTAGTGGAAGGATTGGATTTCAATCCTGTTGGTGAAGTGAGAGAGTCGTCCCTGGTTGGGAGATAGGTCGAAGGGGGAAAGTGGATGTACCCAAATCGGGGAACCACTATAATTTGCTTGTGCCTTTTCTGTGCTGTGTTGTTTTGTTTTCGTGTGCAGGTATGATTTTAATTCCGCAAAAACGCTGCAAGACACCTAATCCCCCCCCCCATAGGTGAAGGTAGTTGACACTAAGTGGACTTTCAAGTGGTATCAGAGGGAGGTTCCTCATCAAAAAGGTTAACACCTTGAGTAGAATCCTGCCACCAGTGTCAAAAGCATGGAGCTGGATCATGGGATCTCTCCACTAAGACTTCCCACGTGCACAAAGGAGTATTATCCCGTCTGGAAGATGAGAATGTCCTATCACTTGGAGGCTATCGATCCTCGAGCATCTCTCATCTTGGAAGAGGGTCCATTCATTCCTATGAAGACCTCCGGCTCTGGAAAGGATATCCAAATTCCCAAGTGTATTACTGAGATGTCGGAGACTGAACTCTCATTATTTAATCTGGACAAGATGATTCGTCAGATCATCATGGATGTCTGGTATGGACCTTCTCGATCTATATTGGAAAAGTGTGGGACGGCCAACTCTATGTGGGTAACCATCTCAGATCTCATGGAGCGATCAAAGAAAGAAGGGATCTACTGTCAGCAAGAGGATGAAGCCTATGTGGGGGTCCTCGCCTCTGAAGATGAAGGCAAGGATCAATCAGACAGCATTAGGGCTCCGGTGTCCTTGTTAGAGACTGAAGAAGAAATTGAGGAAAGCAGTTCTGATGAAACTGACACAACGGTCTCTGGCGATAGTAACAGTAACTCTGAAGAGCAGGTAACTTCTTCATCTTGCCCCTTTTCTCTTGAAGTTCCTGAAGACAGGAATTATTACCCTTCAGAAAATCCTGATTCCCTGAAGAGAGCCCTTCAGAAAAGCAACCTACTTGTTGAGGAGCAAGCTCAGGAGATTGCTCGGCTGAAGATCTTGTTGGTTCTCCAATTGGCATCCAACAAGGTTAAGGACTCTAAAATCTCAGATCTAGAGAGTAGTCTAGAGAATGAGAAAAGGATAGTATCCAACTTTTCCAAGGTTGATGCTATCACGAGAAAGGAAGAAAATGGGTGGATCTCCCGAATTATCAATTCATGGAGAAATAGGGAAACAGTATTCAGACCCCCCACTCCAGGAACAAAGGGTACTCATCATGCCTTCAGGTATGATCACAGGAACAACCGTGGTCACTGCAAGGGTGATCTGCCCTCATGTGGAGACACCCATAGTGCAAGGGCTGTCATGGCCACCCTTGAGAGAATACCTAAGGCTCATTCTGAACCCTTTGTATTCTCGGCCACTGCCCCAACTCGGCATGAATCTGCTGGTATCAGCTCTCAGTGCGCTTCTCACCACCCTAGGACACAGGAAAGGGAGGTTAGAAGTCATGCAGTTAGTTCTCATGGGGCCTCTGGAAGGGTGCTGACTGAAAGGAAGGCACCACCTCCCAGGCCTCATTACGCTCGCTACATGCATTCCTTACACCCTTCCAAGTGTCACGGTGGAAGAGACAATTTTGTGAGCAGATCCGGCTCTATCCCGTTTAGACCAAGGACCATGACTACCTCAGTCACTGGATCAGGTCAGAAACGGAGGTACAATATTCACACGTGTTGGTGCTGTGGCAAGGTGGGACACTTTGCCATAGACTGTTGGCACAACCCCTCTATGTCAAGGGCAAGGGCTTATCCACCTATTCGGAGCAGAGGTAGTCTTCCTGACAGGATTTCTGAGGGAAGGCATTCGAGTTTTTATGCTAACAAGAACCTAGGACCCAATACCTATTGGGTTCCTAAGGTAAGGTAACACTCTTTTGCAGGGTAGTCTAGGTTCCCGTAAATATGATGGGAACTAGACAGAAGATGTTTCAAGAATGAATTGGAACAAGTATCTGGAATAACAGAAGTACTATCTACAATGGTATACTCAAATTGAACACCTGGTATGCTTTAACCAGAGGGGCTAAATGATAAATCTTATAATCCCAGGTATTTTTGATCATCTACATATATGTGTGTACACCTAAGGAAAGGTTAACACTGTAAACATAACCCTTAGATACATTATTAAAGATTTATCTATAAATTCACTGGTAGATTCGAGAATGAACCTCTATAGGCATAAATCAGTCCACTGAAAATTAAAGAAGATACGTCATTGGAGGTCACTAAAACTTACAATTGACATCAAGAAATGTGTGGAAAACCCCTTTCAAACCCTAAATAGATTGGTATTAAGAAATATATATTTAGAAGATTTCTAAACCCTTTAATATCAGAAGATTTCGAGAATCCGGCATGCCTCTTAACCCGTAGATTTCTATTGAAGAATCCCATCAATTTCTATTTAGAAAAACTCCCGCCGACTCTTCGTATTCCGCATTTCGCTATCCCGTAGATATCCCGCTTCCTCCGACTCTTCCTTCCCTCCTCCCGTCGTCTTCCCGCAGGAATCCCGCCGATATCCCGCAGGAATCCCGCCGACTCTTCCTTCCCTCCTCCCGGCGACTTCCCGCATCTTAGGTTCCAAATCTCGTCGACCTCGTTCCGAATTCCGTAGACCTCTCTTCTCGCGTCCAGGGTGCTCGTCCAGGTATTCATTCTCCGCGGTTTCGATCAAATAAGGACGCGAGCACCTCCAGGTTTTCCGTCGTCTCCGTCGACTCTCGCTTCCTCCGCTTTTGGGTAACCACCTCCTCTCCCTTACAGTGACTTACTGTTAGTGTAGTTTCCCTCTTGATTTCTGATTAGGCGTAGACTTGGGATTCCCTCCCTAGGTTTGCAATGGCTCCAAGGTCCACCGCCGGCCTGGTCACTGGATGTGAGTTGGTTCGAACTGGGTTCTCACATGCCTCAGATGAGTTCAGAAACATCATCATCATGCTTGAAGAGGCTGGACTCTCTTTTATACTGGAGCACCCCTGCAAAATCTTGGACAAGGAAGTGATGGAGTTTTTCGCAACTGCCAAACTTTGGAATGAAGACTCTATCATCAAGAGTAAGGTTGCAGGTGCAAAGATCAAGATGTCTGCAAGCAAACTGACCCAATACTTGCAGCTCACCAGTTCTGAGCACGAGGATTATCTGGAGGAACATGATAAAGCCAGGACATTATTATTCTGTGGACTAGCTAGAGGAACCAGATCGATAAAGAGAAAAGAAATGAATGAGGAGGGGAAACTCTTGTCCGACATCATTGGGAAAGTACTGATATGCAAACCCGGCTCACATGACCACATCTCAGCTGACATGTTCAAGATTCTTGTGGCGATTGTCTGCAGAAAGAGATTCAACTGGGGGGCTATACTTTTTGAGAAGATTAAGGACACTCTCAGATCTCCATGTTTTGGAAGAATCATCAGCCTATATCTTAATCAGTTGAACGGAGATAGGTTCGACATGAGTAAAGGAGTTCCATTGCATTATTTGAAGAAAATGGACTCCAGCGTATTTGACAGATGGGAGCGTCGCATCGGGTTGGCTGCAGTGGTAGTAGAACAAGAAGAATCTCCTGCCGAGGACAGAACTGTAGTCGATTCCGTGGCTATTCCCAGTGAAGTTCCTGATGCACTGACTGTAGGAATTGAGGGGGAGCCTCTACCCGCTTCTACTAATGTCATATCTGGCATCTCTCAGATATCTAAAGATGTAGTTGCGGATCTACAAGAAGAAAGTGAAGATGTGGTGGAAAATTAGGCGGCCCTGAACGTGAATGATCTAGGAGCCGAAGGTGATGTAGAGGAGAATGATCAGGAAGGTTTGGAAGATAATGCAGTTGAGAATGACATCATGGATGATGAGGATGAGGAAGAATTAAATGAGAGACAGGAAGTAATGGAGCCTCAGGATGACACTGAAGTTCCATCTGAAAAGCAAGCTCCTGAGATAGTTCCTGAGAAAACTAGTGCAACAGTGGAGGGGGAGTCCTCTCAGCAGAGGCTGCTAAGTACTTCTGAGAAATCTACTGAGGCTGCAAATATTCCCCCTTTAGAGATTGTGCAAGTGTCCAGCTCTACAAGTGAATCTGCTGAAGAGCAAGGCCAAGGAATGCCTCAGGGTCATCCACCACGAGCTGATCTATTTAATTACACAGTGAATGTTATTCAAGGTATAGTGGATGAGCTCAAAGTGTCTTTTGAGCAAGCTCAAAATAAAGTGTTAAAAAGAATTAAGAAATCTGAGAATCTAATGCTCAAGAACATTGTGGAAATTAATCACAAATTGGATTTGATGGAAAAGAAGTTCGAAGACAAGTATACAGCAGCCGGCAAAGCTATAACTCTTCTTATGGAAGGATTGAAAAAGAACACAGATACTCTCGCAGTAGTTAATCAGAATGCTCATGTAGTGGCAAATAACATCCAAAAATTTGATGCCAACATGGTGACTCTTAACGGAAATCCACAAGCCTTGATTACCGAGTTCTCCAAGACTACTAAGCACATTGATGAGTCACTGCATTCTTATGCAAACTCCATTGCCATCGAAGCCAAAAAGTGGGAGCAAGAATATACAGCTAAGATGGCCGGGCTTCAGGAAATCATAATCAAAAATTTTGACCAGTCAAACATATATGTATATGACAGTTGCTGGCGGATGCTCAAACAAGTGTTAGGCACCAATATCCCTGAAAATCCTGAGGATAATCCTGCTCCTGAGAATAATACTGAGGCTGATGAGGGAGCAAGTGCTGAAGAAGTTCCCTTAAGTGAAGATGATGCTCAAAGGGCTGCTAGGGCCACCTCCAAAGCAAAACTGATGGCCATGTTTGACCAAGAAGCCCTAGTAAAAGCTAGGGACAAGAAAAAAACTCAAGAAGGGACATCTAAGGAAACGCAAGCTGAAAAGAAAATCAGATTGAAGGAGGATGAAGTGAGGAACGAAAAGTGGAGTCCGGTATCAAAGAGTATTATCTTGGACACGTTCTGGCTACAAGAAAAAGGGGAAATCAATCGGAACGACGTATACAGCCAGCATGAGTGGGAGCTGCACAAGACATATGAAGCTAAACAGAACATCTTCTTCTGGACCGACACTGTGGCAGACAAAGCTCCTCCTCCCAGATACTATCCAAAGCCCAAGGAGTACGTTGAGAGGCAAAGAAAGAAGTTCCGGGCTCAAAAACACAAGGATGACCTAGCCAAAGAGAAATAGACATAAGTTTATAGCTTGTCATTTTCTCAAGTGCATATTCATCTTTTCTTATTGTTACATGAACAATTTTTGGGAATATATATATATATATATATATATATATATATATATATATATATATATATATATATATATATATATATATATGAATTTATGATTGACTCAAGCTTTGATCTGTTTGCCTTTATTTCTTTGTGCCGTATCTTTAAATTCTATATGCTGTGTATATTATTTGGATGGTGGTATTCATCTTAGCTAGTAGGATTTTGGCTTCGTCAAATAGGGGGAGATTGTTGGGTATTGTATCCACAATTACCTGGATTTGAGGAAGCCACCTGTCAAGCTAAGATGAATTCACAATGTATTTGATGAAATCTTTCAATTTGTGCTTGCAGTTATTCCACGCTAAGTACACACCAATGTCAGGGTGCAGTAGGTCAATATACACGGGTCTGCGCGACGTAATCCATCGTTGAGCAGATCAGTGTGTTGGCCTACGTGTACTCTCTCTATTGGAGTGTACTTATTTTCAAGTACAGGGCTGTGATAATGCAAGAGCAGACAAGGAGCAAGGATGGGTCAAAGAGCAGCTCATGGGTGGAAAGACGAAAAATCGTCTAAGTAATAATCGACGAGAATCACCAAGTGATTCTGGCCGATTCGGCGAGAATCACTAGTGATTCTTGCCGAATCGTCGAGAATCACTGGCTGATTCCCGCCGATTCTCTCCGGCTAAATCAGAGCGTGCAAATCTATCGCTAAGTCAAAATCGTCGAGAATCACTGGCTAATTCTCGCCGATTCGACGAGAATCACCTTCGATTCTCGCCGATTTTGACTTAGGCGAATTTCTGGAACCCGATGGGCCGGACACAGCCGCTGGCGCTGTTTTGAACTGGGCTTGGGGTTTCTTGTTGGTGGGGCCCACAACGGTTATCTTGAAGACCTAATGTATAAATACATCGGTATTTTTGAACAGTGAGAGGCAGACAGAAAAACGAATACACGGAAAAATCCTAGCCGCCGACGTGACCTAGATCGCGAAACTTGCTCCGCCGCCGCCGCCGCTCGTACAGTTGATCGCCGGCTTTTGATCGTGGTTTCTTCCAGATCTCCCGGCGATAGAAGCTCAGCCAAGTACAGCGTCTCACGCGTCTAACAAGAGATCCTTTGTCTCTTGATTCGTTGATCGGGAAAACCTTCCCCTTCCGAATCGATCGAGGCGATCGATCCTAGTGTGACTGTTCGAAGACCTTGCTAGCTTTGCTACGAAAGTTGAATCTCCAAAGTATAGCAGCAGCTCTCCGTTGTCGTCGCCGATCCCGAGAACCAAGCCGCCGCCCTTCTTGCTGTCGCCGGTTTCGGGAGAGATTCTCTCTAAGTGCGATTTAGGGTTGTGGACTCTTCGTTGACTTCAAGAATACGTCGTCGAACGAAGAGGGACACCTTATTCTCCATAAGTAGTTTGTATTTCTAATACACTCAAATTTCTATTTTGTTGTAAAGGAACGTTGGTTCCTAGTTGTAAGGGTTGGGTGCAACCCGTGTTGTGGGAGTGGTGACTCCTACGTGTGGAAGGGTTCCTTCCGTTAGTGCAAGGATTGGATTTCAATCCTGTTGGTGAAGTGACCGAGTCGTCCCTGGTTGGGAGATAGGTCGAATGGGGAAAGTGGATGTACCCAAATCGGGGAACCACTATAATTTGCTTGTGTCTTTTTTGTGCTGTGTTGTTTTGTTTTCGTGTGCAGGTACGATTTTAATTCCGCAAAAACGCTGCAAGACACTTATTCCCCCCCCATAGGTGAAGGTTGTTGACACTAAGTGGACTTTCATCTTTGTTCACCAGAAAAGTATAAAACATTGCCTAGAGTGTTTATTGATCATTATTTACATGTTTGGATTTTCTCAGAGTTTTCAGAAGTATTTTTGCTGTACTTGTCTCTTAAAAATGATTAATATATGTAATATTTAAAATTAGGGTTTGTGGGCTAAACCTAGCTCAAAAATTGGTAGACTTTGGTTTCTATGTTAAATAGACATCTTGTATTTATCATAAATTTTGTAGAGCATTTCCCTATTTGAAATGGGTACTTCATGTTCAAACTTGGATTTTTAGATTACTAGAAAAATTAAATAAATTATCAGATAAATTAGGAAAATTATGAATATCTGGATTTATGCTAAACATATCATGATAGACCCCCAAGAATTATTATATGGATATTGGATGATTATTTTGAGTGTCTCCCAATGTATACATCATATAGCTTCAGATGGTCTACGTTTAGTAAAACTGCAGAAATCATGATATGGTGCAAAAGGAACCCAGAGAGTTGGGATATTGGTGTGTTGATTTGGTAAGTGAAATGATTTCATCATCGGGAGTTGTGATGAGGAGTGGGTGGTTGACTAGTGTTAAGAGGTGCTCGGGGTCGACGAAACATCGTCTTCCCCGTGGAGAGAGAGAAAGAGTCAAAACACATTAGGATTAGGTCCAGAGTAATACCAAGGGATCGGGAATCGGGTATTAACGAATAATAACAATTGCATTGCGAAAGGGAGCTTTGGGCTTCAGCCCATCGTAGTTCCTAATGCCCTTTGAGATCCTTTCACGGGGTATGCTGGGGGCAGTCCTGTGCTAACCTAAACTGTAGGTAAAACTGAATTGTAAGAGTAACTAGCATAACTAAGGTTTCACTATCACTCACCTCGATGCCTCGGGATGTTAGGTGGGCTCACTCAGGCTGTAGGCTTGGTAGATTTAGTTAAGGGTTGGTTAGCCCGACAAGCTTTAGCTCGGTTGATGTTTGTGCCGGGCGTGATGGTCCGGGGAGCATTGGCTCGGTAGGTGATACATAAGTTGCATGTGCATAAAGTATAAGGTGGTGGGCCTTTGGTATTGGAGGGTTGATGCACCGACGCCAATACGTTGACTCGGCAAGTGTGGTTTAGCACTTGGCCAAATAATGTCCAGTGCTCCAGCCGGCAAGAGTACGTAGGTTCTCCGCTTAGTGCACTAGCGTTGAGGCGTACGATAGGTCTGACTGGTAGTGTAATTACCGGTTTAGATCTAGGCGAGGCCCAACCCACCGCTTCCATGTAACGACTCCATCCGTTCACAAGTATATACTAGAAGGTCCGGACGTGGCCCCACTGCATATACCATAAAACTGGCGGGGAAGTCACGTAGGGATACCAGAGTTATGCATCCTAACTCATTGCATTCTATCGGAAGCCTAAAACACGCAGCTGAACTCACACACACATGAATGTCCACCATATAAAAGTTCCACATTAATATAAAGCAGGAATGTCCAAATACAAAATAATTGGCCTTTTGGCCTTACAGGGCTTTCAAAACAGTGGCCTTAAACATTGGCGCGCAGGCCGGACATGTATAAACAAACAAAGCATTTAGCTTTAGCCTCCAAGGGCTAGCGGCAGCAGCAGTAACATCAGCAAGGACTTCAGCCTTTATGCGTCTCTCTTAGCTCTCCAGCACCTGCACAGGGACAGCCCACCCAATGGTGGCAAACATGCAACAGTCAACATTCAGCTGACCAAATTATAACGACCCCACCCCTTTCCTATGGCGGTGGTAGCCCTTCCTTGTAGACATAGTATTTCACGGGTAGATATGTATACCATACATTGTGCTCTCACTCAAATACATTCTATCACAATCATCAGCACCGCGGCCCGATGATCCGTGCACTAAGGGCATATTCTTGGTGTACCGGCGAACCAGTTGAGCACCACCGTATCAGGGTCGCAACCCAACTATAAAACATTGAGCATTTTGTAACGCCCCGAAACTCAAACGAGCGAAGGGGGACATTTTGGGCCAGTTTGGGTTCTGGCTGCAGGCACACGGCCTGGGACACGGGCGTGTCCCAGGGCGTGTCAAGCGTGTGTCGACACTTAGCCGCGAAGTCGTCGAGATTTTCTCGACGATTCGCTTTGAATGGGCACACGGCCTGCGACACGGGCGTGTCGCAGGGCGTGTCGACCCGTGTCGACACTTAGCCGCGGAGTCATCGAGATATACTCGACGATTCGTCGAGAATGGGCACACGGCCCGCGACACGGGCGTGTCGCAGGGCGTGTCGACCCGTGTCGATGATCGTCCCGGGGAGTCGTCGAGATTCGCTCGACGATCGTCGAGACAAGGCACACGGCCTAGGACACGGGCATGTCCGAGGCCGTGTCATCAAGTCGTCGATCTTCACGCGACAAAATGTCAAGACCGTGTACACGGCATGGGGTCCAGGCATGTCAAAGTGACACGGGCAAGGACACGGGCGTGCCCTATAACCCGTGCAGTGCTCGGGTTGAAAAAGGGGAAAAATCATGGGGTACACGGCCGGCCTCACGGCCGTGTCAGGTGGAACACGGGCGTGTCAGCTCGAACACGGGCGTGTTCGATACCCGTGTGAGGTTCCAGGTGATTCGATTTTGACGGCGAATGAGGCACACGGCCCTGGACACGGGCATGTGCCAGGCCGTGTTCGGTCTAGATTGGGCATTTCAGTCCCGAATCAAAGCCGTTCGTTTCCTTATTTTGAGATCCAACGGCTGGGGGATGTTCCTGAAGGGATATACCCGTGGATTGACTTAGAAATCCATCACTTTTCATACCTTATCCCTTTCCAAATACTTTGAGAAAGAGGAAAACCAAGGGAGGAAGAAGAGCTAGATCCCGCCATTGGAGGAGCTTCGGAGCTCCGAATCGCGAGCCGACCCCGGATCCACGGAGGCAATGCTAGTGCGGTGGTTTTCATCCGATTACTTTCCAATGGCGCCAAAGAGGAACTCAAGGGTAACGATCCTCATCTTGAGCATGAGTCGCTCTCTTTCTTTGCATAGGAAGCCCGCTCTCGCGAGTTTGCGGAGAGTTGGAGGCGTTCCTTCAGGTAGATATGTGAAGTCCCCGTTGTTTAGAGTCCGTAAGCGAGAACGGACATAGGCATGATGTGTGAAGCCTACCCGGACATGTTGGTCTGGATCGGTGATGTTGCATTGCATAAGGCCGGAGAAGACTCCGTGCTATTGGTTGTTTTTCGGGTTTTCTACGTGGTAGATTGCAACAGGGAACCTTGGGGACTAACCCAAAGGTGCACCCGGAAAACTGGGCGGATATGAGATCTTGTCAACTTGGTGTCCTGAGAGCCAACTTGAACATAACCGGGTTATGTGACTTGTGATAGAATGGGACTCGGTGGAAGTTTGACCCGCGCAAATGGCTTAAATTGTCGTTGCGATGTGAGCACGGGTTAGATGGAACCGTACCCGCTTTATGTCGTTCGGTTAAAGAGACCTAAGGTTACGTGGCACTTGCCGTTGGCATAGATTTGAGTCTTCGGCGGTCAATGGCTTAAATTGACGTGACCCATGCCGGCAAGACAAATTGCTCATAGGTTTGGCCGTCAGAGTGGCGGCGGTGAGTCCGGAATGTTAATGGCTTTAATTGACGTGACATCGACCGGTTCACCGAGAATGTGCCCTGAGTGCACGGGGCGTGTGGCCATGCGAGCCAACGTCTGTGATGAAATGGCTATGGATATATACATTGCTCGCTTATTCTAGTGAAATGCAGGGAAGGAGCATCGCCGCCCCGAGTTGGGGGCGGGATCGTTATAATTTGGTCAGCATTGCTGACCGTTGCCTTGTTTTGCCACCGTGCGGTGGTTTGTTGCTTGCAGGTGTAGCTGGACCAAGCGGTCAATAGCGGGCTAAAGCCCTTTCTATGAAGCTGGCCCTCGAAGGCCCAAGTAGAAGTGTTTACTGCTTTATTCATGTATGACCGGCCTGCATGCCGTGGTTTGTAAAACATGTAATATTCAAGTGAAACTTTTTGTAAGGCCTTAAGGCCGGTTTTGGGTATTTTTGTATAACATTCCTAATTTGTACTAGTGGACATTCGTGCTTTAATGCTGAGGTTCTTGTTTACAACTTTTATAAACTGCTTCCGCTAGAATGCTCTGTGTAGGACGTTGAGATTGGTTGGATGGTTTCCATACGTAACCACCCGGTCTGTCTGTGGTATATGGCGTCGGGCCCCGGCCGTACCTACTGCTATATGCTATGCGACGGATAGGGGGCGTTACAATTTGGTATCAGACTACTGGTTTTGGTCGGGCTTAAAGTGAATTCGTGGGCGAATTATTTTTAAGGGGTGGTGAGCACATTGTGTGCGTCATCGTTATAATGGTAAAAGAACCCATGAATGTCCACTTAGGAATGAAAAAACTCATGTTTGAGGAACCTGCGTGTTCCTATAATTGCTGTTTGCAATTTATTTGGTCGCTTAACGGTGTTTTGTACCACTATAGGTGACCAGAAGTGGTGTTGGGCCGTCAGAACGCCGAGTTTTTGAGGCTAGTAGTGCACCGGATGTTGCTCCTGCAACACCTCTGTCGGTTGAAAATATACGATTGGTGGCTGAAGCGGTCTTGGCCGTGATCAATGCGCAGCCTGGAAGGCAAGCGCAGCAGCCCGCTCCTGTGATGGAGCAAGTACCTCTTCAAGAGGCTGAGCCGAGGAGAGTGGAGCAAGTGATTGTGGAACCAATAGTGCCAAGGAGGGCAACTGAGAGGCAGCTGAAGCATGTAATGAGCTTTAACCCTCCGTTATTCTCGGGGTTGGGAACCCCATCTCAGGCTGAAGACTGGCTCTCCAGGGTGAAGAGAGTGATGACAGCAATGGAGACGGAGGAGTGGCAAATGACCACCATCGCTACGTTCCTTTTGGACGGCGAAGCCAGGATGTGGTGGGAAGGATTGGAGCTGCACTTACTGAGAGGTAGGCAACTTGGTGATGTCTCGATGGAGGAGTTCTCGAGATTATTTTTGGCTAGATACCTCCCTTCGACGCAGAGGATAGCGTTGGAGAATGAGTTCCTGAAGTTGGTACAGGGTGAGAGGAGCGTGGATGAATATCTCCACGAGTTTACTCGTCTGAGTCGATATGCTAGCTCCACCATCATGGATGAGGAGCGCAAGACTAATCGCTTCTATGAAGGCCTGAGGGATGAGTTGAGATTACTACTCTCGGGGCCGATGACGCAGGGTTTCTTAACCTTGGTCAATACTGCCCGGTCCTTGGAGAAGGACATGAAGAGCGTGCAAGCGCAGAAAAGCTTGGGTGAGAAGAAATCTGAGTTCAGAGTGCCGACTACTTCAAAGTCCGGCTATCGGAGGTCTTCCAAGAAGCATAGGACTTCGGGTCCAGCTCCTTCTGGTGCTTCTGGGGCGACTACGGGTCGGACCCCGGGTGCGTGTTTTACATGCGGAAAGACGGGGCATTTCGCCCGTGACTGTTTGAGCGGACGTCCTAAGTCCGAGAGAAGGCCAGGAGCTGCTTATGAAGAGAAGGGAAAGGCGGTGGAGTCGACCGCATCCCATTATGCTCCGGCCCAACCAAGGGTCTACAATCTTGGCCAATAGGAGGCCATTAAACAAGCTGATGTGGTGACAGGTACGATTTAATTTATAGCAAGTCAATTTCTTTAAATACTTGTTATGCACATGTTACCTTACCACTACTTGTTTAGGATTTGTATTGATTTGTGAAAATCCGGCACGAGCACTCTTCGATACGGGAGCTTCACACTCCTTCTTGTCCGAAGGATTTATATCACGCATTGGAGTCCCTTCTTCGATGGCGAAGGATAAGTTGGATGTGTTGTTGCCCAATGGGTGTTCGATGCGAGCGGATAAGATCTGCGATGTTAAGATTCGTATTGGGGAGCAGGAGTTTGACCTGCGGGCGTCCTTACTTCCATTGGTGGAGTTCGACGTCATATTTGGCATGGACTGGCTCTCGGAGCAGCAGGCCCATATAGATTGCGGTAGCAAGGAAGTCAAGCTGGGAGCAAGTCGTGAGATGACTTTTACGGGCTTAAAGGGGTCGAGCAAGACGTTGATGTCTGCTCTTCAGGTGGTGAAGGCGGTTCGTGCCGGAGCAGAACTGTTCTTTACACTAGTGGAGGTTGCAAAGCCGAAGCCCGCGTTGGATTGTATTTCAGTGGTATCGAAATACCCTGATGTGTTCCCCGCAGATCTTCCAGGAGCCCCGCCTCAACGGGAGATAGATTTTACGATCGAGCTAGTGCCAGGTGCAAAGCCTGTGTCACGATCTCTGTATCGGCTAGCGCCTAAGGAAATGGCGGAGCTGAAAGTTCAACTGCAAGAGTTGTTGGAGCAAGGGTATGTGCGCCCGAGTTCTTCGCCTTGGAGCGCACCGGTCCTCTTTGTTAAGAAGAAGGACGGAAGCTTGAGGCTATGTATTGATTATCGGGAGCTAAACAAGCTAACTGAGAAGAACAAGTACCCGATCCCACGGATTGATGATCTCTTCGATCATTTAGTCGGGTCGACGGTGTACTCGAAGTTGGATCTCAAGGCTGGGTACTATCAGCTGCGGATAAGGGAGAGTGATATCCCGAAGACAGCGTTTAGTACGAGGTACGGGCATTATGAGTTTACGGTCATGCCGTTTGGGCTGACTAATGCGCCGTCAGTGTTCATGGATTTGATGAACAGGACGTTCCGGGAGTACTTGGACCACTTCGTGATCGTCTTCATCGACGATATTTTGGTGTACTCGCAAAGTGAGGAAGATCACTTCAAGCATCTTCATTTGGTGTTGGAGACGCTCAGGAGAAATCAGTTGTATGCCAAGTTCTCGAAGTGCGAGTTCTGGCTATCCTCAGTGGCGTTCCTCGGGCATATAGTGAGTGGAGAGGGTATTGCTGTGGATCCGGCGAAGATTGTTGCGATACGGGAGTGGCCTGAGCTTGCTACGGTAGCAGAAGTCCGGAGCTTTTTGGGGCTTGCCGGCTATTATAGGAGCCTCATAGAAAACTTCTCCAGGATAGCGTTACCTCTCACTACTTTGACGAGGAAGGAGCATAAGTTCGTTTGGACGCCGGAGTGCGCGCGAGCTTTTGAGGAATTGAAGTGTCGGTTGACCACGGCGCCTGTGCTGAGTTCGCCGGTTGGAACCGAAGGCTATGAGATATATAGCGATGCTTCGGGCAGCGGTTTGGGTTGCGTGCTACTGCAGCACGGAAGCGTGATAGCTTATGGCTCGAGACAACTAAAAGTGCATGAGAGGAATTATCCGGTCCATGACTTGGAGTTAGCGGCCGTGATTTTTGCCTTGAAGCTGTGGAGACACTATTTGTACGGTGTGAAGATTGATATCTACACCGATCATAAGAGCCTGAAATATTTGATTGATCAGAAGGATCTGAATATGCGGCAGCGTAGATGGATGGAGTTCCTAGGGGACTATATATTCAAGATCCACTACGTGCCTGGCCAAGGGAATGCGGTTGCAGACGCGTTGAGTCGCCGAGCCCCAGCTCAAGCCAATTGGCTATCAGTGCATGATGAGCGGTTGGTGCGGGAGTTGGAGGCGTTGGAGATTGTTTGTGTGGATAGACAATCTAGTGCTGAAGCAGTTCTGAATTGGACTGAAGTCCAATATGACCTGGCTGATCGTATTCGGCAAGCTTTGGATATGGATGCTCATATGAAGCAGTTTATGGTAGAGGCTCTGGATGGGTCAAATTCCCAATTCGTCGTGGAGGACAGATTACTGTGGAAAGACGGTCGTCTATACGTCCCATGTGTGGGCAACTTACGGGTGGAATTGTTGTACGAGGCACACCATACCAAGTACTCGATTCACCCAAGGAGCACGAAGATGTACCGCGATGTAAAGAAACTGTTTTGGTGGCCGGGTTTAAAGAAGGATGTGGCGCTGTATGTAGCGAAGTGCCAAACTTGCGCCTTGGTAAAGGCGGAGTGCCAAAAGCCGGGAGGATTTCTTAAGTCCTTGCCTATTCCGGAGTGGAAATTCGACGACGTCTCTATGGACTTTGTGCATGGTTTGCCAAGGTCACAAAAGGGGAACGACGCCATTTGGGTGGTTGTTGATCGATTAACGAAGGTGTCGCATTTTATTCCGCATAGGAAGGAAGATCTGGTGGAGAAGCTGGCAAAGCTTTATGTGGATAACATAGTACGGCTTCATGGTGTGCCCCGCAGCATCGTGAGTGACCGAGATGGGCGGTTCACGTCCAATGATTGGAGGCTTGTGCAGCAAATGTTGGGAACAAAGCTGAAATTCAGCACAGCCTTCCATCCACAAACGGATGGGCAGACCGAGAGGGTTAATAGAACCATGGAAGACATGCTCCGCATGTGTGTCTTAGATTTTGGAAAGCAGTGGGAAGACCACCTTTATTTGGTGGAGTTCGCATACAACAACAGCTACCAAGCGAGTATTCAAATGGCGCCCTTCGAGGCCCTATATGGTAGAAGATGTCGCACGCCGTTGTCTTGGTTAGAAACGGGTGAGTCAAAGTTGTATAAGCGATCGGAAGTGGAGGATGCTACTTCTTTGGTGAGAACGATTCGGGAGAGGTTGCTTATCGCTCAGGACCGGCAAGCAAAGTACTATAATGCCAAGCACAGGAACGTGGAGTTCGCTGTGGGCGATTATGTATACTTAAAG
The DNA here is from genome assembly GCA_039583875.1 of Platanthera guangdongensis. Classification (NCBI taxonomy): domain Eukaryota; kingdom Viridiplantae; phylum Streptophyta; class Magnoliopsida; order Asparagales; family Orchidaceae; genus Platanthera; species Platanthera guangdongensis. The sequence continues at coordinate 184,477,781 of CM077158.1, forward strand.
ATCAAGCCGTTCAAGGGTGTCTCGCGGGTGCGACGATTGAAAGAGCTAAGCCCGAGGTACCTTGGACCGTTTGAGGTTCTGGAGCGAGTTGGTGAAGCGGCCTATAGGTTGAAGCTTTCAGTGGAGCTAAGTGGTTTACATGATGTATTCCATATTTCGGTACTTCGGAAGGCGGTACAAGAGCCTACGCAAGTGATCGCAGTTGATCAAGTGCAGGTGGATAGTGGGCTAACGACAAAGGTCAAGCCCGTGCGGATTGAAGACTCGGAGGTCAAGCGGCTACGTAATAAAGAGATCAGGATGGTCAAGGTCCGGTGGGACAATTGCGGTCGTGAGGAGCTCTCTTGGGAGCGAGAGCAGACTATGCTTGACGAGTATCCGGAGTTGTTCCGCTCAGGTACAAATTTTGTTTTTGTATGTCTTTCCTTTATGTAATTTCGTGGGCGAAATTCTTTTAACAGGGGTAGAGTTGTAACGCCCCGAAACTCAAAGGAGCGAAGGGGGACATTTTGGGCCAGTTTGGATTCTGGCTGCAGGCACACGGCCTGGGACACGGGCATGTCCCAGGGCGTGTCAAGCGTGTGTCGACACTTAGCCGCGAAGTCGTCGAGATTTTCTCGACGATTCGCTGAGAATGGGCACACGGCCTGCGACACGGGCGTGTCGCAGGGCGTGTCGACCCATGTCGACACTTAGCCGCGGAGTCGTCGAGATATACTCGACGATTCGTCGAGAATGGGCACACGGCCCGCGACACGGGCGTGTCGCAGGGCGTGTCTACCCGTGTCGACGATCGTCCCGGGGAGTCGTCGAGATTCGCTCGACGATTGTCGAGACAAGGCACACGGCCTAGGACACGGGCGTGTCCAAGGCCGTGTCATCAAGTCGTCAATCTTCACGCGACGAAATGTCGAGACCGTGTACACGGCCTGGGGTCCAGGCGTGTCAAAGTGACACGGGCAAGGACACGGGCGTGTCCTAGAACCCGTGCAGTGCTCGGGTTGAAAAAGGGGAAAAATCATGGGGTACACGGCCGGCATCACGGCCGTGTCAGGTGGAACACGGGCGTGTCAGCTCGAACACGAGCGTATTCGATACCCGTGTGAGGTTCCAGGTGATTCGATTTTGACGGCAAATGAGGCACACGGCCCTGGACACGGCCGTGTGCCAGGCCGTGTTCGGTCCAGATTGGGCATTTCAGCCCCGAATCAAAGCCGTTCGTTTCCTTGTTTTGAGATCCAACGGCTGGGGGATGTTCCTGAAGGGATATACCCGTGGATTGACTTAGAAATCCATCACTTTTCATACCTTATCCCTTTCCAACCTTAGAGAAAGAGGAAAACCAAGGGAGGAAGAAGAGCTAGATCCCGCCATTGGAGGAGCTTCGGAGCTCCGAATCGCGAGCCGACCCCGGATCCACGGAGGCAACGCTAGTGTGGTGGTTTTCATCCGATTACTTTTCAATGGCGCCAAAGAGGAACTCAAGGGTAACGATCCTCATCTTGAGCATGAGTCGCTCTCTTTCTTTGCATAGGAAGCCCGCTCTCGCGAGTTTGCGGAGAGTTGGAGGCGTTCCTTCGGGTAGATATGTGAAGTCCCCGTTGTTTAGAGTCCGTAAGCGAGAACGGACATAGGCATGATGTGTGAAGCCTACCCGGACATGTTGGTCTGGATCGGTGATGTTGCATTGCATAAGGCCGGAGAAGACTCCGTGCTATTGGTTGTTTTTCGGGTTTTCTACGCGGTAGATTGCAACAGGGAACCTTGGGGACTAACCCAAAGGTGCACCCGGAAAACTGGGCGGATATGAGATCTTACCAACTTGGTGGCCTGAGATCCAACTTGAACATAACCGGGTTATGTGACTTGTGATAGAATGAGACTCGGTGGAAGTTTGACCCGCGCAAAAGGCTTAAATTGTCGTTGCGATGTGAGCACGGGTTAGATGGAACCGTACCCGCTTTATGTCGTTCGGTTAAAGAGACCTAAGGTTACGTGGCACTTGTCGTTGGCATAGATGTGAGTCTTAGGCGGTCAATGGCTTAAATTGACGTGACCCATGCCGGCAAGACAAATTGCTCATAGGTTTGGCCGTCAAAGTGGTGGTGGTGAGTCCGGAATGTTAATGGCTTTAATCGACGTGACATCGACCGGTTCACCGAGAATGTGCCCTGAGTGCACGGGGTGTGTGTCCGTGCGATCCAACGTCTGTGATGAAATGGCTATGGATATATACATTGCTCGCTTATGCTAGTGAAATGCAGGGAAGGAGCATCGCCGCCCCGAGTTGGGGGCGGGATCGTTATAATTTGGTCAGCATTGCTGACCGTTGCCTTGTTTTGCCACCGTGCAGTAGTTTGTTGCTTGCAGGTGCAGCTGGACCAAGCGGTCAATAGCGGGCTAAAGCCCTTTTTGCGAAGCTGGCCCTCGAAGGCCCAAGTAGAAGTGTTTACTGCTTTATTCATGTATGACTGGCCTGCGTGCCGTGGTTTGTAAAACATGTAATATTCAAGTGAAACTTTTTGTAAGGCCTTAAGGCCGGTTTTGGGTATTTTTGTATAACATTCCTAATTTGTACTAGTGGACATTCGTGCTTTAATGCTGGGTTCTTGTTTACAACTTTTATAAACTGTTTCCGCTAGAATGCTCTGTGTAGGACGTTGAGATTGGTTGGATGGTTTCCATACGTAACCACCCGGTCTGTCTGTGGTATATGGCATCGGGCCCCGGCCGGACCTACTGCTATATGTTATGCGACGGATAGGGGGCGTTAAACAATTACTCCATGGCATGCAGCCGGAGATTATAGTCTTAGTGAACCGGGATTGGCCCATAGCCCCCCATTGTATCACGACGCGCAGGCCTAAGACTCTTGCTATGCGCACCAACAGACCGCACTTTCAGGTCTCATGTCGGACGGAGATAACGCAGGTCGGATCATCCACCCCCCGTTGCTCAAATCGCCTTGCCATCACCGAGTACGGGGTACTCGCGGCTAAATAAAAGGCGCGGGTCGGTTTCACCGTTCCTGTTGCTTGGGTGTTTTCCTGGCCGCACCAGTACTTCCATAACACCCATTCCATATCACAACATCAAAGGGTCTTTCCTGGGCACACCAGTTCTTCCTGCTACTTCCCTTCACAGGCCCAACCCCCCAATTATCACAAATGTCAAGGGTATTTTCCTGACTTACCACGCCAGTACTTCCTGCTACTCCCCTTCACTGGTGCCACCCATGAACATAAAGCATTACTAAGGGTATTTCCCGGGCACACCACTACTTCCTGCTACTCCCCTTCACAGGTATAACGCAATAGCACAAGCATCACAAGGTTATTTTCCTGCACTACCACTCCAGTACTTCCTGCTACTGCCCTTCGCAGGTCTAACCCGTCGACTCCTTAAACTACACGTTTATCACGGAGTCTTCTTTGGTGCGTATATGCAACATCACCAATCCACACCAACCTGTCCAGATGAGCTTCACACAACATGCCTATTCCGTACTCCTTTTCACGATCTATATGCCAAATGATTTGGGATTCTATGAATCAACCCAAAGGACTCCCACAACAAGCCACCCCCTGATGGGGGAATCATATGTGCATGCCAAAAAGGAAGCCTTCACATGGCCAGGAAGAAAAGTCGTTACCCTCCAAGACTGCTTCGGTGCCATGAGCTCCTAACTGGCTGGAAAGAACCGCAACGGATTTCCCCCGCAATGCTGGCCTCGGATTTATCGTCGGAACTCAGCAGCACCACCGGTGGCCGACTCTCTTTTCTCCTCCTCCTTCTTCCTCTCTTTCTCTCTCTAGGCTTTTAGAAAGATGAAGGCCAAATAACAAATAAGAACTTCTTTCTCATCCACGGCCTTAAGGAATCAGGGAGGCACCTCAGCCATCAGATCCCAGCTGAAGATTTGGACAACCATGATTTTGCCACAGAATCACATTTTTTCCTGACATGGCCTGTGAGACGCTCGTGTTGCAGGCCGCGTACCTCAAGCGGTGCTCATCCGACTTATCCAATCCAGTGACCCGCCCATGTGACACGCCCGTGTCATGGGCCGTGTCACCTGACACGCCTTCGGACACGCCTTTGTCTGTGGTCATGTTCTTCAGGCTGCACAACATTGAAATCAACCCGAGAGTCACACGGCCTTTGACATGCGCATGTCCCAGGCCGTGTGCCCATACACGGCACTAGACACCCCCCAGCTCCACTTCGTCGAGCTAAGTTTGTCAACCGCAAGGACAGGCCCTGTGACATGCCCGTGTCACAGGCTGTGTACCCTGCACTCGACAATCGTCGACCGAAGGTTTGTCTACCACTCGTCGACTGCTCACCCAAGAAGGACACGCCCTGGGACACGCCCGTGTCCCATGCAGTGTCACTCAAATTTTGCCAAATTCTGGGTTTTGGGGTGTTACAACCCTCCCCTCCTTTCAAAAATTTCATCCCCAAAATTTGCAGAAAGTAAGGAACTCAAACAGAAGGATTTCATTGCACAAACGTTCATTACAACTCGAGATACACTGCATAACAGTTACACAAAGAGCTCCGGAAACTCAGCTCGCATGGTATGCTCTCGCTCCTATGTGAGTTCTTCAGGGCCGCAATTGTCCCACCAGACTTTGACCATCACGATCGTCTTGTTCCGCCACTGTTTATTGGCACGATCCTCGATCCAAATTGGCCTAACCGTCGTTGTTAGCCCATACTCCACCGGCACACGATCATTCTCGATCACTTGAGCTGGATCTTTCACAGCTTTCCATAGCACCAGGATGTGAAACACATCATGTATTCCACCCAAGTCTGTTGAAAGAGCGAGCCGATATACAGCTTCTCCAACTCGCTCCACCACTTTAAATGGCCCAAGGTACCGTGGACTCCAGTTTTTCAAACATCGAATCCTGGATACGCCTTTGAAGGGTTTGATCTTCAAGTATACCCAATCGCCTACCACGAATTCCACATTCTGGTGCTTGGCGTTATATTATTTCGCTTGTAGATCCTGAGCTATCGATAGTCGTTCCCGAATAGTGTGTATCGTCGAGTTCGCTTCCTCGACTTCATTACCCCTACACACTCTGGCTTCGCCTGCCTCCAACCAATCTAAAGGAGTACGACACTTCCGACCATACAGTGCTTCATGTGGTGCCATATCAATGCTCGCTTGGTAGTTATTGTTGTAGGCAAACTCCACCAGATAGAGATGATCTTCCCATCTCTTCCAAAAGTCCAGGGCGCACATCCAGAGCATATCCTCCATCATTTTGTTGGTTCTTTCAGTTTGACCATCTGTTTGGGATGAAAGGCCGTACTGAACATCAACTTCGTGCCCAATAGCTGATGGGCCAGCCTCCAATCATTCGATGTGAACTGCCCATCTCGATCGCTCACTATGCTCCGAGGAACACCATGTAGCCGCATAATTTGTTCAACATATAACTTTGCAAAACTTTGCACGGAATCGTCCCGCCTATTCGGAAGGAAGTGCGCCACTTTTGTCAGCCGATCCACAATCACCCAGATTGTATCATATCCGCACTGAGATCCGGGCAACCCGTGCATGAAATCCATGGAAACATCATAGAACTTCCACTCCGGAATCGGCAACGACTTCAAGAAACCGCCAGGCTTTTGGCATTCCGACTTTACCATAGCACAAGTCTGGCATTTGGCCACATAATGAGCGACATCTTTATTCAATCCTGGCCACCAGAACATCTTTTTCATGTCTCTGAACATCTTTGTGCTCCCAGGATGAATTGAGTACTTCGTATAGTGCTCTTCGTACATAAACTCTTCCCACAATTTGCCCAAACTTGGGACTCACAAATGGCCTTCTTTCCTCAAAAGCCCGTCATCCCAGGAGAATTTGTCGTCTGGCCGATCCTTGGAATAGCATTGGAGACTCTCATTTAGCTCCGTTGCTCATCGAACTCTGTCTACAAGGTCACACTGCACCTCCGTCCAGTTGAAACATGCATTGGCTATCGCATTCTTGTCAACACAAGAAATCTCTAACACTTCCAACTCCTGGATGAGACGTTCATCATGCCTCTGCAACAAGCTTGCTCTTGCCGAAGCTCTCCGACTCAAGGCATCCGTGACAACATTTCCCTTTCCGTGCATATAAGGAATCACAAAGGTGTAGTCCCCAAGGAACTCAAACCACCTTCGTTGTCGCATATTCAGGTCCTTCTGCTCCAACAAATACTTTAGGCTCTTGTGGTCTGTATAGATCTCCACTTTCACGTCATATAAATAATGCCTCAATAATTTTAGTGCAAAGATCACCACCGCCAACTCTAAGTCATGGACGGGATAATTTCTCTCATGCACCTTCAGTTGGCGAGAGCCATAAGCAATTACTTTCCATTTTGCAGAAGAACGCATCCTAAGCAGCTTCCTGACGCATCACTGTAGATTTCAAATCCATCAGTACCACATGGCAACGTTAACACCGGAGCCGTGGTCAACCGACACTTCGGCTCTTCAAAAGCTCGTGCGCACTCTGTCGTCCAAACGAACTTCTGATCCTTTCTCGTCAGTGTGGTTAAAGGCAAAGCAATCCGCGAGAAGTTTGCAACAAATCTTCTATAGTAGCCCGCTAGTCCAAGGAAGCTCCTGAATTCATCCACAAAAGACAACACTGGCCACTCCTGTATGACCCTTATCTTTGCCGGATCCACTGCTATGCCCTCTCCTCTTACCACAAGGCCTAGAAAAGCCATCGAAGATAGACAAAAATTGCACTTCGAGAACTTGGCGTAGAGCTGATTTTTCCTCAACGTTTGCAACACCAACCTCAAGTGGTTTTTGTGATCGGCTTCAGATCAAGAGTAGACCAGAATATCATCAATGAATACTATCACAAACAGGTCTAGGTACTCTCGGAACATTTGGTGAATCAAGTCCATGAACACCGATGGCGCGTTGCACGACCAAAATGACATCACTGTGAAATCATAGTGCCAGTAACGTGTTCCAAATGCGGTTTTGGGAATGTCACATTCCCGAATTCCCAACTGTTAGTAACCAGACTTCAAATCCAACTTGGAGTAGATGGTTGATCCCACCAACTGATCAAACAACTCATCAATCCGTGGGATCGGATACTTATTCTTCTCAGTAAGCTTGTTCAGTTCATAGTAGTCAATACATAACTGCAAACCACCATCTTTCTTTTTCACAAATAGAACAGGGACTCTCTAAGGTGACATGCTTGGGCGAATATAACACTGCTCCAACAATTCCTGCAGTTCGACTTTCAACTCCGCCATTTTCTTTGGTGCAATGCGATATGGCGAGCGGGCCACAGGTTTCGCACCTGGCACCAACTCAATCGTGAAGTCAATCTCTCGCTGGGGTTGTAGCCCAGGGAGATCCTTGGGAAATACATCTGCAAATGCCGATACCACCGGAACATTGCTCACACTGGCCTTAGGCTCCACAACCTGAATCAGCGTGAAGTAGCACTTTGCACCCTTCCGAACAGCCTTGACTACTTGGAGTGCAGACATCAACGTCCCGCCCACTCCTCGCATCCTCGCGAACTTCGTGTCATGCTCGGTATTCTGGCCCAACGTGATCTATTTGGCATTACAATCAATCAAGGCATGCTGCCCCGCGAGTCAATCCATACCAAATATCACGTCAAATTCTGATATCGGCAAAACAGATGCAGTCAAACAAAAATCCTTACTTCCTATTTGGACCGCCACATCGCAAGCTCGATCCGCGAGCACCAAACAACCATTCGGCAACACCACCCTGACGGTATCTGTCTTCGCATGACTAGGTATCCCAAGCCGTGCTATGAACTCTTTAGACAGAAAAGTATGTGAACCACCCGTATCAAACCGTGCTCGCGCCAGCGTGTTCTGAATCATCACAAATCCTGTGACAATCATGTCACAGACACAAGCCGCATACAATTAGGCAATCAACAAAGCAAGCTATAACCAAAGCAATACAATAACTTAACTCGTACATGTGACGACGTCACTCTGCTTAATGGCCTCCTGCAGGCCAAGATTATAGACTTGGGGCTGCTCTTGCGAGGTAGAAGACTCCACGACTGTCTTTCCTTTCTCCGCATATGACGCTCCCGACTTCTTTTCACTCTTTGGCGGTTCCCGACACTCACAGGCTATACGCCCCAGCCATCCATAATTAAAGCATGTACGAGTCTCTAGATTTGAAGTGGCCCCCAATATAGCTCCCGATGCAACGGAAGAAGGAGCTTGTCCAGCTGACTTGGACTTCTTTCCCCATCTCTTCTTATAATATGATTTTCCTGGTCGGGGCACGTTGAATTCTGGCTGTATCACAGCCAAGGACCGCTTCCCATGCACCCACATCATATCCTTTTCCAGTGCGCACGCAGTGTCGACCAACGCTTGGAAGCCTTGTTTCACAGAACTAGATAACAGGAACCTCAACTCGTCCCGCAGTCCTTCGTAGAACCTATTCGTCTTCCTCTGCTCATCAACAAAAAAAGAACCCGCATACCGCCCCAAGCGTGTAAACTCATGCAGGTATGTTTGAACACTGCCTTCTCCTTGCCTCATCCTTTGGAATTCATTCTCCATGGAAATATGCTGTGCCACCGGGAGGTGCTTTGCTAGGAAAAGTAGGGAGAATTCATCCATCGACACTTGTGATAATGGTCGACCCACTAAGTGGTGTATCTCCATCTCATCCCACCACAAACGAGCCTCTCCTTCCAGCAAGAAGGTGGCTAAGGTAACTTTCTGATGTTCCTTTGTTCTAATTGTCGTCATAATCCGCTTGACGCGCGACAACCAATACTCAGCCTGCGAAGGGGATCCCAGACCCATAAACGTAGGCAGGTTGAAACCCATGAACTGCTTTAACTGCTTCTCAGCTGCTTGAGGATCCACAGTCGCTACAGGTTCTGGCCTCGCCACAACCTATTCTGGCCCCAATACCGGCTACGCCTGCCCAATCGGCTGTGCTTGAATAGCAAACAAAGCCTCAGCAACTAATCACACAGTGTCCGTAGAAGGCAGAGGTGTAGCCACCTCAACTGGTGTCGTACTTTAATCAGAACGTTGAGGCTCCGACTGCCCCGCACAACTCCGCGTCACCTATAGGTGAACAAGACACTCACATTAGTGATCACACACAAGTAATACAACAAAATAGGAATGCGCAGGTTCCTCAAACATATGTATTTGCATTCCTAAGGTGGACATTCCAGAGTTCATTAGTGTTAACTTAGTTTGCACAGACACTTGCTCGCCACCCCACAAAAGAATTCGACCACTAATTCGAAAGGGAAAGACCGAGACATATGATACCAAAAATGTAACGACTCCATCCGTTCACAAGTATATACTAGAACGCCCGGTCGGGGCCCCACAGTATACACTATAAAACAGGCGGGGAAGTCACGTAGGGATACCATAGTTGCGCATCCTAACTCATTCCATTCTAGCGGAAGCCTAAAACATGTATCTGAACTCTCACACACATGAATGTCCACCATATAAAAGTTCCACATTTATATAAAGCTGGAATGTCCAAATACAAAACAGTTGGCCTTATGGCCTTACAGGGCTTTCAAAATAGTGGCCTTAAACATTCGCGCGCGGGCCGACCACGTATAAACAAACAAAGCATTTAGCTTTAGCCGTCAAGGGCTAGCGGCAGCAGTAGTAACAGCAGCAGGGACTTCAGCCTTTATGCATCCCGCTTGGCTCTCCAGCACCTGCACAGGGACAGCCCACCCAACGGTGGCAAACAGGCAATGGTCAGAATTCAGCTGACCAAATTATAATGACCCCACCCCTTTCTCGGGGCGGTGGTAATCCTTCCCAGCAGGTATAGTATTTCATAGGCAGATATGTATATCATACATTGTGCTCTCACGCACATACATTCCATCAAAATAGTCAGCACCGCGGCCCGACGATCCGTGCACTCAGGGCACATTCTTGGTGTACCGGTGAACCAGTTGCCCACCACTGTATCATGGTCACAACCCAAAGGTAAAACATTGAGCATTTACTCCATCGCATGCAGCCGGAGATTATAGTCTTAGTGAACCGGGATTGGCCCGTACCCCTCCATTATATCACGGCGCACAAGTCTAAGACTCTTGCTATGTGCTCCAACAGACCGCACTTTCAGGTCTCATGTCGGACAGATATAATGCAGGTCGGATCATCCACCCCCCGTTGCACAAATCGCCTTGCCATCACCGAGTACGGCATAGTCGCGGCTAAATAAAAGGCGCGGGTCGGTTTAACCGTTCCTGTTTCTTGAGTGTTTTCCTGGGTGCACCAATACTTCCATCACACCCATTCCATATCACAACATCAAAGGGTATTTCCTGGGCACACCAGTACTTCCTGCTACTTCCCTTCACAAGCCCAACCCCCCAATTACCACAAATGTCAAGGGTATTTTCCTGACTTACCATGCCAGTACTTCCTGATACTCCCCTTCACTGGTGCCACCGATGAACATCTAACATTACTAAGGGAATTTCTTGGGCACAATAGTACTTCCTGCTACTCCCCTTCACAGGTAGAACCCAATAGCACAAGCATCACAAGGGTATATTCCTCGACTACCACTCCAATACTTCCGACTACTGCCCTTCGCAGGTCTAACCCGTCCACTCCTTAAACTATACGTTTATCACGGAGTCTTTTTCGGTGCGTATATGCAACATCACCAATCCAGACCAACCTGTCCAGATGGGCTTTACACAACATGCCTATTCCGTACTCCTTGTCCGGATCTATATGCCAAATGATTGGGTATTCCATGAATCAACCCAAAGGACTCCCACAACAAGCCACCCTCTAGTGGGGGAACAATATGCACATGCCAAAAAGGAAGCCTTCACATGGCTTGGAAGAAAGGTCATTACCCTCGAAGACCTCCTCAGTGCCAGGAGCTCATAACTGGCTGGAAAGAACCGCAACGGCTTTTCCCCTGCAATGTCGGTCTCGGATTTCTCGTCGGAACTCCGCAGCACCACCAGTGGCCGGCTCTCTTTCCTCCTCCTCCTTCTTCCTCTCTTTCTCTCTCTAGGATTTTAGAAAGATGAAGGCCAAATAACAAATGAGAACTTCCTTTTCATCCACGACCTTAAGGAATCAGGGAGGCACCTCAGCCATCAGATCCAAGTTGAAGATTTGGACAACCATGATTTTGCAACAGAATCACATTTTTGCCTGACACAGCTTGGGACATGTCCCTTCTCCAGGCCGTGTGCCTCAAGCGGTGCTCAACCGACTTATCCAATGTAGTGACCCGCCCATGTGACACACCCGTGTCACAGGCCGTGTCACCTGACATGCCTTCGGACACGCCCATGTCTGTGGCCGTGTTCTACAAGATGTACAACATCGAAATCAACCCGAGAGTCACACGGCCTGTAACATGCCCGTGTCCCAGGCCGTGTGCCCATACACGGCACTAGACATGCCCAAGCTCAACTTCGTCGAGCTGAGTTCGTCGACAGCAAGGACACGACCTGTGACACGCCCGTGTCACAGGCCGTATACCCTGCACTCGATAATGGTCGACCGAAGTTTTGTCGACCACTCGTCGACTGCTCACCCAAGAAGGACACGCCCTGGGACACGCCCGTGTCCCAGGCCGTGTCACCCAAATTTTGCCAAATTCTGGGCTTTGGGGTGTTACATTCCATTTGCCACTGCAGAGGTATCCTGGGAGGTTCAGCTCCAGAAAGGGGGACTAAAGGTCTGTGTACACAGTGTCGAGTGGGTGAGTTGCATTTGCATGTTCACATCATGGCATAATTGCATTTCATAGCATAACCATTGCATTTAACCCTGACACCTATTGTATAAGTGGTATGTGACGCTTTATACAATAGGCCCTACAAAACGACCCCTTGGTTTATAAGTTCGCGTGAGTGTGCTTATAAGTTAAGGTTTTTATTCAGTTAATATATATGTATGATTGCTAGAAAACTGACACCCTATCGTATAAATTTGTATGGGACTTTTTATACGATAGGAGCCTTGCAAAAGATCCCTTGGCTTATGTTTTTTTCTTATAAGTTAAGGTTACTTTTTCTTGTTCAGTCTTTCTTATCTTAATTCTGTCTTATACACTATAGAACTGTTAGATTAGTTCCGCCGCCACCTGCTTATATTTGTTATTCTACACTTTCATGTTCTCTCCATTCCTCATCCCCACTCGGTGCCTAGGAGCCATAGGGCAAGGGTCGGGGGATGATAGAACTTAGTCTTTTAGACTAACGGTTTTTGAACCGCGTCATTTTAGGGGACCGTGGAGCCCGGCATGGAGGAGCAGCGCCGGAGGTCGGCACGCTTGGAGATGGGACAGTCTAGTACCGGAGTTCAGACAGCAGGGACTGTGAGTCCTGATCGCTAGTAGTTATTTTAGTTGTGCTTCCACGATGAGAAATATGTAGTGAGAACATTGATGTACTAGGCATGAGCACAAGTTTTAGTACTTTTATTATATCTGTGGACACTCCCATCGTGGAGATTATTTGCAATATATGTGACGTTGTGGACTTTCCTTTTATTATTTTGCTACTGTTGTGATCGATTTGGCCGGTAGGATCAGCGTTCTATAGTGATGACCTTCCCAGGCATGAAGGTGTCGCCGCAAAGCGGCGGTTCTGGGCCTAAGACCCCGGTGTGTAAAAAAGGGGGTCTTATATCCGTGCGTTATCCCCTCCATCATACTAGGGGACAGTGTTGGCAGTTCGCACGGAGGAATGGTTAGATACCATCTATGAGGTGCTTGTGGGGATTCGATGCCCCACTGAGGAGGCAGTTGCTTTGGTAGTCTCCTGCCTAGAGTCACATGGAAAGAGGTGGTGGAAGTAACAGCTGGACGCCACTTTTGCGGATATGGATTGCGCGGACATCTCTTGGGGACAGTTCAGAGCAGCACTTCTGGGACAGTTTGTACCTCAGTCGGCAAGGGACGAGTTCGAGGATATGTTCCTGCGGTTGAGGCAGGGCAACAAGACAGTTTTCTGGAGTATTACCAGGAGTTTACTCACCTAACCCGTTATGTAGACTCTTATCAGTTGGACGACGCTAGCTACGCCAGGAGGTTCTACAAGGGGCTGCACGATGACATGAGACAGGCCCTTCTCTTCATCTCCGAGGGAAGCTTGGCGAAGATTTTGGAATTGGCCAAGAAAAGGTAAGCAGATCAGCTTATAGTCAAGAGCCGGAAGAGACCGGCTGACGATACAGTGATTGCAGGCCGTAGAAACAGTCCTTGAGGACAGGTCATTTGGGAAAGAAGGAACGGGGATCAACCTCGTCGGGAGATTGGACATGAGCAGAAGAACCACAGGCTATTGGCTCGCCAGCCCTTACGGATGCTGGAGATACCGAGGATAGCAGAGCAGGCACTGGTATGCTTCCAGTGCAGTCAGCCGGGTCATTTCAAGAGGAATTGTCCCATGAGGCAAGCACCGACACCAACACTTCAGGATGCCCCACCTCCTCGACAGTTCAGTGGCCGAGGACACGACCGATGATGGGGATATCAGGGCACGGCCACATGCCAGAAAGGGAGAAAGTGTATGCTCTAGATCTGGCACAACCGTAGAACCCGGAGCAGGTTATATCAGGTATGCCAGTACATTTAAATTCCTTCCTTCCTAAGAATTAGTTTTCCTGGATATATACAAGTTAGAAATCAAGAAAAGAAAAACTATAACTAGAACACTAAGACACTTAATTACCTCAGGCGTGTTTTCATCAGCGGTAACCCCGCTCACACACTCTTTGACACTGGTGCATCACACTCGTATGTGTCAGAAGATTTTCTGAATGGAGTGGCAGGCATGGAGTAATTCACAGGAAAGATGATGAGGGTGTGTCTACCCGATGGATCAGAGCTAATGACCTCTTATCATTGCAAATTGGAGGCGGAGATCGACGGGATGGCGTTTGACGCACCAGCGAAGATCCTGAGTATGCCAGACTATGATCTGTCCTGGGCATGACATGGTTGCACTAGAACCATACCCAGATTGACTGCTTGTCAAAGAGTATCACTGTGAGGTATGGGGACTCATGTTTTATTATCAAAGGTATTATACCTGCCCCCCACATATTATTATCGACTGTGCAGGCTGTCAAGGCCCACCTCCAGGGAGATAAGGTTTATCAGGTCCTTTTTGAGATGGCTGTGGCCAAGGATTCTATTTCAGATATTCCAGTGGTGCTGGACTTTGCCGATGTATTTCCGAAGAAGCTACCAGGGCTACCACCGCATTGGGAAAAGGACTTCCAGATTCAGCTAGTGTCAGGGGCTAAGCTGGTATCCAGAGCTCCTTACCGAATGTCCCCAAAGGATTTGGTGGAATTTCGAAGCCAGCTTCAAGATTTAGTGGAAGACGAGTTTGTCCGGCTTAGCTCTTCACCATGGGGAGCTCCGGTGCTATTCGTCAAAAAGAAGGACGGGATACTTCGGCTGTGTATTAATTACCAGGCCCTGAATAGGCTAACGGTCCGGAATACATATCCCTTGCCAAGGATAGACAAGCTATTTGACTAACTGGAGGGAGCTCATTGGTTCTCAAAGCTGGACCTGAGATCGGGGTACTGCCAGCTACGCATTCAGGAGGAGGACATCCCGAAGTCGGCCTTCAGTAGTAGATATGGAATATACGAGTTTACCATGATGCCCTTCGGGCTCACGAATGCACCCTCCATGTTCATGGCCTTGATAAACCGGGTGTTTGAAGAATATCTGGAAGTTTTTGCCATCATATTCATTGATGACATCCTTATTTATTCAAGGACTGAAGAGGAGCATGCAAGGCATCGGGCTTTGACTTTGGGGAAGCTCCGAGAGAATAAGATGTACACTAAGTTCAGCAAGTGCCAATTCTGGGTAAAGGAGGTGGCCTTTTTGGGCCATGTCATCAGTGGAGCAGGTTTGGCAGTAGATCCGACGAATGTCCAGGAAGTACGAGATTGGCCACCGCTGAAGACGGCCACGGATGTTCGGAGTTTCTTAGGACTTGCCGGATAATACCGGAAGTTCGTGAATGGATTCTCACAAATTGCTCTCCCTCTCACATCCATGACGAAGCAGGAGTCTCCTTTTTTTTGGATGCCACGGTGCGAGGCTTCTTTTCTAGAGCTAAAGGGTCGGCTTACCTTGGGCCATATCCTTGAAGTTCCGTCAGGGAAAGAAGGATTCTAGGTGTACACGGAAGCTTCCTATCAGGATATGGATGTCGTTATAATGCAGAATGGGCACGTGATAGCCTATGCCTCCCGTCAGCTAAAAAAACATGAGCAGAACTAGCCGGTGCACGATTTGGAGATGGGGGCAGTTATATTTGCTCTAAAGATCTAGCGACACTACCTTTATGGGTCCACTGCGATATATTCTCGGACCACAAGAATTTGAAGTACGTAGACACACAGAAGGAGCTGAACATCAGGCAGAGATGTTGGGTGGAGTTTCTGTCAGACTACTAGTACACCATGCACTACCATCCCGGCAAAGAAAATGTGGTGGCAGACACTCTGAGCCGGAGAGCGAGTACGTCAGGAGTAGTCCCGCAACTGATGGCCTTGGAGTTGGTTGAGTTGTTTAAGAAGATGAAGATATCACTTGTGTCCGAGGATGATCCGGAGTTATATACAGAGTACCTGGAATCGATGGCTGCCGCCGATGACATTCAGGATCGCATCAGAGACTGGCAGAGGCTGGATGCAAGGGCAGAGCCGATATTTAGAACCTTGGAGGAAGGCACGGCAGGGGAGTACTCCTTGAGGGATGAGCTCCTATATTTCAGAGGCAAGGTTTACATACCGACAGGTGGGAAGATTCGGGAAGATATCATGTCAGAGGCACACTGTAGTAGATACTCAGTGCACCCGTGGATGACTAAGATGGCAGCAGGCTTGAAAAAGACGATGTATTGGTCAAGTATGAAGAAGGACATTACGTATTTTGTGATGCATTACGAGGCTTGCCAACTCGTAAAGACAGTGTGCAAGAATCCGGCCGGATTACTACAGCCACTTCCGGTGCTGGAGTGGAAGTTTGATGATATAGCCATGGATTTCGTACACGGGCTACCCTGGTCTCGTGCAGGGAATGACTCGATCTGGGTGATATTTGACAGACTAACAAAGGTGCCCAGATTTATTCCGGTGGCAAAGGACTATCCGGTCAGTGCATTAGTATGAAGATTCATCGTGCAGTTTGTGCGCTATCATGGAGTACCCAGGACTATCGTTTTAGATCGGGATGTGCGGTTTACGTCCAAGGAGTGGAGGTCAGTTCAGGCTCATCTGGGTTCTCGGTTGACATTCAGCATGGATTTTCACCCTCAGACCGATAGACAGACGGAGCGCACCAACCGTACATTGGAAGATTGTACATATGTATTTTGGACCGCGTCGAGCCTTGGCAGAGATTGCTACCGTTGATCGAGTTTTCGTACAACAACAGCCATCAGTCCAGCATAGGCATCGCCACTCACGAGGCATTATATGGACGGAGGTGCAGAACCCGACTATCATGGATTCAGGATGAAGATCCGCAGACACTTGGCTCAGTGTTTGTGGAGGATACTGATGCTCAGGTTAGATTGATCCGGGACTGGATGTTGAAAGCCCAGAGCAGGCAGGCCAAATATTACGATGCGAGGCATCGTCAGGTGGAGTTCCAGGTGGGAGACCGTGTTTTCTTGAATATACGGCCGATGCATGGAGTCTCACGGGTTCGCGGGCGGAAGAAGATCAGTCCGAGATATATGGGGCCTTATAATATCCTGGAGCGGATCGGCCCCTTGGCTTATAGACTGGAGCTACCGGCGGAGTTAGCGGGATTACATGACATCTTTCACGTCTCCTCACTATGGAGGGCTCTACTACGCCCTGATCAGCTAATTTCCATAGTCGATGGTCTGGTGGCCTCAGATCGATCATTCAGCTTGGAGGCGATCATTATCGATGACACAGCAGTGCGGGTCTTGCGACGCAAAAAGGTTTCGCTAGTTAAGGTTCTGTGGAGAAACCATGGATAGGAGGAGCATACATGGGAGCCACAGACTTGATGCAACAAAAGTACCTGGAGCTCTTCGAGTCAGGTATACCTTAAACCGTAGGGATGTTACAAGTTTCTCTTATTTCAGTAAAAACCCCCGTAGGCTTAACTTTAATTTCGGGGACGAAATTTTTATTTTTGTATATTTGGATTTGTAACATCCCTCAGAAATCTAGACCCCCAAGAGTGGTTTTGTCATGACTAGATCATGACAAAACCCTAGGAAGTCCAGGTAGACTAGGTGAACTTAGGTAGGAAGGTGAAGGCCAACATGGTCTGCAAATAGTAGAATTCTAAACACTAGTTTAGGATGACCTCAGGGCTACAACTTGAACCCATGACCCTATCACAACACCCCTAACACCTTGGGTAGTTCATAGGGCCACTAAGGATCAACTGTGGGCAGTCAAAGCTGAAAGTGAGGTGTTAGATCTGGAATACTCTAGAGAGGGGGGGGGGGGTGAATAGAGTATTTAGGTTTTTATAAAATTTTCTAACTACTTCAATCTAGTCCTATTGTTGTAAGAATAAAATTAAAGCACAAACACAATAATCCTAACTATCACAGCCACAACAAGAAACAAAAGAAAAGAGCAACCAGACAACACAGGAAATTTATAGTGGTTCCCTAACCTGAGTACATCCACTCTTCTACCACTCTGGTAGGAATCCACTCAGATTTTTTATCAGGTGCCTGACACAAATGAGCTTTTGATCAGGTTCTCAAAAACCAATCCTCAAGTCTTTTGGTCAGGTGACTTCAACCAGGAATAACTTTTGAAGGGAGTTAAGAACCCTTTATACAGTCGGGGGATGAGAGATGATTTTGTCTTCTCTTTCTCAAGTTACAACTGAGAAGACTTATGTGGATTTGATGTTAGCAAAGGCTCCCCCTGAGATATTAAATGATTCAGGAAGATGGAGCTTTGCTTCAGTGTGATAGGCCTTCAGTATTTCATCTTTGACCAGACAAAGTACAGGAACTTCTTGAGAGATAGAGGATTTGTTGTCCTTTGAATTGTCCTGGAGTGTCGAAGGAAGAAGACTCTTGATTTTGATTTGATGTTCTTCTTCTTCAGATTATTGATATTCTTCTGGTCTAGATCTTGTATTTCTGTGTCAGCTTTCTATCTCTTTTTGTCTCAGAGTGCTGTCGAGAGAGAGAGCAGCAGAAGATTCTTGATTCCTGATTTATGAAACTGACTGACTGTCTGTTTCTTACTTGTAGAGAAGAAGATGGAAAATCCCTTTTTGTATATTCCATATTATCTTCCTTTTAAAATTTGAAATTCTTCTGCATTCAATTCTGATGGCCTGGAGAATGTTTTGCATTGATTGAGTTTCCCAACTATCCCATCGAAAAATGGCAAGTAATAATCCTGGAGAAGACCATAATTAATGATCCGTCTAACGGTAATATTCAGAGAATATTTTAGCATTAATTACTCAGGAATTATTACAGTAGGAATGGGACAGAAGGATGGAAATAACCAAGTCTGGATTCGTCGAACAGAGAACAGAAATCGGCGAGCTGGGTCCACAGTTCGTCGAGCTGAGGAGTTGTGTTCGTCGACCAGATGGCTTTCTGTTCGTCGAGCTGAGTTCCAAGATTGTGAAGCTGAGAATAAATAACTGCATTCTCTAGAACCTTGCCTTTTCTGCACATCAAATTCGTCAAGCTGAGAATTTAACTTCGTCGACTAGAGTTCAGTTAAGTGTTTTTGGACATAGAATATTCTAGATATCTCTGAAATGAAATGTTGAAGTGGGGTTGTCAGAAATCGTCTACCTGAGAACTAGATTTGTCGAGTGGAGTTCAGAGAAAGTCTAGACTTGAAATGTTGAAGTATTGTCCTTAAATCGTCGACCTGAGTCCCAAGTTCTTCTTTAACTTCTTGACACAGCTTCTGTCGAATGTGTCGACACAAGTCCTTTGTGTCGACACAATTACTTCTTGTCTCGACATAGTTGTTGTTTTGACAGAAATCTGGAGTGTGTCGACACAATTGCTATCGACAGATGTTCTGTGTGTCGACACAAGTCCCGTGTGTCGACACAATCTGGCTTCTGGTGTCGACACAGTTGGTGTCGACAGATGTTTTGTGTGTCGGCACAAGTATTCTGTGTGTCGACACAATCTTTCTTCTGGTGTCGACACATTTGGTGTAGACAGATATTTTGTGTGTCGACACAATCTTTCTTCTGGTGTCGACACAGTTGATGTCGAAAGATGTTCTGTGTGTCGACACAAGTCCTGTGTGTCGACAAAATCTGCCTTCTAGTGTCGACACAGCCTTTCCCAAGTGTCAACATAATTGCTTGAGTATCTGGCAGTCTGTTGAAGGCTGGTCCATGTGATGTTGATTTTAAGGTCTTGGCCTAGACTCTAGGACACAACCATGACCCTGGCTATACATGATGGCTCATATGATCCTAACTTAGTGAACCTAGCCTAAATCCAACTAGGGATCCAACAATCTCCCCCTATTTGGGTGAGGTCACTAATTACAGACAAAAACTAAACTTGAAATAAAACAAAGCAAGAAAACATATATCTGACAGAGAAAATTATCACATGCAGTAGATATATATATATATATATATATACAATAGGCTTTGTATCAGAAATTAGAAGGCAGTTTTAAGCAGACTCAGACAGACTAGAGATAGTTTAAAAATCATTTCTTTTGCCTTTTCACTTTGTGCTTCTCCTCTTTGCTTTTGTCTCCAGGCTTAGTGAATATGATTTCCATGATGGGATCAGCAGCTTGCACCTTTGTCATTGTCATATCAGCATCCCTAATGATATTTAGAAATGTAGTCCTTGGGACAACTGCTTCTGGGTGCAGCTTCATATAATCATCAACATTGAAAAATTTATTAGCTTTTTCAAACCTGTTCAGCTCTTCCTTCCTATATTTTGACATGGTAGTATATTCTGATGGATCTTTCCCTTCAGCTCTCGCTTTGTTAATCAAGGAAAGGCCAACCAGTTCTTGGAGCATGGCCATCCTAGCTGTTGTTGTCGTTTCTGGATCTTCATATGGTACAGGTGGGGAAGCAGGTCTCTTGGGGCTTTCAGCTTTTTGATGTTGCTGTTGTTGCTTGAGCTGTTGTTGATGCTGTTGCTATTGAGGTTGGTGTTGCTTGCCTAAAGAGTAGTATCTCTGCTGGCTGCTTCATGAGGATGAGGACCTACCCTGATTACTTTCTAGGTTTGAAACTGGGTAGTCCTTTGATATGTTGTGCCTGAAGCACCAGCAGCTAGAGGAGGAGGAGGATCCTTCCTATATCTTTGAGTAGGAGGAGGTGAATACCTTCTGCTTCTCTTTCTTTCTTTATATTCATTTTTAGATAACCACATCCAAGCAGGCATTCCCTTATAAGGAGTGACTTCTGGAGAATATAGTAAGTGGTGTCATTTGCTGGATTGGGCTTTGCAATAGGAGGTGGAGGTGCTTTGCTCTTATTAGAAATTTTCTTTTTCTTAGGTTCCTCATCTGAGTCTTCATCTTCATCCTCCTCATCATCATCATCAGAATCCTGAGGATTGTCATACAGTGAATCCAGTGCTTTGAGAGCCTCTGCAGAAATCAAAGGTTTATCTGCCTGAGAGGGAGCTGGAAGAGGAGCTGCAATTGGAGCTAGAATGGTTTCTGGAGGGGATGAAAAACTGACTAAATCAGCCTTAGGTGAAGATGGAATGGCTGTAGTCTTTGGAGCAGCAAAAATGTCTTTGAGTTGCTTGGCAACTTTAGGACTTATCGGAGAGGAATAAGGAATAATATCCAAAGATGGCTTAGTATAGTCAGCTGCAGGAAAACTCAAATAAGCTTTATCAAAAGTTCTCAAAAGATTTACCAAATCTACTGTGGGATTAATAATGAAATCTCCAACAATCATTATTTCTTTTGTTACTGACTCATCTATGTCCATGTCAGTTTCAATAAAATGAAATAAATCAAATAAATCTTCATCATATGTTGGAAATAAGTCTACATCATCTGCTGCTGCTGCTACTGCATCTGCTGGAACTGCTGCTACTGCTGGAACTGCTCTAGCTTCTTCATCAAGTATCTCCCCCTTCCTAGTTTCAGTGCAAACTGGAGCCAGGCCCCTAACTGAAGAGGGGGTAGCAGAGAGTGCAGATATTTGGGCAGCAAGAGATGATATAGAAGTAGAAAGAGGTGAAATGGCTTCTGCTATGATGGTTTTTAGGAGGGGAGTAATTATGGTAATGAGAGAGGAGATGGTGGAGGGGTCCAATGGTGGAGTTGCAGATAGTGTGTCAGAAGGTGTTTGAGTGGAAACAAATGGAGGGATGGTAGTAGTTGGTGGGGTTGGAGGAGGAGCATCTTGCATTTGGTCATCTTGTGGGGAAGAAGAATTGAGGGGGGATAGCAAGTTGAAGGATAGTATGGAGGACAAATGTGGTGGTTGTAACGCACCCGATTTTTCGATGATTTTATTTGTTTGGGCAACGCCAGATTTATGACGTCGTGGCGTTATTTTTAACGTCGAGTTGACGGAGCAATGCCGATAAGGCATTTTCGCATCCGTGCGGTCGAGTAGGCCGAATTCTTGTTGTAATGTGAAAATTTTGCGTTTGGAATTTAAGTTAAGTAATTTTGGACTTGTTCGTCAAGTTTCGTTGCAATCCGAGCATTTTTGGAGTCTCGGCGCGCGATTGAAGTTTTGGATTGTTTATGTTCGCCGTATACTTCGAAGATAAATATCTCGGGAATGGCTCGTCGAATTCTTGTTTTGATTTCTCTGTTAGATTTGTAGCATTAGTGTTCGCCTTCGGTGCAAGTTTCGTTTAAGTCGGCGCTCGTTTGGGCTTCCGTACTGAGTCTTCTCAAGAAGATATGGTTCTACTCGATTAGCCCGTTTTAGATTTTACTCGGGCGCCGTTTTGAGCGTGAAAACGGCGTTGTATCAAAAAATGTTAACCATGAAATTCGTTCGTCTCGACAAGATCTACAACTTTTATGTTGACCACGTTTCAAATTGAAGCCGTTTTGAACCCCTATTTCCGTTGTTTCTGCAATAACTCGAGTGGTGAGCTGCTACTCGAGTATATGCTGCTTCTACTCGAGTAATTCATGTTTTAACTCGAGTAATGAGCCTCTACTCGAGTATATTATGTTACTACTCGAGTAGGTATGCTACTACTCGAGTAGGTATGCTGTTACTCGAGTAGGTATGCTGTTACTCGAGTAGGTATGCTGCCACTCGAGTACGCTATTTCGTTTTACGTTCAGACATTGTTTTGAGAGTCAAAACGGCATCGTATCAAAAAATGGTCAACATGAGATTTGTTCGTATCGACGATATATACAACTTTCATGTTAACTACGTTTCGATCTGAAGTGGTTTTAAACCCCTAATTTCATTTTGTCTGCTATAACTCGAGTGGTGAGCTGCTACTCAAGTATATGCTGCTTCTACTCGAGTAATTCATGTTTTCACTCGGGTAATGAGCCTCTACTCGAGTATATTATGTTACTACTCGAGTAGGTATGCTACTACTCGAGTAGGTATGCTGTTACACGAGTAGGTATGCTGCTACTCGAGTAGGTATGCTGCCACTCGAGTAGACTATTTCTGTCTGCGCTCAGAGACCGTTTTGATGGTCAAAACGGTATCGTATCAAAAAATGGTCAACATGAAATTTGTTCGTCTCGACGCGATCTACAAATTTCATGTTGACCACTTTTCACTTTGAATCGATTTTGAACCCCTAATTTCGTTTTTTAGCTGACCCGCTCGTAAATAGTACGTTTTTAGACAAAACCTTTCATAAATATATATATATATATCTTTATTATATAAACAAACACCTAAACACCCAATGGTGTAACTTTTCAATCCCAAAATAACCCCACTAAAACAGTTTTTTTTTAATTAATGTGAAGGCCTTTTGGTCTTTTTTTCATTAAATCAGCTTTTGTCTTTTGCTTATATAATAATATTTATATTAATATTAATATATTATATATAAGAAGAAGGGGGGACCGAGGGAGCTCCGAAAGATATAATAATTAGATATAATAATACTTATAATAAAAAAGGACCGCTGGTCTTGCCCTTTCCCCGACAAATCCCGACCTCAAATCCCGCATGTCCTGCAATAATCCCGTCAAAAGCAGCTATGGCCAGCGATGCGATGTCCTTATTTCTCCTTTTCGCACGGCACCGTTGTTCCGGCAGCCCTCGCTAGCAAGATCGATGTCCTTATTTCTCCTCTTCGCACGGCACCGTCGTTCCGTCACATCCTCCCTCGACTGCCACCCGCAAGACCCAGTCCTGTGCGCTCCTTCTTCACAGAGGAATAACCCAACCTCCTCTCCAACTTCTCCGCAGCGTTTCTTCTTACTCCTCCACGACGCTCCTCCTTCAACGACAGTGTTTCTCCTCCTCAACTCCCTCAACAGAGCTCCTCCACCCAAACTCGCGGTAAGCATCTGCCGGTGTTGATTTCTATTTCTTCTTTCTCAGGATTTTTGTTCTTTTAGATTTTTTGGGTTTCAATTTTTTGTGCTTATATTTCAGTTTCCTTGCTTTAATTTCAAACTCAACACTAATATTTGTCCTCCTCAACTCAACGACAGTGTTTCTCATCCTCAACTCCCTCAACAGACCTCCTCCACCCAAACTCACGGTAAGCATCTGCCGGTGCTGATTTCTATTTCTTCTTTCTCAGGATTTTTTGAGAAATCTTGCTTTGGTTTCAAATTTTACTCCAAGCCATAATTTAATAACTCTTCCAAGCAAATCTTGCTTTGGTTTCAGATTTTTTTTAATTTCAGATTTGTGTTCTTTTAGGTTTTTTGGGTTTCAATTTTTTGTGCTTCCATATTTTTGTGCTTATATATCAGATTCCTTGCTTTGATTTCAAACTCAACCCTAATTTTTATCACTGTTTGAGGGTTATCCATGATTTTGACTTAATTTCACTTGATCATAATTATTTTTATCATTGCCTTCGGCCTCACTTCTCGACTGCTTTCTCCTCATGTTTAAGCTTGCTTCTAATTTAAGCTTTCAAATTTAAGTGTTAAGCTTGCTCTCTCCACTCTCTTCTATTCCACTTATTTCAAACAGTTTGTGCTCGATTTTAATGTCTCCCCTGTGTGCTTACTTCCTATGGCAATATCGCAATAGCTTCATTTTGTGTTGTCCCCCCTGTGTGCTTACTTTCTGTATATTTTAATGTTCCTCCAGTGTACTTAATACCTCAATGGCTGCAAATTTCATCTCTAGCTTGAAGTTCTGGGGCACTTCAAAAATCCAATAAATGCCATTTTCAAAACTTGGTTGTTCTACTTATAAGTTCTTTTATCTTAATTTTTCAGTCATTTTTTTAGTATTTTCAAAACTTAAGTTCTTTTATCTTATAAGCTCTGTTATCTCTTCACAGGCTACAGAGCTACAGTAATTTTTAATTCATTTTTTGAGCACTTTTTTTCAAATCAGGCTGCATAACATTTTATGGTTCTACTTGACACTTCGAAAATTGAATGAATGGCATTTTGATATTGTGTTTTCACCATCACAATATTTCATCATAGGAAGAAAATAAATAATTAAAAGTAACAATATTTCAGTAAAAAACATGAACCATCATGGTATCTAACGAATTGTCAAGTATACGGTTGAGCTTCAACTGAAGATTTCAGCACAAGATTATATGTACATGATTATAAAAAATGTGAGGTTGTGATACCTCTATTACACATTTAGTTCAATAAAAATGTGGATGTCAGTCGCAAATAAAATGCTGTCCAACTCCAATTATATAAAAAAATTGCCATCGTTTATAATAACAATGTTGTCCAGCTCCAATTCTTCAGTTGAAGCTCAGATTGCGAACAAAAAAATTTATTATTCTACAACAGGGAAGGATTAAGACTGCATTTTTGATATTTAATTTATTAATTTTTTTCACTTCATCATTAGTTTTTGCTCTATTAGTTTTCCATTTCATTAACCTAGGCTAGGAATTAATGCGGGTGCTTTTGTTCTCTATGGTTGGAGTTTTTCATTCCATTTGTACATAGAAGTTACAATGTTGCCCTTATTAAGTGTTAAAACAACCATAAAGATTTCTTTAAACCTTGAGTGATGCATTCTTCAATGTTTTTGTTTATCTACACATCTCAACATTGTAATCTCATGTTTTTTGTTTATCACTTGGTGTTGATTCATTTTTTTGGGTTGCTATGAATTTCAACACAATTTCGCCGTAGTGCTATGTAATATTACAATTTCAATATGTGATAAAAGAATGAATGTAGATAAACATATAATATTAAATATGTGCTGATTCATATTTTTATTGGGTTGCACTCCCAGCACTTATTTAATTTTAATCTCTTCCCAGAATTCTTTCAATTTCAATCTCTGGGTGCTGCATACAATTTTAATATGAAATTGTATCAATTTTAATATAAAATATGCATCAACACATTTTTAATGTGTTGATTCATATTTTTATTGGGTTGCAATATTACAACACAATTTTAATCACATAAAGCTTTGGAATGAATGAATTATGCAACTTTAGTTCAGTAACCAACTAAAATTTTGAGTTTGTAATATCACGATTTCAATCCATTCTTCAACGTCAAAGAACAACTTAATTGTTGAGTAGTGATATTAAGATTTCAATCAAGTCTTCAACATTAGATAATATTTCGGTAAATAAGAAAACAAATATGAATTAGAAATAAGAGGAGTCATGGAAAGATGACGAAAATGCCGCTGCGAAGGAGTTGCTGGGAAAAAGAGATACTAAATGATTTTACGTGAGTTATCTATGTAATGAAAAAATGAGGGAAAATAAAAATGCACCTCTGTTCTTCAATTTTGAACGAATATCGCATTAGCAATAAAATTCATCCTGCAACCCTAATATATTGTACAAATCAAGATTGATTGATTATTCATAGTTTGATTACATAGCAACTCAAACACATACAAATGGCAGACCAACATCAAGCAGGGGATTCATCATCATTGACAACTCAGGTTGGGCCAGTTCAGCGTAAAAGAGGGAGGCCTTCGACTTTGACGACAACGCCTGAGCAAGCTTGAGAGTCAACCCGAGTGCGTGTTAGTAATTGGCGTCAGACATTGAGTACAAAACAACGAAGTGCAATGAATGCGAGGCGAAGACAATCGCGTGCATCGTTGGCTTTACAATCTGTTGGATCCCTAGTTGATTTGGGCTAGGTTCACTGACTTAGGATGTGACCCATCATGTATAGTCTGGGTCAAGTTTGTGTCTTAGAGTCTAGGACAGTCCTCTATCTCAACTTGAGATGGACCAGCCTTCTTCAAGACCTTCAGGAACTTCAGATCTATCGGTTTTTCAGACTAAGTGAAATGAGTTCGACGTTCGTCGAACTCAACTCGACGAAGGAAGTTGTGCGCTCGACGATTTTTGTGCTCAGAGAATCTGTGTCGACACTTAGGGCTTGTGTCGACACCAGACGATTTGTGTCGACACCCAGGATTTCAGTCGACACCAGCTTGTGTCGACACCAGAGGATTTGTGTCGACACCTAGACCAATCTATCGACACAAGAGGAGTTGTGTCGACACCAAGATCAATCTGTCGACACCATTTTGTGTCGACACAGCATTTCAGCAGATGCAGAGTATTTCGTCCAAGTCCAGAACTTTTCTCAGGTCGACGAAGTTTATTCTCAGCTCGACGAATTTGGTTCTCTGCTCTACGAATAATGTTTGTCTGATATTGAACATTGTCTATTCAACGAATGAAGACTGTCAGCTCGACGAACTCAGCTCAGCTCGACGAACTCAGCTTAGCTCGATGAATTCAAGACTCAGCTCGACGAATTCTGTTCTTCGGTCGACGATTCCAGACTAGGTCTTCTTCCGTTCCCGTCTCATTCCATGGTGCTGATTCCTGGACAATTAATGACAGTTCTTCACAGTATACTACCGATAGGATGCGCAGTTAATTCTGGGTTATTACATGCCATTTTCCCATGGAAATAGTTGGGGAAATAATTAATTGCTGCTTCCTTTCCAGGCCGTCTGTCATTACTGCTCGACATTCAAAATTCAAATGTTTCTTTATGACAGACAGAGATATACAGACACCAGAAGACATACAGAGACAACAATAGACAACAAGAAGAAAAGCATAGACAGTGATTCAGACAACACAAGAAAAAGAATTCATTCTTGGCCCAGAGAGAAATTGATCTATAAGTAGAAGAAGAAGAACATTACATCAATATCAAGAGTCTTCTTCATCTACTTTTACTCAGGAGAACTTCAAAACAATACATTCATATCAGTTGCAAGAAGTTCCTAAAGACTTTCTCTAAACCAGGAAATCTGGGTCTTTGAAGACCTATCACCCTGAAGCAGTACTCCAGTATTCTTCCTGATCCATTCTACATCTCAGGGGGAGCAAAGCTGCTAAACAACATTCCACAAGTCTTCTCATTTGATTTGAGAAAGAGAAGACCTCATCACCCTCTCACTCCACCTCTGTACAGGGTTTTAATTCCCTTCAAAATTATTCTGGTTGCAAGTCTTCCACCAAAAGACTTGAGGGTTTGGTTTTTGGGAACCTGATCAAAACCCCATTGGTGTCAGGACACCTGATCAACCCCTTCCTGCAGTTGATTCCTACCAGGGTGGTAGAAGAGTGGACTACCCAGATTTGGGGAACCACTATAAAATTCTTGTGTCGTCTGGTTGCTTTCTTTTCCTTTTGTTTTCTGGCCTTGCTCTGTGAATGTGCTGTGATTGGTCCATTACTGCTTGTTGGTTTATTTTATTTGCTTCCCTGAACACACATACACACACCTAAAATACAACAGCAGTTGTAAAAGTTTTAAAATCACCATATACTCTATTCACCCCCCCCCCCTCTAGAGTATATCAGATATAGCCGCACTTTCAATTGGTATCAAAGCGAGGTTGGTTAAACATACCATACCTGATTGGTTGTACAGGCTAACACCTGAACCCAAAGATCCCTTGGTTAGATCTCTTTTCTTTTCTATTCTGTTATTGGACTTATCCTTATCACAGACATGGCCCAAAACAAGGATTATACAAGCATCAGACCTCCAGTGTGCAATCTTAATAAGTTTGCCATCTGGAAGGCAAGAATCAGATTATATATGAACTCCATTGATGAGGATATTTTCTCTGTCATTTCAACAGGTGTTCCTCTAGCTCCTACAACTTTTGCCAGCACATCAACTAATCTGAGTGCAGTACCACCTCCAGACAATACTGAAGCCTATAAGAAAGCCAAGATGGCTGATGCAAAGGCTATGAATATTCTGGCCCAAATAATGTCAGATGACATATTTCAGAAGGTGGTTGAGTGCACCTCAGCCAAGGCCATTTGGGACTCTCTCAATCAAATGGTAGCAGGCTCAGCTGATGAAAGAAAGGATAGGAGATCCAGTCTCATTTCTCTCTATGAGAATTTCAAAAAGGATGAGACAGAATCAGTGGTTGAGATGTACAATAGATTAAGTTCAATCATCAGTGAACTCAAGACTCTTGACAAGGACATCACCTTAACTGAGGTGAATGACAAAATATTGATGTGTTTCACCAGTTCATGGGACTCCAGAATTTGGCCAATCAAAGAACCCAGAAGCCTCAATGATATCTCAACAGAATCTCTACTAGGCAAGCTGAAGTCATATGAGCAGCTTGTCAAATCAAGAGAGGCAGCAGAACAGAAGGCAACTACCCCAGTTAGGAAGGAGCACAGCTTGGCCCTCAAAGCTTCTGAAGACAGTGAAACATCTACCTCCAATGAAGAGTTAATGAGCCTTTTTGCCAAAAGATTCTACAAAATGGCAAAAAAGGACTTTAGAAGAAAATCATCCAGACAGGATGATAAACCCAAATATGATAAGACACCAACTAAGGAGGTTGTGTGTTTTGGATGCAGAAAGCCAGGGCACTATATTTCAGAATGCCCAGAGAATCAGAAAAAGGACAAGGGCAGGGACAAGGATTCCAGAAGAAAACAAAGCAGCAGACCCTCCTCCAACAAGTATAAAAGGAAGGACAAAGGATTTGTTGTTGAGTCCTGTAGTGACACAGAAGAGGAAACATCCTCCTCCAGCTCCAGTGAAAAAGAGGAAGAAGCCAGATCCAAGGAGGTGTGCCTAATGACAATAGATTCTTCCAGAAGCTACTGTGGATCAGAAGAGGATTCTGAAGATGAAGGTGCCTCAGACTCAGAGGCTGATCAGGTGATTTCTAGTTTTGATTTCAATTCTGATTTGTTTAAAGTAGAGTTTAAAACCATGTGCATGGATCTAATAAACTCAGAGAAAGAGATAAAAACCCTGAGTACTAGATTAGAAAACCTTGAATCTGTCAGCACAGAAAATAGAAAACTAACTGACCAATTGACTCTAGCTAATGAACAAATAATCAAGTTAAAATCTGAATTATGTGAGGCAAAACAACTTGAGCAATCTCTCAATGGGAGAAGCCTCAAGCTGATGGATATCACAAGCACAGTAAATGCCAGATTAAATGGCAGGCTGGGCTTGGGTGCTTCATCAGGTTTACCCCCATAATAAAGAAGAATATACTTTCCACTCCCATAAAGTTTATCACTGCTAAGTGTAAAGAGAAACTAACTGAAAAACCGAGATCAGAAAACAAGTCAAATCCCTTAGACAATAGCAACAGAAAACAGAAGAAAGCTGTTAAAATCCAAGTTCAGCAGAATTCATCGAACTTAGATCGACGAAATCCAGAAAGATCGTCGAACCCCGATCGACGAACGCTGAACGCAAACTTCAGAAATAATTATTCGTCCTACTGCGATCGACGAACTGTGTATGGTTCGTCGAGCAGAGGTCGACGAACGTGGGACGCAGAAAATGTCCATGGTCATTCTCTGAGTGGAGGTCGACGATCTCATGCCCATTCGTCGAACTCTGGTCGACGAACTTACAATAATTCATCGATCCCAGAACGACCAAATATAAATAATTTCTCCTATAGAAATTTTAAAACAGCTAACAAGACATTTAATCCAGTAGCTGATTGGATAATTCCACCTAGGAGATATCACCCTCTAGGGTATAAGTCTCAACCTGCATTATCAGTCATTTCTAGTTTTACTTTTCAACCAAACCGAGGACCCAAGGTAACCTGGGTCAAGAACAATTGAGCTTTATTTTTGATGCAGGTACAGGTGAATAACTGTTCAAGGCTAAGTCAGACATGGTACCTGGACAGTGGCTGCTCCAAGCACATGACTGGCAGCAAAGCAAATCTCACCAACTATAAGTCCAAGCTAGGACCAAAGCTGATATTTGGAGACTCAAAGAGTGGTCAGTCAGAAGGGTATGGAAGAGTAAGCATTGGAGCAGTGACCTTCAAAAAGGTGACATATGTAAGAGGACTTAATCATAACCTTATATTCATAAGTCAATTATGTGATGAAGGTTATCAGGTACATTTCAACTCCACCTCTTGTTCTATTATAAATGATAAAAACCAAACTGTTTTAATTGGACTTAGATAAGGAAACATATATTTAGTAGATTTCATTTCTACCACAACTGATATTTGTTTACTCAATATCACTAGTAACCAAAATGAGTTATGACACAAAAGGCTAGGACATGTAAACCTTAAGAACATATCTAGGTTATCTAAAGACAACCTTGTTAGAGGTTTACCTTCTGGTCCCTACAAGAAGGAAAGCCTATGGAGGGCTTGTCAACTAGGCAAGCAAACTAAAACTAGCTTCAAATCCATTAACAAAAGTGATTCACCTAGGATATTGTATCTGCTTCATGTGGATCATTTTGGACCCATTGCAGTACAAAGCCTAGGAGGGAAGTCTTACACCTTAGTTATTATTGATGATTTCTCCAGATTCAGTTGGGTAGCCTTCCTGAGAGCTAAGTCAGATACATTCAAAGTTCTTACAAATTTTCTCAGGACCATACAGATTGAGTTCTCTACTCATGTTGCATTGATCAGAAGTGATCATGGCACAAAGTTTGAGTCTCTTCTTATGCATGAGTTCTGTGAGAAGGAAGGTATCAGGCAGTGCTTCTCAGCTCCTACAACTCCCCAATAAATGGGGTTGCTGAAAGGAAAAATAGGACACTCATTGAAGCTGCAGGTACATTGTTAGCAGATGCCTACATGCCTCTATCCTTTTGGGCAGAAGCTGTAAACACAGCTAACTATATCCTGAACAGATGTCTTATACATAAAATAAAACACAAGACCCCCTATGAATTACTAAGAAACCTAAAATCACTTACTTTAAAGTTTTTGGTTGCATATGTTACATCCACACTAATAACAAAAGATACATCAGAAAATTTGAGGCTAAGGCTGAAAAAGGGATTTTTCTAGGATATTCCCAAGTAAGCAAGGCCTATAGGGTTTTCAATAAATCATCCCTTAAAATTGAAGAATCTGTCCATGTGTCTTTTGATGAAGCTAACATGTCTTATAAGGAGAAAGACATTTCTACCAATAGTCCTTTGTAGGTTTCACCAATGTGTGAGTCTATGGATGGACTAAACCTTACCCAAGAGGTTCCAAATCATCTCACTCCACAGGCTGCTGAAGATAGTGAAGAAGAAATCCAAGAGGAAGTAACTGAACTTCCATCAACAGCTAGTACCATTCCTCAAGAGGAATTATTTGCAGAAGTTGTTTCTCAACCAACTCCACAAACTGATCTTGTCACACTTAGAGATCACCACAGATCTCAAGTGATTGGGGGCATTTCATTTGGTGTACGGACAAGATATCAGCTCAATCAAGACTTGATGCATGCCTGTTTTCTCTCTCAAATTGAACCTCTCACCATCCATTAGGCTGAGCAAGATCCCCACTGGATTCTTGCAATGCAAGAAGAACTAAATCAATTTGAGAGATGTAGAGTTTGGGATTTGGTTCCAAGACCCCATAACTACCCAGTTTTTGGAAACAAATGGGTCTATAGAAACAAATTAGATGCAGAAGGGAACATAGTAAGGAACAAGGCTAGACTGGTTGCCCAAGGATATAGGCAAGAAGAAGGAATAAACTATGACCTAACCTTTGCCCCTGTTGCAAGGTTGGAGGCTATTAGAATATTCCTAGCCTATGCAGCATATAAAAAGTTCAAGGTATTCCAGATGGATGTTAAGAGTGCCTTTCTGAATGGTGTACTTCAAGAAGAGGTTTATGTAGAACAACCTCCAGGTTTTATCTCTCTAAGTCAACCCTCTTATGTTTACAAGTTGCATAAAGCTCTCTATGGTTTAAAGCAAGCTCCAAGAGCTTGGTATGAGACCCTAGCTAGCTTTCTTTTAGAGCATAAATTTACAAGAGGAACCATAGATAAAACCCTTTTCACTAGACATCATAAGGACCAAATCTTATTGGTACAAATATATGTGGATTACATCATTTTTGGGTCTACTGGTCCCAAATTGTGCAAGAGGTTTGCTGACCTCATGCATTCCAAATTTGAGATGAGTAGCATGGGTGAGCTTTCCTACTTCCTTGGTCTCCAAGTGAAGCAGCTCCCTGATGCTATCTTCCTCTCCCAATCTAAGTATGCTAAAGAGCTTATTAAAAAGTTTGGGATGGGTGATGCCTCAGGAATGAAAACACCTATGGCTACAAATGCTGTTGTGGATTCTGATACAGCAGGGAAACCTGTAGATCAGAAACATTATAGGGCAATTGTTGGATCCCTATTATACTTAACAGCTAGCAGGCCTGACATAATGTTTTCCACATGCCTTTGTGCTAGATTCCAAGTGAATCCTAAAGAATCTCATCTTATTTTTCTAAAAAGGATTTTGAGATATATAAAGAGTTGTCCTAGTTTAGGACTCTAGTATCCTGCAGAGTCAGAATTTGAGTTAACTGGATACTCAGATGCTGACTATGTTGGATGTAGAGTGGACAGGAAAAGTACCTCTGGAACTTGCCAGTTCTTGGGTATGAGACTTGTCTCCTGGTTTTGCAAAAAGCAGAAATCTGTGTCTACATCAACTGCTGAGGCAGAGTATATGGCTGCTGGCAGCTGCTGTTCACAGATGCTATGGATACAAAACCAACTCCTAGATTATGGTATCAACTTAAATAATTCAACCTTATTTTGTGATAATACAAGTGTTATTGCTATAGCTCAGAATTCAGTTCATCATTCTAGGACTAAACATATTGAAATAAGACATCATTTCATTAGAGATAATGTGGACAAAAAGAAAATTAACTTGATCCACATTCCTACTGATCTACAGAGAGGAGATATCTTCACCAAGCCTTTGGATGAGAAAACTCATCTGTTCTTTATAAATCAACTGGGAATGATTGATGGAGAAGAGTTAAATTAATTTCTGTCTGCATTCAACGAATTTTCCAGAGTTCGACGAACGGAGTTCGACGAATTAGGAAAAGTTCGAGAGATTCTCGTCGAACGGAGATCGACGAATTCTCTGTGTGGAAACAATTTTCATCGACCGGAGATCGACGAACCTTGTTTCAGAAACCATTTCGTCGAACGGAGTTCAATGAACTGTTTTCAATTCTTCTGAATGGGTTCGACGAACTACTCTCCTATACCTTATTTCGTCGATCTCAGTTCGAAGATCTGTCTTTTTTTTCGTGGAACAGAGCTTGTCGATTCATATTCTGAAAATCTTATATCTAGGTTTTCTTCGACCTCCGTCCCGCGCTTTCAGTTCCTTTGCTTTTGATCGCCGTTTTCTCTGTAATTTTCTTTGCAGGTCATCAATGGCGATTCCTCCAGGAGCACTTGCAGCGATGAAGTTTGATGCAGCATTCTCAATGGACTTTGAGTCCTTCCAACATTCTGATCCAATTTTTCTGTATATCCTTGAATTACTTGAAGAATTGCATCTCAAGGACTTCATGACATGCAGCATCAAGCTACACTCAACCGAGATCAGAGAATGGGTGTACACTGCCGCAATTTCTGAAGATGTAAATCTGACAGGAAATATTGGAAACACTGCCGTTTCCCTGTCCCCAGCAGTACTCTCTGAAATTTTTGGACTGATCAATGGGGAAGACAACTTGTAAATGGACGCTGAGGAATATGCTGATATGCTGAAAGTCATGGGTTTCACTGGCAACAACCCTAATAAGCTTCTGAAGAAACAACTGTCAGCCACTTATCAGTTTTTGTCCGACATTGTAGGGAAAATTCTGATGGGCAAGCACTCGGCACATGACTACATCACTCGCCATCAATTCCTGATCATGTGCGCAGTGCTCAACAAGCGCCAGGTCGATTGGGGCATGGTT
The DNA here is from genome assembly GCA_039583875.1 of Platanthera guangdongensis. Classification (NCBI taxonomy): domain Eukaryota; kingdom Viridiplantae; phylum Streptophyta; class Magnoliopsida; order Asparagales; family Orchidaceae; genus Platanthera; species Platanthera guangdongensis. Next base: position 184,512,194 of record CM077158.1, read on the forward strand.
TTCTTTGACCTTATCAAGAAAAGAACTAGCAAGAAGGAAGTCTGCTACGGCAGAATCCTGGGGATTTTCCTCCAGGAAAAGGCCAGCGAATGTTTGGTCTCCCCGACCACATTCATCAACGCCAGCAAGCGCCTCACCTGCGCCTTGTTTGGCCGATGGGAGAGGACAATATCCAAACCCTCCAAGGGTTCCTCCTCCTCCATCAAGGCTTTTGAGAGCACCAGGACCGTCAAGGACACTCCCCTCCCTGACCCTGACGAGGCCAATCCCCCTACCAAATCTCTTCCCGCTCCTCCTGCACCTCAATTGACTCCACCTCAACATCAATCTCCACCGCCTGATCTTACACATATCCCTACACCTCCAGTTTCCCCGACTGCAACACATATTCCCTCACCCCCTCAATCCCCTCTTCCACCACACCTATCCACTATTCCATCCTACACCATACCCACTGAACCACAACCTGTTCTCCCTCCCTTATCCCCTCCACATATTCTTCCTTCCTCCTCTACTAGTCTCTCTCCACCTATGGATTCTTCCACCATTCCCTCCATCATCTCTCTTCTGACTCCTCTTATTAAATCACTCATCACAGAGGTCATTACACCTCTAGTGAATTCCATTGATTCTTTATCTACCCAAGTCACAGCCCTCTCTGCTGCCCCCTCTTCATTCAGGGGCCTGGCTCCAGGTTCTCCTAAACCCAGGCAGGGGGAGATGCTCCATGATGAAGCTGGTGCAGCAGTTGCAGAAGTAAATATAGTTGATACAGATACAGATACTGCAGATACAGTTCTTGACACAACAGATACAGTTATTACAGTGCTTGATAATGCAGTTACAGATACAGCAATAAATTTTATTCAATTCATGGACACTGACAGTAGCTTTGATGAGTCAGTAGATTCAATAACAACTGCTGGTGATTTTCTTATAAATCCCACAGTTAATTTATCTGCGATACTTCAGATCTTTGATCCTGTATATATAAAGCTTCCTTCAGTAGAGATTGCTAAGCCATATTTGGCTATTGTCCAGTATACCTCTCCAGCAAATCCAGCAGTTGTCAGGCAACTTTGTGCATCCTTTGCTGCTCCTACTGCTGTTCCAACTCCTGTGTCTATTCCAGACATCTGCCCTGTCCCAGATTTTGTCATGGATGATTCTCCCATGCCTGATCTGGATGAGCTCATTCTGGCAGACATTGAGGAAGAGAACAAGGGAGCAGCTGCAAGTTCTGTCTCTACTGCTGTTGAACCTTCACCCTCTGAACCTTCTATTCCCCCTCAAGAACAACCTCTTATCATTCCTGATGCCACTCTGAGGAAGCTGAATGCTTGGTATGATAACCCTCAGAGTTCAAATTCTGATGATGATGATGATGATGAATCAGATGAGGAGGCTGCTAAAAAGAGAAAGAAGTTGCTCTCTAAGAAAAGTAAGGCTCCTCCTCCTCCTGCTCCCAAGCCTAATCCCACTGCAGACACTCCATATTATATTCTGCATAATGTTGCTCCTTACAAAGGGATGCCTGCATGGATGTGGTTATCTAAGAACCAGCAAAAAGAGAGGAAGAGGAGTAGGACATACTCTCCTCCCCCAGTTCATAGATACAGAAATGATCCTCCTCCTCCTCCTCCTCCAGCAGCAGGTGCCTCTGGCTCTAGCTCTCAGAGATCTGCTCCTATTCAAACCTATCAGAGACAAACAAGGAGATCCTCTTGTGGCAGTCAGCCAAGGCCACCATCTTCAGGCAGTCAACACCATCAACAACAATAGCAGCAACACCAGGAATCTAAAGTACATGAAGATGAAAGGCCCTATTCCCCTCCTGAAGATCCAGAAACAGCCAACACAACCAGAATGGCAAGATTCCAAGAAATCATTGTCTTATCTCTAATCAACAAAGCTAAAGCTGAAGGCAAGGACACAACAGGCTTAACTACTATGTCTCAGTATAGGAGAGATGAGCTAAAAAGATTTGGGAAAGCAAACAAGCTACTCAATGTTGATGAGTACATGAATCTTCACCCAGAAGCAGTTGTCCCCAGAGCCACTTCACTGAACATCATAGAGGCAGCTGACATAACTATGACCAAGGCTCAAGCTTCAGATCCCAATAGGGAAATCATTTTCAAGAAGCCAGGAGAAAAAGCACCAGAAGTCAAGCGAAAACAGAAGAAATCAGAGAAGTAATTTTGTGTTTTCTTTTCATTTCTGCTTTTGTTTCAGTCTATATCTATTCATTAAAACAAAGCCAGTATATATATATATATCTATTGCATGTATTGTAAATTCTCTGCCAGATATATCTCTTAATTTTGCTTTGTTTTTCTGTCTATTCTTTGCTTGGAGTTTCTGTTAGTGACCTCACCCAAATAGGGCGAGATTGTTGGATCCATAGTTGATTTGGGCTAGGTTCACTGACTTAGGATGTGATCCATCATGTATAGTCTGGGTCAAGTTTGTGTCTTAGAGTCTAGGACAGTCCTCTATCTCAACTTCAAATGGACCAGCCTTCTTCAAGACCTTCAGGAACTTCAGATCTATAAGTTTTTCAGACTAAGTGAAATGAGTTTGACGTTCGTCGAACTCAGCTCGACGAAGGAAGTTGTGCGCTCGATGATTTTTGTGCTCAGAGAATCTGTGTCGACACTTAGGGCTTGGGTCGACACCAGACGATTTGTGTCGACATCCAGGATTTCAGTCGACACCAGCTTGTGTCGACACTAGAGGATTTGTGTCGACACCTATACCAATCTGTCGACACCAGAGGAGTTGTGTCGATACCAAGATCAATCTGTCGACACCATTTTGTGTCGACACAGCATTTCAGCAGATGCAGAGTATTTCGTCCAAGTCCAGAACTTTTCTCAGGTCGACGAAGTTTATTCTCAGCTCGACGAATTTGGTTCTCTGCTCTACGAATAATGTTTGTCTGATATTGAAGATTGTCTATTCAACGAATGAAGACTGTCAGCTCGACGAACTCAGCTCAGCTCGACGAACTCAGCTTAGCTCGACGAATTCAAGACTCAGCTCGACGAATTCTGTTCTTTGGTCGACGATTCCAGACTAGGTCTTCTTCCGTTCCCGTCTCATTCCATGGCGCTGATTCCTGGACAATTAATGGCAGTTCTTCACAGTATACTACCGATAGGATGCGCAGTTAATTCTGGGTTATTACATGCCGTTTTCCCATGGAAACAGTTGGGGAAATAATTAATTGCTGCTTCCTTTCCAGGTCGTGTGTCATTATTGCTCGACATTCAAAATTCGAATGTCTTTTTATGACAGACAGAGATATACAAACACCAGAAGACATACAGAGACAACAACAGACATCAAGAAGAAAAGCATAGACAGTGATTCAGACAACACGAGAAAAAGAATTCATTCTTGACCCAGAGAGAAATTGATCTAGAAGTAGAAGAAGAAGAACATTACATCAATATCAAGAGTCTTCTTCATCTGCTTTTACTCAGGAGAACTTCAAAACAATACATTCATATCAGTTGCAAGAAGTTCCTAAAGACTTTCTCTGGACCAGGAAATCTGGGTCTTTGAAGACCTATCTCCCTGAAGCAGTGCTCCAGTATTCTTCCTGATCCATTCTACATCTCAGGGGGAGCAAAGCTGCTAAACAACATTCCACAAGTCTTCTCATTTGATTTGAGAAAGAGAAGACCTCATCACCCTCTCACTCCACCTCTGTACAGGGTTTTAATTCCCTTCAAAATTATTCTGGTTGGAAGTCTCCCACCAAAAGACTTGAGGGTTTGGTTTTTGGGAACCTGATCAAAACCCCATTGGTGCCAGGACACCTGATCAAACCCTTCCTGCAGTGGATTCCTACCAGGGTTGTAGAATAGTGGACTACCCAGATTTGGGGAACCACTATAAAATTCTTGTGTCATCTGGTTGCTTTCTTTTCCTTTTGTTTTCTGGCCTTGCTCTGTGAATGTGCTGTGATTAGTCCATTGCTGCTTGTTGGTTTATTTTATTTGCTTCCTTGAATAAACATACACACACCTAAAATACAACAGCAGTTGTAAAAGTTTTAAAATCACCATATACTCTATTCACCCCCCTCTAGAGTATATCAGATCTAGCCGCACTATCACAATCAACCTTTGATGTCCAACCAACCGAGTCATAAGATCCAAATCAGCTAGATGAAATTAATGATAATCAACCAGCACCCATCACGAGGACAGGTCGTCGAAATATAGCAAGAAATTACCATTCGTCCGACAACGTAGCATCTTTCGGCTCCCACAACCAACCACTTGCCCAGACTGTGCAGCTCGATTATTTCACAAAGAATCAAAAAATTTATGCTGCAAACTTGGCAAAGTAGTTTTACCTCCCATTCCTGTACCCCCCCCCCCCCAGTTGATGGCTCTTTATACTGACCAGACCACAAAAGGGCGTCATTTCAGGCAAAATATTCGTGCATACAACCACGTATTCTCTTTCACATCCATGGGTGTGATGCTTGATGAAACAATCCCGGCGTTCAACCAAGGTTTGTACACATTCAAAGCGCATGGAGCTATATATCATAAGATTGGTTCTCTTATTCCTACTCCGGGAAACAAACCACGATTTCTGCAGATGTTCATCTATGACACTGAAAATGAAACCTCACATCGTTTGGAGGAAAGTAATGGACTCGATATAGAAATATTGAATGAGATCAAATATATCCTTGATACTGACAACCCGTATGTCATGACTTTTAGACAAATTGCTCAACATCAGCAATTACAATCGTGTCCACTACTTATTCGTGAACGACGGCCTACCGACCGACAATACATCCTTCCAACCGCATCTCAGGTGGCTGCAATATTGGTGGGTGTAGAAGATTTTGCAGAGTCTACCGATAGGGACATCAAAATTCATTCAACAGCAGGACATCTAACTACAATCAAAGAGTACGCGGGTCATTACGATCCACTTCAATACCCACTTCTACTACCGCATGGTACTTTTGGTTGGGATTTAGCTTTTCAGACAGATCAGGGGATGCGCGTTAGTTGTTGTGACTTCTATGCATGCTTTCTACAGGTTTTAAAATTTCTACTTATTACTTCAAAACTTTATGGATTGGATTTTCAATGTACTAAGCTCTATCAATTTGTGGCTTGATATAGATACGTTCGAATAATCCATCGATACTCCTTCATGGTGGACGACTGCTTCAACAGTATGTCGTAGATAATTACATCAAGATTGAGACTCAGAAATTGAGATGAATAAGCCTGAATCAACATAAGATTCGTGCAGAGCTATATCAGGGTTTGCAAGATTGCTTAAATGCTGGTGAAAATGATGCAGGTACACTCACTTGCTTATTGATGTTCCTCCTATACTTTAGTAGATATAGATGTTCATTACCTTCTTTCGTGAAATTCCTTCTGCTTAGGAAACATTGGGCGACGAACCGTCCTTCCGTCCTCCTTCATTGGAAGCCACCGAGATATGTATCAGAGGTATCAAGATGCAATGTCAATCGTCCAACACTACGGCAAACCAGATATATTCTTAACCATGACATGCAATCCCAACTGGAATGAAATAAGAAATGAACTGTATCCAGGACAATTGCCACATGATCGTCCAGATCTCCTTACGAGAATTTTTCGAGCAAAGTATGAAAATTTGAAAGATGAAATCTTCAATAAAGGTATCCTTGGAAAGGTGGTTGCGCATGTTCACATCATTGAGTTTCAAAAGAGAGGTCTACCCTACGTGCATATGTTAGTTATTTTTGATGCAGAAGATAAGTTCAATACTCCAGATGAGTACGATTCGTTGGTCAGCGCTGAGATACCCAATCAAGAGGAGGATCGCCCTTTATATGATGCAGTTCTAAAACATATGATACATGGCCCATGTGGTCACTACAAACCGAATGCTCAGAGCATGAAACATTTTGGGTGCAATAAAAGATATCCTAAGCCTTTTGCAGAATATACTGTCCAAGGGAATGACTCATATCCTGTATATCGGCGTAGGCTTGACAATAGAACTACTATAGTTGGTTGTGGAGTTGTTGTGGATAATAGATGGGTCGTACCATATAACCCGTGGTTACTCTTAAAGTATGATTGTCATATTAATGTGGAAATATGTAGTAGTATTAAAAGTATCAAGAATTTGTATAAGTATGTTTACAAGGGACATGACTGCATGTGTTTGAAGTTCGGTCTGCCCCTAATTATGATGAGGTGAGCAAATACGTCGACGGTCGTTGGGTTTGTGCACCTGAGGCTTTGTGGAAGATATTTAAGTTTGAGATGACGAGGATGTATCACACTGTTTCGAGACTACAAATTCATCTACCAAATCAACATCAGGTCCACTTTGATAGTGACCAAACAATTTCAAATGTGCTGGCAAATGAGAGGAACTCCAGATCGATGCTGACTGAATTTTTTAGTTTGTACAATGACAACCAAGAGCTCGAGAAGTACCTATATAAATATTTTCCAAAGTACTACAGATATTTAACTACCGAGCGCAAATGGATACCGAGGGTATCAACCTAAAGGGTTATTGGTAGGATATATGCAGTCAATCTAATGGAAGGTGAAAGATTTTACTTGCGGTTGCTACTCAATCATGTTAAGGGTCCAAAATCATTTGAGGATTTTTAAGTGTGTGACTGGTATTCAATATACAACATTTAAACAAGCTGCAGAGCGACACGGACTTCTTGAAGAGGATAATAGCATTCGAGATTGCCTGGCTGAAGCAAGATGTTTTAAAATGCCAATTTCGTTGAGAAGACTTTTTGCAACAATTTTGTTATACTGTGAACCGACCTGTGTACAAGACCTGTGGGATGAGAACTTTGATAGTATGACTAAAGATTACAGCTCAGCAAGCACTTCATGTAACACTTTTATAAAAGATAAGTTATTTCATGATTTAGATGACATTCTGCAGCAGCATAAAAAAACAGCAACAGATTTTGGTCTGCCGTCCATAAGTGAAGGTTTTGAGGGTTTGCACAATTTATCCAGCCTAATAGAACATGAACGGTCATTCTCAATATCTGATGATGACATTAATTCAGTTCACTCATTTAATCCAGAATAATTGTCAGCATTCAACATAATCGGTACAGCTATACGAAAAAGACAAAATGCAATGTTTTTCTTAGATGGTCCAGGAGGCATGGGAAAAACATACCTTTATCGGGCACTGCTAGCAACTTTCAGAAAGGAATGGTTCATTATATTAGCAACAGCTTCATCTGGGATCGCAACAAACCTGCTCCCAGGTGGGAGGACTGCACATTCAAAATTCAAAATACCCATCAGATTTGAAATAATGTCAACATGCAAATTTAATAAGCAGTCTGATTTGCGTGATTTGATACAACAAGCTGGAGCAATTATTTGGGATGAGGCCCCAATGATTCATAAAAAGGCATTTGAGACTGTGGATCGATCTTTTAGGGATGTGCTTGATGTCAATCTGCCCTTTGGTGACAAAGTTATGATCTTTGGTGGTGATTTCTATCAGCTAACACTGGTGGTTGTAAATGGAACCAAATCTCAAATTATTAGCACGAGCATCGTTGAATCGTATCTTTGGACAAATGTTCACATTCTTAGCTTAACTGTGAACATGCGAGCTCATGACGATCCTCATTTCTCAGAGTTCCTACTGCGTGTGGGTAACGGTGATGAGCCAACTGTGCTAGATGATATGATTGAAATTCCAAACTCTATGGTCATACCTTGGGAAGATGAACGTTCTGCAAATATATTGATTGATGCAATATTTCCTGAGCTAGGTTCCCCAATTGATGTCAGATATATGGAAAGCAGAGCAATAATAACTCCTTTAAATGAGGATGTCAACAGAATAAATGAAAAATGTCTTGAAATATTTCCGGGAGAATGCAAAACATACTACTCTTTTGATTCTGTTGTGGATGACACCCATAATTTATATTTGCCAGAATTCTTGAATTCAATAAATCCGGGAAATCTACCACCTCATGAGCTCAATCTCAAGAAAGGTTCACCGATAATGCTGATTAGAAACATTGATCCAAAAATTGGATTGTGCAACAGAACTAGGCTTACATGTGTTACATTTTCAAGAAATGTTATTGAAGCTGAAATATTAAGCGGAGAATTTAAAGGGCCCAGAGTATTTCTACCACGAATTCCCTTGAAGAGTGCAGAAGATGTTAAGCTGCCATTCGAGCTCACCCGTAAGCAATTCCGAGTACGTTTAAGCTATGCTCTGACCATCAACAAATCACAGGGCCAAACAATTTCAAATGTTGGAGTATATTTACCGAATGATGTTTTTAGTCATGGTCAACTGTATGTGGCATTGTCAAGAGGAGTTTCTGCAAACAGCACCAAAGTGATGGTTAAAAATGGTACTTTGGATGGGCGTGAAGGAGTATACACTAGAAATGTTGTGTTCAAGGAATTATTCACAAAATTACATGCATCAGCCCAAATTACATAGATTGTAAGAATTAATGTATCTTTTGTAATATTTTGTGTTTTATTGTTTTATTACATATCTCTAACTTATGTTTTAAATTAGGCAAATTTTATCAAGCATTACTTGATGTCACACCATAAAGATAAAATGTGTAAGCAGCTTACTTATTTTCTCTTTCTAGATTTTTGGGCTGCACTACGGTAACATAGCATAACACATTGAATTATATTTTTTGTAGATGGCATGCATGATAGCATTGACGAATATTACAAAGACAAAGACGGTAATTTACCATTACCGTATCACTTAAGGCCTAAATCAGAGTACAAGGGGCTCCGAAAGATCATAAAAAGGGTGCCAAGGGATCTAAGCGATGAGGATCAATGGGCTTTTGCTTTTCGTGAGTTATTCACGCCGTCAAAATATCTGGTTCCGAAAAACTATGACGAAAATGCCGCTGCGAAGGAGTTGCTGGGAAAAAGATATACTAAATGATTTTGCTTAGATGTAGTGTTATGCACTTTATCTGTTTATCTTTTATATTGTTCTATAGTTCTGTTATGGTTATGGTTGTGGTCATGGAACGAGCAAGTTATTATTGTGGTCATTGAACGAGCGGGTTATTATTATGGTAATGGAACGAGCAATGTTCAACAGGTTATGGTTATGTTCATTTGTTGTCATTTGCTTCAAGAATTGATCAACATAAGTATTTTATTATATATGATGGTTTATAAATGAGTTCATTATTTACATCCACAAATATCTTCTCTAACTTCCTTCTGTTTTCAATTTCAGATATAAATTATAATAGTATGTATCTATAGAAATCATTGCCTTGATCGTCTTAACTTAGATATGTGTATTATTCTTTTAGTGTTATATCAATGTTTTGTTTTTATTTTTTTAAGTATTACTTTCAAATTAGAATTCCAACACTACATAAAATGTATCCCCATGCAAAAGCCACCATAGAGAATCTATATACAAAAGCCACCGTAGATATTTTCTGAAGGATTTTTGTACATGTTAACAATAATATTAGCCTCCACCAAATGTCGGTGACCAGGAGCGATGTCGCCAACGATTGATATCGCCGCCCCTAACCGATGTCACCGCCCATGACCGATGTCGTTGCCCCCGACCGATGTTGCCACCCACGACCCATGTCACCCCGATGATTTATGTCACGCACACGACCAATGTCGCCGTCCATGACTAATGTCTCTCCCTCAGGACCAATGTCGCCCCCTACGACCACTGCTGCCGTGTAACATCCCATGTTACTTGCCACTGCCCACACACAATGTAGCCGCCGACGACCAAAGTCGCCCCCCACGACCCCAATGTCGCTTCCCCTGGACAATGTCGCTTCCCCCGACCAATGTCGTCGCCCACGACCAATGTTGCCCCCACGACAAATGTTGCCCCCCACGCCAAACGTCGCCCCTATGACAAACGTCATCCCCTCGACATTTGTTGTCCCCACGACAATTGTCGCCCCCATGATAAATCTCGCCGCCACGACAAATATAGTCCCCACGACAAATTGCGTCCCCACGACAAATGTCGTCCCAACGACAAATGTCGTCCCCACGATAAATGTCGTCCCCACGACAAATGTCGTCCCCACGAGAAATGTCGTCCCCACGACAAATGTCGTCCCCACGATAAATGTCATCCCCACGACAAATGTGACCCCTATGACAAATGTCGCTGACGACAACTGTCGCCCCCACAACAACTGTCGCCCCCACGATAACTGTCGCCCCCACGACAACTGTCGCCCCCAGGACAACTGTCGCCCCCACGACAACTGTCGCCGCCACGACAACTGTCGCCCCCACGACAAATGTCTCCCCCACGATAAATGTCGCCCCCACGACAAATGTTGCCCCCACGACAAATGTCGCCCCCACGACAAATGTCTCCCCCATGACAAATGTCGCCCCCACGACAAATGTTGCACGCACGTGGTCCCCCGTGCACGACTGCTTGTATATATATATACTTAGAATTAGAACTGGCCCCACTCTTTATTTAAGAATTCTTCTTCTTCTTCACTGAACCGAACCAGAGCTGAAGAAAAGTGAGGACGGTGATGGCAGAGCGTGAGATTTCGTGAACTTTCCGGTGGCCGCTGACGGTACTCCGGTGCTCGAAATCTTCATCCGAACATAGATCTGGAAAGCTCTCGGCGAGAGCTACGCCCTCGTTGTAATTTCTTTCCCGTTTCTTGAGATTTCTCGTTAGGGTTTTTCGGCCCTAACCTCTATATTGGCCATTTTTGTCTAGATTTCAACTTCTCCCGCATCCTTTTGCCCCGATCTAAGACGTGGAGTGATTTCGGTGGACTTTTCCGGTAAAACCAAGTCAAGTGGTGGTTTCTCCTCATTTCTTCTTGTTCGATTCGATGGTAATGGCTATGTTTTTCACGTCCCCTGAAATTTTCTACAATTATTCTTCCCAATTATTGTTATGATTAACCGCTTTGTTGATCACATGTTGTTTTGAAGTGTTGCCATGCTAAACTCGATCTTGTCTATTTATGTTTAATCGTTCTTGAAGTGTTTCAGCGATGGTTTAAGTGCCTTAGCTCTCGTTATCAAACATTTTAGAGTTTAATTAGGGTTGTAAATCGTTCCTAAGGGTTGATCAACCACGTCTTGAGTTCGGTAATGTCTAGTAGAATCTGTCGAGCCAAATCCCGAGATATTTGTGTTATGGTTTCTTTGAGTTTCTTGAATGCGGGAGTTAGTGGACGATTCCACCTCCGCAGTGTTTGTTACCTTCATTAGTGCCATGTGGGAGTCTACCTGGTTTTGATGTCTGCGGTGTACGGTGGAGAGTATGAGACTCCCTCGCAGTTAGAGGGATTATGTATCCGTTTTGTTTTTTGGGTGGTGTGTCCAAGAGTGACCACCTCGCCCGTGTTTTGTTTTTGGGTGGTGTGTCTAAGAGTGACCACTTCGTCGTGTTTTTGGGTAGAGTCGACCACAGGTGCCTAATAAAGGTGTTGTATTTTCCTTTCTGGTGAAATATTCTTGTAGTCACCTTATAGCCTCGTGCGTCTGGTGTACTCTTGTGGAACGTGACAAATCACGTAGGAGTTCTTTTCCTGTTGATGCCCTGTTTCTTTTGTACTTTGCTTCAGTGCTTTTGGTCTTGGGTTGGTACACCTGTTGAACTTTGTTTATTTTGGCTTATTACTTTTTCCTGCCACTACTTGTATTTCCATGCTGAGGTGTTCTGTTTTTGGAATGCCTCAGGTTCATAGCAGTAGCGGTTAGCAGTGCTGGTTTTGGAGTTTTCTGGGCGGCAGCGTTGGCCGTGTTTGTTGCCTCGTCTCAGCGAGGTAGTTTGTTGTTGGTTTAGTTTTACTAGTTCAGATATATTTTTTGTTCGTGGGTTCGTGTCAGCTTGTTGGCGCCCACTGATTTGTTAATTGTTGATACTTGCTAGCTGCTCATTTATTTAAAAGTGGATGTTTTACTTGCTCTCTGGGAGGATTTATGCTAGGAATGCATGTTAGGTAATTTCAGCTATAAAATCTACTACTATCACTTCATGCATTGCATAATTTGAAACTCTACCTTGTTATTTTTAGCGACCGTAAAAGCGATCTTTCCTACTATAATAAATTTAGAGTCTTGCATAGCATGAGTTGTCCTTTAGGGACGTTTTCACAAATGTAGGATGTTTGAGTTAATCTAATCAAGTATTTTTCCGCAGCGTATCATATATTTTAATTCGCGGACTAGATGAGCCACTAAGCCGAGGGATACGACTAACTTCTTCTCGTAACTGATTTTCTTTAAAATAACTTGAAAAGAACCTTTCTTCATGTTTAGTTGGTGTCTGCCTGAGCATCCGCAGTTATCCCCTGCTGACGTGGCATCATGACGCGCATTTTCCCTTACTCTGATAAGCTTTATTTGTGGTGAAAATTCGGGTTATGACAGTTGGTATCAGAGGGAGGTTGCTTGATAATTTGTCGGGCAACCTTTCCTTGTTGGTATTAGGTGTTTAGCATCATATCATACTACACACCGATATGTCATCAGTACGTCTTGGCTGAAGCACGAACACTACACTCATAGCATAACATGAAGTGTACATGGCATATTATGTAGTATGGGATGCATAATATATGTCTGTATATGAATCCACCATAGGGGCAATATGTGAGGGTTATGTAGTATGGGATGTATAACTTCACCACATGAATGTGACTACCACGTTTGTTTTTCGTTGCATGAGAATGTCATGTACTATGGGATGCATAACATTTTCATGTGTACGTCGCTCAAAACATGCATTAGGGCCTTTTTAGAATGCATAGCACAATCATGCATAGCATAACATTGCATAAGCACAACGTGCCAAGCTAAAGATTGCGGGATGACATATGTACACACATGGGTTTAAATCAGAAAATGAATATAAATACATGCATTCATGTCATAGGCACAAGAGTCAATAGGATGAAAGTATATCACCCTAAGTAGGACATAACATCATTATAAAATCCCAGGGCAAGTTGCAGAATAAGCAAGTGTCTTTTAAGTATGATCTGAACTAGTTGTGTGACTTTGTTGTAAGCTAGGATTTTGATGGGTGGTTCGTTGCTTTTTAGAATGCTGCCAAAGCGTCCTGCGACGAGGTCGACTCCCCAGTCGGAGGGTGAGTCATCAGGTGCACAAAGTGACGCGATTATCGAGAGTCTGTGTCAGAGCAATGAGGCTCTGTCAAGGCAATTGGTTGTGATGCAATCGCAAATTGAGTATTTGTTGTCTGCCGCTCCCGCGCAGCAACCTTCAGCGCAAGAGCCCGCCTCGGGCCAAGCCGTGCCCAATACCCCTGCTCCTCTGGTGCCCCCGATGGTGATACCACCAGAAATGAATTTCATATCGCACTTCCAGCAGTTGGGACCTCCCACCTTCGACAGGAGTGCTGACTTTATGATTATAGATGACTGGATCATCTCCATCGAGGAGATGTTTTCGTATTCTGGAATTCTAGAAGCCCAGAAGGTGATGATTACAGCCTATCAGTTAAAAGGTCTAGCGAAGAGTTGGTGGATTCAGGAAAGAGAGAACTTGAAGGAAGGCTGTTCTTGGGAATCTTTTAAGAAGATGTTGCTAAAAACGTTTCTACCCTCGGTCGAGCAAGACCGCCTGATGAATAATTTCCTACATCTAAAGCAGAGACAGCTCACCGTGAGCGAGTATGAAATTGAGTTTAGCAAACTGAGCAGGTTCGCTCCGGATTTGGTAGCTTCTGAGGAGGGTAGAGTGAAACGTTTCTTGGGAGGACTAAGAAGCCATGTCTAGCAGTTGGCATGCGCTTACCAAGCTGAAAGTTATGCTGAAGCAGTGGAAGCCGCTTTAAAAGTGGAGGCGATTGAAAACGCCAAGAACCACGGTGCTGCGGCAAGGAAGGAGAAAAGAAAAGGTGTTGAGGATGGTAGCTCCAGGGCATCTGGCACTTCTTCGAAGAAGAAATGTAAGGATGTGTGTAGCTTCTGTGGTCGACCTGCCCACCCCTACGAAAGGTGCTTCAAGAGGACTGCCACCCTGAAGCAGCAGCAGGTGCATGCCATCCAAGGTGCACCCAAAGGAGAGCTTGCGTGCTCGTTCTGTGCAAGGAAGGGTCACGATGTGACTCGTTGCTGGATGAAAGAAAGGGTTTGCTTCCAGTATGGGCAGAAGGGACACTAGAAGTCTTCGTGCCCCGAGGCTCAGTCCCCACTGCAGCCTGCCCCACTTCGAGCTCTGCCACCGCCACCAAGCCTGGATAAAGGAAAAGAAAAGCTGAACGTGATGACCAACGAGGAAGCCTAAACCTCTACGCAAGTGATATCAGGTTAGCCTCAATTTAATTTTATCCTTGTTAGTTATCTTCGTTGCCCTAGTTGTCGTTCGTTTAGTTATGTATGTTACAGTTTTAGGGGAGTTTAAGGTACAGAATAGGTGGGCTCTCATTCTTTTCGATTCGGGTGCCACTCATTCCTTTGTGGCCCGGAGATTTGTCGATAAGCACCGTCTGAGTGTGGACCAATTAGGAGGCTCCTTCAATGTCAAGCTCCATTCCGGTGATTCGGTGATATCTAACCAAGGAGTTCTGAGATGCCCTATTTGTCTTGACAATTTTCTGGCGTATGCGGATCTGATGATTTTTGATCTGTTTGATTTCGACGTGATTCTGGGCATGGAATGGCTGTCCAAATATGATACGGTCATCCAGTGTAAGGCTAAGCGATTGGATTTCAGAATGGACGACGGGCAACCTATGACCGTCTATGGATTACAAGACAGAGTTTCTCCTGTCATTTCTACGGTACGTGCTTATCGGGCTATAGAGTCTGGCTGCGAGGCATTTTTGGTTTCATTTCTGCGCCACGTCTTGAGGATGTCTCGGTGGTGCGAGAGTTTCCAGATGTTTTTCCTGATAGTCTTCCAGGACTTCCTCCTGAAAGGGAGATAGAGTTTGTGATAGACCTCGAACCGAGAACTCGTCCCGTTGCTAAAGCACCGTACCGTATGGCTCCGCGTGAGTTGGACGAGTTGCGTACTCAGCTCGATGAGTTGTTGATGTGTGGTTTTATTAGGCCAAGTACTTCTCCATGGGGTGCTCCTGTTTTGTTCGTCAAGAAGAAAGATGGATCGATGAGACTTTGCATCGATTATAGGGAATTAAACAAGGTAACAATTAAGAATAGATATCCCCTGCCAAGGACTGATGATTTGTTTGACCAATTGCGTGGTAGCTCGGTATTTTCAAAGATCGATCTTCGCTCAGGCTACCACCAGTTGAGGATTCGAGAGGCAGATATTCCTCAAACCGCTTTCCTTTCACGGCATGGACATTATGAGTTTCCGGTGATGTCTTTCGGTTTAACCAATGCACCCTCTGCTTTCATAGATTTGATGAATCGGGTGTTTAAGCATTTCTTGGACCGATTTGTTATTGTGTTCATAGATGATGTCTTGGTGTATTCCCATAATGTTGAGGAGCATACCCAGCATTTGCATCTGGTTTTGTCGACCATGAGGGAGCATAAGTTATATGTGAAGTTGAGCAAGTGTGAGTTCTGGTTACCTCAGGTGTCCTTTCTGGGTCATGTGGTAAGCAAGGATGGTATTTCTGTAGACATGACAAGGATTTTTGCTGTAATGGAATGGGAGAGACCTTCTACGCCGAAGGAGACTAGGAGTTTCTTAGGCCTAGCTGGCTATTACAAAAGATTCGTGGAAGGGTTTTCGGTGTTGTCTGCTCCTCTAACCAGACTTACTCAGAAGAATACTGCTTTCATTTGGAGTGATAAATGTGAAGAGGCGTTCCAACAGCTGAATAAGAGATTATGTACTGCTCCGATTTTAACCTTACCTACTGAAGGAGTTGAGTATGCTGTGTATGTCGATGCGTCACATATCGGACTTGGTTGTGTTTTAATGCAAGATGGTAAGGTGATTGCGTATGGATCGAGACAACTAAAGATCCACGAGAGGAACTATCTGGCGCACGATTTGGAATTTGCGGCTGTAATTTATGCACTGAAGCTCTGGAGACACTTATTATATGGCGCGATGTGTAAGATCTATACTGACCATAAGAGTTTGAAGTACGTCTTCACTCAGAAGGAACTAAATCTGTGCCAGCGTCGGTGGTTAGAATATGTTGCGGATTATGAAGTGGAAATTCATTATCATCCAGGAAAGGCTAATGTATTAGCCGATGCCTTGAGTAGGAAGACCGCCAAAATTTTTAATCTGTCAGTACAGTCCTTGGTAGAAGAATTTTTGCTGATGGATATTGAAGTTGGGAGTAGTACTGTACCTGCTAGTCTAGAAGTAGAAGAACCCTCTTGGATCTCCCTTACTCAAGCACATCAGAAGGATGATCCTGATTTGTTGCACCTCCGGAATAGAGCTTTGAAGGGAGAACTACCAGATTTCTTTGTGGATGAGTTGGACACCTTGAAGTATCGGGGTAGATTTTGCGTCCCCACCTTTGGCGATATTCGAGCTAAGATCTGTGTTGAAGCCCATGGTTCCAGTGTAACCTACCACCCTGGTTCCACTAAGATGTATAAAGATCTAAAGCAAATTATTTGGTGGTCAGGGATGAAGAATGACATCGCAAAGTTTGTATCAGAATGTTATACTTGTCAGCGTGTTAAGGCTGATCACAGAAGGCCTGGTGGTAAGTTGACACCGCTTGATATTCCAAGTTGGAATTGGGAAAGTATTTCAATGGATTTCATCACCGGTCTGCCAAAATCTCCCCGTGGGCACGACTCTGTTTGTGTGATAGTCGACAGATTGACAAAGTGTGCTCACTTTGTGCCATTTAAGATTGGGTACTCGATGAAGAAGATAGCTGAGTTATATCTTGAAGAGGTCATCAGGTTACATGGTGTGCCTGTTAACATCGTATCAGATCGGGACTCTAGATTTACATCTCGCTTTTCGAAGAGTTTACAGGATGGGTTGGGTACCGATTTAAGGTATTCCACCGCCTATCATACGCAGACTAATGGTCAGACGGAAAGGGTAAATCAGATCGTAGAGGATATGATCAGATGTTATATTTTTATCATGGTGGTGCTTGGGAGGAGCATCTCAGGCTCATGGAGTTTGCATACAATAATAGTTATCAAGAGAGTCTGCAGATGGCTCCGTTTGAGGCCTTGTATGGGAGGCATTGTAGAACTCCACTGTTTTGGGCTGAAGTTGGTGAGAGACCGTTGTTAGGTCCGGAAGCTATTGAAGAGATGAATTGTGTCGTGACCCATATTCGGGAAAAGCTTCGTGTGGCTCAAGAGCGCTATGAGAAATATGCTAATCTTCGAAGGGTGGATCTGGAGTTTGCGGTTGGAGACTTGGTTTTTTTGAAGGTTTCTCCGATGTCTGCTGTAAAAAGGTTTGGAAGGAACCATAAGTTAGACCCCCGGTATGTGGGACCTTTCCAGATTCTTGAGCGCATTGAAGTGTCAGCTTATAGGTTGGAATTACCTGCGACCTTCCCTTGTGTCCATGATGTGTTCCATGTGAGCCAGTTGCGGAAGTGTGTTCGTAGTGACCGTCAAGTCCTCGACTCGATACCCCAGATTCAGCCCAACCTTACGTTTATGGAAGAACCTATTCGTGTTCTGGATTCTCAAGAGCGTATGTTGCGGAGAAATACCATCCCTATGGTCAAGATTCTTTGGAGAAATCAGGACGTCGAGAGCGCGACGTGGGAATTGGAATCAGCCATGAGAGAATCTCATCCGCACCTCTTCTCTTAGTTTCGGGTATGTTGCTATGTTTTCAGTTATGCATGGTTTTATCGACTTTGGTTTGGTTTTGGAGTTGTGATAAGTTTCGGGACGGAACTTCTTTTTAGGAGGAGTGACTGTAACGCCCCCGATTTTTCGATGATTTTATTTGTTTGGGCAACGTCAGATTTATGACGTCGTGGCGTTACTTTTAACGTCGAGTTGACGGCGCAATGCCGATAAGAAATTTTCACGTCCGTGCAGTCGAGTAGGCCGAATTCTTGTTATAATGTGAAGATTTTGCGTTTGGAATTTAAATTAAGTAATTTTGGACTTGCTCGTCAAGTTTCGTCGCAATCCGAGCATTTTTGGAGTCTCGGCGCGCGATTGAAGTTTTTGATTGTTTATGTTCGTCGTATACTTCGAAGATTAATATCTCGGGAATGGCTCGTCAGATTCTAGTTTTGATTTCGCCGTTAGATTTGTAGCATTAGTTTTCGCTTTCAGTGCAAGTTTTGTTTAATTCGGCGCTCGTTTGGGCTTCCGTACTGAGTCTTCTCGAGAAGGTATGGTTCTACTCGATTAGACCGTTTTAGATTTTACTCAGGAGCCATTTTGAGGGTCAAAACGGCGTTGTAACAAAAAATGGTCAACATGAAATTCGTTTGTCTCTACGAGATCTACAACTTTCATGTTGACCACGTTTCGAATTGAAGATGTTTTGAACCCCTATTTCTGTTGTTTCTACAATAACTCGAGTGGTGAGCTGCTACTCGAGTATATGCTGCTTCTACTCGAGTAATTCATGTTTTAACTCGAGTAATGAGCCTCTACTCGAGTATATTATGTTAATACTCGAGTAGGTATACTACTACTCGAGTAGGTATGCTGTTACTCGAGTAGGTATGCTGTTACTCGAGTAGGTATGCTGCCACTCGAGTAGGCTGTTTCGTTTTACGTTCAGACATTGTTTTGAGAGTCACAACTGCATTGTATCAAAAAATGGTCAACATGAGATTTGCTCGTCTCGACGAGATCTAAAACTTGCATGTTGACTACTTTTCGATTTGAAGTCTTTTTAAACCCCTAATTTCGTTTTATCTGTTATAACTCGAGCGGTGAGCTGCTACTCGAGTATATGCTGCTTTTACTCAAGTAATTCATGTTTTAACTCGAGTAATGAGCCTCTACTCGAGTATATTATGTTATCACTCGAGTAGATATGCTACTAATCGAGTAGGTATGCTGTTACTCGAGTAGGTATGCTGCTACTCGAGTAGGTATGCTACCACTTCAGTAGGCTGTTTCTGTCTGCGCTCAGAGGCCGTTTTGAGGGTCAAAACGGCATCGTATCAAAAACTGGTAAACATGAAATTTGTTCGTCTCGACGAGATCTACAACTTTTCTGTTGACCACGTTTCTATTTGAATCAATTTTGAACGTCTAACTGCATGTTTTCGCTCATACGCTCGTAAATAGTACGTTTTTAGACAAAACCTTTCATAAATACCTATATATATATACTTAGAATTAGAACTGGCCCCACTCTTTATTTAGGACTTCTTCTTCATTTTCACTGAACCGAAGCAGAGCTGAAGAAAAGTGAGGACGGTGATGGCGGAGCGTGAGATTTTGTGAACTTTCCGGTGGCCGCTGACGGTACTCCGGTGCTCGAAATCTTCATCCGAACATAGATCTGGAAAGCTCTCGCCGAGAGCTACGCCCTCGTGATAATTTCTTTCCCGTTTTTTGAGATTTATCGTTAGGATTTTTCGGCCCTAACCTCTATTTTGGCCATTTTTGTCTAGATTTCAACCTCTCCCGCATCCTTTTGCCTCGATCTATGACGTGGAGTGATTTCGGTGGACTTTTCCGGTAAAACCAAGGCAAGTGGTGGTTTCTCCTCATTTCTCCTTGTCTGATTCGATGGTAACGGCTATGTTTTTCACGTCCCCTAAAATTTTCTACAATTATTCTTCCCAATTATTGCTATGATTAACCGCTTTTTTGATCACATGTTGTTATGATGTGTTGTCGTGCTAAACTCGATCTTGTCTATTTATGTTTAATCATTCTTGAAGTGTTTTAGCAATGGTTTAAGTGTCTTAGCTCTCATTATCAAACATTTTCGAGTTTAATTAGGGTTGTAAATCGTTCCTAAGGGTTGATCAACCGCGTCTTGAGTTTGGTAATGTCTAGTAGAATCTGTCGAGCCAAATCCCGAGATATTTGTGTTATGGTTTCTTTGGGTTTCTTGAATGCGGGAGTTAGTGGACGATTCCACCTCCGCAGTGTTTGTTACCTTCATTAGTGCCCTGTGGGAGTCTACCTGGTTTTGATGTCTGCGGTGTATGGTGGAGAGTATGAGACTCCCTCACAGTTAGATGGATTATGTATCCGTTTTGTTTTTTGGGTGGTGTCTCCAAGATTGACCAACTCGCCCGTGTTTTGTTTTTGGGTGGTGTGTCCAAGAGTGACCACTTCGCAATGTTTTTGGGTAGAGTCGACCACAGGTGTCTAATAAAGGTGTTGTATTTTCCTTTCTGGTGAAATATTCATGTAGTCACCTTATAGCCTCGTGCGTCTTGTGTACTCTTATGGAACGTGATAAATCACGTAGGAGTTCTTTTCCTATTGATGCCCTGTTTCTTTTGTACTTTGCTTCAGTGCTTTTGGTTTTGAGTTGGTACCCCTGTTGACCTTTGTTTATTTTGGCTTATTACTTTTTCCTGCCACTACTTGTATTTCCTTGCTGAGGTGTTCTGTTTTTGGAATGCCTCAGGTTCAGAGCAGTAGCGGTTAGTAGTGCTGGTTTTGGAGTTTTCTGGGCGGCAGCGTTGGCCGTGTTTGTTGCCTCGTTTCAGCAAGGTATTTTGTTGTCGGTTTAGTTTTACTAGTTCAGACATACCTTTTGTTCGTGGGTTCGTGTCAGCTTGTTGGCGCCCACTGATTTGTTAGTTGTTGATACTTGCTAGCTGCTCATTTATTTAAAAGTGGATGTTTTACTTGCTCTCTGGGAGGATTTATGCTAGGAATGCATGTTAGGTAATTTCAGCTATAAAATCTACTAGTATCACTTCATGCATTGCATAATTTGAAACTCTACCTTGTTATTTTTAGCGACCGTAAAAGCGATCTTTCCTACTATAATAAATTTAGAGTCTTACATAGCATGAGTTGTCCTTTAGGGATGTTTTCACTCATGTAGGATGTTTTTGTTAATCTAATCAAGTATTTTTCCGCAGCGTATCATATATTTTAATTCGTGGACTAGATGAGCCACTAAGCCGAGGGATACGGCTAACTTCTTCTCGTAACTGATTTTCTTTAAAATAACTTGAAAAGAACCTTTCTTCATGTTTAGTTGGTGTCTGCCTGAGCGTCCGCAGTTATCCCCTGCTGACGTGGCATCATGACGTGCATTTTCCCTTACTCCCAGGATCCTTCCAAAACTAACTTCCTTTTTATTATTCTTTTTCTTAATAAGATCAAAAATGATCTGTGCCAGTTCACCCGTTTCTTGTTCACCACTACACACATAACTATAAATTGATGCCTGGTTATATAGTCGTGTGTCGTGTGCTTGCCCAGCAAGACTTTCCCTACTATATCTGCTAAGAATTTAAACTCTGCAGATAGATGTTTCTTCAACAACTTGTTTGGGGTTTGTCCAGAATAACCCATTACACTCAGCATCTCATCATACTCATCTGTATCCATGTCTAAATCCTCTTCACCATTATATAATCCAAAAATTACAGTGAGAACGGTCGGAGTTAAGGAAACAGTAATACCCACTATAGTGTCGGTCATGGTATTGTCATCTGTTGTAGAGGAAGTATATACCCATTCCCTGATTTCTGATCCAGATATTTTGGTTCTTTTGGATAGCAGAGTTTTCAATTTCTGCTCGTCAAGAAGTTGCAGGATTTTCAGAAAGACAGGGTCAGCATGTTGGAATGAATCAAAATCCACATCGAATCTGGTATCAAACATCATTGTTGCAAGGGTTCCCGCTGGAATCGCCATTTGAGTACCTGCAAGAGAAAAACGACGATCAAGTGCAAAGGAATCTGAAGGCGTGGTACGGAGGTCGAAGAAAACCTAGATATAGAGTTTTCTAGAATATGAAACGACAAACTCTGTTCCACGAAAAATAAAAAATTCTTCGATCTGAGGTCGACAAAATAATTTTGAGTTAAATAATTCGTCGAGCTCAGTCTGATGATTTGAAGACATTTCGTCGAGCTCCATTCGATGAAAGTTTTCTGAATTAGATTCGTCGATCTCCGGTCGATGAAAATTGGTTCACTCACAGTGAGTTCGTTGATCTCTGTTCGATGAATATCTCAAGAACATTTTACCAGATCGTCGAACTCCGTTCGACGAACTGTGAAAAATTCGTTGAGTGCAGACAAAAACTAAACTAAGTCCTCTCCATTGATCATTCCAAGCTGATTTATAAAGAACAAGTGATTTCTCTCATCCAGAGGTTTGGTGAATATATCAGCTATTTGTAAATCAGTGTAGATATAGACAAGATTAACTTTGTTTTTATTTATACACTCTCTAATGATATGATGTCTAATATCTATATGCTTGGTCCTACTGTGTTGAACTGGATTTTGTGTAATGGCTATAGCACTTGTGTTATCACAAAATAGAGTTGAATTATTTAAGTTGAGACCATAGTCCAGTAATTGATTCTGAATCCACAACATCTATGAGCAGTAACTGTCAGCTGCAATATATTCTGCTTTAGCAGTTGAGGTGGACACAAATGTTTGTTTCTTACTGAACAAAGCCACTAATCTCATACCTAGGAACTGACAAGTTCCTGAAGTACTTTTTCTGTCTACCCAGCATCCTGCAAAGTCAGCATCTGAATATCCAGTTAAATCAAATTCATACTCAGTAGGATACCATAGGCCTAGTCTAGGACAACTCTTTATATATCACAAAATTCTTTTTAAGAAAATTAGGTGAGATTCTTTAGGGTTCACCTGGAACCTAGCACAAAGGCATGTGGCAAACATAATATAAGTTCTGCTTGCTTTAAGGTATAGTAGGGACCCAACAATGCCCCTATATAGTTTCTGATCCACAGGTTTCCCATGTGCATCAGAGTCTATTACAGCATTTGTAGCCATGGGTGTTTTCTTTGCTGAGGAATCAGCCATACCAAACTTCTTGATAGGCTCTTTACCATATTTAGCTTGGGAGATGAAGATGCCATCAGTGAGCTGCTTCACTTGGAAACCAAGGAAGTAGGAGAGCTCACCCATACTACTTATTTCAAATTTAGAATGCATGAGGTCGGAGAACCTCTTGCATTATTTGGAATCAGTAGACCCAAATATGATTTCATCCACATATATTTGTACTAACAAGGTTTGATCCTTATGATATCTAGTGAAAAGTGTCTTATTTACTATGCCTCTAATGAATTTATGCTCTATCAAAAAGCTAGCTAGGGTCTCATACCAAGCTATTGTAGCTTGCTTTAGAATATAAAGAGCTTTATGCAAATTAAATACATGATAAGGATGAGTTGGATAAACAAAACCTGGAGGTTGTTCAACATAAACCTCTTCTTTAAGTACTCCATTCATGAATGCACACTTCACATCCATCTGATACACCTTGAATTTCTTGTATGTAGTATAGTCCAGAAAAATTCTGATGGCCTCCAACCTTGCAACTGGTGCAAAAGTTTGATCATAATCTATGCCTTTTTCTTGTCTATATCCTTGAGCAACAAGCCTAGCCTTGTTCCTCATAATTGTACCTTGGGCATCCAGTTTATTTCTGTATACCCATTTGGTTCTAATGACTGGGTAGTCTTTGGGTCTTGGAAACAAATCCCAAACTCTACATTTCTCAAATTGATTTAGTTCCTCTTGCATAGTAATGATCCAGTGGGTATCCTGCTCAGCATCATTTATAAATTGAGGTTTAACCTGAGAGAGAAAACATGCATGCATCAAGTCTTGGTTGAGTTGATGCCTTGTCTGTACACCAGCTAATATGTCTCCAATCACTTGAGATCTAGGGTGATCCCTTAGTGTGACAAGATCATTTGGTGGAGTTGGTTTAGCAACAACATTTTGAATTAATTCCTCTTGTGGAATTATATTTGCTGTTGGATGAGGTTCAACTTCCTCAGTGCTTTCTTCTTCACTTTCTTCATTGACTTGTGGACAAGGATGTATTGGAACCTCTTGGGTGAGGCTTAGTCCATTGAAATTCTCACACAAGTGAGGTACCTACAAAGGATTACTGGTAGAAACTTCTTTCGCCTTGCAAGACATGTTAGCCTCATCAAAAGTAATATGAATAGATTCTTCAATTTTCAAGGAGAATTTGTTAAATACCCCATAAGCTTTGCTTACTTGGGAATATCCTAGAAAAATTTCCTCTTCAGCCTTAGCTTCAAACTTTCTAATGTATTTCTGGTTGTTGTTATGTATGTAGCATATACAACCAAATACTTTAAAATACTTGATTTTAGGTTTCTTCCCTTTAAGTAATTCATAGGGAGTCTATTCTTCAGTTTATATATCAAGCTCCTATTCAGGAGATAGTTTGTTGTGCTTACAGCCTCTGCCCAAAAGGTTAGTGGCATGTAAGCATCTGCAAGCAATGTACTTGCAGCTTCAATTAGGGTCCTATTTTTCCTTTCAGCTACCCCATTTTGTTGGGGAGTTCTAGGAGCTGAGAAGCAGTGTCTGATACGTTCCTTCTCACAGAACTCAAGCATAAGAAGAGACTCAAACTCTATACCAAGATCACTTCTGATAAATGCAACATGTGTAGAGTACTCAATCTGTATGCTCCTGAGAAAATCTGTAAGAACTTTAAAAGTATCTGACTTAGATATCAGAAAGGACACCCAAGTGAACCTTGAGAAGTCATCTACAATAACTAAGGTGTAGGATTTCCCTCCTAGGCTTTGCACAGTAATGGGTCCAAAGAGATCCATGTGTAGCAAATACAAAATCCTAGGTGAATCACTTTTATTAACTAACTTAAAGGTAGTTTTAGTTTGCTTGCCTAGTTGACAAGTCCTGCAAAGGCCTTCCTTATTGTAGGGACCAGAAGGTAAGCCTCTTACAAGACTGTCTTTAGATAACCTAGCAATGTTTTTCATGTTAACATGACCAGTCTTTTATGCCATAATTCATTCTGAGTACTAACTATGTTGAGTAGGCAGATATCTGAATTAACTGAGTAGAAATCAACTAAATATATATTTCCTTGTCTATTTCCAATTAAAAATTTTTGGTTTTTTTATTAGAAATAATACAAGAAGTTGAGTTTAAATGTACCTGATAACCTTCATCACATAACTGGCTTATAGAGATGAGGTTATGCTTGAGTCCTTTGACATAAGTCACTTTCATGAAGGTGACTGCTCCAATTTTCACTTCTCCATAACCTTCTAACTGGCCACACTTTGAATCACCAAAGATTACCTTTGGCCACAGCTTGGACTTGTAGTTGATTAAATTGTCCTTGCTGCCAGTCATGTGTTTGGAGCATCCACTGTCCAGGTACCAGATTTGATTAATTACTGGATAGCCCTTTTCTTGTAGTAAAAACAGTTAGTTGTTCTTGACCCAGGTTACCTTGGGTCCTTTATATTGCTGGTAAGAAAAACTAGATATTACAAAAAACTCTGGTTGAGATTTGTATCCTAAAGGATGATATCTTCTTGGTGAGATTATCCAGTCAGCTAATGGATTAAATGATTTCTTAGATTGATTAGAGTTGCTGTTGTAGTTATAATTTTTGTTAAATCTTTCTAGGTTTGACGAAATATTGTGAGTTCGTCGACCAGAGTTCGACAAATTGGGATCAGATCGTCGATCTCTGCCCAGATCATGAACATGTTCATTTTATGTGCCCCACATTCGTCGATCTCTGCTTGACAAACCATATAGAGTTCGTCGATCGCAGTTAGACGAATAATTATAGTTAAAGTTTGTGTTTAGAGTTCGTTGAGTAGAGTTTGACGAACTGTTCATGTTTCGTCGATCTGAGTTCGAGGAAATCTGCTGAACTTTGTTTTTACCTAAGGTTTTCTGATTTTTGTTATTTTGACCTTTTAACTTGGGAATATCTTCTATGGTTTGTTTATAGTTTATTATTTCTTTCCCCTTAGCTGAAACAAATTTGATGGGGGTTGATAAAATATTCGTGTTAAGAATGGGGGGTAAACTTGATGAAGCACCCAATCCCAGCTTACCATTTAGTCTGGTATTTACAGTGCTTGTAATGTCCATCAGCTGGAGTCTTCTCCCATTCAGAGTTTCCTCAAGTTGTTTAGCCTCACATAATTCAGTTTTTAAAGAGTTAATCTGTTCATTTGCTAGATTTAATTCTTCCTTTAACTTAATGTTTTCTGAATTCAGTATCTCTTGATTTCCTAGTTTTTCACTAAGTGTTTTAATTTCTTTTTCTGAATTTATTAGATCTATGCACATGATTTTAAATTCAGATTTGAAAGATTCAGAGTTATAGTCAAATGAAGAAAATACCTGATTAGCCTCAGATTCTGAAGCTTCTTCATTGTCTGATTCTTCTTCATCTGAATGAGTTCTGGAAGCATCAATTTCCATGAGGCAGACTTCTTTGGCCCTTGCCTCTTCTTCTTTTTCACTAGAGCTGGAAGATGTTGATTCATCTTCAGTTTCACTCCAGGATTCAGCTACAAATCCTTTCTCCTTCTTCTTGTATCTGCTGGAGGAAGGTCTTGAGCTGTGTTGTCTTATGGTATCCTTCTCTCTTCTCTTATCATTCTTTTGATTTTCTCGACACTCTGAGATGAAGTGTCCAGGTTTCCTGCAACCAATGCAGACCACTTCCTTAGTGGGAGTTTTATCATACCTTTGTTTGTCTTTCTGTCTGGATGACTTTCTTCTGAAGTCTTTCCTTTCCACCATGTAAAATCTTTTGGCAAGTAGATGCATCAGCTCTTCATTATTATTGGTGCTTCTGTCTCCTCAGTAGCCTTGAATGCAATGTTGTGCTCCTTCCTTGTTGGTGGAGGTGTTCTTTGCTCAGCAGCTTCTCTGGATTTGATAAGCTGTTCATAAGACTTCAGCTTTCCTAAAAGAGATTCAATGGAAATCTCATTCACGCTCCTGGCTTCCTTGATGGGCCAGATCCTTGAATCCCATGAGCTTGGGAAGCACATAAGGATTTTATCATTCACCTCTGTGAGCGTGATGTCCTTGTCCACGGTTTTCAACTCATTGATGATTGAGCTCAACCTATTGTACATCTCTGCAACTGATTCAGCTTCTTCTTTCTTTAAGTTCTCATATTGTGATATGATATTGGACCTTCTATCTTTTCTTTCATCAACAAACCCAACCACCATTTGATTGAGGGAATCCCAGATGGCTTTGGCTGATGTGCATTCAGCCACTTTTTGAAAGATGTCATATGACATTGTTTGGGCCAGAATATTCATGGCCTTGGCATCAGCAATTTTTGCCTTCTTCTGGGCCTCAGTCCACTCATGTGGTGGAACTTCATTGTTGCTGGATGTTGCTGTAGAGGTAGATGCTTCAGGAGGACCTGTCACAATGGAATTGAAAATATCCTCATTAATAGAGTTCATATAAAACTTGATTCTTGCCTTCCAGATGGCAAACCTATTTAGATTGCAAACTGGAGGTCTGGTGCTTGCATAGTCCTTATTCTGTGTCATGATGTGTGTGAATATCTAATAGAAATGAACAGACAGATCTAAGACAGGATCTTTGGTTCAAGGGTTAGCTTGTACAACCAAGGGAATCCTGCTCTGATACCAATTGAAAGTGATGGGTTAGATCTGGAATACTCTAGAGGGTGGGTGAATAGAGTATTTAGGTTTTTTAAAAAAATTTCTAACTACTTCAATGTAGTGCTAGTGCTGTAGGAATAAAATTAATGCATAAACACAACAATCCTAACTATCACAACCACATCAAGAAACAAAAGAAAAGAGCAACCAGACAACACAAGAAATTTATAGTGGTTCCCCAACCTTGGTACATCCACTCTTCTACTACCCTGGTAGGAATCCACTCAGATTTTTGATCAGGTGCCTGACACCAATGAGCTTTTGATCAGGTGAATTGGTATCAGAGCCCTTTATACAGTGGGGGGATGAGAGATGATTTTGTCTTCTATTTCTCAAGTTACAACTGAGAAGACTTATGTGGATTTGATGCTAGAAAAGGCTCCCCCTAAGATATTGAATGGTTCAGGAAGATGGAGCTTTGCTTCAGGGTGATAGGCCTTCAGTCTTTCAGCTTTGACTAGACAAAGTACAGGAACTTCTTGATAGATAGAGAATTTGTTGTCCTTTGAATTGTCCTGGAGTGTAGAAGGAAGAAGACTCTTGATTTTGATTTGATGTTCTTCCTCTTCAGATTGTTGATATTCTTCTGGTCTAGATCTTGTATTTCTGTATCAGCTTTCTATCTCTTTTTGTCTCAGAGTGTTGTTGAGAGAGAGAGCAGCAGAAGATTCTTGATTCCTGATTCACAAAACTGACAGACTGTCTGTTTCTTACTTGCAAAGAAGAAGATGGGAAATCCCTTTTTGTATATTCCATATTATCTTCCTTTTAAAATTTGAGAGTCTTCTGCATTCAATGTTGACGGCCTGGAGAATGTTTTGCATTGATTGAGTTTCCCCAACTATCCCATAGAATAATGGCAAGTAATAATCCTGGAGAAGACCATAATTAATGCTCGGTCTAACGGTAATATTCAGAGAATATTTTAGCATTAATTACTCAGGAATTATTACAGTAGGAAAGGGATACAAGGATGGAAATAACCAAGTCTGGATTCGTCGAACAAAGAACAGAAATTGTCGAGCTGAGTCCATAGTTCGTCGAGCTAAGGAGTTGTGTTCGTCGACCAGATGGCTTTATGTTCGTCGAGCTGAGTTCCAAGATTGTCGAGCTGAGAATAGATAACTGCATTCTCTAGAACCTTGCCTTTTCTGCACATCAAGTTCGTCGAGCTGAGAATTTGACTTCGTCGACTAGAGTTCAGTGAAGTGTTTTTGGACTTAGAATATTCTAGATATCTCTGAAATGAAGTGTTGAAGTGGAGTTGCCAGAAATCGTCGACCTAAGAACTAGATTCATCGAGTGGAGTTCAGAGAAAGTCTGGACTTGAAATGTTGAAGTATTGTCCATAAATCGTCGACCTGAGTCTGTAATGCCCCCGATTTTTCTACGATTATTTAATTCTCGTTTGGCGTTACGTTGACGCATTTCCGACATGTGTCGTTTGTTAGAGCGTGGTCTTATCTCTTTTGGTTCCTTGTGTGGTTATTGGTAGCCTTTTTGGCATGATCCCCTAGCAACCCGGGTCTGATTTTGTGACCGGTGAGGCCTCTCAGGGGATGCTTGTGTTTTGGCTTCGGGTAGTGATTACCCTAGTTTTTATCGTCGAAAGTTGACTTCGACTTCGCCGTTGCGTTCGTAGCGTGGGTGTTTAGCTACATTCCGAATTTCATCGGATTCTGAGGTGGTTCGGTTTCGGGTCGTTTTGGTGTGTTAATATTTTTGGATATAAATAATAAATTTTTAAAGCTTGAAACAATTTCCAGGGGTTTTTAGGTGTCTGTTAGGGCTGATTAGACGTGTCCATGCTCATATATATATATAGCCTGAAGACAAAATCCAGACTTTTCATCGTCTCCCTCCTTGTAGTTATAACTGCTGTCTGTTCAAGAGGAAGAGAAAAAAACCGACAACCCTGTACCCTTCAGACGCGGATTTTGGGAGCGTTAGTGAACGGAATTCGATTCCGAAAGCGGATTTGGAGTACTCTCTCCTACACCTTCATTCCTACGGTAAGAGAATCAATTTTCGTGGTGTTTCTAGAGGTCTCGGAATTTTTACTTTGATCCTTTTCCGCCATTAAAACCTCAGGATCCTGTTTAGGTGTTGTTGTGGCTGGAGCTGGGAGAGAGAGGAAGGGATGTGCTAGATAAATCACTGGAATTTGAGGCAAGTGGTGATCCTATCCTTGCCAAGTTTTCTTCTCCTTTTCATGGTCATATTTGCTATAATTTTCCCTATTTCCTGAGATTAATATTTTACTTTGTTTTCCGTCAAAAAGCATGTGAATCATTAACCATTATGGCCCTTTTTTTCTGTTTCCATTCTCTCAAGTTCTGAAACTCAAACCTTAGGCTGGAGTGCTGTAGTCTTCTTTATTTTTTATCAAATTGTTCCCTATTAATCATTCAAATTATTCCATGTTAACCTCTGTTTGGAAAGTATGTAGTCTTCCAACCCTTGATCTAGTAGCAGTGGGTTTTCCTACCTAAATTACAAGTAAAAGGATTGTATTAGGCTAAGAATTTTGGACGGAAATGAAGTAGGAGGTTCAGGATTTTTGTGCACTCAAAGGCGGCTAGATCGACGGAAATCGTCGATCTGGGTTCGACGATTATCGTCGAGCTGAGCTCGACGATGTCCCTTAGTTCTGGGTCTGACGGAAATAGTCGATCGGAGTTCGACGATTTTGCCGTGACCTTTGTTCGACGAAAGGAAAATCATTGAACGGCATTCGACGCCTTTTCCCGTGACCTTTGTTCGACGAAAGTAAAATCGTCGAACGGAATTCGACGACTTTTCCCGTGACCTGTGATCGACGAAAGGCAAATCGTCGAATGGAGTTCGACGATTTCCCGTGTCCTGCATTCGACGATTTTGTTCCAACGCTCGACAAAAAACGTCGATCTCCGTTCGATGAATCCTGTAGGCAGAAATTTATTTCTTTCCAGTACTTTTCTCCCCGAGTGATTACCTCCTAGGGGAAATGTCTTGTCGGCCTTTCGTTTTCCTTTGTTTTGAGGGCTGAATCATGGGTTATGGCATGTAGTGGTATTTTTACGCTCTAAAGGAGTGGGATGTTTTGTGTGCGGGCCGTGGCCGACACTTTTTAGTCCCAGGTACGGGCTGGGCATTTATTGTGGCCACCACCCTTTTTATCCCAGGTACGGGCTGGGTTTGTGGTGGTTTTGTGCTGACAGTGAAATTTTATTTTTGTTGGAACTTTTTTGTTTGGGGGACTGTTTTTGGTCACCAACTCAGGTCCATGATGACTTACTACTGCCATTACTCACAAATTAGGATTGTTAGGTGTTTCTTCCTAGTTTAATTCAACTTATAGTGGCATGTTTCTCTTGTCTTTTGCCTTGTAGCCTCTGCAGGATTTGAGCAGGGCTTGGTGTTGTTGCTTGGTACTTGGTGTACTTTTGTTTACTTTGGACAGTGTTTGCTTTTACTGTCTTGTTTTCTTACACTCCTGATCCATTTCCATTTAATGCTCTAATTTTGATTTTCTACTTTTACTTGCTGAGGTGTTCTTTTCTTTTCTGAATGTCTCAGGTTCTGACTAGTAGCCGGGTAGACGGCTAGTTCGTTGTGGTGTTGCTGGTGATCCCTTGGATTGTAGGGATCTTTCTCTTGCTGTTGTAAGGTAGTTTTTCTGCTTTTCTTACAGACATACATACTTGCCAGTGGGTTCGTGTCAGTTTGTTATCGCCCACTGGCAGTTTTACCTTATAATACTAGATATGTTTCTTTTACTGCTACCTTTCTGGAGATAGTCTACTT
Source organism: Platanthera guangdongensis (assembly GCA_039583875.1). Taxonomy (NCBI): domain Eukaryota; kingdom Viridiplantae; phylum Streptophyta; class Magnoliopsida; order Asparagales; family Orchidaceae; genus Platanthera; species Platanthera guangdongensis. The sequence continues at coordinate 184,543,582 of CM077158.1, forward strand.
GCTCTTGCGAAGATTTATGCTAGGTTGCTAGTTATTTTAAACCTAAAAACACTACTACAAGTATATCTCATGATCAGCATGTTTTATAAAATTCATACACTACTTTCCAAGTAACGTAAAAAGATCGTTTTCCTACTTATAATATAAATATATAGTCTTGCATGGCATAGGCTGACCTCGGGGGTCACTTATGCACCCTCATAGGATGTCAAATATAAATAAAGTGTTTTCCGCCGCGTATAAATATAGTTTTTAAACTGTGGGCTAGATGATCCACCGAGCCGAGGGATACTGCCCTTAATATTATATCTGATTTTCTAATCATTAAACTTAGGAAATTTTCATAGTCTAGTTAGATGGTGTTCGCCTGAGCCTCGAGAGTTATCCCCTGCTCGACGTGGCATAACGACGCGTGTTTTTCTCATACTCTGATACTTATTGAATTCGGAGAAAAATGCGGGTTGTGAGAGTTGGTATCAGAGGGAGGTTGCTTGACAATTTGTCGGGCAACCTTTCCTTATAGGCATTACGTGTTTAGCATCATACCATACACACACTGATATGTCATCAGCACGTCTTGGCTGAAGCACGAACACTACACTCATAGCATAACATGAAATATACGAGACATATTATGTAGTATGGGATGCATAATATGTGTCTGTATATGGATAAACCATAGGGGCAACATGTGAGGGTTATGTAGTATGGCATGCATAACCTCACCACATGAATATGACTAGCTCATTTCTTTTTCGTTGCATGAGAATGTTATGTAGTATGGGATGCATAACATTTTCATGCGTACGCCGCTCATGACATGCATTAGGGCCTTTTCAGAATGCATAGCACAATCATGCATAGCATAACATTGCATAAGCACAACGTGCCAAGCTAAAGATTTGCAGGATGACATATGTACACACATGGTTTTTAAATCAGAAAAAGAATATAAATTCATGCATTCCCGATCTAGGCACAAGAGTTAGATGATGGTTGTTAACCATCCTAGGTTAGGCATAATATCATTTTTGTTCAAATAAACTCCCAGAGCAAGTTTAGCATTTTTAAGATCATATTTATGTATGTATTGTCTATACTTGTAGTTAGTTCCAACTATTGTACCAGGATTTGACTAATGTTGATATGGTTTTAGGATGGAGAGACGTCTTTCGACGAGGTCGACACCCCTGTCTGAGGGTGAGACTTCTGGAGCGCAGAGTGATGCGGTGATTGAGAGCTTACGGTTGAGCAACGATTCCTTGACCAGAGAGTTGGTGGAGATACAGGTCCAGATCCAGTCTCTGGCGGTAGTTGTGGCAAGACAGACTTAGGGAGTGCAAGACCCTGCAGGGGGTTCAGCTGCCCCTCCACCTCCTGCTCCCCTGAGACCCCCAGTGGTGGTGCCACCGGAGATGGCCTTCATTTCTCAGTTTCAGAGACTTAGCCCTCCTACATATGATGGGAAGGCAGATTTCATGGTCATAGATGATTGGCTGATATCCAAGGAGGAAATGTTCTCGTACTCCAGTGTTGCAGATGATCAGAGAGTTATGATAGCAGGCTATAAGCTAAAGGGTTTGGCTAAGAGCTGGTGGCTTAGGTAAAAGGAGAGCTTGGTGGCTGGTTACACATGGGCATTGTTCAAGGAGATGCTGTTGAGGAAGTTCTTGCCTTCGGTCGAGCGTGACCGACTTATGAACGACTTTCTTCACCTGAAGCAGAGGCAAATCACGGTCAGTGAGTATGAGATAGAGTTTAGCAAGTTGAGTCGGTTTGCCCCTGGGTTGGTGAGTGTTGAAGCGGATCGAGTCAAGCAGTTCCTTGGTGGCTTGAGTAGCGAGGTTCAGCAGTTGGCCAGTGCTTATGGATCAGTGACTTATACAGGGGTTGTGGAGGCTGCTCTGAAAGTGGAGGCAATTGAGACTGCAAAGAACAGAGGCCAGCAAATGAGGAAGGACAAGAGGAAGTCTGCTGAAGAGAAGAACCCCCAGGTACTTGATGCTGCTTCAGGAAAGAAGAGCAGGGTAGTGTGTATCTTCTGTGGCCTGTCAGGAAACCATGTTGAGAGGTGTTTCAAGAAGGCGGTAGCTCAGAAGAAGGAGCAAGTTCATGCCATTCAAGGTGCTCCTAGGAAGGATGTTCCCTGTTCTGTGTGTAAGCGACCCGGGCATGATGCTGCCCAGTGCTGGTACAAGGATAGAGTCTGCTATCAGTGTGGCAGAAGGGCCATATCAAGACTAGGTGTCCTCAGGTCCATCCTATTCTATAGGCGGTTCCACTTCAGGCTTTACCTCCGCCTCAGCGTGTGGACAAGGGTAAAGGAAAGTTGAACGTAATCTCTTCCGAGGAGGCTCAGACATCGACTCAGGTCATCTCAGGTTGGTTGTTTTCCTAGCTTGAAAGTTTTATTTTTCTAGAACGGTTATAGTTTTGTTTGGTAGTTCTTTGGTTGCTTATATATACTCCCATAGGGAAATTTAATGTGAACAACTGCTGGGCCCGTGTTCTGTTCGGCTCCAGCACTACCCACTCGTTTGTGGCTAGAGCTTTTGTAGAGCGGTATCGGTTGATTCTAGATCAAGTTTGTGATACCTTCTGCGTGGAGTTCCCTTCTGGTGAATCTGTGTTGTCAGATTTTGGCATTTTGAATTGCCCTATTTTGTTGGGGGACTTTCTTGCGAAGGCAGACTTGAAGATGATTGAACTAGAGGACTTCGATGTTATTCTGGGCATGGATTGGTTGTCTAGGTATGATGCGGTTATTCAGTGCAAGGGGAAGTGCTTGGACTTCATCAAGGACAATGGTCAGCCTGGTAATGTATATGCTGATCCGTACCAGGATTCTCCTAACATTTCTGCGCTATGTACTCAGAAGCTGTTTCATTCTGATTGTTTTGCTTGTTTAGTCTCGGTGGTTGGGACTGTTGTTAGTGTACCGCGCCTTGAGGAGATTCCTGTGGTTCGTGGTTTCTCAGATGTTTTTCCTGATGACCTTCCTGGTCTTCCCCCCGAGCGGGATGTTGAGTTTGTGATTGATTTGGAACCGGGTACGCGTCCTATTGCTAAGGTGCCATACCGGATGGCCCCTCGTGAGTTGGAGGGGTTGCCAGTCTAGTTGGACGAGTTGTTGGCTAAAGGTTTTATCAGACCGAGTTCGTCGCCTTGGGGTGCTCCTGTTCTATTTGTGAAGAAGAAGGATGGGTCGATGAGGCTGTGCATTGACTATAGGGAGCTGAACAAAGTCACCATTAAGAACAGGTACCCTCTGCCGAGGATCGATGATTTATTTGATCAGTTGCGTGGTAGCACGGTGTTTTCCAAGATCGATCTTCGTGCAGGCTATCATCAGCTCAGGATCCGTGAGTCGGACATTCCACGGACTGCTTTCAGGTCGAGGCATGGGCATTTTGAATTCCTGGTTATGTCGTTTGGTTTGACCAACGCGCCATCAGCTTTCATGGATATGATGAACCGAGTGTTCAAGGACTTTCTAGACAAGTTTGTGGTGGTGTTCATCGATGATGTGTTGATCTACTCTCGCAGTGCTGAGGAGCATGGGCAGCATCTGCTATTGGTTCTATCTACTTTGAGAGAACATCAGTTATTCGCCAAGCTGAGTAATTGTGAATTCTGGTTGTTCCAGGTTTCCTTCATGGGTCATGTGGTGAACAAAGACGGCATTTCGGTGGACCCGAAAAAGATTTCTGCAGTGATGGATTGGCATAGGCCGAGCACACCCAAGGAGATTAGGAGCTTCTTGGGGTTAGCCGGCTATTATAGAAGATTCGTGGAGGGTTTTTCTACCTTGGCAGCCCCCTAGAACTAAGCTGACGCAGAAGAATGCGCCGTTCATTTGGAGTGAGAAATGCCAGGAGGCTTTTCTGGAGCTGAAGAGCAGGTTGTGTTCTGCCCCTGTTTTGACATTGCCTACAGAGGGCAAGGACTATGATGTTTATGTGGATGCCTCACATGTTGGGCTCGGAGGTGTGTTGATGCAAGAAGGGAAGGTGATTGCGTATGGGTCGAGGCAATTGAAGACTCATGAGAGGACTACCCTACGTTTGATCTTGAGTTCTCAGTAGTGATCTTTGCCCTGAAGCTGTGGAGACATTTACTTTATGGTGCTCAGTGCAAGATCTACACCGATCATAAAAGCCTAAAGTACGTGTTCACATAGAAGGAGTTAAATCTGTGCCAGCGGCAGTGACTAGAGTATATGGCTGATTATGATGTGGATAAACAGTATCATCCGGGCAAGGCCAATGTGGTGGCCGACACCCTGAGCCGGAAGATGGGGAAGATCTTTAATCTCACCGATGATCATTTAGTGGAAGAGTTCCTCCTGATGGATATTTCTGTGGGACGCTGTGACATGAGAGTAGTTCGGCAGTGGCAGAGCCATCTTGGATTGCACTCACCAGGTTACACCAGAAGGATGATCCGGATCTTTTGCACTTATACCTCAGAACTGAGAGAGGGGAGTTATCAGATTTCTCTATCGATGATGCGGGTACTTTGAAGTACCGTGGCAGGTTTTGCATCCCAGTTGTTGGAGAAATCAGGGGCATGATTTGCAGAGAGGCTCATGGATTCAGTGTTGCCTACCATCCAGGATCTACAAAGATGTATCATGAATTGAAGCAGATTGCCTGGTGGTATGGGATGAAGGGAGATATAGCCTGATTTGTTGCTGAGTGCCACACTTGCAAGCGAGTGAAGGCCGATCATGGAAGGACTGGGGGCAAGTTGACTCCATTGGGGATCCCTACTTGGAAGTGGGAAAGTATTTCTATGGACTTCATTACAGTCTTGCCGAGATCTCCTAGTGGTTTTGATTCTGTTTGGGTTATAGTGGACAGACTGACGAAGTGTGCTCACTTTGTGCCGTACAAGATTGACTATCCAATGAAGAAGATAGCAGAGTTGTATCTGAATGAAGTCATCAGAATGCACGGTGTGCCAGTTAGCATCATTTCGGATCGAGACTCCCGTTCTACATCTCATTTTTGGAGTAGTCTGCAAGAGGGTTTGGGTACAGATTTGAGGTATTCTACAGCTTACCACCCGCAGAACAATGGTCAGACTGAGCGAGTGAACCAGATAGTTGAGGATATGATCAGGTGCTACATCTTGGACCACGGTGGAGCGTGGGATGAGCGTTTGCGGCTTATGGAATTTGCATACAATAACAGTTACCAGGAGAGCTTGCAAATGGCTCCATTTGAGGCCTTGTATGGGTGGCGCTGCAGAACTCCCTTGTTTTGGATCGAGGTCGGTGAGAGGTCTATGCTGGGTCCGGATGCGCTCGAAGAAATGGAAGTCACAGTGAAGCTTATTCGAGAAAAGCTTCGTGTTGCTCCGGAGAGATATGAGAAGAACGCCAACCGGCGTAGGTCTGACTTGGAATTTTCTGTAGGGGACCTTGTGTTTCTTAAGGTTTCCCCGATGGTTGGTGTTAAGAGGTTCGGTAAGAACCGGAAGTTGGATCCGAGGTATGTGGGCCCGTTTAAGATTGTTGAGCGGATTGGCGTGTCAGCATATAGGTTGGATTTGCCAGCAAATTTCCCAGGTATTCATAATGTGTTTCATGTAATCCAATTGCGGAAGTGTGTGCGGGGCAGTGGGCAAGTCTTGTATTTTGTGCCCCAGTTGGAGCCTAATCTTTCATATGTTGAGGTGCCGGTCCGCATCTTGAATACTCAAGATCGGGTATTGCGGACGAAGTATATCCCGATGGTGAAAGTTCTATGGAAGAATCAGGATTTGGAAAGCGCGACTTGGGAGCTAGAGTCGGCTATGAGGGAGGCCTACCCTCATCTGTTCCCATGATTTGTTTGGTACGTTTCCTTTCTAGTACTCTTGTTTGTTACTTTCCTTCTATAGTAGAAGTAGTGTATATAAAGTTTCGGGACGAAACTTTCTTTTAGGGTAGGGGGAGTGACTGTAACGCCCCCGATTTTTCTGCGATTATTTAATTCTCGTTTGGCATTATGTCGACGCATTTTCGGCATGTGCCGTTTGTTAGAGCGTGGTCTTAGCTCTTTTGGTTCCTTGTGTGGTTATTGGTAGCCTTTTTGCCAAGATCCCCTAGCAAGTCGGGTCTGATTTTGTGACCGGTGAGGCCTCTCGGGGGATGCTTGTGTTTTGGCTTCGGGTAGTGATAACCCGAGTTTTGATCGTCGAAAGTTGACTTCGACTTCGACGTTGCGTTCGTAGCGTGGGTGTTTAGCTACGGTGCGAATTTCGTCGGATTCCGAGGTGGTTCGTTTTCGGGTCGTTTTGGTGTGTTAATATTTTTGGATATAAATAATAAATTATTAAAGCTTGAAACGATTTCAAGGGGTTTTTAGGTGTCTGTTACGGCTGATCTGACGGGTCCATGCTCATATATATATATATAGCCTCAAGACAAAATCCAGACTTTTCATCGTCTCTGAAAGTGGAGGATAAGATCTATCTTAAGTCTAGAGGGGGGGGGGGTGAATAGAGTATATTAAAATAATTTTCAAGTTAAAAACTATTTTGCAGTGGAAGACTTAATTTAAGTATAGGTGTAAGGTGCTTGCAGTAACTAAAAAAAATGAATGCAAGAAATAAAACAGCACAGCACACAGCAAAACACAAAGAAGCAACCAGAGGACACAAGGAGCTATAGTGGTTCCCCAATCAATCTGGGTACATCCACTCTTCTACCACCGTAGGTAGGAATCCACTGCAGGATGAGTTGATCAGGTGTCCTGGGCACCAATGAGCTTTTGATAAGATGCTCAAAACCCAAACTAGATTTTTTGATCAGGTGTCTTGCCACCACTGAGTTTTGACAAGGTCTCAGAAACAAACACAAACTTTTGAAGAGAGTTTGATAAACTTTTTATAGCAGAGAGAGAGAGAGAGGGGGGAGAGATGATCTTCTCTATAAACAATCAGAGAGAAGATAGTGGATGTTGTCAAAGCTCCCCCTGAGATCTTGAGTTGTTCAGGAAGTGAACACTGGAATCAAAAGAGATCTAGAAATTTCAGTATATTGATCTCCTTCGGTGATGTGTGTTCCTGTAAGAATTCTATGACTGTGAATATCTGCAACTTTTTCTCTCTTTCTTGTTGTTGTTGTTATCAACCCGCAGAATGAATAATCTTTTATTCCTTAGATCTGAATAGAATAATTCTCTCTCCAAGATAGTCGTTAGCCTGTCATAAATGACTTCCTTAAATGCATTTTGTCTTCTGGAGGAAAGTCCAATACAACATTCCTTTGAAATCTCCTTGAAACTTGCTCTAGATTAATTAAAACGGCTACAAGATTATTGAAATAAATGCTGGGAATAAATAGAAGGGAATACCAAAAGTGACTGAATTTGAATCTTGAAAAACGTCGATCTCTCCAGAAAAAACGTCGACCTGAGCTCAACTATCGTTGAACTGAGCTCAGCGACTGGACTTAGACTGAAGCAGAAATCATCGATCTGAGCTCAACTATCATCGAACTAAGCTCAGAGATAGGGAAACAAACTAGATACAGGAATGTCGATCTGAGCTCGAAGATCGTCGAACGGAGTTCGACGACTCGTTGAAGTGAGCTCATAGATAGTCGAATGGAGTTTGACGATTCGTCGAAGTGAGCTCAAAGATTGTCGAATGGAGTTCGACGATTCGTCGACCTGAGCTCGACGAAATGACTTAGTCTCCTGAACTGAAATATCTGGTCTTGAGGGTCTTGAGGGCAGCTTTCAAACCTAAATACTAACCCTTAGACTCAATCTAATTGACCTTTAGATCTATACAAGGAGGTCAAAACAATTTTCCTAAAGACATAGTGATCCTTGCTCAAATCAGTAATAGGGTGTTCCAACAATCTCCCCCTATTTGGGTTAGGATTACTATTTACAGACATGGGAAAGATTGGAAAAATAAAAACATATAATGCAGAAATATAACCAAAAAAGCATTGTAGAAATACAGATAGAATCACATCAGGAATTCAGAAAAGAAAACACTGTCAGCTTACAAAATCATTCTTTTTCCTTTCCCTTTTTGAGAACTATTTCTCTGTTAGGGTTGAGAGCTTCTTTCTTGGATCTCCTATCATCATTTACACCTAGAAAAGTTTGATGTTTTGGCCTGGGAACTACAGCTTCTGGGTGCAGCTTCATGTAACTTTCCGAGTCAAAGAATTTGCTGGAAGAATATCTCTCAAGTTCTTTCTTTCTCTGTTCTGATAGAGTGGTGAAGCTTGATGTATCTTTTCGTTGTTCTTTTGCCTTCTTAATTTGATCTAGTGCAGCCAATTCTTTCATCCTTGCTGTCCAGGAATTAGGATTATTCTCTGGGTCTTCCAATGGAACAGGAGGTTCATATCTATTAGTTGACTCATCAGCAGGAGCTCTGGAAGAGACAAGATATTTAAGCTTATAAGCAAAAAGACCAGAAGTTGAATCTGTAGGGCCTTGTCCTTCCCTTTGATAAGGATGTTGCCTGGAATATCCTTTAAAATACACTTTGAGGTCTCTTTGATTACCTCTGAACTGTCCTCTTCATGGTTGGTAACCTCTAGACTGATTTCCTCTTTGCTGAGATCTTCCTTGAAATTGATATGAACTTTGGCTTCTAGCAGTATATTGAATGGCAGAACATCCACCTGTACCTGCATCAGGTGAAGGAGGAGGAGGAGGAGGATTGAAAAGGGATGAACCTTTGTCATACTTCCTTTTCTTTTTCATGGCTTTCAGCTGATTTCTGGAGTACTGCATCCATGGTTCTATAATCTGGCAATCATGCAATATATAATAAGGAACATCATTTGTATCTTTAACCTTCTCTGGGGGAACTCTCTTCATAGCCTTGCTTCTTGATTTCCTTTTCCTTGCAATTGTTGCAGAGGAATCATCAGAGTCAGTTCTAAACTGATCACTGTCTGAACTTTGTGGATTATCATATAATGCATCAAGCCTTTTGATGGAATCTCTTTGTTGTTGGGAAGGAACAGAAGAAATAACAACAGGAACAGCAACAGGAGCAATAGCAGCAGCAGGAATTGGAATAGAAACAATACTGGCAGAAGGAACTATAACAACAGGTTCAGAAACAAAAATTTTAAAAACAATAAGCTCATATACAGCAGGCTCAAAATCAATTGCCTCTGTCATATGCATATCCTCAGAAACTGAAACAACAACATCAGAACTAACTAAAATATCAACAACAACAGCAGCAATTTCAACATTATCCACATCCTGGATAGAATCTATAAAAGAGGCTAAAATGCTTGGCTCACAGCAAGAAATAGGCACAATGGCCTTAGTAAGGTCTTCAGTATGCTGGTCTGGAAGGCAGCTGAAGTATACAGAATCAAATACTGATAGAAGTGACCTGAGGTACACTGTAATGACTGCAACTGGAGCTTGAACTGGAGTTACTGCAGCAGGCAATCTCTCTGCTTCATAAGGCATCTCCCCCTGCCTAGATTCAGTGATAACTGGATCAAGGCACCCAGTAGAAGGGATTGCCTGAGGAGGAAGAATAGAGGATAGCCTGGCAGACAACTCCTGAACAGTTTTCAGAAGTCGAGCCAATGAAGTCTCCAGCAGTAGTGATAGCCTTGGAGCTATCAGTTCATATAGCTTGTCTGCAATAGCTGGAAGGTCTACTTGCTCAAGAGGGACTTGAGTAGAGGTAGGGATGGATGTGGTAGAGATGAACGTTGGAGCAGTAGGAGATGTTGGAGAAACTGTGGATGGTGGAAGTGATGGTTGAGATATTGGAATTGTGGAGATGGAAGATAATGGAGTGGAGATGGATGGTGTGAATGATGGTTGAGCAATGATTTCCTGAAGTAATTGTTGATAAGAAATGGATGATGATGGTGGCTCAAGAGGGGATGAAGGAGAATCATCCATATAGGAATCATCTAGAAGAGTGAATGATGGAATATGAGATGATCAATCAATGCCCATGTGTGGGTAGTGATGTAGTGGATGGAAGATTTCTTCAGTTGATGTTGGAGTTGGAGAAGGGATTGAAGTTGGAGATGGGATTGAAATGGGGGATGAAATTATGATAGTGGATGTGATTGTTGTTGATGAAACAATAGGTGGAGAAGTAGGAGATGATGAGGCAGGCAAATCTTCTGCAGGGGCAGAAATCTGAGGGGAAGAGACTGAAATAGTCCTTGTGCCTTAAGAAGAGATTGCAGAAGCTCTGCTGGGCTTTACAATCTGCCTATCCCATTTCTCAAATAGGGCACAGGTAAGCCTCTTGGAGGCATTGATGTGTATTCCATTGGACACAAGCAGGTCAGGGCATCTTTTGTGAAGAAACAGCCCTAAAATCCTCCCAAAATTAACCAAATTCTTGTTAATTTTCTTCTTGATCAAATCAAAAAACACTTCTCCCCAGTTCAGCTGCTTCTTGGCCACCAAGGAACCCATCAAACAGAGCTGATACCTAGAGATGGTATCATGAGCAGAGTGTTTTGCCAACAACACTTTCCCAACTACATCAGCAAGAAATCTGTACTCAACTGACAGATTCTTCTTAAGCAATTTATTAGGGTGAGCTGCTAAATGGCCCATCCTCTCAAGCATAATTGAAAATTCTTCTCTAGAAAGCTCAATAGAATCTTCACCAGAATTTAATTGAAATACTTCTGTCAAAACAGCAGGTGTTAAAGGTACCTGAGTTCCTGAGATGGTTCCGATCATAGTGTTCTGATCCAGATTATGGGCAGTATACACCCATTCCTTTATTTCATCTGCGGCCAATTGATCCTTGTAGACATTATGTTAACTAACTGTTGGTCCTTGAAGAGTTCCAGAATGTCCTTGAATAATTGATCACTGTTATCGAAGGAATTCATGTCTATATCAAAGCCAGTATCAAATTTCATGGCTGCCAAGATTGCGACTGAAACTGCCATTGATTCCTGTAAAAAATGAACAAACACAAGAGCAATGCAGAAAAGTTTGGAGGGAAAGAGAAATTCTACAGAGAGTATGAAAGCGCAAAGGCAGAACGACGGCCGAAAAATGAGTTTTATATTAGGGTTCGACGCAGAAAAGGAAAGATCGTTGAACTCCGTTCGACGATCTGGGCTTCTAAAGGAAACTGAAAGGTCATCAACATCGTCGATCTCCGTTCGACGATAATTGAGAGCGTCGAGCTTCATTCGACGATCGCTGACTGGAAGAAGATAGCTTAGCACTATCTGAGAAGCGCTGAACTCTGGTCGACGATTTCTGAAATCGTCAATCTCTATTCGACGATCTTGGGGAAAATCATCGAGCGCAGTTCAGAGACCAGAAACATACTCTATATACTAGAAGAAAAAAAATGTTTGCCTAGTCTTGCTCAATTTTAGAGTTTTAAAATCTTGGATCTTATTTTAAATTTCCTCCATCTAACATTCCTAACTGATTCAGGAAGAATGTATGTTTCTTTTCATTCAAAGGTTTGGTGAAAATATCTCCCCTTTGCAAATCAGTTGGGATATATTGAAGTTCAATTTTGTTTTTCTCAACATTATCCCTTAGAAAGTGATGCCTAATTTCTATATGTTTTGTCCTACTATGGAGGACTGGATTTTGTGCAAATGAAATAGCACTGGTATTATCACAAAATATTTTTGACTTCTCTAAGTTGTAGCCATAGTCTAGGAGTTGGTTTTGAATCCACAAGATTTGTGAACAACAACTACCTGCAGCCATATATTCAGCTTCAGCAGTTGAAGTTGACACAGATGTTTATTTCTTGCAAAACCAGGAGACAAGTCTATCACCAAGAAACTGACAAGTTCCACTGGTGCTTTTCCTGTCTATTCTGCATCCAGCATAATCAGCATCTGAAAATCCAATTAAGTCGAATGCTGAATGTTTTGGATACCAGAGACCTAGATTTGGACAACTTTTCACATACCTAAGAATCTTTTTTACTAAGGTTAAGTGTGACTCTCTAGGGCTCACTTGGAATCTATCACATATGCATGTAGCAAACATTATGTCAAGTCTACTAGCTGTAAGGTACAATAAAGAGCCAATCATTGCTATATATGTTGTCTGATCAACAGATTTCCCATGTTCATCAGCATCTAATACAACATTAGTAGGCATAGGTGTTTTCATACATGATGCTTCAGACATACCAAATTTCTTAACCAATTCTTTTGCATACTTGGTTTGAGAGATGAATATGCGTTCAGCATGCTGTTTGACTTGCAATCCTAGAAAGAAGGATAGCTCACCCATGCTACTCATTTCAAATTTAGAATGCATTAGGTTGGAAAACCTTCTGCACAAATTTGAATCAGTAGAACCAAATATAATATCATCTACATAGATTTATACTAGTAGGGTATGGGACTTATGGGTTTTAATAAAAAGAGTTTGGTCTACTCTACCCCTTATAAAATCATTTTTCAGAAGAAAGCATGCTAGGGTCTCATACCATGCTCTAGGAGCTTGCTTTAGACCATATAATGCTTTATTTAATTTGAAAACATGATCAGGATGAGTTGAAGAGATAAAACCTGGGGGTTGTCTGACATAGACTTCTTCTTTGATATCTCCATTGAGAAAAGCACACTTTACATCCACCTGGTATACTTTGAATCCTTTGTGTGCTGCATATGCTAAGAAGATTCTTATGGCCTCTAACCTTGCAACTAGTGCAAAGGTCTGGTCATAATCTATCACTTCTTCTTGAGAGTACCCTTGAGCAACTAGCCTTGCCTTGTTCCTTACAGTGACTCCTTGATCATCCAATTTATTTCTGAACACTCATTTTGTTCCAACAATGGAGTGATCCTTTGGCCTTGGCACTAGTTCCCAAAATTTGTTCCTTTCTAATTGATGCAACTCCTCTTACATTACAATGATCCAGTGTGGATCTTGCTCTGCATCTTGAATGGATTGAGGTTTAATTTGAGAAAGAAAGCAAGTGTGCATCAGGTTTTGGTTGACCTGATTTCTGGTTTGCACACCAGCTGAGATGTCTCCAATCACTTGGGAGATTGGATGGTCTCTTGATGTTGCTTGCAGGTGCTGCGGAGCCGAGTGCTAGATAGCGGGCTGGAGCCCATGTTACTGTGCTGGTCCTCGAAGGTCATAAAGAATAGTTGTTTTTATTTTGTCATGTGCGGCCGGCCTGCGATCCGATGTATGTAAGACACTATTTTGTTAAGTGAACATTTATAAGGCCATAAGGCCGTATACCCTTTCAGTGTATTTGGTTTTAATTCCAGTGGTGTGGTTGTGGACATTCATGATTATTGGATTTAAGTTTTGGGTTCTTTCAACTTTTAAAAGCTTCCGCTAGAATGCTCTGTGTAGGATGAGTAATCTTAATTGGATAGTTTGAATATTCTTATGTAACCCTTCCGACTGTCTGTGGTATATGGCGTCGGGTTCTAGCTGGACCTTCTGTTATATGCCATGCAACGGATGGGGGTGTTACAATTTGGTATCAGACTTATGGTTACGGTCAAGCTTAACTGAAATCGTAGGCAAATTCTTTTAAGGGGTGGTGAGCACATGTGTGCGTCATCGTTATAACATTAAAAAGAACCCATGAATGTCCACTTAGGAATGGAAAAATACTCGTGTTTGTGGAACCTGCGTGTTCCTATAATTGCTTTTTTCAATTTTGTTTTGTCACTTATTGGTGTTTTGTACGACTATAGGTGACCGGGAGTAGCGCAGAGCCGACATAACATCTGGTTTTTGAGAATTATAGTGCACCCAGTGGCGTGCTTGAGACCCCTCTGTTGGAACACCCTATTACTGATTTGGGCAAGGATCACTATGTCCTTTAGGAAATTTGTTTTGGCCTCCTTGTATAGATCTAAAGGTCAATTAAATTGAGTCTAAGTGTTAGTAATTAGGTTTGAAAGCTGCCCTCAAGGCCCTCAAGACCAGATATTTCAGTTCAGGAGAACAAGTCATTTCATCGAGCTCAGGTCGACGAATCGTCGAACTCTATTCGACGATCTCTGAGCTCACTTCCACGAGTCGTCGAACTCCGTTCGACGATCTTCGAGCTCAGATCGACGTTCCTGTCTCTAGTTTGTTTCTCTATCTCTGAGATCAGTTCGACGATAGTTGAGCTCAGATCGACGATTTCTGCTTCAGTCTAAGTCCAGTCGCTGAGCTCAGTTCAACGATAGTTGAGCTCAGGTTGATGTTTTTCTGGAGAGATCGACATTTTTCAAGATTCAAATTTAGTCAGTTTTGGTATTCCCTTCTATTTATTCCCAGCATTTATTTCAAGAATCTTGTAGCCATTTCAATTAATCTGGAGCAAGTTTCAAGGAGATTTCAAGGGAATATTTTATTGTACTTTCCTCTAGAAGACAAAATGCATTTAAGGAAGTCATTTATGACAGACTAACGGCTATCTTGGACAGAGAATTATTCTTTTCAGATATAAGGAATAAAAGATTATTTCATTCTGCTGGTTAATCATAACAAGAACATAACAACAAAAAGAAGAAGAGAAAAAAAAGTTGCAGATATTCACAGTCATATAATTCTTACAGGAACACACATCACCGAAGGAGATCAATATACTGAAATTTCTAGATCCCTTTTGATTCCAGTGTTCAAAGGCCTTATCATTCAAGACTACAGACACCACACATTTCAGCTGCTGCTGGAATCATCTTTTGTTCGAGATCAAATCTTCTGAAGGCCTATCACCCTATTGCAAAGCTTCACTTCCTGAACAACTCAAGATCTCAGGGGGAGCTTTGACAACATCCACTATCTTCTCTCTGATTGTTGACAGAGAAGATCATCTCACCTCTCTCTCTCTCTGCTGTAAAGGGTTTATTAAACTCCCTTCAAAAGTTTGTGTTGGTTTCTGAGACCTTGTAAAAACTCAGCGGTGGCAAGACACCTGATCAAAAAAATCTAGTTTGGTTTTTGAGCACCATATCAAAAGCTCATTGGTGCCCAGGACACCTGATCAACTCATTCAGCAGTGGATTCCTACCTAGGGTGGTAGAAGAGTGGATGTACCCAGATTTATTGGGGAACCACTATAGCTCCTTGTGTCCTTTGGTTGCTTCTTTGTGTTTTGCTGTGTGCTGTGTTGTTTTATTTCTTGCGTTCATTTTCTTTTAGTTACTACAAGCACCTTACACCTATATTTAAATTAAGTCTTCCTCTGCAAATAGTTTTTAACTTGAAAATTATTTTAATATACTCTATTCACCCCCCCCCCCCTCTAGAGTTAAGATAGATCTTATCCTCAACTTTCAATTGGTATCAGAGGCAGGTTGGTTAAAATTACCACACCTTAATTGGTTGGTTGTTTTCCTATAGGCTA
Source organism: Platanthera guangdongensis (assembly GCA_039583875.1). Taxonomy (NCBI): domain Eukaryota; kingdom Viridiplantae; phylum Streptophyta; class Magnoliopsida; order Asparagales; family Orchidaceae; genus Platanthera; species Platanthera guangdongensis. The sequence continues at coordinate 184,558,900 of CM077158.1, forward strand.
ACACCTGAACCAAAAGATCTTTGATAAGATCAATCTTTCATAGAGGGTTTTTATTTTTATTATTCGTATTATATTTATCCTTATATAAAACCATGGCACAGAGCAATGATTATGCTAGCACCAGATCTCCAGTGTGCAATCTATTTTAGTTTACACTTTGGAAGGCAAGGATAAGATTGTACATGAATTCTATTGACGAAGATATTTTTAATTCTGTTTTGACAGTGTGTCCAAGACCACCAGAAAATACAAGTACAAGTGTTGTTCCACCTCCTTCAGGAACAGATGCAGAAATCAAGAAATGGAAAGTGGCAGATGCTAAGGCAATGAATATTTTAGCCCAGACTATGTCTGATGAAATATTTCAAAAAGTAACAGAATGCAACTCAGCAAAGGACATCTGGGACAAGTTATCTGAGATGGTCTCAGGATCTGTTGATAAGAGAAAAAATAAAAGATCCCATCTCATAACTCAGAAACACTCCTTCATCAGCTTTAGCTTGAAATTTTGCTAAGTATTTCTTGTCATTATTATGAATGTAGCAAATACAACCAAAGATTTTGAAATAACCTACTTTAGGTTTCTTCCCTTTGAGTAATTCATAGGGAGTCTTGCCCTTCAACTTATGTATCAAGCTTCTATTCAACACATAGTTGGAGGTGTTCACTGCCTCTGCCCAAAAGGATAAAGGAAGGTGAGCATCTGACAACAATGTAGTAGCAGATTCAATAAGGGTTCTATTTTTCCTTTCAGCTACCCCATTTTGTTGAGGAGTTCTAGGAGCTGAGAAAGTGTGACTGATCCCTTCACTCTGACAGAACTCTTGCATAAGAAGAGAATCAAACTCTGTCCCATGATCACTTCTGATCAGGGCAATGTGAGTATTGAACTCACTCTATATGCATTTCAGAAACTCTGTCAAACACTTAAAGTTATCAGACTTCTTCCTCAAAAAGAACACCCATGTGAATCTAGAGAAGTCATCTACAATTACTAAAGTATAAGATTTCCCTCCTAAGATTTCTACTGTAATGGGTCCAAAGAGATCCATGTGTAACAGATACAAAATCCTAGGTGAATCACTCTTATTAATTGACTTGAAACTATTTTTGGTTTGCTTGCCTAATTGACAAGCCCTACAAAGTCCTTCCTCTTGTAGGGGCTAGAAGCTAGTCCTCTAACAAGGTTGTCCTTGGATAACCTAGCAATGGTTCTAAGGTTTATATGTCCTAATCTCTTATGCCATAATTCATTAGGTCTACAAATAGAATTGAACAAGCATATGTCTACTTTAGTTGAAAGAAAGTCTACTAAATAGATGTTACCTTTCCTTTTACCTGTCAACACAGTTGTGTTGTCCTCTGATTTGATCTTGCATAAGGATTTGCTGAAAGTCACTTGGTAGCCTTCATCACACAGTTGATTGATACTGATCAAGTTGTGCTTCAGTCCTTCCACATAGGCTACTTTCTTGAATGTGACTGTGCCAATCTGAACTGGACTATATCCTTTTGTTAGTCCAAAGTTTGAATCATCAAATATTACTTTGGGTCCAAGCTTGGCTTTGAAGGATGTGAAGTTGTCCTTGTTTCCTGTCATGTGCTTTGAGCACCCACTATCCAGATACCATTGCTGGTTTGATGTTGGATAGGTCTTCACCTGCACATAAAGTAATTTACTTGTTTTTGACCTAGTTTACCTTGGGCCTAGGTTGATTACCTTTGAATTCAGAAATAAAAGACATCTCTGGTTGACTCTTATAGCCTTCAGGATGATATCTCCTAGGAGCTATTATCCATTCAGTATAGGGGTTAAACTATTGAGATGTAGAACCTCTAGGATTGAACTTTAATTTACTTTTGAAAGAGTTTTCAAAACTCTGAGCTCTATTCGACGATCTCTGAGATGAGTTGGACGATCTTGGGTCAGATCGTCGAGCTCCGTTCGAAGATCGACTGTGCTAGAGTTCAGGGTTCAGAGATCGTCGACCTGAGTTCGACGATTTAGCCTGAGATTGTTGAGCTCCATTCGGCGATCGTCGAGCTCCGTTCGACGATTTCTGTTGAACTATGGTTTTCTTAGGTAGATCAGAATTCTTCCTGGCTACCTCTACAACTCACTTACCTTTATCAGAGATAAATTTGATTGGGGTTGTTAATAATATAGGTTGGCTGGATGGAGCACCCAAGCCCAATGTACTATTGAATCTTGAGTTCACTGTGCTTGTGATGTCCATTAGTTTGATATTTCTCCCATTGAGTGATTCTTCAAACTTTTTGGCCTTTGATAGCTCACCTTTCAGTGAGGGTATCTACTCCCTACAACATTCCAACTCCTCAAAGAGTTTGAGGTTTTCTGATTTTAAAGAGTCGTGTTCAGATAGCTGATTTCTGAGGGAAATGATTTCCTTCTCAGATTTTAATAAATCTAAACACAGTGCTTTAAACTCACACTTGAAGTTCTCAGAATTAAAATCAAAAGAATTTATTACCTGGTCCTCTTCAGATTGAGTCTCTGATTCTAACTCTGACTCTTCTGCATCAGAATTTTGTTGTGAGGCATTGATAGTCATCATGCAGAATTCTTTTTCTTCAGCATCATCTTCATCATCACTTGAGCTGGATGAAGCTTCAGATTCTTCTTCTGTCTCACTCCAAGATTCAGCTACAAACCCCTTCCTGGTGTGTTTGTTCTTACTGGAGGAGGGTTTGTCATTACTGTTCTTCCTGAAGTCTTTGTCTATTCTTCTTTCTTTCCTGTCCTTTTTGTCCTTATACTGATTTTCTGGACAGTCAGACAACATGTGGCCTGTTTTCCTGCATCCAAAGCAAATAATCTCTTTGTTATTTGATTTGTCATACCTTGGCTTGTCATGCCCTCTGGCAGACTTTTTCCTGAAATCTGTCCTCGAAATTTTGTAAAATCTTTTGGCCAGTAGGCTTAGCATCTCGTCATTGCCTGTGACTTTGTCTTCAGGCTGATCTTCAATGGATTTGAAAGCTATTAATTTTTCCTTTCTTATAGCTGGTGAGGTAGCCTTCTGCTCTTCTTCTCTATTCTTGATGAGCAGCTCATAAGACTTGAGCTTGCCCAAGAGAGCTTCAGTTGTGATCTCATTTAGGCTTCTGGCATCCTTCATTGGCTAGATCCTTGAGTCCCAAGTGCTTGGGAAGCACATTAGGATTTTATCATTGAGCTCAGTCAATGAGATCTCTTTGTCCAATGTTTTCAGCTCATTGACTATAAGACTGAGTCTATTATACATATCTGCTACTGACTCAGCTTCTCCTTTCTTTAAGTTCTCATACTGAGTTATGAGATGGGATCTTCTATCTTTTCTCTCATCAGCAGATCCTGAGACTATCTCAGATAACTTATCCCAGATGTCCTTTGCTGAGTTGCATTCAGCTACTTTTTGGAATATTTTATCAGACATAGTCTGGGCTAAAATATTCATTGCCTTAGCATCTGCCACTTTTCATTTCTTGATTTCTGCATCTGTTCCTGAAGGAGGTGGAACAACCCTTGTACTTTCTGGTGGTCTTGGACACACTGTCAAAACAGAATTAAAAATACCTTTGTCAATAGAATTCATGTACAATCTTATCCTTGCCTTCCAAAGTGCAAACTTAGATAGATTTCACACTGGAGGTCTGGTGCTAGTATAATCTTTTCTCTGTGTCATGGTTTTATATAAGGATAAATATAATACAGATAATAAAAATAAAACCCTCTACAAAAGATTGATCTTATCAGAGATCTTTTGGTTCAGGTGTTAGCCTGTAGGAAAACAACCAACCAATTAAGGTATGGTATTTTTAACCAACCTCGCTTTGATACCAATTAAAAGTGGAGGATAATATCTATCTTAACTCTAGAGGGGGGGTGAATAGAGTATATTAAAATAATTTTCAAGTTAAAAACTATTTTGCAGTGGAAGACTTAATTTAAGTATAGGTGTAAGGTGCTTACAGTGACTAAAAGAAAATGAATGCAAGAAATAAAACAGCACAGCACACAGCAAAACACAAAGAAGCAACCAGAGGACACAAGGAGCTATAGCGGTTCCCCAATCAATCTGGGTACATCCACTCTTCTACTATCCTAAGTAGGAATCCATTGCAGGATGAGTTGATCAGGTGTCCTGGGCACCAATGAGCTTTTGATAAGGTGCTCAAAAACCAAACTAGATTTTTTGATCAGGTGTCTTGACATCACTAAGTTTTGACAAGGTCTCAGAAAGCAACACAAACCTTTGAAGGCAGTTTGATAAACACTTTACAGCAAAGAGAGAGAGAGAGAGAGGGGAGAGATGATCTTCTCTGTCAACAATCAGAGAGAAGATAATGGATGTTGTCAAAGCTCCCCCTGAGATCTTGAGTTGTTCAGGAAGTGAAGCTTTGCAATAGGGTGATAGGCCTTCAGAAGATTTGATCTCCAGCTATTGAAGTTGGTAACCGGGCGGTCTGGCGGTCTGTCTTGGCGGGTTGATAACCGCGCAATTTTACTGTTACCCTTCTGCGGTTTGGTTGCTGTGTGTTGCTGTCTGAGGTCAAATCGGTCTAGCGGTTTGTCTCTGGTGACTTGGAGACCGGGCGGTCTAGCGGTCTCTCATGGCGATCTCTCTCTCTCTGGCAGTAGCGGAGCGGTTAGCCCTTCTGTCTAACCGCGCGGCTTGTGCGGTTTGTGTCTGTATAGTCAGCTCGTGTCCTGTAAATTTTTAGTCCCACATCTCTTATTTGTATTCTCTCTTCTCTCCTCCATTCTATATAAGGGAGGTCATACCTTTGTAATAGATACCTTTTTGAGATAATAAAGTTTCTATTAAACCACTTTCGGCTTGTTTTTTGTTCGTTTCTAACGTGGTATCAGAGGAAACGATCTTTTCCTCCTGATTCAGCTTCTTCTTCTGTTCGCGCGGGCTATCTTCTAGCCGCTCGACTTCTTTCCCTCCGCTTGATTCTCGGCTGGTTTCTGCTTCCCGCGACCTGTCTTCGCGGCTTGCCTTCCCTTCTTTCCACTGCCCTATTAGTGCGGCTTGTTTCTCTTTGCTTCTCTTCTCTCGCTACTCCTCTTAGTCGTCGCGACTTGTTTAAAAGTCGCCTCGACCTGTTTCCTTCTACCCGCGCGTGCTAACTATTCGTTGCGGCCTCTCTTTTGCCGTCCGACTTCTTTTCTCCTGCATGTGGCTTTTCTAGCCGCGCGGCCTGCTTCTGTCCGACCGGCTTGTGTCTTGTTTTAACCGCCGCGGCTTGCTGTTCTCTCGCCGTCACTCTTTAATGGAATCCACTTCCTCTGAGCCGTCCGCCTCGGTGGTCATCTCTTCTGGGAGTGCCCATACTGTTACTCGCGGACGTGGGTTGATCGATTCTGGTGCTACAAATCATATGACAGGCAATCCTCGATGTTTCTCTCATCTAGACACCCATGATCGGTTGCCCCCTGTCATAGTTGCGGATGGTTCTCCCTCCCCGGTCAATAGGACGGGCATGGTTCACATCACTCCGTCTCTCTGCCTTGCAGATACCCTCTATGTGCCCCAGTTTCCTTGCAATTTTGTTATCGGTTACCTCTTTATGCAAGCAACTACAGTGCTCCGTCACATTCACTCCTACCTCTTGTTATTTTCAGGATCCGGCCTCCCAACGGACGATTGCTACTGGGACTGAGAGTGGCGGCCTCTGCTTCCTCGACAACGTCTCTGCTCTCTCTGCCTTCTCCTCCTCCTCTACAGATCTTCTCCAATGGCATCTTCGCCTTGGTCATGCCCCCCTCGCCTTCTTCGCCAACTTCTCCCCCACCGCCCTTCCCAACATCCTCCTCTTAATTGTGACGCATGTCAACTTGGCAAGCATCACACCGCTCTTCCTTTCCTCCGAACCAAGCTCGTGGATCCACCCGTCCGTTTGATCTTGTTCACTCTGACATCTGGGGTCCTGCTCCTACCCTTACCGTTGGGCGGGGTAGTCCTTACTTTGTTACGTTCATTGATGACTTTTCTCGTTGTACTTGGGTCTATCTCTTACGAGACCGTTCTGAACTTTTTGATGTCTGGACATACTTTTATCATTCAATTCAAACTCAGTTTGGCGTTTCCATTAAACTCTTACGCTCGGATAACGCAAAAGAGTATCTTAGCCAAGCTTTTCCTCTTTCTGTACGCAACATGGGATTATTCATCAAACCAATTGCGTTTACTCTTCCCAACAAAATGGAGTGGCAGAACGCAAAAACCGTCACCACCTTGATGTTGCTCGCACTCTGCTTATGCAAATGCATGTCACTCGCTCCTACTGGGGCTATGTTGTTCTCATCTCTTGTTATCTCATCAATCGCATTCCCTCCACCGTTCTCCATGGTCAAACTCCTTTCTCCATTCTCTATCCGAGCAAAGAACCCTTTCCTCTTCCTCTACGTATCTTTGGTTGCACAGCCTTTGTGCATGCTCCCTCTACCACCCGCGACAAACTCTCCCCTCGGTCCACCAAATGTATCTTTTTGGGGTACTCTCCCACTCAGAAGGGTTATTGTTGCTTTGACCCCGTCACCCGCAAACAATTTGTCACTGCGGATGTGACCTTCTTTGAAAATGCTTCTTACTTCTCTTCCGCTTCTCCCTCTCCTCCTGCTCATCCTCCACGCACCCCCGCTCCTTCTATCATCAACCCCCCTATTCCCTCCACTCATGTTACTATTCTGCCACCTCCACTATCTCCACCGTCTTCCCCCGCTCCTTCTCCTCCACCTTCCTCCTCTTCGCTGCTGTCGCTCTCTTCTCCTGGGCCAACTTTCTCCACCACGGATGCTCCGGATCCTGCGGTACCTGCTAACCTGGACCTTCCAATTTCCCTTCGCAAAGGGGTTCGGGTTTGTACACAGCATCCTCTTGCTGCTGTTGTTTCCTATCATCGTTTGACGCTTGCTCGCCGGGACTTTGCTCTGGCTATCTCTTCTACTTCCACCCCCCGTTCCTATCAGGAAGCTCTTACCCTTCCGCATTGGAAGGCTGCCATGGATGACGAGATTGCTACTCTCACTGAATGGGGAACCTGGACTCTTGTTCCTCCTCCTGTTGGAACGGATGTTGTGGGCTGTCGCTGGGTTTTTCTGGTGAAATTCCTCCCCGATGGTCGTGTGGATCGCTACAAAGCCCGCCTGGTGGCTAAAGGATTCACTCAGACCTATGGTGTTGATTATTTCGATACCTTCTCTCCCGTTGCTCGTCTCAGCACCATACGGGTCCTTCTCTCTGTGCCTGTCAACCGGGATTGGCCAATTTCCCAGCTGGATGTAAATAATGCCTTCCTTTATGGTGATCTTCAGGAGGCCGTCTACATGGAGCAACCTCCTGGGTATGTTGCTCAGGGGGAGACCCGAGTATGCCGGCTGCAGAAGGCAATCTATGGCCTCAAGCAGAGCCCTCGCGCTTGGTTTGACAAGTTCAGCGGCATCGTGGTGGCCGTTGGTTTTGCGCGCAGCTCTGCTGATCACTCGCTATTTATTCGCAAAACCTCCTCGGGACTGGTGGTTCTTGTTGTGTACGTCGATGATATTCTTCTCACTGGCGATGATCAGGAAGGGGTAGCCTTGACCAAGCGGCATCTTCGTCAACATCTGATCACGAAAGATATGGGCTCTCCGAAGTACTTTTTGGGGATCGAAATCTCTCGGAAGCCCAACTTCATAGTCCTCTCCCAACGTAAGTATGCCCTTGATCTATTAAAAGAAGCAGGATTGACTGGGGCCAAACCTGCCCGATGCCCAATGGCAATTTGAGAAGACAAAACCTGGACAGATGATTCGCCTCTTCTTTCAGATACTACACGGTACAGGCGTCTTGTTGGGGCCCGACATTTCCTATACTGTGGGAAAGGTGAGTCAATTCATGCAAGCACCTAGGGAGTGTCATCTACAGTCCGCCTTGCGGATCTTGGAGTATGTCAAAGCTACGCCTGGGAAAGGATTACTCTTTCAGAAGAATTGTCATCTAAGGGTTGAAGCCTACTCAGATGCGAGTTACACTGATGACAAAGGGGATCGCAAGTCTACCTCCGGTTTTTTCACCTTTGTTGGGGGAAATCTGGTAAGCTGGAAGAGCAAGAAGCAGTCTGTTGTCTCCAGGTCCAGTGCTGAAGCAGAGTATCAGAGTATGGCATCGACCACTTGTGAGTTAAAATGGCTACGGGCTCTCATGCGGGATTTAGGAGAGGTCTACAACTATCCTCTAGCTATGTTCTGTGATAACAAGGCTGCCATATACATCTCCAAAAATCCGGTCTTCCATGAAAGAACCAAGCACATTGAGGTCGACTGTCATTTCATTCGGGAAGCGATTTTGAAGGAACAAATTTGCACTCCATTTGTCACTTCTGATAAAGAGCTGGATGACATCTTCACCAAGCCAGTATCCGCCTCGTTTCTTCATATTTGTGACAAGCTGGGCATGATCGATATATATGCTCTAGCTTGAGGGGGAGTGTTGAAGTTGGTAACCGGGCGGTCTGGCGGTCTGTCTTGGCGGGTTGATAACTGCGCGGTTTTACTGTTACCCTTCTGCGGTTTGGTTACTGTGTGTTGCTGTCTGAGGTCCAATCGGTCTAGCGTTTTGTCTCTGGCGACTTGGAGACCGGGCGGTCTAGCGGTCTCTCATGGCGATCTCTCTCTCTCTCTGGCAGTAGCCGAGCGGTTAGCCCTTCTGTCTAACCGCGCAGCTTGTGCGGTTTGTGTCTATATAGTCTGCTCGTATCCTGTAAATTTTTAGTCCCACATCTCTTATTTGTATTCTCTCTTCTCTCCTCCATTCTATATAAGGGAGGTCATACCATTGTAATAGATACCTTTTTGAGATAATAAAGTTTCTATTAAACCACTTCCGACTTCTTTTTTGTTCGTTTCTAACACCAGCAAAAGATGATTCCGGCAGCAGCTGAAATGTGTGGTGTCTGGAGTCTTGAATGATAAGGCCTTTGAACACTGGAATCAAAAGGGATCTACAAATTTCAGTATATTGATCTCCTTCAGTGATGTGTATTCCTATAAGAATTCTATGACTGTGAATATCTGCAACTTTTTCTCTCTTTCTTCTTCTTGTTGTTGTTGTTATCAACCAGCAGAATGAATAATCTTTTATTCCTTAGATCTGAATAGAATAATTCTCTGTCCAAGATAGCTGTTAGCCTGTCATAAATGACTTCCTTAAATGCATTTTGTCTTCTGGAGGAAAGTCTAATAAAACATTCCTTGGAAACCTCCTTTAAACTTGCACCAGGTTAATTGAAACGGCTACAAGATTCTTGAAATAAATGCTGGGAATAAATAGAAGGGAATACCAAAAGTGACAGAATTTGAATCTTGAAAAATGTCGATCTCTCCAAAAAAAACGTCGACCTGAGCTCAACTATCGTTGAACTGAGCTCAGTGACTGGACTTAGACTGAAGCAGAAATCGTTGATCTGAGCTCAACTATCGTCGAACTGAGCTCAGAGATAGGGAAACAAACTAGAGATTGGAACGTCGATCTGAGCTCGACGATCGTCGAATGGAGTTCGATGACTCGTTGAAGTGAGCTTAGAGATCGTCGAATGGAGTTCGATGATTCGTCGAAGTGAGCTCAGAGATCGTGGAATGGAGTTCGACGATTCGTCGACCTGAGCTCGACGAAATGATTTAGTCTCCTGAACTGAAATATCTGGTCTTGAGGGTCTTGAGGGCAGCTTTCAAACCTAAATACTAACCCTTAGACTCAATCTAATTGACCTTTAGATCTATACAAGGAGGCCAAAACAATTTTCCTAAAGACATAGTGATCCTTGCCCAAATCAGTAATAGGGTGTTCCAACAGTCTCCCTCCTTGTCGTTATAACTTCTGTCTGTTCCAAAGGAAGAGAAAAAAACCGCCAACCATGTACCCTTCAGATGCCGATTTTGGGAGCGTTAGTGGACGGAATTCAATTCCGAAAGCGGATTTCGAGTGCTCTCGCCTAGACCTTCATTCCTACGGTAAGAGATTCAATTTTTGTGGTATTTCTAGAGGTCTCGGAATTTTTACTTTGATCCTTTTCCGCCATTAAAACCTCAGGATACTGTTTAGGTGTTGTTGTGGCTGGAGCCGGGAGAGAGAGGAAGGGATGTGCAAGATAAATCGCTGGAATTTGAGGCAAGTGGTGCTCCTATCCTTCCCAAGTTTTCTTCTCCTTTTCATGGTCATATTTGCTATAATTTTACCTGTTTCCTGAGATTAATATTTTACTCTGTTTTCCGTCAAAAAGCATGTGAATCATTAACCATTATGGCCCTTTATGTTTCTGTTTCCCTTCTCTCAAGTTCTGAAATTCAAACCTTCGGCTGGAGTGTTGTAGTCTTCTTTGTTTTTATCAAATTGTTCCCTGTTAATCATTCAAATTGTTCTATGTTAACCTCTGTTTCGAAAGTATCGAGTCTTCCAACCCTAGTTCTAGTAGCAGTGGGTTTTCCTACCTAAATTATAAGTAAAAGGATTGTATTAGGCTAAGAAGTTTGGACGGAAACGAAGTAGGAGGTTCAGGATTTCTGTGCACTCAAAGGCGGCCAGATCGAGGAAATCGTCGATCTGGGTTCGATGATTATCGTCGAGCTGAGCTCGATGATGTCCCTTAGTTCTGGGTCTAATGGAAATCATCGAACGGAGTTCGATGATTTTCCCATGACCTTTGTTCGATGAAAGGAAAATCGTCGAACGGCGTTCGACAACTTTTCCCGTGACCTTTGTTTGACGAAAGGATAATCGTCGAACGGTGTTCGACGACTTTTCCCGTGACTTGTGATCGACCAAAGGCAAATCGTCGAACGGAGTTCGACGAATTCCCGTGTCCTGCGTTCGATGATTGTGTTCCAGCGCTCGACGAAAAACGTCGAGCTACATTCGACGTATCCTGTAGGCAGAAATTTATTTCTTTCCAGTACTTTTCTCCCCGAGTGATTACCTCCCAGGGGAAATGTCTTGTCGACCTTTCATTCTTCCTTTGTTTTGAGGCCCGAATTGTGGGTTATGGCATGTAGTGGTATTTTGACGCTCTAAAGGAGCGGGATGTTTTGTGTGCGGGCCGTGGCCGCCACGTTTTAGTCCCAGGTACGGGGTGGGCATTTACTGTGGCCGCCACCCTTTTTATCCTAGGTACGGGCAGGGTTTGTGGTGGTTTTGTGCTGACAGTGAATTTTTATTTTTGTTGGAACTGTTTTGTTTGGGGGACTATTTTTGGTCACCAACTCAGGTCCATGATGACTTACTACTGCCATTACTCACAAATTAGGATTGTTAGGTGTTTCTTTCTGGTTTAATGCAACTTATATTGGGAAGTTTTTATTGTCTTTTGCCTTGTAGCCTCTGCAGGATTTGAGTATGGCTTGGTGTTATTGCTTGGTACTTGGTGTACTTTTGTTTACTTTGGACAGAGTTTGCTTTTACTGTCTTGTTTTCTTACACTCCTGATCCATTTCGATTTAATGCTCTAATTCTGATTTTCTACTTTTACTTGTTGAGGTGTTCTTTTCTTTTCTGAATGCCTCAGGTTCTGACTAGTAGCCGGGTAGACGGCTAGTTTTTTGTGGTGTTGTTGGTGATCCCTTGGGTTGTATGGATCTTTCTCTTGCTGTTGTGAGGTAGTTTTTCTGCTTTTCTTACAAACATACATACTTGCCAGTGGGTTCGTGTCAGTTTGTTGGCGCCCACTGGAAGTTTTACCTTATGATACTAGATATGTTTCTTTTACTACTACCTTTCTGGAGAACACTACTACAAGTATATCTCATGATCAGCATGTTTTATAAAATTCATACACTACTTTCCAAGTAACCTAAAAAGATCATTTTCCTACTTATAATATAAATATAGAGTCTTGCATGGCATAGGCTGACCTCGGGGGTCACTTATGCACCCTCATAGGATGTCAAATATAAATAAAGTATTTTCCGTCGCGTATAAATATAGTTTTTAAACTGTGGGCTAGATGATCCACCGAGCTGAGGGATACAGCTTTAAAATTATATCTGATTTTCTAATCATTAAACTGAAGAAATTTTCATAGTCTAGTTAGATGGTGTTCGCCTGAGAGTCGACAGTTATCCCCTGCTTGACGTGGCATCACGACGCGTGTTTTTCTCATACTCTGATACTTCTTGAATTCAGAGAAAAATGCGGGTTGTGACAGGGTCCCAAGTTCTTCTTTAACTTCTTGACACAGCTTCTGTGGAATGTGTTGACACAAGTGTTGTGTGTCGACACAATTGCTTCTTATCTCCACATAGTTATTATTTTGACAGAAATCTGGAGTGTGTCGACACAAGTCCTGTGTGTCAACATAATTGTTGTCGACAGATGTTCTGTATGTCGACACAAGTCTTGTGTGTCGACACAATCTGGCTTTTGGTGTTGACACAGTTGTTGTCGACAGATGTTCTGTGTGTCGACACAAGTCTTCTATGTGTCGACACAATCTTGCTTCTGGTGTCGACACAGTTGGTGTCGACAGATGTTCTGTGTGTCGACACAAGTCTTCTGTGTGTCGACACAATCTTGCTTCTATTGTTCACACAGTTAATGTCGACAGATGTTTTGTGTGTCGACACAAGTCCTGTGTGTGGACAGAATCTGGCTTCTGGTGTCGACACAGCCTTTCCCAACTATCGACATAATTGCTTGAGTCTCTGGCAGTCTGTTGAATGCTAGTCCATGTGATGTTAATTCTAAGGACTTGGCTAGACTCTAGGACACTATCATGACCCTGGCTATACATGATAGGTCATATGATCCTAACTTAGTGAACCTAGCCCAAATCCAATTATGGGTCCAACAAAAGCGGTTAAGTTGACCTAAGTCAACCCTAACCCTAAATGGGACAAACTAGCCTACTTAGGGTCAATTAACCTTCCCTTAGCCAAGTGTACCCCACCCATTCCCTCCTAACCCTAAAGTGAGGTTAATGAGTCACTAAGGACCCATTGGGGTCAACCTTATTGGCTAAGTTGACCCAAGTCAACTCTGGCATCAAAGTGGTAAAAGTGCCCTTATTAAGGGTCATGTGACCTCCAAGGTGCCAAGTCAACCCTACCCAACCTACCTAGACCTTAGGGGAGTCCAATGGGTCACCAATGACAGATTGATGGTGACACAAAATGTCAATTTGACTAAAGTCAACCCTAAGCTAAGGTCAAGTCAAACTTAGCTCAAATGGCTAACTCAAGCTCAAGCTCCTAGCCACTTGGGCCAACCACCTCCTAACCACATTCTATTAGCTTAGTGGGCTGCGTTTAGGCTAGGGCCATGAACAAAACCGAGCATGATGGGTAGGAGAGAAAAGGAGTAAGTACATTCATGGCTTGGGGAAGCCAAGGACCACCCCTTTTATTTGCTTAATTCAATCCCCCGTTCAGTGTGGTGAAGGCCAGGGGCCATCCTGGTGGCTGATCAGGGCTAGGGGAGGAGAACCACCATGGCCGAGAAATGAGTTTCTTTGCCATTAATGGTGCCATGAAGGAAGGCCCTTCTCCTCCTCCCATTAAGGGCTGGATTCAACTCCTCTGAGGGAGAGGAGAAGTTTCCAGCCATTTCCTGGCTGTATTTAGCCAAAATTCACCCCCCCCCATACCATGGCCGAAAGTTACATTAAGGGGCCACTAATGACCACTTCCAGCTTGGCCCCTCCCCTCCCCCTTTTTACTCACCTAAAAGCATCCCTGGAACCAGGGCAAGCTTTTCCACACCTTACCCAAAGGAGATAAGCGAGTTCACTGTGCTGTTGTAGAGCGCCGGCGGCACCTCCACCACCAATGGCATTCCGGCGATCGACGCATCTCCAAGCAGCATGCAAGGTCCTCCCCTTCTTCTTCTCCTATGGGTAGATCATAGGGATCATTTAGAATAAAAATCGGGCTCAATTGAGACCGATCGGAGCTTTCATTTTTCATGGATTTTCCATGAAAAATGAGTTCTTGGGTTCGCCGGAAAAGGCCCCTCCGGCGGCTGTGTCGCCGCCTGGAGATAGCGACCACCTCAACGGAGGTTGCGGTGGCGGTGGCCGGCCAGGGAGGTGGCCGGATGGCCGGCGGTGGCGGCTGGAAGTAGCTCAAGGACAGGTCAATCCTAACCGTCGGTTGGAGGAAGAAGATGGGCCAAAGCTGCCGGATGTGCTATAAGATTCGTGCTGGTGATGAATTAAACTATAGGATATATATTTTCATTTTATATCATTTCTGTCACACTATTTGTATTTAATGTTTCTAATTATTAAAAATACATAGAGGCAAAATCTGGAAGTGTGATTTATATAAAAATTATTGCCATATGAGACTTTATTTTAAAATTGGTTTGAACCAATTTGGGTGTCTGGTTTGACCAGGGCACGCATTTTGGTGTGGTCTATACTTAGGGCTAGACAGAGGTTAAAATGGGTGCCCCACTTCATTCCTTGTCCAAACGACCTGAAATTTGGATAGGCAGTAACACTAATCTGTACCTAGTTCCTGCCCAAAAAGGAGAATTTTTGGGGACAAGTTTTCTATTATTTTTGAAATCATTTAAATATCCTATGGTAAACTAATTTAGGGATATAAAGACCTCTTATGTCACAACCCGCATTTTCTCCGAATTTAAGAAGTATCATAGTATGAGAAAACAAGCGTCGTGATGCCATATCGAGTAGGGGATAACTATCGATGCTCAGGCGAACACCATCTATCTAGACTATGAAAATCTCATAAGTTTAATGATTAGAAAATCAGATATAATTTTAAGGGCCGTATCCCTCAGCTCGGTGGATCATCTACTCCACAGTATAAAAACTATACTTATACGCGGCGGAAAATACTTTATTTATATATAACATCCTATGAGAGTGCATAAGTGACTCCCGAGGTCAACTTATACTATGCAAGACTCTAGATTTATATTATATTATAAATAGGAAAACGATCTTTTTACGTTACTTGGAAAGTAGTGTATGATCTTTATAAACATGATGATCATGAGATTTACTTATTATAGTGTTTTTAGGTTTAAAAATAACTAGCAACCTAGCATAAAACTTCCCAAGAGCGAGTAGATTATCTCCAGAAAAGGTAGCAGTAAAAGAAACATATCTAGTATCATAAGGTAAACTACCAGTGGGCGCCAACAAACTGACACGAACCCACTGGCAAGTATGTATGTCTGTAAGAAAACAGGAAAACTACCTCACAACAGCAAGAGAAAGATCCCTACAACTCAAGGGATCACCAGCAATACCACAGTAAAACTAGCTGTCTACTCGGCTACTAGTCATAACCTGAGGCATTCGGAAAAGAAAAGAATACCTCAGCAAGTAAAACAAGAAAATCAAAATTAGAGCGTTAAATCAAAATGGGTCAAAAGAGAGTAAGTAATCATGACAGTAAAAGCAAACACTGTCCAAAGTAAGCAAAAGTACAACAAGTACTAGGTAACAACAACAAGCCCTGCACAAATCCTGCAGAGGCTACAAGGCAAAAGACAAGAAAACTTGCCACAATATGCTGCATTCTATAAGGAATAAACACCTAACAATCCTAATTTGTGAGTTAATGGTAGTAGTAAACAACATGGACCTGAGTTGGTGACCAAAAACAGTCCCCCAAACAAAACAGTTCCAACTAAAAAAAAAATTTCACTGTGTCGTCACAAAACAACCACAAACCCAGCACGTACCTGTGATAAAAAGGGTGGCGGCCACAGCAATACCCAGCCCATACCTGGGACTAAAAAGTGGCGGCCACGACTCGCACACGAAACATCCCGCTCCTTTAGAGCGTCAAAATACCACTACCTTCCATAACCCACGATTCGGCCCTCAAAACAAAGGAAGAACGAAAGGCCGACAAGACATCCCCCCTAGGAGGTAATCACTCGGGAAGAAAAGTAACTGAAAAGAAATAAATCTCAGCTTATAGGAATCGTCGAACGCAACTCGATGAATTTCGTCGAGCGCGGGAACAATCGTCGAACGCAGGAATATCGTCTAACGCAGCTCGATGATTTTCGTCAAGCACAGGCCAAGGGAAATTGTCGAACTCTGTTAGACGATTTTCCTTTAGTCGAACACAGGACACGGGAACACTCGTCGAATGCCGTTCGACGATTTTCCTTTCGTCGAACAAAGGTCACGGGAAAAATCGTCGAACGTCGTTCGACGATTTTCCTTACGTCAAACACTAGCCACGGGAGAATCGTCGAACTTCATTCGACGATTTTCGCCAGACCCAGAACTAAGGCAATTCGCCGAGCTCAGCTCGACGATAATCGTCGAACCCAGATCGATGATCTTTATCGAACTGGCTGCATTGAGTGCACAGTAATCCTGTACCTCCAACTTCGTTTCCGACCAATCTTCTTAGCCTAATACTATCCTATTACTCATAATATAAGTATGGAAACCCACTGCTACTAGTTCTAGGGCTGAAAGGCTAATTGCTACCCCAAACCGAGATTAACAGGGAACACTTTGATAAAAAGAAAACAAGACTACAACAACATGGCCAAAAATTTGAGTTTCAGAACTTGAGAAAATGCAAAAAGAAATATAAAGGAGCATTTATGGTTTAAGAACCTCATGACTTTGATGGAAAAACAGAGCAAAATAAGCAAACTAGGAAACATGAATGATAGCAACAAATATGACATGAAAAAGGAGAAGAAAAACTTGGAAAGGGTAGGAGCACCGCTTGCCTCAAATCCCAGCGATTTATCTTGCA
Organism: Platanthera guangdongensis; assembly: GCA_039583875.1. NCBI lineage: Eukaryota > Viridiplantae > Streptophyta > Magnoliopsida > Asparagales > Orchidaceae > Platanthera > Platanthera guangdongensis. Next base: position 184,575,638 of record CM077158.1, read on the forward strand.
CAACCCTTCCTCTCTCTCTCGGTTCCAGCCGCAACAGCACCTAAACAGGGTTTCTAGAGTTTTAATGGCGGAAAAGGATCAAACCAAAAATTCCGAGACCCCTAGAAACACCACGAAAATTGAATCTCTTACCGAAGGAATGAAGGTCTAGGTGAGAGCACTCCAAATCCACTTTCGGAATCGAATTCCGTCCACTAACGCTCCCAGAATCGGCGTCTGAATGGGAGCAGGGTTGGCAGTTTTTCTTCCTCTCGAACAGGCGATGGTTATACTCTCACGGAAAGAGATGATGAGAAGTCTCGATTTTGTCTTGAGACTATATATATATATATATATATATATATATATATGCATGGACACGTCTCTTCAGCCCTAACAGACACCTAAAAGCCACTGGATTCCTTCAAGCTTTATTAATTATTTATTTGCATTCATTATTATTAACACCATCAAAACGACGCGAAAACCGAACCACCTCGGAATTCGACAAAATTCACACCATAGCTAATTGCCTATGCTATGAACGCAACGACGAAGTCGAAATCAACTTTCGACGAACAAAACTCAGGTTATCACTACCCGAAGCCAAAACACAAGCATCCCACGAGAGGCCTCACCGGTCACCAAAATAGACCCAGCTTGCTAGGGATCTTGCCAAAAAGGATGCCAACAACCACACAAGGAACCTAAAGAGCTAAAACCACGCTCTAACAAATGGCATCTGCTGGAAACGCGTCAACATAATGCCAAATGAGAATTAAATAATCGCAAAAAAATCAGGGGCGTTACATCCTAACCCTCCTGAATTTTGATGAGTGGTCCCTAGGGTCATCAAGAGGTTCTGTATAAATTTTCACCTCATTTTGAGTTGACTTGGTTGGGGATTGGGAAAACCCTAGCCTTGCCCTAATAAAGGGTATTTAGGTCAAAAGTGCACTTTGAGGTTTAAGTGGCCAAATCACCTCAACAGAGGCTGAAACGTTGTCCACTGGTTTGTCATGACTTTTTTACACCCTCATATGAGTTATGGGGTGGTGTGGGGTAGGATTGCCCGAGGACCCAAGTTCAAACTCTAAGTTTGGACTTTGGGGGTTTGTGAAGGACATGTGGTCAAATGCCCTTGTATGGATTTGAAATTTGGTAGAGAGGACTCTATGGTAGCTAAGGTCCTCTGGTAAAAATATTAGAGTATTTGGAGATGGATAAACCCCTCAAAACCCCAACCCTAGTTTAGGTCACAATCTTTAAATTAGAAGGGTAGGTAATTAGAATTCTATGAAAACTATTAAATTGGGGTAGAGTGAGTTTTAGACCATTATGAGCTTACATGTATTTTTGTTGTAATTTTCAGATGTAAATTTCCAGTACTTACTTCACAAGTGTATAAATACGGGAATATGATAAATAATCGATTTAGAGCTCCCTTTTTATTGGAAAATTATGAAACTTGGTCAGTAGTGATTCTATGTCAATATGCTCATATGAGAATTTTATTATAATTTTTAAATCAATAATTGTTGTACTTAGTTCATTAACCTATTAACTTAAAATATTATGAGGAAATCAATTTTAGAGTTCATTATTCACTGATTAATTGTGAAACTTGACTTGGAGTGTTTTTATGTCTTTATATACATCCTTGAAGTTTCTTAGAATTTTTAAAAGTATATTGGCAGTACTTGTTTCTTTAATTTGGTTAATGTAGGTTATTTTCAAAAATTATGTTTAGAGGTTAAAATCTTATTGAAAAATTTAAAGACCTTGAATTTACTGATAAATAGTTACATTTTTATTTATCATAATTGTGTGGAATATTTTGTATGCCTGACAATAGTACTTCATGCTCAAACTAAGGCATTTGGATCTCCTTGGAAATTTAATAAATTATCAAGTAAATTAGGAAAATTATAAAATTCTGGATTTAGGCTAATCATGCAATGATAGACCTCCAATAAATATTATAGTGATTTTGGATGTTAATTTGGAGTACCTCCCATTGTATACATCATATAGCTTAGGATGGTCCGCGTTTAGTAAGAACTGCAGAAATCATAATATTTTGCAAAATGAACCTAGTGAGTTGGGATATTTGTGTATTGAGTTGGAAGAGAAATGAGTTTATCATAGGGAGTCGTGATGAGAAGTGGGAGGTTTGACTAGTGTTAAGAGGTGATCGGGGTCGACAAAACATCATCTTCCCCGTGGAGAGAGAAAGAGTCAAATACACTAGGGTTAAATCCAATACAACTTTAAAGGGATTAGGAGTTGGGTAACAACCAATAATTGTAAGTGCCTTACCAAAGGGAGCTTTGGGCTTCAGCCCATCGTAGTTCCTAGTGCCCTCGGGAGCCCTTCACGGGGAATACCTTGGGCAGTCCTGGGCTGACCTAAACAGTAGAAATAATAAACTTCAAGAGCAACTAGTATAACTAGGTTATCACATTCATACACCCCAGTAGCTCAGGAGGTTGGTTAGGTTAGTTTGATTAGCCATCCGGGCGGTAGGTTCGGAAGGTAGATGTAACGAACGGGAAAGTCCGGGGAGCCGATGGCTCAGAAGAATTTGGATACGAATAAGGTGGTGGGTCTTCGGTATTGGACGGTCGTTCACACTGACGTCAATATGTTGACTCGGCAGTGTGGGACACATTGGAAAAGAGAGTCTGGTGGATATGGCTAGCATTAGTACATGGAGATTCTAGGTTATGTCCTTCTAGAGACGTACGTAAAGGCTAGTCCTGGTAGTGTGGATAGCCTCCAAAGAGTGGGAGGCCCGACCCACTGTCTCCGTTTACCACTACGGAGGTTCCTGAGAGTGAAGATAGCGGCCAAAATAGGGGGAACTAAAGGTCTGTGTGCATAGAATCGTGTGCGTGAGTTGCATTTGCATGAATCATGACATAGCATATCACTACACTCATACTTGAATACAACTGACACCCCAACGTATATATTGGTATGAGACTTTTTATACGATGGGAGCCTTACAAAAGACCCCTTAACTTATAAGTTTGTATGGGCATTCACATAAGTTAAGGTTACTTGCTTCTTACCTTGTCTTCCTTACATATGCTGCTTATTCAACTTGCTTACTTTACTGCTTACTATATAAATAACTGCTAGACTAGTTCCACTCTCACCTGCTTTGCTAACTCTCCACCATTGTAGCTTCCCTTTCCTCCTCCCCGCTCGGTGCCTAGGAGCCATGAGGTGGGATAGGGGATGATAGGACTTAGTCTTTATGACTAATGGTTTCCGGACCACAATATTACAGGGGCAACGGAAAGGAGACAGGGACCAACAGCTCAGGGACTAGCACCAGCGGAGTACGGTGCGCATGTAGGTGGGCCAGTCTAGTACCGGAGCACCGATGACTAGCTCCAAGAGTGATTAGTATTTCTTATAGCTTTCGCAAGAGATTGTAGTGAGAATCTGATGTATCGGGCATAAGCCCGTATATATTTCCTTTGTACTGTTCGATTGCAGCACTCTCTCTTTTCTTTATTTATGTACTTGTTGTGGTTTTTCATTATATATGATGTTTGTGGACTCAATTATATTTCATTTATGATTACTACTCTCTCTTTGATGATCAAAAAGGCCTGCAGAATCGGCATTTTGTAGTGGAGGCCTTCCCGAGTGTCTGTGCCACCGCAAAATGATGATTCTGGGCATAAGACCCCATGGTTTGAAAAAACAAAGTAGGGTCTTACAGTTGTTCCAGGTGCTCCTGGTTCCAGTGCGGTGGTTTCTTGTTCAGGAAGCAAGGGGAGCATTGTTCCGGGATTGCCCTGGAATAAAGCTAGTTCAGGAGGAGCAACGGAGGTGGCTAGCCGTGATTAGGTTCTTCGGAGATCGAAGAAAATCAGCAACCCACTAGCTCGATAAAGCGAAGGGAATGCGGTGGGCTTTGCCTCATGTTTCCTTGCAAGCTATCAGGTTGAGCAAGTACCTTCTAGCTGTGATGACACCACTAGAGTTAAGGAGGTGGATGACGCCAAGGATGAGGAGGTGACTACTCTCAGAGGTGACGAGGCTTGGGCCCTTGTGCCGAAGGTCATTGGTGATACTCCTGTGACGCACGAGTGGAGGTCGAATCTAAAAAAGAAGGCAGAGTGAAGCATGGCTCTTTCGGGAGATGCTGGAGGGATCCCTCATGGTCTAAGATATGTAGGGCGGGGACTATGTCTTGGACATCTCCTAGAAGGCACTGGCGGAGGGACCAGGTGCAAGTTTACGAGAGCTGCTAGAGTTGTTCACCACTTCTCACTTCAAGGGGGAGTGTTGAAAATTATGAAGTGAAAGTGGGTGATTAGAGGACTTGGGAAACCTATCTGCGCGAACTAAGCGGACAGGGTTGGCGGACAGCCAGGTCGGCAGGGCTGTTGCAGACGAATTATTCTGTGGCGGATTGGGCAGTCTATTCGCGTGGACTAAGAGAATAGCAGCGGCGGTTTGACAGGTTGTCTCATGCTCAGCAGGCAGTTGGATCCCAGAAGGTAATCGGGCGGTTAGAGATTCTATCTGCGGAGTCTGACAAAAAGTGGACTGGACTAGAGCTTGGCAGACCGGCTTCGCAGAAGCCTTGGTCTAGCTCTGGTGAAGCAGCAAGTGGAAGCTGCGGAGGTCGCCAGTCAGTATGGATAGGTGCTAGAGTTCGTCGGGGCTGGCGGAATGGTTCCAGTGTCCTCCAGTAAGTGCGGACTGGCCCTTGTGGCCATTAGTGTGGACTTGGTTGGTTCTGAATAAAGTCCAGGTTTGGCTCAGTCCGGAGAGATCGCGCAGTGAAGCACGGACTGCTTCTCAGTCCGCCGAGCTTGGCAGAAATGTTGTGTGCCTTGGTTGTGATCTTGGAGAATGCATACTGGAGTTGCGTCCGCAATGTCGTTCTGACTAGAGCTGGGTCCACTGAGTCCGGCAGTTGCCTTGATGGCGTGGCTATGGACATGGGATAAGCAGACTTTAGTTGTGTCCGCTAAGTCTGTCTACTACCTTGTTGGCGTGGTTGTGGACTCAGGTTATGCGGACTGGAGCTATCTGCAGTGTTAGAGGACTAGTGCTATTCGCAGTATTAGCGGACTGGAGCTGTGTCTGATGAGTCCGGAAGTTGCCATGGTGGAGAGGCTGTGGGCTCGGGATAAGCAGACTGGAGCTGTGTTCGCGGATAGGCGGACAGTTGCTGTAGAGTCCGGATGTTGCGGTCTTGGGCTGACTTGTGGCAACTAGGCAGACTGGCATTGATGTCTGGCCTTGATAAAGAACAGGCGGACTAGCTATCCTGCATAGGTCATGGTGGATTGAAGTGTATCTGCCGGTTTCAGAGACACTTGTTCTTACTGCGGGATGAGGAGGTGATCCTATCGGCTAGGGAGGTGACTACACTCCTCATCGTGCCTATAAATAAGACCCATATCACATCAGGAATAGAGAGCGAATGAAGAGTAAGTGAGCCCGCGATCAGTTGCTGCAGACTGACTTTTGGTATCCGCGCGGGTTGATATAGTTGACTGGTTTGTGATGTACAGGTTGTGCGGATAGCGTTGGAAAGCCCTAACTTGGCTCTGATTATGGTCAGGGACAGTGCGGACTTCGCGGTTAAGCAACAAGCGGTAAACGGCAGGTCGCAGACTACGACCAAGCAGTTTTCTCTTTGGCAACTTGTGTTTGGGGTTCAATAAGTCGACTGCTCCCGGCGGCCTGTTTAGTTCGGCATCAGCAGCTTGTGCGCTCTGGTGGCTAGGCGACCTCGCGGTCAGGCAGCTTGCAGATTGGCAGCTAGAGCTCAGCTTTGGAATAAGGGGCAGTCTACGCGGATTGGGTTGCGGTCTGGCGACCTGGCGGACTGTACGGACTCCTTAGCAGTAGATCTGGCGGCTACGTGTTTGAGTCCGCGTGGCTTGACTTGTCTTGGGTTTTTGTAATTGTCTATGCTCTACCTTTGGTGTTTTTGGAGAATCTTGTCACGCCATGTATGTCTCGCCTTATAAAGAAGATTGTTGTTATCAATAAAAACTCTTGTTGTTGCATGTGTTTTTGGTTGTGACTATCTTTATTTGAGATAACCCCTGCTCATTTCAAGATCCGGAGAATTCATCACAACTCTCAGAGCAACATCTACTACCTCAGCATAATTCTCTGATCCATACTCACTAGCCAACTACAAGATGTCACTCCTAAGACCACCCAGAAAGAACTTTACTTTGCTTGCTTTAGAGGCAACCAAATCCGGAGCAAACCTGCTCAACTTGCTAAATTCTATCTTGTACTGATTGACTGTGAGGTATCTTTTCTTTAGATGTAGAAGTTGTTCATCAAACGGAATTGCTCGACCGATGACAAAAAATTTCTCAAGAACAACTCCTTGAATTATTCCCACGAACATCCATCTGTAAGTTTCTCTTTTTCTCTTAACCACCAGCTCTTCACAATGCCCTTCAGGTGGTAAGTGGTGAACATCACTCTTTAGTCAGCAGAAATCCCTAAATACGAGAACATCTCCTTTATAGTTGTAATCCAGTCATCCAATGCCATGAAATCGGCTCTACAGTCATAAGTACGAGTTCCTAATCTTTTAAAATGTGAAATGAAATTCATCTCTGGTGGAAGCATAACTAGAGCAGGAGGAATATGAATGACTTGACCCACTGCAGGGACTTGCAATCTAAGCTGCTACCCTAAAACGACAGTTAGTACCACCTAAATTTGCGATTACATCTCAACCATCTGCCTTGATAGATCCTCATGGCTCTGACACAGCCCTTCAATCACATACTCACTATGCGCATCTGACAACTCGCCCTCAGACTGGGGAGTAGACCTCGTCGCAATATGCTTAGGCGGCATCCTAATAGTGCAACGAACAACTAATCAAAACCTAGGTTAACGGTAGAACTACTCAACTTAGTTCATACCATACATGTATAAATACTTTCTCATGCTGTTAACTTGCTCTGGGATTTCATAATTGATGATATGTTTGATTTAGGATGATATACTGTCATCCTATTGACTTATGTACATAAACTCTAAATGCATGAATTCTTTTTCTTTAGTTTAAACTCATGTGTGTACATGTCATCATTTAGATCTTTGCTTGACAAGTGTGATAATGCTATGTTATGTTATGCATGTTGTGTTATGCAATCTAATAAAGGCCTTAATGCATGTTATGAACAACATACACATGAAATATTATGCATCCCATACTACATAATATCACATATAACAAAAAAGCAAAATCTAATGGGCATTAATGTGATGATTGTTATGCATCCCATACTACATAACAGTCACATGTTGCTTCCTATGAGGATCTATATAGAAACACATATTATGCATCCCATACTACATAATATTACCCATAAATTTTATCATGCTTATAAGTGTAGTGTTCATGCTTCGTCCAAGACGTATAGATGACACATCGATGTGTGTGTGAAATGAAACAAGACCACTAAAACTACACCTCTGATACCAACTGATACAACCTGCATTTTCTCAACATAAAACTTTATATCGGAGTAAGAGAAAACACGTGACATGATGCCACACTGTGTAGGGGATAACTACAGACGCACAAGCAAGAACCTACTTGTAACACTTTCCAAAGAAATCTCGAGTTTATCATGAAGGGAACATATTTTTAGTTATGTTTTGACATTCATATCTCTCAGCGCGGTGGATAAACTAATCCACAGATAAAAATATAAATATATATTGTGGAAAAAAACTTTATTCAGCTCGATTATTATCCTACATGAGCAGAAACATCCAGAAGGATAACTCATGTTATGGATACCTCAAGATTAATATAAGTACAAGAATAGAATTTACATTCGTTAAAATATAATGAATTTGGGTTTGAAAAGAATGTCTTGTGTATGAGGTAAGCATAATGATGATTTTATACTTTCAAAATATCTATCATGCAATGCAATCATAAGTCCTTCCCAGAGAGCAAGTGTTGGATCCCTAGTTGATTTGGGCTAGGTTCACTAAACTTAGGATGTGACCCAACATGTATAGCTAGGGTCAAATTTGTGTCCTAGAGTATAGGCCAAGTCCTTAGAGTCAATATCAGATGGACCAGCTATGAACAAGACCATCAGAGACTCAAGACTTAGAAGATTTCAAGACAAAGTAAAATGAGTTCGACGTTCGTCGAACTCAGGTCGACGAAAGGCAGTCTCAGCTCGACGATCTTGAGATATTTCTCTGAGCTGAGCTCGACGATCTTCATTTTCTGCTCGACGAAAGCTGGGATACTTCAAGAGACTAAAGTCAAGATAAACTCAAGATTATTCTAAGTCTAACTTCAGGCTTTGGTCGACGAACAAGATTCAGAGCTCGACGAATTTGGACCTCGAGTTCACAACAACCTTCTGTTAGAAGATCTCAGGTCGACGAAGTCAACTTCTCAAGCCGACAAATCCTCAGGTCGACGAACTGTGCTCTTTGGTCGATGAATTCTGGAACCAAAAGATTTTTTGTCGACACTTAGGGCATGTGTTGACACCAACTTATGTCGACACCAGAAAACTTATGTCGACACCAGAAGATTTGTGTCGACACCAAGATTAATAAGTCGACACCCACATGTGTCGACACCAGAAGTTTTCATGTCGACACACAGAATATCAGTCAACACAAACTATTTGACTAAGTCTAGAATTGTTGCTGAACTACAGTCAACGAATGCAATTATCAGCTCGACGAACTTTATACAGAAAAGGCAAAGTTCTGAAGCATACGAGTTTTATTATCAACTCGATGAACTTGGAACTCAGCTCGACGAACTTGGAACTCAGCTCGACGAACAGAAGCTGTCTGGTCGACGAATACAAAATCTCAGTTCGACGAACTAGTAACTCAGCTCGACGAATTCTGTTATTCGTTCGATCATTCCAGACTTAGAAATTTCCGTCATTCAATCCTCACTCAAATGCAATAATTCCTGACAGATTAATGACTCAAACATTCTCTGAATGTAGCCGTTAGAGGAAGCATTAATTGCAGTCTTCTTCAGGAATATTACTTACTGATTTTCCACGGGACAGTTGAGGAAATGAGTAAATGCCAATTATTCTCAAGGCGTCAGCATTTATTACAGAGGATTCAAATTTTTGAATCGATATAGAAGAAAATAAGATCGATAATCAGTAGATGCAAGAATCAGAGAACAAGAATATACTCAGTCAGAAAAACACAGACAGATAGACTGACTACAATATTTTTTACAGCACCAGAAAAGCTTCACACAAAACTCATACTGAAGCTTACAGTGATAGGCAGTGATATTCAGAAGAAGAAGAACAACTATAATATTTCAAGAGTCTTCTTCTTCAACATTTTCTCCAGGACTTCTCCAAGAACAACAGATATCTAATCAGTCAAGAAGATCCTGCATCACTGCTTGTCAAGAACACTGATTGAAGACCTATCACCCTACAACAAAGCTCCAGATCTTTCCTGAATCTTTCTACATCTCAGGGGGAGCTTTTGCTAACATCATTCCACATAAGTCTTCTCTCTGATTGTTGACAGAGAAGACAAAATCACTCTCTCACCCCCTCCTGTACAAAGGGTTGTCATCTCCCTTCAAAAGTGATTCCTGGTTGCAAGTCTCTTTACCAAAAGACTTGAGTTTGTTTTGGGGACCTGATCAAAACCCATTGGTGTTAGGCACCTGATCAAAAATCTGAGTGGATTCCTACTAAGGGTGGTAGAAGAGTGGATGTACTCAGTTGAGGGGGGAACCACTATAAATTTCTTGTGTCATCTGGTTGCTCACCTTTTTCTTTTTGTTCTTGCTGTGTGGCTGTGATTATGTTTAATATTATCTGTATTTCAGTTTTCTATTTACTGCACATTTTTAGTTTACAGCAAAAGATGTAACAGCACATTTATAGGGACCTAATAAATATTTAAATATACTCTATTCACCCCCCCCCCTCTTCTAGAGTATTGTAGATCTAACCCTTACTTTCAATTGGTATCAGAGAAAGGTTCCTTTGGTTGCATAAGTTAATCCTTGAACCAAAGATCCTGTGTTAGATCTACATATCACTTTGTTCACATTTTAATAAAGTAGAACCACAGCCATGACATAGAACAAAGATTATGCAAGCACCAGACCTCCAGTTTGCAACTTGCAAAAGTTTGGAATCTGGAAGGCAAGATTCAAGTTGTATATGAATTCTATTGATGATGATATCTTTGATTCCATCTTAATAGGAGTACCTCCAGCACCTGCAGCTCCTCCAAGCACTTCCACAAATATGACTGCAGTACCTCCTCCAGACTATAATGATGCTTACAGGAAAGCCAAGATGGTTGATGCAAAAGCCATGAATATATTGGCACAGACAATGTGTGATGATATTTTCCAAAACGTTGCTGAGTGCACATCAGCAAAGGCCATTTGGGTTTCCCTGAACCAAATGTTTGATGGATCAGCTGATGAAAGGATGGATATAAGATCAAATCTCATATCCCAATATGAGAATTTTAAGAAGCAGGAAGCTGAAACAGTCTCAGAGATGTATAATAGACTAAGCTCAATCATTAATGAGCTAAAACCTCTGGACAAGGTCATCACTCTCACTGAAGTGAATGAAAACATTCTGATGTGCTTCCCAAGCTCATGGGACACAAGAATTTGGCCTATTAAGGAGGCTAGATGCCTGAATGAGATGTCAACTGAATCTCTACTGGGCTAACTGAAATCTTATGAGCAGTTAATAAAGACAAGGGAGGCTGCTGAACAAAGGACACCTCCTGCAGCTAGAAGAGAACAGAACATAGCATTCAAAGCCTCAGAAGAATCAGAAGCCACAAAATCAAATGAAGAGCTCATGAGTCTCTTTGCAAAGAGATTCTTCAAGATGGCTAGAAAAGACTTCAAGAGGAAGTCAGCAAGAAAGGATGACAGACCAAATTATGATAAGACACCAACAAAGGAAGTGGTGTGTTATAGATGCAGAAAGCATGGGCATTTCCTATCTGAGTGCCCAGAGAATCAGAAGAAAGAGAAGAGAAGAGAAAGGGAAAAGGATTCCAGAAAGCATTTCACCATCAAACCCTCTTCTAGCAAGCACAAGAGGAAGGAAAAGGGGTTTGTAGCTGAGACTTAGAGTGAGATTGAAGAGGAGTTAACATCTTCAAGCACCAGTGAAGATGAAGTAGAAGAGAGAGCAAAAGAGGTTTGCCTCATGGCAATTGATGCCTCAAGAAGCAATTCAGAAGAAGCAGAGTCAGACAATGAGGAAGCTTCTGAATCAGAAGCTGATCGGGTATTATCATTGTTTGATTATAATTCAGAATCTTTTAAATTAACTTTAAGATTATGTGTTTAGACCTAATCAACTCTGAGAAGGAAATCAAACTTCTCAGAGATAAGCAAGTTAACTATGATAGCTTAGTATCAGAAAATACTAAATTAAAAAATGAAATAGATATGTTTAGTGAACAAATCACCCTTCTGAAAGATGACTTAAATAAGGCAAAACAGCTAGAAGAATCACTAAATGGAAGAAGTAAACAACTAGCAGAAATCACTAACACATATAATACTAGATTTAATGGAAGTAGGTTAGGATTAGGTGCCTCATCTAGTGAACCACCTGTTACTCAGAAAAACCATCTATCACAACCCATAAACTTTATTTCTGAGAAAGGAAAGAAGAACACTGATCAAGTAAATTAGGTAAATAAAATTCCTGAACAAATTAAAACAAAGGACAAAATGGAAAAACAGAAGACACCAAGTAAAAACAAAGTTCAACAATTTTCGTCGACCTCAGATCGACGAAAAGGGGCCAGTTCGTCGAACCCAGATCGACGAACTCTGAACGCCAACAATAGCTATTATTATTCGTCTAACTGCGATCGACGAACTTTGTATGGTTCGTCTTGCAGAGATCGACAAACATGGGGTGCAGAGAATGAACATGTTTATTTTCTGGGCAGAGATCGACGATCTCAACCCATTTCGTCGAACTCTGGTCGATGAACTTACATACATTCGTCGAACCCAGGAAGACTTAACCAAAACTTTAACTAAAACAAAAACTTAAATAGTTTTAGGAGATCATTTAATTCCCTAGCTGGCTGGACCATTCCACCTAGGAGATACCACCGCCTAGGATATAAGTCTCAGCCAGAATTTTCTGTTATTTCTAGTTTCTCCTATCAGCCATATAAAGGGCCCAAGGTAACCTGGGTCAAAAATCACTAACTCTTTATATTACAGGTGAAAAAGTGTCCAGGGGTAAATGAAACTTGGTACCTGGACAGTGGCTGCTCCAAGCATATGACTGGCAGCAAGGACATCCTATTCAACTACAAGTCCAAATTGGGGCCAAAGGTTATCTTTGGTGACTCAAAATGTGGTCAGTTAGAAGGAATTGGAGAAGTAAAAATAGGAGCTGTCACATTCAGAAAAGTGACATATGTAAGTGGACTGAAGCATAACCTCATCTCCATAGGTCAACTATGTGATGATGGTTATCAGGTATACTTTAACACTTCTACATGCTCTATCATTGATAAAAACAACCAAACTGTTTTAACTAGAAGTAGACAAGGCAATATTTATCTAGTAAATTTTTCTTCTGCCACAACTGATATCTGCTTACTGAATTTAACTAGTAATCAGAATGATTTATGGCACAAAAGACTAGGACATGTAAATCTGAAAAATATAGCTAGGTTATTTAAGCACAACCTTGTTAGAGATCTACCTTCTACTCCCTACAAGAAGAAAGGTCTCTGCAGGGCTTGTCAATTAGGCAAACAAACTAAAACTAGCTTCAAGTGAATTAACAAGAGTGATACACCTAGGATCTTGTACTTGCTACACTTGGATCTATTTGGACCCATTGCAATACAAAGCCTAGGAGGGAAATCCTACACCTTGGTTATTGTGGATGACTTCTCTAAGTTCAGTTGTGTCTTCTTTCTGAGAACAAAGTCAGATACATTCAAGGTTCTTACAGATTTTCTCAGGACCATACAGATTGAGCTCTCTACTCGTGTTGCATTGATCATAAGTGATCATGGCACAGCGTTTGAGTCTCTTCTTATGCATGAGTTCTGTGAGAAGGAAGGTATCAGGCATTGCTTCTCAGTTAATAGAACTCCCCAACAAAATGGGGTAGCTGAAAGGAAAAATAGAACACTCATTGAAGCTGCAGGTACATTACTTGTTGATGCATACATGCCACTAACCTTTTGGGCAGAGGCTGTAACCACAGCAAACTATGTCCTGAATAGGAGTTTAATTCACAAACTAAAGGATCGGACTCCATATGAATTGCTCAAAGGGAAGAAACCTAAAATTAACTATTTTAAAGTATTTGGTTGTACATGTTATATACACAATAACAACAAGAAATACATTAGAAAGTTTGAAGCTAAGGCTGAAGTGGGAGTTTTTCTAGGATACTCCCAAGTAAGCACGGCTTATAGGGTATTTAATATATCAACCTTAAAAGTTGAAGAGTCTATTCATGTTTCTTTTGATGAGACTCACATGTACTGCAAGGAGAAAGAGGTTTCTACCATTAGCAACTTACAGGTACCCCACTTGTGTGAGACATTGGATGGACTAAACCTCACCCAAGAGTTTCCTACTCATCCCTCTCCACAGGTCATTGAAGATAGTGAAGAAGATGAAGCTGAAAAACATGAGCCTCAACCAACAGCAAATATAATTTCACAAGAGGAATGTGTTCAAAATGTTGTTGCACAACCAACTCCACCCACTGATTTTGTCACACTTAGGGATCACCCCAGATCTCAAGTAATTGGAGACATTTCAGTAGGTGTACAGAGAAGGCATCAACTCAACCAAGACTTGATGCATGCCTGTTTTCTCTCTCAGGTTGAACCTCTAACCATTCATGATGCTGAGCAAGATCCCCACTGGATTCTTGCAATGCAAGAGGAATTAAACCAATATGAGAGATGTAGAGTTTGGGTTTGGTTCCAAGACCCCAAAACTATCCAGTTATTGGAAATAAATGGGTTTTCAGGAATAAGCTTGATGCCCAAGGAGTTATTGTGAGAAACAAGGCTAGGCTTGTTGCTCAAGGATATAGGCAAGAGGAAGGAATTGACTATGATCAGACCTTTGCACCAGTGGCAAGGTTGGAAGCTATAATGATTTTCCTTGCCTATGCAGCATTCAAAAAGTTCAAAGTCTTTCAAATGGATGTGAAGAGTGCCTTCTTAAATGGAGTGCTACAAGAAGTGGTTTATGTAGAACAACCTACAGGTTTTATTTCTCCAACTTATCCCTCTTATATTTTTAGATTAAATAAGGCTTCTTTATGGTCTAAAGCAAGCTCCAAGAGCTTGGTATGAGACCTTGGCAAGTTTTTTATTAGAGCATAAATTTACAAGATGAACTGTAGATAAAACTCTTTTCACTAGACATTATAATGACCAAATATTGTTAGTACAAATCTATGTAGATGACATTATATTTGGCTCTACAGATTCAAAATTGTGCAAGAGGTTTTCTGACCTCATGCATTATAAATTTGAAATGAGTAGAATTGGAGAGCTTTCATATTTCCTTGGTCTCCAAGTGAAACAACTTCCTAATGGCATCTTCATCTCACAAGCAAAATATCTTAAAGAAATTCTAAAGAAGTTTGGGATGGCTGATGCCTCAGCAAATAAAACTCCCATGGCCACAAATGTTGTTGTGGACTTTGATTTACCAGGAAAACCTGTAGATCAGAAACTTTATAGGGGTATTGTTGGGTCCCTATTATACCTCACAGCAAGTAGGCCAGATATTATGTTTGCTACATGCCTTTGTGCTACTTTCCAAGTGAACCCTAAAGAATCTCATCTAATTTTCTTAAAAAGGATTTTAAGATATATAAAGAGTTATCCTGATCTAGGCCTATGGTATCCTTCTGAAGCAGAGTTTGAGTTAACTGGATAGTCTGATGTTGATTTTGTTTGATGCAGGGTAGATAGAAAAAGTACTTCGGGAACTTGTCAGTTCCTGGGTATGAGACTAGTATCTTGGTTTTGCAAGAAGCAAACATCAGTGTCAACATCCACTACTGAAGCAGAATATATTACAGCAGGAAGCTGTTGTTTATAGATGCTGTGGATACAAAATCAAGTTCTAGATTATGGGTTCAACTTAAATAATTCAACCCTATTCTGTGATAATACTAGTGTTGTGTCCATAGTACAAAATCCAGTTCACCATAGTAGGAAAAACATATTGATATAAGACATCATTTTATTAGGGAGTGTGTAGACAAAAAATAAGATTAAGCTTATCTATATCTGCACTGATTTATAGAAATCTGACATATTCACCAAATCTCTGGATGAGAAAAATCATGCTTTCTTTCTAAATCAGCTGGTAATGATCAATGGAGAAGACTTAGCTTAAGTTCTGTCTACATTCGATGAATTTTCTAAAGTTTGTCGAACAGAGTTCGACGAACCGGGGAAGGTTTGAGAGATATTCATCGAACGGAGTTCGCCGAATTCTCTGTGTGAACCAATTTTCATCGACCGGAGCTCAACGAACTTTGCTTCAGAAGATATTCGTCGACCGGAGTACGACGAATTGTCTTCAAGTCTTCTGAATGAGATCGACAAATTATTTATCATTAACTCATTTCGTCGACCTCAGTTCGAAGAATTAGTTTTATTTTTGTGGAACAGAGATTGTCGATTCATATTCTGGAAAACCTTATATCTAGGTTTTCTTCGACCTCCATCCCGCGCGTTCTGTTCCCTTGCACTTGATTGTCATTTTCTCTGTCTTTCTTGGAGGTGATCTAAATGGCAATTCCAGCAGGAGCTCTAGCCTCTATGAAGTTTGACACGGGCTTTGATGTCGACTTCGAATCATTCCAGCACTCAGATCCAATCTTCCTATATATTCTGGAACTTCTGGAAGAACAAAATCTGAAGAACCTGATGACCACCAGGAT
Source organism: Platanthera guangdongensis (assembly GCA_039583875.1). NCBI lineage: Eukaryota > Viridiplantae > Streptophyta > Magnoliopsida > Asparagales > Orchidaceae > Platanthera > Platanthera guangdongensis. Next base: position 184,591,609 of record CM077158.1, read on the forward strand.
AAAGTTGGCAGGAACAGAAATCAGAGAATGGGTCTATACTTCAACCACCTCAGAAGACAATACTATGACAGGATCTATCGCGGGTAATTCAATCTCTTTATCCCCTGCTCTCTTAACTGAGATTTTCGGATTGAAAAATGGAGAAGAGGACATCGAACTTGAAAAAGAGGAGACTGATATGATGTTGAACCTCATGGAGTATGCTGTAGAAAACCCTAACAAACTATTGAAGAAATATTTGTCTGCGCCATATAAATTCTTAGCAGATTTGGTTGGTAAAGTGCTACTCGGCAAACACACAGCACACGACTACATCACCAGACAACAGTTTCTGGTTATGTGTGCCATTGTCAACATGAAGCAAATAGACTAGGCACAACTACTCTTTGATCTGATAAAGAAGAAAAATAACAAGAAGTAAGTATATTTTGGAAGGATCCTAGGGATCTTCCTCAAGGAAAAGGTTGTTGAATCACTGGTATCCCAGACCATATTCATTAATGCCAATAAAAGGCTCACCTGTGCATTATTTGGCAGGTGGGAGACGATAATCACAAAGCCCACTAAGGTTTCTACCTCTTCCACCACAGCTTCTAAAGGCACTAGGGCTGTTAAAGCCACTCCCCCACCTGCTAAAGAGATTCATCCCACTCCACCATCTCTTCCAGCACCCCTTCCAGCAAAACAACTCCCTTCCTCTCCCATTCGTTCTTCAACACCCCAATCACCACAACATACTCAAATTCCAACTCCACCTCCATCTCTACCATTTGACATCACTGACATTCCATCTACCCCTCTTCAAGAAAATCCACAACCAACACCTCCTGAATCACCTCAAGATACCTCCCTTCCTACACCACCACAGTCTCCACTTCCCCCACACTTATCTTCCATACCATCTTACATCCTACCCACAGACACTATGATGCAAGATGCCACCCCTCCATCCTCATCACCATCAAATCTTCACATCTCTGATGTTCCACCCTCCATTCCATCACTGGTTGCCACCTCTTCCACACCCACTGCCACACCATCTACCACTTTCTCTCTGGACCCCTCTACCATATCCTCTATCATCACCATCATCACTCCTATTCTTCAATCCCTTATAGCAGAGGATATTACACCTCTTGCTACTACCATTACCTCCTTATCTGCTCAAATATCTGCTCTTACTACTGCCCCTCCTCAGTTAGGGGCCTTGCCTCAGTCCCCACTGAAACCAGGCAGGGGGAGATGCCTGATGATGAAGCAGCAACAACAGCTTCAGATACCTCAGCACCAGCACCAGCAGAGACTTCAGCCCCAGCAGCAGCAGAGACTTCAGCCCCAGCATCATATACAGATTGTATAGATACATATTTAATTGATTTTATTGATACTGATATGGACATTGATGAAACTATTGGTGATTTTATCCTCAATCCCACAGTTAATTTACAAGAATTGCTGAACAATTTTGACATTGTACATATGCAGTATCTTCTAGTAGAATTTACTAAGCCACAGTTGGCTATTATACCCTATACTTCTCCTGTTAGTCCAGCAGTTGCTCAGCAACTATGTGACAGTTTTGATATTCCAGTTTCTGCACCAACCTCAGCAGTCATTCCATCCTCTCCAAAAGCTATCTCAGCACCACTCTTTGTGACGGATGACTCCCCTATGCCAGATCTAGATGAGTTGATCTTGGCTGATATTGAAGAAGAAAATAAGGCAGCAGCTGAAAGCTCTATCCCAATTACTTCTGATTCCTGTATAGTCTCTTCTTCAACTACTACTGAAGCTCCAGCTTTTGAAACTTCTGTTCCTGCTCCAGAAAAGACTGCCACTTATGATAAAGCCTTGAAAGCATTGGATGCTCTGTATGATAATACTCAGGGTTCTGCAAGTGATGATGATGAAGATGATGATGAAGATGATTCAGATGAAGAAGCTGCCAAGAAGAAGAAGAAAATGTTGTCAAAGAAAAGGAAAGCCCCTCCTCCTCCTGCTGCTAAGCAAAGCTCAAAGAATGACACCCCATTCTATATTCTTCAAAACATTACTCCTTATAAAGGAATGCCAGCATGGATGTGGCTATCTAAAAATCAGCAAAAGGAGAGGAAAAGAAGTAGGAAATATTCTCCACCACCAGTTTAGAGATATAGAAGAGATCCACCTCCTCCACCTCCTCTAGCAGCTGGTGCCACTGGCTCTTGCTCTCGGAGATCTGCACCTATGCAAACTTATCAGAGACATCAAGGGAGATCCTCTGGAAGCAGTGAGCAAGGGCATCATTCCTCAGGAAATCAACAACATCAACATCAACAACATCAACAACATCAACAGCATTAGCAGCAACAGCCAACTCTCTCTGCAGAACAGAAAACTGACTGTCCCAACAAGACAGATTCACCTCCTATTCCTTTTGAGGATCCTGAGACAGCAAACACTGCTAGAATGGCTAGATTTCAGGAACTTGTTGGTCTGTCCTTGATCAATAAAGCAAAAGCTGAAGGCAAAGACATATCAGAATATACAACTGTGTCAAAATACATGATGGAAGAACTAAAAAGATTTGATAAAGCAAACAAACTGTTTAATGTTGATGATTACATGAAACTCCATCCTGAAGCAGTTGTCCCTAGAACTATATCTTTGAAGATTATTGGGGCAGCTGATATGACAATGACAAAGGCACAGACATTGGATCCAAAGAGAGAAATTATCTTTACCAAGCCAGGAGAAAAGCCTAAAGAGGACAAGACAATAGAGAAGAAGCGGAAGAAGTAATTCTTACTTTGTTTTAATTTCTTTGCTCTTCTTCCTGCACTTACTTTCAAACTATGTTGTTTGTTTAAACAAAGCCTATGCACATATATATCTGCTGCATGTGTTAGTAATTCTCTGCCAGATATATTTTTTTCTTGCTTTGTATATCTTTATGTTTATGTTTTGAGTCTATTAGTGACCTCACCCAAATAGGAGGAGATTGTTGGATCCCTAATTGATTTGGGCTAGGTTCACTAAACTTAGGATGTGATCCAACATGTATATCCAGGGTCAAATTTGTGTCCTAGAGTCTAGGCCAAGTCTTAGAGTCAATATCAGATGGACCAACTATCAACAAGACCATCAAAGACTCAAGACTTAGAAGATTTCAAGACCAAGTAAAATGAGTTCGACGTTCGTCGAACTCAGGTCGACGAAAGGAAGTCTCAGCTCAACGATCTTGAGATATTTCTCTGAGCTGAGCTCGACGATCTTCATTCTCTGCTCGACGAAAGCTGGGATACTTCAAGAGACTAAAGTCAGTATAAACTCAAGATTATTCTAAGTCCAACTTCAGGCTTTGGTCGACGAACAAGATTCTGAGCTCGACGAATTTGGACCTCGAGTTCACAACAACCTTTTGTTAGAAGATCTCAGGTCGACGAAATCAACTTCTCAGGCCGACGAATCCTCAGGTCGACGAACTATGTTCTTTGGTCGACGAATTCTGGAACCAGAAGATTTTTTTCGACACTTAGGGCATGTGTCGACACCAACTTATGTCGACACCAGAAAACTTATCTCGACACCAGATAACTTATCTCGATACCAGAAGATTTATGTTGTAACATCCCATGTTACTCTTGGACCCCTCAACTTAGATTGGGTTAGGCATGGGTGAGATTTAAGGAAGACCAACTATGTTTGGCCCTAGGTAGTGGGTGGTGGCCATGTGGGGCCCACTATAAGACCATAGTCAAACTAGGTCAAACTAGCCTAAGTGGGGACCCTAGCCACACCATGACCCCACCACATTGCCCTAACCCTAAAGACAATCTAAGTGGACCCTAGGGTATGTCACTGGGTCAACATTTTGACCCCAATTGACCAAAGTCAACCTTGGCCTTAATTTGGTCAAACCCACACTCATAGGCCTAATTAACCTAAGTGGGGCACCCCCTTGACCCAAACCAAGTTGGGTGGTGCCACTAGACCCATTTCCACCAAGTAGGGTCAGTCCACACACCATGGTTGACCAAGTCAACTCCCCAAGTCAACAAGTCAACAAATTGACCTAAAGGAGTGGAATGAAGGCCAAGCCATTTCCCCTTGGACCAAGCCCACCAAAATTGGCCCATAGTCAGCCCAAGTGAACAAGACCAGTCCTACCCCTCTAAATCAGGAGGAGAATACATGCAAGGGGGTAAAATGGGGATTTTTAGGAGAAGAGGAGAGAGAAAGGGAAATGAAGGAAATGGTGGCCACATGGCCACCCCATCAGTTAGTTTTGGCTGCCCAAAACCAGCTGGCCGACCTCCCCTCATCATTTCCAGCAGAAAACCAGGGCTGTGAGCCACTTGGCAGCTGGGCGGAGCAAACAAAGCTCAAACCGAGCTCTCATAGGAAATACCTCCCCATATACTCCACCTCAGTCCAAATAGACCTCACCAACAGCTTCAGGAGACAGAAAGGAGTGGAATTCGACTGCTTAATCATGGAGAATGGTGGAGAATTGAGTTTTCGGGGTGGAGCTCACCGGCGCACCACCACCACGGCAAACCGCCGCCTGACCCGCAGCCAAGCCTCAATTCAGGTCCGTTTCACCTCGCCTCTTCCCGTACTAGGTTTCTAGATCAATCTAAGGAGATATCGGGCTCAATCGAGCCTGATGCCATGAGAGGAAATGGAGAAAACCGAGCTTTATTCTTCTTGCTCGGGTTCACTGGAGGAGCCAACTCCCGCGGCCCCACCGCCGGGAAACGCTAGCCCCCACCTTAACGAAGGTGGTGGCGATATCCGCCGGCGGTGGTGGTGGCTCAGCTGGCCGGAAAATGCCAGCCAACATCGTCCAGTAAGAAGCAATCGTGGCCGTCAAACCATCGGGGATGATGATCCGATTCCGTCGGTTTAGCTTTAAGATTCGTGCAATAGATTAAATGTTTTAATTTAATATTTGATGAATAGTGAAATATCTATCACACTTTTTCAGCCACCTTGCATGTTAAATTAGGCCTTTTAGATGCATTTCGAGAACTTAGACTCTTAATGAAAAATGTAGCCAAGGGTCTTATCTTTAATTTGCCACCATAAACATGTGATTTGGTGTAGTGTACAGTCCTGTAGGACATTTCTCCTAGGACTGGTCCTAGAGTAGGGCAGAAATTAAATTGGATGCCCAGGTCAAACTATTAGACACCATGGCCCCAAATTTTGGTCACATGCATTATTAGGGCATACTTAGCTCCTGCCAAAATTTAGGAATTTGTAGAGAATATTTTCCTATAGGTTTTGCCAAAATAGCAAAATACAAATAAATGAAATATAAGGAGTTCTACACCTCCCCATGGTCCCAAATTTTGGTGGTAGGTCAGTGGGGACATCCTTGGTGCATGATAAAATTTTCAGCACCTTGGGTTCACTGCATGTTGGAGAATCCACTTGCATGTGTTAGCTTATGTTATGACTTGGTGTGCAATTAGCAAAAATGCAAATATGGTGTATTTAGCCCAATGGTGACATGCAAAGGTCTTGGAATTATTTAAAGTGGTTCATTAGGGTAAATTTCATCCCTCAAATTAATCATGAAATTTTTGGACTCAAAAAATCCATTTATTGGAATTTATTCTAAATATAGCTATTTTGGAAATAAAATTGGAAAATAGGTTTTCCTCAAGTACAAATCCTACAATTTTGCCAAGGCATAAATAATGTCACATTTGACTTAGGAAAAATATGTTTCCTCTATTTTGAAGGACTTTTGGAGTAGATGTCTTAAATTGCCCATTTTACCCTTATTTTATTAATTCTTGAAATAATGGATATATACCTCTGAAAAAAATTTGGAATTTATTCTACTGCCATACAATGGTATTATTGGTTTTGCATGAATTTCTCAGAATTAATGGATGCATTGTTGTTTGTTAAATTAATACAATGGCATTTTGGTAAATATATCATAATGAAATTTTATAGGCCATTTCACAATAAATGTTGATGATACTCTGCCAATAGTCATAAATTAGTGTCCTAAAAGTTCTATAATTTTCCTGGAATTTTTGAGTACATAATGTCTATGCTTCATTTGGAAAATGGAATTTGTGTGGAATTGATATTAAATAGGAAATGGGAATAAATAATTTAAGGAAAATTATTAAACTCTGTAGGCAGCAATAGTTTATCAATATACATCTCAGGAAAAATTTCCTAGGTCAGTGGATACTTAATCATACTACTTCATGTGTAAAATGACCTAGTGTTTAAATTAAAAGATTTAATTAAAGTACTAATTGGCCGAGAAAAATTATGAGAAATTATAGGGTAGTTCCCCTAGTCTATACCACCCTAGGATAAATATTTAGAGGCAAGATGCCTTAAGGATTGGAAGATCACATTTTAGGGTAACCATAGGACATGGTCTGCACATAACACAAATAGGTCTTGCCTTAGGGGTTACCAGAGGATTGATTATCGGCAGAAGTAAGAGAGTTCAACATGAGTAACCCTGGTGGGTAGAGTTGTCTTAGTGAGGGATCAAAAGTGCAAGTCTTAGTTAGCAACTGGAGTGGGAGTCGGCGGAAGACCGCCGGCTTCCCGGTAACGCCTTAAGTCACTAGGGTTGTACTAAAGCAATAAGGAGAGCTGGGGAGATGCTTGGGTAGCCATCAACTAAAATAAATATCCTTGCGAAAGGGAACGCTGGTTGTAATCCCAACACAGTTCCTAGTGCCCCTTGAGAGCCCTTCACAGGGAATACCGGGGGCAGTCCTGGGATTAACCTTAAATCGCTAAGTATAATAAACCATAGACAAGAGTAGTTTAATAGGTTAGGACATTGTTGTACCTTCTCGCCCGTGTGGGGTTGGAGAGATTCATGATATATGCTCACCCGTCTAGGGTTGGAGGGAGTTGGTATAAAGGCACTGATTTGCGATCTCACTCGGGTTTGGGTTTGAGGGATTCAGGACGGGTTTGGTCCTGCGAGCGGGAGGCTCGGTATGAATTACTTGCATGTGCATAAATATCGTGGCGGGGCATGCGGTACTGGCCGTTCGTCACACCGATGGCAGTACGGTGCACCAGGCGGTTGTGAGAGTTAGAGGGGCCAGTGGGTTGTTTTACACTGCGGTCTGGAGGACGATCCCCAATAACGCATATCCGACCCAACAAGACTGACGGGTTTGTCAGCAAAGTACGTACGCGAGACTCTAGAGTGCACCTTGGACATGTACAGATGCGTATGAGAGGGGTCTAAGGCTTGGTAGTGTGCATACCGGTCTAGAAGCGGAGACGCCCGCTCCGCTGCTGTCGTAGCCACAGCGGTGGTACCCGAGAGTGATGCTAGCTCTCAAAAAGTGGGAACTAAAGGTCTGTGATCACAGAGTCATTGTGTGTGAGTTGCACTTGCCTGCGCATAAAATTGCATCATATCATTCATTCATATTAGGTCATACGCTTCATAGATCCTTATCATATAAATTAGTATGAGCTCTTTTATATGATAAGTTAAATTTCCTGGAAATCCTAACTTATATATTTGTATGGGCATTTATATAAGTTAGGGTACGTTTGTGATGATAGCATAGTGGTAGCTTAGCTTATTTACTTGTTCATACTACTGTTTCTTTACTTTCCTTTACTGCACTGCTCTTACTTATTACTTGTACCGTACTTAGAATTGCTAGAGTAGGATTACATTACTTATTACAACTCTAGTTAGATATTGTCACCTGCTTCCACCTTGCTACCATTTTTGTTGTCCTCCGCTTCGTCCTCCCGCTCGGTGCCTAGGAGCTGCGGGGCGAGGCGCGGAGGAAACGACTTAGTCTTTTTGACTAATGGTCGGTGACCAACTATTTTTAGGAGCCCGTGGAGATGGAGCACCAGCACGTCGAGGAGGCAGGACATGAGGAGCAGATACCGCTTCAGCAGGCTACTACCACTACTGTGCGTCCTCAGGTGGGACGAGATCTGATGTTCTAGTTTAGCTTCCGCATTTACTATTTTGAGAGAGAGTGATTTTGATGTACTGGGCATAAGCCCTTCTTACTCTTTCATTTGTACTCTATTGTGGACTATTGTGATGTACTTTTCATTTCATTTACATGATTGTACTATGTGGCTTGTGGACTGATGGTTTACACGTTCAGTTTTACTTCTTTCTTCTCATATTGACCTACAGGTTAAATGATCGTACTAGCCGGCAGAATCGGCGTGTTGCGGTGTCGACTAACCCGTGAGTTAGTGCCACCGTAAGACGGCGGTTCTGGGCATAAGATCCGGTAGCCCTCCTTGGTAAGGGGGAGGGGGGTCTTACAAACTGGTATCACTTGAACAACGATCATATGAGAAACAAGTCCACAACATAGGACCACCCCCGCCCGAGCATTAGTTTGCGGAAAAACTATGCAGCGGAAGCAGTGGTGTGCCCATGTGTAAAGTCACATAAATGGTCCACAAAGTACAATGAGTTAGGCCAGTTTTGTTTTTAACCTTACTTTTATGCAACCCCCACAGGTCGTCACGCCACAAAATGTGGCTCCTCCCCCTCCAGCTGCCACTCCATTCCTACATACGGAGATGGGGCAGACCCTGATGGCGATTCTGGATGCCTTTAGAGCCCAGCAAGTCCCGGCTCCACAGCCAAATCCGGGGTCGAGCTGGCTGAGTGCATTCAAGAGCCTGTCCCCACCGACGTACCGTGGGACAGAGGATGCGGTGAAGACGGAAGAATGGCTGGAGGCCATACACGAGATCTTAGCGGGCATCAGCTGCCCAGTCGGCCAGGCAGTACCTCTAGCCACCTCTGTGCTAGAGGCCCATGCGAAGAGATGGTGGAAATCAGTCCGGGAGTCCACTTATGCGGACTTTGACCTGTCAGAGATATCATGGGAGGAGTTTGGCGATGTGTTTCTGGAGTACTTCGTCTCTGCTACGGACAGAGATGCTTTGGAGGAGAGGTTTTTGAACCTCAAGCAGGGGACTAGATCGGTGATAGAGTACCAGAGAGAGTTCTCCCACTTGGCCAGGTTCGCGGGGATTCAGGACACCGACGATAGGACGTATGCGAAGAGGTTCTACCGGGGCCTCAGGGACGATTTGAGGCAGGCCTTGCTATTCATTTCTCATGGCACATCTAGGCAGATCATCGAGATGGCGAAGAAGCTGGAGGCTGACCAGCTGATGGTGCGAGCCGGAGGGAAGAGACCATTTGATGGGTCGACATCAGGTGAGAGCAGTAGGGGCGCTCAGAGAGGCAGGACCATCGGATACAGGAAGGGTGGGGGACGTCGTCGTCCCAACTTCAGGCAGGAGCAGGGGCCTCCTCCAGCATTGGCTCCCCCACCTCTACAGATGCATGATCCGAGGAGACAGGATGACCGAGGCCACCGACAAGTGGTTTGTTACGGATTCCGCAAGCCCGGGCACATCAGGTCGGAGTGCCCGCACCGATTCCATCCCCCTCCTCCTCCTCCACCTCCAGTGGCCCCAGTACAGCAGGGCCGAGGATGAGGCCGAGGTCGGGGATATCACGGCAGGAGACGCAAGCAGGAGCAGATATACGCCTTGGACCTCACAGAGCCGAGGAATCCCGAGGAGGTTATCACAGGTACTTGAAGTTAATTTTGAATTTTCTTGGATTTTCAATGATATATATATATAGTACCTGGAACTATAGGATAACAATTAACTTTCGCATAAACAAACCTCAGGCATAGTTATGATTAGCGGCAAGCCCGGTCATACTCTCTTCGACACGGGTGCTTCACACTCGTTCGTATCCGAGACCTTCATCGACAGACTCGAAGGCGTGGAGAGGTTCCCTGGACTAGAGATGAGGGTACGTCTACCCGATGGGTCGGAGCTGCGGACCACTGCACATTGTGATATGGAGGCCGAGATTGGCGGCAAGGCATTTGAGGCACCGGCAACTATTCTGAAGCTGCAGGATTTTGACTTGATCTTGGGCATGACCTGGTTGCATCGGAACCATGCCCAGATAGATTGTCCGTCCAGGAGGATCACGCTAAGACATGGCGACTCTCATGTTATAGTTGAAGGTATCCAGCCTATTTGCCACCTACTGTTATCTTCTGTACAGGCTGTGAAGGCCCATGAGCAGGGTGAAGAAGTTTATCTTGTCTGCTTCGAGATGGTGGGAACAGGAGCGACTATCTCAGATATTCCGGTGGTCCGGGATTTCTCCGACATATTCCCGGAGAAATTGCCCGGGCTACCACCTGCTAGAGACTTGGATTTCAGGATTCAGCTAGTACCGGGAGCGAGGCCGGTGTCCCGGGCACCCTACAGGATGGCTCCCAGGGAGTTAGCAGAGTTCAGGACTCAACTACAGGAGCTAGTCGAGTCAGGATTTGTGCGGCCCAGCTCATCTCCATGGGGAGCGCCAGTTCTCTTTGTGAAGAAGAAGGACGGATCACTGCGATTATGTATAGATTACCGGGAGCTGAACCGGTTGACGGTCCGCAACACCTATCCTCTGCCTCGGATAGATGAGTTATTTGACCAGCTACAGGGAGCCTTCTGGTTCTCCAAGTTAGATCTGCGATCCGGCTACTATCAGCTCTGTATCAGGGAAGAGGACATACCGAAGACGGCATTCAGTTCGCGCTATGGATTATATGAGTTCACGGTGATGCCTTTTGGGCTCACGAATGCTCCTGCTGCATTCATGAGTCTAATGAACCGTGTATTCGAGCCTTTCTTAGACCGCTTCGTGATTGTGTTCATCGACGACATCCTTATATATTCTCGGACTCAGGAGGAGCATACGGAGCACTTGGCACAGGTCTTGCAGAGGCTGAGGGAGACCCAGATGTACGCAAAATTTTCAAAGTGCCAGTTCTGGTTGCAGGAGGTGGCATTCCTGGGGCACACGATCAGTGGGGCTGGGTTAGCAGTGGACCCGGCCAAGATAGAGACAGTGAGGGATTGGCCACGATCGAAGACCGCATCTGACATCCGTAGTTTCTTGGGACTAGCAGGCTATTACCGCAAGTTTGTGGAGGGGTTCTCGAGGATAGCACTCCCCCTCACGTCCTTGACGAAGAAGGACACAGATTTTGTTTGGTCAGAGCGGTGTGAGACGGCATTTCAGGAGCTGAAGGACCGACTCATCTCATCCCCCATTCTTGCGCTTCCATCCGGGAGCGAAGGATTCCAGATCTACACGGACGCCTCTTATCATGGGATGGGTGCAGTCCTGATGCAGCATGGACACGTTATTGCTTATGCTTCGAAACAGTTGAAGAAGCATGAGCATAACTATCCAGTACATGACCTAGAGCTCGGGGCTGTGGTTTTCGCCCTAAAGATATGGAGGCATTACTTATATGGGATTCATTGTGACATCTTTTCAGATCACAAGAATCTCAAGTATATCGATACGCAGAAGGACCTAAACCTGAGACAGAGGAGGTGGCTGGAGTTCCTCTGTGATTATGATTACAAGATCCAATATCACCCGGGAAAAGCGAATACGGTTGCGGATGCCTTGAGCAGGAGGGCCGGCACTTCTGGACCGGAGCCCCGATTGATGTCTATAGAGCTGCTACCGATGATGGAGGACATGCACATTACCATGGTGTCCGAGACCGAGCCAGTTGTATATAGAGAGTATTTGAGCTCAGTGATCAGCGGCGATGATATACAGGAGCGCATCCGAGCACATCAGAGGCTTGATGCTGCGTTACAGCCGATTTTCAGTGCCTTAGAGAGGGGCAAGGTCGAGGACTACATGCTACAGGATGATCTTCTTCGGTTCTGGGGGCGCATCTACATACCAGTAGCGGGGCATTATCCGGGATGACATACTCCGAGAGGCACATTGCTCGAGATATTCAGTGCACCCCGGCATCACCAAGATGTGGGCAGATTTGCGGAGGTCTATGTATTGGCCCGGGATGAAGAGGGAGATCACGGATTTTGTGACTCATTGCGAGACCTGTCAGCGTGTGAAGGCAGAATGCAAGAGCCCGGGAGGTTTACTACAGCCACTGCCAGTTCCAGAGTGGAAGTTCGAGGACATTGCTATGGACTTTGTACACGGATTGCCTCGCTCCCACTCTGGGCATGATTCTATATGGGTTATAGTGGATAGATTGACCAAGGTAGCGCGGTTTATTCCAGTTCGAAAGGATGCCCCAGTTGCAGTTCTGGTAAGATTATTTGTGGAGCAGTACGTCAGATATCATGGCATCCCCAGGACTATTGTTTCGGACCGTGATGGTCGGTTCACCTCGACCGAGTGGAGGGCCGTACATGCTTACTTGGGATCTCGGCTTACCTTTAGTACCGCCTTCCATCCGCAGACCGACGGACAGACCGAGCGGACCATCCGGACCATGGAGGACCTGCTCAGACTATGCATATTGGATACGGGGAAGCCTTGGGAGAGGCTGCTGCCATTGATCGAGTTCTCGTATAATAACAGCCACCAGGCTAGCATCAGGATGGCTCCATACGAGGCGCTTTATGGTAGGAGATGCCAGACACCGCTATCATGGGTTCAGGATGTGGATACCAGGGCTCTGGGATCTGATTATATACAGGATACTGAGGCTCAGATTCGATTGATCAGGGATCGGCTACTGGAGGCCCAGAGCAGGCAGGCAAAGTATTATGATGCTCGGCACTGAAAGGTGGAGTTCCAGGTTGGAGACAGGGTATTCTTGAAGATACGTCCAGTACACGGTGTTTCTCGGGTGCAGAGGCACAAGAAGCTCAGTCCACGATACATGGGGCCCTACCTGATCCTGGAGCGGATCGGCCCCTTAGCTTACCGACTGCAGCTGCCACCAGAGTTGGGTGCATTACATGACGTCTTCCATGTCTCTTCCTTGCGAAGAGCTCTCCTTCGGCCGGAGCAGCACATTACTACTACAGCCGGACCGGTAGAGCCTGACAGATCAGTGAGATTGGAACAGATCCAGATTGACGATACAGCCATCCGAGTGTTGCGGAAGAAGAAGGTCCCTCTTGTGAAGGTGCTGTGGTCCAACCATGGACGGGAGGAGCACACTTGGGAGCCGAGGGATCTGATGCTGGAGCAACACCCGGAGCTATTCGCATCAGGTACATTTAAGATATGTCTTTAAATTTCTTGATGATTCTTGCAAATAGAACCCCGTAGACCCGAACTTAAATTTCGGGGACGAAATTATTTTCTTGTTTATTGGAATTTGTAACATCCCATGTTACTCTTGGACCCCTCAACTTAGATTGGGTTAGGCATGGGTGAGATTTAAGGAAGACCAACTATGTTTGGCCCTAGGTAGTGGGTGGTGGCCATGTGGGGCCCACTATAAGACCATAGTCAAACTAGGTCAAACTAGCCTAAGTGGGGACCCTAGCCACACCATAACCCCACCACATTGCCCTAACCCTAAAGACAATCTAAGTGGACCCTAGGGTATGTCACTGGGTCAACATTTTGACCCCAATTGACCAAAGTCAACCTTGGGCTTAATTTGGTCAAACCCACACTCATAGGCCTAATTAACCTAAGTGGGGCACCCCCTTGACCCAAACCAAGTTGGGTGGTGCCACTAGACCCATTTCCACCAAGTAGGGTCAGTCCACCCACCATGGTTGACCAAGTCAACTCCCCAAGTCAACAAGTCAACAAATTGACCTAAAGGAGTGGAATGAAGGCCAAGCCATTTCCCCTTGGACCAAGCCCACCAAAATTGGCCCATAGTCAGCCCAAGTGAACAAGACCAGTCCTACCCCTCTAAATCAGGAGAGAGAATACCTGCAAGGGGGTAAAATTGGGATTTTTAGGAGAAGAGGAGAGAGAAAGGGAAATGAAGGAAATGGTGGCCACATGGCCACCCCATCAGTTAGTTTTGGCTGCCCAAAACCAGGTGGCCGACCTCCCCTCATCATTTCCAGCAGAAAACCAGGGCTGTGAGCCACTTGGCAGCTGGGCGGAGCAAACAAAGCTCAAACCGAGCTCTCATAGGAAATACCTCCCCATATACTCCACCTCAGTCCAAATAGACCTCACCAACAGCTTCAGGAGACAGAAAGGAGTGGAATTCGTCTGCTTAATCATGGAGAATGGTGGAGAATTGAGTTTTCGGGGTGGAGCTCGCCGGCGCACCACCACCACGGCAAACCGCCGCCTGACCCGCAGCCAAGCCTCAATTCAGGTCCGTTTCACCTCGCCTCTTTCTAGATCAATCTAGGGAGATATCGGGCTCAATCGATCCCGATGCCATGAGAGAAAATGGAGAAAACCGAGATTTATTCTTCTTGCTCGGGTTCGCCGGAGGAGCCAACTCCGGCGGCCCCACCGCCGGGAAACGCTAGCCCCCACCTTAACGAAGGTGGTGGCGATATCCGCCGGCGGTGGTGGTGGCTCAGCTGGCCGGAAAATGCCAGCCAACATCGTCCAGTAAGAAGCAATCGTGGCCGTCAAACCATCGGGGACGATGATCCGATTCCGTCGGTTTAGCTTTAAGATTCGTGCAATAGACTAAATGTTTTAATTTAATATTTGATGAATAGTGAAATATCTGTCACACTTTTTCAGCCACCTTGCATGTTAAATTTAGGCCTCTTAAAAGCATTTGCAGAACTTAGCCTCTTAATAAAAAATGTAGCCAAGGGTCTTATCTTTAATTTTCCACCCTAAACATGTGATTTGGTGTAGTGTACAGTCCTGTAGGACATTTCTCCTAGTACTGGTCCTAGAGTAGGGCAGAAATTAAATTGGATGCCCAGGTCAAACTATTAGACACCATGGCCCCACATTTTGGGCACATGCATGATTAGGGCATACTTAGCTCCTGCCAAAATTTAGGAATTTGTAGAGAACATTTTCCTATAGTTTTTGCCAAAATAGCAAAATACAAATAAATGAAATATAAGGAGTTCTACACCTCCCCATGGTCCCAAATTTTGGTGGTAGGTCAGTGGGGACATCCTTGGTGCATGATAAAATTGTCAGCACCTTGGGTTCACTGCATGTTGGAGAATCCACTTGCATGTGTTAGCTTATGTTATGACTTGGTGTGCAATTAGCAAAACTGCAAATATGGTGTATTTAGCCCAATGGTGACATGCAAAGGTCTTGGAATTATTTACAGTGGTTCATTATGGTAAATTTCATCCCTCAAATTAATCATGAAATTTTTGGACTCAAAAAATCCATTTATTGGAATTTATTCTAAATATAGCTATTTTGGAAATAAAATTGGAAAATAGGTTTTCCTCAAGTACAAATCCTACAATTTTGCCAAGGCATAGATAATGTTACATTTGACTTAGGAAAAATATGTTTCCTCTGTTTTGAAGGACTTTTGGAGTAGATGTCTTAAATTGCTCATTTTACCCTTATTTTATTAATTCTTGAAATAATGGATATATACCTCTGAAAAAAATTTGGAATTTATTCTACTGCCATAAAATGGTATTATTGGTTTTGCATGAATTTCTCAGAATTAATGGATGCATTGTTGTTTGTTAAATTAATACAATGGCATTTTGGTAAATATGTTATAATGAAATTTTATAGGCCATTTCACAATAAATGTTGATGATACTCTGCCAATAGTCATAAATTAGTGTCCTAAAAGTTCTACAATTTTCCTGGAAGTTTTGAGTGCATAATGCCTATGCTTCATTTGTAAAATGGAATTTGTGTGGAATTGATATTAAATAGGAAATGGGAATAAATAATTTAAGGAAAATTATGAAACTCTGTAGGCAGCAATATTTTATCAATATACATCTCAGGAAAAATTTCCTAGGTCAGTGGATACTTAATCATACTACTTCATGTGTAAAATGACCTAGTATTTAAATTAAAAGATTTAATTAAAGGACTAATTGGCCGAGAAAAATTATGAGAATTTATAGGGTAGTTCCCCTAGTCTATACCACCCTAGGATAAATATTTAGAGGCAAGATGCCTTAAGGATTGGAAGATCACATTTTAGGGTAACCATAGGACATAGTCTGCACATAACACAAATAGGTCTTGCCTTAGGGGTTACCAGGGGATTGATTATCGGCAGAAGTAAGAGACTTCAACATGAGTAACCCTGGTGGGTAGAGTTGTCTTAGTGAGGGATCAAAAGTGCAAGTCTTAGTTAGCAACTGGAGTGGGAGTCGGTGGAAGACCGTCGGCTTCCCGGTAACGCCTTAAGTCACTAGGGTTGTACTAAAGCAATAAGGAGAGCTGGGGAGATGCTTGGGTAGCCATCAACTAAAATAAATATCCTTGCGAAAGGGAACGCTGGGCGTAATCCCAACACAGTTCCTAGTGCCCCTTGAGAGCCCTTCACAGGGAATACCGGGGGTAGTCCTGGGATTAACCTTAAATCGCTAAGTATAATAAACCATAGACAAGAGTAGTTTAATAGGTTAGGACATTGTTGTACCTTCTCGCCCGTGTGGGGTTGGAGAGATTCATGATATATGCTCACCCGTCTAGGGTTGGAGGGAGTTGGTATAAAGGCACTGATGTGCGATCTCACCCGGGTTTGGGTTTGAGGGATTCAGGACGGGTTTGGTCCTACGAGCGGGAGGCTCGGTATGAATTACTTGCATGTGCATAAATATCGTGGCGGGGCATGCGGTACTGGCCGTTCGTCACATCGATGGCAGTACGGTGCACCAGGCGGTTATGAGAGTTAGAGGGGCCAGTGGGTTGTTTTACACTGCGGTCTGGAGGACGATCCACGATAACGCACATCCGACCCAACAAGACTGACGGGTTTGTCAGCAAAGTACGTACGCGAGACTCTAGAGTGCACCTTGGACGTGTACAGAGGCGTATGAGAGGGGTCTAAGGCTTGGTAGTGTGCATACCGGTCTAGAAGTGGAGACGCCCGCTCCGCTGCTGCCGTAGCCACAGCGGTGGTACCCGAGAGTGATGCTAGCTCTCAAAAAGTGGGAACTAAAGGTCTGTGATCACAGAGTCGTTGTGTGTGAGTTGCACTTGCCTGCGCATAAAATTGCATCATATCATTCATTCATATTAGGTCATACGCTTCATAGATCCTTATCATATAAATTAGTATGGGCTCTTTTATATGATAAGTTAAATTTCCTGGAAATCCTAACTTATATATTTGTATGGGCATTTATATAAGTTAGGGTACGTTTGTGATGATAGCATAGTGGTAGCTTAGCTTATTTACTTGTTCATACTACTGTTTCTTTACTTTCCTTTACTGCACTGCTCTTACTTATTACTTGTACCGTACTTAGAATTGCTAGAGTAGGATTACATTACTTATTACAACTCTAGTTAGATATTGTCACCTGCTTCCACCTTGATACCCTTTTTGTTGTCCTCTGCTTCGTCCTCCCGCTCGGTGCCTAGGAGCTGCGGGGCGAGGCGCGGAGGAAACGACTTAGTCTTTTTGACTAATGGTCGGTGACCAACTATTTTTAGGAGCCCGTGGAGATGGAGCACCAGCACGTCGAGGAGGCAGGACATGAGGAGCAGATACCGCTTCAGCAGGCTACTACCACTACTGTGCGTCCTCAGGTGGGACGAGATCTGATGTTCTAGTTTAGCTTCCGCATTTACTATTTTGAGAGAGAGTGATTTTGATGTACTGGGCATAAGCCCTTCTTACTCTTTCATTTGTACTCTATTGTGGACTATTGTGATGTACTTTTCATTTCATTTACATGATTGTACTATGTGGATTGTGGACTGATGGTTTACACGTTCAGTTTTACTTCTTTCTTCTCATATTGGCCTACAGGTTAAATGATCGTACTAGCCGGCAGAATCGGCGTGTTGCGGTGTCGACTAACCCGTGAGTTAGTGCCACCGTAAGACGGCGGTTCTGGGCATAAGATCCGGTAGCCCTCCTTGGTAAGGGGGAGGGGGGTCTTACATGTGTCGACACCAAGATTAATAAGTCGACACCCACCTGTGTCGACACCAGAAGTTTTCATGTCGACACACAGAATATCAGTCAATACAAACTATTTGACTAAGTCCAGAATTGTTGCTTAACTCCAGTCGACGAATGCAATTGTCAGCTCGACGAACTTCAGACAAAAAAGGCAAAGTTATGAAGCATGCGAGTTTTGTTATCAGCTCGACGAACTTGGAACTCAGCTCGACTAACAGAAGCTGTCTGGTCGACGAATACAAAATCTCAGTTTGACGAACTAGTAACTCAGCTCGACAAATTCTGTTATTCGTTCGACGATTCCAGACTTAGAAATTTCTGGCATTCAATCCTCACTCAAATGCAATAATTCCGAACAGATTAATGACTCAAAACATCTATGAATGTAGCCATTAGAGGAAGCATTAATTGCAGTCTTCTTCAGGAATATTACCTGATGATTTTCCACGGGACAGTTGAGAAAATTAGTAAATGTCGATTATTCTCAAGGCGTCAGCATTTATTACAGAGGATTCAAATTTTTGAATCGATATAGAAGAATATAAGATCGACAATCAGTACACGCAAGAATCAGAGAACAAGAATATACTCAGTCAGAAAAACAAAGACAGATAGACTGACTGCAAGATTTTTTATAGCACCAGAAAAGCTTCACACAAAACTCATACTGAAGCTTACAGTGATAGTCAGTGATATTCAGAAGAAGAAGAACAACTATAATATATTAAGAGTCTTCTTATTCAACATTTTCTCCAGGACTTCTCCAAGGACAACAGATATCAAATCAGTCAAGAAGATCATGCATCACTGCTTGTCAAGAACACTGATTGAAGACCTATCACCGTACAGCAAAGCTCCAGATCTTTCCTGAATCTTTCTACATCTCAGGCGGAGCTTTTCCTAACATCATTCCACATAAGTCTTCTCTCTGATTGTTGACAGAGAAGACAAAATCACTCTCTCACCCCCTCCTGTATAAAGGGTTGTCATCTCCCTTCAAAAGTGATTCCTGGTTGCAAGTCTCCTTAACAAAAGACTTGAGTTGGCTTTTGGGGACCTGATCAAAACTCATTGGTGTCAGGCACCTGATCAAAAATCTGAGTGGATTCCTACCAAGGTTGGTAGAAGAGTGGATGTACCCAGTTGAGGGGGAACCTCTATAAATTTCTTGTGTCGTCTGGTTGCTCACCTTTTTCTTTTTGTTCTTGTTGTGTGGCTGTGATTAGGTTTAATATTATCTATATTTCAGTTTTCTATTTACTGCACATTTTCAGTTTACAGCAAAAGCTGTAACAACACATTTATAGGGACCTAATAAATATTTAAATATACTCTATTCACCCCCCCCCCCTCTAGAGTATTGTAGACCTAACCCTTACTTTCAGCAAGTTAATCCAATAAACCATCTAGGAAATAGAACAACAACTAGCAAATAAACCAATCTTCAATCATAATCTTCGGTGGGCATCAACAACCTGACACGAACCCACCGAACATTCTGCATGCATGAACTAAAAATAAAACAACAAAACTACCTCATAATAGTGAGGAGAGAATCATTGCAACAATTTCAGAACACCCGCAACTATAAACTCTAGCTGCACCACCGTCTACTGCTCCGAGCTTGAGCCATTCAAAAGGAAAGAATACCTTTGCAAGAATATATAAGTGGCAAACAAAGATCAATAGTAGCGACAATCCAAAGGAGAAAAAATGTTACCAACCCAAATACAAGAATAGCTGTCAAACCTCAGCAAATAAGTCATAACATAATAACAAAGAAGAATTCTCAAATAGTGTAGTAAGAGAAGTTGCACCAAGTGCGAAATGAAGCCATGCTTCGATAAGATCTGCAAGAGTAAGCATAATAACATATGTATATATAATAAGATGAAAGAGACTGAACAACTCTAAACACGTGAATCATTAACACATGGCAAAAATGGTACTGAGTCGATGGCATATTGTCCAAAATGAACCATCAGTCCAAACATCTCAAAAAGGCACTGTGGTGGTGGACACATTGTCCAACACAACCCAACAGTCCAAACATCTCAAAAAGGCACTATGGTGGTGACCACATTGTCCAACACAACCTAATAGTCCAAAAGAGAATCACCAACCACCGTGTGTAATGATTCACAAACTGCCATCAAGTTGGTGGTCTTTTATCCACTGCCAACACAGCCACACCTTCACATCCAAAACATCGATAAAACCCGATCCTATCATCAAAATTCCTCAATGACAAACGGAAGGGAAATCTCGAAAATTCATCTAAGTCAATACTTGACGAATCAGACCTAATTCGGTGAGAAAATCCTGAGTCAGTGCTTATTCGTCGAATATACTCGACGAATATAAGAGACACTCGACGAATTCTATATGGGGTAATAAAACTAAACCTAGCGATACTCGACGAATCGGCCTGATCTTACTTCGATAATTGGCGAATCGGCGCATAATAATCTAAGTACTCGATGAATTAGTCGATAGTACTCGACAATTCTCTTTTACCGCAAGGCAGAACTCGACAAAATTAACTTGACAAAATTTAATATTTAATGATATTCGACGAAGAAAACTTGGTCACCGGATTACTCGACACTTTCGACGCCTAGACCACACTCAACTAATTCGTCGAGAATACTCGACGAATTAGACTTCACTCGATGGCAAGACTGTCAATACTCGATGGACTCGACGCCAAAACCACTCGACGAATCATACTCGATGAAAAAAGCCTTCAATCCACAGCTATCCTATTCAACAAATATGACTAGACCTACACTGATATTTGATGAATTCTACTCAGACCAACTCCCATACTCGACATATTTTACTTAGTCCCGTTCGCACATACTCGATGAATTTTACTCTGGCAAACTCCTATATATTTGACGAATTTTCCTTGGCTAAAAATCCTATGCTACCCAGTGAATTGGTTTTGGTTGAACTCTACACTACCCCTACATTCTAAGGAGGAAAATCAATTAGGGGAAAAATTGAACAAGAACTAGCAAGAGGAATGAAATCACCACTTGCCTCAAATATTCCGATATCCAGCCTCACGAACGCTCCGCTCCAAGGATCGGCCACAAGAAATCCCAGGAAATGATTCCTGAAACTTTTCGGTGCAAACGAAGGTTAAGGTCAAAAACCTTAATGCCAAAAATGCACGAAACAGGGAAAACATATCGTGCAAGCGTAGATCTCGGAGAGAGCTTTCCGAATCTACCCTCCGACGAAGATTTCAGACACCAGAACCACTATAGCAGTGGCCGGAAACCTCACAAAGACCGTCGCCTCCTTTCTTCCGCATTTTCAGTCTGACGGCTTTGGGAAGAAGATGAATAGGATTCCGTCGATTTGTACATATAAGTATTTACATATACATAATATATATTTTTATTATAATTGTAATTAGTTTAACCTCCAAACGACAGGAAAACCAGAATCATCTCAGATTTCTACGAAATTTGCACCAAGGCTAAATATTGATGCTGCAAAACCAGCAACGAAATCGAAATCAGGACTCTATAGACCAAACATGGGTTAAAATTCCACGAAATTACAACAACCATCAACCTACTAAAATCCTCCGAGTCAAAACCTCAGAACCCGATGAGCAAAATCACGCTCCAACAATGAGGCCCTTTAACGACGCATCAACGTAACGCCCTAACATCATTATTACGTCACTATTGAAATTTAAAATAAACATCGAAAAATTAGGGGTGTTACATCGACCATGCTGGTCATGAAGAACCATCTGGTTCTATGATTGATCAGATGAGAATGCTACTCAGTCAGAATTGAAAATACTTTGAACATTATGTGAAAACACTATCTAGGTAGGGAAGGAAGGCTTGTCTGCACAAATAAAAGAGATTAAAGAAGAAATAACTTACATTTATGCTCAAATAACTAGTTTTTTTCATCAGAGCTAGAGGTGTGGTAGAACTCAATGTGAAAATGTTAAAGAAGTTGGATGACAAAATGGAAGAATTTATTCATAACCCTCAAATGTTGAATCAAATACTGGAACAAGATATGAAAAATATAATTGACAAGTAAATTGGAGAAGTCACTGTCTGCTAGGGCCAGATTTTATAGAAATATGTGGATGGACAATTTTTTTGTGTGTGAACCATGTCTTAGAGGGAAGAAAATTATAAAGTTAAGATTGTAAAGAACATATTTGAAGAAGATAAGAGGGGGAGAGTGTGATTTGTGACACTGCCACCTAACTGGGAAATTAGTAAAACTAGAAAGGGGGAGAATTTGTTGACTATGCCGAGGATGTGCAAATGATGTAGAAAGAGTCCAAAATTGCATCTAAATGGAAATGGATATAAAGCAGGAAGAACAAGAAGAAATGGAAAAAAGAGATGCAAGGAATCCTAAAAGGGTAGGTGGTGCTGCTAGTGATAGAGGGAAAGGAATAATGTTGTCTAACATAATGGAAACATTTTGATCTATTAATGTGTAATTCTTTGGAATGCTACTCTCAACTATGTTCATTTCATTTATATTATGTATGCGCAGGTTTTCTATATTTGAGGTTTTGATGTCTTAAAATAAGAAGAGAATGTTGGTAAAATTGGCTACAATTTTTCGGATTTTTAGAAGGCCTCATAATATATATAACACACTAGTGTGGATATGTATGCTTTTGTTGTGATGCTTCCAAGAACATGAAACAACAGGCCCAACATTGGGATAGACATAACGTCATCAGACATAGGCATGCCAATATAATCCCACATTATATAAGACACCATGTCGACATAAGATCTATACTATATTTGACTTTATACTAATTCTTAAAAGACCAATAAACAATAAATAAAGTCTATTGGTTTTGGCATTGCAATTGATTCGAGTATGAAAAGATAGAATTGTCTAAGTAAAAATTCAACTAGACCTATTGTCAAATATTTAGATAATCTAACGAAACATGTAGAAGAATTAGGACAAATCATATAATTTATATTTAGAAAAAATACATTGTCTAAATGCAAATTCGACCAGACCATTTGGTCGATCATATAGATGACTCAAAATGAATCATGTGGAAGTTCATAGAAATATATATAAGCATAGATTTTACTAGTTGATCTAGTCATTCGTGTAGAAGATTTAAGACTATTTGAGAATATTTCTCACGAAGGTAAAATATGACTAAGTATGGATTTGAATAGATATTAAACTAATTCAACTATCGTACTCAAAGTGCAAAGAGTCTATGTAGACTAATCTAGAAATCAAACCCTTCATAAATGATGAATTAAGATGATACGTTTAGATGATAAGAATGCATAAAACTATTAAGTGCAATTTCGTTTAAATCAGTTGTTTGATCATGCAAAAGGCTAAAGGTTATTGGACTAAATATTCTTCAAAGATCAAAATTGTGTAGAAATTTTGAAGGAAGAAAGTTCAACCTAATCTAGTATTCTACTAAATATCTGGTGATTAAACACGATCCATTCGACCATATAAGGGGAAGAAGTGATATTCATAAAAAACTTTTCTATGTCCAGATTCAGCTAGATGTTCACTATTCGGCTTGAAGAAGCACTGGCAAATGAATTCGTTTGAACATGAAGTACATTTTGCCAGATTACATCATCTAGAGTAATAAATAGTCAGATTTGACTGGATGTCCATCATTCGCCTAGAAAAAGGCTCTGAAGAAGCAATTATGCTGAATATGTAGAAATTTGACTACATATCCATTCGAATTGACCAAAAAAATAGTATTGGAATTGATGCACTGTTTGGGCATCGTCATTTTTGATGTCGCAGAAAGGGCCTATCAGATTTTCCCTTAAAGGTAAAAAATTTCTAACAAAAAATTAGTACGAGATTCGACTATCAAGGATCTCAATCATATAAAAGAAAGAGGATATGAGTAGTAAACCCAAATCAAAAGAAACGAGTTTGCGCTTTTCTGCCACTATCTTTTTGAAAGTGCTATTATAGTAGTAAGCGCAAGCTTAGAGAAGACAACACTTGAAGAAAATCTCTTCATTCTCTAGCAGATAAATTGATTTGACTTACTAAAGTGTAGAAGAAAAATCATTTAATAGTGTAACGTCCCGAATCGCTCTAGGCCCCTCGTGTGTGTTTTTGAGTCAGGAGGGTTGACTCGAGTCCTGAGAAGTGCAGGGAATTGGACTGCACTTGTGGAGAAGTGGAGAAATCAGTGCAGAGAGACACGGGTAGTGACACGGGTAATGACACAGGTAGTGACACGGGTAGTGACACAGGCAGTGACACGGGTAGCGACACGGGTAGCGACACGACCGTGTCCCTACCCGTGTGCGTCGAGTTGAGCTCGACGAGGCATGTCGAGATCGGCGAGCCGTGTCGACATCATGTGACACGGGTAGCGATACGGGCGTGTCACTACCCGTGTGTGTCGAGTTACACTCGACACGCCGTGTCGAGTCTGACGAGCTGTGTCGACATCATGTGACACGGGTAGCGACACGGGCATGTCCCTACCCGTGTGTGTCGAGTTCCACTCGACGAAAGGTGTCGAGATCGACGAACTGCGCGTCAACTTCGACGAATGAACATGACACGGGTAGAGACACGGGCGTGTCCCTACCCGTGTGCTCCAGTCGACGATTTTGATGGATCGTCGAGATGCAACCCGAGAAGGACACGACCAAGGACACGGCCAGGAACACGACCGTGTCAAATATTGAACCGACATGAAAACTGTCGTTGCCGCTTTGCCAGGCAGGACACGGGTAAGGACACGGTCGTGTCCCTACTCGTGTCACATTTTATATATAAGGGAGAGATAAAACCCTAGCCGTTTTATTGCTCATTTCATCCCCTAATTCCTGTGAGAACTCCTGGTGAGAGGAAAAACTGCTGGAGCAAGTTCTACCGGAGGAGATCCGCCATCACCGTGAAAGAGAAGATGCCGCCAAGGAGAACTACGAGATCCATGGCCGGAAATGGTGGTACCGCTGGAGCCAATGTGAGTTTCCTACCCTCTACCTTAGTGCTAGATCTATAGTTATTTTCCTAGGAGAGACATCGGCTCAAAAGAGTCTTGATGGAGAGAAGTAGTCTTCTAGGTTTGGCCATGCTAGGACTTGTGTTCTAGATTTTAGATCTCTTCAACCACTCTCTTCTTCTATGTGATGATGGAGAATGGTTTCATGAAGAGTATTGGCCTCATGAGGTTGAATAAGGGAGGAGGAAATTCTGGAATGATTTGGGATGATCGCATTGAGGAGGAAGATGAACCGATGTCGTTCATGCCGCCTTAAGATGCGCGCAGAATCTGTATTCTGCGCGCAGCGAACTTCGTGGCCATTTGTATGTGTGACATGGCCAGATCTGGGCTTTCAGATAAACACGAAAGTTGAAGCCCTTGAAAATACCTTTCCAACAAATGGTTACACGACTTCTGGCGAAGTTTGTAGCCACGGGAAAGTCTAAACGAAAATGGTGTTCAATAAATTCTGTATGCAGAAACTGTGTTCTGTACGCAGCAGACTTCAAGTCCGATTGCAAATAGGATAATGTCGAATCTGGGTTGAGGTCTGAATACGAGAATTGTAGACCTTCAAAAGACCTTTCCATCGTGGGGGTACACGTCTTCACCGAATTCCTGTAGCTTCGGGAATATCCGGTCAAAGTTGCTATCCAGATTCAGCCTGCACCTAAATTCTGGCCTTAATGGAAAATGAATTTTGATTCGGTGGAATTAATAATGCAAGACACTTGGCTTCGATGAATGATTAATCATTTTTTGCAGATTTCATATTATCAAATTGAGAAACAATATTATTTAAACGAACTGAATTGGTAGGAATTGAAAGATTGATAATTGTGCACTTCATGTTTATATTATGACATTATCAAATGAAAAGTGTGATAGATCTTTATATGCGCATCATGTTTATATTACATTGTCATCATTTGGAAAGTCATATAGATGAATAGATTATGATCATGGACATGTTTGATTAATGAAATGAGTCTTGTAGTACAATACTTAGAGAGTCGTCTCCCTACGGGTAGTATTGTGAAGGGATGTAAGTGCGGTGTTGACCGTCACTTGTTTTGGTTGTGTTGAGATAAGGTGTGGATGGATGGTTGGGCTGTGTCCTCGTGTTTACTTCCGAGGCCCCTTCCATGATATGTTGATGTGGTATTTACATGTGGTGTGAGTCGACACGCGGTGTCGTAATCCTGGGTTAAGGATAGTGTGGCAGGTCTACGGGCTCGCCAGTCGTCACAACGACGGGAGTTGGCAGTTAGACTTGGTCGGTTTGGGCTGTGTCCTCGGTGTTCACATCCCGAGGCCCCTCCGGCCATGTGAACGGTTGGGCTGTGTCCTCGTGCTTTCTTCTGAGGCCCCTTCCGGGTCACACAAGGCCAGTTCGGGCTGTGTTCTTGGTGCACATCTACCCAAGACCCCGCTGGGTCATAGTACGCATGGGCTCCGCTGTTGTGTTCTTAGCGTTGAGGCGTACGGAGGCCTAGGTGAAGTAGTGTGATACCCGCCTAGTAGTAGAAGTGCCCGTTCTACTATCACCGCCTGGTCACGGCGGCTGATGCCTGAGAGGTTAGCTACCTGCTCGAAAAGTGGAAACTATA
The DNA here is from genome assembly GCA_039583875.1 of Platanthera guangdongensis. NCBI lineage: Eukaryota > Viridiplantae > Streptophyta > Magnoliopsida > Asparagales > Orchidaceae > Platanthera > Platanthera guangdongensis. Next base: position 184,618,116 of record CM077158.1, read on the forward strand.
GTCTGTGTCGACATAGCAATTGCATGGGTGTGCATGGGTGAGTCATTGCATAGCATTCATAGCATATCATAACATTGCACAACAAGATCCTCATAGTATAAGTTTGTATGGGCACTCCTATACGATGAGTTACTTTATGTAAACCGATCCTTAACTTATAAGTTTGTATGGACATTCTTATAAGTTAAGTTACTTTCCTGCTATAGATTTCCTTACACCTGTTGATATATGATGTTAGCTTGTAGAACTGTTAGATTATATATTATATTCATGTACCTTGCCACCTGCTTATACTCCTTACTTGCATACTTGTTATATATTATAATCTTGTTCCTTTTCTCCGCCCGGTGCCAAGGAGTCGCCGGGGGAGCGGATGTGAAACCACTTTGTCGTTTCGACTAACGGTTGCTACGTCTTCCTTTTTAGGAGGTCACGCCGCAGGTAAAGCAGCCGCAGACTACGCAGCAGGACATCCAGCCCAGGACGACAGGGCCTGAAGTGACGGTGTCTTAGAAACCGTCGGTTACTGATGTTAGTATTTTGATTACTCTGATGTAGCCTGTTTGGGCAATGATTAGCTGTACTCTGATATTTTGTAGAAGCATGTTTAGCTTCTTATTGTTTCATGTTTTTGGACATTATATACTTAGTGTGGATTTTGACTTCTCTTGCTTATTTATTTGGTTGGGTTGGCATTTATATTGATATGGTTGTAGCCGGCAGAATAGGCGTCTTGTGGTACAGGTTAGCCCGTGTGCTAGTGCTAATGCTACCGCAAGGCGGCTGTTCCGGGCATAAGACTCCCCCTTCGTGCTGTGTTTTGGGATCCGGGGAGGAGGGGTCTTACAAATGGTATCAGTTTGCCACGATCCTCAACTAAGAAGTCATTCAACAATGGTGCCACCCCTGTTTGGTTAGTCAGTTGGGGGACAAACTGACTTAGCGGAAGCAGTGGTGTGCCCATATGTAATTCACATTAAGTTTGTCCAACTTTGACCTTAAGTTTAGCCAACCTGACCACAAATTTGTCGTGTACATGTAGGTTCCACTGCATGTTGAGCCGATGGGGGGTAATCCTACCCCTCCCATACCCACTCAGTTCCAACAGTCTGAGTTGGGGCAGACGCTCACCGCCATTCTTGATGCTTTTAAGGCACAGCAGGCTCCGGTGCAACAACAGGCCCCGAGCTCCAACTGGCTGAGCACCTTCCGGGCTCTCTCCCCTCCCGTCTACCTTGGGACAGAGTCAGCCGTACGTACGGAGGAATGGCTAGACATGGTACAGGAGTTGTTGGCTGGTATCCGTTGCCCGGCCAACATGGCAGTGACGTTGGCAGTGTCCGTCTTGGACTTACATGCGAAGAGGTGGTGGAAGTCCCTCATGGGCTCTACCTTCCAAGGCCGGATCGACACAGAGATAAGTTAGAGTGAATTCTCGGGTGTTTTCTTGGAGCACTTTATCCCTACATCGGCCTGAGATGAGCTTGAGCAGAGGTTCCTTCTACTAAAGCAGGGATCAAAGTCGGTTACAGAATACCAGCGGGAATTCCAGCATCTCGCAAGGTTTGCGGATTCTTATGAGTTGGATGGCAGAGGTTATGCCAAGCGCTTCTATAAAGGGCTGCGAGATCCCCTAAGGCAGTCCCTTTTGTTTATAGCGGATGGTAGCTTGGCGGAGATCATTGATATGGCGAAAAGATTGGAGGCGGACCACCTGGGATGTAGTAAGAGGCCTGCGGAGGACGTGATGGAAGCCGGCCCAAGTAATAGAAGGAGGCGAGACTTGAGAGGAGGAAGAGGTTGTCAAAGAGGTGGAGGGCGTGTCCACCGAAAGTATAGGGTGGAGCATCCAGTTCCTCAGCCGCCTGCGTTGCCTCCACCCCCACAGCCTCAGCAATTTCAACAACCTGAAGGGCGTCGTGGTCTGGTGTGCTTCGAATGCAACCAGCCGGGCCACATCCGGCGTTTTTGCCCGCAGCTATATGGGAACGCCCCTCCTGCTCTCCCTCCTGCTCTCCCTCCAGCAGCTCCACGAGGGCGGGGATATATGCATGGTCGAGGACGAGGACCGCCAAGAGGAAACCCCGAACCGGTCCGGGATCAGGTGTACGCGCTTGACATGGCGCAGGAACGGAACCCACAAGATGTGATTGCAGGTATCATTTAATTAATTTACATATTTGCATGGTCTAACTTGAATTGATTAGAACTTACTAGACACTAGCAATAAGTTTTGGTTGTTGGTACTTAGGCACCGTGATTATTGGCGGGAAGACGGCATATGCGCTGTTCGATACCGGTGCCTCACACTCCTTTATGTTCGAGGATTTCATAAAAGAAGTGGAGGGTGTACAGTACTTCACTGGCATAGCCCGAAGTGTATGCCTTCCGGATGGCTCGGAGATGATCGCAACCTCCAAGTGCGAGTTGGAGTTATTTATTGATGGGAAGGCCTTTGATACGCCGGCCACGGTTCTGAGAATGCCAGAGTTTGACATCATTTTGGGCATGGCATGGCTGGATTGGCACTTCGCGAGGATCGACTGGGCGGAGAAGCGGATCTATTTGAGACATGGAGACTCTGACGTCATCTTCCAAGGTATTGGCTTCGCGCTTCGCATGATGTTATCTTCCGTCCAAGTTGTAAAAGCTCATATGAAGGGGGACGAGGTCTTCATGATCTGGTTCGAGTTGAAGGAGGAAGCGTTGGAATTAAAGGATGTACGGGTTGTGCGGGATTTTCCCGAGGTATTTCCTGAGAAGCTACCAGGATTACCTCCACATAGAGAGGTTGACTTCCAGATCAATCTAGTACCAGGTGACAATCCTGTGTCCAAGGCTCCGTACAGAATGGCCCCGAAAGAACTCGCGGAGTTTAGAGTTCAATTGCAAGAACTAGTAGATTCAGGGTTCGTTCGCCCCAGTTCATCACCATGGGGAGCCCCTGTGCTGTTTGTAAAGAAGAAGGATGGAACCCTGCGATTGTGCATAGATTATCGGGAACTCAATCGGTTGACGGTGCGGAACACTTATCCACTACCTCGGATCGATGAGTTGTTCGATCAACTAGTGGGAGCACATTGGTTTTCTAAATTGGATTTGCACTCCGGATATTATCAGTTGAGGATACAAGAAGGGGACATCCAAAAAACGGCCTTCAGTTCGAGATATGGTTTGTATGAGTTCACAGTAATGCCGTTTGGGCTCACAAATGCCCCTTCGGCCTTCATGAGCTTGATGAACAAGGTGTTTGAACCGTATTTGGACATCTTCGTCATTGTTTTCATCGACGACATCTTGGTCTACTCAAAGACGGAGGAGGAGCATGTCGAGCACCTGACCTTGGTTTTGAAGAAATTGAAGGAGCACGCCTTGTATGCCAAGTTTAGCAAGAGTGAATTCTGGCTTAAGGAGGTTGCCTTCTTGGGGCATGTGATCAGTGGAGCAGGATTAGCGGTGGATCCAGCAAAGGTGCGAGCCGTGAAGGAGTGGTCGCCCTTGAAGTCGGCGGCCGATGTACGAAGCTTTCTTGGGCTTGCTGGGTACTACCGCAAGTTCATGAAAGGATTTTCCAAGATTGCCCTTCCTCTTACCTCCTTGACGAAGAAGGGTGTGCCATTTGAGTGGACACCTCAATGTGAAGCGGCATTTCAAGAGTTGAAGGATAGGCTTACCTCCGCCCCCATCCTTGCACTTCCGTCAGGGAAGGAAGGATTTCAGGTTTATACGGACGCGTCATATCAAGGGATGGGAGCGGTATTGATGCAGCACGGGCATGTGATCGCTTATGCTTCAAGGCAGTTAAAGAAACATGAAATCAATTACCCGGTTCATGATTTGGAGTTGGGAGCAGTGGTGTTCACTTTGAAGGTCTGGAGGCATTATTTATATGGAGTCCACTACGAGATCTTTTCCGATCACAAAAACTTGAAGTATGTCCACACTCAGAAGGAGTTGAACCTGAGACAACGGCGGTGGTTGGAATTTCAATGCGACTATGAGTTCACCATGAACTACCACCCCGGGAAAGCGAACTCGGTAGCCGATGCCTTGAGTAGAAAAGCGTCAGGCTCTAGCCCAGAGTCTCGGTTGATGAGTATGGAGTTGGCTCGGATGATCGAGGAGATGGAAATTACTCTAGTGTTCAAGGCACCTTCGGCAGAGTATGCGGAGTATTTGGCCAACATGAGCATAGTTTGTGATATCCGAGATCGGATTCGGGTGGAGCAAGGAATGGATGCGGCCTTGGCCCCGGCAATCAAGGCAATTGAAGATGGGACCACTGATGAGTACACACTCAAAGACGGCCTCGTTTATTTTCGTGGCCGACTCTATATTCCCAAGGGCGGCAAAATTCGGGAGGATATCTTGAGAGAGGCACATTCCTCTCAATATTCAGTGCACCCGGGTATTGCTAAGATGTAAACCGGATTGCGAAAGACCATGTGTTGGCCGGGAATGAAGAAGGATGTCCGGTATTATGTCACTCATTGTGAAGCATGTCAAAGAGTGAAGGCTGAATGCAGGAGTCCGGTGGTTTGTTGCAGTCGCTGCCCATCCCTGAATGGAAGTTCGAGGATATCTCCATGGACTTTGTTCATGGGTTACCCCGTTCCCGCTCCGAGAATGATTCAGTGTGGGTTATTGTTGATCGACTGACAAAGGTGGCCCGGTTCATTCCAATGAAGAAGGAAGCACACATGGATGTTTTGGTACGCCTTTTTGTGGAGCAATTTGTACGATATCATGGCGTGCCCAAGACAATTGTTTCGGATCGGGATGTTCGGTTTACATCCAATGAGTGGAAGGCGGTACAGGCGTATTTGGGCTCGCGCCTAACCTTTAGTACTGCATTCCACCCACAGACGGACGGGCAGTCTGAAAGGACCATCAGGACACTAGAAGATTTATTGAGGTTATGTGTGCTGGACAGAGGAGAGCCATGGGAAAGGCTCTTGCCACTAGTGGAATTCTCCTATAATAATAGCCATCAGGCGAGCATCGGCATGGCGCCCCATGAAGCCATTACGGAAGAAGGTGCAGGAATCCCTTGTCTTGGGTGCAAGATGAAGATCCGAAGCCATTGGGAAACGAATACATAGATGATACTGATGCGGCGGTCAGATTGATACGAGATCGCATGTTGGAGGCTCAAAGTCGACAGGCGAAATATTACAATAAAAAGCACCGGATGGTGGAGTTCCAAGTGGGCGAAAAAGTGTTTCTCAAGATTCGGCCGATGCATGGTGTGTCGCGGGTACGTGGGGTGAAAAAGCTCAGTCCAAGGTATGTTGGGCCTTATACTATACTAGAAAGGATCAGCCCGTTGGCCTATCGGTTGGAGTTACCACCAGAACTAGAAAATCTCCACGATGTGTTCCATGTGTCGTCGCTTCGAAAAGCATTATTGTGGCCCGACCAGTATATTCCCACTACTGATGGTGCAGTGGCATCAGATAGGTCTGTGCGACTAGAGCCGGTGCGGATTGTTGACAGCGAGACAAGAACATTACGCCGCAAAAGTGTTCTCTAGGTGAAGGTGTTATGGTCGAATCATGGGAAAGAGGAGTACATGTGGGAGCCAATGGATTTGATGCAGCAACGCTACCCGGAGTTGTTTGCTCAAGGTAATCTTATTTAAAAGCATATGTTAAATTTCCTGTTATGCATTTCTCCCCTCAGCCTAAGCCTGATTTCGGGGACGAAATCTTTTATTTTGTTTATAGGATTTGTAACGTCCCGAATCGCTCTAGGCCCCTCGTGTGTGTTTTTGAGTCAGGAGGGTTGACTCGAGTCCTGAGAAGTGCAGGGAATTGGACTGCACTTGTGGAGAAGTAGAGAAATCAGTGCAGAGAGACACGGGTAGCGACACGGGTAGTGACACGGGTAGTGACACGGGTAGTGACACGGGTAGCGACACGGGTAGCGACACGGCCGTGTCCCTACCCATGTGCGTCGAGTTGAGCTCGACGAGGCATGTCGAGATCGGCGAGCCGTGTCGACATCATGTGACACGGGTAGCGACACGGGCATGTCACTACCCGTGTGTGTCGAGTTACACTCGACACGTCGTGTCGAGACTGACGAGCTGTGTCGACATCATGTGAGATGGGTAGCGACACGGGCGTGTCCCTACCCATGTGTGTCGAGTTCCACTCGACGAAAGGTGTCGAGATCGACGAACTGCGCGTCGACTTCGACGAATGAACATGATACGGGTAGAGACAAGGGCGTGTCCCTACCCGTGTGCTCCAGTCGACGATTTTGATGGATCGTCGAGATACAACCCGAGAAGGACACGGCCAAGGACACGGCCAGGAACACGGCCGTGTCAAATATTGAACCGACATGAAAACTGTCGTTGCCGCTTCGCCTGGCAGGACACGTGTAAGGACACGGCCGTGTCCCTACCCATGTCACATTTTATATATAAGGGAGAGATAAAACCCTAGCCGTTTTATTGCTCATTTCATCCCCTAATTCCTGTGAGAACTCCTGGTGAGAGGAAAAACTGCTGGAGCAAGTTCTACCGGAGGAGATCCGCCATCGCCGTGAAAGAGAAGATGCCGCCAAGGAGAACTACGAGATTCATGGCCGGAAATGGTGGTATCGCTGGAGCCAATGTGAGTTTCCTACCCTCTCCCTTAGTGCTAGATCTATAGTTATTTTCCTAGGAGAGACATCGGCTCAAAAGAGTCTTGATGGAGAGAAGAAGTCTTCTAGGTTTGGTCATGCTAGGACTTGTGTTCTAGATTTTAGATCTCTTCAACCACTCTCTTCTTCTATGTAATGATGGAGAATGGTTTCGTGAAGAGTATTGGCCTCATGAGGTTGAATAAGGGTGGAGGAAATTCCGGAATGATTTGGGATGATCTCATTGAGGAGGAAGATGAACCGATGCCGTTCATGCCGCCTTAAGATGCGCGCAGAATCTGTATTCTGCGCGCAGCGAACTTCGTGGCCATTTTTATGTGTGACATGTCCAGATCTGGGCTTTCGGATAAACACGAAAGTTGAATCCCTTGAAAATATCTTTCCAACGAATGGTTACACGACTTCTAGCGAAGTCTGTAGCCACAGGAAAGTCTAAATGAAAATGGTGTTCAATAAATTCTGTATGCAGAAACTGTGTTCTGTACGCAGCGGACTTCAAGTCTGATTTCAAATAGGATAATGTCGAATCTGGGTTGAGGTCTGAATACGAGAATTGTAGACCTTGGAAAGACCTTTCCATCGTGTGGTTACACGTCTTCACCGGATTCCTATAGCTTCGGGAATCTCCGATCAAAGTTGCTGTCCAGATTCAGCCTGCACCTAAATTCTGGGCTTAATGGAAAATGAATTTTGATTCGGTGGAATTAATAATGCAAGACACTTGGCTTGGATGGATGATTAATCATTTGTTTCAGATTTCATATTATCAAATTGAGAAACAGTATTATTTAAATGAATTGAATTGGTAGGAATTGAAAGATTGATAATTGTGCACTTCATGTTTATATTATGACATTATCAAATGAAAAGTGTGATAGATCTTTATATGCGCATCATGTTTATATTACATTGTCATCATTTGGAAAGTCATATAGATGAATATATTATGATCATGGACATGTTTGATTAATGAAATGAGTCTTGTAGTACAATACTTAGAGAGTCGTCTCCCTACGGGTAGTATTGTGAAGGGATGTAAGTGCGGTGTTGACCGTCACTTGTTTTGGTTGTGTTGAGATAAGGTGTGGATGGATGGTTGGGATGTGTCCTCGTGTTTAGTTCCGAGGCCCCTTCCATGATATGTTGATGTGGTATTTGCATGTGGTGTGAGTCGACACGCGGTGTCGTAATCCTGGGTTAAGGATAGTGTGGCAGGTCTACGGGCTCGCTAGTCGTCACACCGACGGGAGTTGGTTGTTAGACTTGGTCGGTTTGGGCTGTGTCCTCGGTGTTCACATCCCGAGGCCCCTCCGGCCATGTGAACGGTTGGGCTGTGTCCTCGTGCTTTCTTCCGAGGCCCCTTCCGGGTCACACAAGGCCAGTTCGGGCTATGTTCTTGGTGCACATCTACCCAAGACCCAGCTGGGCCATAGTACGCATGGGCTCCGCTGTTGTGTTCTTAGCGTTGAGGCGTACGGAGGCCTAGGTGAAGTAGTGTGATACCTGCCCAGTAGTATAAGTGCCCGTTCTACTATCACCGCCTGGCCACGGCGGCTGATGCCTGAGAGGTTAGCTACCTGCTCGAAAAGTGGGAACTATAGTCTTTGTCGACATAGCAATTGCATGGGTGTGCATGGGTGAGTCATTGCATAGCATTCATAGCATTTCATAACATTGCACAACAAGATCCTCATCGTATAAGTTTGTATGGGCACTCCTATACGATGAGTTACTTTATGTAAACCAATCCTTAACTTATAAGTTTGTATGGGCATTCTTATAAGTTAAGTTACTTTCCTGTTGTAGATTTCCTTACAGCTGTTGATATATGATGTTAGCTTGTAGAACTGTTAGATTATATATTATATTCATGTACCTTGCCACCTGCTTATACTCCTTACTTGCATACTTGTTATATATTATACTCTTGTTCCTTTTCTCCGCCCGGTGCTGAGGAGTCGCCGGGGGAGCGGATGTGAAACCACTTAGTCGTTTCGACTAACGGTTGCTACGTCTTCCTTTTTAGGAGGTCACGCCACAGGTAGAGCAGCCGCAGACTACGCAGCAGGACAGCAAGGCCAGGACGATAGGGCCTGAAGTGACGGTGCCGTCGATACCGTCGGTTACTGATGTTAGTATTTTGATTACTCTGATGTAGCCCGTTTGGGCAATGATTAGCTGTACTCTGATATTTTGTAGAAGCATGTTTAGCTTCTTATTGTTTCATGTTTTTGGACATTATATACTTAGTGTGGATTTTGACTTCTCTTGCTTATTTATTTGGTTGGGTTGGCATTTATATTGATATGGTTGTAGCCGGCGGAATAGGCGTCTTGTGGTACAGATTAGCCTGTGTGCTAATGCTACCGCAATGCGGCTGTTCCGGGCATAAGACTCACCCTTCGTGCCGTGTTTTGGGATCCGGGGAGGAGGGGTCTTATAAGTAGTAAGAATGCATATCTTCTTAAAGTGTAGAGGAGGCAATTTTCAAAGAAGTAGATTCTCTGAAGTCCTCCTTAAGAAGATATCAAAAGAATCCAATCATCATCAGGTTGTTGGAACTGATGTTTCACATTCCCTGTGTTTGAGAATATCAAATCTCATGTTGTATTTGATCATGCCTGGTGTTGATATAGTGTGTAGGTTGATAGCTGCAAGCAAAGAAAAAGAAGACTCCTATAGATACTACCGCCAAGAGATAGAAGTTACCGTGGGACGGTAGCCTTGATTTAATTCGATAGAGCGCTCGGGATGCTATCGCTTCGCACTTGTCCTACAACCCGCACTATCGCACTCGTCCTACCACCCGCACTATCGCACTCAATGTTCCAAGGCATTGAGTGCATTGAGACAGCACTACCGCAAGGAGATAGCTCTGGTACCGCTCGACGGTAACCCACTCAATGCTCCCAGGTGTTGAGTTCGTTGAGATAGCACTACCGCTGAGAAATAGCTCTGGTACCATGCCGCAGTAACCCAGTCAATGCACCCAGGCATTTACTATGTTGACACATCACTACCACCAGGCGCTAGCTTAGTATCGCGCAACAGTAACCCACTCAATGCTCCGAGGCATTGAGTGTGTTGAGTATGACCTACTGTTGTCTAATATCTGCTTAACGCTCTTTGCTAGCTTTGGATAGAGGAAAATATTCATTTTGAATACTTTTCCAAATTTGGCGGACAGCTGGCACATCAAGCGTGTGAACTTACCACCGGGTGTTAGTCTTACCGCCAACGGCATCGTATTTTCACAAAGTCATATATAAGAGGCCTCTGTTTCTGTGTTATGTATCTATGATGAAAAATTGACAGGAGTTTGTGCATTTTAGGTTTCAACCGCTCCCTTTACGTTCCGTTCCAAAGTCCTCCATCGAAGAAGAAGTAATTTGTCTCCCTCCTCTTCACACGTGAAGATCTCTGGCCATCCAACATCTATATCGACTACGAAGAGCCGAATGGTTGCTAGCATATGAAGATCACAAGAACCGGTCGTGAATCACTCAATGGAGAAGTCATCAAGATGGAGAAATTAATCTTTTAGGTTCTTTACATCCTTATTCATGTAATCTTTTCTTTGTCTAAATCTTGTGTTCAGGAAAATCGACCAGTAAGGTTCATCGGAATTTGAGGAGGATTCTATGGAAAATCATCCTGGGGATAGGGACGTCTAGATCGGAGGATCTAGTGAGGATTTAAGACCATTCCGAGCATGGAGGTGAACAGCCGACTTGAGGACCTTTCCTAGAAGTAATGGGATAGATACAACCAGTCCGTGGAGCGGGTCGATATAGAAAACACAAGAGTTTTTTTCTCACCACCTTCGATCTCCGGCGTCATGGAGATCACATTTTTGTAGTAACTATTGTTATTTTTAAATCTTGCAATGAAATTTGTTCTCTATGATATTACCTACATGAGTATGTTTCAAATACTGTTTTGATTTCGTGTGTGGTGGTCAAGCGAATTACCCAATATAGCGAGTTATGTGACTTACCACCTCGCATTAGCTACCTAACGCCCAATGTTATCTTCCTGTACTTGTTTTCCTGGATCAAAATAATTTGATTTTTCTATTAACACGAAAAACCTTATTCACTCTCCACCCTCTATGGTTGGCCACTCGATCCAACAAGTGGTATCAGAGGGAGGTTGTTCCAAAATGGTTTCTCCACCGGGAATAATGGCCAACCTCGATTTTGAATCCACTAGTGGGGATGGAATGGTGTAGACTAAAAAATCATTAGAACCGCCACTCTTCTTGGGTAAACATTATGAAGATTGGAAAGTGTTAATGAGAAAATTTCTCATAATTCTAGACATAGAGGTGTGGAACATGACATGTATTAAGCCACCAAGTATCCTATCGAAGCACGAGGGTCACATAAACACTAAAGCCATGAATAGTTTATTCTGTGGGCTTGGTCTAGAAATTTTTAAACTCATCTATACTTTTTCTACTGCCTATGAGATATGGAAATTTCTTTAGTCTACTTATAGTTCTCCTTCTGCAGATGTTGATTCTGAGCTGTTCCTCATTGATCCGAGTGAAGAACCAAATGGAGATGTATTTGTGGAGAAAGACACGAAATTCACACCATGGGAAAGTGAAGTTGAAATCTCAACCTTGGATGAGCCAACACACGAAGAATCCAATGACTCTAATCTTGCCCCATCCAGAAGCACTGTAAAAAAAATCAAACCACCTTCGTGTATTTAATTCTATTTTTAAGTCAAACATTATAGATGCTGCTAAACGTAGAATTAAGAAACTAAAGAATATTAATTAAAAACTACATTTAGAATATAACCACTTAAAAGTGTATGGTAATATTGAACTCACTAGTGCTTTGTCCAGTTCGCCCATTTGCTCGATAGATAACACATCTACACCCTTTGAAGAGTGTGACAAATTAAATAAAAAACTTAGTGGACAAGTGTCTCTCTCTACAGGATAAAAAAATGAGATAGTGTGTCTAAAAGAATCATCGGTAAAAGCAGATTGCGCTGGATGCACTAATTATAAGACTGAAATTAAGGAGATGATTGAGACTGTTGACGAACTCAGGAGTAAGTATAAAGCTCATATTGAATCCATTTTCCTCATTCTGAAAAATAGCTCAATAACATACGATAGAGCTAGACTGAGTCGCAAAATAAGAATAATGAATTAATTGCAAAAGTCAACATGCTTAAGGGAATTGTGTTTAGAAGCTCTTAATGCGCAACTCACATGGTTCAAGCAAGACCCGAAAGTAGGTTGAATGTGAACGACCATATAAGAACTAAGTCAACCAACTGGAGTAGAGAATGGCAAGTGCATGTAAATGAGCTTCCAAAACATAAGAACCACCATTAGCCACGTACACTAGTCACTCCAGTGCTTAGATTAAACGAACGCCAATTTCTGTCTAAGAATCACTATGCTACGGATCCTTATGCCATGAAACATAAACATATCTCAGAGAACATTATTAACCAATCTTGACCTCCAACGCAATATCGTTCAACTAAAGGATATCGCATAAGAGTTCGTTGAAATGTAATTGAGAACGTGCATCATAAACAATTGTGTAAACCGAAGTTTGTGTGGAGGCCCGAAGTTAAGAATGATAGACCTATATTATCTTGTAGGGCACCCTCACCAGTAAACTTCCCAGGTATATCTTGAAGTGTTTGGGTACCCAAATGATCTGCTCCATCGGGTCGCACTTGGATACCTAAACCACCCATCTCATAACATCCACTATATACATGAAATAAGCTTTAAACAAACTACAATACGTCTTACTTCACGACATGCTTATAAGGTAATTTTTTTGTAAATATTTTTTAGCTTAGGTCGTTTTTTGTTGTTTTATGTTATGAGGTAGCACAATAAGATAATGTTATCAATCTAAGTAACGTAACAAAAGATCACAACGAGTATAGGGTTGCACAGATCCATCACATGATAATCAACTACTAACAGTGCCTAGAGTGCACCTGTATTATTACACAACAAAATAATAATGTCTAAAGAAAATAAAATAAAAAAACTATTCCTCTAAAGAAGGGATTGAGATGTTGAGCTTGGTCATGATTTTCTTCAACATTTTCTTCATCCTCTTCATCTTTCTCGTGTTCCTCTCGATCAGCTGGCTCTGAGCTTCCACCACGCCGGTGATGTCCCGACTAGCTTCCCAAAGGGATCCTACATATGGCAAGGGTGGCTGCGATGTAGATGGCCTCGCGTGTGAAGAGATGGGATTCTCACCCACCTTGTAGACCAATGGGAAACTATAAATATGATAGGCTGGCCAATCAATGGTGGGGTACTTCTCCATACGCATGTTTTTGATCAAACTGCCCAAATGCACTGTGTTTATCTTCTGGCGACCAGGGGACTTGAGGAGAAATGTGTACCGCATCATATAGAGGATACGATCCGCGACGCTGAATAGCTTTCCCTCCAGGATGTACTAGGTCACCATCGAGAGCTGGGTCGTGACTTTCTTAGTGTCCCTGGCCTTGAACATTACGGTGTGATGGAGAATATCCTGAATTATGCGAGCATCTAAGGTAAGCATGTCCACGGTAATAATGAGGTCTTAGTGTTTCTCCATACTATGTATAACCTTATTGATCTTTATACAGTCTCGGCTTTTCCGAAAGACTCCACAATGTCCATGTGCGATAAGTTGGGAAACCAGACATACATCCTCTTGAGATCCTAGTGGGGAAGAATAACTATGTCCATCCTGATGCAGTACGTCACACCCCCACCTAGGTGCGTCTGAGCAGGATCCCAAAGGTTATTGTAAAATTCTCGGGTAAGGGCCGAGGAGAATGGGGCACCAGATGAGATCACTGCAAGCACACCCGATTTTTCCAAGTACTCATAGATATGAGTATATCGATCATCAAAATATACGTTCATCGGAATGCACACAGTTGCATCATCTATAGCTGGGTCAGTGGATACCGACACTTGAGGCCTCTTGGAAAAGATGTGCCGAGCAGACTTGGAACTCGATGAAGCCATATCCTGAAAATAAATCGTGAAACTTTTCAGTAAAATTTATAAAAGTGGGATAACCAAGAATAACAAAATAAAAATTGAAACTGGCCTTTGGATCCCACCGTTGGGCAATAATCTGTTATCGCCATGCGGTAGCGTCGCAGATTGTCTTCGTCTTCATCAACCGGACATGATCCAAATCCCCATTTTTGGTTTTAATCTTCTCCCAAATGCGGTAGAAAACTTAGATCCATGCATATATGGAGTAGATGGGATATAGTAACCAAGATCCAAAAACAATATTCAACATGAAAAATCACGGAAAGCTATACCGATGAGATTCCGGCTCCGGATCTTACCAAAAATGTGATTTTTTACGTAAAACAGTCACTTGAAAACACCAAAGACGTGTGATCCGATCTTTCACAAGCTAGATCCATGAAAACGACAATGATCCGTAGCAAAAAAAAGTAGAAAACAAGAACAAAATCATCTCAAAAACAGTCGCGGATCGCGCTCAAAAACACATGAAGTCAAAACATATAGATCTAAATTGCAGAATACTAGAAATTAGAGAGAAAGAGAGGAAGAGAGTACCTTAAGCTGAAGAAGTAGAGCTCCGAGGAAGGGGAATGTCGACAGAAGTAAGTGAAAATGAGTAGGCATGCAGATTCTGGATCTGAACCGAAGTATATATATTCTGAAGCTATCGCGGTGCTATAACTTTACCACCGGCGATAACACTCCTTTTCGTACTATTGATTATCTGCCCAAGTAATTTCAGTAAATTGCTGATATAAACCTCAACACGACTCATTATAATGTGTCACACATTAGCGGGGGCGTAGATGTGTCATCATTAGGATCGCTAATCTGTAATCTACGTCGTGTACTTAACCGGGGAAGGGTTCCAGTGGGACCTTGTATGACGCTGGTGGGAACGAGTGTTAGGTTGAGAGGGTTCTTGTGCGGGCACATGGAATTAAAACCCCACCCTACGATATGTGTGCAGCTCGGCATGCCCATCTATCACTTAGTACATGGCTAAGGTGATGATATAGTATTTGGGTCCAGTGTGTCATGAATATTCTCATGACTATTCCTTTCATAACACAAATGGTGTTACATACCTCGTAGTACTTTGCCACATGCACAATATTCTATCGTGCTAACTCTATTTCTTCTTATTTTTTTGTTTCTTTCTATTTATCTTGTTTTATTCGCTTTGTTTGTGTTGTATACCTGTGTTAAAATGAAAACAAAAAACAAAAAAAATCCAAAAATATCCATTTGTTTTTTGTGTGTTGTGTTTGCATTGTTTAATTATTTAAACAAAAAAAATAAATATATAAACAAAACAATGTAACTCATTAATTTTTGGGGCACACATGACGTTGATTTAGAAAATAACGCATACGCACAATGTTTAAGTTTCGACTATTAATCTATGTAAACATTGTCCTCCGGTCATGGTGTGTCGTATTTATAGGTGCTTAGCTATTGAGTGCGACAAGATGGGTTAGTGCTTGTTGACTATGCCTCTATGTATGTGTGAGGATTTTGATAGGGGAATGACTTCACACATTCCACACATCCCTTGACGAAGCACTCAAGAAAAATGCTAGGTTTACATGATATACCTCGTGACATTGCATCTTAAAACGTTAAAAATACTTTAAATAATCAATGTCACGATATATTTAAGTGAATATATGAAGATCAAAACTTTGTGCAAAATCTCTAGTGCTGAAGTCGTATGTATATAAGTTAAAGTCCATCTATCTAGGTGGATAGATTTAGATTAACTCGGGGCTCTTTGAACACACAAAAATATATAAAAGAGATAGCTCAAAGCAAACTAAAAAGAAAACTATGCAAGCTATCAAATGTTATGTCAAGAACCCTCCAAGCACTACTCATTCTTCCTTATAAGTCTTTATGAGCATTGTGATGATGAGCACCTTGGTTCAAAGAGTCATTTCGATCTTGTGCATAGACTCTAACTTCAACTTAGTGCCCCGACTTCAAGTCTTGGTATTACATGGATAGCTCTGTGATGTGACTATTCACAAAACTTCTCTTTTGTAAGCATTTTTAAGGATCAAGATCAACATGTAAAATATGAAAGTTTTACTCGGTGTTTTCTCACTTTTTGATGCTACACGTACATGGCATTGCCTTATTTAACGCTTCTATGCATAAGAATAGGACTAAAACTAGACTATATATTTTTAGCACAATACGTACTAGCATACGATATACACTCATGACGTTTACAATGTTGTCCATTTGATTAGATTTACATTGTATTCCTACTCGTTGTGTGCTCAGTCTAGTCTGTGTTGTCCAATTCACATTATCTTTGATAAATGTTTTATCTTTGTCTGCGTATTCTGCTCTAGTTTATGAACCATCTGCTTTATATTCTCTGATTTGCATTTTGTTTTGGGCCACCCCAATGTTTAACACATCGACTTTTACCTTATGTGTGCATTGGCTACTATCTATATAACGCTTATTATATCTATTATTTTTATTCCGCATGTCTGGTTTCCCTTGACCTTCCCCTATTTGATATCATCAAAGAGGGAGAATAAATTGTTCATGAGTATGGTTCACGGGTTATGAAAGGCCACATGTAGGGGGAGCATGTTAATAATGTGTGAAGATAGATAGGGGGAGTATGTTGAACATGTGTATAGGGGGATCGTGCTTGAAGGAGAGTTATATAGAGAACCTAAAACATGACATTTCATGATTATATGTTAAATATATTCACTACATCATACATCTTATTGTTATTTCTCATGAACAGGATTTGATATTAACAAAAGGGGGAGTTTGTTGGAACCGACGTTTCAAATTCCTTGTGTTTGAGAATATCAACTCCCAGGATGTATTTGATCATGTCTTGTGTTTATAGAGTGTGCAGGTTGACAAGTACAAGAAAATAAAAAGAAGACTCTTATGGATACTACCGTCGAGCGATAGAAGTTACCGCGGGGCGGTAGCAGTGAATTAATTCGACAGAGCGCTGGGGTTGCTTTCGCTTCGCGCTTGTCCTGCCGCCCGTGCTAGACCACTCAACTCTCTAAGGCATTGAGTGCGTTGAGACAACATTACCGCCAGACGATAGCCCTGGTATCGCTCTGCGGTAACACATTAATTGCTCCCAGTCATTGAGTGCATTGAGATAGCTCTATCGTCGGGTGATAGCTCTGGTACAGCGACGTGGTAACACAATCAATGCTCCCAGACATTGAGTGCATTGAGAAAGCACTACTGTCGAGTTCTAACTTGGTACCGCGCCGCAGTAACACACTCAATGCTCTGAGTCATTGAGTGCGTTGAGTCTAACCTACCGTCGGGCGATATCTGCTTATTGCTTTGTGCTATGTTTGGAAAGAGAAAAATATTTGTTTTGAATATTTTTCCAAATTTGGCAGACAACTGGCACATCAAGCGCGTGAACCTACCATCGGGCGCTGGTCTTACCGACGGTGGTAGCCTATTTTCACGAAGATTTATATAAGGCCACATCGGTTTCTGTGTAGTGTATCTATGATGAAAAAGTGATAGGAGTTCGTGAATTGTAGGGTTCGATCGCTCTCTTTGCTTTCCATTCCAAAGGTCTCTGTCGAAGAATAAGAAATTCATCTCCCTCCCATTCACACATGATGAACTCCGGCAATCCAAGATCTACATCGACTACGAAGAGCCGACCGGTTGCTAGCATACAAAGATCTAAAGCACAGGCCGCAGATCACTCGACCAAGAAGTCGTCAAGAGGGAGAACTTAATCTTTTAGATTCTTTATATCATTATTCTTGTAATCTTTTATTTTATTGAATCTTGTCGTGAGGAAAATCGACCGATAAGGGTCCTCAGAATCCAAGGAGGATTCCGAGGAAAATCATCTCGGGGATAGGGACGTCAAGATCGGAGGATCTAGCGGGGCTCTATGACACTTCCTTCCGTGGAGGTGAAGAGTCGGCTTCAGGAACTTTCTCGGAGGGAAAGAGATAGTGCCAATCGGTCTGTGGAGCGGGTCGATATAGAAAATACAAGAGTTTTATTTCTCATCACTTTCGATCTCCGGCGTTACGGAGATCACATTTTTGTAGTTGTTCAAAACTATTGTTGCTTTTAAATCTTGTAATGAAATTTGTTTTCTGTGATTTTACCTACATGAGTATGCCTAAAATATAGTTTTGATTTCTTATATGTGGTGGTTCAACGAATTACCCAGGAAAACAAGTTAGGTGACTTACTGCCGCGCGTTAGTTACCTCATTATTATTTCTCATGAACGGGAATTGATATTATCAAACGGGGGAGTATGTTGGAACTAATGTTTCACATTCTCTGTGTTTGAGAATATTAACTACCAGACTCTATTTGATCACATCTTGTGTTGATAGAGTGTGCAGGTGTAATAACCCCATCCATTTACATCGTATATACTAGAAGGTTCAACCGGGGCCCCACAACATATACCACAAAACAGGCAGTGAAGTTACGGTATGATACCAGAGTAACGCAGCGCACCCTAACACATTGCATTCTAGCGGAAGCCTAAGCACTAAACTTGAACTCCACACCTGAATGTCCAACATATAAAAGCTCCTCATTTATATATAACATAAGAATGTTTTACAAATACAAACAATTGGCCTTATGGCCTTACAGGGCTTTCACAACAGTGGCCTCAACATTGGCGCGCAGGCCGGCCACGTATAAATAAAATACAGTATTTCAAAGTTTAGCCTTCGACGACTAGCAGCAACAGCAAATGCAGCATGGACTTCAGCACTTATGCGTCCCGCTCGGCTCTCCAACACCTGCATAGGGACAGCCCACCCAACGGTGGAAAACAGAGGAAACGGTCATCATTCAGCTGACCAATTAATAACGACCCTACCCCTTTTCCCGGGGCAGTGTTATTCTTTTCTGCAGGCATATCATTTCACAAGCATATATATAGCTCATATAATGTGCTTTCACGCACACATTGCATCACAATCGTCAGCCACTCGGCCCGACGATCCGTACACTCAGGGCACATTCTTGGTGTACCAGCGAACCAGGGTCACACCATCGTATCAGGGTCACAACCCAACGGTAAAACATTGAGCATTTCACTCCATGGCGTGCAGCTGGAGTTCTAGTCGTAGGACACCGGGATTGGCCCGTAACCCCCCATTGTGTCATGGCATGCAGGCCTACGACTTTGCTATGCGCGCTAACAGACCGTACTTTCAGGTCTCACGTCGGACGGACATAGCGCAGGTCGGATCATCGACCCCCCGTTGCTCAAATTTCCTTGCCATCACCGAGCACAACGTACTCACGGCTATATCAAAGGCGCGGGTCGGTTTCACTAATCCTGTTCTAGCGTTCAAGCCTGGGTGCTTTCCTGGGCACACCAATAGTTACTCTTACACCCATTTTATCTCACACATCAGCGGGTCTTTCCGGGGCACACCAGTACTTCCTGCTACTCCCTTTCACATGTATGACACCACAAATATCACAAATGTCAAGGGTATTTCCATGGCTTACCATGCCAGTACTTCCTGCTACTTCCTTTCACAGGTCCACCCATGAACATCAAGCATTACAAAGGTTATTTCCTGGACTTCCAATCCAGTACTTCCTGCAACTTCCTTTCACATGTACAATCCAATAGAACAGACATCACAAGCATCACAAGGGTTTTTTCCTGGACTACCACTCCAGTACTTCCTGCTACTGCCTTTCACAGGGTTAACCCGCTGAATCCTAAACTACATGTTTATCATGGAGTCTTCTCCGATTTGTATATTCAACATCACCAATCCAGACTAACCTGTCCAGATGGGCTTCACACAGCATGCCTATTCCGTACTCCATTTCCAGATTTGTATGCCAAATTGAGGATTTCATGAATCAACCCAAAAGACTCCCACAACAAGCCACCCTCTAGTGGGGGAATCAGATGCACATACCAAAAAGGAAGCCTTCACATGGCTAGGAAGAAAAGTCGTTACCCTTAAAGACCGCTTCGGTGCCATGAGCTCCTAGCTGGCTAGAAAGAACCGCAACAGCTTTTCCCCCACAAAGAAGGCCTCGGATCTCAGCTTGACACTCTCAAGCTCCACCAAAGGTCAGCCCCTCTCCCTCCTCCTCCTTCTTCCTCTCCCTTTCTCTCTCTAAGCTTTTTATAAAGATGAAGGCAATAATATAATGAGAACTCTTTCTCAATTTGTGGCCTTAAGGAAGCATGGAGGACTCTCAGCTGTTAGATCCCAGCTGAAGAAAATGGACGGCCACGAAAAAGCCGCAAAATCACTTCTTGGGTCAGACACGCCCTGTGACACGCCCGTGTCACAGGCTGTATACTCTAAACAGTGCACAAACCGCCTTATCCCGAAACAGGTCACGGCCAGGGTACACGCCCGTTTTAGCCCAGACACACCCGTGTCACGGGGCATGTGACTTACTCGATGATCGTCGAGCTCATTTCGTCGACTAGAGGGGGACACGCCATCTGACACGCCCGTGTCGGAAGGTACAAGCCCGTGTCATGGGCGTGTTCCCTTTGTCGATCACTTTCGTTGACCAAAGACTCGAGTGTCGACATAAAGGAGGTGTTGACACAAGGAGGTGTCGACATAAGGTGGTGTCGACACAGGGAGGTGTCGACACAGGGAGGTGTCAACACTGGGAGGTGTCGACATAGGGAGGTGTCGACACAGGGAGGTGTTGACACAGGGAGATGTCGACACAAGGAGGTATCGACACAGGGAGGTGTCGACAAAAGAAGGACACGCCTTAGGTCACGCTGGTGTTACGGGGCATGTCCCTCCCGAACACTTCGTCGAACGCATTTTCGTCGAAGTCGCGACGTCTACACACCCGAGAAGGACACGCCCTGCGACACGACCGTGTCCCAGGCCGTGTCACCCAACATTTTCCCCTTTTGAAATTTGGGTTGTTACAACCCTCCCCTCCTACAAGAAATTTCGTCCTCGAATTTCGTACACAGGAAGGAAAACAGTAATCAAAATGTTAGAACATATGTTATAACAAAAGCTGCATTATACAACCATTTTACAAAAACAGCTCGGGAAAATCAGCTTGTATGGTCAGCTCTCACTCCCATGTCAGCTCCTCATGACCGTAATAGTCCCACCGGACTTTGACCATCCCGACCGTCTTATTCCGCAACTGTTTCTCGGCCCGATCCTCAATTTGAATGTGTCTAACCCTCATTAACCCATACTCTACCGGCACACGATCATCCACGATCACTTGAGCTGAATCTTTCACGGCTTTCCGCAACACCGAGATGTGAAATACATCATGTAATCCACTCAAGTCTGCTGACAGAGCTAGCCGATATGCAGCCTCTCCGACTCTCTCTACCACTTCAAATGGACCAAGGTATCTTGGACTCATTTTTTTTCAGACGTCGAATTCTGGATACGCCTTTGACGGGCTTGCTCTTCAAGTATACACAGTCTCCAACCACAAACTCCACTTTCCGGTGCTTGGCGTTGTAGTATTTCGCTTGTCGATCCTGGGTGATGAGGAGCCTCTCTCGAATAGTACGTATGGTCGAGTTTGCTTCATCGACTTCATTACATTTATAAACTCTAGCTTCGCCCGCTTCTACCCAAGCCAAAGGCATACGGTGCCATCCCGATGCTTGCTTGGTAGCTGTTATTATAGGCAAACACCACCATATAGAGATGATCTTCCCGTCTCTTTCCAATATCTATGGCGCATATCTAGATCATATCCTCCATTGTCCTGTTGGTCCGTTCAGTTTGACCATCAATTTGGGAACGAAAGGCCGTACTGAATGTCACCTTCGTGCCCAACAATTGATGAACTAGCCTCCAGTCATTTGATGTGAATCGGTCATCTCTATCACTTATGATGCTCTGAGAAACACCATGTAGTCGCACAATCTGCTCAACATATAATTTTGCCAAACTTTTCACTGAATGATCCCGTCTATTCGGTAAGAAGTGTGCCACTTTCGTTAGCCGTTCGACAATTACCCAAATTGAGTCATTTCCGAGCTGAGATCTCAGCAACCCGTGCACAAAATCCATGGAAATATCGTCAGACTTCCATTCTGGAAGCAGCAACGACTTCAAGTAACTGCCAGGCTTCTGGCATTCCGCCTCCACCATAGCACAGGTTTGTTAGTTGGACACATAGTGAGCAACATATTTCTTTAGCCCTGGCCACCACAATAGCTTTTTCATATCCCTGAACATCTTTGTGCTCCCTGGGTGGATTGAGTACTTCGTATAATGCGCTTCATACATCAGTTCTTCCCTCAATTTACCCAAATTAGGGACGCACAAACGGCGCTCCTTTCGCAAAAGACCGTCATCCCAGGAGAACTTGCCCTCTGGCCCATCTTTAGCATAGCGTAGGAGATCTTCATCTAGCCCCGTTCCTCGTCGAATCCGGTCTGCAAGGGCAAAATGCACCTCCATCCAGTTAAAACAGGCATTGGCGGTGGAATTCTTGTGAACATAAGAAATCTCCAACGCTTCTAGCTCCTGGATGAGACGTTCATCATGCCTCTGCAACCAACTCGCCCTTGTCGAAGCTCTCCGACTCAAGGCATCCGCGACTACAGGTCAATTTCTGGGTGTATAGTGAATTTCAAAGGTGTAGTCCCTAAGGAACTCCAAACACCTTCATTATCGCATATTCAAGTCCTTCTGCTCCACTAGGTACTTTAGGCTCTTGTGATGTCTATAGATCTCCAACTTCACGCCATAAAGATAGTGTCGCCACAGCTTTAGTACAAAGATCACCGCCGCCAACTCTAAGTTGTGGACCTTTAGCTGGCGTGAACCATAAGCAATCACCTTCCTGTTTTGCAGAAGAACGCAGTCTAAGCCGCTCCCTGAGGCATCACTATAGATGTCAAATCTATCTATACCACATGGCGATGACAACACAGGTGCCGTGGTCAATCGCATCTTCAACTCTTCAAAAGCTCGTGCGCACTCTGGAGTCCAAACGAACTTCTGATCTTTTCTCGTCAGCGTCGTTAGCGGCAAAGCGATCCTCGAGAAGTTTTCAACAAATCTTCGATAGTAGCCCGCCAGTCCAAGGAAGCTACTGACCTCGGCCCGTAAAGACAACAACGTCTGCTCCTGTATGGCCCTTATCTTCATTGGATCCACTGTTATGCCTGCTCCACTCACCACATGGCCCAGAAAAGCCACCGATGATAGAACCAAAACTTGCACTTCGAGAACTTGGCGTAGAGCTTTTTTTGCCTCAATGTATTCAACACCAACCGCAAGTGGTTTTCATGATCGGCTTCAGATCGAGAGTAGATCAGAATATCATCAAGGAACACTATCACAAACAGGTCCAGATACTCTCAGAACGTCCGGTGCATCAAGTCCATGAACATCGAGGGTGCATTGCACATCCCAAATGGCATGACTGTGAACTCATAGTGTCTGTAACGTGTTCCAAATGCGGTTTTAGGAATGTCACCTTCCCGGATTCTCAACTGGTAACAAGCAGATGTCAAGTCCAACTTCGAATAGACCGTCGATCCCACCAGCTGATCAAACAACTCATCAATCCATGGAATCGGATATTTGTTCTTCTCTGTCAGCTTGTTCAGTTCGCAGTAATCAATACATAACCGCAAACTCCCATCTTTCTTTTCATAAAAAGCACCAGGGCGCTCCACGGTGACATGCTTGGGCGTATATAACCCTACTCCAACACTCGTCCAATTACACTTTCAGCTTCGCCATTTCCTTAGGCGCGATGCGATATAGCGAGCGGGCCACAGGTTTCGCACCGGGCACTAGCTCGATCGACTGTCAATCTCTCGCTGGGGTGGTAGCCCAGGGAGATCATTGGGAAACACAACTGCACATTCTGATACCGGCAACACAGATGCAATAAAACAGAAATCCCGACTTCCTAAGTGCAGCGCCACATCGCAAGCCTTATTAGCAATCACCATACAACATTTGGCAACACTACGCTGACGCTTTTTGTCTAGCCAAGTCGCGCTATGAATCTTTAGACAGAAAAGAATGTGATGCACCCGTAACAAACAGTGCTCGCGCCAGCGTGTTCCGAATCATCGCAAAGCCTATGGTGCACACAACACACACAAGCTACATACATAATATACAATCAATAAGTAATCAATATGATTTGCACGCACTTGTAACACTTAGGATTGCACCTGGGTCGCAGAGGACTGCACCACTGCTTTTCCCGTCACAACCAGATGTCGACCACTCCAGAAAATGATTGGCGAAATTGTCCCCATGTAATAAAGCATCAATTATCTATTCGTGTTCACGACTACCGTGCAAACACATTGATCCCACACATACATGTATTGGACTCCTATTGCACAAACACAACAGTAGAACTGCCATTCAAATGGGTTACTGTACACATAACACATGCATAGTTCACAATACATGAGTAGCCCAATTATTTATGTACATCATCACGTCGACACTTATTGTCCTCTAAGAGCCACCACTGCAATCTCAGGCTTTATGTCATGTTTCACCGCACGAATATCACTTGTAGCTCTATTTTGGCTACTGAACACCATCCCAATAGTCTCGAGTAATGTGTCCTACCTGGCCACAAGTATAACAAGTAGGAGTCTCGAGTCTCTGCCTCTTACGGTGAGCAGACTTCCTAACCTTTGGACTTCGCACTTTCCTGGTCGCAGGCATTTGCTGGGCTCGTGTCAAGTCCAACTCCAATCGCCTAGCTGACTCCACCAATGGTTGGAATCCCAATAGCTTAGGTCCCATCAACAAGAAACGGAGTTCCTGATGTAGCCCATCGTAAAATTGATTGATCTTTGTCTCCTCAGTTTCAAACACAAACTCTGGTTGTTGTCGCATTTCAACAAATGTGTGAAAATAATCCTCAACTGTATCTTTTCCTTGGCTCAAACATATGTTCAATGACGAAGCTGATGCGCTTCCCCTTGCCGCCTGCTCAATGACACTAACCGGTATGGGATGCAGTACTGGATCAGTGGGTTGAACCTGTCCCTCATGGTAAGCCTCGAGCATTTCAAAAACCACATCAGCAATCTGTCCAGCCGTCTCGATCGATGGAGGAGATGTTAGTACCACAGTTGATGTCATGCTTCCCATCGAATAATGGGGTTCCTGCTGCCTAGCAGTCGCACTCGTTGCTTACAGTCATAAAATTACACAAGTAAGCAATAAACAGATTGCCAAAAGCAATACTAGGAACGCACATGTTCCCCAAACACATGTATTTGCATTCCTAAAGTGGACATTCCAGAGTTCAATCGTGTTAACTTGCTCGCACAGAGACGTGCTCACCACCCCAGAAAAGAAGGCAACCACGACTTCGAGAGGGAAAGACCGAGACAGATGATACCAAAAATGTAACAATCCCATCCGTTTACATCATATATACTAGAAGGTCCGAGATGGGCCCCACAGCATATAACACAAAACAGTCGGTGAAGTTACGACATGATACCAGAGTAACGCAGCGCACCCTAACACATTGTATTCTAGTGGAAGCCTAAACACTAAACTTGAACTCTGTTAACCCAGAAATCGGCGATCCTTCCCAAGGTGGCCAGCTGGTTAGGTCCGCTAATCGTGCAGTGCTTTTCCTTGCAGGAGTTCGCCAACAGCACCACCGGGAGCGACCTCCTAATCAGTCCAAGTAGCGGCAGTCTCCTGCCGCCATCCGTCGGGGTCGCCCACCAGGGGCGACCTCCCTGCTGCCCGAGAGGCGGCGGCCTCCTGCCGCCGTCCATCGAGGCCGCCCACCCGGGGCGGCCTCTGCCCGCCAGCCGGGCGGACTCCCCCTGGAGTCCGCCCAGGCCGCCCGCAAGGGGGCGGCCAGGCCCGCCGGGCAAACTCCCCCTGGAGTACGCCCAGGCCGCCCGCTAGGGGGCGGCCCCGGCGTCCCGCCGGGCGGACTCCCCCTGGAGTCCGCCCAGGCCACCCGCTAGTGGGCGGCCCCGGCGACCAGCCGGGCGGACTCCCCCTGGAGTCCGCCCAGGCCGCCCGCAAGGGGGCGGCCAGGCCCGCCGGGCGGACTCCCCCTGGAGTCCGCCCAGGCCGCCCGCTAGGGGGCGGCCCCGGCGACCAGCCGGGCGGACTCCCCCTGGAGTCCGCCCAGGCCACCCGCAAGGGGGCGGCCAGGCCCGCCGGGCGGACTCCCCCTGGAGTCCGCCCAGGCCGCCTGCTAAGGGGCGGCCCCGGAGACCAGCCGGGCGGACTCCCCCTGGAGTCCCCCCAGGCCGCCCGCAAGGGGGCGGCCAGGCCCGCCGGGCGGACTCCCCCTGGAGTCCGCCCAGGCCGCCCGCTAGGGGGCGGCCCCGGCGTCCCACCGGGCGGACTCCCCCTGGAGTCCGCCCAGGTCGCCCGCTAGAGGGCGACCTCCAGCTCTCTGCATGAGGATCCGCTTGCTTCATCAGTCAAGGTGGCGGACGCAAAATCTCAGTTCGCGGAGTCCGCGCAGGTCGTCATGCTGATGTCACTGGGCCCCGCTTCTTCAAGAACTTCCCTGGGCCTATAAATACCCCCTAAAGCCTCTCATTCAAGGATCCTGGTGGTGGAGATAAGTCTTGCCAGCTGCCCCTGCGGACTCCGTTTTCCAGTCCGTCATCACTTCTCCAGCAAGCTCAGCGGACTCAGTTTCCTGTCCGCGCAGTCCTCCACAGCTCTTCAGCAGCTTGCCAGCAGACTCTGCAGACTCAGTTTCTCAGTCCTCCAGCAGCTAGCAGACTCTTTTACTTAGTCTCTCGCAGCTTCTCTTCTCTGCTTTCTGGCAACTTCTTCTCTCTTAGCCGCCAGCTTCTCCTTGTACCCCTTTTATTGATTTGTTGTAAAGGTGTACTTGTAAGCTTGTAACCTCTAGCTTTTAATAAAAAGAAAGCCCGTCGCAGGAGTGGCATTTAGGCCGTGACGGGCGAAGTGTGTTGTTGCCGCTGATAGCGGCCCCCTCTTCTCTCCTCTGCTCAGCAAGCCTTGCTCCTCTGCTCAGCAAGCTTTGCTCCTCTGCTTAGCAAGTCTTGCTCCTCTGCTCAGCAAGCCTTGCCCTCAGCTCAGCTCTCCTCTCCTCGGCTTTCAACCTGCAAGTGCAACCGTTGCAATTATTGTCTGCTCGACCGTTCCCGGTCTCCCTCCTCTTCCCCTCTTGATCAACCCTCTCTGTTGATCAAGGCTCGCCTCTTCTCTCAAGCCTCTCCCTTCCTCCGCAACCTTCTCCTTCCTCCTCACCTAGCCTGTGAGGCCCAATCACCCCCTCGGTGATAGCTGTCCCCCCGGTGCCGTTTTCGCGCATCAACATTTGGTGCGGTGAGCGTGGACCCGAACAGCTCACGCGCAAACCTTCAGATCAGAATAGGCAGTGAAACCAACAGCTAACCATGTCAGACCATCAGTCAGCCGAGAACCATGCTCCGAGTCCCAGTGAAGATCCTCTATGGGAAGCCTTTGAGCAGTCGCGTCGAGAGAATGCTCAACAGTTCCAAGCTATCAATAAAGTTCTTGCTGCTATAACGCAGCGATTGGACGCTCATCCAGCAGCTGCTCCAGCTGCTCCAATCAACCCAACACCAACAGCAGAGCGTCAGCAAGCTTACTCTCAAGCTTGTCCGCCGTTCTATCCCCCGTACACTCCAACCTTTCCGCAAGGGCCTGCAGCTCCTTTGCGGACTCAAGATGAAGAGTTCGCTGCTCGCCATAACTTCTTCCGGGAAGCAGCCCGGGGAAGTCCAGCTAGAGTTCTCAACTTTCAGGGAAGTCATCCCTACCCTTCAGCTCCTGCCCCTGCTCCTCCTACAGCAACTTTTCCTTGTTATCCTCATGCTCCTTTTGCAGCTGCAGCTTATGCTCCTTTCTTTCCCTATGCTGTAGGAGAGCAAGAAGAACCTTCACCATTCGCGGAGAGTGTCCGCCATGAGCCAACTCCAGCAAACTTCAGAGAGCCTCGACTACCAATCTACAATGGAGATACAGATCCAGTAAAGCACCTCCAAGCTTTTGAGTCAGCCGTTTCTCTCAAGACTCTCTCAGATGCAACCAAATGCAAGCTTCTCGTTACCTCTTTTGATGGGCAAGTGAGGGACTGGTTCTATGGCCTCCGTCCTCACTCCATCGCTTCCTTCCTTGACCTTCGAAGGGAGTTTCTTCTCAGATTCTCTACGTCAACTAAGAGAAAGGGCGGTCCTGAAGCCCTCTTTGAGATCAAGCAGCGCGGGAATGAGACTTGGTCTCAGTTTGTGGATCGATTCCAAAGAGAGATTTTGGACATTGAGGTTACTGACCAAGAGATGTACCGAGTGGCTCTTATCCACGGTCTTCGTGAGGGGCCTCTCAAATTTGAAGCCAACGTCCGTGCTCCAAGGACTTATCAAGAGTTAATTGCTCTGGCCAACTCATACATCCGAGGCGAAAAGAGCAATCCAGGCTTCGTCTCCAAACTTCTATCCGAGGAGGATCCCTCCCGAAAGCATCCTCCAAGGTCTCCTCGCAATCACGCCCCAACTTACTCAAGGAAGGAGAGAAGGCTTCATCACCAGCGATACTCCTTCCCAAGCCGAGACAATGCTCAAGACTCATTGTTACCACTAGCTCCTTCTCAAACAGCAACTGTTCAACAAGAGCAAGACGATGACTTGCATGAGTCTGATCTCGACGATGTCGTGCAAGAAGTAGTCAAGATCATGAAAGACAGGGCCAACTACAAGAAGCCCTATCGGCCGACCGATCAGAGGTCTAGAAACTCAGAGCCTTACTGCGAATTTCACAAAGAGTCAGGCCATCGAACAGAAGACTGCCGAGCATTCTGCCAGCTTGTGCAAAGGATGCTCCGGCAGGGCAAGATGCATGACTTGCTTCCTAAAGAAGATCGCCCTGATCCATCAACTTCAAGGGGCAAAGAAATTTCAGACGCTCCTCACTCCTCAAGAGGGGTGAGCCAAGTCGAAGAATTTCCTCTCCTCGTTGTTAACAGAGAAGTCGAATGCTTCGATGCCAACAACGAGGGTGTGCTGGGAATGATCCAATGCTAGCGATGGACTTCACAGTCCTCCAAAGCGATGGACTTCACAGTCCTCCAAAGCTCCTTGCAACCTACAGGGGTTATCTCAACCCTTACTCTCTCTCCTTTTCAAACATTTTCATTACAACACTTCTCAGTGTTCTTTACTTACTTTCCAGCAAAGCTTTTATTCAGGGATCCCGTACTGACACAGTTCCCTTCTTGTGTTGCTCCTTCCTCTCTTCTCCCTCTCTTAGGATCGTTACGCCAATGAGATTTCGCCGAGTCTGAAACGTTCCCTCCGTAGTTTGTTCTCGCACTACCGCTTCGACCACACATGGCGGGAGTATACCCATGTGTGCAGTGGGAGCAGTTCAATAACGGGAATGGGCTTCAGACTTAGGATCCTAGCCAACATCTGACACAGAGTGTGTGCTAGGGGAGCCCCATGTGTTAGCTCTGTTGTGCGTCCTATAGGATACACTACGGTTAGGATGATCTTCGCTGGACAAGCAATGGCGATCAAGCGTAGCCTTGTCTCTTTGCTCATCCTTCAACTGTGGTGGCCAAAGCACTCTCCGGTATCCTCGATCTGTGCCTTCTCGGGTTCGCAACTCCACTGATCAATACACAGACAAGATAGGCCTCTTGGCACAACCCGTCTCATTGATTAGTGATGCTTGTACCCAAGGCGAGAGAGCGGTCCTTTTAGCGGTCCTTCTCAGGACCTTTCCCTTGCTTTCCTCTTTTGTGCCCTCCTTGAGGATGCGCGACCAGCCCGCTTTGAGCAGGATCATGCTCGGAATGATTTTTCGGGAAAGTGATGCATAAGGCCCACGGGGAACACCTGTGGCAGCATTCAACCCTCCTTAGTCATTCCGAATATGGACCTCTTTTCCTTTTCCCCCCTCCTTGAGGATGCGCGGCCAGCCCGCTTTGAGTAGGACTGTACTCGGGATGATTTTTCGGGCAAGTGATGCAAAAGACCCACGGGGAACACCTGTGGCAGCATTCAACCCTCTTTAGTCATTACGGGTACAGACCTCCTTTTCTCTCTTCCCTCCTTTCACAGGTGAACAGGTTAATCCAACCTGCCAAAAGGATTTCCAGCCATGTCAACAATTAGTGCTCGATTCATTAATCTGGACTTCGTGATAATGTTCATCGGCCATTTCTCTTGCTACTTGGTCATATCGACCCTATCTCATCAACCTTCATGGGTTATCTCAAAAAGATTTTCAGCAATCACTTTGCTTATGCTCACCTCATATACTTTGCCTGCTCAAGCTCTATCATATGGAGATTCACAGAGCTACTCATTATTCTTGCCAAAGTCTAATGGCGTCAAACATTAATCGAGTCATATCAATATTTTTTGGTATGGTTCTGGTGCGGTTATCCTCGCGTCTTATTTGCTTCTAATCTCTCTCCACACAGAGGTTAGCAAACCCTTGCAAGCCTTCTCCACAGGTACTTGCAAGCTCCATTCATATGCAAATTGTCTACTTCTAACTTTTCTCTTTGTAGAGAACAACAGACACCTGCAAGCCTCATACAGGTACTTGCAGTTTAAATCATTATTTTATCTCTGCTGTTTACTCTTCACTTTGCAGTGGTTAGCAGACATCTGTAAGTCATTCAGGTACTTGCAAGTTACTTTCATGTACTATGCATACTCTTAACTCTTCTCTCGCAGAGACCGCCAAAGATCTGCAAGTTCCTTCCAGGCACTTGTAACTCATTTTTTCTGTCCTTGTATACTCTTTTCCCTTCTCTTTTTGCAGAGAATGACAGGTGCTTGCAAGCCTCTATCAGGTACTTGCAAGTTATTATGCCTTTCTGTTTTCCCTCACTATTGTTTTGCAGAACTTTACAGAAGACGCGCCTTCTTCGTTTTGCAAAAACAAATTCAGGTACACACTCGATGTGCCACCCATACATGCTTACCCTAACTTTCCTTTTGCAGGAAAATAGACAGGAAGCACCAAGCTTGTAAGGAGAGTCTTCAGGTTCTATTTCTCCTTGCTCCTCTTCTTCCGTTGGGGTGGATCACGATTTTCGTGGGTCTCCAACTTTTTCGAAGTTCTTTTCGGAACTTGAAAAAGTGCGGGGATTATGTTAACCCAAAAATCGGCGATCCTTCCCAAGGTGGCCAGCTGGCTAGTCGCGACCCTTAGGTTCTCCCTTTCGATCGCGACAAGTCCCCGTGTATGCGGACAGTTTTCCCTGTCCGCCTAGGTTTCCTAGCAACCGCGTGCCCTGCGGGACGGCCGGTTGTTCCCATGGCTCACCCTCGCGGGACATGCGGTTAGGTCCGCTAATCGTGCAGTTCTTTTCCTTGCAGGAGTTCGCCAACAGCACCACCGGGAGCGACCTCCTAATCAGCCCAAGTAGCGGCAGTCTCCTGCCGCCATCCGTCGGGGTCGCCCACCAGGGGCGACCTCCCTGCTGCCCGAGAGGCGGCGGCCTCCTGCCGCCGTCCGTCGAGGCCGCCCGCCCGGGGCGGCCTCTGCCCGCCAGCCGGGCGGACTCCCCCTGGAGTCCACCCAGGCCGCCCGCAAGGGGGCGGCCAGGCCCGCCGGGCGGACTCCCCCTGGAGTTCGCCCAGGCCGCCCGCTAGGGGGCAGCCCCGGCGTCCCGCCGGGCGGACTCCCCTGGAGTTCGCCCAGGCCGCCCGCTAGGGGGCGGCCCCGGCGACCAGCCGGGCGGACTCCCCCTGGAGTCCGCCCAGGCCGGCCGCAAGGAGGCGGCCAGGCCCGCCGGGCGGACTCCCCCTAGAGTCCGCCCAGTCCGCCCGCTAGGGGGCGGCCCCGGCGACCAGCCGGGCAGACTCCCCCTAGAGTCCGCCCAGGCCGCCCGCAAGGGGGCGGCCAGGCCCGCCGGGCGGACTCCCCCTGGAGTCCGCCTAGGCCGCCCGCTAGGGGGCGGCCCCGGCGACCAGCCGGGCGGACTCCCCCTGGAGTCCACCCAGGCCGCCCGTAAGGGGGTGGCCAGGCCCGCCGGGCGGACTCCCCCTAGAGTCCGCCCAGGCCGCCCGCTAGGGGGCGGCCCCAGCGTCCCGCCGGGCGGACTCCCCCTGGAGTCCGCCCAGGTTGCCCGCTAGGGGGCGACCTCCAGCTCTCTGTAGGAGGATCCGCTTGCTTCATCAGTCAAGGTGGAGGACGCAAAATCTCAGTCCGCGGAGTCCGCGCAGGTCGTCATGCTGATGTCACTGGGCCCCGCTTCTTCAAGAACTTCCCTGGGCCTATAAATACCCCCTGAGCCTCTCATTCAAGGATCCTGGTGGTGGAGATAAGTCTTGCCAGCTGCCCTCTGCGGACTCCATTTTCTTAGTCGTCATCACTCTCCAGGCAAGCTCAGCGGACTCAGTTTCCTGTCCGCGCAGTCCTCCACAGCTCTTCAGCAGCTTGCCAGCAGACTCTGCAGACTCAGTTTCTCAGTCCTCCAGCAGCTAGCAGACTCTTTTACTTAGTCTCTGGCAGCTTCTCTTCTCTGCTTTGGGCAACTCTTCTCTCTTAGCCGCCATCTTCTCCTTGACCCTTTTTATTGATTGTTGTAAAGGTGTACTTGTAAGCTTGAACCTCTAGCTTTTAATAAAAAGAAAGCCCGTCGCAGGAGTGGCATTTAGGCCGCGACGGGCGAAGTGTGTTGTTGCCGCTGATAGCGGCTCAGCATCTTCTCTCTCTGCTCTAGCAAGCCTTTGCTCTCT